>CM036923.1:1371292-2742585 GCA_020800305.1 Porphyrio hochstetteri | reverse complement strand
GGATCTGCCTTAAACTTTACAAAGAAGCCTTTTTTTGTTGTCTTTCCTAGGACTTGGCAGATTTCATCTTACTTCCATCACGCAAACCCTGCTGCTTCTTCTTAGGGTTGTATGTCTTCCCTCCACGTCATACCCAGGGGTGGTGGTTGTGGAGTCTCCTTCTCTGGAGATATTCCAGCCCCGTCTGGATGCCAACCTGTGCGACCTGTCCTAGGGACCCTGCTTTGGCAGGGGGGTTGGGCTCGATCTCTGGAGGGTCCCTTCCCACCCCTGTGAATCTGTGAGTTCTATGTCTACCTTTGGTTTTTCAGACAGTGGGATGTGGCAAGTGTAGGACATCGTGTCTGAGCTCAGCACAGGTTTTGGACTGGAACTTGTGGGGCGAGTCCTAATTTGGGCTTGTCTCACCCCATTTTGGGCTGGGCTGCAGCAGTACAGATGAGCGAGGCTCCGAGGTGTTTTGGGGTGGCATTTCCTTCTGCATCCGTTCCAGTACCATGGCAGAGCTCTGCTCTGCAGCGGGGCAATGCTGGGCACTGTCCCTACACTGTCTTCCTCCTCCATCAGCAAGATGGTAATTAACGAGTTCCCGGCCATGGATTTGCATGAAGGGAGCAATTAGACCAGGCACCTGAGCTCCCCAGCCTGCTCCAGCCCCCTCTCCCCACGGTGGCTCTGCCCTGGGGAGAGCAGTTTGCTGCACCCAGTCGTTCCGCATAAATCCCGCGGCCGTGACAGCTTTTAGCTCATCCAGTCCCTGCGGTGTTTTGATGTGGTGTCAAGATGTTTCAGCTCACACAGACGAACGGTGACTTGCAGACACCTCAAGAACTGAGTCAGGGGCACCAGTGCAGGCGCACGTGGCTCCAGCATCCCTGAGAGACACTGTCCTTGAGCATCGCCTGCTGCAGTCTTGACCTGGCTGTGTGTCATGGGCAACATCTTCCATACAGGGGATAACACAGCGGGTTTGGGGCCAAAAGGGTGGCCTTCATCTCCATTTCCCCACGTGTGTAACAACCTTGTTAAGGCTTGTCCCTATTGTGAAAGCTCCGTGTTGCTTACGCTGAAAAAACCCTGGGTTTAATTTGGTTTTTTTAATGGTAGACTTTAAAATCTGAAGCATGTAAGATGGTTCCTGTCTAATTAAGTACTTAACCTGCAACAAAATATTGTCTTTTACATTGATGTTTTCTTAGAAAGGAAATGTTGGCTCAGTTTCTAAGTCAAACATTGAAGCAGGCCAGTTGGAAAATCGTCATCACATTCAGACTTTGTAAACATCATTTTTTAATATTTTTTTTTTTTTTCCTCACCCTCATCTTGAAGCCAGGTCAGAAAACATAAACACAAATTTGTGGGTAGTTTGAGTCGCCCCAAAGCTGTATTTTTTTCAGTAAAGCTTTGCCTGGAAAGTTATAGCCAGCATTAGCTAATGCAAACCATGAAGCAGAAAGGCTCAGCTCTCCAGTGGTTGGGCACAGCTCCCGCTGGCCCCAGAGAAGGGTTTGCCCCACGGGATGCTATCAGCTTGGTTATCCTTTCCATCGCAGCAACAGGCATTGTCCCAAGAAGGTCCTGGGAAGCCCCCAGATGGTGTCCCCAAGTCAGGGCAGGACACTGGTGCTGGTGTGGGGGAAGGGAGAAGGTGTGGGGACATGGAGTCTGCAGCCCCCCAGCTCTGCTTTAACTGCTGTTTGCATCCTTCAGAAGCAGTGACGCTGGTCCCTCGAGCCCTTCTGCCCTGTCTCGGTCCATAGGGTTAAAATGATGCTGGGTTTGTCCTTGTATTTGTCCTCTGAGCTTTTTGTGAGAGGCTTGGCCAGGTTTTCTCAGGGTCTTTGAGCTTGTACCCTTCTGTGATCAAAATACTGAGCTGGGAAGAACAACCCAGCTGCAGCAGATGTGTCTGGAAGCAGGGTGCTCTCAGCTCATCCTGGAGCTGGTGCAGGCAGGAGCCACTCTGCATCTGCCCCGTCTCTCCCCTTGTCCTCTGCAAAGCCTCAAGCTGCAAATGGGAAAACCCAGTAGTTGGAGCCTCTGGGAAGGTGGACACGTTTCCCTGCTTGGTGGAAGAGGGCAGGTGGAAGGGTGTTTTGAAATGCCCCTGTGCCTGCTCGCCTTTCTGGAGATCCTGGCAATGATTTTGTGGTTCTGGAAGGCATAGAGTCTGCCAGGGGAGAGCTGAGCCATGCTGTGGGTGGGATGCTCCGGTGCATCCCTCCTGCCCTGCTCCCTGATTTCTCCATGTCTCCAATCCTGCCCACGAGCATCCCTCGCCCGGGTGCCTGCAGGTGGACGGGGGCAGACACCAGTCCTGCATCTCAGATGGAGATGGAGCTGCTTTGTTTAGCTTGCTCACATCCCAGCTCCTCGCTAACAGCTCTTCCCTCCGAGGTTTCCCCTGGCCCTCAGTCAGCAGAGGGAATTCCCTCTCCAGCTGCAGCCGGGATTGCTGTGGCGAACATGAGGATGGGCTGCAAATGCTGCCTCTCCCTGGGTTTGCTGGATTTTGTGGTCCTTGCTTGGTTAGTGGGTCTCAGTGCCATCCTGGCCCCTCCTTGTTTGGGCAATTAGGGAAGCGCTGAATTAATCAGCGGCTGCTGTTGACCCTGCAGAGCTGTCCCATCTCCTGTGCTCCTGGCTGCAGCTGCTGACATCCCCTGCCCCAGATGAATCTTTCATGGACTGGCCTCATGTATATTTAATAGGCTGGGATTGAGCTCAAGCCGGTGCTGTCAGGGCTCAGGGGGCTGCATCCCCCCGTGGGATGAAGCTGGAAGGGGAGAGAGTGGTCCCCAGGGGGGCAGAGAGCCTGTATCACCTGTGCTGAGTGGGGGGCTGATACTTGCAGGGAATATTGTTGGCAGCACAGGGTATTGCTGGTGAAAGGGGTTAACCCTGGTGGTGGCAGGAACAGAGAGCCTGTGGAGGCTTCCTGGAGCGTGTCAGGGATTGTAAGGGAAGTGGAGGAGCTGCCAGGACAATTAGCACAGGCTTGTTCTTACCAGCACGTCCCTGGGATGGAGTGGGGCTGTAATCAGCCTGTCGCTTCCCCGGCTTTATTAATACATTGATTTTTGGGGGGTTTTGGCTCTGCACAGCGCGGTACCTGCCAGCAAAGTCTCTGTGGGGAGGGGGGTGGGGTTGAGGTGGCATGTGTCTGAGCGTGGCAGTGTCTCATTTTGGAAGCTGTTCAGGTTTCTTCCTTGGGGACTGATGGAAGAGGAGGAGGAGGAGGAGGAGAGACATCCCCTCCATCTGTGCGCTGCCCTAGGAAGGGATTTAAATCACAGGCTCGTGAAAAAGAGGAAATGCGCCCGTTTTGCAGGTTTCAAAGCCTGCAGGAGCTTGCCAGAGATGCCCCTTTACCCATTTGGGGAGGTATGGCTTGGAGGGATATCTCCTTCCTTGGCTGTGGAGGCTGGCTGGAGGTCTGTCAGCACTGGGACAGGCTTGCTGCTCCATGGCCTCTTCCTGACTGTCTTCTGGGGCTGGGGCAGCAGCAAGGAACCCAGCTGCCCCCTGGTAGCTCCCAGGTGAGCACAGGGAGGAGGTTTTCTGTACCTGGTGTCAGTATTCTGGTCTCCCATCTGCACTCTGTTCAGCAGCACAGGGTGAGAGATGCTCTCCAGGGGTTTATATGAATGTAGAAATAGAAAAATATTATTTTTTAAAGAAATTAATATTTATATATTTTAAATATGTATGTTTAGGGTAAGTTTTTATCCCGCTACGCCTTTCCATGTGTCTGGCATCTGTTCCTCTTTGCCTTGGCCTCTTGTTCTTTCCTGCTTGGATCTGAACGTGCCTGAGCAGTGCAGCATCCCGGGCTGGCAGCGCTGATGCTGCACGTGTGGCCGTGTGGAGCCATCTCTTCAGTTCCTTCATCTCACCAACTGTTACATAAATCCGCTTTTATACCCAACGTGTGGACGTCACCGAAGCTCTGTCCATACCCATAACATCACTGTTTCCATGGGAACCAGCGTACTTCCAAGGGGGAAAAAGTAGAAGGAGACTAAAAAAAGGACAAAGAAGGAACAAAATAAGACAAATATGTGACATATCCCAACTATGTGTCGGTGTAGGATGTTACAAAGATTTCACTGCAACTTGTTTAGGAAGCCTTGCATAACAGCTTTTGTCTTGAGTAATGCAGCAAGCGAACCAGGGAGGGCAGAGACTCGAGAGTATCCCAAATATCCCAAGTCTCTTAGTGAGACAGAGGAGTCTCTGGTTAACTCCACACAAGGTGCTTTTCCACACAGGCTTGAGGAGAAGGCATGTCTGGCCACGTGGCAGTGTTTTACCTGGCTTTCCATGGTTTTTTTCCTCCCAGCTGGAGCATCACGAGAGGGGTGGCACCACTGGGCGCTGTGGATACGTCCCGGTGAGCAGCCAGCCCTGACACTCTTCTGCTTCACCGAGCTTCAAGAGACACTATTGAGGGACAGCTTACAGCGAGCGAGTTTAAATATATATATATTTGGTGATTAAGGTTCTATCCACTGTGCACTTTGTAAGGCGTGGTGGGAGAAAAGGTCTTAAATATGTTATCAAGTGCCAGCAGCGGCTTTGGCATGTTTGGTGTGTAGCCTCAGGTCCCCCTGCAGAGAATGGGTCTATTAGGATGGACCTTGCTGCTCACAACATCTTTGTTAATGCCTGGCGTGAGCCGCTGGGAGGGAGCGCATCCTGGGCCTCCATTTTTGGGAGGTGATGGCTAGTGCGGAGGAGGATGGGGTCAGGTGTGTGTGCGCTGGGGAACGCTCCCAGATCTGCAGCTTGACCTTGGTGGGGTGAGTGGGAAAGAGACCCTGTCCCTGAGCCACCCAAGCATCACTAGAAGGTGTGAAACCAGGGATGGGAGCAGAGCAAGAGGGAGGTCTGGGTCAGCTGGAGCTTCTGCTGGGCTCTGTCTGGGTGAGCGAGGCTTTGTAGCCACTGCTCTTCATTGGCGCTGGATAGCGAAGGGCATTGGGCATTAGCTGGTGAAACAGCTGGTGAGATGAAGTGCTCTTGCTTGACATTTTGTTTTATTTTATCTTAAGCACCCGTCCTCCCAGGTGCTGGTCCCACGGCCAGGCTGCCAGCAGCTCCCAGCTCCCCATTCAGGAGTTAATTGCAAGTGAAATGTAGGGCTTTTCTTAAAAGCTTTAGCTTCTGAAGTTTGGGGATTATGCAAGACACTCAGCTCACACAAATTTTTTTATCTTCTTTTTTTTTTTTCCCATCTCTTTAAGCAATAAGATTTTAAAACCTTTCAGTTACTGGGAAAATAACCCCCACTTTAAGTACAAATTTAAAAGGTTCTGGGGAACTGATTCCAAACCATTAAAGCAAATAAGAACCTCGTCAGGATTTTTTTTTTTTTTAATTTTGACACAACATCTTTTTTTATCAAGCTTCATCCCCTCTAAATACAGCCTGATTCTCTGCTTCATCACCTGGGCGTCTGAGCAGGGTTCCTCCGCGCTGCTGAGCAAATCCTACATCCCCCTTGAGAGGCAGCTGCGGTTCCGAGGCAGAGGAGAGCATCTCCTGCCTGCAGCCTGTGCGGCTTTTAAATCGTTGGGAGGAAAAAAATGAAAAGATGATTAAGACAATTACTCCCCCAAATCCCCTTTTCTCCTCTACTTTTGGGCTTTACAGTCGCTATTGTGCGTTATGGGGCCTTTGGGGACTGTTGTGTGGCTGTGGCCCCACGGCACTGGCGAGGCAGGAGCAGCGTGCGTCTGTTTCGTGGCAGAGGGAGGCAGCTGCCGGTGCATCCCCTTGAATATCTGCAAGGGAAAATAAATTAGAGATGAAATTTCCAAAAAACACTGGCATGAATAATCGCCCTGTTTTGGTTTCCCAGGTTTAATTGTGAAGCTGCATGAATTAAAATCCTCCTGGGTCTGTCTGTGCTGTGAGGGAAGCGGTTTCGAAGAGCTGCAGAGCAGTGATGAGGCAGGGATGCTCCCTGCCTGTTTTTTTTTCCCCGGCTTGGAGCCTGAGGATAGGGATGTCAAGGGTGCACCAGGCTCAGTGGGGTCGTGTTGGTTCCAGGCAGCATGTGCTTGGGCTGCCAGATGTGGTGACTTGGGACGTGGCAGCTCTGGGCACGTCATGTAAATGCTCTCTGAGTAATGTTTGAATTTTTAAACCCCTCTGCTGCAGCCCCAGCAGAGGAGTGCCTCTGGCTTTGCTTTCCAGGAATGGACCCGCCTGGCGTGAATCCCTGTGGACTGTGGGGTTGGAGACACGAGCTCCATCAGAACAGGCTGCCCAAGGAGGGGCTGAGTCACCATCCCTGGGTGTGTTTAAAAGATGGGTAGATGAGGTACTTAGGGATATGGTTTAGCAGAGGACAGGTACAGTTGGACTCGATGATCTTAAAGGTCTTTTCCAACTTTGTAATTCTGTGATTCTGAGTGTGTCCAGGGCTGTCATGCCCGTAGTGTGTTATCTACCCCACCGGGGAAAAAAGCAGTTGTGCTGGCAGTGTGATGCTGCAGGAAGGGCTGTAAACCTGCTGCAGCTTCCCTGCTTCACCCTGTGCTCCTGTTCCCCAGAGGGAAGGAAGGTGCCACACCTGGAAAAACCAGGAAAGCAGGATTCACCAGGCAAAGATGCTCTCAGAGGACCTCTGGCACACAGCATCCAACGGGATGCAAATGCCTTCCTGCCGAGGCGAAAAGCCAAAGATGGGTACCAGTTTTGCTTTTGAAGGAAAAAACCCAAATCCAGTTAAATCTCCAGGCCTGTGGTTAGAATCTGATAACCTTTCCGATGGGCATGACGTTAAAAGTCTTTTCCTCTTGGCCTGGTGCTAGTTGGAGGTGAAGCAGGGAAGGGGTTGTTCTTTCCATCCGTGAGGCAGATTTAATTCTGAGGACTTTTAACTTCCCTTGCGAACGGCCTGAATTAATGTTTCAGGATTTTAGTCCCTGCCTCCTCCTGCCCCCCTGCCCCCCTCCCCAAAGGCCAGACCCTGGAAGTCCCATTATGCTCCTGTCAAAGGGGCTATTTCTGGAATTGATGATATGAATGAAGCCTAAAACTCCGGTCTCATTAACGTCTGCAGCTTATCCCAGTGTCACTCCTAAGCTGGTGGGACTCAGTGGCACTGCAGGGGAAAGCTGTCATTTCAACCCAATTTTCACATCCCATTTGCACAGAAAATTTCCAGGCCTTGGCAGCACTTTTGGCACATTTGTCAAATACCAGCCGCTGTCCTGGAGAGCGAGGGCTTTGCCTGGCACCAGAGAAACGACTGCAGGTGGTATTGGGGGTCCTGAGTGTGGCCGTGGGTCCCAACGACTACTCCTTGCCCCAGAAAATGCAGAGCAGAGCCGAGGTGTCACCTGGCCAGATCCAGGCACGGTGACGCATCTCTGTGGTTGGGTTTTGCTGTGGGACACAAGCTTGCAGCCCCCTCCGTTCCCACCTGGCTCTTGGAGCTTTCAGGGGATCCCACCCCCTCTCCTGACCAGGATGGCAGCTCATTGTGGGGGAGCCACTGCTTTTCTGGAGCACCAGCAGAGCGCTGGAGGAGGGGGTCAGGGAAGGAGCTGGAGCAGGAAAGAGTGATGCAGGGATGGATGAGAGGGGGAACGGCAGAAGCCACCTGGGAAGAGCAAAGCACAAGGGAAGAAATAAATACCAATCCCATGGAAGAGCATGTGTCCCTGTAACCATTGCCAAACCCTGCCCTCCTGCCTTGGCCGTTGGTGAGGATGCCTGGACCACCCCCTGGGTGAAGGGACCACCATCTTTGGGGACAGGTGATGCTGTGGCATGGTGGTGCCCACTCTCCCTGTCTC
The DNA here is from genome assembly GCA_020800305.1 of Porphyrio hochstetteri. NCBI lineage: Eukaryota > Metazoa > Chordata > Aves > Gruiformes > Rallidae > Porphyrio > Porphyrio hochstetteri. Next base: position 2,734,774 of record CM036923.1, on the reverse strand, counting down.
CAAGCCACAGAGCACACCAGGAGCGGGATGGGTGCTCTGGCTGGGTGGAGAGAGCCTGGGCTGCTGTTGGACCGAGCATCGTGCCTGCCGTCCTCGTGGTTGCTGCTGCCCTCGAGCAACAGCTCCCCTTTTAATTCGCTTGCTGGGGAATTTGATCCAAACTTCTGCAACCAAATCATAGCAAGCATAATGCAATATCTTTCTCTTTAGATTACATTAAGCTGGGTAGTGCTGGCTAATTGAATCTGGGGCTCTTGCCTCTTAATTACAAAAGGTCGGGCTCTGCCGAGTGCGGGCAGGTAGCACGGGGCTCGCCGGGGTGGGAAGGGGGCTGAGGGCTCTGGCTCTGTGCAGGGGCTCCTCTTTGTGACAAGGGAGTGACTGCTGGATATTTTTCCTTTTTTTTTGTGCTCTCTATGGGCTGGATTTTAAGAGTTACAGCACGAGCCTTACCGGATGTTTTTGTGTGCCAGAGACAGATTTTTTTTTTTCATTTTTTTTTTAAATGGAGGAGAGCCTGTGAGCATTTCAGCTGTCTGTCTTGACTGAGCTGTTGGTAAAAATGTGGATTTTTACAGAATAAGCTGAGGTGAGTGGCAACTGTGAAAAGTTGGGGCTGACCTACCTGTGCGACCCGTCCTAGGGAACCTGTTTTGGCAGGGGGTTGGACCTGATGATCTCTTGAGGTCCCTTCCAACCCCTAAAAGTCTGTGATTCTGTGGGATGGAGCAGAGGGAGTGATAACCTCTTGTGCATGTGGGAACCCCAGCATTTATTGCTTTTTAATGCCAGCTTTGTATTCCCCACCTGCTCAGCACAAGGGGAGGGCAGGACCCCCCATTCCTGGCAAATATTTATCTTATGCAATGTGTTCCATGGCTCAGCTCAGAGCTGGTGCTGCCACTCACCCCAGTGCAGTGCTGGGTGTATGCCACATCCTCCTCCTCCTTCTCCTCCTCCTCCTCCTCCTCTACATAGCTGCTGGCTGAGGACCAAGGCGGTCTGTGGTGCTTCCCAAAGCCCTTTGCCCCTTCACTGCCCATGTGGCAGCAGTGAGCGACATTCAATAAAGCACTTTCTGCTTTTGCTAATTGAAGAGTTTCCCTTTGTCAGCCTCTGGGCTCAGAGGAGGGTCGGTACAAAGACATAGCCATCAGCACTTTGTGTGCCTCTGAAAATCCCATTAGCTGAAGAAAGAGCTTGAAGTTTCATTCAGCTGGAAAAAAGAGAAAAGGGGGGGCAAAAAAATAAAATACATCCCCCCCATTCTTCTGATCTATCAGCTGCACATTAACATACAGCTGTGGGCACCACTGGGGTCCCTGGCCCGGGAATATTAATCAGGGTGAAGTGTTATATTGGACTGAAATGTGTTTGCTTGAGGGAGCGATGTGCTGATGAGGGGGTCTGCAGCTAAATCTGGGGTCAGGAAACCTGCTGTCAGCAAATGATCTCCCCTCCTGCACCCTGGTACCCTCCTTCCCCAGGCTGGTTTTCTGCCTGCAGGATGCTTGTTCCTGCCAAGGGAGTTGGGGTGTGGGGAGCGTGGGGTGGGAGGGCAGGGGCCAGCCCAGGGCTGGGGGCATGGAGAGAGCCAAGGGGGACGTGATGGGGGGAGACGTTTGCCATCTCCTCACTGGGCAGGGCAGTGTGGAGGGCACCCTTTGGTGGATGCAGCTCTGCTGGTCTCCACATGTCCCTCCTGGCTGTGCCTTGTGCCCTGTCATATACAGGCTGTGGCATCTTGGGGGGCTGTGTGCTCCTGGTGACCTTCAACTTGCAATTAGTGCCAGTGCTGGCAGGCTAATGAGCATCCAAGGGCACCCATGGCTGGGGCAGGGAGGGTGCTTTGGGTGCCTCCTTGAGCTGTTCCTCCTGTCTCAGACACCAAGGGGGCTGCAGCAAACTTGGATCTGCTCAGCTGCCCCAGATGGGCCTTAGGATGGGTGTCAGGGCTGCTCCAGGTCTTGGAGCAGGAGGAGGTGGGACCAGAGTGACTCCGGGCAGAGGCACATCATGGCTGTGTCCATCTCTGCTCGCTTGGCAGCTTGAGGTCCCCAGCCAGCACTGAGCAGCTTCCTGCCATGGTAAAAGCATCACCAAGGTCCCACATCCCATGGAGGAGAGCTAGCCCCGGGGCAGGGTCTTCTCCACTGCCACCAAAGAATTTCCATGAAGCTTTGCCTATCAGGGGAAGCATCCATCTCTCTGCAGGTTGTGACCCGACCTCCTCTGCAGGCTACCCCTGAGCCCCCTCACTTCCCAGCTGAGTATCTCATACAGCCCTTGCAGATGCACACGCTGCTTCTGTCACCTGTTTGGGATCTTAGGGGGGTTGATTTTTTAAAATTCTTAGTGTTCTCAAGGCCTTTGCGGTTCCTTGCTGGCAGAGTCGTGGACATGGGATGCTTTCCAGCCCCACCCCCCCTAAGCCAGGGAAGTCCTGCAGATCCCCCTCAGCAGTTGCCCTCCACGCCTGCCCCCACAGGGCTATATTTGGGCTAAATATTCCAGCCCATAGCCCCGACCTGACAGTTGGAATGCCTATCCCGATATCTTGTAAACATTTCTTCCAATTAAAAGATCCAGACTGCAGATGACCGAGTCCGTGACTCAGCCCCGTGTGATTTCCCAGGAATTCGCCCAGGATGGGTGGCAGGAGCTGCATGCTCCAGCCCTGCACGCCCAGCGGGGAGGCACCTGCTGATTCATCCTCACCTTCATCTTCCCCAGCCAGATAACGCTACAGCATGGGCTCCCAAACACCACCTGCTTTGGTGCTGCAGCGAAAGCCTCGTCTGGCAGGGGCCATGCTTATTTCCCTAGAGCTGGGAAGCCCCCGCCTGCGCCCAGGCAGGAGTGTGGCCCCGACTGCCTGTGGGTTACGGTGGTCAATGGGGTGTTTTCCATGCTAGGCTGGAAGACAACCCCGGCACCACATATCACTAGCTCCCAGATTTCGCATCTCTCTGCCCCAGGCAGTTGGGAGCTGGCTAGAAATGCCTCCTCCTAGAAGGATGCAGGAATTGGGTAGCGGGATTGAACCATCCCTATGAGGATGTGCTGTAGCAGCACACTTTATTCTGCTCCAAAAGTTGCAGCGTCCAAAGGCTGTCCCGACAGCTCAGCTCTTTAAAATTGCACCAAGAGGCAGCAGTCAGGGTAGGGGATGGGCTCTGCTGGCCCTCATGGTCTTAAAGGCTCTTTAATGGTTAATGGTTTTGACAGTCTTAATTTGGACTGGGAATGGAAAGTTCAAGCAGTGATTTCAGGGAAACGCCCCTGGGATAAGCCATGACATGGTTAATAGAAAATTGTAATGTTGTTAAAGTGCTTTTCTGTAAAATGCCAGGAGAGGGAATTAACAGTGGGTTTTTTTCTTTTTTTTTCCCTAAAAGTTGATGTAGTTCTTTTACTTTTTTAACCCATCACATCGGTGCTCAGCTCTCTTGCCAGGCAGCTTTCGTTTTATACTGGCTTTCACATCAGCTGTGGCTGCTGATGTCAGCGTGGGGACAACACGCCATCGGTTTGCCGTGTGGGTATCCCAACAGCAGGCAGGCTTTCTGCTCAAAGCCCCATAAAACCTAGAGAAGCTTGTGCATGCCTTGCCTTAAAGCCCAGAGTAACTCTTCTGATTCAGTGGTGGCCCCTCGCGGGTGCTCGTTTGGATCAGCTGCTTCCTTGACGGGGTGCCCCGCAGGTGGTTTGAGAGGGTGAGCATGCTGGTGATCCTGCTCAACTGCGTGACGCTGGGCATGTTCCACCCCTGCGAGGATATCGCCTGCGACTCGCCGCGCTGCAGGATCCTCCAGGTACGGCCTGGCTGCCCGTGGTTAGCTTAATGGCAGCCCTGGGTTGGTGGGGTGGGAAGAACCGAGCTGTGGTGGAGGTGGCCTCGTGTCCTGGGATGGCTGGGTCCTGTCTGCGCTGACTGTGTGTCCAGCATATAAAGAAATGCTGATTTTGGTGCTTGGATGGGGACACACGGTACCATCAGGCAGAGCCCAGCTGGGCTGTGCCAGCCCCAGCGTTGCCAAGCCTTGCTTGGAGAGTTTGGGAGGGGGTTAATCTATGGTGAAAGCAGAGGCTAAAGTATTTTTTGCCCTTTATCCCATGCTGTGGGTGCTACTGGCCAAACTGGGCTGGGGGAAGACATTGGGCTGCTCCCAGCACTGCTTCTGCCCCGGGGATTTTTGCCCTGGGTGGTGCAAGAGGAGACCTTGTTGGTCTCAGGTCTCTAACTCCCTTCCTTGGTGTGAGCATGCAGCGATGCAGGAGCATCCCTCCTCCATGCCTTTCTTTTGCAGAGCTTTGACGATTTCATCTTTGCCTTCTTCGCTGTGGAGATGATTGTCAAGATGATTGCACTGGGGATTTTTGGGAAGAAATGCTACTTGGGAGACACTTGGAACCGCCTGGACTTCTTCATCGTCATCGCAGGGTAAGCCTGGTGTAGCGGGTCCTTCTCCCCACACGCCTCTGTTGTCATTCATGGTGTGACTTGGTGAGCATCCCATTTGGGGAAGTGTCTGGCTTGTCGTGGTGGAGGCCGAGGACTTGCTGGGCCTTGGTGCCATTGACATTGTCCAACCTGGCTCTGCAACAGTCCCTCTGGTCCTCTCCATAGCTCACAGGAGACCTGATGTTCATCTCGTATCGAGAGTGGAGCAGGGTGGCAAAAGCTGTTTGCACTGGATTTTGGCCAGCGCTGGGCTCGGCTCTTCTCCCTCCATCCCACCCTTGGGTTCAGTTTCATCAGGCAAGGTGCTGGAGGAGTGGGTGGCTGTGAGTGTGGAGCAGCGTGCAAGGGACCAGAGTTGAATGAAATGTGTGTGATTGCCCTCATTATTGTACTTTTTGTGTGTGTGTGTGTGTGTGAGGGAAAGGGACCAAGTTTGCCTTTTTGAGTGTTTCCTTTCAGAGGCACCTGGTTTGAATTAAAGGCTCTTCCAGCACCCGAGAGTCTCCTGGCAGAGACTGGAAATCCACATGAAAAGTCCCTGGCCCCTGGCCAGCGAGCTGAGTTTCTTTGACACACGAATCGCTTGCCGGCCCTTGCCTCCTCTCCCTGCTCCAAGAACCTGAAGACCTTTGGGAAAACAGTGGGGTTTTTGTTTTTTCCTCTCTTGATAGAGCTAGAGATCAAATTTACTGGGTTTTCCTGGAAGGGAAAAGGGGACACTCCCAGCTGGGCTGTTTCTCTGGCGTGAGCTTGTTGTGGCCCAAGACGGGGCAGCATATCAGTGGGCTTTGCTTGTGGTCCATCGCCAGCCCCACAGGCTCATGGCACACATCTCTGCCAGGTATCCGGGACGACCAAAACAGTGGCCCAGTAAAACCAGTAAGGAGGTGCCAGGTCTCCCAACGCATCCTCAGCCTAGGAAACTCGTTGCTGTTGGGTGCTGGAGATGCTGAAAGATGGAGCACAGCTCAAGACTCAAGATGGAGGACATAAAGGCCAAGAGCTGTAACCATCCCTGTAATCTGCTCGTGCACCAGCCTCTGGCTTCTGTGGTTAGGAGAGGGCTCAAGGTTTCCCCCTGAAGTATCTGAGCAACATTAGGGGCTGCAGTGATGGGATTTTGGACAAGGTGGGACCTCAGGTCCTGATCAACTCTTCTAGAGTTGTAATCATCAGGAGCACAGCTAAGGGCTGGAGTCTTCCAGAATCACCCTGTGCATTCATTATTTCTTCTTCATTATTTATTATCCTGGAATTGTGAGGAAGACCCGTCCCCAAGCAAGGCCAGGCATCCCCAAGGGGGGCTCGGGGAGGCAGTGGTGGGTTCTGGGCTGCTTCCAGCTCTGTCACCCCAGGGTGCTGATGCACTCCCGTCCCAGCCTGGTCCTGGCCTTGCCTGTTGAGTTGCAGAGTCTTTGGAGCTAGAGTTATCTTTGTTGTTCCTCTGTGGAGACGCCACTGTGATGGGACCTCAGTCTTAGAGGGACATCAGCAAAGACCATCCTAATTCCTAAGCCAAAATATAGCTGCACTTTGCTTAAGTGAGCATCCCATCTCCTACCCACCTACTGCACCCACGTGGACGTTTGGGTCTGTGAGGGCCGCCCCCTTCCCAGGCAGTGAGTGGTTAGTGGCACCCACCTCCCCACTGATGCAGACGCCTTCCCGGGTCCCTGATGCGCAGAGGCATTTATTGCTTGCAGAGGTTTTTCAGCCTCACAGCTTGACCGCTCCCATGACTCCTGCCAGGTCGGCTTTGCCTCTTGCTAAATGATGGGTCTTTCTCTTATGTGCATGAACTGTTCCCATCTGGGCCCTGTCAAAACCAATTCGGCTGACAAAGGATCGAACTGGATTTAAATACAAAGCGGGGCCTCTCCTCCCCCAGTGCCCGCTTCCTCGGCTCCTTCTCGTGCCCTTGCATTCTCCTCCAGCCCTCCCCATCCATCCTGGAGCGCTGCATCCTGCTTGGAGCATCGCTGCGGTCCTGGAGCGTGTCTCAGCCATCCCCAGCACCATTGAGTGCCAGGGAGAGCCGAAGGGGCTGCAGGAATGGGCCACTGCTGTGACAGAGGAGAAAACAAGGACCCAAGCCCGTTACTAGACTCCAGATGTAGGTAAAAGCCCCTGTAAGGATAAGAGAGAAAAGCACTGCAGGGTCAGATCCCAACTGGATGGAAGGAAATTCCTCCTACAGCTCTGTGCTTCTCACACAGGGCAAATTACCCTGACGAGCGTCCAGACCACGGTGCAAACAGCAGAGTATGGGGGCAAGGGATGAGCTGAGCTCTACACGGAGGCACCTGGCATCTCGACAGGTGTGTGGTGTGAGGAAAGGGGCCAGAGCCAAGCTGTGGCCTTGGAGGAAAGTGATGCTCCAATCCCCACTGTATTTGCTAGGTGCTTGATAAAGTCACATTTTTAGGTAGGTCCCATGTGGGGGCTGCAGCCTGGGTCCCCAGTGATATGACAGGGTAAGAGATTCACAAACTGATGTCTTCGTGCTTCTGTCTCCCCACCTTTTCCTCCCCATTTTCATGCAATACCAGGAAGCAGCAGGCCAGCCTGGGCTCCCCTGCAAGTCCCAGCTCTTGCTCTCCTGCTTTCCCTGCCTGTGGGCTTCAGGAGGTGATGCCAAGGGGAGAGAGAGGAGAACCAGCCCGCTGTGTCTTCAGGGCATCGCGTGGGGAAGGTGTGTCATGCAGGGGCATGTGAGATCTGCGGTGCACTGGGGCTGCACGGTCCCACTGGCAATCCTCCCATGGAAACCCTTCCCCACCACCACCAGTCGAGGGGAGGCTTCCAAAAACCCCCCCCCAAAACTTGTAGTATTTCTTCCTCCATGTACCTTGAGAAGTTTCTGGACCTGACAGAGGTTGAGACCCCAAGGAAATCTTCTGGGGAGTGTTTACCCCAAATCTACCCCTTGCAGAGGGCTGGGAGAGCCGCTCGGGTGCCGTGCTGGCTCCCACCGCGCTCCTGGCCACTTTGGTGGCATGCCATTGAGTACTTCTCGGCTCTGTTAAACTGTCCAGACCGATCTCATGAGCTCATGGAGAGTAAATGACTTCTTTGTGACAATGTAATGCAATTAGTGCTAATTGTAGACTGTGTAATGTCTGCAACACATCTCTGTAATTACAGTAAAACTTGCTGGAGATGAGAATAGCTCTGTATTATCAAAACTCAGCGAAACATGGCTTCGGCTGGAGGTTACGAAGCTGCGCGGGGAAAAGGGAAGGAGGAGAAAAGTGATGAATGGCATAATTATGCTGTGTTATTTTAAAGAGGAGGATTTGGGGAGTTAGGTTTTAAGAGAACACTTGAAGGTTAATGGGCATTGCAAGCCAGCTTTCGCCCTTTAAAGATGATTCAATACAATTTCGACCTCTCCCAGCGTAAGGTGCTGAAGTGTTGAGGATGAACGCTTGTTTACATCCAAAAATATGCAGAAACACTTACAGCTCAGTGCTGGCTGAGGCTTGGGCTAGTGAACCATGGCAGTGGGAGGGAGATGTACCCTAAACCCCTGGTTGCTTTGAGACCCTGCACGCGTTCTGCCTGCCCCTACTGTGGGCAGGGCATGGGGGACCTCTGCTCCTATCGGTCAGCAGGAGGGGATAGCCACAGGTTGAGGTCTGCTGCTCCTCAGCTGCAGCTGTCCCCATCCTCTCCCCATCTCCATCCTCTCCCCATCCTGCGGTTCCACCAGCTTGCGAGGCAACGGCTTGTTTTGAATTTGTTCGGATAAGGGCTTTGCTGACCCTCTGCATCCCTCTGAGTTGAGTTGCCTTTTAAACCATTCTCATAAAAAAAGAAACACAGACAAACCAACCCAGAGCAACGAAAACCCCGCAACAGTTAGTTATTCTTTCTCTCCAAGGAAAGAAGTTTTAAATCAGGGAATAATTCAGTGGGATACTTTGGTGCTGTGAGAGCTTACGGGGTTCCTCTCTGCCTTCTCTAGACAGAGGGTTGAGCAGGGCTCTGGGTCCATGCCTGCGTTCTGCTCCCCTCAGAGCAGGGCCGTGCATCATCCCGTGTTTGAGTTGTGCGGCTCTGTTGTTACTCCCGGCTCAGTCAGTTGTTTGGCCAAGTCCGCGGAGTTGTGTTTGTGCTTTGTTCATTGTACAGTAACAGGCCTCTTAAAAGGCTTTGTGGGAAAGTTAACCACTTCTGGAATATTTTGCTTACCATTTGAGATGAGCTGGGGCTGGAGGTGTTGGCAGGCGGCTTTCTTCAGACACAGAGACGCTCTTTCTCTCTTTGCTTCCTGAACACGGCTTCTCATGTTCGTTATCGTTTTTTCTCCCGGTGTTGGAGGCTGTATTAAAGACTTAGCTCTGCTGAAGCCTTCCTAAACAACCCGTAAGGATGTCTTGCTCCCTCCTGGTTTTCAGTGCCAAATTTCAGGGATGAAACACACTGCAGGAAGCCTTGCTGCATTCATAGGTACTGGGGGAGAAGGGGGACGCTGCAGTGCCCCACTCCATCCCTGCTCCATCTAAACCAAAAGCACCATGTGGTTTCTGGAAAGCTCTTTAGCTCAGAAATTGGGATAACGATGATGCTGCCAGAGAGGGTCTGTGGGGAGCGGGGATCCTGTGGCTGCAGCAGCAAGAACGGTTCCTGCTGGGTGTGTTGGATGAAGTCTCCAGCATGTGGTACTCACCTCGCGGCACCGTGTTGCCTCACAAGCTGGCAGGGCTCCTCTGAAGGGTGTTTTTCGCTGTACAAGGCTGATAAAGGGGCTGCTTCAACTCCTTGGTTCAGGCATGGGGCAGAAAGCGCTGGTGTGGGGCTGCCCACGGGAGTCCCTGCTGCACCCTCCCGCTGCCGCGCTGGGCAAAGGCTGATTATTAGTCCCTTCATCCCTTAAATAACCAGATATTAAAATAATAGGAAGGCAGGAATGAATGTTGCTTTTTCATCCCCTCTGCCTGTGTGTATTGATCCCTCTCGCACCGAGGAACAGAGCCTTGGAGACGTGGGCGCGCGGTGCCCTCTGCGCTGCCTGGGCACCCTTAGAGCTATGGGGTAATTGCCCGTGTAAGTGGCCGATTTGCACACGCAATTACCCAATGTGCACTCACAGCCGCAGCCCCTTTGAGCTGCAGTGAAGGCTGCACCAAACCCTCTCCTGGGAGCCTGCCCCTCTCTGCTGCTTTCTGGGATGGATGCGAGTGTCCTGGGAGCCAGGAGCCTCCTCCCAGAGCCCTGCTGCATCCTGGCTCATCCCGCGTGAGGTGCTCTTTGCTCTGAGGTGGCAGAACCACATCAAGCTGATGCTCATGATCACAGACCTTCAGGGGTTCCAAATCTGAGGTTGAGCTTTGCAATTTGTTGCTTTAAGTGACTTTTGGGAGGATGAAGAGCAGCCAAGACCCAGGGCCAGCAAACCCCCCAGCTGCAGATGCTCTCTACTCTGTGCTGCCTTAGTGCAGCCTTCAAAGCAGAGCGTCCAGAGCTGGCCACATCCTTGACTCACAGAAACCTCCTCGGTAAAAGAAACCCCTTAGCAACCTCCCATGCAGCTAAGCTGAATCAAACCCACCTGCAAAACCCTTGTTTTGCAAAGTTTTAGGACTTTTAAAAAGATGATTTACTTTCAGTTCTTCAGCTGAACTTGCTACTGCTTCAAAAGCCTCATTAGTCAAATGTCCTGGCTGGGACACGTGGTGCTTCTGTGTGGCCGGCTCCAGCAGGCTGCAGGGCTCACACTCCCTCCAGTGTTACTCTTTTTATTCCTTCAGCTTGATTAAAGTGAGTATTTTTAAAATTAAGCAACACCCACGAATGCGGTGAGGCTCGAGAGGCTTAGGAAGCAGTGCCTGAGCAAGAGCAGGAGCCTGGCAAAGACAGCGAGAGCCGGGAGGGAATTTCATTCCCACTTTCCGAAGATACGACGCTGCCTAATTTCCCCTTGTCTTTTCCAGCACTGATGTCTTAACATCATCTGCCCATTGCTGTGCTTTGTAGATAAAGGGGGCCTATATATGCCCAGTTTTGGAAAGCTTTTAAGGTGGAATAAATCTGAGCCTATCTCTTGCTGACAGTGAGCAGCAGCTCTGCGCCTCTGCGGGCAGAGGGGTGAGCAGCTCCTGGGGATGCTGCAGGCATTGCTGCTCTGCTACAGGTTACGTATGTGGCTGTCCTCATGTCCCCTGGCTGCACAGCACCCCCAGCACCCAGCTGTGAGAGGGGAGAGCCCAGTTTCCTCAGAAAGCGCCCTCAGCCCAAACTCAATGGCTCTGATTTTCACAGTCTCCTGCTTCCCGAGCAGATCCTGGGGATGGGAGGGAGTAGGGTGGGTGATAGAAGCCAGGATGGGCAGGTGTGGAAAGGGTTTTGCTGGCATTTGTGTTCTTTGTTAGAGGCTGGCTGGGTGAGAAGAGCCTCTTCAACGCTCCCCGTGATGCTCCTGAGCATCACCTCTGCAAGCCCTTTGCCGCAGGCAGGGCTGCTGCCTGGCACTGCTTATGAGATCCTTCCTGAGGCTTTGGGTTTTATATGAAAGAAGCACCAGCGTGCTCCAAGTCTCGCTATCTCCAGGCAGAACAGGAATGAATTTCTGATGCCTGGTCCATCCTGTGCATCCCTTGTGTCTGTCTGTCTGCTGAGTCCCTGGAGTTTTCCTTCTTGGAGGAGCATTTGCCAAAGGTTTGCATCAGCTCTCTCTCTCTGCAGCCCACCACCAGCCCGTTGTACGTCTGGCTTTGCAGATGCTCCGCTTTTATTCTTAGAAATCCTAAATGTTTCCGCTTTCCTTCTGAAGAACTCCAGCATCGGGGGCTGCTGATCACTCTGAGGCGGCTCAGCATTTGCTGCGAATCCATCCTATTTAATGCTGAGTGGTTTTTGGAGCCCTTAACTCGGCCGGGCACCCGGGTCCATGGCAGAGGCGCTGACAGGCTTCGTGCTTTCCCATCTGAGCAGAGATGACATTTGAGCTGAAGCTTCATCGGGGGCTTTTTGCGCTGCAGGTTTTCAGCACGTAAATGTTATATATGCTGATAAATGCACCTGTCACCTCGCCCGTTGGTGACATCCTGACATTTGCTCTCTCTGGGTATCTCCCCTTGCCAGGGACGTGGATTGATTCCTCCCATTCATCCCATTACCTTGGCAAGTGACCTTTGAGCTGGGAAGTTGGTGGATTCTCACTGGACTTGCTCTTTAGTGACTGATTTTTACCAGCCTTCTTTTCCTCCCATACGGGGCTCTCTCAAGGCTCTCGAGCTGTTAGCTACCAGCAATGTGTGGGTCTAGGTCAGGGGCTGAGCTTGCGGTGCTGGAACACTGGCACTGGTAGCAGTGTCTGGCAGCAGAGGTAGGAGAGAACCTGCCTGTGCTTGGTCTTGGTGTTCAAGTGTTGGCTCAAGCTGGTGGGTCATCGTTTTATTGTTGTTTTGTTCTCTAATATGTTAAATCTAAATGCACTTTCCAGCATGCCCCTTGCAGACTGCAAGCACACACATCTCTGGAAGTGAGTCCAGAGCTGTTGTTAATCAGAAGAAGATTTGTTGTGGTGCAGATAGCCATATGCTGCTCTGAGTTTTGTTGGGAGCCTCTGTTTTAATAATGGATGAAATAAAAGCTGTATGTTTGACAGGGGCTTTTTACCTGAATCCTGCAAACTGCACAAAATTTGTATTTGCAAGCGGCAAGTGAAACTTGGGAACCATTATACTCCAGGGAAATCATTACCCCTGTCCTTCCTTACTGCAGCCAAATCCCACCCAATGCAGTGAGTCCTGTGCTCAGAGGAAGGGGCTGGTTTTGTCACTAGGGCCAGGTGAGCTTTGGTGGATTGTAGCATGCACATGTCTGTCCAACATTCATGTTCTGGGAGTGTCCCACAGCTGTGGGCATCAGCTAAGTACAGAGGAACAGGTTGAAGTTATTTCCATTGTGGATATGGCTTGGTCGTCACCATCCTCATTACATCCTATAATGAGGAATGGGATAAAATGTCACTGTAATCGAGTGTGGAGCTGTGCATTTGGGGATTAGAAAGTCTTCTCCAGCCTGGGTGCTCCTCACCTGCTGATGGCTGGGAGGGAGGAGAGTGGGTTTGGCTGCTGACAACAAGAGCAGAAACCTCTGGTGCTGCAGCCAGGGCAAAGCTACCATGGCCCTGAGGGATTCCCAGCAGGGAGGAGGGGGCAGTGCTGATGTCTCTGCAAGGCACCGACAAAGCCTCCTCCAAAACCTTCATGTCTAATCAGGTAAAATTAATTCAGGCCAGGGCAAGTGTGGAGAAAGGTTGTGACTGGGGAGCAGAGAGCCTGTCTGAGATGTGGCTGGAAGAGCTTCGTTTGTTTGGCTTTGCAAAATCAAGGCTGAGAGGAGATGTGATTTGTCCTCTGTAAATACATCAGGTGGGTAAACACCAGGGACAAAGAGCTAGAGAAGCTACTTAAAAGACAGCACAGGCATAAGAACAAATGAGCTTGTCCTGAACAAATTACAGCTGGAAGTTAAGCTTCCAACCACTCAACTAGCTCTAAGATGGAATTTGATAATTTTTGGAAGAGATTAAGATCTTGTGGTTGCCTGTGGAGCTGGGAGCCTGGCTTTGTGCAGAACCTCGTGGCCCTCTTCCTTGCCTTTGCCTGGCTCTGCCTCTTCAAGAATGCTTTTAGGCAGACACCTTGTGTTTTCCCATGGCTGGAGAGCAAAGTCCTGGTGGTGATGTGGCTGGTGGCCCTCCTGTGCCATGAGCAGAGCAAAACCATCCTGGAGGACTCCAAGGAAGTGCAGCAGTCCAAGTGCATCCTCAGATTAAGTCATTTCAAGGTTGTACCTCATTGTCCTGAGCTGTGAGATAACACGCTGGGAGGTTCCTTGGTCCATGTTTGCCCTGTCTGGTATCTACAAGTGCCATCAGTTTTTATTTGGGCACTTGTCCACCTGCGTCCCACCTGGCAATGCTCTCCACAGGGCAGAGCCATCATTGCTCGGTGCCCTGAGCTGCACACCTCTGTGCCCTGTGGAAGGGGTCTGTACCAGGAGATGCTCCTCTACTTTTTGGGGCTGTGGTAGTACTCAGCACAGCAAACCCGGGTTTGCTAGAGTGTCTGTTCAATTGTTGTTAAAAACAGGGTTGTGCCTGGACTGTGCTGCCCTCCTGGAGTGTGCAGGGATTTTCAGAAGCTTCTGCCCTGGGCCTGTGCGAAACCAGTGATCAAAGCAGATGAGAGAGAGAGAAGATCTGTGGCTGTGTGAGCTGGTGTATCACGTTCTTGCTCATTGACTTTATTCTGATACGCAAACAACCCTTAATTAATTCCTCTGGCAAACTTTCCTGATGGGAGAGATGCAGTAACAAGTCCCTCTGAGCAGTTGGCATATAATGTTTGATTTATAATGTTTGATAATCTAACATTTCTCCGGAAGGTCCTTGATGCTCCTCTGCATTTGTGTCTTCCACAGGATGCTGGAGTACTCCCTGGACCTGCAGAACGTCAGCTTCTCAGCGGTCCGCACCGTCCGTGTCCTGCGGCCGCTCAGGGCCATTAACAGGGTCCCCAGTAAGTCGGGACCTTATTCCTCCCAGCTGATGCAAGTTCTTTATATATGTGTCCCAAAGATGGAAGAGCAAACACAGATGCTTCCCATCTTACATTGATGCTCAAAGGTTCACCCAGGCCCTGGTAGTGCGAGGTCCTACCGCCACTCTGGTTTCCAGTGTCTGTCGCTCTCCTACTTTAAATTATACTCATTTGGGCATCTGTGGCATCAGAGAGGAGCCACCAGTCACTAAGATATCCAGGTCTGTCTTCAGAGGCCTGCCTTTCTCATCCAAAGAGGTCTTAGGAGGCTGCTGAGGTGAAGAGATGCAGGTGATAGGGACTGACAGAGCCAACAGCCTTTGCCAGATGATACGGGCAGAGGGGTCTGAGCCACGCTGCCCCCACCCCCCTGCACTACCCTATCCTTTCCTGGAGAAACTAAGCAAGGAAGTGGTGGTGTGCCTGGAGACTGCTCCCTGGGAGGTGCTGAGGAGCCTCTTGGAGCATCTCTTGCTCTGCTCCCCAGAGCTGGTCTGTAGAGCCCAAAACCCCAACACCTCCAAAGCAAGCCTGGGAGGGATGGGAGGTGGCTATTCAGTGCTGGTTTATCAGGTCATGCATGAAGATCTCAGCCCCCAGAGCAGGAGGTGGCATTGCCTGCTCCTGCATTGCAGCAGGTGATAGCCACCCAGCCCTGTGCTGGGACAGGCACTGCCCATGGCAAACCCAGGCAGGGTGCCCATGGAGCCATTCCTGCCGCACCGCGCTGGGCAGAGCGGGAAGCGCTGAGCTTTGTCCTTCTCGGGTGCTGTACGGATCAGGCGTGACAACCCCAAGTACAACTGCATCAGGAACGTCGTTTTCCTGGTCCTACAATCCTGGGTATTGAATCCAGCATTGTTTTAGACAAATCCAATCTGAGCTGCCCTCTCTGAACCAGCCCAATGCCTTGACAAGAACTAATCAGCGTCAGTTCTGTCTGCCCATGCTGGAGGTGCTGGGCTCTATTTATTTTTCTGGTCCTGATGCTTGAACTTAATCTGGCTTTGCTGCTGCTGCTGCTTCAATCATTCTGGTAGCTTCAGAATCCTGTTTGCAATGGTTTTTTGGTGGGTTTTTTTATCCCTGCTGCTGAACTGATGGATGGCTGAATTTATCCACCGCTGTCTAACTGGGGATGTAATTCACTTAATGTATTTTGAAATCCTGGGTAATTTATCTTGGCTTTTCTGCAACGTGGTTACAATGGGATAGAAATGTAAGGTGGGGAAAAGAAAAAAAAAAAAGAGAGTTTTGTATGATGATAAATGCAGTAACCACAGAAAGTCATTGCAGTTAATTAGGAGTTGACGCAAGGTGGTTGTTCCCCAGTAGAGGAGTAGAGGCAAAACCCTGATAGAGGAGGTGACAGTGTTGGGAAGAAAGAAAAAAGTCTTCTTGAAGTATCAAAGTAAAGGGTGCACCAGGAAAGCTTTCTTTAAATGAAAATCAATATAAGCGAGTGAGAGAATGCAGAAGATGGGGAAAGAAAGAGAGTGAGAGATGAGCAGAATATTACAGAGACGTCACATGAAATCAATTTTTTTGTGTGTAAATGTCAAGTTGAAGTCACCATCAATTTGTCTTTGTTACAGAACTGGCTGTTCCTGAACTTGTGAGAATTAACTGCCAGAGAGAGTCCTGTATTTTAAGGAAGAGAGGGGATTTAGGGTAGATGAGGAGAATTAGGGAGCAAAGGGAATTTTAATATATACTGAGCAGGGAGAGAAATATACCTGAGTAAGGGAGAACGTCAGAATTTGGTCTCAGAGGAGAAAGGAGACATATAATTGCTAGAAAACTTTAAGAGATGAGGTCTTGAGGTGGGGAAGGAAGGGGAGAGGAGCAGGGAAGGTAGGTTGAGTGGCTGGGAACAGAGCATGGATGAAGGAGGGGGCATCTCAGGAGCTTGGGGCAGTGGAAACAGAGGGGACTGGGGAGCTGTGGAGGTTTGCAAGCCATGTGTGGGTGACAAGGACAGTGGGTGGGAAGGCAGTGGCTTTCAGGGGAAGGCAAAGTGTGGATGGAAAGGAAAGGGTCACAAATAACTTGAATAAAAAATATGGTGTGGACTTTTCTTCTTTGCCTCAGGCATGCGCATCCTGGTGACGCTGCTTTTGGACACACTGCCCATGCTGGGGAACGTCCTCCTCCTCTGTTTCTTTGTCTTCTTCATCTTCGGCATCGTGGGAGTCCAGCTGTGGGCAGGTTTGCTCAGGAACCGCTGCTTCCTCCCCGAGAACTTCAGCATGTGAGTCTGCACAGGCAGCAGCAGTGTCTCTCCAGCTCGGGCATCTGTCCCTCCAGGGGACAAGGATATCCTCCGTTAAAAAGCCCTGGACTTCTCTGTGTGTTCCCCACCCCTAAACACTGCCACAACTCCAGCCCCAGCATGCATGGCTGAGACAGAGCGAGCTGTGACAATTGGCCATTCAGGTCCTTCAGGGCTGTCCTTAACCTTCACTGGCACTTGGGAACCTCTGATTGATAAGGGTCTCCTAAAACCCCTGAGAACTGGAGTTCAGGCTTTCTCAATTCAGCGTATCACTAACGCGCCGCCTGTCCTGATTTTGTGAGGACATTGACCTCTGAACCCCATTCAGCAGCTGGTGGTGTTTATTGGTATGGCATTTCTAGTCCCACCTAAACCTCAGGGAAGGCTGATGGAGCTACCATACGTTTCATGTCGACTTGGAATTGATCTGGCTAGATCCACGTCAGGACGGAGGAGTCCTGCAGCCCCAGAGCCTCTCACTGGCACCCGCAGGATCATGATGATGTTGCTGTGGCTAGACTGGCTCCTGGGTCTGGAGCTGGCATGATGCACCTCTTATCCTCTCCCACGCATCTCCTAATCAACAGCCTCTTGTAGGTCATGCCCTCAAAGGGCAGTTGGGAAGAGTCATTGCCAGGGCACGTCCCTGCTAAGTACATGGCAGTGGAGCAGAGGGACTGCTTCACCACTGAGTAAATCCAATAGAGCCACAGGTTTGGGTGCTGTTTAATTGAGCCAGAATTCCAGGGGCTTAGGTAAGCTTTGAAGGGTATTAAAGGCAATTCTGTGGGAATTAACTGGGCTGAACTAGGCTTAAAAATATCTTTGCAAGCTTTAGAGGGAGTCCGGGCAGCATTAAGGAGATAGCTGTGTGCAGAGCAAGAAGCCAGTTTCTGGCTGGCCATGGGTTGTTTCATCTCCCTGAAGAGTGGAGTTGCCTGGTTTGCTGAGGTAAGGCCACCCTCAGAGGGAATTTAGAACTTATCTATGGGCACTGTGAAATGCAGATGAAGGTCCTGTCTCTGTGTCTCAGGAAGCTTGGGAGGTCCTTGTACATAGAATCTCACCAAGCCATTCTCAGCATCTCCAAGAAAACAGGAGATATGGGAGCTTAAACTGACTGATTTCCATCTTACTGCAGCAAAGGCATGTGAGAGAAGCCCTGTTGGGCTGAATCCTGCTCTTAGTCCCCTAAAGTCAAAGCCAGAGCCCTTCCAGATGGAATGACTCTTAGTAATGTCATCAGAGGGACTGCTGAGTGGCCAAGCGCACTGCCTCATTTTTCCAAAACCCAGTTAGGGATATCATCTCACCCGGTGGGGCTGCAGAAAGTCCAAGGGGATCCCTTTAAAAAAACCCAAACCAACACACAACCAATGTTTAGGATCCAGAATAACAGATCTCAGACTCTGCTGTTACAGATTGTGTGCAGTCAGTGTGCAAACCACAGCCCTGTCTGGACTCTTTCAGCCCCTACATGGTGGATTTGGAGCAATACTACCAGACAGAGAACGAAGATGAGAACCCTTTCATCTGCTCCCAGCCCCGGGAGAACGGGATGCGCTACTGCCGGAGTATCCCAACGCGGAGGGAAGAGGGTCTTGAGTGCACCCTGGATTATTATTCTTACAACGACACCACCAACACGTCTTGTGTCAACTGGAACCAGTACTACACCAACTGCTCTGCCGGGGAGCACAACCCCTTCAAGGGAGCCATCAACTTTGATAACATTGGCTACGCCTGGATCGCGATATTTCAGGTGAGCCTTGTGTGCAGACTGTCATGAGATGGGGAGCAGCTGGTCAGTCCCCAAACCAACATGTCCCCTGGGGCTGCATAGTCATGCTCCTGGGGGCTATTTTGCACCAGCAAGCACATCTGTGGTAGTGCCTGGGTGCTCAAAATGTCAGGGATACATTTTCACGCCTGCTTTGAGGATGTCTCCATTGTTCATGCATGGACAAAGCCCCAGGCTCCAAACCCCATGTGTGTGCAGGGGACCATCCTGTTGTGGAGCAGAGCCTAGAGACTGCTCTTCCTTCTGTAAAATGTAGTAGTGAGCCTTAGGTCCAGCTGGAAAAGAAGGGATGGATTCAGACTGGGCAGGTGGCAACGTGGCTGTAGGCATTGGTTGGAGGTGGTTTTGGCTCATCAGTGCCTTGTACTGCACCGAGACCAGCTGTGGGGTGTCAGAAATGACCCAGGCAGGAGAAACGTTGCTTGTGCACTTGGTGTTGTAACTGAGCCTTGACAGGTTCATTTTTCCTTCCTGTCTCCATCAGGTCATCACCCTGGAAGGCTGGGTGGACATCATGTACTTCGTCATGGATGCACACTCCTTCTACAACTTCATCTACTTCATCCTCCTGATCATTGTGAGTGGCCTTAGGGGAACATGGGGGACCTTCTGGCATTCGGAGAGGGCAGAGTGGAGTGACCCAGAGGAACAGGGCAGATAATACAGTGAATATAAAGGCTGATGCCCCATGGGAGGCAGGAATCAGCCTGCTGGAAGACGTGCACCTTGAACATGGAGTTGCACTGCAGCTGCATTTTGCTGGTAACATAAAGGAAAGAAAGATGCACTTAAGCTGTGGTAGATACACTTCTGTTGCTGCTGTTTCTGCTACTTCTTTCCTCATGCTCCAAAGTCCTCTCCCTTAGCTGTCAACTTGATCTTAAGTTTAAAAGTAGGCAAATTTCCCCAGGTCAGGTTTTGAGCTCTGGAAGGGGAGGAAGCTGCCCAGAAATTCCCCTGTATTGAAGAATCTAACCAGCTGGGGCCTTGGTGCAGAGGGGACGTTTCAGGAAAATGGTCCCAAATTTCAGAGAGCATGTTAAGAAAGGAGGGAAGAGATTACTGCCCACAGCCCACCCACGCTTCACAGCATCATCTGAGACCACCCACAAAGGAGCCAACAAAGAGTTTCTGTGGGGTGGGCTCCATGATGGGCTTCATCTTTGCAAGCAGAACTGTCTACTGTGACTGGCTGAGCTCGTTGTCTAGACTCCCTTTATCGTCAAGGGAGAAAAATAGGTGCTTTAAGGGAGTGATTCATCTCCTCCGAAGGTAGACATCCAAAATAAATTAGATGCATTGCAGATTTGATGTGCCTATTTCTCTCTTGACTCTAAAGGATCATTAGGTGCCTCACTCAGATGTATCTGAGATAAGTGAGATGAGTCTCTTTCTTCCTCTCTAATTGGACTAAGTCCAGCAAAAATAGCTGCACGTCGTCCATTAGGCCATTGTGGGGATTTCTGCTCCTCATCAAACCAGGACTCAAACCTTGATGAGAAGGTAGGAGGTTGTTTAGTCCATGATGCTTTTTCTGGTTCATCTATTAGCTTCCCCCAAAAAAGAACCAATCCCTTGCTCTCAGCATTCGTGAAACAACGGAGGGGATGGGTGAGCAGTACTTTTCCAGATGCTGTGCAAGTAACGTTAGCAGTGTGTGATAGCCCATTAGCACGTCAGTAATTCTCTGTGATCCAAGCTGGGCTCTGCAAGAGGCAGAACCTCATGAAACCCTGGTTGGAAATAAAATCTCCAAGCTGTGGGTACAGACTGCTGATGCCCTTGCGTAACAGGCACCCGCAAATCCCGTTAGCAAGGGAAAGGGATCTGCTCTCAAGCTGCCCACACACTGCCAGAAAAAACACTCCTATCAGGAAGGCTCAGTGCATTCATCGTAATGCCACTAATTGTGATAATTACAACCGCTGTCTGTGGAGGGAGAAAAACCACCAGCTCAAAAGAGCAAAAGCTTTTTGTCAAAATAATCTCTTGTCTTTGATCTCTGAGGTCCTCCATGGAGTGCTGGCGTGGGAGTCCCTGGGGTGGGGGCTTTGGGGGGGTGAGTCAGCCCTTTGGCAGTGGTCCCCGTTGGGTGACACAGGAGATGGGGCTGGCTGGGGTTTGCCCCATGCTCCTTATGCTGGGGCATGGGGTGGGGAAGGCCACCCTGAGGTGGTTGATGGCTCCTGTCCTCTTAGGTGGGCTCCTTCTTCATGATCAACCTCTGCCTGGTGGTGATAGCGACACAGTTCTCAGAGACGAAGCAGCGCGAGAGCCAGCTGATGAAGGAGCAGCGGGTGCGCTACCTGTCCAACGCCAGCACCCTCGCCAGTTTTTCAGAGCCAGGCAGCTGCTATGATGAACTCCTCAAGTACTTGGTTTACATTGCCCGTAAAGGCAGCAAGCAGCTCGTGGAGCTCTACAGGGTGGTGGGAGTGAGGATGGGCTTCCTCACCAGCCCCTCTAGCAAGGCAGGGGCTGACCGGCAGGCCGGGAAGCGCCGGAGCAGGAAGAGGTCTTCTGTGCACCACCTCATCCACCACCACCATCACCACCACCACCACTATCATCTGGGCAATGGGAACCTGCGGGCACCCCATGCCAGCCCAGAGATCAGTGATGTGGAGACCAGCTCACTTCACAATGGGAGCAAACGACTGATGCTCCCTCCCTCAGCATCAAACCCCCATGGGGCACCCAGCACCACTCCCAGCAACACTGAGTCTGTCCACAGCATCTACCACGCTGACTGCCACTTTGAGCCGGTGCGCTGCCGGTCATCCCTCCCGCAGACAGGCCTTGGCTTGCCAAGCCCAGAGGGGATCCCCAAGAACATTGTGGGCAGCAAGGTGTACCCCACAGTGCACCCCAGTACCTCCCACGAGATGCTGAAGGAGAAGAACCTGGGGGAGGCAGCAGTTGGTGCCGGCAGCAGCACCTTGACAAGCCTCAACATCCCACCCGGGCCGTACAGCACCATGCACAAGCTGCTGGAGACACAGAGCACGGGTGAGCCTGGGCCTGGATGTCAGTCTGGGGTTGCTTTGTAGGAATTCAAGCTATGACCTAATGTCTGTCTTTCTCTGAATCTTTGCAGGGTTCTTCTCAGTCCATGTTACGGAGAAAGGCGATGGCTTTCCAGGTGAGGCCAACATGAGTCTCCTGACCTACCTAATGCAGCTTATAGCCAAAACCAGGAGAGAAGTTTCAACCTCCCAGACTTCCTACTTGCAAGAATCCAAGGGAAATTAATGTTTTCAGTGAAGTAGTTTTCTTTCCCATCCTCATCTCCTCTCCAAACCAAGTCATTCTGCAATTACAGGGAATGCTCCCCAAATTCCTGCAATCCCCAGATCAGCTCGAGTCGGGCTTGGTAACACCATACAGAGTTGAAGCCCAGCCTGGCTGCTTCCAAATGGCCACATCCCTTCCTGGCTAAAACAACAGGTCATGGTGGCTGTGTTGCCCACTGCAGAGCTTGGGGATGGACAACTTCCAGATCTAATGACCCAAGCCCCAGCACACCCTCCTACCCCAGCCTAGAGCTGCCCAGATGGTTTCATGACAGGTTTTTATTTGCATTGCTGCATGCTGCTGTGAGTCAGGAGCATGTGTTTCAGATAGCCTCTCCCTTGGCAGCCAGCTGGTGGGATTTTTGGTACTGTCCTGCTGGTATTGTCACCTAGGAGCCACCTGACAGCTGGGAGCTTGCGTTTGGGGCAGTGCGTGGAGGGGAAAGCTGGTGATTTTGGAGTATCAGCAAGTGGCTGGAGCAGGAAAGTAGGCTGCTGATGGTGGTGCTCCCCCTAATTACAGCCTGGAGCCGGCCAGGACCAGGGGAGTGATTGCTTTCTCCTTGCCATAATGGCATAAGGGGGTGGGCCAGGGTCCTGGGCTGGTGGCAGTGTCTGCCTGGGGCAACAAAGAGAACTCTGTCAATTGGGAGAAGGTGCCTGGGGAGCCCAGGCTTTGCCTAGAGCTCTTTATCCTGGCAGGAGTCCTTTTTCCCTTAGGAAATGCTTGTCATGTCACAGACAACAGCTGGGTGCTAGTGGAGACAGGCATTGCTCCTGCAGCTCCCCAGCCCCCCAGTCCTGGTTGACAGGCTGCCCTGCCCTGCTGGCATTTCAGGTCCCTGCCAAAGCTCCTGCAAGATCTCCAGCCCCTGTGCCAAGCTGGACAGTGGCTCCTGCAATCCTGAGAGCTGCCCTTACTGCCTCAAGGCACTGGCGAGTGAGGCCGAGCTGTCGGACAACGAGACGGACGACTCGGACAGCGAGGGGGTCTACGAGTTCACGCAGGATGCCCACTACAGCGACCAGCGCGACCCGCAGCGGGGCAGAGCCCGGGCCAGGAGAGCGAGCCGGGTGCTTGCTTTCTGGCACGTGGTATGTGAGACCTTCCGGAAGATTGTGGACAGCAAGTATTTTGGCCGTGGGATCATGGTGGCCATTCTCATCAACACACTCAGCATGGGGATCGAGTACCATGAGCAGGTGAGTGATGTCTCGGTGGTTCTCGGTGCAGCGGGGATGTGGGGGGTGTTATGGGTCTATCTCCAGCTGCCAGTGGGGCAGTTTGGGGTGAGAAGTGTTGGGTGCTGTAGGAAAGGTCCCAGGACAGAGCAGGGCTGATTTTTCTCCTCTGAGCCTGCTTCCATCTTGCTGGCAGTGATCACTCTGGCTGGTACTGGGCTGTGCAACCTCCTGCATCCCAGCCCTGCCAGGGATGCTCAGCACCATGCTGAGGCTGCTGTCACACGGGCAGCACCATGCTTTGCCAGCTTCTGCAGCAGCATGGTGGCCAAGGAGGGGAGCAGCCATTTGCCGCTGGGTTTGTGCCAGTCCAGCAGTCCAAGCGGCGCTGCCGGCAGCTGTGAGCTCTGGGGTTGGTGCAGCTGCAGGCAGGGAAGTCTATTGAATTTGTGGTCCCTGGAGAGGAGGTAACAAATGTCTTTGCCTCCCCAGTGAATGCTCCAGCAAGAGCATGCTGAGTCCAAAATAGACACATCACTGGCTATTCCTCGGCTGGATTATCTGAGTCCTTGCAGGCAAGAGGCTGCCTCTGCTCCAGCCTCTCATGTGCTCGTCACCTGGCAGAGCTGTTCCCTATATATAGTCCTTAAGAAAAGGAGTTGCCATGTTCCTCTTGAAACATCTCCATAAGGATGACAGAGCTCTGCTTTTAGAGAGCCTTTTCTGTGGTCTGATCTCACACAGGTTTTGTGGCTGCTGCCTGGCGTGGTGCCCTCGGTCCTGCCGCAGGCACAGGATGGCTTGGTGCTGCAGGCACATGCTTCGTTTGGGTTTGGAGGGAGGAGTTTATGAGCAGGGGATGCTGAGGTGCTGCAAAACCTTGTTATATACCCCTGCGATGCTCCAGGGCTCCCACTGGCCAATCCAGCGTGGTGCTTCTGCTGGGATGCCAGACCTCTCCCTCCCTGACAAACACAGCCACCCTGCCCAGTGCCAGCCTTTGCTGGGAGCCCCTTTGCATCTCGAGTCATGGCTGTTTACTCTTCTCCTGTCCTGACATGGTTTGTGTTTGCAGAGTCACTCACAGTTGCACACAGAGGTGTTTCTCCCATGGTTCCCAGTGCCAGCAGTGGTGGCTGCAGACTGGCTCCAAATTCCCATGTCCTCCTGTGGCATTAAAGCCTCGATGACCGAACGCTAGGGAGACACAGCTGTGCTAAATGTGTCCCTTCCAGCCAGCACCTTCTCCCTGATGTCCTAATACAGCCTGGCTGGCACATTGAACAGCGACGCTCTCTGAAGTCCTGCAGGTTTCACCTTCATGTGCTGCCCTTGCTGGGAGCTCTGGGAGGAAGCTTAAGTGATTCCACTGTTATTCAATAATATCAGGAAGATCATCTCCTAAGAACCTCGGGGGAGGTGGCTCAGGAAACTGATAAACAGTTCTGTTCCTCCTTTGGCCAAGAGGTGAAAGCAGATCTGCCACGTCTTTGCCACCCCTGCCCAAGGGGTAGGTTGTCAAAGCTCATTGCCCTTTGTCAGGAGCATCTTTGGGAGATGCTGCTGTAGCCTCCTGCGCCTATACTGGGGGACCAGGGATGGGTGGCTGAGCAAGCTCCCATCATCAGCCACCCCAGAGTGCTTTGGCTTGTGGGGAGGAGAGCAGCAGGGTGCCAGTCTGTGCCCTGGCCAGCACTGTGTCCCAGCAGGCAGCTGGGTGCAGAGAGGCAGATTTTTGCGGTGGTTTTCGGGTAACAAGGTGAAGGGAGCTGATAAGCGTGGGGGGACTCCAGACACTGTGGGTGGTTGCTTTCTTTGGCGGTATTTTGAAGCTACTACTGCTCCAGATTCCTTTCTCCCAGGCATTTGGAGTGAATAGCAAAGCTTGTTTTTATTAGTTCATCTGCTGAAGTGGCAGCAGAGAGCAGAGAGGTGTTTTTCTGTAAACTCAGGAGGCTTATAGTCTGCTGTTTCATAATCTGACAGTTATGAGAGCAGGAATTAGGAGGGAGAAATGCTGGACCAGGCCTTTCTGCAGAGATTATAAACACTGAAACATGTGATTTTTTTTTTTTTAAATTTTTTTTTCTTTTACAAGAGTCTTTCCTAAAAGCTCAAGTGATCAACCAGTCGAATTTATCTTCATTGACTGATTGTTTGCAAAGGCGTGAGGGGGCTTGAAGAGTACTTGACTCTGTGACTTTCTATATTAAGATCTCTGCTTATTTAATGAATATTTACCTCTTGGGCTTTTCACATGAGGCCACCCTGGGCACACCGGGCTATATTAGGATAAATACTTTCAGGACATGTTTTATGGTGCCATGTTAAAAGCCTTGTGTTGTTTACCAGCACCTTGCCAGAGGGGAGAGAACATGCCAGCAGCTACTGTGTGAGAGGAAGGATGGTTACTCTGGGAGGAGGAGGGCTTCTGCCCTTCCTTCTGTCCCCAGCAGTGTTGGGTGGGATTCAGCAGCTCTGGGACCACCAAAGCATCCTGGATTTCAAAACATGAGCTGGTTAGCTGAGGTCCTTGTTATAGCCAGGGAGAGAAGTGTGCTGCTCTGGAGGCTTTGTATCTCATCTTGGGATGGGCATGCTGCAGAGATGTGCTTTTCTTCGCAGGAGACGCCTAGCAGACGGAAACAGTTGTTCAATCACTCGCTTAACAGACTCATCAGTCAGAGGAGGCCAGGTTAGGATACTTAGGGTGAAAGTGGTGGCTTGAAGACACATCAAAATGAGTGGAAATTGGGAGTGTGTTGAAAACACGGGAGCCCCACCACTTGCTGTTTGTTTGCATTCACCCGTCAGTCAGCCTGCCCATACTGAGCACCCATGGGTGCTGGATGCACATAGCAAAGCAGTTGATGTCCCCAGAAGCTCACATGCTGCCTCAGCACCTGACATCCCAAAGCTCCTCTCCATATTCCACCTTCCACAGGAAAGCTATTGTCTCCAAATACTTGACCACCATCCAGCTGGGGGTTCCCTGCAAGCTCTTTCTGTGACAGGAGCTTGCTGACCTTCTCACTCAGCATCAGGTTGTTTCTACCTGGTTCCTGCAGGGACATCACCTGTGCCTACACCCAACCAGGCTTCACTTTGTGCTTACTGCCCATCCTCCCCAGCCATCCAGCTCCAACTCCTGCTTTCCTCAGGCCTGCTGGGTTTAGCTGGGGGCATGGGGGGGAAAGCAGGATGGTTTGAGGTGCACATAGCACTCACCATGTCATGGCTGCTGGGCAGCAGTGTGAAATTTTCCATCAGGGAAATGACAACCCGATTGCTGCGGATTATTAATGTGGCTGCTAAATAGCTTGCTTTTCTACGGAGATGAAGCAAAATGCAGGTAGAAACTATTAGCTTTGGGTAGAGGGATATAAAGGTGATTTAAAGGTAGACTCCAGGGGATTTTAAATACACTGTTGAACCAATTGACTGATTCGCCTTAGGGGAGCTGAGACTTTGTGGCACTGCAGGTTCAAACAACTAGGGCTTTGCAAAAGCTTGTTCTGCCATAGAGCAGGAGTAAAATGTGCTGCTAAACCAGAGGGTTTGTGTGCTGCTTTCCCCCAGCCCTGGCTGTAAGCCAGGCTGTGTTCCATAATGGGCTGCTTTTTTTCCTGCTTTTTTCTTGCTTTATTTTTTTCTCTCTCTCTCCAAATCCTTCCTTGGAGTGAAATGCAAAGGCTTTAGTATGAGGCGTGATGTTGGACTTCTCAGCAGGGGAAAGAATTCAGCGAGGGCTTCCTTGAGGAAGGGCTTTGGGGTTTTGTTTTTGTTTTTAGAATCTGGTTCGCATTGAGCTGCCTGGCTGTTCCGATTTTCCTTGTCTGAACTCGCATTGTATGAACTATACCCTACATATTCATTTGTTTAACTAGTGCTTGAATTTCAGCTGCTGTCTCTGCAGTGTTTTGCCATTGTTAACATAACAAGAGAGAGACTGGAGAGTCCTACGTTGGCCTCCCCAGTTGGCCTCCCCAAAGCTGTGGTTGGTTCAAATCCACGGCTGGAGCTTGTGGGGACTTGGATCTAGATGGATCCAAAACTCTGGTGTCTCTGAAAGAAGGGGAGAAGAAATTGGTTCAGACCTGTAGAGAATCTTTTGTTAATTTTTAAAAATGAATTGGAGAGATGACAAGGGAGAAGGACTCCCTTGACTTCAAGGGAGCCATTCACCTTGATGGTGACAGCACCCAAGGAGAAAAGCTCATCATCCACAGGAGGCAGTTCTTCAAGGAAGTGGGAAGAGGTGATGCTTGACACCCCAAGGTGTTGTAGGAATCCTTAGAGCAGCAGCGCCCCAAACCTACGTGTGCAAACTCCATCTGCAGAAGGCAGGAGAAGCCCAGGGTAGTATCTCAAGCTGAATTCCCTGTGCATCCTGCTGCAGGGTCTGGGGTGTACACAGTGTGGATGATGTAAAGTTGTCGCTAGCAACATTCAGATCTAATAGCTGCTGTGGCATGGAAATATCAACCATCTGTGCCAAAGCGTCCAAAGGAGAGCTTGCTGGCAAAGTGCATTAAAATATCTATTTATGTAAACAGCTGAGGCTGGAGAACATGGGAGGCGTCTTAATCAGTGTCGGACAATGGGAGATTTTCAGGTATCCAGGATGATGGGGAGGGGAGGTGAAGGGTTAGACAACCTGCGGGCGTGGAGGAACCATTAGCCTCCAGGTTCAAGCATTAATAACAGTCACCCAAATGGTATTTATGTACTGCTGCTTCTGCCTGGATTCAGTGTGCAGGGGAGAAGGTAACTGAAAATTATTAGCTGTCGTGACACCCGCTGATTGATTTCTCCATGTGGGAGGAAAATTGGATTGCTCCATGGAGAAGCAGTGTAATGGAGCTGAGCATTGGGGTTTGGCAGGCTTGTGCCCCAGGTCTTGAGGTACTTCAGCTAGTGTCCAAAGTCCTGGGCAGGCTGGAGGCAGCAGGTCTGGATCTGTTTGTGTGTGCTGCTCCAAGAAATGAAGGTGTCTTGGGGATCAGAAGCACTTCGCTCCCAGGAGTCTGTGATCAATAGCATCCTACTCTCCACCAGTTCCAAGCCAAGTATGAATGTTTTGCTGCTTGCTGCAGCAGCGGTGGAGGGCAGCTGCAGGTTTGCCAGGCTGCTCCTTTGACATCCCTGTATGCCACAATGAGATCTTGCCAAGTGCTTGTTTGCCTCCTGAGGAGGTTGTGGAGAGTCTGGGGATGGGCTGCAGCTCACAGGGTGGTTGTAGGCAGCACTGTGTCTCCTCCAACCTCTGTGGCTCCACAACAGGTCGATCCAGGACACCTGAATTTTGGCTTCTTTCATGTGCATGGATTTGTGTCAGGCCTCCAGCTCAGGAAGGAAGGGAATCCTTTTTTTTCTAAAAGTATTTTTGGTATCTCTTGCACCTCTTTGAGTCCCTGCGCTCACAGGGAACAATTTAAAAGACACATCCTACATCCAGACAGTTGCTGGTGCTGCACCAGGGGCTCCCTGCTTCACACCCCGATGCAGCAAACCGGTGCTGTACCCTGTTAATCCTGCACCCCAGCTGCTTTACTCCAACCGTGGCCTTTTCCCTGTTGGTGAAGTTTCCAATTTGATGCTTCCCGGTATGAATCCCATTCATTAGGCTTTGATTCAGGAGGGCATTTACACATGTATGTGCATTCCTTAAGTCACCGAGAGCCCCTTTCACCTCCGTCTGCCCCAGGCTCTTCCCAGGAGCTCGCAAGGTCCTGCTTCTGTGCATCTGTCTTCTCTTCCTGGAGATATCTCCCCTTCGGTGCACATCCCATGTCTCTATTTAACTCCAGTACACATCTCTCTAGCCCTGTGCCAGCTACTCCTAGCCAAGCAAGCGATCAAAGCTTTGGCAGCGCAGCGAGGCTTTCCCTCCCTCAGCGTCTGCTGGCTTTGCCCAATGCAGGGCTTGCAGCGAGCGTCAGCTTAATTTCTCAGCACTGCAGCTGCACAGGGCGCTCCCATGGTAGGAAAATGAGGTGCCCTATAGATTCACACGTGCTGTATTCAATTAGCTCCTGCTTAAGCAGAAATTACTCTTATTAACCGTTTGTTGTTGGAGACTGGAGGAGTCAAGTCAACTTTAATGGAAGTCACTGGAGCTGTTAATCACTAGGATCACTGACTTCAAAACCAGCTCTCTGTTTGTTATTGGGGGTAATTCTTTGTATGGACCTTGGGGGTTCTTCCGCTTCTTCTCGGTAATTTGAAGGGTTTATGAGGTCTTGTAGGAACGTGCATGTTTTAATTGAGTCTCTGGTGAAGCTCTGCCAGAGTGCCGTGCGAATACAAGGGTGCCACGGCCCTCACAGCCCTTAGAAAAATGGGCTGTGCTTATAAAGCAGACTTTATCCTGGTTCCAGGGAGTGAATGATTTGAAAATTAAATGAGATTTCATGCAACTGGAAAGTGTATGGAGTTTTTATCAGATAATTTGCTTCTCTGCATGCTTTAGGGATGAGCCTATGTGGATTCCTTGACGTCTACTAAAGTTTTCTTCAGCTCTCTGGATGGGGAGCTCGAAGTGTCAATCCTTTCCTGTTAATTTAGTTCAGAGGCTGGAAATGCTCAGGCTGCCTTAGATCCTATCATTACAGCTGTTGTTTCAGCTGCCATCTGTACCCTCCTGTTATCTCTGCTCAGGCAGCGTTGAGAAGAGACTGGGGCTCAGTGAGATGGGAGGATGATGTGTGCTTTCGAAACTCGCTCCATCCCCGCGCGGATGAAAAATCGCTGCTCTCTGCAGATAGCTGGCTGCTTCTCTCTGCTCCTCCTTTGATTATTGTGGTTGTTCCCCTTGGGTGGGAGCCAGCAAACTCGGCAAGAGCTTCTGGAGCATCCTCAGCCTGCACCAGCAGACGCGTTTTTCTGTAAGTGCTCCTGATTGCTGATCCTTGGTGATTTTCCAGGGATCAGTCCATTTTTTTTTTCCCCCCTCCCAATATCCGTGGTAGAGGTTGGTTGTGATGTTGTTGGTGCCCATGGCTCTGCCCTGCTGCCACCTGAGTCCTCACATAGCCCCTTCCCACCCCGCTCAGCGCCCAGCAGGTGCAGGGACAGGAGCTGAGCTCTTTTTCCCTCATCTCTGCTGGATTTCAGCTCTTTGTTATAATTGGTTTTATGCTGATGTTAGCAAACGACCGACTTTTCCCCCATGGACGCCTGTCAGCATTTAGAGATAACGTTACCAGCATCAGAAGCCTGGGTTCAGCAGAACTTTGCAGGAGCCATACAGAGACAGCCTTTTCCTTTCTCATTTTTTTTTTATTCCCTCCCTCCCCTGGTACCTTCTCAAGTACTAATGGGGAGATAAGTTTCAAACTTGGGTTAGATTAACTAGAAATAGAGGGCTTTAAATCTCAAGTACTTACAAGGTGTGACCAAGTGGAAATGCAGCTTTTGTTCAGCTTAAGCTCCTTCAAAACCTGGGCAGAGGGATGAGCCAGTTCATGTTTTTCTTGCATTTTCTGGGATAATATTCATCCAGAAATCTCAAGCTGAGAGAGATAAGGAGTTCAAGCAAGAATCTCTGCTGTGTCTCCTGAGAGTGGTAAAGAAAGCCCAGCCTCAGGGCTTGGAAGAGGAGAGGGTTGCAGGTCCTGTTTGTGGTCCTGGGCACAGTTAGTCCCTTCAGGGTTGGTTGATGAGGTTCTCCATCATGCTCAGAGCTCGTCCCCTTTGCAACCTGGGCTTGGAGTGGGCAGGAGGCAGAAGTGCATGGGGACATGGGCCTGTATGGGCAGTTGGGACTGGGGAGTTTGGTTTGGAGATTTGTTAATTGAAATGGGGAGGGATGGGTGGGAGGAGAGGAGATTAGTGGCAATGATGGAAGGAGGGGTCCCTCCTGTGCAGACAGCTCTGAGTTCTCTGACATGAAAGCTGCTTTCCTCCCTTTCTAACAGCACTACTTGCTGTGGCCTGACATACTCAACCTCCATTCAGCCTGTACCAAAGTCCTCCTTTCCCATGCAGTGAAGGGATGAGACCATTCATTTTTCTGTCAACATCGTTTCCTTTCAATAAATGCCAATAAATCCTGACCTTCCCTGCAGTCCTCCTCCTCCCTTTCCTTATCTCCTGCCCCAGGAGGGGCAGTGGAAAACCCACTGCAGTCCAGCTACTTTCTGAACCGTTTTCCAGAGGGAGGGCTTTGTTGAACTGATTTGGCAAGGGATGAGTAGAGAAAGCCTAGCAGGTTGAGGAGAGGAAGCCTAGCAGGCTCCGATTAAGCACAGCTCAGGTTTGCGCTGCCGGACACGGGATGATAACTAAAGCCTGATGCCTTTTAAGGAGCCCCAAAGACAATGAATGTCATGGCTGAAAATATGCGTGGATTGAGCTTCTATTTATAAAGTAGCAAGTGGCTCTGGAGCTAAGAGGAGCTGCATTTACCAAAGGGAACCGAAGTCAGGTTTTGGATGGCTGTGGCTCTGTGGGCACACCAAGGCAGGGGGAATAATGTGGGTGTGATGAGGGTAGGGCATGGAGAAGGCTTGTTGGTTGACTGAGGACATGGCCATGAGCTCTAAATGATGGGGAATCAGGCACTGAAGAGGGGAAAAAAAAGGGCACCTTGTTTTATTAATTAATAGCTGCTTCTGTTGATCAGAATTTCTTATTTTTTGCCTCAGGACCAATGGTCTGTCTCCTGTTTTGAGGCAGACTTGATACATGCCTTTATCCCAACAGAGGATCTAATGGAGTGGTGTCAGGTTGAAAACCACATCTTTGTATGACCTATTTGATTTTTTTTTTCTTATGTATATATATTAAAAATTTGCAAGTGATGAGTCAGTAAAATGCTGGTGGTGTTTCCTGTGAAATAGCTGAGGTTGGTATTTTCTTTCTGTGTTATTTTTCCTTAGTTGCCATGGTAATGATTTCAGAGGGTTTTATTCTGCAGCCGTTTGAATGGGTTTGAAGTTTTCTTGGTCTTCCAGATCTGCTTGCAGAAGCAGAACCCTTGGGATCAGGAGGGATCTGCCTCCCGGCCGGTCACCCCATCCCTCCCTCTGCTTTGGCAAGACAGAGTGATATTTTCTATTTTATCTTAGTTCATTGTTCACAAGATAGAGAGGGAAGACCCTGGGGTGCTTCTGCTCTTTTGTGCTGATGTCCCCAGGGGCAGGAGCTGGGCAGGGCCAGGCTTGGCCGCAGCCTGGAGCTTGCTGCCTGAGCATGGGGGAATGTGGATGGATGGACCCGTGGTGCTGGGTGCGGGTCTGGTGGTGATGAAGAGCGGGTGCCGTGGCACAATCATTTCCCTTTGATGGGTGGTGGCTGAGGGAAGGCAGGAGTAGAAGCCTTGTAGAGCCTGTGTACCTTCTGTCAGGGCATTAGGCTGCACTCCGTCATGCACAGGGCTTGTCTTTGGGCAACACAGCCTCTGTGGCTTCTGCTTTTAATGGTTCCAGACGCTGTCCTCACCCTAGAGAGCTTTTCTCCCCTTGTTGCCTGCAGCCTCAAAAGCTCAGCAGACCCCTTGGAGTAGGAAGGAGCATTGTGTGTGACCATCTCATACCTGGATGGACACGCAGCGCATCCCTTCTGCCATCAGAAGCCTCACTCCCGCACTTCTACTCAGTTTTAGGAAAAAACCCAAACCAAAACACCAAAGGAATGTGTTACGGCCCGTTTCTGAACGCTGAGAAGGGGCAAAGCGCTGGTCCTCTTGAGGCGACACTTAGTACCTGGAGACACCTTCCCTTGGCTCCTCTGCCCCCCATGGCAGTGCCCTGCTTGGTGCCAGGCAGCCCTGCCTAAGAAACAGGGCACAGAGAGCATCCCCTCCTCGCCGGCACAGTTTGCACCCCTCCAGGTAGGGTTATGTCTGGGTGGGCGCCGTTTGCTGCGCGGTGTTTATGAGGGATGCTGTGCTGTCTGCTCCTATTTTATGTGCTGCCAGAGCTTGTCAATGTGCTGTTTGGTACATCAACAAATCGACACTACACAAACAGAGAGCTAACAGGGAATGATTTATCCAGGACATCACGTCTGCGTGTCCAGCAAGGCGAGGTATCCTGGAAACAAAAATCACTATTTACCGAAGACTCGTCAGAAGAGCTGGTGTTTCATGCCACAGCTGAATCGTGCCTCTATCTCGCTCTTTCTGGATGTTGCTTGTTTAATCATAGGATGCTTTCCTTTTAATTAGTCGCTGCTGCTACTGATGAGAGAATTAGCAGACTCTTCTCTTAATGGAGAAGCTGTGGCAGATGTGCTGTAATCAAGAGTGGTGGGCAGGAGGCTTTGTGCTGCAAAGAGACCCCTGGGGTCTGCTCCTCTGGCTCTGCTTCCCCACAAAATGCCCGTTTCAGGTTGTCCTGGAGAGGTTTGTTTTCCAAATACATCATTTAGCCAAAGGAAGGATGCTACCTCCCCTGGCCTTTGGAGGGGAAAGCTGCCTGATCTTTACTGGCTCTTTTCATCCATGCCTGGTGAGGACTTGTGGAGCTGGTTGTGTGTCACGAGTCTGTGCCTCTCCCAGGTACATCATGTCTGGAGCTGGTCAGTATTGTTTTGATTACAGAGTTATTGTCAGAAAATGGAAATTTATCAAAATTGAAGCTGTTCGTGGTAGGAGAGTGGTTTCTGTGAACTGGCTTAAAAAAAAAAGAAAGAGAAATTCATCGTCTGAGATGTTTGAGAGGTCTGTTTGAACAGTTGGGGAACAAAAAGTTCCATGTTCTTCCTCAAGCTGACTTTTATTTATGTTTTTTAATTTCAGTTGATTTACAGTACAGAGCAAATGGATAAGGGAATAGGGACTGAAATGGAGGGGAGAGATTTCAAAACTTTGGGCACAAAGTGTTTCAGTTCACCAGTTCTGAAACTCTGCATTCGTTTTTGGGATGGGAATCACAATTTCAGTTCCCAGGGGGAGAGAAAAGCCACTTTCCTGATGTGTTGTGATGATGTCTAAGGGAAGAAGTCTCAGACATGTTTGTGATCTCTCTAGAGCAGAAGCATCATTTAAACAGTCGTCTTGTCTGCACACATCTATGGCTGCATAGCAATCCTGCAGCTGATGTTCTCAGAAGTGTTTGAATCCCTGCTGCCTGGCTGCAGTCCCCTTGGGCAGGGTCACTGTATCAGCCCGCCTCTGCTTTTCATTCCCAGTGGTGCTGGTGGCAGGGGTCCGGGTGGGTGCCCTGTGGACTGCCTGCAGTGATGTGTCCCTTGAAAGCCATGCAGAGCTGTTGCAGGGGGCTTGTGAGCCGTCCCAGAGACCCCCAGGCAGGACCGAGGGGCTTGGGGGACAGCGCTCTACAGCCGGCTGGGCAAATCGTCCGAGTAACGAGCATCACCCATCTCAGCTGTTCAGGGATGTGCTGTTTCCCAAAGAAAAATAACTTTTTGAGTTATTAGCCGGGTCTGGTTGCAGCATGCTTCCAGGAGGTGCTCGCCTTGCCCCCCCCAGCAGAGCTGCCCTGTACACCCTCCTCTTCTCCTGGCTGAGTGAAAGGGAATCTTTCCCTTTCTCTTTCAACCCATTTTGGCCCTTTTTCTTGGATTTTTTGCTGATTAGTTCTCATTTCTGGTTCAGGAGATCCCACCCTTCATTGTTATTATGGGCACCCACTATCTCCAATCTTACCAACCATTTCCTGTGAGGGAAGTTGAAAAAGGGGAGTAGTGAGGGGGCCAAGCAGCTTTTTAGGGGTGAAGCAGGGTGAGAGCAGGGATGGATCCAGTGCTCCTGCAGGTGCTGAGCATCACCACACTGCAGGGACTGACCCATAGCCCTCCCGTGCAGATACCTGGGGTATTTGGGGCTCTCATGAGGCAGGCTGGGAGGGATGTTTCATGGGCTGGGGAGAGAGGTTGCAGCCCTTCCAGGGGATGCTGGGGGTCCTGGGAGAGGAAGTGTAAGCTTTCATCAATCCATGCAATTAGGATGACATCCCTGCGGGGCTGGTTGGGTTTTCCATGCCCTCTACGGGGAAGGATGCTGCAGGAGGTGCTGGGCACTGCTCACGCATCGAGGCACTTAACCAGGCTGTGCCTGCGGGGCCGGGTGGAGTTGGTCGCGTGGGTGCAGGAGGGACAGAGGGTGGAAATCAGCCTTCGGGGCCCGGGTTAGCTGTGCTGATGGATGAGAAGGAAAGCTTCCAGGAACACGTTTCCTTTCCAGCAGTATCGCTGTGGTAATGATAACAGCACAGCCTGCCTCGGCGCTGGGGCACTCATGAATGAGTTGGCATTTTTTTTGTGACTAATGTAGACTTTCAGCTATTTGAAAGTGTCTTGAGGTGCAGCTTGACATATAAGTTCTCGGCCTATTTATCACTCTGTGCTTGAGTGTTCCCATAGGTACAGGATTTTAAGCCAGGGCTGTGTTTAATATCAGGAG
This sequence comes from Porphyrio hochstetteri, assembly GCA_020800305.1. NCBI lineage: Eukaryota > Metazoa > Chordata > Aves > Gruiformes > Rallidae > Porphyrio > Porphyrio hochstetteri. Next base: position 2,699,834 of record CM036923.1, on the reverse strand, counting down.
CTGGAGCATTTGTATTTTAGCTCTAGATCAGTGAGGAGGTGATTTGGGCTGTATGTCTGGCGTGTGTTTGGCAAACCCTAGCCAAGGGACCCATTCCTCAGGAGGAGGTTTGTCATACAGGAAGCATTCAATGTTTCTCTTTCCCCCCCTACTTTTTCTTTTTGATGTTGATGTTTCCCCTCTGCTACCCTGGGACCATTGCTTTGCCATCACAAGCTCCCACTGGCATCAGTGCAGATTCCCAGGGATTACACTACTGTGCTAACACCAGACCAATTTGAGTCCCCCATCTACCATCGCACTGGGTTGGAGGAACTTGAGCTGTAAGGGCCTGGCCATCTGTGCCTGGAGACTTCAGCCCTGAGAAAGAAAGAGTTGAATGCCCACATGGATTTGTCTTTATTTGGCAGTGTGTATCTGGGGAGTTGGACCTGATGATCTCTTGAGGTCCCTTCCAACCCCTGCGATTCTGTGATTCTGTGTGACACCTTTTGTTGCTGTAGTTTCTTTTGGCTCTGAAACGCAGTTGATCAAGTGTTGGCCCTGACCCATCCCCTCCCCTGGCTCCCATAGTGTTGGGTTGGGGTTGGGTCACCTCATGTCACAGAATCACTGGGTTGGAAAAGACCTTTGAGACTGAGTCCAACAATACCCATCCTCTACTAACCCATATCCCTGAGCACCTCATCTACCCATCTTTTAAATACACCCAAGGTTGGTGACTCAACCACCTCCCTGGGCAGCCTGTTCCATGCCCGATAATCCTTTTGGTGAAGAATTTTTTCATAATGTCAATCCCTTCAGCTTGTGCCACAGCATATGCTGTGGCATGGTAGTTCCTGGTCTCTTGTCAGATCTTGGGCAGTCATGAAGGTGTTTCATGTAAGTGGTGGGAACAGTCAACAGCAGGCAGTGCACATTGACTTCTCATGGTGTAGCTACTATGGATCTTCCAGTCCCTGAAGGGAGCATACAAACAGGAGGGGAATCAACTTTTTAAAAGAGTAGATAATGGCAGGACAAGGGGGATGGAGTGAAGCTGAAGGAGGGAAGGTTTAGATTAGATATTAGGGGGAAGCTCTTTCCAGAGAGAGTGGTGAGGGGCTGGAACAGGCTGCCCAGAGAGGGGGTGGGTGCCCCATCCCTGGAGGTGTTCAAGGCCAGGTTGGCTGGGGCCCTGGGCAACCTTGTGTAGCTCCAGGCCTGGAGGTTGGTGGCCCTGTCTGTGGCAGGGGGTTGGAGCTCTCTGATCCCTGGGGTCCCTTCCAACACAGACCAGTCTATGATTCTATGACCTGCACATCTGGCCATGACCCACCATGGTGTTCAGGCATCTAAAGCCACAGGTGGTTATATGTGGGGGTTTAGCAGAGTGTCCAAGTGAGTTCAGTGCCAAACTATCCCTTAGAGGAATCCAGTACCCGGTGCATGTGGTGTGGGTCATCTTGGTGTTGCCAACACAACCCCATGGTCATCTGCCAGCCGGACACTGGCTCCTAATCTTGCTAAAGCCTTTCAGGAGAAGCAGATAGTTGTGGCTGTGTGTTGAGGTTAAATGGGGAGAAAGGATCTGGCACTGCAGATTCTGCTCCCATCTTTGCCACCAACTGATCCTAAACAGACTACACCACCAGTTTTTGTCTTCTGGCATATGTTTTCCAATAATGCTCGCCCACCTGCCGGGGAAAGCGCAGCGCTGGGTGTCTGCAGGCATTGTTGGGAACCCTCTGAAATATGCTAGAAAAACACAAAAGGTATTAATGTAGGTCTAAGGTTACTGTGAGTCTGTTTGTGTGGGGTTATTCACACTTTGGTTTTTAGATTGCTGGTTGGAGTTGCCAGGGTCGGGCCCTTCATCAGTAGCAGTATTTGGGACTTACTGATAATGAGGGGTTTTTTTTTTGGAGCCATTCCAGTTATAGCACCTCAAATCTCTGCATTTGAAAATTGTAGATTAAATGCTTTGATGAGCTGCTATATAAAAAGACAGGCCCTAAAAAGGATATTTATGTAAGAAAGTGGTCTGAATTTCCCTCCTGGCTATGGAGAGTGGGTTTGGAGGATGTGGAAGCATTAGGGTGGCTCAGTACACACCACTAAAGCATCCTGTGGTCGTACTGACGCTGTGATTAATGTGAAGTCCATGTCTGGATTTACCTGCTCAATTTATGACAAGGTGTATAAACCTTAAATACTCTGACAGCATTTTTCTTCTCTCTCCTGGGCTTGGAGCAGGTCATTGCCGTTTTCTTGCTGTACACCAGTAGCACCGGTATTCCTACATGTGTGGTACTGGGGCTTCTTGTATGTCCAGGTGTAATTATTTTGGATATGGAGCGATGGATACGGAGCCACTTACTGTGTCCCCTCACTCCTTTTCTTCCCCCAGCCGGAGGAGCTTACCAACGCCCTGGAGATCAGCAACATAGTCTTCACAAGCCTCTTTGCCCTGGAGATGCTGTTGAAAGTCCTCGTTTATGGTCCTTTTGGCTACATTAAGAATCCATACAACATCTTTGATGGGATCATTGTGGTGATTAGGTACCAAACCTGGAGCTTGCTTTATGTGTGTTTCCCCTCATTTGGCTGTTTAATTACACAGAAAGTAATGGAGAGTGGGCATAAATACCTTCCTATGACACTTTATACTTCTCTGCTGTAAATTAATGCGCTTAGACACAATTGCTAATACATATCTTGGGGTTATTTTATGGTCAATTTAGAGAGAGGCCCAAGCAGAAAGCTATCAGTCCCAATGTCCTGGGAAAGCCTAGGATCCAAATGGTACAACCAGTGCCCAATTAAGTAGCTGTCTGGGTTTCTTGGCATGTGCAAAGGCTGTAATTGCCCCTGTAGCTGCAGCCACTGATTTGCAGGTGTCCGACACACCAGTGGGACTCTGTTGTTTGCAAGCCTGGATGGCATCCAGCTCACCGGGGTCGTTAGCAGCGCATCTCTGCCCGCTTTCCATCCCTTTTCTCTTCAAATTTCACTCTCCCTTTGCTTCCTCTCCTCCATGCCTTTGTGGTTAGGCTTTGTCTGCTCATCCTGCAATGACCTTTTCTTCTCCCTCAGTGTGTGGGAGATAGTGGGCCAGCAAGGCGGGGGGCTCTCGGTCCTGCGGACCTTTCGGCTCATGCGAGTTTTGAAGCTGGTCCGCTTCATGCCAGCCCTCCAGCGCCAGCTTGTAGTCCTCATGAAGACCATGGACAACGTGGCCACGTTCTGCATGTTGTTGATGCTCTTCATCTTCATCTTTAGGTGAGAGCTTCCCGTTCCCTACCCTGAGGTACTGCTGAGTTTTTAGCATGATCCCGTGGTGAGGTGAGGAGATGTAAGAGTCCATACCAGGATGTGGCTGAGCTGGACAGTCCCAGAAGCAGCATCGCTGCCCTGTGCTGGCCATGGCTTGCTGCCCTGACTAAATTCTCTTCAGTCCAGCCAAATGAGACATCGGTCTTTGCAAGATGCTTTACAAGGAATGTCTTCTATCTGAATGATTCCTTGGTATCACCCTGATAGTGGTCCCGTTACTTATGGGCTAGCAGAAAGCCTGGTGCTAAAAACATTGCCAAGGAGAGGGCGATGGTCCTAAAATGAAGTCAGCCATGGTGGTGCTTGGGCTCATGCATGGCCTCTTCTTCTGAGAAGTGGAAATGTTAGAAATGGGCTTGGTATAGCCCCAAATTTTTGGATTTTTGTCTAGATTTGGGAAGGCTGAAGAAAGCCAGTCTCTTCCACAGGATAATGTCTCTTCTCCCAGTGAGATGGTTCACTCCAAAACCGTCATTTGCCGCTGTGGTGCTCAGTAGGGCTGTAAATAATTTGATTATTCAGGTTACTGGCTGAGAGCAGGGGAAGAAACCAAATTATTCTCTTCTTTTTGTATCAATCTGAAATGAAAGGTATTCTGTTTTGTTGTCAAAATTGAAAAAGCTGTTTTGGGTCCTGTGATACGTCTCATTCTGGCATTTCACAGCAACCCTTTTTGTCTCCCTAATTCAGTTTAAGCACGTTTTGCTGAAAATGTGTCACTGCAAACCAGAAAGTCAAAACATTTTGTTTAGAAACTGTTGAAAGACAATGTTTTGACTTAACAACAAAAAAAGAAAACAACCAAAAAAAACCCCCAAACCAAACAGAAGAGAAAGAAGGAGCAGGAATACTTTTTGCATGAAACTCTTTGACAGATTTGACCCAAATTCAGAACTGGTTTGCATGATCTTGAGGTGTGTTTTTCAGTGAATGAATGATTCATCTTTTTCTTTTATTTAAAAAAAAAGAATTAAAAGGACTGCCCTGAAATTCTTTTGAAATCAGGTGAAATCAGGAGGCACAGCCATCCCATCCCTGCTGTGTGTGGTTATTAGTTTTTAATAGGCAACTGATGTCATCTCTGTTGAGCCCCTGCTTTCCCTCCCATGCAGCATCCTGGGGATGCACCTCTTTGGCTGTAAGTTTGCTTCGGAGCGAGACGGCGACACGCTGCCCGACAGGAAGAACTTTGACTCCTTGCTCTGGGCCATCGTCACCGTTTTCCAGGTACAAAATGGAAAACACCATGATTTGTGTGCTTTTGGGGGCTGCAAGGGTTGGGGTTGTTTTCTGAAGCATCTGTTAGAGCTTGGTGAAGCTCCTTGCCATGGAAGGGAGAGGATCCAAACCCACAAGTGTGGGAACATGGGAGGTTTTCAGGTTGTTTTCCAGAATAAATCAGAAAGCTCATGAGGAGGGGCTGCTGGGGCAGGGGACTCTTGCCTTTGCAGGGTGTGGGCGGAATGGGTAAGTGTGGAGGGTGGAGAGATCGAGATCATTTGCAGTGATATTTGGGCAAAGAACAGAATCAGGTTGAAGACCATTGTTGATGTGTGTGGGGACTTGTTCTAGCGGCTCCGTAACTGTGGGATCTGGGCAGGACTCCTAGCTGGAAATGTCTGACCCATGGACCATCGCAGGCCCCTATGGCTGAACCACCCCTTGGTGTGGGTGGGAGTCAGGGCAGTTTGGGCAGGATCCTTACGGTAGCATGGCAGTCATGGTAGCTTTGGTCCTGTCTCAGAAGGTGGCTTGGGCCAGGTTTATCCTCCAGTGCCACGGTGGATGCTCCAAAAAGGGGGTGCTTGTCCAGCCTGTCATGAGCACAGACACCCAGCCAGGAAAATGGGGGAAAACAGCACTTAATCCTCTGGTATCTGCATTTTCCTATACCCTTCCTCTGCAGATTTTAACCCAGGAAGACTGGAACAAGGTCCTTTACAATGGCATGGCCTCGACCTCCTCCTGGGCTGCTCTCTACTTCATCGCCCTCATGACGTTTGGAAATTATGTTCTCTTTAACCTGCTGGTGGCCATCCTGGTAGAGGGTTTCCAGACAGAGGTAATGTCCTTATGCTTGTGTCTGCTGGCTTCTAAAGTTTCAGGGCCTGGAATTTGGTTTCTGAGATGGACAGCGGTACGTTTACAAGAGTGGTACATCGAAAATATTAGGTCTTTTTTCTTTTTTTTCTTTTTTTTCTTCATTTTTTCCCCCCTCCCCTCAGCCATGGTGCAATCTAACACAGCAAGCCCTCTAAACAAAGGACTTAAATGAAAAGCATTGTTAGCATTAATGCAGGAGTGGGAATTCAGTGGTGAGTCAGGCACTGCGGATGGGATCGCTGCTATGACAGTGTCTTTGAAACAGTTGTCACCGTGTTTGTCAGCCAGACTAAAAGCCCCTCCTGAAACCTTACACAGGCTGGTAAGAGATTAGTGACACGATTATCTTTTCTGATGGTGTGTGTTCACGGAGCTCTTCCCGTTTCCAACTCTGCAGCACTCTGCACATTTTAAAGTACGTGATTCCTGGTCTCTGCCAGCTGCTTCCTCAGGCTGGGAACCTCCACAAGACATCCCACGTTGCTGGAGGCTCTGGTGGCAGGGCAGGGGGGCACTTAGCTTTGAACTGAACCTTTTTTCCACCCTGACTGCCTTCCCCACTGTCTGCTCTGAGCTAGCGAGCGTGTCACCTAGTCCCCAGAGTGGGGGACCAGCAGTGCCCAGCTGCTCTCTGCAAAAATTATCCAACTGTCCAAGAGCATCAGTAAGGGGAGGGGACTTTTACACCCTGACTGGGGGGTTGGAGAGGTAAATATAACCTAAAATTGCTCACTGAGACCTGCTTGTATAGCTTTTACATGCTGCCTCTGGTATTTAAAAGTGCTCTGGGGCGACTGGACGTGAGTGATGATATGCCTGGGTACCACAATATCCTCCCACCCTATGAATAGCTACACACAGACCTGGGTTTATTGTTATTATTTTCGGAGTGCAGTTTAGAGTTAAATTAATGGAGTCATAGCAGGAGATAGCACGAAGAAATTGTTCTATTTTTTTTTTGTATCGTCTCTCTCCATGTCAGTGCTTTTAATTGTTATTGCTATAGCTGTTTCTGTCTGTAAATCCCACCCCACCCCCCACAACCACACACTTTTCAGCTGAAGGGAAGGTCACTGCCAGGGTCTCCTGAACAGCACAATGTTCCCTTGCCCGAGCGAGAAGGGGCACACAGCTCCTGTCTGCTTGTGATGACGGCTTCGAAATCGAACCTTTGTCTCTTCAGCCCAGCAAATTGATTCTCTGAAGGTCGCCGAAGTGGGAGATCACCCCGCTGTACCCGTTCCTGAGAGGAAAGGACACAGCCTTTAAATCCAGCAGTCCCTTTTCCACCCCCCAGTCCCCAAGGGAGGCTGACACCTCTGGTCCTTGGCTCAGCTTGGTTTTTCATGCTAGAGCATCCCCGTGCTTGCCCGCCGGCATGCCCCCGCTCCTGCACACCCAGCCTGTTTCCCTGGGCAGCGATTTATCCCGTGCTCGCTTGGCAGCCAGCTGGTGCCATGGCATAGCTCCCTGGAAATTCATGCCCTGGCTTAACGTGCTGTGATTTTATTCTGATAACCATGTCCTTGGATCTGTCTTCCCTGGAGGCAGGGGAACCGCCTGCAGCACCCCCAGATTTGCTTTCGGCTGTTTCTTTTTGCAGCAGGGCTGCCCCATCTCCTACCCTTGCTTCTCCACTGCCAGGGCAGCGCCGGGCTGGCCCGAGCCAGCTCCAGGGTTTCTGTAGAAGCTGCAAATATGCTTTAACTGCAGCATAAATCAGGGAGTAACTTCGGATTCGGGAAAGCAGTGAGGCAGCCTGAAGCCAGTGATGCCCGTGCCGGTATGGAGAGGACTGGGACCCATCACAGCCTCCAAAGGTTAAACCCTCTCTGGCCAGTTCTGCCCAATGATGGCAATTCCATGAACTAATTTGTCACTCTGGTTCCAGTGCTAGGATGTATCTCAGGCTTCAATGATAGCAATTTGATAATAATCTTCATTCCCCATCCTTGTTATTCCGAGTTCTCCAGGCTCCTTCAGTAAATCGTGATAGGATCAAGAGATCCCTTGGCTCAACCCAAGTTTTCCTGCAGCAGGCAGGGAGCAAATGTCTGCTGGAGGTTGGGAGCCAGGTCTGGCCTTGCTGGTTTATGTTCATTCAGCTTTGCTGGCATGTAGCTTTGCAAACAGATCTCACTCTGGTTTTTGCTAGCCAGCACACAAAGGATCCTCTCCTAAGCAGAATTAATAGAGAGATCATCTCTCACTGTAAACAAAACCCAGCGTCTCCCCCCTGTGATTGCACTTGACCCTTCTCCTGAGGTTTTTTTGGCGGGGCTGCGTTTTGGGGATTTTTTTTGTTTTCCCTCTGTTCTCCTTCAGATTTCTGGGCTGAAATACAATCCTGGGGCTGCTGCCTTTATCTCCCTGGTCCTTGAGTGCCTTTCCTCAATCTGCAAGCACCTCGTTAATTTTAGTGCGTGGCTTTGCAGCCCCAGTTGCTAGGCAGCAGATGTATATAAGCAGTTGAGAAACAAAGAGGACCTGTTCCAAACTTTAAATACGGAGCAATATATTTTGCAGGGTTGAGTTTCTTTCTCTTTTTTTATTCTTTTTCCCCCTCTTTGTTTTTTTATTTTTCATTTTTTCTTTGGTAACCTGCTCCTTCCTCACAAGAGGAGCACGCAGGACTTTACACAGCACGGTTATTTTTGACCACCCGTTGTCCTGATTTAACTCGAGCCTGGTGTCGGTGTGGGGAAGGTGAGCAAGGGACTCTGTTCAATCGAGCTGCTACCTTGAAATTGCTGCCTGACCCCTCAGGTCCCTGCCCTGGGGACTCTTCTCTGAAGCAAGCCATCACTCCTCTTTGTCAGGTGTAAAGCACCTCTCCTGAGGGGCTTCCTAATAGTGTTACCCCAGAGCGTATTCTTCCATTGGTAATCCTCCCGGCTTCATGTCCCTTCATCCCACCCATCCTTGCTTGTGGGTTTGTTCCTTCCCTTCCCCTGTGCCCTCCCCCTCATCCCTGGCACCCCAGGTCCTCCAATCCCCCCATCGTCTCCTCTGCAGGAGGACATTACCTGCTTCCTGGATGGTAGCAACCTTGGAGAAATATGGACTTCGACTGCTGCTGGGCTTCAACTAGAGAGAACGGTCTCTTCTACTTCAGTAGGGATTTTGGATGATGTTTTTCTTGCAGACCTTACCTTTTGCATTCCTGTAGCTTTCAGTGGGATTTTCCTTGTGAAAGAGAAGTATTTCTGTGTGTTCTTTTGATGGTTTTTTATGTCTCTCTCTGTCATAACCAAAGACTTTAAATTAAGTGTCTGTTACATGCCCAGCAGGACACCATTGGCCCATCCAGATCCCAAAGCTGATCTGTCTTTTAAATGCTTCATCCCAGCCCACAGTGAGATAGAGTGGGATGAGTTTTGCATCCCATGTAGCAACTGGAGGCAAGATCCATTGCCCTGCAAGCAAGAGATTAAGGTGGTGGGACAACATGCGCCCTCCTGCCACAGTGTGTCACCTCCCACATTGATGGGACCTGTGGGATGGGACCAGGCACGGCTGCATTGCCGAGGGGTGTTGGGAGAGCCACCCCTGAGGAAGGGGAGACACAGCGAGGTCAAAAATGCCATGTGCTTCCCAAGTGGATAGGGGAAGATGGACTTGTGGTGCTGTGAAGAGATCCTGGGGCCACTTGTATGGCAAAACCCCCCAGGATGGGGCTGTGCCCCCCCATCCACAGACCCCTGCTGCGTTTGGGCATTTAAATGGGCGCCTGTGCTAGAGGGGGTGAGGAAAGATCGGAGCTCCCGACAGGTTCTGGTGGCTTTCTATAAACTAGGTATGTCACCTGGCTGTAAGAGGACTGATATTGTGTTAATCAAACATTCATTAAAAGCCTCCATTGCTGCTTAATGAAGGCATAATAAATAAAGATCCTATTATGCAGCTGCAAAAAAAAAAATATAATCATGTTTTCAATAATTAGCCGGTGTTTCATTAGCACAATTATCACTTAGGAGCTGAAGCAAACTGTTCGAAACACTTAATTTAAAGGTAAGGCTGGTCCCTTCAAAAGGCTCCACTCCAACCCAGATCTTCCCAGGGGAGTGGGTGTCCCAGCCCGGCTCTCCGTTGTGGCCTCACGCTGCCCTTCTCCCCTTGCCCTGTCCTTCCCTGCCGCCTTGTGTGTTTATTTGATTCCCCATTCAGTCCTGTTGTTGAAACTTGTGAAAATTGAACGCGCCCTTCCCCTTCCTCCCCTCCCCCCCCTTCCCTCCCCCCGTTTCTCCTTCAGGAGATCTCCAAGCGAGAAGATGCGAGTGGGCAGTTAAGCTGTATTCAGCTGCCTGTCGACTCGTCGGGGGTACGTACACAGCACGTCCCACTGCCCGCCGTGGTTGTCTCTCTCATGGTGCCTGGTCACACGCCATGGTGCTGTTCTCATTGTAGTAGCTGTCGTTCTTTTGGGTTCATTTGGGTGTTTTGGGGTTGGTTTTGTTTTTTCTTTATTTCTTTATTTTCCTGTTGTCCTCGTTGTTGAGTTAGTCTTGATTTTAAGTCCCTTCCTGCTCTAGGGGAGCCAGGTAAATTAAGGTGGGTGCTTTGGGGCAGCTGATGTGGCTCCAGCCCTGGCTCTTGCTGACCCCTCTCTGGATGTCTGCACTGGTGAAGGCTCCTCACGGGGCTATCGCAGTCCCCTCGCAGCGTGGTGATGTCCCAGGGATGCAGACAGTGATGCCGATCGCTGAGCATGTCTGCCATGTGCTCCCTCTGCCACGCAGGCAGAGGAGGGTGCCTGGAAGAGAAGGGACCTGGAATCAAGCCTGTTCGTGGACATGTCTGTGAGGGAGCCCTGTGCTCAGCAGGACAGGGTAGGATGGCGGCAGCTGCGCTGTGGCATGTCCCAGAAAGGCTGGCTGGGATGCTGGGGTTGCTGGCGAGATGCCGTGTCACAGCGCTGGTCAGGATGTGAAATGGTCCCATTCAGGTCCAAGGAAGCCGTGGATCTCCAAATCACAGCACACCCCAAACCTTACTCTTCTGCCAACCTCATCTTTCTCTTTACCACTCCTTTACCTTTTGGTCCTTTCTGAGACGTCTGCCTTTTCCTTCAGCACAACAGCCCTTTCCCATCATATCCCAGTGTGTCAGTCCCCTTCGGTACAGGCTGGTTGAGCCATTGTACTGTCTGGTCCATCTCGACATACCCTCATTTCCCAAAGTTTTTTAACTCCCTGTTCTCTCATAACCCCTTTTCTATCCAGAAAGGCAAACTGGGAATGCAAGAACAGGTAATGGGCAGCAGCCCTGGCTGCGAGATGCTTGCCTGCACCATACTGAGTCTGGCACGTGGTGTTTCGGAGGGAATGCTTTCTGCCCTCCAGACGTGAGGTTTGGTGCTGGGGAGGGGGTGGGAGGTCCCCACATAGTGCTTCTTTTCCATCTCGGCACGCATCTCATCACGCACCCTAAAACTTTCCTTTGGGCTGGTAAAGAGCACTCCAGGAATACAAATCACATAAAACCCTTCCCGTTATTTATTCCTTTTTAATAACCCATTAGGGAGAATGAGTAATTCCTGGCAGGCCCACTGAGGGGCTGAGCAGCGAGCCTTTGCAGAGAGCGTACCCTGGAGCCAGCTGGAGCCCCCGTTCACGCGCAGACACTGTTTTGATGCCAGCGAAGTTCAGGCCAGCCTGACTTTACTGCTCCCCATTGCAAGGTGCATTCCTGACCTTCCCGGTCTGCGTCCTACAGGATGAGCTTCCCTGAATAGCATAGAAGTCCTGGATCCTCAGAAGGGGAAGTTTTGAGCCAACACTTCACATCACACGTTCATTTTCCTTAAAAACTTGTGTCTGAGAGGGTCCAGCCTGCCTGGAAAAAAATGCCCTTAACTGTTTAGTGACCCTGTAGGGGAATGTTAGGGCTCATCCTGCTGGGCTTTTGCTCAACAAAGAGGTACAGGGCCCTGGACCTCATGTTGGGTGCCATCTTTTCCTCCTGTCTCACACTGGGGTCCCACTAGGTTTTTTACAGCCAACAGATACCCGAGCACCAAACCTCTGCCGTGCTGGCCAGGGCTCCTGGGGATGCAGCTTAGCCTCGGTGGGGTTTTCTGGGGCTCCTGATCTCTCCCAGCTAAGTAAGGGTCTGCTTGGCTTCTTTCATCCTAGCATCCTCCCTCCCTTCCCACCTCTCCTCCCTCCTGACACACATTGCGACGGGGTTTGGTGCCCTTTGCCAGAGCAGTGGTTTCAGCCGTGAGTCCTCCTGTTTCGGATGGGCATCCTTCTGGCGAGCATCATAGCCTGTCAGGTGTCTCCTGACTATACCACACCCTAAGCGCCTTTCTGCAGTGCCAATGAACAGAATCAGTGGGGTGTGCAAGGGTGTCCCTAAGCGGGTCCGTGCCACAGGACCAAGCGTGAGCCCGGGCACCACGCTGCAAACAATGGTACACCACTTCTGTCTCCTCCTGAGGATGGGCTCGTGTCAAAGCAGGCAGCTCTTGCTCATCCCTTGGTCCTTGAAATGATACAGTGGAATTTAAATCCCCAACATGGTACAGTGTAAATCCCCCAAACTTCACCTTCTGTTCTGTGTTGCAGCTGGGAGGGGAGCAGCCACCCAGGGTGGTTGTTATCGGGTTGTGCAACTTGGATCCTCTCTGCGCTGGTGGACTGTCCATCGACACATGCCTATTAGCTGCGTTGGAAAGTCAGGTCCCTTGTGCCCCTTCTGAATCCTGGATTGCTTCATGGAAGCATCGCTAGAAAAGAGCCACAGGGAGCTTTAAGCCACAGTGTATAAATTAAGAGAGATGAGTAGGGTCAATTTTTGTCCCAGAGCTGCTCATCAGATACGTGTCCTTCCCTAATATATGCCCAGTATGCAATTCCAGCAGCAAAAATTAAGCAATGGTTTGTTTTCTCTGATCCCTTTCTGGGACCGTGTTTGGAGCCAGAGGCAGTCTGTCTTCCTGGTAGGAGGTTAATTAGTCTGTGGTATAAATATGTGCATGCGTCATTTTGTGGAAGATGATGTTGCATTGTGGTACAAAATTCAGTGGATCCGTAGGTGTGGTGTTGGAAAGGGGAATCCACTTTTTCAGAGGGGTGTCCGTGCACCACAGCCGTTCACCTTCCTTGCTGAAGCCCTCTGTTTTGCTCCAGGGTGATGCTTCCAAGTCCGATTCTGAGGGGGATCTCTTCCCCCGGAGCCTGGAAGAGGAGGGAGGACTTAAGAAAAACTTGTCAAATCCAGCCTGTGAGTAACAGCCCCGGGAGGATGGGCTTTTCAGCAGGAACCTCGTTTTGCTGTGAAAACAATGTGTCCCAAAGGGAAGAGCCCTGCTAGAAATAACGGTGTAGTCCAAGCTGTGGCACGTTTGACCGAGGCCAGCAGGCTGGTGGAGCCTGGCTGGGTCATGGGATGCAGACAGAGACATGATGGCATTTGAGTCATAATGTCCCTACCGAGCCCGAGCTCTGGGTTTTTGGGGTCACTCCACAGGGTCACAAGTGAAGGACCTGTGGGGAAGGAGGACAGAGGGAGCCCAGTGTGGGCAGGAGGTTCCCAGGGTTGGAGCTGGTGGGTGTTGGTTGGAAGGTTGAGGGGCAGCAGATGACAGTCTGCAACTGCTCTCCTCTCCTGTTCGTGATTTACATTCCCCTGCTCCCCTGACCAGCCAAAGGACCATCCCCAGAAGGTCTTTCTGGCCCCTACCCTCCTGATGCTTGGAGGAGAGCTGTCCCTGTGCAGCTGCTTTTCCTGCTTGGGAGCAGGTTGTAGTTGTGTCCCTCGATGTGACACCTCAAACCCACTTTTGTCTTCCAGTGATGGCCCTGAGCGACCACCCGGAGCTGAAGAAGAGCCTGACCCCACCACTCATCATACACACTGCTGCCACGCCGATGCCCATGCCCAAAAGCGCCGTGTTCGGGGACGCAGCGCAGGGGTACGAGTCCCGCCGGGCCAGCGGCGTGTCCGTGGACCCAACCGCCTACGAGCTCAAGTCCCCGGTACTCAAGTCACCACACTCCTTGGCGGGTGTCTGTTGGGCGTATGGGTCTGTCTGTCCATCCGTCTGCCCCAGCTGGCACTGCAGCAGCCCAGCGCGGGGCGGGTGGCCCAGGGTTGACGCCATCCCTGTCCCTATCCTTCCCGCAGCCCAGCACCCGCAGCTCCCCGCACAGCCCCTGGAGTGCCAGCAGCTCCTGGAACAGCCGCCGCTCCAGCTGGAACAGCATCGGCCGGGCCCCCAGCCTCAAGCGTCGGGGACAGAGCGGCGAACGCAGGTCCCTCCTCTCTGGAGAGGGGAAGGAGAGCTCGGAGGAAGGGGAGAGCTCGGATGAGGAGCACTCCAGCCGGGCTGGCAGCTTCAATGGCTCTTTGCCTCATCGCATGGAGTCGCTGGAGACAAAAGGCTCCTTTGACCTCCAGGATACCCTGCAGGTGCCTTCCCTGTACCGCACGAGCAGCATGCACAGCAGCCGGACCTCCACCTCCGAGCACCAGGACTGCAATGGGAAGACCTCTCCGGGTCTGCTGCTGCATGAGCTCCACCTGGATGATCCCCGGCAGGACTGCGATGACTGCGATGATGAAGGCAACATGGTAAGGAAAAGCCAGACACTCTTCGGAGGGTTTTTTGTTCCCTTGACCGAGTGATGCATGTACCTCTCTCAGGATTGCCCAGCCCGTGGCCTGCTGCAGGGCTGGGTCTCCCCTGAGGAGCACCAGTAGGTCTCTGGGCTGTGGATGCCTCCAGAAATAGGGTTGGTGTATTATTAAGTGCTTCAGGGCAGTATTGGATGGTTCATAATGGAGGCACTGAGGTAAAGCTCCGCAGGTTCCACTAAAAGGTGCAGAGCAAAGACTGTCTCCTGGAAACATATGCTGCTCTGGGTTCACTTTTTCTTTTTTTGAAAAAAAGTGAGTAACTTTCCCTCCTCTCCAGCCGTTACTCACCTTTTTGCCCCCATGCACAGCACCAGAGAATTTCTGTTGACATCAGTAGGTAAGAAGAGGGCAGGGTTTGCCCCCCCCAAATCCCATGGCAGCTGTAGTCTCATAGAGACGGTGGTAACTTCAAAGACTTTGCATTCATTTTGATAACGAGAGGCATGAGTCCCGTAAGTGTTTGTCTCTATCACCAGCCTGAAAAGCCCCGTTTAGATGTTACCCAAAAAGCCTGCTAGTGTGAGGAAGCACTGGGGGTCTTTATCCACATGGATGTTGGTATCTCTGAGGGATAAAAGGAATTTGGCTGCTTTTCCAGGGTTCCTTGCATAGCTGGCAGAGAGGGGCTTGAGCTGATGGCAGGATGCCCATGGAGGCTGTCCTGCTGAGATGCTCCCAGGACAGTTTGGGGTGGGTGTTGGGGTGTTTTCTGCTCTTCCCAGGTTACCTTTATGTTTGGCTTTACCTTGTTCTCAGGCTTAAAAATGTGATGAATTATTGTGTCGTCCCCAGGGGGTGACTGTTTCTGTGGCTGGAGTGGGTGGGTTTTGGGTAGAGCCACGTGATGGTAGCTGGGGCGATACCAAGGGCAGGAGAGCTGCAGCTTGTGTGCAATTTTTTACTGTATTTCACTGAGTTTGTTGAATGAAGATGAAATTTGGAGCTTGTGAAGGGATGCAAAAGGCAGCAGTGGCTCCGGAGCAGGAACAAGAGGAGAAAGTCAGTGCTGGCAGAATGGAGTCACTCAGCTGTGAACTGCCTTTAAAAAAAGCCATTATCCCACTACATCTCCAGCATGGATCCTCAACCTGGGATTTTTACTGATTGTCTTAACCTGGATTTTAACCTCCATAAAATAAATTGAATTTTTAAGAAAAGGAGCAGTAATTATTTTTTGAAAAAGCACTAGTAAAAGTGATTAAGAGACTGTGCTCTTTATTGCTGGCTAGGGATTTTTTTTCCATGCTCCAACATCTGTGCCTTTTTCCAGCTCACCTGGTCCAAACATCCCACAGGTCCCTTCCTTTTCCCCCTCACCCCAAGATCAGAAGCCAGCAGCCCCCCTTGTGCTGGATGTTGTGTGATAATGGGACGTGTCCCTCCTCTGCCATCCCACCCAGCCCCTGTGGTCCCAGCCAGTGCTGATGATGAGCTGTGGAATAAGACACACGTTTTTAATCTTTATTGTGGCAGCTGCTTTTAACATTAAAAACCCAAATGTCTTTTTCTGTGTGCTGAGGTCTGGTCACGTCAGGTTAGACCAAAGGTGCCTCAATGCTCTCCCATGGAGGGGTCTGAAGCAAATGCCTAGGGAAAGAGTAGGCAAAATAGGGTAAATAAACTGTGCCCCAGCCCATGGTATGGCCTCAGCTGGGACATCTGCAGCTGGCTGGTGCCTTTCCCCATGCCCTGAAATAGGTCTTCGCTGCACATCACTAAACCAGACAGATTGGAAAATATGTCTTAGATTAGTGAAATGAGCCCCCAGGTTGTGGAGCTTCCCTTTGTGATCCCCTCCCCTGCCGAGGTCTAGGGGGGATGCTTCACCCCTAAATTAGCCATGAGAAAGTCAGGGGGAAAAAAAAAAGTCATTATTTTTTTAAATGGAAAAAATAAAAGTCAAAACTCCCCCACCAACAAAAGAAGAAAAGAACTCAACTGTTATTGAGATCAAAGTAATCCTAAATATGCCCTTCTGCAACAAAGCTTCACATCTCTCCTTGCTGGCTGGTTTTGATTGCCTCTGCACAGAAATAAAAGGAAGTGCAAAGGCTTCGTTTGGATCTCCCAGGCTCCCGTTATATTAGTGCCGCTCTGCTGCTTTCAATGAGTTTATGCTGAATTTACATCCCTCTGAGGAGCCAGAATCAGGACCCTGGTAGCTCTTCTCCCCAGAAGTATAAAATCAGGGGACTGAAAGCTGTGCTTCCTTGCCTGAAGGCAGACAAGGAGAAACTCCGCAGGGAGAGCGACTCACTGCTTGCTTGGGTTCATGCGTCCGCGACCGAGATCAGCGACCTGCTGCAAGGTCTTTGTTCTTCACATATGCTGGATCTTGGATGCTTTTTGGTGCTTTTCTACCCAAATTGCTGAGAGAAGAAAGTGAGAGAAACACAGAATCCACAACCAAACGTGTCCACTCCTCACTGTACGTTCCACTGGCAGCTCCTTTCCCCTTCACCTATTGTGCTTTCTATTTCTGTGGCGTTCAGTCCAGCCACCTCCCAAACCCTCTCAGCTTGTCCTGGCAGCATATTTACATTAAATAGTCAGGTCCTAAGCACCTCCAGTTTGCCTGGAAGTCTGTTGCTGCTTGTAGAGCGTTTTCCAGTAGTTCCCCCTGCTCTCCATCCTTATAATAAATCTTTTATAAATCTCAGCCTCTCCTTTACTCCGAGGAGTGCATCAGTCATCTTTTAATGCCAACTGCCTTTCGTCCTGCCCTCAGAAGTACATTAATATCTGAAAGTCCTAAAAAAAGTCCAACAAACCCCATCTATTTATCAGCAGCTCTCCTTGCTGTGGGATCAGAGGGCCCTGTTAACACGCTGCTGGGCAAAGAAGGCAGCACCACTGCTTTGCACCATGTCCTGGCCCCTGCCTGCGTGCTGGTGGAGGGGTTTTGGGTGGTCTTACCCAGGGAGTTGTTCTCAAGTTACCGGCAAGTGTAGTTTTCTTCTCCCCTCTCTCCCCCTCCCCACATCTTTATTCATCCCGTCCAGGTGTGTTTTATGAACAAATAGATATGATTTTAACAACATAATTGATGTGTTGCGTTGAGCAGAATGCAGGCTTGAGCAGCAATCAGCCTGATTGTGAGCAGTTGATGCGTGTCTGGACCTCGCGGAGAAAGCGTTTGATGGGACGTGGGCTGGGAATGCTCAGGTTTTATTTCATAAATATCTTGCATTTGGCTCGAATTAGCTGAACTCTCCTGTTCCACTGGTGGAAATCTGGAGTAATTCCTTCGACTTTGGATTTCCGTGGATGTAGTTGGCCCTGTACTGAGCAGCCAGAGTGCAGCCCTGGCTTTGCCGGCCCCAGCCGAGCCCTGGTGCTTGCCCTTACTCTCACAAAGCTGAATAGAGAGACATGACGGAAGATCACTTTTTGCCTTTGTTATCTGATTTAGCCCGTGAACTGCAAGCTGCAACAATTAGCCAAACCCCAAAATATCTTTGGCATTAAAATTGGACAAAAGGAATATAAAGGAGCATTCTGTGCTGCTGACGCATTACCATTCACTGCAAATCCCCATGATAAATACCAGAACTGCTTTGAATAATAGATACTTCTGGAAACCTTCCAGCTTGCAAAATGAACTGGACCAAGTCGCAGCTATTACTCCGTGTCCAGAGGCTGGGGTAGCAATCGCTGTTCTCACTGCACCTTTGAGCAGACACCCAAGTTTTATCCGTTTATTTACCTTTGTTAAATCTCTGGATAATTAAACTAACTAGGCTGCTTGACAGGATAACATGACCCCAAGGATGCATGCTCTGTTAAATACAGTTTAGAGAGAAGGGAACAGTTCTGACTCCTTGCCTGGGGTTGGAAACGGGATGTGAAACCAGTCAAGATGTGGCCAAAACCTACTGGTGTACCGTGCCATGGTTGGTGTTTGCATAGGAGGGGGGAGGGATGGATGGACGGACGGACAGATGGACAGCTGAAGGAGAGGGGTAGAAAGGTCTAGCTGCTTTTTTTTGTTGTTGTTACTCAAACTTTTACTGTTATTTTCACAAGTTGGTTTTTATTTTCTGAAGGCTTCACGTTGCCACCAAGCAGGGTCATTAGAACGGACACTACACTGGCCATTACCCATCGCTAATGAGAGCCCTGGCTGGGTGCCTATAGGAACAGAAAGCGCTTCCTCCATTCCACTCAATTACCCTAACAAATCCCATTTTTACAGTCCAGAGTACCTCCAGTTGCTAACAGTTTGGCTCTGAACGAATCCCGCCCCCCTTTCCTGTTTCTACGGTGAAATAACTAAAAGTGGCTCAGCCCTGGGGTCCGGGTGCTCCTGGGGTGTAAGCAGCAGTTCCTGCACTGTGCTTCGTGCCCCTCTGCATGCTCACAGCTCTGAACATCTGCAGAAGAAAGCTTTAAAGAGCCTGTGCAGCCACGTTCCCGTGTGTGTGCCCATCCCAAGCCCAGGGGGTAGGGGAGAAATAAGGGTCATGAAAGAGCAAGGATTCATTTTTAGTTATTTGCAAGCTCAGAGCAGCTTGGTGATGCTGCATGGGCCAATCTGTGGATTTATCTTCTGGAGCTTTGATTTGGAAGGGCTGGGAAAACCTCGGTGTGGTGGGGCAAGATGTTTGCCTGGCTTCTGCTGATTGCCTGTGCTCAGGATGGCAGCACTGCATTGCCAATTGGATTAAAGATCCCAACATCCCCTCAGAGACCTATAGATGAGAAGGTGACAAGACCTAATCCAGAGGCTGCTGCAGCTGGGATGAGGTTTCCCCTCAGCATCGTTTTTCATGTCTTCAGCTGACCTGTTGGCCCAGGCTTGCACAATCTGCCCTCCTGGCCTTAAACGACCTTGCAGGCAGTCTAAAATATAAGTATGTGTGGCTGAGGATGTGTTGTGGGTTCGAGTAGGAATTAATTTGTGGGAGTTGGATGGCCCGTGTTCATGCAGAAGGTCAGGCTGGCCACGATGTTGCCTTCTGGCTTTATAATCTCCCATCTAATCTGTTTGTGCTGAATGGGAGGTAGATGCTTGCCATTGCCTTCCTGGACCAAAGCTCAGGTCCCCAGATGATTTCTTCAGCTTTCCAGTGGTGCATAGACACCAGGCTTGGCCCAGCAAGTGGCAGGACTCCCTCCCTCTGCTCTTCTTATAACCCCTGATGTAAGCAGCGTATATTCCTAAAAAACCTCCTAACATCAAAAATACCCCAAAAAACCTTAGAAGATTCTGGCAAGCATCTGACGAGTATCTGAGGGACCAAGGCTGATCAGAGTGGGTCATCACTCCTCTGGCCAAGGGTTTTATTTACCAGCTTTGTCCTCTTGGCTGACCACGTGCCAGATGCAGGTATCGTGTGGAGGATCAATCGAGACCAAAACCTGAGTGGCTGCAGGGCCAGCGCAGCCCTCGCCTGGCTGCCAGAGCTCCTTCCCCTGCCCAGGGGGGTCTTTTTTGGGGAGATCATTTTATTTTGGCTTTATTGAGCACTTGGAGATGCATGGTCAGTGAAAAATTGCCTTGAGTCCTTCTCTTGGAATTTTGAGGGGGAAGGTGTTATTTTAACAGTTCTCTCTGTGTTTTCCTCCTGGTACGTTTCTGCTGTGTTTTCCTTGTAGAGCAAAAGGGACCGTCTGAAGGCGTGGGTACGGGCACGTCTCCCCACCTGCTGCAAAGAGAGGGACTCCTGGTCCATCTATATCTTCGCTCCTCACTCAAGGTAAGGCAGCCGTGCTCGAGCTATGGCAGTGTGCTGGACGTGGATGTCCTTGTTCCCAAGGGATCTATCTGGTGTAGATGAGCCCACAAAACTCCCAGCCCTTCCCCTGCTCCAGTGCCACATTGGGGTTGCAGAGCAAGCACTTGCAAGCTGCAGAGAGCTGCTCCGGCGTGGGCATGGCCCTGGCATAGACCCGCAGCTCAGAGCATGGTTACAGCTTTATCAGGTTCATCGTTTGCTTCATCAGTGAACCCAGCTCTGCCCCCCAAGCCATGCTGGGGCCATCCAGGCTCTGTGCTCTCATAGGTATTCCTCTGGACATGAACCCTTGCTCAGGGAGGGCTTCCCATGGCTGAGCTGGAGGGCCCTGGGCAGCAGCCGAGTTCATTCATACCGAGATTAGAGAGATTTTCAGAAACAGACTTTGGGAAATGTAATACGGTATTATAAATCCTGGGTCAGCATACAGCCATCTGTCACAATAAATAGCTTCTGTCCCTTTGTTCCATGTGTGCTCAGCCCTTACAGGCTTGCTGGGAGTAGTTCTTCCTTTATTTAAGCTAAACCTGAGCACTACGGACCAGGCAGGGGGTCGAATCCAAACCCAGCCGCGTGTCCGAGTTGTGGAAGCAGCTGCCCCATTTCAAGTGACCCGAAGTCCCCTATGAGTATTACCAGGGCTTGAAATTCTGCAGCTCAGATCCTTTTCTATTCATACCCCAATCTGCCTGCCCTGTGTGGCTCTGCCAGGGAGGGAATTGGGAGCTTGTAGCTCATCTGTTTTGCAAACAGAGCGCTTGGTTCCCCTGCCACACGTCGAGCTGCTGCATTTCTCCCTGACCAGTTGAGCATTAATAGCCAGCCTGTGCGTCCTCTTTTTTTTCTTCTCTTTTTTTTCTTCTTTCTTGGCAGATTCCGTCTGATGTGCAATAAAATCATCACGCACAAGATGTTTGATCACATCGTCTTGGTGATCATTTTCCTGAACTGCATTACCATTGCCATGGAAAGACCCAAAATCGAGCCTCACAGCGCTGTGAGTGTCTGAGGGTAACATTTTCCTGGGCTCCTTGTGGGGCCAACACCTGTGGCTTGGCCCCCCTTGCTCTGCACTTGGCTCTCACTTTCTTTTTTAAATGGGAAACTGACAGCACCCCCCCTCCCACTGTGTATCTGTTGAATTAGGTACAGCACCTCCCCTGGCCCCTACCCAGCATCCCTTCAAAGTAGCCTGCAATATATCGAGCATCCCAGTTCTGTAAGCGCGATCGAGGTTTTAACACATAAGCATGACATCTGTCTCCGTTTCCTTCCCCGATAAACCTTCAAACACTTTCCCTGTCTCAACACAGTGTTCGGCTCTCCCATCTGTTCTCCACGGGCACGTATGCGTGGTGCGAAGGGAACGGGGGAAACTGTTCATTTCATCCTCTTGGTTCTCCTTTGTGTAGCAGCTTTGTTGTGACACAAGCAGAACGGAACTCGTACCGGCACAGCAGCGCCAGCGCCGCTCCCCTGAACCGCTTTGTCTTAACAGACCACCCAGTGATTTCTCAAACCGTCCCCTCACGGCACCGAGATCCATCGGTCAGAGGGGCAGGATCACCCTATTGCTCCCTTATTTCAGCGTGGATTGTGGCTGAGAGAGGCGCTGGGCTCTTGCTGATGCTCTGCAGAAGACTGCTCATATCACCATCATATAGAATCCTGTTTTGTTGACGTAGGCGTGTCAGGCTGTTCATTTTGTGTGGATCTTGAATGTAAGACCTTAAAACTGGAGTCTTGGCTGCTCTGTGCCTATTTTAAGCTTTCCCTAGTAGTCCTCTTTACTGAAATAGTTTGCCCAGTGGTCCCTCCCCTGGATTCATTTCTTTCGGCTATCACGCAGTCGCGGTGCACCAGCTCGCAGCTGCAAGAAGAGAGGAGGACTCCCTGCCAGCCATACAGCAGGAGGAAATCACCCCGCTGTTCCCCAGCCCAGGGTACCCTAAGAATGCTCCTGGAAATCCCACATGCTTCTCTGGAGCCCCGTGCTGCATCCTCTGATAGTCACCATTCACCAAGGGTAGCTCCGAAAGGAGCTGTAGTCACACAGATGTTGAAGGGTGCGACACAGAGGAGCCCACAGCAAAGAGCTGTTGGGTGAAAACCCAGCACATCATGTATGAGAGAAGGATGAGCTGTGGCACCTCTGGGCACTGGAAGAGAGGAAAGCAGACAGGGACTGGTGTGATGTTCATCAGTATCAAGTTATAACCAGGGGCACCAAAACAGGTTGTCCAGGGCTGGAGCTGACCACACCAGACCATGGTGTGGGAGCAGCAGAGAGGAGAAGGGACATGCTGAGAAGGGGCAGGGGAGCCAGGAGAGGTGCGCAGGCCCTGCCTGTGTTGGTGGAGCTCTCATCTGGAAACCGAGAGGGTTAGTTTAGCTTGAGTTGTTTAAAATAATTGTACTTTGCTTCCCTGAGCTGTGGATTTTCTAGCCGCTCCAAGTGAGTTCTCTTTCCCTGTCCCAGTTTCAGCTGGCTTATCAGAGCAGGGGATGCTGTTGCTAGCCAACACGCGCTCCCCATCGCAGAGTGCGCGACATGGGCTGGGGAGATTATCCTTCAAAATAGCCACACGCTTGCCAGGGAGGAATATAATACCCTCCGTCTCCCCTTCATGCTATTGCTGTTTTATCTCCAGCTCCACAAGCAGGTCCCCGCTCTCTTTCCCCTGCATACTGCCTACCCCTCTGCAGCAGCCTTTTGTGTGGCCATCAACTAACGGCCAGAGATGTTTCCTATCACAGCTCAGGCAATCACAGTGCAGGTCTAGGACCTAATTAATTATGGACCCAGTATGGAAACAAGCTACTCTGTGGTTCCTGAGTCACTTCAGTAAATCATGATCTGGCAAGCGAGAGAGTTGCCAAGGTGTTTTGTCTTGTTTAAATTGCATCTCATTTTGAGCAAGAGATCTGCATCTCTTACAGGACTGCTCTGTAGGGAGAGGCAGAAATAAATCCCAAATTGTTATTAGCAGAACTGGGGCTGGTTCAATTGTATGCGCACATGCACACACGCACACACATCATCTTTCCTCCAGCCTCCGCCTTCTGCTGTCCATTTCTCAGTACAGGCAATCAGAGATTGTTCAGGGATTAGGGAAAAGTGTAATTTATTTAATGATCGTCATTAAAAAGAAAGGTTTCTGCTAACTACAGATAGGGAACCAGCCCATGGTCTCATCTGTAATCACTAGCTGCTATTGCAGAGCAGTGGCAGTGAGGGCTGCATGGTCTGGTGGATAGCGCAGGGGATGGGGAGATGAGACTATTGGGCTTCATGCCCAGGTCTGTCCTGTGGCTTTGGGCAAGTGCATCAACCTTTTGGGGACAGGTCTCAGCTGGTGTAAACCCCCAGAGCTTCTCTGGCTTCGGTGGAGTTGTGACAACTCCTGCCAGCTGCTCTTCAGCATCCTGCGGGTCCTGCTTGCCTGCAGCACAGCCACTCTAATATTGACTTAATTTCTAGGAGAATTGGGAGCTCGGTGATATTTGCACTGTGTGGTGACGTCCACAGGTGAGGGGCAGGTGGAGATGTGTCAAGCATACTCCAAGGAGGGGAGATCTCCCTGTTTCTGCTGGGGGAGGAGGTTGGGACTTGGGGGGCAGATGGGTGGACCAGGGGGCAGATAGGGTGACCTGGGGAGCAGATGGGGGACCTGGGGGCAGGTGAGGTTGATGCCCCTGTCCATGGTGCTGACCCAGCCCCAGCCACTGGCAGCACTGAACCCTGCCGAGTGTTACTGTGTTATTGTCTAAATATTTGGATATTCTGCTCCTTGTGAGCAAACAGTTCAAGACTTGTTTCAGTGCAGAAGCCAGAGAACAGTTAGCAACCACCGTATATGCACAGGGAGACGTGCAGCTGCAGAGAGCAGGCTATAAAAGATTATTTCTCATTTTCTTTTTTATAGGAACGGATTTTCCTGACGCTCTCCAACTACATCTTTACAGTTATCTTCCTGACTGAGATGACAGTTAAGGTAAATGAAGCTGAAGGATAATATGCCTCTATTATATTAGTGATATTTTATTACGGTGGACTTGCAAAACCCCTAGGTCTACCAGCTACAAGTGAGATGTATATTTTCCTCATCTGAATCATATTCAGATACCCACCACTTGTCTTATTCGGAGCACGTTTTACATCAGAACAATTTCACTGAAGTTGCTCTTGATTTACACCATTATATGAGCAATGGGATGCTTCAATTCGGCAATCCTTCCCCATTCAGCAAAGCTCTTGAGCACATGCTTAACTTCAACCATGCGTGTAAGTCCCATTGTCTTCAACAACCAATTGTCCTCAACAACCTAAGCAGCTATCTGCTTTCCTGAGAAGGGAGAGTTAAGCACGTTGAAACACTTTGGATTTGAAGCAGGAGGCTTGGGAACCCATTGCTGTAAATCTCTCTCATGTAATTCATAATCATTTACAAAGATGATTAAAGGCCTGGAACAGCTCCTGTATGAGGAAAGGCTGAGTGAGCTGGGGCTGTTCAGTCTGGGGAAAAGAAGACTAAGGGGGGACCTAATTAATGTTTATAAATATCTTCAGTATGGGATGCAGGGGGAATTGGCCAGCCCCTTTTCAGTGTCTGTGGAGACAGGACAAGGGGCAATGGCTGTAAACTGGAGCACAGGAAGTTCCACACCAACATGGGGAAGAACTTTTACACAGTGAGGGTGACAGAGCCCTGGGACAGGCTGCCCAGGGAGGTGGTGGAGTCTCCTTCTCTGGAGATATTCAAGACTTGTCTGGACGCCTATCTGTGCAATATGTGCTAGGGAGCCTGCTTTGGCAGGGGGGTTGGACCCGATGATCTCTCGAGGTCCCTTCCAACCCCTATGATTCTGTGATTCTGTGATTCTGTGATTCTGTGATCTGGCAGAACAATTGCTCTTTCCTTGGGAAGTTTCTCTCATTTCTTTATTTGCAGAGCTTGCAAATTAATTGCTTTAGGTCGGCCACTCAGAACCTTTGCTCCAGCAGCCTATAGGGATAAAATACAATCAAACTTTCTATACCAGAGCTAAACATGTTAGGAACAGTTTTGTGCAGGTAGGTTTACCTGCATTAAAAAAATTAAATCCAGCGGTAAGTGACCATCCGAGATGTTTCTGCAAAGGTGTTTGTACAGTTCTTGCAATATAACACCTGCTGATTTGTCTAATTAGGCTTCTGTACTGGGAAGTAAATGGACTCGCAGACTTGTACCTGTAAATAATGCATTCTCAGGAGGTTGCTAACTGGAAGAAACACATTGGATGTGATAGTCATAATCTGTTGCAACTTGGTGTCCGGGCAGGTGGTGGCACTAGGCTTGTGTTTTGGGGAGAAAGCCTACTTGAAAAGCAGCTGGAACGTGCTGGATGGGGTGCTGGTTCTCATCTCCGTCATCGACATCCTGGTCTCGATGGTGTCAGACAGTGGCACGAAAATCCTGGGGATGCTGCGGGTTTTGAGGCTGCTGAGGACACTGCGGCCCTTAAGGTGAGTGGAGGGTGAGGAACACCTAAGGGACCATGTGCTGAAGGCAGAGCTGAGCCTCTCCTGCAAGCAGCAGCATTTGTGCAAGGGAAGGGGCTGGCGAGCCCAGAGAACAGCGTCCGCTGCCAGCGTTGTGCCCAGCCTCCTCTCGCTCTGCAGACAATGAGCGGCTGCGGGTCCTGCAGAGCTGCAAGGAGCTCCAGGCACTCGCTGTGTTTTGGGACCAGCCCCAAAAGCAGTAGTAAACTGATCAATGCCTCTTTTGCTCATTAAAACACACATCCCCTGCTATTTGTGTTCTCATTTGCTCTGTGTAAAGTGCAGCTTAACAGCTTCTTCTCCCCCTTTCCTTCAGGCAGTCAATGGCTTTCGTTACAAAGAAGGAAATTAGTAGCAGGTGGCCGTTCATTTTCAGGGAAGCAGAGACTGAACTGTTGCTTAACCTAGAATGCAAAGAAGCTCTTTCTCCCTCAGTTTCCCATTAATTTTACAGAGACATTTATTTTTCAAGTCGCTCAGGCAGGATGAAAGCGGCTGTCCTGCTGACTTGGTCTCCCATCTCTGAGAGCAGACGGTACCCCATGCTCCAGGGGCAGGCATCCCTCTGACAACCTGCCCAAGAACCAGGCTTTTCCAAACAGGCATATGCATTGTCCTATACCCCAAGGCGTGAAGGTTTCTCTCCATGCTAAATGCAGTCTCCTTTTAGAGCTGTTGTTGCTGCTCTTGTTATTTGGCGGCTAATAAACCTTCCCGCTCAAAGCATCTTTGTGTGCCTGTCATATCGTACTGCTGCTTCCTTCATAAAAGGTTCACTTTGAGTCAGTATTTTCTCTTTCAGGCCAGAGAAATAGGACCCTGCTTCTGACAGAAGAGGTTGTTTTACTACCCCTGTGTGAATAATAAGTCTAAATAAGAACAGTCGTGCCTATAGGTACACCTTTCAAATATTCTCAATGGCTGTGGAAGCCGATCTGTTCAATTGGGCTGTGTTTATGTTGTGCCTGGTGTGTTTTAGGATGTGAGCTGCTTCTAATCATCTTTATCTGGCTAGATCATGTCATTGGGGTGGTTCAGCTCCCTGACCATGCAACTAGACCCTCTTCTCTTGTGACTCTGGTTCGGACTTTTTTCTCTCTGCGTGTCCCCAGCATCACATCAGCTGTAGTTTCTGGGGACGGTTCCTGTCACACGGCTGGTTTGTTAGCTCTGCTCTCGATTTCGTGCTCTTCTCTTTTGGCTGATTTCTGACCCATGTTAAAAAACCTACAAAGTTAAACTGCCTGGCTCTGGGTAAAATAAGAATTGATTTTCCATCCTTGAACTGTGGAATGAAAGATGATAAAGGGCCTGGAGCATCTCCCCTACAAGGAAAGGCTGAGTGAACTGGGGCTGTTCAGCCTTAAGAAAAGAAGACTGAGAGGGGATCTGATCAATGTTTATGAATATCTGAAGTGTGGGAGACAGGGGGGCCAGCCTCTTTTCAATAGTCTGTGGAGATAGGACAAGGGGCAATGGCCTCAAGTTGGAGCACAGGGAGTTACACACCAATCTGGGGAAGAACTTCTTCCCGGTGAGGGTGAGGGAGCCCTGGGACAGGCTGCCCAGGGAGGTGTGGAGTCTCCTTCTCTGGAGATATTCCAGCCCCGTCTGGACGCTGACCTGTGCGACCTGTCCTAGGGACCCTGCTTTGGCAGGGGGTTGGACTCAATGAGCTGTGGAGGTCCCTTCCAACCCCTGTGATTCTGTGAATCTGTGAATGCAGGTTTCTTTTTTGAGGTGGTGTGGTTAAATTAGATCTAGAGGAAGAGGCTTGTATTGTGCTGAGCCCTGCTAGAGTCATCTCTCTGGCAGTAGAAGTCCTTCTCTGTAGATCTATAGGTCTGCCTGGCTAGGGCCTGGGGTCTTCATTTACTGGAGCATTTCTCTGCAGTCACCTATGTGCATGAGTAGTCTGCAGGTACAGGGAACAATCCACTGAGTAACCGCAGGCTGGAGGAAGACCTGCCATCTGGAGCACGTGCAGGATTAGGCTCTTTCATTGCTATTTCATTCCTGTTGGCATTTGATATGTTTTCTCAAGAGAGTATGTGAATGTTTTCAGCCAACATACTGCTCTCTACTACAAAGGAAATGTAAAAGACAGCAACGAGCCCATTCCCTAAATATGTTCGCAATCAGTTCTATTCCCCTGTAATTAGATTTGTAGGAAATGAAAAAGCAGCCATCAAACTGGGGGCTTTTCAGTAAGTCATAAATTTCTGCATGTGGAAACCCATCTGCCTCTGCGATGCACATCTGGGCTGCCCTGAGCACGCCTCTGCCCACAGCTGCCCATTCTGCCTTTGCTCCAGGCTGCGCCGCATGGCTCAGGGATCTGCTTGGGATGCTCAGCTGGCCCTGTGTGGGGTGACAGCTGGGACAGGCGACCTGAGGTCTTTGCACACTGTGGCTCCAGTTCCTGTGTCCCAGTGAAGTCCTCTGTGGGGACCAAGCCAATGTTTTTCCTTTCCAGGAAGGTGTAGGGCAGACACCAAAGCAGATGCTCGGTCTCTACCATGGAGGAGCTGACCCAGCTCCTTCTGTCCTCCCTTTCTGTGAGCACTTGGGCTGCAGGGAGGACACAAGCCAAGCCACGTCTTTGCGTGTCGCACTCAACTTGAGGGCAGGGACAGCCCTCGTCATCTCTGTGTTGGTTTGATGGTCTGAAGGGGTTGTTCTTGCAAAAGACCTCCCTTGCTCTGTCTCTTATTTTCCCTTGTGAAAAAAACCCAGTTGCCTTCCACAGCACACAAACCCACACATGCTTGTGCCTTTTGCACAGGCATTAAAAAACCCAACTGGCCTACATGCCAATCACAGGCTTTTGATTGCATGATTGATTATCAGCCTCCAAATTGAATCCATGCGGATTTGAGCCCAGCTTTATGACCAGAATTCCAAAAATATATTCACCAAGGAGTGACATTTAAAGATGTTTCCATGACCCTCTGACGTTTCAGCCAGTAGAGGGATTGCTTATACAATAACATTCCTTCCTAATGCGTTCAACCTGCTGTTGTTGGGATCAAGTGTTGTAGCTTAAGATACAAGAGAAATCAAAATTGAAAATGAATTCAGAATTAATGTGGATGGACTTCAGTGCTGTTTTACTCTCTACAGAGCCTGGGCTTTGACTTCCAAAGCAAATGGATAAATTACTTTTCATACCATTGCAGTATGAAATAGTAATTTCATAGTCTCTCTCCTATCTATCATATTATCACCTTCCCTAATTTTTTTTTTTTAATCTGTGCAGGAAGGTCTTCATTAATGTTGATCTACTTCATTTAAGTGCTACTTCTGAGAGCTCTGATCAGACTAGCAGGCTTCGTTTTAGTAAATGTGATCCAGCTGGGATGTGGCTGGCAGTGGGTTTGGAGTGTCTCACACCAGGGTTTTAACAGTGTTGGGAATGCTGAGACCAGCAGAACTAGGAGGCACTCAAGAGATTAACATTTCTTCACAGTAAAATAATAATAAAAAAGGTCTAATTTCAATTTCCCCATTTGTCATATGCCTAATGCAGACTGGAATTGTCCCGAGTGCAATATTGGTGACTCTACGGCTCTGGCACGCCTGGAGGGCTCCAAATCAGCTGGATCCTTCAGCAATAAATTGCAGGAGTGGTGGGTCAGATAATAGAAGTTTACAAGCCTGATATCAGCAGGACCTTGGGCAATATTGATGAGACACAGGGATGCTGTATGTTGACATATTGGAGCTGACACCACTAATCTGGAAATGCAGAGGATTTCATTGGCACTTCTTAGGGAGTTATCAGACTCTCAGGAGAGCAGCAGGAGTCTTTGCACAGACTTGCCTCGACGTTGATTCAGGCCCTTAGTTTGAGGCAGCTCCAAGGTCTGGAGGTTTTCATTAGTAAGAACTATTATTTTTCAAAATCTTTTCAAAGTCTCCTCTCCCTGTAGGGCTGGAAACAGCATTGGCATGGAGCTAAACTGGTGGCAGCTTTTTACCCTCATGCATTCTCATTTGAGGAATTCCCTGGTTGATCAAAACTCTGAGAGCAGCTAAATGCTGCAGTTTCTTAGCCCTTTTTTCCTCAACACACGAGACTTTGCGAAGTCAGACGAGTAACCTCCTATTTTCTCTCTCTGCTGGATATGAAACAGTATCTCACAAGGGAAATCACTTTATTATTTCTAGAACAGGCTTTCTTAATAAGTGTTGGAGAACATTATCAACTTTAGACTCTGGAGACTAAATTTTTTCCTTGTTCCCCAAAATTTAAGGATGCTACAGTAGTTAGACTACAGGCTGTCTATTTAGAAGACCTGACTTCAGTTCCATCCTGTGTGACAGTGGGCAGAATGCCTAAGTCAGGATCCCTAAAGACACCAAAGTACCCAATTTCTATTGAAATCACTGGAGATGAGGTGCCTGGGTACTTCTGAGAATATGAACTGTGGTCCTCCCATGCTGCAGGTTCCCACCTGTAGTTTGGCAGTTGCAGCATTTCATCCAGGACTGCATGAGGGTAGTAGGTGAGAGATGGCGAGGTCTTTAGGCCATCTGAGGATCCAGAAAAGCAACTCAGCCTTAGACTGCCCAGTCCAGTACTTGCCTGGTGCACTCAGGTGGAGTGGGAAGAGCCCTTGCCCTGTGGACACTGCCCATGAGGCTGCATTAAACTCTCACTGAGTTGGGCGCACTAACCCTCCATCCAACCTCCTCTGCTAGCCCTCTCGGCTCAGCTCTCAGCGCTGGTGCAGGACAACACGGTGGCAGCAGCAGCAGCATAGCTGCCACAGTGGGGACCTCAGCTTGGGATAACTGTGTAGGTGGTTTTGGCAGCCCAGTCTCCATGCTGCCAGGGCTGCATGGGGTCCACACTGTCCCCTGGGGCATCTCAGCCTTAAGGAACATCCTACTCCCTGACTCATCTCACTTCTTGCCCCCCTCCCTTAACTAACCCAGAGCTGTGCATCAGGAAGGGGGAGGTATTTGAAACAGGGAGCCACAGCAGCAACTCA
Source organism: Porphyrio hochstetteri (assembly GCA_020800305.1). Lineage (NCBI taxonomy): Eukaryota > Metazoa > Chordata > Aves > Gruiformes > Rallidae > Porphyrio > Porphyrio hochstetteri. The sequence goes on along the minus strand of CM036923.1, from coordinate 2,669,496 downwards.
CTGGAAGAGGACACCCAGCATGAGGACTAACAGCATCTGCCTTCTGTGTTTTGCTGGTAAAGGAGTGGATAAAAATACTGCCACCTGTTTATTTTTTAAAATGATAATTAATACATTACCCTTGACACTGCAAGTAAATATTTAGCAAGGAAAAAAGAAAAAAAAAAGTATAGCTTTTCAGGATGCTGTTTAAAACCAGTTTTTTGAAAGACCTGGTGCCTGTGCACCAAGCTCTGCAGTTCACTAAACCCATGGGCTCTGGGGCAGGGGAGGGATGGCGGAGGCTTGACTGGGGTCCCAGCTAAGGCTGTGCATGTTGGGCACATGGATGTGTCCATGGGGAACTCCCTTGGGAGTGGTGTAGCCTGGGAGTGTGGAGAGAGGAGGAGAACTTGGATTCTTTCCAGGCAACAAAACTCCAAGCTGTGCTTCAGGCGGTGCAGCCAGACTTGGGGTGAAACAGGAGAGGCGGTGAGAGGACTCCCATGGCAAGGGAGAGAACCAGGCAGAAACAGTAAGGTGGGGAAGTTGGTGGCATTTTTTGAGTGCCAAGTGTTCAGAGGAGTCATCAGCTGGTACCCAGAAGCACACAGGCACTTCCCTCCCTCCAACTTCCACAGCAGACAGCTATTTCTGCCTTGGGAAAGCACAGTTTCTATGGCATCAGTACAAATTGATTTACAGAGCTAGAGAAACGCTTAATTCTGGTTGGCATCAAGAGGAGGAAGGCATGTAACCTCTTCAGATGCCTTTCTCGGTCCCCTAGCTCTCCACCTTCATGTCTGTGAGCCTGAATACCTCGTTCATCTTGCCAAGCATGGTGATATGGCTTCTCTAAATCACACACAAGTCTTGTCCTTTCATTTTAGCATTGTCCTTGGGATTTAAGTACAGTTTATCCCTGTATTTTTTTTACCCTGCTTCAGCCATGATGTCCATATTATTCTTCCTCAACCTTCTCATATTTCTCTGTTAGGAAACTCTGTGCAGTACCAGGTGGAGAGGAGCTACAGAAATAATGTTAGATGCCTGTGGTCCTGCTGGTGAAGTTTCACTGGATGACACCAGTGGTTCAGCAGCTGAGGTTGTACAGTGGGTGTAAAGTGGAGACTGTTGGTACCGAGGGGCAGCTCAGGTCTCTGTACACAGCAGCACTATAAGGACATGTACAGATGTTGGTTTATCACTACAGATGTGCAGGCAGCTGTGTAAGCATGGCTGCTCCATTTTGCAGCTGAGACAAGGAAATCAAGAGCCTTGCCTAAGGGAATGGACATTGGGAGGCCCTCTCTCAGCAGTGCTGGACAGGCTGCAGATGATAAGGTGTGTTTGCAGATGAGCCAGACCAAGAGGCTGAATCCCAGGGAAGGTGTGGTCAATACAAGAAGCCGAGAGAGCACTCTGGACCAAATGATAGGAAAAGGAAAATGCCAGGGCTTGAAGATATTATAATGAGTGGTAATTAGAAGATGCTGATAGCAAATGAATCAGGAATAGCTAGTGCATTAGATTAAAACCATCATTCTGAGTTTGAAAAATATGGGGCTAGCCTATATATGTTCCTTTCCTAGGTCCTTCTCCAGTGACATTTTTTAGTCTGGCTTCTTGTATGTAGCTTCCTTCTCCTTTTACACAAAGCTGTATGTGTAGGCAGAGACCCCTTTCCCCCAAACAGCTCCCTAAACTCACAGGTCAGTCTTCCAGAACCACTTCTGATTTTTGAGTTATTGGGTGTTCTAAAGAACTCCTTAATGCTGTTTTCTCCACATCTTCTGTTTTGGTAGGAGGCAGAACTGGGCAAGACCAGGACTAACATAGCTTTTGTGCTCACTTGCTCCCACAGAGTCATTAGTCGAGCCCAAGGACTGAAGCTGGTGGTGGAGACTCTCATGTCATCCCTGAAGCCCATTGGGAACATTGTGGTCATCTGCTGTGCCTTTTTCATAATCTTTGGGATCTTGGGAGTTCAGGTAAGTCCCCTGTAAGCCTGAGCACCTAACCTGAAAGCGTGATGAGCCCCAGATGGCCCCACATCTGTACCAAACCGATGGGCAGTTTGACCTTTTTGAGGAATGTTCTTGGTTCCTAGTGAGGCTGAAAACAGATTTGCCAGCCATTAAAAACCTCATTAACAATTACAACATAACAACCCATCAAAATGCATCCTGAGCTGCAGGAGCAGTGGCTAGAGCCAGTCATTGAGGTTGGGTTCCATGGAGGTCCTCTGCCCTGCTCTAGAAACACGTGTTGGTTTTGAGTGCATAACTTTGCCATAGTTAACAACCTGGAATGGCTCAAACCCAAGGGCTTGCACAGCTCTCGGCCCCTACCCCAGCAGCACAATGCAGCATTTCTAGCACTCAAGGCACATCTATTCCTGACTTCCAATTCTTTTCTGTGTCCCACTTGACATGTTGAACTTTCTTGAAGCTTCCGTGTTGTTGGCAGTGATACAGAAGCCAACCTGATGACCCCTCAAGGCTAGAATGGCCTTTCTTCATCATTTTCCCACCACAAAGACTTCTGCTCTGCTTGCAGAAGGATATGAATCAAGATATTTCTCCAGTTTCTTTCCTCAGCTGCGTCAGAGAAGGGTCAGGCCTGAGGCATGACATGCACCACCAGAAAAACTCAGTTCAGGGAAACTGTTAAATTCCTTTCCTGTTCCATCTGGGAGATAATGTGGGGACATCTGCCCTCCACCTTTCTTCTGGGTATAAACCAATGGGGAAATAGAAACTCTCAAAGCTGAAATTGTTGGTTTGTGAACTCCAGAGGGACCTTGACCTGGAGATCCATTCAGCTTCTGACAGTCTGTATAGCTGAAAACTTGCAGGAATAGAGATTTCTGAGTCTGCTTTCTGCCAGTTCTGCTGGCAATATTCTCAGTCCCAGGAGTGCAGGAACCCCCGGGAGAAGTGGCAGAGTTTCCAATGCAATTGGTTTCTCATTACCTGAGAAGAAGAGATTGTTTCATATAAATATTCTGACATAACACTTATTTCTTTCTGAAGTTTATCTGATCTGTCAGAGCCACCTTTGGAAAGCAGCTCTGGGCGACTTTGTTTTGGAAAGGTGTCTTATGTTATATTTTATACTAATATACTATTTAAATAATAAATACAGCATTGAAAATAAACAGAGAAGAGAATCATGCCATCCATAACCATCTCAGCAGCTAGATTGGCTTAGCACTACAGTTCAACAACATCCATCTATTATACTAAACAGATTCATAAAACTAAGCACATCCCATAAAACAATATAAAATTCAGACATGGGAAAAGTTATGCCAAACACCACAACTTGCAGTGTGCACTTTGAGTTTCATCCTTGCTAATTGTGGTTGCTTGCCCTAGTGACTCGCAGCCTCACGTTAAATCGTCGTGACTGTTGATGTGCTTAAGTGGTGGATACAAGTGAGGCTGATCCTGTGTTCGGATGTTGATATTTATGTCTAATTAGGTGTAAGATGAAGGCCATAGCTGTTTTCTAGAAAAATATAATCTTTTAAATTTACAGCTGGTTTTCTCATGCAACTGTTTTCCCATGCAACTATAAACTGGGGATCAAGCTAGAAGTTTTTAATGCTATTAAAACCCAGATGTCCAGGTTTGTAACAGTATTTCTTCCTAGCGAGACTGTTTTTATTGCAGAACTTGTCCACACGTGAATAGTCATTAATAAGACACCAGAAATACATTGATAAAACAGTCCAGTAGAGTTCATTCCACTGGTTCTTTCCACTTTTGGAATTCCTAAAATCTGAAGGGCTGACAGGCATCAGCATTTTTGAAATCTAGGCTTTGTATTTCCAAGCCCTGTTAGTAGCTGTGTTACTGCTCCCATCTGAGTGGCATTGCAGTCCAGCCCCTGCAGAAGTTATCTTTGTAGACAATATATTAAAGACAGTTGTTTACCTTCCTGCTTAATTAAAACTTTTCTCTGTGAAGGCTATATCTCCCCAGCCTGCCTTACCCATGGATAGTGTTTCTCTATGGAAAGATCAGGGAATACTCCTCTTCTTACATCCAGAAGTTTTATGACTGCATTGAGCGATGATTAATTTTGCATGCCTGGAGAACATACTTCTGCTGTTGATTTCTGAAGGGAACCCATGGAGTAATGCGTGGGTTTACCTTGTTCGCTATTATTTCTACTGATTTTTGTGTAGAACAACAGATCAAAACCCGTCAGTGTCTTTTCTCTGTATACCCAGGTGGTGTTTTAAGGAGCCTGGAGAGCAGGTTGCCATTTTCCCCAAAACCAGTAATGTCAATAGCTTCTGTCAGCAAATAAAACCAGATTTGTTGGATGTCTCCTGGGCTCTGATACCATCCATCCTGCTAGCATCAATCTCCCTGTCTGAAGCAGTAATCATCCCCTGCCACTGTGTTCTCTGCATGGGAAGCACCAGGTCTAGAATTAAGCACGCGGAGGCTGATGTAGCTCTCCTGATTTACACCAAAGGAAATAAGCTCAGGATCAGGTGCCCAGTATCAGGCAGTCTTGACTCCTTAAGATTCACACGAGGAATACCTGCGTGGACTGTAGAGCCTCATGTCGGCTGGAGAACAGCATTCAGGAGCAGAGACTGGAGCTGGACTGACAGCAGTCTTGATTCAGTGAGAGCCCAGTGTCACTTGCAGCAGCTCAGCTCCTCTCTGACGTGTCCCCTTGTGACCTGGAAGAGCAGAGCTTAGTCCATCGCTGTGCATCCTCAGTGCCACCTCCCCTCTGCTGAGAGAGGGCCCCCAGTACATTTAATTTGCCGGTGACTCTTGAAACTGGCATCATTAACCAGGCTGGAGCCACTGGAGTCATTCCAGGGATGCAAGAGGCCACTGGCTGCTCTGGGCTATTAGCCAGGGCTGTGCTTGAGCTGCCGACCCTGAAGCAAAGGCCTTTAGGCCGGTCTCAGATCACTGAACCAGACAACCTAATGCACGAGGTGGGTGTCCTAAATGATGTGAAATCAGGCGTTTGCTCATTAGGTGCATATTATACAGGCTGCTCACACTTAATAAGCGGCACAAATGAGGCCATTTCCCCTAACTTCTCCGGTCGGCGTGGGCTGCGCAGGATGCCCCAGGAGAAATGCCCATCACCAGCAGAGAGATCCTGAGGGCCAAACTCTTACCTTTCCTTCCTTTCTTTGCGTGTTTTGCAGCTTTTCAAAGGCAAGTTTTTTGTCTGCCAGGGGGAGGACACCAGAAACATCACAAATAAGTCGGATTGTACAGAAGCAAGCTACAAATGGGTCCGGCACAAGTATAATTTTGATAATCTCGGCCAGGTATTAATAGAATGGTAATCTGCTTCTTTGCTCCTTTACTTCCTTGACTTAAAACCTGTGCGTTATTATCCCCTGGGATTTTCTTGCAGGGCACTAGTAGCCACAGTAAATATTCAGTTCACATCCACAGCATTCTGTCTTGGTAAATCCCAAAGGTAGTGTTTCCAAGCAGGTGTACACTTCCTTTCAGAACAGAACAAGCACATGTGGCTTCGTGGAGTACTTAATTGCTTCACTGCTACATAACAAACCAAATACATCTTGCAGAAGGGCTTGTCTAATAGAGCTGGACACTTTCAACCATCTTGGCAGCACGGTCTTATTTTAGCAGCACGGTAAGGACTAATTAGTTGGGAGCGATAGAGACCTGGAGGGTGGAAATGAAGCTGCTTTTGTCTTTGGCTTTGTGGTTTCTGAATTAGCACTCGTTGCTGAGCCAGGCACTGGCATTGATAGGTTTTTGCTGCCAGGAGAAACCTTGGGCTTCAAAGTGTCCCATTATCAGACAGGTGATGATAATCCCCAGACAGGAAAGGGCAAAGAGGAGTAAAATGTTACAGGTAAAAAAAAAAGAAGCTTTAGTGTAACTATGCCTAACTTTTTCCCTGTGTATTCCTAGGCCCTGATGTCTCTCTTTGTTCTGGCCTCCAAGGACGGGTGGGTGGATATCATGTACGATGGCTTAGATGCTGTGGGAGTTGACCAGCAGGTACGTGCTCTACCAGAGCTATAAGAAATGACTTGTCAAAGGTCACATATTTTGGCTCCTGTTCTGCAAAGTTTTGCTGGCTTCCACAGTCAAATGGGGTTCTGGGGCTGAGATGGAGGCAGCTGTTTAACCCAAGTCCTGGGGTGTCACAAGGAGGCAAGTGAAAAGTCTGGATTTGGACCTCATCTTTTCCCTCTAGATTTTCCAACATGGCTGGTGTAACTAGCATTAGGAGAACTATCCAAGAGTGAAGGTTTGGCTTTTTAAACATTTTGGACGTTTCAGGAGGACAGAAGTGATTTGTGTAGGTACAAGTTTTCAGTGAGGAACTTGTAATAGCTGCAAAGGATGCTACTGTCCTGCTGTTGGCAGAACAGAGGTGGTTATTCTGTCCTCAACGTTCTTTGTGTTTTGGGAGCCTTCAGTTAAAGTGTCTCTGAGGGCTCTAAGTTTCATAGAATCACAGACTAGTTTGGGTGGGAAGGGACCTCAAAGCCCATCCAGTTCCAACTGTGGGCAGGGACAACCTCCACTAGTCCAGGTTGTCCAAAGCCCTATCTAACCTGTCTTTGAACACTTCTGGGGATCTGGGAGCACCTACAGCTTCTCTAGACAGTCTCTTTCAGTGCTGCACCACCCTCACAGGGAAGAATTTCTTTCTAATATCTAATGTAAACCTCCTCTCTTTCAGCTGAAGGTCATTTCTCCTTGTTCAGTCACACCATGCCCTTGTAAACAGTCCCTCTCTAGCTTTCCTGTAGGCTGGTGTCCTCAGAGCTGGATGCAGTACTCCAGGAGAGGTCTCACAAATGTGGAATAGAGGGGGTGAATCACCTCCCTTGACCTGCTGGTCACTCTTCTTTTGGTGCAGCCCCGGGTATGGTTGGCTTTCTGGGTTTTGAGTCCATATTGCCATGTCATGTTGAAGATGGAATCTTCTTTCAGGAAGAGCAGAGCTTACAGAGGTGCCTCAGAGGGGCACCTATGGGTTTGTGGATGTGGTAGCTACATCAATTTTCTCACTTCTCTTCTTTTTTAAGGTTCAGTTGACATTTGTCTTTCTCTGCTTTGCAGCCAGTCATGAATTACAACCCATGGATGCTCCTCTACTTCATCTCCTTCTTGCTGATTGTGGCCTTCTTCGTCCTCAACATGTTTGTGGGGGTGGTGGTTGAGAATTTCCACAAGTGTCGGCAGCACCAGGAAGAGGAAGAAGCCAAGAGGCGGGAGGAGAAGAGGCTTCGCCGGCTGGAGAAAAAGAGAAGGAGTAAGGAGAAACAGATGGCTGGTCGGTAGTCTTTCCACATCTTTCTGAGTCCTGCTTGACCTTCCACACGATCCCCTCCTTCCTCCCCTCCCTGCCTCGCGTCTGGTGATCATTCTTCTCCCAAAAGCATGTCCAGCTATAAAATTTGCATGAAGGAAATAGTGTCGTTTTAGGCTGAGCAAGGAGCCATGGAAGCCTTTTTAATGGCTGCATGATTTGCAATGACCTTTCCATTGGAGGTTATTTAAATTAAAATGTAATGACAATCAGACCTGGAGCTTCTTGGATAGCAGAGCTCAGTGTTACACAAATAGTGACAACTGCAAAGATCAGCAGTGCCGAATGGCACCATAAATCTTCTGAGTCACGAGCACTGTTGCTGATAACTGGATTCACTATTTGGTTTATTACAGCCTTGTAATGCCACAGTGATGTTACCTGTCCCATTTATCAAGCAGGTTTATTTATTGGCACAGTAGCACCACTGCTATTCAAGAGTGTAATAAAATAATGGAGCCGTCTCATTCTACTAATGCTTAAAAACTCCTTAGAGAAACATATCAATGAGTTTGCTTGAGAAATACAGATTAGAAGAAAGAAAATAAAGAAAAAAAAAAAAGCCATTGAGAGTACCTATCTAGACAAACGAGTACTGATACCAATTGAACCAAACTCCAAACTGGAGGTGCAAGCTTGCAGCCCTGCCCAGAGAAGGCTTTACAGGTGACAGGAGATCACACCACCCTTCTGTCAAAAGTCTCCGACCTGATGTTTGTCCTTTTAGTGCTTTTTTTTTTTTCCTTTTAATTTGGTTGGATAATGTGGTGGTTTAGGCATGGCTGGAGGCCAGACGCCCACCAAAGTCTGTCTATCTTAAGGAAGAAATAAGTCAGCCAGAGGCCGCAGGTTGGAGATCCTCTTGTCGCATGCTCTCTCCTCTGACTGAACTGTCCCCGTTGTGTCCACGGCCTCGCTCTCTCCCTCCCTGGCTAGTCCACCTGCTCCTCTCTCCATGTCCCCTTTCACATCTCTTCTCTATCTTTGACAGACTTGGTACTGTTTCAGAGGCTGTCTGAGCAGGCGCTTGTTCCGAAAGCTGGTAATATTAAGTCTGTTTTGGTTTTTTTCTAATAATCCAGGGGGTGTTTAGTAGCTGTGACAGGCTTAATCGTGCGGTCATGTACCTCAATGGAGTCTGAGCCCTCACCCCACACTTTCCTTTGGTCGCGTCTGTGAGTCCCATGAGCTTCACAGGTTTTGCAGCCCATAGGATGTATCACACCAGCCTCTGGACATCAGACTTTGATTTATGCCAAGAGCCTGGCTTCCTGGTCACAGAATCACAGAACGTTAGGAGTTGGAAGGCACCTTGAAAGATCATCTAGTCCACCCCCACTGCCAGAGCAGGATCACCTACACTAAATTGCACAGGAACACAGCCAGGTGGGGTTTGAATGTCTCCAGAGAAGGAGACTCCACAACCTCTCTGGGAAGCCTGTTCCAGTGCTCTGTCAGCCATGGTCAGTAGAAAAATGGATGCTTCCCTCAAGGGCAGTGGAGGACACGTTAGACTGTTCTCAGTTAAGTGGGATACAGATGGAAAGAATTTTTTTTGTTGTTTTTCACATCAAGGAATTGCCTAGAAAGCTCTTTTTGTCAGTCCAAGTTCCCCAACGCAGTTTCAGGCTGATGAGTTAGAAAATGCTTTTAAAGGCTGGATAGAAAGATCCCTATTTAAAGTTGCAGTTTTGGAAAGCAGACATTTCTGTAGAAGAAAAATAGATGTTTAGTTATTATTAATGACCTTATTTATAATGCTAGAGGAACTAGATGAAGAAAAGACGTAAGTCTGGGCAATTTCCCAGCGGGAAGGAATCACAAACCATCCTTGGAGATGTAGTTATTCATTCAGTCCTATGAAATGCCTAATTAAAGAGGCAATAAACAGCTATTTTACTGAGGATCAAATATTGCTGAGTATTCAATTGCCATAAAAACCTTTCAAGAGCAAAGTATGAAGCCCTCCAAATCGCTTCAGAACAGTTTTCCCAATTCGCGCTCAGTGAAACATTGGTTTTAATTGACCATGTCAAGCTTTGCCCTCGGAGACAACAGATGCCAGAGCTTAGCTTCATTCTGCGTGGTGGGAACTTGTAGATGATACCAAGACCAGGGCTTTGATCATGCCAGCAACTGCATGGGGGTTCCTTCCAGCTGGGCTTCCTGAGTGTCCCTAGATGCCCAAACCAACCTATGAATGGCAGATGTAGACTGGTTGCACAGTCATTTTTGATCTTAGATTCTTCAAATGCATTTACCCAATCGGACATCTGAACACCAGAAAAGCATGTGATATCCCAGCTCGGTGAGATGTAGGCAGATGCAGGAGTGGTGTAAGGTGCCCTGGCCCAGCAGGATTTGTACAAAGTCCGTCCTTCAGAAGTGTCATCGTCTTCGTCACTGTCAAGCATGGAGGCTTTGGGGACCTCTTGGGCTTCCACCTGTGTACATGGGAGAAGCACAAGAGCCCTTTCTTTTTCCCGATGAGCCCATGTACCTGAGCCCACCCTCTGCGAGGCACAAGGAGAGGATCCCGCAAGGAAACATTCCCAGTAGAGGCAACGGAGAGCCTGAGAGCCGTAGGGACCTCTGAAGGGGAAGGGAAGTCTTGCCGTGTGTCCTGCCGGGTGATTAATGCCATTTCGTTCTTTTAGATCTAATGCTGGATGATGTATTAATGGAGAGCTCAGCCAGTGCAGTGCAAGGTACTGGGAAGTCGGCACGTCTCGTCCCACTTGAATGGCAGTGCTGTGTCACTAACGGCTGGCCACCGCTGCTGTGAGGCATCCCACTAAACCCTGTGTGTGGTGCGAAGCTCGTTTGCTTACTTCATGGCACACGCATATCATTCTGACCCGCAGGTCTGCAGACCTGGCTCAGGACTGACACTTGCAAACCCTTAATTTATCCCTTCTCATCTTGTGTTTTTTCAGTATTTTTTTCTGGTTTTCATTACGACACTGTCAGATTTTTCATGGCTTCATTTTTTTCCTTTTGTTGTTGTTGTTGTTGGGGAGGGGGTTTTTTTTGTTGTTTTTCTTAGACAATAATGACTGGGCTGTGAAATGGGTCCTTTATTGTTCTCTCTAGCTTTCCAACCGCCAGCTTAGGAGTGAGTCTCTGAATAATTTGCAGGAGTGTCTCTGGAAGGCAGGCAGTCTCACTTAAGGAGGTTATTTCATTCTTTCTCCAGCCCTTGCTCATTGCTCCATGAATGCTGTGTTCCAGGGATGCACGGTGGTTTTTGCATCAGGGCAAAATTCAGTGTAGTGCAGAGCCTCAGTGATCAACCCCACACCAACCCTCGGCGTGGCTGTGGGCTTTATCTGTTGTGCTGCCAGTTACATCCTTCACACTGACTGGGAATTGCTCAATCTTGTAAATGAAAAGAAATAAAGATGCCACCTCAAAGCTTTTTCCAGGTCCTGGAGGGGATGGATCAGCCGAGCTGAATGCTGCTGGGGGTCTGACCTGGCCCCCCCATCCAGGGCTCACTCACGTCTCCCTTTCCCGTCCCTCTTTGCCAGGACGATGCTCAGGGCTGCAAATCTGTCCCTTGATCTTTTTATTTTTAGAGGAAGCTTTGATCTGGCAAGCATTTTGTTTAATTCATAACTTAAGAGTATTAGTCTGAATAATTAAAGAGGTGCCAACACAGAAACAAATATAGCTGTAATTTTCGACAAAAATAATATGCTAGGAAAATTGTGCCATTAAAACTCTCACCTGTGAACAAGCTCCCACTGCTTGAGATGGGAGCAGGGCTCCATCCATCCCTCATGTATTGCAGGGAGTTTGGATTAACTAAAAATTGCAAGGTGAAGGCTATCGGCTTTCACTGCAGAGGATAACTCAGGGAGACCGAGCTCCCTACCTTATATTTCTAAGGCTTTGTTGGAAGTTATCACAACATGCTTTAATAAATCCTGCATCTCCTTCCATTGCCATTCCTGGTATTTTTATTTCTTTGCTTTCATTCTTGCTCTTCTTGGTAGGCCTCCTGTCCTCTCCTGCGACACAGGGGCAGCACGAGGGGGGATGCTGCCACTGGATTTGGGGGTCTGTTTATTTTTTCTTCTTTTTTATTTGGTTGTGGTTCCTTTTTCTGATCCTACAGAGCTACATCAAGGCTGGTTTATTTTATTTTATTTTTAAGGCATTGAACTCATTCCAAACCCCTCCGTTGTCCTGCGCAGGCTCAGAAAGACTTAGAGTTTGCCTTTAAAAAGTGTGCGATTGTCAGGTCTGTGCTTTGTGTTCCCTTTTGTTGTCTTTTCTTTGGCTCCAGCGGTAGCGAATGTGCCATGCTGCTCTTCAGGCACCGGCCTGAGGGAATAGAAAGATTTTATTTCTGAACCTGACCATGGGGGAGATGAGGGAATTGGTCCCGGGTGCCATAGATGAACCTCCTGTGGTTCAGTGAGAAATCTGAAGTTGTGACCCTAAAGCTCCCACACATCTCTGCACTTACAGAGGGCTGCTTTTCTCTTTGTGAAGATCAGATGGAATATTTTGTGTGTGTGTGCGTGTGCTGCTGCCTGGTGTGTAGTGAGATACTGTAATTTTATTTTTTCCTTCTTTTTTTTTGCTGTTTGAGTCTACATTCTATCACAACTGGAACCTTCTCAGTGGAAATAATTTATCATTTTCCATTTTGCTTTTTTTTTTTCCTTTAATTTTTAAACAAAGCCATTCAGTACAATAAAAGCCAAGTAAAACACTGTGTTTAAATTCAAAAAAAAGTTCCTTCAGTGCAAACTACTTTTTAACCTAATAATATTCTTGATACAGTTTGTAAATCCAGCTGCGTCATGGGCTCATTGCTCACTGGTTTGCCTCTGTCCTCCAGATATACTCAGACCTGTGAAGTAGTTAATTCCCTTATTGTAGGAGAAGGAAGAAGCTGGAGGAGACAGTAATGGAATTGTCCCACTCTCGTGAATTCCAATTTCCTGTGCCCACGCACCTCCGGCTCGAGAGCCACCTCGGGGAAAGTGGCAATTTCTCTCTTGACAGGGTTATATTCGGAGGCAGCCGCGACTCAGAGATGTTTCGGAGCTGCGTGCCCAGTCTGATCTTCCCCAAGAAAATGCAGTTAATGGGAAGAGTGGCCCTGGCCCCATCTCTTGCGGTGCCGGCAGAGACTGGCTGAGCCCCGGGACCCACTGGGAGTTGGCGGTGGCACTGCCCGGCAAAACCTGGGGTACCTCTGGTGCTACTTTGCTGGCCACTGTGTCGTTTCACAGGTCATAGAATCATAGAATCACAGGGGTTGGAAGGGACCTCGAGAGATCACCGGGTCCAACCCACCTGCCAAAGCAGGCTCCCTAGCTCATATTGCATAGATAGGCGTCCAGACGGGGCTGGAATCTCTCCAGCATGGTGTTTAATGCCCCAGACCTGGGCTGTGACTGAAGGGTACCTGGCCTGGGAGATGTTAGAGTGGAATTAGGAATGGGAAATGTTTATCTTGCAACAGCAATGACTGTTGCCTTTCAGATGGGCAGGAGAGGATGAGTTTGGGTACCCTAGGACACTGCTGGGTTTGCCATGCTCTGCCTCCCAGCCCTTGTCAAGGGCATCAATTATAATCCCCCAGGATGATGCTACAAGGGCTACAGGATGTCTGCTTGGGAAACAGCTTGAGTTGAGAGTCCAGAAAAATACAAGCTAAAGCTGAGTGTCCCCCCACCAGGCACCTGCTCCCCTTGCCAGCATGGTCCCTGTACACCACCATCACCCAGGATGAGTGGGCAGGTGGGACTCTCCCAAACCAGCTCCCAGCCAGCTGCAAAATCTCATTCCTCCCGGGGTCTGGAGGAGGTTGCTCAAGATCCACTGCCCAAGATTACTTTCTCCACTGTAACGATACCTAAATTTGAGCCATTCTCCTTCTCTCCTGGCCTCCAGCCACAGTGAAGCAGCTTGATTTACACCCTGTTTACCAGCCTGGTGCCTCGTGGTGGGCTTTTGCTGTATTTCCCCATCTTCTCACATTCTCATTCTGCCAATTCTTCTTTTGTTCATTTACTCTCCTCCTCTTTCCTTTAACACCATGTGTGCCGGGAAGCCAAGTTAACCTTTCCAGTAATAACCGAGACTAACCCAGAGCTCTTGTTGTTCTTGACACAGTGTATTGTAACAGTACAGTAATGTGGTGTTGTGTTAGTTGTGAAGTTCACCACCTGGAAATTAACAGATGTCTGTATTTCCCAAGATGTTGGTATTGTTTAGATCTTTACTGCACTAATTAGCGATGATGCTGTGTGATAGGGGGCATGGGCTTTGAACCTGGGTAATGGTATATGAGCAGCACCCAACTTCTCTGTGGAACCGTGCAGATTGGGTTAAATAAATGGCATTTCCACAATAACAAGAAAGTGGTTTATCTGTTGAAGAAGTTCCCTGCCCACCTAGACACAGCAGCTCTTTATCTGAGGTCCTCAGACAGCATGCTAGCTTGCGTGTGGTTCATCTCGCGGTAACACCTACATTGCACTAACCTGCATGGCCCACACACGGCGACGGGCGAAGCGAGTGGTGGCACGATCCATAATCAGGGTTGACACATCCCCTCCTGACAACGTTAATGGGGAAAGATGAAACTTTTACTAACTGTAATTTTCTAAGGCTTCCAGAGCAGCATCCAGAGATACTGGGCTGTGGAAACCAGGGCTGGGGGTGGGGGGGCATGTGCTGGGAAAAGTGGAAAAGGAGCTTTGGCATTTCAGAGAGGGGAAAAAAACCTTTGCAGGTAGATGAACAATTAGCAACCCTGCTTATAAGGTCACACACTGGCTAATCCAGGTGCAGGAGCCCTGCACAGGGGACATTTTACAACCTCTCTTTAAATCCTCTCTCTGTTCTACCAGCGTCGGTGCTATTCTGTAGGATTTGGAATTACCTGTCAGTCAAAGCTAAGAAAAATTTGAATGCTGGTATAATTATTCATAAGTAAATCCACTGCAAGGAGAGGCAGAAACATTGACGTTTCTCTTTTTGAATGTGAATTATACGTAAATGTAGGAAAAGTAAGTGATCCAATTACGATGGTGTTTCTTTCTGAGATGATAAGTTAGTTCATAAAAATAGGTCCTATTCCTAACCTAATTGTATTCAAACATTTTAGTTAATTTGCTACTCATAATTTAGCATAATGTGATCGAGATATCTTGACTTTATGGAGATTTATGCAGATTCTGAGATATCTGACAAAGTCTTATGAGTGAGTCAGCAGCTACCAGACTGCTTTTTTTTTGTGAGCACTCAATAGGTTCAGCATGAAAATTCATTTTATAGACCTTTTCATCGATGTCGTGCTTTAGCTCTCAGGTACAGATCACCTAGAGCACACTGCAGATCGGAAAGTGAATATTAATACTGCCTCTCACTTGGTGACACTCAAGCTAGACCTTTGGGCATTCCAAGCCCCTGCAGAATAAAACTGCCAAGTGATTTGTCTCTCTGGGCTGTAAGGGAAAGGTCTGTCTCTATGGAAAAACCCAAAGCTCCCCTGATCTTTCAGGATCCTGTTACGAAGCCGTTTAATCTATGGGTTTGATTGCAATGTCATTGGCTATTGACAAAGCGGATTCTATTTCCAGGCGAAATTTAATCTTCCAAAATTAGTTTTCCCTGAGGGCAACCCAAACCTGGGCTCTGTGGCTTCATTCTGCCCAACTTTTTGCTTGAAGCAATGTATCAAACTGTACATTTTCTCAGCAGCACTAAATATCAAGCCATGTAATTCTTACAGCTCAATAATTTTCATAACCAGTTGATCATCTAATTATGAGAGTAATATTATACTCTGACATATTCAAGACAGTCCTTTCCACTTCAATCTGCATTATAATGCCTCCTTGAAAATTGTACTGAATTATATACTCAGCCTTGGCATTTCCTCATTAGAGATTAGGTGAGTAAATGAGTTTATCTCTAGGAACATTCGGGGTCTAAAGAGCACGTGTCATCCCCCAGGCAGCCCAACACGGGAATGAGTTGAACAGTGAAATCTGTACTTTGATAATCTTGTCTAAACGGAGGATCATTACTTTCTAATCGCTAAGGCTGACTGATCAGTTTTCCTTGGTATTTTTATGGACTGTTTTTCAGGGCTCTGACAGCCAAAGTGTTGAATTTCGTTCTCTTTCCAGTTTATTGCAAAGAATGTAATACGACCAAATGAATTCTCTTTCAAAGACCACCACTAACTCAGTGGCCTGTGTTTGTAAGCAATTATTAGTAAAATCTGTCCCCAGCATATGACCATTAAGTGGGCTTTTGGATACTTCGGGGACTTTTAAGGCCTTTGAATATCAGCAGGAACAAAAACTGTTGTTTTAATTTAAGTTTAATTTAAATTCCCACACAGGGAAAACATTCTTTAGCAGCACAACAGTCCCAGCTCACCTCATCCCTGATGCCGTAAGG
This sequence comes from Porphyrio hochstetteri, assembly GCA_020800305.1. Classification (NCBI taxonomy): domain Eukaryota; kingdom Metazoa; phylum Chordata; class Aves; order Gruiformes; family Rallidae; genus Porphyrio; species Porphyrio hochstetteri. The sequence continues at coordinate 2,653,731 of CM036923.1, read as the reverse complement.
CTGAGTATAGCGCATGTCCCACTGAAGTTGTTTAATGGGTGTAAGAAGACGGGAGCCCTGCTGTGTATTACAAATGGTAACATGCCAGCAAGAAAAAAGGGGGGGAAAAGGGGAAGAAAAAAAGTCAGCATGCTGCTGTAATCAGTCTAGAATTTATCAGCTTGGGAGATGGAAAGTGAGGGTGCATTGACTTCAGAAAGAAGCAGAGAAATGACTTGACGTGCCTCTCCGCTCTCCTCCTCCTCCTGCTGCTGCTGCAGAAGCACAGTGTAAGCCCTACTATTCGGATTACTCCCGCTTCCGCCTCCTGATCCACCAGATGTGCACCAGCCACTACCTGGACTTGTTCATCACCGGAGTCATCGGCCTCAACGTGATCACCATGGCCATGGAGCACTACCAGCAGCCAAAGGTACTGGGGAAAAGAGGGGGAAAAGAGGGGGACACACATGCTCAGCTGTGGTGGGATGCGCTCATGAGCAGGGTTAAGACCAGCTTTGCTGTTAGACCTCAGGACACCCATTCATCCTGCCCAACCTGTCCCTTTGGCCCATGGAGTGTACCCATCCTTAATCTGGTTTCTAGCTCAAACCATGCCTTTCGGTACCCAGATCCCATTGTGTCTCTTACTTCTCATTAAGTGCAAGCAAACTGCTTTGAAAATGAGGATGGGAGCCTGTTTGGTTGGTTTGTTAGGTGAAATGGTCATTGAAATCTTCCATTCAACTTAGGATTCTCACCAAGGAAAAAGGATAGTAGAATTTCTGATATGTTTCTTTTTGCAAAGTTTCTCCTAAATCAATGATGTTCTGTGTAGGGCCCAGTTTTTACAGGCATTTGATTCGGTGCTGGACCTTAAAACACATTTTAATATATTAGTGCACTAAGTTTCTGGGTCTTTGTCATATCCAGAAAAGAAAAACAGCCTCTCCTGGGATGTCAGGTCTCTTGTGCATAAGAATGAAATGGAAATAGCTGCCTTTGCCATATAACTTGTACTTATTTTTATTAGCCACTTTCAGAATGAATAAATATAACACACAGTAGGAGGAAATATTCTTTAAGAGCAGACAGGACTTGAATACTTAATGTAAAAAAACCCCAAACAACAAAGACTTGCAAGTGAGGGGGGAAAATATCCTCCAGCCTATCGTAGAGAAGCCAAAAAGTGAAAGGGCAGAAGCCCAATTTATTTTTTCTGCTCAGGTCATCTTTAAATACCCTGGAAGGCTCATTGCATGATTCAGTCGTTTGGTGATGAAAAAGGTTGTTGGCTAAGGAGCCTGTGTTGGAATGGCTCTAGGGTGTGTGTCTTACCGCAGTCGTTTCGCAGCTACATTTTCTCTTGTATTATAAAAATGTTGGGCAGGCTTTTGTTTTTAATTTTCTTTAGGAAAATAACGTTTTGTCTCTAGGTCTCTGGTATGCAGCATCTGGGTAATAACTTTAAGCTTGAGCTGGGCTGGGATGACAGCACGCTTAGAGCCATGCACATGCTTGAGAGCCCTGCTGAATCAGGGCCCCAAGAACACTCTGGTCTGAGTGACTGATGGCTGGGATCCTGCAGATATTTAAAAGGCTAAGTGTACCAGAGAGCTTCATACCTAATTTAATGACTGCTTGGTGCCGGAAGGGGTTGTTGGTGAGATACCCTGGGATGCCCTGTGGATGTGACCCCAGATGGAGATGCTGCAGCTGCCCATAGAGAGCAGGGGCTGCCATGCACCGAGAAATGGTTTGAGCAAAGAGCCGCTGGGAAAAATCTGCTTTTGCCAAGTAAATATGCTGGATTGCTGGCAGAACCCACACTCCTCTGCAGTATGACAGGGAGGCTTGTTCAGAGCTATGGCTTCCTTTATGGCTGGACTCAAGGGGGTTGGATGCTTGAAGCTAAACAGTAGCATGAAGGCAGAGAGCATGGCTTAAATCCCCTCTGCTAAGATTTTTCTCACTCAGGGATCAGCAAGTCTTGGTTTTGGTGCACTCTTGCCACCCTCCACGACCCATAACTGTGCCCTGGGCACAGCTATTGCCATCCTATTTGATGCACGTTGCTTAAAGAGGCTGTGGAGATGCTGCTACCGCAGTGCCCCTTCACGAGTAGGACTTTTGGGGTGAAATCACCTCTGACACAGCTTAAAGCCTAACTGTACAAAGGTGTCCTGGCCAGGAGACCCCTGCAGTGAATGTCCAGGCTGTGACACCTGGAAAGGGAAGGGTGGGCAGAGGAAAAACTGAGGCACTCACTCCCGCTGGCACGCCATCCCTCTCTCCTGCTCCTTGCCAAAAGCTCAAGGTGAGGAGTAAATGACAGGCTGTCACAAAGAAGCCATTTGGCCAGCGCTTGCATGGTCCCAGCCAGCCCACAGCTCTTGCAGCAGCAAACAAATGTGCAAGTGGGATGAAATTCAGCTTTCTGCTGAGAGCACGAGGGGGTTTGTGCTGCTGACACCTGCAAAGGCAGCGGCTCTTCCCGCTCACCCAAGCCCAGCTGGGGCTGCGTCACTGCCAGGGGCCTGGGCTGCACTTGGGGCTCTCAGCCCCTCCTGTGGGTTGTATCAGCTGGGCTGCAGCCAGGCAGGAATGCAGCAGGCACTCTCCCTGTGGCACCCAGAGTTTTCCCTGGGACGTTCGTCATTGGAGAGAGCCGTTAATCTGTAATTCGGAGAAGAGTAACTGGTGAAGGAGAGGAGCATGGGTTTGCTGGCAGTAGGGCCCCTCAGCAGAGCTAGCTCTAACCCCAGCCCTGTGTCTGCACCCTAGGTTCTTGATGAAGCCCTGAAGATTTGCAATTACATCTTCACTGTTATCTTTGTCCTGGAGTCTGTTTTCAAGCTTATCGCCTTTGGGTTTCGACGCTTCTTCCAAGACAGGTAACGAAAGCTCCATCCTGACTGCAGGGACAGCAGCCAGTTTCTGGAGACAGCGGCCCAACTCAGTGTCCTGGAGCCTGGTGCTTCTCCGAGTGACGTCAGTCTGACATGTGTGAATGCTTTTTGGTGTGACTGATGGACACGTGGGTAGGTGGGCACTTGGGACGTGAGTTGGAGAGAGAATTGTGGCCAAGGAGTGTGACTGCAGCACTTTGGTCCTGAGGGGTGGGCAGAATAGGAGCGAGTCTCACAGCGAGCTGCTGGTGCCCTTCTCATGCCATCTGCCTGTCCAAATCATCAAGGGGACCTGGTAAAGTGACAAAGTTTATGCCAAGAGAGAGAATCTGGTCCCGAGTGGAAATGAAAGAAAAAATGGACCTCCTTTTCTGCAGATGCTGAGCAGCAGATGACATTGCTGCTTTTTCTAGATTTTCACTCTCTTACCTGGCAAATACAGACTTTACATCCTCGGTGAATATTTCCCCCCCTCCACGTTTGCCTGCTTTGGTGCTAATACCAAGAGTGCTGGCACTGAGCAGGACTTAACACGAGCCCTTCAGCAGCCAAGGGATGGTTCCCCACATCATCTCCCCACGTGTCGGGTGTCCATGCTGCGATTACACCTCTGACCCTTGGGGTCAGCAAGGCTGGGCACAGGGTCTGGTTCTTTCTAGGGCAGACCTCATGCCAAGGTCCACAAATATCATGTCTAGACCGAACAGATACCGCAGTGTGTCCCCTGAGACCTGCAGCCTCTGGGTAGAAAACTGCTTGGCTTTTGTTTCTGTTTCTCCTCAGTCAAGAATATCTTTGGAATTGGCTGATTTTCTAACGAGATGCATTAGTTATAATGATTTCATAACATAACTGCTTTTGTATAATACTCTCAGAAAAATGCTGCAGATTCATTTGAGTGCTAGAACCATTGAAATGACTGGAATTTGTGTGAAACAAGCCACCTCCCCTTGCCAGCTTCTTAGTAGATGTTAAACTTCATTTCGTGTTGTCTCCAGATGGAACCAATTAGATCTGGCAATCGTGCTGCTGTCTATCATGGGCATCACTTTGGAGGAGATCGAGGTGAACGCTTCGCTACCAATTAACCCCACAATTATCCGAATCATGAGGGTTCTCAGGATTGCTCGAGGTGAGACGAATAAAGCAGAGGTGCCTTGTATTCAAGGAGCTGGATTCCCTCTGGGAGAGGGTTCATCATTGGGAAACAGTTCTGGGGCACGTCCCCATCACGATGTGCATAGTTCTGGCATCAACAGGCTGTAAACAAATAAAAGAACAATGAGGGGAAAATACTTGTGAGGAGCCAAAAATGCTGAGCCAACTGCCCATGTGTTTCTATCTTAAGAGGACCTGAAGGCTGAGAGTTTAGGAATAAAGGAGAGATAGGTGTGGCTGTAATTCACTGAGATTTACCTGGAAAAAATATGTCAGTCAAATCAAAGTCATCTCAAACGGGGATTAGAGAACACGAGCTCGAGTACAGTGGTTTTAAAAGACAAGCATCTAATAATTTTAATTTCCCGTGGGACTTTACATCTCACCACTTGGTGACAAAGCATGCCTCATCACTGCATCCATCTGTCCCCTCAGATTTGTAGCGACACGTACCCAAGGTGGGAAGCCAGCTTCTTCAGGGCCTGATTTTTTTTTCAGAACAGGGAGGTCTTGGGGCCAAATGATGAAGACATAAAATGTGAGTGTTCAGGCCCTTAATAAAGTATTCCCAGGCTCTCCTGAAGGGTAATGTTGTGCTCTGAGGCATAATTGCTATGATTGCAGCCCTCACCTAAGCAAAGAAGGAAATGGAGGAGAAATGAAATGCTGCTGTGTCTCAAGGGGGAAAAAAAAAGTGTTTTTCCTGTGCATTGGATCCCTTTCAGAATTAAAAATATGTGTGGTTTCCAATTGAAAATACAGCCTTCTGGAAGAGAAGTGTAAATCAGCTCCTCCGTGAATCACGTATGATAGTGGGTAGCCTATGGAAGTGGGAACGTAGCCCCAGGGCTGGGATACCAATTGTTCACACCAACCAGAGGAAGAGATGGGCCCAACACACAAGGAGTGGGGAAGGGATCATCCAGGCAGGACAGTGACCCCTTCTCCAAGTCTTTGGGATAGGTGATGCTGCCGTTCACGGGATTTTAATAGTATCCAAGCAACCAGGAGTGATGTAAAAAGGCCAGGGACTATAGTGGCTAGTGGAGAACACTTGACATGATTTCACATTTCTCTTTCTATAATCTGTGGCTCCTGGGAGAGGGACTGAGTTTGTGGCTCCGTGCTAACGCTGCCGTTACCATATTCCGAACATGTTTTCCACAGTGCTGAAGTTGCTGAAGATGGCTGTAGGGATGAGAGCCCTGCTGGACACGGTGATGCAAGCGCTACCGCAGGTAACCCACCGCCATATCAAACCAGATCTCCTCTGGCCCAGAGCTAATTTCCTATTGCAGAGGAATGCTAATCATTTTATCTTTACTGTCATTAGAGAATCACATTTCCCTTCTGAAGCACAGTCTGAGATACAGTCCTCACATTGAGGTCATTTTTCCCCTGAAGCAATTTAAGTTTTGGATTAAAGAATACAGCAAGAAACAGGTCTGGAACAAAAAAATCAATGAATGTTCTTTTTTTGTGTTTTTTTTTTCCCCCATTTCTTTTTCTCTTTCCAGGTGGGGAATCTGGGTCTTCTCTTCATGTTGTTGTTTTTCATATTTGCAGCTCTTGGAGTGGAGCTGTTTGGAGACCTTGGTGAGTCTTCCCATGCCAGTGGAAGGGGTGGGAGCAGTGCACAAGCAGGAGGGGGTCTCATGGCTGTGCTTGGTCCCACAGAGTGTGACGACACGCACCCCTGCGAGGGGCTGGGACGGCATGCCACCTTCAGGAACTTCGGGATGGCCTTTCTGACGCTCTTTCGAGTATCCACAGGAGACAACTGGAACGGGATAATGAAGGTGAGACCCCCACGGAAAGTGTGTATCACCTACAATCGTTTAATTAGAAGCTGTTTGCTGTGCTCCAGACTGGTAGCAATCCCAGCCAGGACACTCACACACTACAGTGAGCAAAGTCTGTAATGTTTCTGTTCCCATCGTCCCCAGTAACGCAATGCCTGTGGTTCCCAGCTCCCGGCATGCTCCAGATATTCCCTCTTTCAGAACATCTCTCAGATGTGCCCTGAGAGAACAATGTAAAAACAGGAAGGGGGGGGAAATAAAGGGACATCTCTGGAGTAGCATGAGTTCAGCTCAGTCACATGCATTGGTTTTAGTTTTTTCCATAAAAGTCTTGTTGGTAAAACTTTGGGGTTATTTTTTTCTGGAAAACCCAGGTTTCTGACAGTCTCTCATAGGGGACAGCCATATGGGCATGCCATGGTGAAGAAATCTGGCCTGTGAATACACAGGGTGTTATCTAGTCTGAAGGAATTGCTTGTCTGTTCATTTGTAGCCCATGGTGAGTGTTAGGTGGCCAAACTCCTAATCAGAGGGTGCAATGTCGAGGAAAGATTGTCTGAAAGTCCAGCTGCTGTGGGATAGCTGATGGGCTGTAGCTGCACCCTGCTCTGCCCTGGATCTGTCTGCCCCACTCTCGTGTATTTGGGCTCTGAGCTGGTAAAACAGCCTTTCCTTAGGAGCGGCAGGGTGTCGATGTCTGCCATCACGCACCCCAAGGACAATCTCCTCTGCGCCTGCTTGAGGTCACTAACGCAGAAGATGTAAGGTTTTACTGGCAAGTGTTTTGCTACTCCAGCCATGAAAAGTGCCTGATCTTCCCAGTTTTCTTCAAGAAAGGAGAACATCTTTCACTCAGGTTACCAGAGAGCAGACACAGGTCCATGCTGGAACCTCTTGACATCCTTCCATCATTTTTCCCCCCCATTTCCAGGACACGCTGCGAGACTGTGACCAGGAGTCGACCTGTTACAACACCGTCATTTCACCCATCTACTTCGTCTCCTTTGTGCTGACGGCTCAGTTTGTCCTGGTGAATGTGGTGATTGCCGTGCTCATGAAGCACTTGGAGGAGAGCAACAAGGAGGCTAAGGAAGAGGCAGAGCTGGAAGCAGAACTGGAGATGGAAATGAAGACAATCAGCCCTGGCCAACACAGCCCCTCGGACATCTTTGCGTGGACAGGCAGTGCCGGTGGAGAGAGACCCGAGAGCCCTCGAGGATGTACCAATCCCATGCAAATCAAGGTGGATTCTCAGCTCTCATTAGTTTACCCTACGGTGAGAATCTCAGTTGGAGGGTGAAGGGGATATTTGCAAGGGGAAGACATGCACTAGTCGGTAATGAAGGAGCGGGTGTACCGTACGACCACGGCTTGTATTCCTCGCTGTCTGCTGACTGACTGTTGTGTGGTGTGGGAACCGATGCTCCAGGGAAGAGACCCCAGGCAGGTCTCCAGACCACCTTGACGCATCTGTTTGGAGGTAGAGAGCTTTGCAATTTCTTCTGGAGATGTGCCCAAGCAACCCAGTTCAGAGCTAGCCCCAGATTTGCTCTAATCCAGAGTTTGGGCAAGGTCCTTTTGTTGATAGGAAAATCGTGAGAATAATGTGTTTGCTTTTCTAATGCAGACCATGAACCACAACATGAAAGGGGAATAAAGCTGGGCTAATCTTTGCTTAAGTATTAAATTTGTTTTATGTAACCTCAATTTAAAATCCATCCCCACAGTCAAGCTGGTAAGAAAAGATTCTTTTAGCAATAGAAGGACCCAGAGGGGACTCAGACCTGAGCTCACCACCACTGGCGGCCAGACTCCCACCAGCGGGAGCAGCGCCGGAGCTGCTACGAGCTACGATGAGTCTCTCCTAGGCAGAGTTTCTGGATGAAGACTCAGGTTGAGGAATGAGAGGGGTGAGGTCAAGACCCAGACTGGTCCTTTGGGAGGGGAACTGAACTGGAATTATACAAGAAATACAGTCCAGCCTTTTTTTAGTCCTAGCTGATTGCAAATTGGGTTAAATTCTACACAGACCTCATTAGCTTTTATTACATCATGATTTCACAACAGCATATCTTGGCCTCTGCCTGGGGTGGACTAATGAGTATTCTAATGCATGAAAAACTCATTTATGATCTTTAGTCCAAGGGTGAAAAAGAGTAATCCCTGCTTAAGCTTTGTTTCAGTTCCTAAACTACTGGAAATTTCTGGTGCCATTAGGAGTCACTGGTGTCTGAGATGGAGTCCAAAGCTGCTTGTTGGCACAGGAAAAAGGGAGTTCAGGGCAACATGGGGAAATCCAGCCTCATTATGTCCTCTAGGAAGAAACAACACGTCCCAACTGTTGTTGTACTTGTTCAGCAGACTACTGGCAAACTGTCCTCAGCACTGTTGTGCTGCATTCATCCTCACACTGGCAAAAAGAGAAACTGCAAGGCAAGCCAGTGTGAGAGAGTCCTGCAGCTCTTCAGTCTCTGAAACCTGTCCTCTCTGAAGGTGGCTTTGGAAAGGGCTTGCTCTAGCTGTGATCTCCAGAGTATGTGTCTTGCTCTTTCACTCAAACAGAGGCCTCAAAAACCTCTGGGAGATTTTATTCTGACTGTTTCTTCTCCCAGATGAAATCTTCAGGAAAAATCTGATCCTTGAGCACGACAGCAGAGGAATACAATTCCCAGGGCACAACCCTGCAAGGACACGTGGTCCGCATGCTCTCTTGCTTGCCTGTTCCCCGGGATTTGCACTGTGTGCTGTTTGTATAGCAACAGTCCTCATTCCATTGTATGTAGCGGGCATTCCCTATGTGAAAGGTGCCACCCTGAAATCGCTCCTGCGCTGCCTGCGAGAGCCAGACCCTGCTCTGTATAACCTCCAATGTCTGTGCTGTGGCCAGGACAGCTGAGGCACCTCAACCCATGTCTGGCACATGAATTAGTGACCTGACTTGTGTCCATCCTGGGCTACTGCAGCTTCTGTGGACAGGATGCTCTGCTTCTTCTAGTCAGGTTATTTTAATTTATGTGACCCCTGGGTATGGATTTAGGTGTCCAATATTAGCTCCTCTTGCTCAGAATTGTGGACGGTGGGCATAGAAATGTTAGAGCAGTAGTGTCCTGCAGAAGTTCACAGCACCAGGCTGCTGCTGTACTGGCCACGTTTATCACTCAGATCCCAAAAGTATCTGGGTGTGATGCTGAGGGCGTTGTCCCCGAGGAGGGCCCTGAGTGGGAGCAGCCACGGGCCGGCCTCGAGGAATGTCTGAGAAAGCTGTCACTGCTCACCATGATATTACTGCACTGTTCTCTCTCCTCTCCTGCCTCACCTCTCCTGTCCCGTTGTTTCTTTTACTGCTCTTCTCCCTGAACGTTTCCCTCTCCCCTCCTCCTCCTCCCCGTTTATTTTTACTTCCCCCCCCTTTTCTTTGTTGGGTTTATACACTGTCCTATTTTCTCTCTGTTTCTGTCCCTCGTTTTTTTCCCCTCTCTCTTTTTGGCTCGCTCTGTCTTTCTGCATGCTATACACCACCCTTCCTAGGAAAGGCACTTGTTTGATACCATATCACTGCTGATCCAGGAATCTCTGGAAGGAGAGCTGAAGCTGATGGACAACCTGTCAGGCTCTGTGTGCCATCATTATGCCCTCCCAGCTCCCGAATATTACAACTCTGAGAACCAGGTTAATATTCCTAATTTCCTGCAAAGTCTCCATCCAAACTTGATTTGACTGAGACCTTTAATAGAGGGTTAAAGTTCTTTATGTAAAGTAGTCGCAGGGACTTTGAAGCGTAAGTCATTCTGGCTTTTTCTGTGGGAGTTGAGATATCTCGGTTTATGATGCTGTATATCAATGCAAGAGGAAAAATACAGGCACTGAGTTTCCCTCTTCAAGACAGTAAGAAGTTTTTCATTGGGATTTATTGTGCTGTAGGGTAAATGTACAAAATCCCAGCTCCATCCTTCCATGGGGTTCTTGTATTTGGGTTCTTGCTTCTTGCCAGGGCTCTGCAGCAATGTCAGGACATGTCTGCAGAGCCCGGAGTATGGTCGGAGGTTTTCCCAGAGCAGAGCCTGAGCTGGTGGGGGTCAGAAAATGATCTTTACATTTTGTGCCTACTTGCACTGCATGAAAATCCAGTTTCAAATTCTTTTCCTAAAGAGGCTTCGTGCAAGTGGGTCATTGTAAACTAGATCCTCATCCCTGATCTAAACTGAATTTGGAAGGCGAGACGGCCCTTAATGATGTACTTAAGTAATCTGTAATCTGGTGCTTTCTTGAACAAGGGCTGTAAGACTTGTTTAAAATTAGTTCATTTACTTCTTAGAATAAAATACCTACTTTCTCAAGTGTGTTATTCTTTAGAGCAAATATTTTCCCTAAATCACAGCAGCAGCCATAATAATAATTCAAGCATACCTATTTTTTCCTCCAGTTGGAATAGAGCAAATTCCATATTTCTTGATTTTTTAATTTTATTTTACTTTCTTTTTTTCCTTTTCTGGCTAAAAATAACAGAAGTTTTCTTGTTAAATCAGTGTGCTTATTTATGAGCTCACTGACACTCTAAATTATCCAACTTGGTGGTTCATTAGAGGAAAGGAACAAGCTTAGGTAAAATGAAATCCTACTGCAGATCTTTATATAGCGGGATAACACGTCTCCCTCTGATTGCTGCGGATCGCTCTCCAGATTGAGGTCTATTAAGCTATAGGAAGTGGTTGCCTGGAAGAATTGCTGGAGGAATAGAGACAGGAGCTTTGGTGGGGAAGGCAGAGGGTCAACGTGAAACTCAGCAAGGGCTGGTTGAAAATTTTTTTGGTCACAACTTCATGGGTTTTTTTCCCCAGAAAGTGCTGCTGCAGCAAAAAAAAAAAAAAACAAAAAGAAAAGGTTTTGTTTTGACATTTTTATAATGAAAAAATATAGCATTCCAGTTTGCAGTGGCTTTTCCTTTGAAAATTTAAGCTATTTTATAGCCCCCTCCCCCAATTAAAACCTGTATAAATCAGTTGAATGTTTCCAACAAAATGTTTTGACGGCTTCAAACTCAATTTTGGGAGAGGGGAGGCTGAAACAGGGGGTGAGGTTTTGTTTACATTTTGGCTTTTCTGTTCACGCCATTTGTCATGTTCTCAGGCAAGTCAGGAATTTAGAGCAGTGCTGGGACTTGCTGAAAGCAACCTGATTAATAGCAGCTCCCAGCAGAGCAGCTCCATCAGGCGGGAGCTGCTGGTGTCCACCACCTCTAGCACATCCTCTCCCCATGGGTTGGGCTCCCGTCGGTGTGTCCCCGTCTGGGCTCACTGTCCTTGTGCTGGCAGCCTTTGCAGCGATGCTTTTTTGGGGAGCCTCGAGTGAAATCAGGAGCTCCTCCAAAGCATCTCTCTCATCCGTTGCCAGCAGATGACTGCGTTAGAGGAGATATCAAGCCCAAGTTTAGATGAGAGAAGCCCGACCCTCGCCCTTATCTCGGCTGAAGTTTTGAGCCTCTCGAGGTTCACTCATCACCAGGTTTATTTCACCCCACTCATGCCATTTCTAAGAGTGAGAAAATCCAGCCCTCTGACAGCTTAAATGCAACAGATCTGGGCCTCTGAGGTTTCTCTTGGAAGATATACGGCTGTTGAAAGACTTTTCAAGCATAGAGGACAGAAAAAACCTGCACAGTGAGAAATGAAATGGAAGCACCTGGGACTTGTCCAGACCAGAAGGCTCCTGCCAGCGTGAGCCAGGTCTGCAGGTGACCCAGTGAGGTGACAACTCGGCACCTTGGGCACCAGACATGTACTCAGGGTGGAGATTTGGGGAGGGCTGAGCCTGCATTTCAGGACTAACATCCCTCCTTGCCTAGCAGCAGGGATGCTGCTTTGGGGAAGATGTGGCAGTCCCCTCTTTCCCCCTTCAAAACCTGGAGCAACGTTTTGCATTTCTTACAAAAAGAGCTCTGTGCCTGGGGAGAGAGCTTCACCCATCTTCTGATGCAGATTTTTATCAATTACTTGAACACCTTCAGCGGGGATGTGCCTGTGCAAGGTGCATTGGTACAGCATTGGGGTGGTGATGCAGCACTGACTCCCAGTTTGGGTTTGCTGGGAGCCAGAGGAGGCTGGTGGGGTGGGCTGGAAGACACAGGCGGTTCTTTCAGCAGGACAGTCATGCTTGCTTACCCAGACAGTTGACCAAAACCAAACGTTAAGTATCCCCATTCCCAGGAAGTTAATTAGAGTCCCGCCTTCCTCTCGCACTATACCCCACCTACAAAAGGATTTGGGTGCTGGGGAATCTTTGCAGACTCGATCACATTAGCTTAGAGGCCGAGAAAATGGCATGGTTATTGGGAAGGAATGACTTCAGAGAAGTTGGAAAATCTTGAAGCCTCTTACCTTAGCCAAGAGGATAAATATCTCTAGTATGAAAGTAATGTTACTTTTGCTTCTTTGTTTAGACAGGAGAACAGCAAAATACAATGCTAGCATTAGTGTATGGTTTTAAACTCCCTCCCAGATCATTGGTAAGCATTTAAGTATGAATGTCCCACTCCTTTTTTCATTTCTTTGTTATATTTCATCTCTTTAATGTTCTGTCCCCAATAACAATGTGCATGATGTAGCTTCTCCCACTGCAGGGATATTGCTTTAGTGTCTAGAAGTATTTAGATTATAATATTTTTCTTTCTTTCTTTCTTTTTCTTTTTTTTTTTTTCTTTTCCAAAAGATTTGTGTCCTGGTTTCTTATGCTTAATCATCTCTCCCTTTAGATCCCTCTAGCTGAGATGGAGGCTCTGTCTCTGACGTCAGATATTCTCTCTGAAAAGTCCTGGTCCTTAGCTCTGACGGATGACTCTTTTCCTGATGATACTAACACACAATTACTTAATGCTCTGGAAAGCAATGTACATACACTGGTCGCTGTATAGTCTGATGTTTACAGGGTTCGAAATACTGCTTCCACCGCTCTCCACCTAATGGCATTTTCTGTTCAAGCCCATTTCCAAACAGCACCAGCCTTCCCCCTGAACAGGACGCTGTCCTTAATGCCATTAGGTCCTGGGTTGTTACCTCTCTTGTCCACAAACTTGGCTCCTTGGGAGGAATGAGTACTTATTTCTATTTTTCCTTTGGCGCTGTCTGTAGCAGCAATGTGTTTTCTGCAAGGAAAATAAGGAGTAAAAACAAAAAAAAAAAGGAAAAAAGTTTTGGAAAGCATCAAGGTTGAAATTTCCTCCCCATCTGAAACAAATCAGTGATGCTGTGTGGAAGAGACGCCCGTGAGCTAATGACTCATGTGTCCTCTGCCGAGGGGTCATCTACAACCCTTTGGTTTGTAATGGATTTTTGTCTTTATGAGCACAGGCACCACAAGGCTTTTTGCGTGATTGGTGCCAGACTGTTTATTTTACAAATATCAGATGGGGATCTCTCCGAGATGCTGCTCAGTTTGTGAATTCTTGCTAGCAGTCATCCCGCAGAAATGTAAAAAAAAAAAAAGAATTTGGACTGGTTTGTGTCTTTTTGAATGAAATAACCAGTATTTTGAACCCTGCCTCAACCATCTCTTCCTTGAAACATTAGACATTTTTAGCTGTGTAGCAGTCAAGTGCTTTTTTTTCTGCTGTACAACAGACATAACTCCTTTTCCAACATTTTGGATCATTCTTGTCTTCTTTGTTGTTGTTCATGTACCTGCCTTTGGATGTTTGTGTTGTTGATAGATTTTCTGCCATCCTAGTCGATTGTCATCCTAATTAGCACTCACTTGGGAAACACCTCCTAAACCGTGACGCTATTTCCCATCATGCTTCATGGCATCGCGTGCAAAAGATTTTGTCAGCTCTGTTTAACTATGTTCTGTATGGGATGTTTCGTTTCCAAATTAGTCTGGAGACCTGGACCGAGGAGAGATCCCTTCTAGTTTTGAGTTAGGTTAGACAAACTAGCAAAGTCTCAGGGCTATAGCCAAGAGAGATGCAAAAAAAAACCACCCCAGAAAATAAAGCCAAACCAGGTTGCACAAAGCATTTTGTGAATTTCTGTCAGTACCAAAGTGTTTCAGTCAAAAGAGTTTCCCAAACTCCTGAAAACCAGCAAGCTTTCACTGAAGTGTTTCCTAAACGCAATCTTTTTATGCTTCATTTAGACACAGCTTTAGTTGAAAAGTATGTCAGAGTGTTTTGTTTGACTCAAAATAGATTTGGGTTTGGGTTTTTTAATTTCAGTTTTTGGGGTTTTGGTTTGGTTTGGTTTTTCTTCATGGAAAAACTCCGATTCGATTTTCAGTCAAACCAAAACAACGTGTTTTGTTTCAAAACTACCAATGAACCAAAGAAAATGATTAAAAAATCCTGTCCTCCCACTGCTGTGTTTGGGAGCTGGACTCAGCAGATCATTTCGCAGCCATTTGAAATGGTTTGCATGAAGCTCGCTCCCAAGATTTCCTCTGAGATGATCAGAAAGGGGAAACGCATGCTTTGTGGTAGGGGAGCCTGTCAGTGACCCTAAAGGCTCGGCAAAGGTTGACTTTGGATGGGATCTTGAACCCAAATTCTCCTGTGTCAGATCCAAATGGTTTTGAATTTGAAATCTCGGGTTTCAGGCCATCTTTTACGCTTTAAGCTAAGTAATGTGAAAGCTGAATAACATAAACATAGTGCTGGGAAGGGGAAGGCAGGGAGGAACAGAGAGGTTCCCAAAATCCCAGGCTCAGCTTTACCAGCCCAGGTTTCGCTCTCCTTCCCTGAGCTCTATCAGGAGACTGTGGTCTCTCTTATCCAGGCTACATCCAAATCGAGAGGTTCTTGAGGGATGAAACTAATTCTGCGTGACAATGCAGATCCATTGCCTTCATTAAATACACAGTAACACTCTTCCTTTTTTTTCTTTTTTTTCCCTTTTCTTCTTTTTTCCTCCTTTTTTTTTCCTTTTTGTAAATTCCTTTGAATCTCATCATGTTTCTTGTGCAAACAAAAAATGCCATAGTGAAATTTTGGGTTTGTCACTGCAGGATAAAATTGGGGAAAAAAAATCTCAGTGTTGACCTCAGAAAACCTATAATGCACTGAGTGAAGGGAAGATCCATCAGGAAATAAGATTTAAAGTTTTGCAGAACTGATCAGCAATATACTGCATCGAACTACAGCATCACATCATATTTCTGTGGTTTTCAATGGAGACCTTTTAAAGATGAAATAATTCTTTCATTAGAAATAGCCAGGGAAGATGATTTTTTCTTCCATTTTTGATAATACTGTCCAACACAATAACACCTAAGAACATTTCTGGGATGGAGATATTTCCTTATGGAATCAGACCTAAATCCACCTCATTGGATATTGCTTCTGATGCTGCCCATTCCAAGAGATGCATTGGCTGTAAAAACTCCACAGTCAACATATATACAGTAACCCTCCCTTGCACTAGATCCCTTCTAATTAGAGAATGGCTTTAACCCTGCAGCAGAAGGTTTAGATATCCCTTTCAATAAAATGGGTTTAGTTATTCATTATGTGAGAAGAAAAAACCAATAAAATTGTACTGGGAGCCAGAATATAGAATATTTTCTGTAAACTAGTTTTGTATTTGTTTTTTTATTAATGTTAGAAGAGGAAACTACTCACCTTTGCAAAAGTCTGACTTTGGTGATGAGGGCACATAGAGAGAGCTTTACTGTTATTGCAGAGGATCAAAGTTATGCAAAGCATGTGACCTCTGCTGGCCTTGAGGCATGATGCCTTCTTTGCCTATCCCTGAAATAGTCATGGTTTATTACTACAGTGTTGCTTCCTCTGTTTCTGTGGTTCATGCTGTGTGACAATTTATTGACAATACAAAACGAGGGGTAGAGCTTCCTGGTAGATCCATTCGTGCAACTTGTCCGTACTGACAATGTGCATGCCCATCGTGCCATACTGATTGCAATGGCTGTCGCTAGCGTTTCTGGGCACTTCTCCTCTTCCCACCCCGTAGTATCTTCTTTGCTCACTGGTTCTTTTCTCCCTGTAGGCTGATCTCCGCTCCAAAGCCGACACACTGACCCTGTCTCCCAGCAAGGACTTGCTGAGCGTGAGAAAACCTTCAGTGGGACGTACCCACTCTTTGCCAAATGACAGCTACATGTTCCAGCCGCCGTACTCCAGCCCCTGCCCTGCCTCCCTGGGTGAGAGGAATCCAGCACATCACAAGTCCCAGTCAGGTACACATCTGCCAGCGGGAACCAGAGCAGGATTTTTCAGTACAGCAATAGCCTGGATTTTCCAAACTAATCTGCAGGAGGTAGCAGATTGCTGTGGGTTTCCAGTGAGGTGTTGATATCCATACCTGTGGAATGGCATTGCCAAGACCTTCCACAGCTTTCAAGTCCAGGCTGTTAAAGAAAACTCCTCTCCCCCAAGCTTTCTGCCAGTGTGACAGTGAGTGGTTGGCCTGGCTCAGTGCTGACTGTCCCTCCCCAAGGGCTACGGTCCATACAGCCTGGGCGCCATCCATCTCACCTGAGCTACCTATGGCCCTGGAAGCAAAAATCCTAGCAGAAAAATATTTCCTTATGTGCAGCAGTACCTATTCTAGCAGGGTTTGGAAGCTCCTTATGGGAACATCTGTGAAAGAAGAGAAAATGGTGTCTCTAAATGCCAGTAAAATGAACATAAATGTGCTGAATTGAGAGAGATCTCAGTGTGAGATGAACAGAAAAATGAGAGTGTAGAATTGGCCTTCCCAGTGTGTGTGGTTGGGATATACACCTTAAAGCTAAATTCAGAGATATTCTTAGATACAGCGTATTGCAGATACCAAGGGCTCTCTCTCTCTACCTGCACCTCTGTACCTGTACTTGCAGCTGCCTCCTGGTGCTTATCGATGGTTTTTCATTTCCTCTGTGTGCTAGGGGTTACCTTCTGCTGGGGAGGGAATGGAGCTGTCTTTAATTCTTCTGTACATGCCATCATTTTAGACATTTGGCACAGATAAGACAGAGAAGTTTTTACAAGCATTGTCATGTGAAAACCTCTAAGCAGAACATAATTTCAGCACTGTTCAGAACAGTAAGAGATTTGAACAGATTAGAAATAAGATGTTGAAATTTGCATAGTAATAAGAATTTGGGTGAATAGCAACTGTTGAACAGTGGAAAAAAAAACCCCATGCAGACACAACGGAGGAAGATGAATCTGGAGTTGTGAGAAATCCCTGCCATGCTACAGAATTTTCAAGGTCAAGAGCTGTCTTTGAAGAACCTGTTTGCACATAATGCAAAAGGTGCAGCTAAACTCCTGGTCAAATACCACTGAAGTCAATAGCAATTACCATTACCTTCAGTGGAGCCAGAATTTATGGTTCTGTAACACCCAAGAAATTCCAGGGAGTTATGATCCTTGGCCATCCCCAAGAGCGCTGTTTGCTACAGAGGGAGTTTCCAGTGCTTTGTTTTTGACCTTAATTCAGATGCATTTGTCCTGTCTTGAACAAAAACTACATCAACTTGAACAAAAAGTGGGTAATTTCTAATTCCCAGTTCCCAGCTGGGAGAACTGAATGGCCCCATCTGACAGCCCTGGCTTGGTGGGAGGCAGGTGTTGCACCCTTGTAAATCCACAGGGAAAACTGTTCCGCTGAGACATAGGAGAATTATTTTGGAAAGGTAAAGCTGACGTCTTATTCGTAACCACATTAAGCAATTAAACCCTTTGTGTTTTATTCCTGCTGGTGAAATTCCAATCGCCCTAAGCGGGCCAAAGTGCTCAGAGCTGGGTAAGGTGCCCAAATCTTGGCGTATGCATCATTGTCCTGTACCACCTACAATGTCACTGCTTTTCAGGGTGAGGGGAAGTCACCCCTACCTGTTTACAGTTTGTAATATTATAAAGTGCTGTGAAGATAGCAAGAGGTGCCAGGCGCCTCTAATAAATCACCACAACTAAGCCATAATATTTCAAGCCGAGAGAGGTTTTGTTGTCAGAAACACTGGCACTTGCAGGAGGTATTTGTTTGAATACTCCTTCGTAATGGGGCTGTTGTTCTGGGAAAGATTCCAGGACAAATGAGATTCTCTGGGATGCGGTCCAGGTTAAATGAATTGTTTTGAAAAATGTTGAGCCTGTGAGGGGGGGGAGGCGGGTTGTGGCTGGGGGGAGCATGCAGAGTTTCAAGCCTTTTAGAAGAAGTAGCCAGCAACCGCAAAGGGGGTCGGAAAGAGGCTGGAGAGTATGTATTTCCTTCTCTGGGGATGCTCTGTAAAACTGGCCTTGAAAGATGCCAGGTGCCGTTCCTTTTCGCTTCGTTTCCAGTGCACACGCTGGGTTTGAGATCCCAGCAGTCGGTCTCTGCATACGCTCAGGTGTGGAGACATCCTTTGCTCGAGTCTTTCAAAGTCAGACCCTCGCAGCGCGAAGACACGCGGTTGCCTGCGAAGTTATTGGCCCTAGAACATCGCCAGGCCGGATGAACTTGTAGTTCATAATCTCCTGTTCTTAACAGGAACTGGTCCTGGTTGTATCAGGGGAAAATGCCAAGAAAAATGAAATAATAGACAATGTTGGAATGATTTATTAGTATGTGGGAGTTTTTTCCCCATCGCGGAGAGCTGGTTTCTGAATTCCGTGGTTTTGCTGTGCTTGCCTGCCCTGGGGTGCAACGGAGCAGACTTCTCTGAAAGGTCATTGGGATTGGGACGCAATGGGATGAGCATGTCACATTTCTGTCTCTTCTCCCTCTTGCCAGGTTCAAAGGCATCGGTGCAGTCACAGCCAGCAGACACCAGCTCTCTCCTGCAAATTCCAAAAGACCATTTTCAACACGTCAGGGCTCACAACCATTTGGTGAGGGAGAGAAAATCCCAGGGTTCCCAGCAGGTGCACTCTCCTTCTGCTGAAAGGCTGCTCCGCAGACAGGTAAGCAGACTTACAATCATGAACCTGCTGAGGTTTTATATTGTCGTGATTCCAGGTTAACTGGACTTTAAATTCAAGGAGGGATTCGCAGAGAAACCTCCAGAGAACTGTAATTCTCCTACAGAAATAACAAAAAGGTTGATGGATTTTGATCTGAAAGCCATCCAGGAGTCTCCAAAGAATGTGTGTGATGACTATCATCTCCTTTGGCAATATGCCTGAATGTTCTCCACTTTGTTAGCACTTTATTTTTTTTTTCAATCCTCTTCATAAATGCAGCCAAATGTTCCCCAGAGGCTCGTTGGGGTTAAGGAACTAATTCTTAACTGCTGTGATTTTCCCAGTGCTTGAAAGGACACAGGGACTTCAGGCTCCATCCCAGGCCACCCTTCCTCTGGTTCCTCTGGTTTCTCAAAACGGGAAAACTGTTTAAAGGAAGCTGGGTATCTCATATGCAAACCCATCGTGGAAAGCATACTGTTTTTGCAGTGAGAACTGAAAATTCAAGTCCTTTTGGATCTCCTATGTGCTTTTGAAAAGTTTGAGTGTATGCAAAACAGAATGCATTTGATTTTGCACCGGTTTTTATCTCTGATTTTTTGCCTGGCATTGATTTAAATCCTAATTCAACCGAAGATCTGAGAGATCTAATCAAAGACTCCAGTCTGGTTGATTGGAAGCATAAGTTTAAATTTACCTTTTTTTTTTTTTTTTTTAGTAAAATCCTTAAACCTGTGCTTCACTCTCACATTTTTAAGCATATTTTGTTGTGCAGCTGGACCAGGACCAGAGGCACATCTAACTCCCAAACTCTGCTTCCTTCAGTAGTTTCATGATTTTATACACACAAAATAGATCAGGTCAATTTTTTTTTTTCCAAAGCAATTTCTTTCCTGCATGAAAATATTCCCATTTCTTTAATCTTTTAATCAACATTGACAAATTAGACAGTTGATTCATTAAGCTCAAAAAATGAATGTGAAGTACTAAGGTTAACAATTACATTAGTCTGTAATACCAAATTGACATAAGAAATTCCTAGCATGTATTCGTTTGCACAGGGCTGGCCAGCTACCCCAATCACTGCTAATGGGGAAACTAATTGATGTCATGATTCCAGTTCATAACCACTCTCTCTTGCTTTCTAATGAATAACAGACCCATCCTTTTGAACTGATCTATCTAGAATAAATTACCATGTTAGCCATCTTCCTCAGCCTAATTTTGTTCTTTTTCTAAGGCTTCTTTTTCTAAACCTTTTCATGCATTGAAGTGAATTCATTCCCCCTCCCTCCTCTCTCTGCTCATGTGGGGATGTGAGCGTGCTCCTGGGGTGACATTTCAGAAAGAGGAAAGCTTTGGGACAGTGGGTGGGTCAGGTCCACGGGCCAGCAGAGCCCATGGAAGGTGACTGAGGTGTTGCCTCGGGCATGCTCCCAAGTACCAAACTGGTCCCAGTGTGGCTTATGGGAGCGGTGAGGTTGGTCCTGGAAACAGGGTGGTATTGCCATTGCTGTTAATTGCAATCTAGATGGCCAGACCCTGTGAAACTCAGTCCTTCAAGAGGCAAAATTCCCTCTACACATCCGTGAGCTTCTGCTTGCTCAGCTACTCCCTGCTTGGCTCCTTTTATCACCACCACTAAGCTGTTACTAGCACAGCACAGCAGCACAAAGCGTTCTGGTTTGCACTACCCGTGTTTCCTTATCGTTGTGTATACTGCATGTAATTCTGATTTGTTTTCTTTCTTTTCTTTCATTCCTTTCCTCCCCCTTTCTCCCCTCTCCTATCCTAAATTTGTGCATAGATAAATCTTGTCCACCACATACCTGGTCCGTGCACCTCCCTCCATCATTAAAACCTGTTGTGTTTAACCTCCTTTTCCCTCCAGAGTGCTGGAGAGAGGACACAGCCCCTGCAGTAACGGGCAGTTTAGACTCCGGAAGGTTTGACAATTAGGGATGCACTCGCAGGTGAAGATGAGTGGATTGGATGCTTTGAGAGAACATTCCCTGCTGAGGAATAGGCTCCTTGGCAGTGTGTTGCACAAAAGCTTTTCTCCAGGGGAATTCTACCAGACATTAAAACTGTATTGATTTTCTGGCTCCAGGACTGTGTATCCAAGGTGTAGTCCACACCGAGCTGTGGGTACTGCAGGCGTACACAGCATTGGGATGGCAGAGGGTCCTTTTACTTTGAAACAAACCAATAAAACAGAAAGAGTTACTACTAACAGCTACCAAAGATGCCTGTATCATAGGGCAGGAAAGAGCTGGTGGTGACTAACACTGTCGTGTGTAACACAGGTTGGTGTACAAGCAAAATTAATTACGATAATTACTTTTTGCTTCTTTATTGTACATTTTTGTGGTGTCTGTGTCTCTTCTTAGGGTATGAACGTGATTTTTTTCTCCCAAACACTCACTAAAACTAGCGGCATTGAGGAGACCAGGATTAGCTCCACTCTTGGCTGGGGTTAGTTGCTGGTATTCTGCTGTAGAAGTTTAACTAGAAAGGGTTCACCAGCACCAGACAAAATAATTTGCCATATTAAATATTCTCTCAACTCTCATAGGCGACAAAGGGAGCTCAGTGTGCAGATGTAGCAATAGACTCTTGTGTCTCTGCATGCACACATGTGCATACTGCAGCTGATGAGAGCTTTGCCTGAATAGAGATCATTTGGCTCAAACAATCCTTGCGGGACAATTTTTATATAAATTCTAAGATCATTTTGGGGTGATTCACCACAAAAGCCTTCCTTAGCATGAGGAATTTCATCTCCTTACACTTCACTAAAGGACTGAGACCAGCTGTACATATTCCAAATGCCTCCAAATTTCTCTGTGAAGTTTTCAATCTTCAAGATCATTAAAGAGTCTCTCAAACTGTGACTCTGCCTTTAAGGGCCAGTTAACGTGGCTGATTTATAAACCTTTTTGACAGGGGATGCAGCGCAGTGAAAAGACAAAGCCTTCAAAACGTGGTTCTCTCTGCCAGCAGGTGCTGATGCTGCATGCAGCTCAAGATAGCCAAGGCAAAATGTGCCTTAGGAAGCCTGAACTGAAGCATCAGAATAAGTTGAAATAACTAGTAGTAGTAGTTGTCCAGTTTTGCAGCTCCCCATCATAAGATGGTACAGAGTCGTGGCTCCAGCCTGGGGACCAAAGTCAGGGTTAGGCTACTGGTGCAGAACGTGGTGGCTCTGGCATCGCTGGCTCTGGGGATTCTGCTCCATGCCCTCAGCATCATCTGAGCTAGAGAAGGGAATGCACAGGCTCACTTGCACATCTTCCCTCTTCCAATCATGCCTGGGCTGCTAAAATTATAAAGGGGTTTGCTGCAGACCCTCCTCCTTTGCATAACAGGAATATGTCTATGTTTGGGTGTGGGCATTCTGGTTTTGCAGCACTCCATCCTTAGAGGAGAAAGCTAAAGGTCACCCATTTCAGAAGAATGACGGGCCAAATTCTGCTGTCACTTGCACAGGGACAAATCCACTGATCCCTGAAGCATGGGAATTGCTAGAGCCCATGGCACAGGTCGAGTTATAGGAGACAGTAGGTCTGTGCTGAGGTTTCTCGGGAGAGTTGAGCACCCTGTGAATGTTGTGCCTTGCTTGTACTAACGTTTGTTTGGTCTGTCTCTCTCATCTGGCAACTCCCCTCCTCCCTGATCCCCTTGCACTCTGATACAGATGGCCATAAGGAACGACTCTTTGGATAGCAAGGAGAATCTCCACACCGAGGTGAGTGAGCTCTCTGACCCAAATGTCCCCACTGTGCCCAAGGAGGAGTCATCAATGGCTCTGATGCCCTCAGAAGCCCAGGAATTGGCTGCATGGAGCCGGGCGAGCGTTCATACGCAGCAGCATTCCCACAATCAGTATAATATTTCAAAGCAGGCACCAGCATTGTGTGCTTGTGCAGACTCATATCAGGAGGCACCTGGAGATTCAGTGGACCAAGAAGTATCTGAAATAAACAGCTCTTCAGAGCCTTTCCCTTCAGAAACTTGTACAGCCTCTAGTGCCTGTTCAGAGGTTCAGCCTCTCACTCCTAAGAGGAACATAGGCAATACTGGCAACGTTACACTGAAGGACCTGAAGAAATACCACAGTGTAGACACCCAGGGTCTTCTAAAAAAACCGCCCTCCTGGTTAGATGATCAAAGGAGACATTCGATAGAGATTTGTTCAATGGAAAACAGCCCTCAGCACCATTCCACGTCTAGCTCCTCTGGCTTCATAAGTCAGGTGGTAAGTGAAATGGAAGGCTTGCAAGGAACTCGGCAGAAGAAAAAACTGAGCCCTCCATGTATATCTATAGATCCACCCGATGGACAGAGTTTGCTACCTAGAGGACCTCACAGCATCTCACCTGCCAGTGGAGACATCTGCTTGAGACGGCGTGCTCCATCTTGTGAGTCCAAGGATTCGATGGATATAGGGGATTCCTTGCTTCCAGACAGTATGTCAACATCTCCTACCCCAAAGAAAGACTTGTTGACACTTCCTAGCTTTTCCTTTGATCAAACGGAAATGGACCCCTGAGTTACTTTTCTGTTGGTGCCAAATGTTTTCTTCCTTTCATGTAATAGAGAGAAAAAAAAAAAAAAAAGAAAAATTAAAAAACTCTGTATTCCAAAATGGCACTGGGTAAAAAATTTCCAAAGAAAGATTAAAGAACCAGCTGGTTAAAAGAGTGGTTAACCTATATCACGCTTACTTAAGCATACGTTCTGCTTAGGTAAAAGCAATACAATGTGCAGAATCTATATGTATATTATATTTTATTAAATTAATTGAATCTAGTATTGCGGGATGTAGTACATTTTGTGACTAAAGACTCGTTTAATTTTCTTCTATTTTATGTATCTCAGAATATTTCTGAGATAAAGTCGGTTTTTATGAATATTTTAACCTAAAATATATATTTAATCCCTTCTCTTTTTTTGTTTTGTTTTGGTTTCATTTTGTTTTGCAAAGCACAAAATGTAGCCAATTAGTGCATTACAGAGGAAATGTATCCCACAGTCAGCAGTAAATAAGGATTATTTAATGTAATTTATTTTTTCCCCTTGGACTTCAATGATATTCTGGGAAAAAAAAGTTTGTTTGGGTAGTATAGAAATGCAGTGGCAGGGTTTGAACAAAACAATATTCCAACCTTGCATAAAATCAACAGCCAGGGTAAAAGCAGGTGCACAAGCCCAGGAAGGTCCAACACGCTGAGCTGTGTCTGAGGATGCTGCATGGGGAGCCATTTAACCGTGCACAGTCCTGAAGTACAGAAGGATATTCTAGATCATCTACCCAGTGACTCACAGAGTCACATCCGTGGCTAATTTACATACATGCCTAGGAAACTGAGGCAAGAAGAGCCTGTGGTCACTTCTGAGAGGTTATTCCAGTGTTCTCCATGGCAGACTGTTTCTTTGGCTGAGTTTTACAGCTCTGTAAAACCACTGTTTGCAGTGGAGCTCCTCCTTTCTGCATCTGGGCGAAAAGAGGAGCAAAGCCATGTTTAAGATCTGCAGTGGTTGAATTCAGTGCAGGCATGACCCAGCAGTGGGCATAAGCACATGTTTAAAGTTAAGCTCTTGCTTAAGCTGCCTTGAGGTTGATCGTATTCAAGTAATTCTTGAAAATGAAAATCGTATGTTTGTGTGTTTGGTTGAATCAAGGCATACGGCAAGGTATTTTGTGGAATACATGTTAAGAAAGTCTGTAGGTACCGAAATGTCTGTTGATTTTCCATTTAGAAGGTCAGGTTTTTTTGCTATCACTGCTAATTTATATGACCCTGTCTGCAATTTTATTTCCAATCTATCAAAAGCCTTAAGCAGCAACATCACGAGAAAAAGTAGATGGAAACGGAATTTGTGTCCTTAGTTTGTAACATTATGTCAATCATCTCAGAAATTAACTACTTGCTTCTGTGCTAACGCCCTCTGCAAAAAGCAGTCTGTAAAACTGGACAGCACAGCCTGAAAGCTCACAAGAGGTTGGTCCGGTTCGACGCCTCCCACACTCCACAAGACTGTTGGAAACCAGACGTTAACTTCCCTCAGCATCCATGAAATCACGTTAAGATGTAGGCTAAATAAGACTCTGCAGGCATGGTGTTGAAGTGTGTGAACAGTCACAGGTTTAAAACTGCGTACGTGGATGAGGCTTTGCTGGATCCTGTCTCTAAACCAGCGCAAGCAAGAGGAGGATTTGTGCTAATTCTGTCAGTCGTGAGTTTGTAACTTTTTGAGAACTACTGATCTTTGCAAATCACTACAACGTGTTGATGTACAGCCTTTTATCCATTCAGAGATTAGGCTGTTACGTCTGCATGTATCTGCATTAGCTTCAAGTATACGTAGGAGAAGATGCTGTTTGTACCTAACAGCCCATGTGAGGTCTTAAGCTCCTTTATTTTCACTCGAGGACATTTACTCCATAAATGATCCCTATTGATTTGCATGTCCTGGAGAAATGTAAGGGCTTTCAGCGGGAAGTCAGGCAATCAGTGTATTTGAAGTAGGAGGATTAACATTCTGTACTATTTACTGCAGTTAGATTAATTCTTGGCTGGGACATTTTTCCCCTCTTCAACGTGGGCCCATATGGAGCCTGCTGTCTTTGATATGCCAGTCCAAATCCAGAGTTAAGCCCGTCTAAAGCAATGATTTCAAACAGACCTTTCATCAGTTCTTCCCCCCAGATCATATTTAAGGAAATAATAAAATTACAGTGTATTAAGCCTGAGAAATATTCTTAATCCCTTCTTGGTTTTACACTCGTAATGAGCCTTAGCTTTGCCTTTCACATGTACTAAATAATTTGGGAAAATAGCTAGGCCACTAAAATTGCCAACCTGGGTTCCTTTAATGATAAGGAGTGTGTTTGTGTAGCTGGAGTGATACTACTCATACAGTTCCTTCCCTACCAATGAAATAATTTTTTTTAAAAAGCAACATTTTAGCTTGAAATCATGGCACAAAACAGTGATGTGATGTTAATCCAATGCTCAACTCCAACTGTAACAGAAAGCCTAAGGGCTCTTCTGTTTTCGGTACTTGGGGTTTTGCCCACTGACATGGTTTGTGGAAGTAACAAAACAGTTTACATCGTACACGAGTATTCAGTAAAGACTAGCCAATAAAAAAATACTCTATGATGATGCATTCAGGAAAAGAAATCCATGTAAAATAGTTTCTTTTCTAGACCAGATAAGTTTTTTCTAGATGCCCTTTTGAAAAACAAATACAAATGTACTGCAGCGTGTGCAATAATCTTAAGATAATTTTAAATACCGTTTGGGGGGGTTTTATAGAATTTGACTTTTTTTAAACAAAATGTACAAAATCCACAGGACTTCTGTAGAATGGTTATGTTGATAGAATTTTTTATATTTTTGTAGAAATCTATAGAGAAATTGTTAAAAGTCCGCGTAGCATCTTGGGAACAGAAGCAGCTCTTATCTACCAAGTTTTTCATCAACCTGGAGCCAGACCTGCTGTATTACACCATGTATAGCCTAGTTTCAGAGCCTGCCTCCAGGTCGTGTTTAGAAGTAAGCAGCTAAGCTCAAGTTCTACGATATTGCAGTGCTATTACTGTTGGAGAACTGCACCCGTATAAAACCTCTACCCCCAAACCTCAGCCCCTTATCAATGGTAAAATAGTCGCATGGCTATCCAGTTCATTCAAGCACACCAGCACTTTACTACTGTGGATTTACTGTATACAGGTGGGAGGAGGATATTCTGCTATCACCAGTCTGACACGTGGGGAGAAAGAGATTGCAGACACATCTGGGAAAATGTAAATTCCATTCTTGCAGCCCCTTGCACATAGAGGTGACTTTTCATAGCTTGGTTACAGGCCGTTTATACTGTAGATATTTTGGAGGAGGGCAAAGCAAACACTGTTTTTGACTTCTGTGGATTGCACTCAGCACAAGGTGTGTTCAAGGTGAAAAAACAAAAAAAAAAGGAGGAAAAAAAAAAAAGAAGAAAACAAAAGCATTGCCATTGTAAATTAGGCTATGTCCCAGTCTCCCCTTTTCTGCCCCTTTGGCTACAATAACCCATGTACACTATTACACAAGGTGACTAGAGTAGGCACAGTACCATTGCAATGTCCGTAACGACCTAGTATATATTATAGAACTTTGTATTTAATAGTTAATATATTGTTATACTGTATCAGGTATATAGGCCAAAATGAGGTCTTTTGGTCAGGGCAACAAAAGGTGGTGGTCATGGGGGAAAATTGGGTTAAAATGTTCCTTTTTAAAAAAAGCAAAAAGACAAAAAACGAGTGTAAATCTTTACAAATGACAAAAACAAATGTGTCCTATTAAAAGCTTTTGAAAAGAAAACAACTGTGCACTTCCCTCCTTTCCTTTGTTGTTGCTGATGATGATAATCTGTATCGTTCAGAGCGGTCAAGTCTTTGGTCGTGTTTTAATTGCAAACAGTTGGAGTAGGTATTGTATAGCAGCAGCCAAGGAGAGGCTGAAAGAAAGACTGTGACATGTCGGCCCTTTGTGGAGCAATTTGGTTTGACACCGAACGGATCGGGCCCAGGGCATGGTCTTACACCAAGAAGACCATCAGCTGTGCTTTGCAATCGTGTCACACCAGCAAAGGACAGCTTGGCCAGTCTTTCACCATGAGAAGGCTGCCAGGAGAAGGGGCAGATTTGATGTGTCCATGAGAATGTGTTGCTGTGAAGAGGAAGATGCTGGGCTTATTCACGTCTTCACAACTTCAGGATTCCAGCCTGAAGTACAGCAGCCTCTTCTCCATCACTTCTGCAGTCAATTAGCTCCTGGCAGAGGGGGTGTTGGTGGCAATGGTACCCACCAGAGATGTTTGAACCTAAACTCTCCAGAGGTCTTTAGTCAACGAGTTATTTAGCTCCTAGTGAAGCCGCCTCTCTTCTGGGGAGTTGCTGCTGGAGTGAAGAACCAGGCACTTGGGCACTCTGCAGCCCTCTTTCACTTGGGCTTGAATGACTTAATGATTGCTGTGCAGGAGGATGACCCTAAACTGACATCCAGAGTGGTTATGTGGTCCAGAGGGTGTTTTGATACAGGCCCAGTCATATGAACCTCTGAGTAGAAACAAGCAGGAAGTAAATTAGCACTTAAAAAGAGAGAAAACGTGGATCTGTGCACAATCCCATGAAAATCTGCACAAAGCAGGGCCCCAGAGGTGAGCTCTGCAATGCATCTATGTTATCCAGGCTGTGGGGCCAACCCCTCCATGCTGGAACCAGTGAAGTGCCTTCCCACCTAGTGTTAAGGAAAGCCAGGCTGGGCCAGGAAAGCAGAGCAGGTCCCAGGTCCAAGCACTTCACACCTCCCTGTGCTCAGGTGGGTTGAGGTAATTCCTAATGGGGGTGGCAAACCCCTCGGTTTCTGATGCTGGGTTTCAGAGGGGCTTGGCTGGGGGATTGTTTTCTGCTCTGTTTTGTGAGTGTCCCTGTATGAAGCTCTTTTGCCAGAAGGCTCCCACACAAGTTGGCTGCTTGCTCTCAACTTGCCAGAGCTGGGGCATGGTGCTTTGTTATTCTGGTGAGTAATGTGAATGCCATGTGAAACCAGATTGTTTTCTATGTGATGGTAGCTGCATCTAGCGGGGAGTAACCACTGCAGATTGAATTTGTTTCTGGCTTCGTTGAGACAGGTGAACTTGGCTAACCGTCCTGCTTTCTGGAGAGCAGCATCCCATCAGCAGAGCTGTGTGTGCAGCACATCTCTTGGCCAGAGCTCTGCAAAACTGAGAAATGGGAAAGGCCTGTTTGCACCCAAAATACAGGATTCCAGCTGTTCCAGAGATATAAACTGAGACAATAAGTCTTAGATGTGACCTGAACTAGAATACCCCAAAAAAAGATGGTGGGAAAAAGCGATTTGAAGAAATGCCTGGTTCTTTTTGTGCCACCAGCACTGTGTAAAGCAGCAGATTAAAGGCTCAGTGCTGGTGAAGGTTTAGAGGAACACGGGTCTGAACGGAGTTGCCCGGAGGAGCAAAGCGGCCGCCAGCCCCGATGAGGGCAGCCCCCGCCGGCAGTGCGGGGTGGGCAGCCCCCGGCCCCGGGCCGTTCGCAGCGGTTTGCTACCACCTAGTGGGCTCGGGATGGGGAGAGCCGCCCCCGGCTACCGGAGAAACGGGTAAGGACAGACCCCGCTGTGCCCTTGTGCCCGCCCGTGAGGAGCTTTGCCTCTTAGCTCGGCGTAGTGGGATCAGGGCGGTGTTGGAGAAAAAGGGAAAAGGGGGTAAAAAGAAAAGGATAACGAGAAAAAAAGCCCCCATAAGTAAAGGAAAAGAAAAAGAGGATTTCTGAGGGGATTTTCAGCCACTGATTTTATACAAGTCCTTTCCTATGGCAGGAGGAGAGGAAGGATTTCTGCCGGATACGGGAGCACCGTGCCAGCCCGTGGAGCTGCATCGCAGAGCCACGCGTTGCTCCGTGCGTGCGGGAGCTGCGTGCAGCCAGGCCGCAGTGCACACCCCCTGGCATGTCTCCCCGGCTGCATGGCTCCGGGTTGTAGAAAGCCCTGGGAGACAATAACCCATCCAGGGACAGTCCTAGGGCTGCCTAGCATCTCAGTGGCTGTGTGCAGCAGCACCCGAGAGCCTTGTTTGTCCCTCCACATGCCTGTGACCTGTTCCATGTGCGTGTAAAGCCCACGGCCCAGCCCGCAGTCCTCCCGCTGCGTGCTGACCCGTGCCAGTCCCGTACAGGCTGTGCCCTCACACACGGCAGCTACAGCACATCTACAACCCATGTGCTCAAACGTGCTGCTTAACCTCTGCTTGGCCCTGTGTGGGAGGAGGATGATCAAGCAGGCCTTTGCCATCTGACATGGCTTGTGCCGAGGTGCTGGGAGGTTCCGCGTTCGCTCGGGCACAGGCGGAGTGCTTGTCGCTAGATGGCAATGCCATGAAGTCGTTTAGTTGTGTGCATTAGTTCCTGCTGAGGTCCCCCTGCAGCCTGCTCATTCTGCAGGGTTTGCTGTGGTCTTCAGCATCCTCAGTGAAAGCCATTCCCTTGCTGGTGGTTTCATGTTTGAGGGTGACTGGACTTTAAGGTGGTTTTTACGTGTTGTATCCAATGCTTGAGACATGTTTACAACACACTATATAATCCTGCATCATCCTCTGGCATTTCTATTATCACTTGAGTCACTGGATGCTCTAATTGGCAAGCTTTCAAAGATCCTGAATAGATTATCTTTCCATATCTATTTAATACTCTAAATAATGCAACCAAAGACCCCTGCAGCTCCAGCTGGGAAATGAAAAGGATGGTTAAACCACTTAATTACTTACTGTGCTAACAATTATTTTATGGAAACAGAAAGCAGAATCCAGCTGTTCTGGGGGAAATCAGGAAGAAGTTAATATTGGAGCTGTTCTACAAAGAAACAAATAGTGCAGTGGGCAGCATGTGCTGTGCTGACACCTGCAAAGGCAGCACAGAGCTGATATGCTGGGTGTCAGCAGCTCAGCGTGGCCAAGGGCTGGTCACAACTCCATGTTTATTCACACAAAGCAGGACCTGGCATTGGCAGCACGATTCCTGCAAACACCATGGATTCTGTCTGTCCATTTTGCAATTAAATCCTGAATAGCTCCAGCCCACTAAAACCAGGAGGGACCTGTGGAGTGGCTGAATTGGCAGGGGAGAGGATAAGCTGTGGGAATTGTGTTAGCGGATGAAGTAGGGCAGTTTGGGTCTTTGCCCTAGAAGTTCCAAGTGCCATGTTCTGCTTGTCTGGGGTGGTTTGTCCACCACTCCAAGCTCCTTCCACAGCTAGACCACCCACAAGCTGGGGCTTGTTACACCTACTACAGGTTTCATCAACCTCTTCAGGCACTTGAGAGCATGTTTGTGGAGTTATCTAGCAGGTGAGAGAGACACCCAGTGCTTTCAGAGTTCGGCTGCTCACTGCTGGAGCAGCTCCAGGATCACTTTGGGGTGATCTAGGCAGTTCCTAGCATGTCTTGATTCTTCTCGTGCTCATGGCTCTCAGTGTGGAACATGGGAGCAGTCGTGTAACAGGGGAAGACGTTATTACATGTGGCATCCTGGAGGTGTCATGCACACACCATTTTCTCGTTTCATAGAGCCTTGATAGTGTGTGGGACCCCACCTCACCCCGGGGGAACAGAATTACTTTACAATGCAGCTACAGGCCAAATGCAGTGTGTTCCCAACCTCCCTGCACTGGCTTTCCAGCGAACTGCTGTTTCTCTTCTTCCAGCCAGAGGAATCTTGCTTTCCACTCCTTGCCTGCAGAGCCACGTAGCTGATACACGCCCAAAAGCAGAGCCATGAGTGAAAACTGGGGCTAAAAATTCCTAGCCCACTGCCTCATTTGTTTTCTCACAGGATTTCCAAAGGGCTCATTGTGCTTTCCAGAAATTAGGAAATTAAAGTTAAATCCCTTCCTGCAAGAAGGGAGATGCACACTATACCCCCCATTGACCATTTGAGAAGAAGAAACCCAAAGTCTGCTGCTACTCATACAGTGTTGACTTTAAGCAGAGTTTGTCACAAGTCCACATCTCAGATGTGTTAAAACACGGTGTCATCCCCTTTCTTACAACGTAAATGCTTAAGGCTTTGCTGAAGATGCCGCTCTGGCAGCCTCTTTTTCTTGCCATCTGTAAAATGTGACACCCCATGGGTCTTGGAAAGGAAGTGGAGCCTCTGCTGTTCCAAGCAGAGAAAGAAGGCGATATTTATAGTCAACTAACCATAAAGCTGTGACTTCCCGAGCCACACATGCTCAAGCCTTCCTCAACTCTAAATGTCCTTCTTTATACGGGTTTCTTCAGGAATCGGTCACACTTTATTCTGCTTTCAGCGCTTTGCAAATCAGCATGAGGTGCTGCATGAAAGGACATTTGCCTCATAACCTGGCACTGTGCTTACACAAACAGCTTCTCTCTCACGTTACCTCCTGTCCTGCCCTGGCCAACCGCCTGCTGCTGTATGGCCCTGGGTGCGCCTTGTAGGTGCTTTGTGATTGCGCTGACTTGACCTGCTCTGTGTGTGTTAGCAGGTGAAAAGTCCTTTACTGTGCAGCTGGCATGGAAAAGAGGATGCAAATACATTACTGAATGAACCCAGATCAGATCTTGCCACTCCCCAGAATAAATGTCCGGTGAGGAAAGGTGAGTTCATGACCTCCCTGACATTCACACCAAAGGTGCCATTTCATTGTCCTGCACAGCCAGCCTGCACTTGGGGGAACATCAGAGGAGTAATGACACATTCTGGGTACATCTGGCTTCCTTCCCATCATCAAAAGGAAACAGGACCAAAGTGAGCTGCCCGAGATAGTGCTTCAGGCTCTGCTTTGCACCAGGTTCAGCAGAATCCTTTGCCATGGCCCTTCCTGGGAGCTTTTAAGTTCCCCCCCACCTTGTCTGTCTGAGATTTTAATATTCCCTTAATTCTGCCTTTGGGTTTTTCCTTTCTGCTAGTCTGTTTTGCCAGACAGCACCTGGAGGTCAGTAATTACACCGCAAGTCGGCCCAAGTTGGCAGGGTCTGCTGTGAGGTCCAGGCTGGCTGCCTGGCAGCTCCCCTCACGTTCGTGGTGGGGCATGCAGGGAGATCTGGCACCCCAGCTGTCCCCCCGCACATTACTACCCTCCCTGCTTAATGGCACAGGCAGCTACCAAGCGCAGAAACTGCCCACCGGGAATGAGGAACGTGAAGCAAGAGACAGAGGCATTCTGGGGCCCCTACTTCAGGCTCCTGTGAGACCCAGGGAAATAGCCAAATACAGGACCTTGGTCCATGGATATGGTGGAACAATTCCACTGAAGTCAATACTTTAATCAGGGATTAATTGACATTGCACATGTCAATGGAACTGTGCAGTGCACTGATAAAATACACCTCTCCCCTCCTGTACACACAGCCTAGAGTAGCTGTTTGTGAGTGCCTCTGTTACCTGCGACATCTTAGAAGGCCAGAGCTGGTCTTAATTCAGGGCACATTCTTAAACTGCACAAAGTTCTGGTCCTCGGTGCAGGAAACAGAGGTGTATGTTTGTGTGTCAAGAGAGATCAAATTCTCAGCACTTCTCTTGGAAGAACTGCTCTTACATGTTGTTGTAGGACAGGACGTTGACAAACCCATAGAGGAGTAACTTCCAGCTATTATTGACTTTTCTTAGAACTTCTCTTGCAGTGCAGTTCCACTGAACAGATGTTTCAATGTATGATTTGCAAAGACAACCCACAATGTCCTCAGCAGATCTTGTTCACCCAGTTAGCTAGAGCTCCTCTAGTATTTCCTTGAGAGGATTGTAATGTGATTGTGCTGATTAGCCTGGATCAGTCTGAGATTTCAAATCGTGTGGGCAATCACCCGAGAACTTCATCTTGGGCAAGATCTTGTCTTCCCACACTGAGAGAACGGTGTCCTTTAGCCAGAGTAAATGTGTAGAACAAATTATCAGCATTGTTTGTGGGAAATACATGGCTTCCTCTGATACTCTGCATGGATATTGCCCCCGGCATCTTCAGTGGCCTTCATAAAAGATTAGCAGACTGTGCTTCTCATCTCTCTTTTGCATTCTGGTGAGCATTTTTTTGACACCACCATTCTATCTGATGGTTCTTCACCTTCCTCCAAGGAAAGAAACCGAAATTCTTATAATATTTGAGTAGCTTTGTGGCAGCAGGGTGCTTTGCGTGAGATCCTGTTATTGAACCAGATGCTCCAGCAAGTGGGTGGACAAACAGCAGGTGCTGGAAGGTCAATAATGCTGTCAGAGAAGTCCTGCCCAAGAGGAAAGCAAACAGTGCTTCTGCATCATGGGGAGGTGAAATCCAGATTGTGTCCAAGGTGCTACTCTACAAAATCTATTAGTTACACATATATGTGAAATTTATTGACTGAAAGCTTTTGAAAATAGATCCACACCACTGGTTTAACCACATGTCTACAGCGGAAGCAATCACCTTGAAGGAAGAGGCTGCAGATGGATGGGTAAGAGATGTGATGCCCATTTAGCCCTTCTGAGGCAATCACACTCCACAACGCTCTAAAGGGAAGACAGCAGGCATCTCCAAGATGTTAATGTTAGCCCAAGTGGTCTGGATGGATGGGCATAGTCAGCCCCAAACCCAGCAGATGCCCCAGCTCTGTGCAGCTGTGCTGATGACCATCCCTAAGCCTGCACTTGGATTGCCCTGCAGGAACCACCAGTGCCCCCCTCCCAAGGCAGGGGTCTGCTTGTCTCGGCAGGTCACGCTGGCCAGGGGAAAAGTTTTCCCGGCCCTTGGTCCTTTTACAGGGGGATCATCCCTGAGAGGCGAGAGGCCACATCTCAGCGGTGCTGCCGGGCCGTAGGGACAGGGGGAGGTCTGCGGCAGCTCCTCTCCCGGCCTGTGGCACCAGTGAGGCCCCTGCCCCGCCGGGCTGCCCAGCCGGCGGGAAGGAGGCCTGGCACCTCCGCGCGGGCGCCTCCCGGGCCGAGGGGGCGAGGGCAGCCGGGCGGCGGCACTGGCACCTCCCGCCGCCGGCAGGGAGGGCGGGACGGGGCGCGCCGGGCCCGTTGCTCCCCGCCCCCGGCCCGCCCAGGAGG
Organism: Porphyrio hochstetteri; assembly: GCA_020800305.1. Lineage (NCBI taxonomy): Eukaryota > Metazoa > Chordata > Aves > Gruiformes > Rallidae > Porphyrio > Porphyrio hochstetteri. The sequence goes on along the minus strand of CM036923.1, from coordinate 2,619,396 downwards.
GAAGGAACCGGCTTCTCCCCCCGTCCGGTGCCCGGCGTGGGCCTGGAGGAGACTCTGAGCCCCTGCCGCGATTATGGAGGCTTTCTGCGGGTCCCGTTTCTGGGTAAGCAGCGCGGCCGGCGGTGCCGCCTCCCTTCCCCTTCCTGTGGGCTTATCCCCGCCGAGGAGAAAGTTGAACGCGGAGGTTTGCGCGGCGTGGCCGGGGGGAAGTGAGGTCCAGCCCCCCAGGCGCTGGCTGCGGGGCTTGCTCCGGGGCGGAGGAGAAGAGCCGTGGCCCGCTCTGCAGCCGTGGGGTTTTCCCCTCCCGGGGTCCGTGTGCTCGCACAGCCGAGTCTGAGGGGCAGCGGCAGGCAGGGGCAGGTCGGTCCCGCGGCTTCGGAGGGGCTGAGCTGCACTTCTCCCTTGGTCCCGCAGCCCCAGCGGCTGGCTGTCCCGAGAGCCGGCCGGTGCGGTGACTCCTCCCGCGCCTGGCTGAGGAGCGGGGCCAGGAGCAGGGCCGGGAGCACCTTTCTTGTCCGCAATTCATCGTTTCCACACCAGAGCCAAGAGCCCAGAAGGGCGCGGGGAACCCTACGATGCCCTGGGCCGTCCCGCAGCTCCCGCCACAGCGCCGCAAGATGCGGTGTTTCTTGCAGCTCTCTGAAGAGCTGTAGTCCAGCTCCTGGCCTTGTAGCAGCAAAACCGGCTGTTGCCTTCTTCTGAGAGGTCCTGTTTTAGTGCTGCTGCTGCTCTTCAGAGCCAGGCGATGGGAAGGTGCTCCTTGCTAAGTGCTTTGTTACGGCTGAGGAGAGCGGGGTTCGCAGCTGCCAAGGCGCAGTCCCGAGCCTCGGAGGATTGCGGTGACTTATGTTGGTGTTTGGAGCCTTTTGGAAAGGCTGATTGCAGCAGGCACGGTGTTTGTAGGCAGAAAAGTTTGGAAATCGCTGCCATGGTCTGCTCGGGTGATGAAGTGCCTGGTGCTAACTTTTCCAAGCCCTTGGTGCAGTGTTCCCTGAGGGACAGCATGCTGCCGCCCTCGCAGTGCTGCGTAGGCCGAGGCTTTAGCTCGTGTGAAGCCGTGGGGATTTCAGCATGTACAGTGAATCTGCCCTCCAATAAATCGTGGGGTTTTTTGTGTGTGCCTTTCTATTTTATATTGATTTAGCTCAAGGGGGTTTCTTTCAAAGACAGACGAGCAGGAATGAAAGGGAATGTCTGGAGATGAGTCACGGCTAGAAAGCTATTAAAGGACAACACAAGATATTGGTTATGAGGACTTAATGCTGAACTCCCATCTTCAGCTAACTAATTATCTTTCCAAAACTCTTCCAGCATTACTTTTTAAAAGAGTATGTGGGCTCACAAACTCCTTGGTTACATTTCTTTGTTCGGCCTCAGATACAGTTTCAGGTGCTCTGCATGCTCTCTGCTACAGCAGTTGGCAGGTAAGCCTGCTCAAACACGTATCTTCACCTCTTATTTCTACTATAAACACTTATAGAACGGGAACAAGCACAAACAGATCAACACTGCTCACTAGTTTATTGACTGCCTCGAGAAGCATGTCTTAGCTTCTCAAGGAACGCTTGTAGTGCAGCTGCTTTTTGTGGCCAGAGCTTCTGATAACAGTTTGTTGAACAACAAAACCGTTCAGGCAGTTTTGCTGGTTTTAAGTATGAAATAAGTGTATCACTCTGTACTTTATGCAGTAACGTTGTACTCGAGCATGGTACCCTTCACAGTGTTGTGTCTGGTGTGTCCTCTGCTCAGGTAGTGTATCCTGGGTTTAAAATTGCCATGGCTTTTTGAAGCTAAATTTGCAGGAAGTAATATAAACGTAATCCAGGGAAGGGATTTTAATTAATAAACATTTATTTACGGCATAAATGATGATGGTATCTAAACATATTTAACAAAGCGCAAATAATAATTTAAAAGCACACCTTCGGCTTTGCTTGAAGTTATAGTTCAAATGTGATTCACTCCAGTTGATCTGAAACAACAGTTTGGGTTGGGAGAGGATTGTGTTTGCTGTCCCATTCTATAGAGGAAGATGTCAGGTGTGTGTTAGTTACAAAGCTCTCCAGAAACTTATTTCTTTGTGCAATTATCTCAGCCCATCCCTATGCCTCAACATAAAATATTACTGAAGAATAAAAGGAGACTAGGAAGAAAAGAGCGATCTTCCTTAAGCAAATGGGCAAGCTACTTAATAAATGTAAAGCTGTTCTGTTTCTTGAGGATGAACTAGAGTTGTGCAGCATCAGAACAACCTTCCATTGATTTAATTGTTTTAAAAAAATGGCACTCAAAAGCTCTTGTGAGATGGAACATGTGACCCAGTGGCCAGCAGCTTGGACTCAGTTACCAGGAGCCTTATCCCCTGGTTTTGGTAGCCAGGGGTGTTTTCTCTGTTAACGGGAACATATACCATGAACTTGCTTTTGTAGGAGATTTTAAGTGATGACCACGTAGACTCTAGGCTGTCACATTGAAATGATTTGCTGGGCGAATGAATATACAGTTCCCTAAGAAAACACAGGTGGAGGCTTCTTTTTGAGGTACGAGCACAAACCTTGGGGTTTCCCATAGTGTTGTGTGCTCGAAGAGGGAAGAGAAAGGTGCAGGGCAGTTACTGGCTGGTGCATGCAAAGTAAAGGTGTTCAGCTTTGCCATTCACATCAAGAACATGATAAAACACGAACCAGTATTAATTTCATAGCTGATGAACTTAGCCTCTTTCCCTGATTTTTCATCAAAGAAGATCTAGATGCATTTGGGAGCGAAGTGATGTGACTGGTGTCAATTTTAAAACTGTTGAGAGTGAAAGGAAACATGCTTTTCCAATTTAAACTGTTCTTTGTTTTGGAGTTTAAAGTAACTACAATGCTTTTCTGTTTAAGAGGAGGTTGGAGTCATAACAAACCACTTTGGAATTAGCTCATAAAAATGTTTACATTGAAATATATCAACTTTAACAGATGATTGATTTATATTGGATTTTTTTGGGGCTTATCAAAAGCGTTAAGGTTTCAACTCTTCACCCTGATGCAGGGTGGGGAATTTTGCTGGAAATGTCAACAGGTTGGGGTGGGTTTTTTCTGTGTGTGTGTTTGTGCAGAGGCAAAATAATTTCCTGTTCAACCCATTTTAGAAGTAAGAAATTAAAGGGAACGCTGTAGGTCCCATTAGAAATCTATAAAAGCTTCTGGCTTCCAGCTGCTGCTTTACCTGTGGAACATGCAATCAGCAAGTTGCTAATACAAATATAGAGTATTTTATGTAAAAAAGAGGAACAACTGGAGCATGATTTTTTTTCCAAAACGTGGTATGAGCAATCTCATCATCTAAGCGCTGTCTCCTTCAGTGGAGAATTCAAAGCTGGTTGTTAGCATCTCCTGGCAGTGTTCTCTTGTCACTGCCTATCAGGAGGAGATGAATGTGGTGGCACATACCCTCAACAAGGCAGTCCTTAGGTGTGTTATGTACTGTTGCCCATAATTACCCCCTGTTAATTGTGTCACCTGTTTACTGTGTAAGATAGGTGTGCCAGTTAATGTGTCCCACAATCTTGGTACTTGAGAAGTAGCTACTGGTGAGTTACCACTTACTTATTGCTAATGCCCTGCACTGTAATGTGAGTGGTTCCTCTAAGAGGAGAGCAAAGCCATCTCCTAGGGACTGTTTGCTGCAGAAGAGTTTTGGCCTAGGGATTAAATAACGCGAGCTTAGGAAACCAAATTTGGTCCCATGCTTGGTCTTTCTGTGGCTCAGGCTCCCTGGGTGAGAAGTGGCTCTTTGGCTGCTGTGAGGATAAAATACAAAGTGCTCTGGATGCTCTTGGGGTGACAGGTCACACAGACACCTTAGCCTACAGCCGAAATGCCTCAGTTGAAGCAGCACCTTGTGTTTTTGGTGGTGGTGTGTTGGGGTTATTTTACCAGCAGAAATAGGAAATGGGAGGACAAGTGATAGAGTGCTTCAAACTTCTAGTCAGTTATGGATGAGATCCAGGTTTGTTCCTTTTGATCCTGCTCAGCCCACAGAGCTCTGTTTCATTGCCTATACTGTGGCTTGGTATCCTGACAGATGTCTTCTTTTTCCCATCCCACGTGGAGTGTCGACTCCTCCTTCATCCAGGGGCTCTTGAGTAATTCAACAGGAAGTTGCAGCAACTTTCAAAAGTAAACAATACCTCAGCCCTGTCTTGGAAATGCAGGTTTAAACCTTTAACCTTGAGGTGTGTGGATATTCCTTCACCTTGAGTCATTCAGTGAAATTCTGGTAGATTTGGACTAAAAGTCATGCAGCTCTCTGGAAATGCAGCTTCGTGCTTTGATGGCTTGAAGTGCCACCAGTCTCCCCTCTGCATAACTTCCCCTTTTGCTGGATGATGTGTCATGCTTAATTTTGTTGTAGTTCACGATGACTTAGGGTAGCTGTAAGTAAGGAAGAAGTGTTTCTTTCACAGAGAATGACAAATAATGTACTTCTTGTAACTTCATGTAAGTTTATTTAAAGAAAACCCCACAACTTACATGATTGGGCCCTGAATTAATAAGAAAACATATTAATAAAAATTATTCCATTGTATTTTCAACTAATTAACTCCAACAGAGGAAGGGTGAAGCAAAAGGTGGTAGGAGATTATAGCAAAGGAGGGGTTCTGCAGTAGGACGGTGTGGTTGAGACTTGCTTTTCTTTATATATGAACTTCTGCCACGCTGTGTTAAACTCAGAGTGTTCTGAGTTTAAAGATAATCATATGTGATACAGATCTCCACGTTATCTTTGTTAACTGCCTCCAGCTTCAGATAACCCCTTCATGGCAGGTGATCCACAATCACATCAGGCATCTTTCTCATGTCAGGTAGATCAAAATAGGTAACTTTAATGGCCTCTTCAGACAGCAGATCTGTGACATTATGCTCTCTCCAAGGATAGCTGTGTTGGTAACGTCCTGAACTTAAAAGCAATTATGTAGCCAAGCTCAAATCTTACAAGATTTTAAGATCCTTGAGTTGAATGAAAGCTGTATCTAGAGGATTTGGGCCTCAGATTCTCAGTATCAAGAGCAGCATAAATATTTATCATTAGATTTAGAGTATTATCCAGGACCTATTCCCATTCATCTATGTGTAAATGGTATAACAGACTGTACTTGAATCTGTTTGGGAAAAGCAAAGTCTGGGTTTGAAAGCTGTGAGCAAAACTTAATACCAGGGAAAACTGCCAATGTGGAGGACTTATGGAGCCCTTGAATGTAATTTTCATGAGCTTCATTAATTGATGCTGTCATTCCTTTCAGTAGAGTATGTGAATGTGGTGGTTCATCTTTTTCAAGGAAAGTGGTCCCTGCCCTTCCAACCAGCTCACTGGTGGGTCAGATGAACAGTGCAGTCCTCAGTGCAGGAGAATGGGGCAGATGATCAACCTGGCTGAATCACTTCTGGGATTCCTGGTTGCAGTTCTGGAACTGCAGAAAAAAAGGAATTTTAGGGGGAAAAAAACAACCCCAGGGGAGAGAATCTTTTTTTGCCTAGGTACACCGTGGCTTTGTGGGAGATGTTTCACAAAGACCTTTGGGATGCAAAAGCCTGCCTGTCCATCCTTTCATCTGTTTCCTGGGGCTAGGGCAGTAAAATTTGAGGATGCTGTGAGATGGGGCAGATAGTAGGGAGGCAAGGTAGGGGGGATTGAAGCCCCACAGGGAGACTTTTTGTCTACAGTAAAACTCAAGGTCATGTATGTTCTTTGGTTCCAACGCAACTGTTCTTCCCTGGTCACAGGTGTGACTGTCTTGGCTGAAGTGACATAGCTGGTAGATGTAATGTCTGGGACTTAGGAATACTCTAAGTTCATCTCTTGAAAAGAAATAATACCTGAAACAAAATCTGAGTTGCATAAGGATCTCCTGAAAATGGAGCTTATTTAGTCACTACAGTTAAAGAATGTAAAACGTTTTGAGATGGTCCTAACCTACCTGGTAGGCAAATTGCTGTGCGGCCAGAGACCTAATCTTTTCCTTTCTACATGTGTAAATTTGTAATATATTAAAATGAAAAGACTATTACTGTTTAAAATTTAATTTAAAAAAAAAATCCTTTGAGAACCCTATTAAATGGGATCTTTGATTTTTTTTTTTCTTTAATATTTTTTTCCCCAGTAAGCTAATGCTCCGTTTGCCTCCTGATAACGCCCTGAATATGATGGGCCATTATCCAGTCACACATTATTTGGCTGAGCTGCAGGAGAGCAGAGGGGCAAGCAGCCAGAGATCTTCCCAGGAACGCCGACAGGCTTTTGTACAGCCAACAGCCTGGATTCATTCCGTGCTGGGCCTGTGTGAGCTGGCACCTCGTCCCAGTGTTAATCTCACGGCAGCCTGAGAGGTGAAGTCAATGATAAAACTGAGACCATTGGCAGTAACGTCACGTGCTGGTGTCATAAAGCTTTGGATTGGAACAGACTAGGAAATGAAGGCGGGGGAGAAGTAAAACTCTTTAACAGGAGTTCTTTCAAATGTTGAAGTCGTTTAGTTGCCAGACCCTCTGAGAATACAGAAATACATTTGACACTTGTGCAATTAAAAAAAAAAAAAAACCAAGAGTATAATTAGTACACTTCCCATTTCTTCCTTTGCTGTGTCTCCTTCCTCCCCCACCCCCCAGATGAATGATTTCTATTCTAGAATCTTCCCCCACCTCTTACACATACAAGTTTTTCCTTTCATTTCCCTTTTTTGTTTTACTGATAGTTGGAAGCATGGAAAACTAAAAAGGGAGAAATCTCCACGTTCTGGATATCATCTTTTTATTACAGCAAGGGGAGGTGAGAGCAGGCAAAGTGGAACAAAGAGCAGTAAGAAACTTTATGCTTTTATGATTTGTCTCCTTTGAAAAAGCAAAGTGTGTCTTCTGGGAGAAAGAGATATATCAGATGGAAAATCATGGCCAGTGGTAATATCCATGTGCAGCAATGCTCTTCTGTCTGCTTCCCCCCCCCCTTTTTTTTTTTCCTCTCCTGCCCTCACACAGAATTGTCACCCCTTACTTACATGTTGAGAGAAGAGGAAGGCTTGGGGGAGACCTTATTGCTCTCTCCAACTCCCCGAAAGGAGGTTGTGGTGAGCTGGGCTCAGCCTCTTCTCGCAGATAAGTAGCAATAGGACAAGAGGGAATGGCTGCAGGTTGCACCGGGGGAGGTTCAGGTTAGAAATGAGAAGAAATTTCTTCTCAGAAAGAGGGGCTGGGCATTAGAATGGGTTGCTCAGGGAGGTGGTGGAGTCACCGTCCCATGGGGTGTGCAGGGAAAGATTAGATGAGGTACTTGGGGACGTGGTTTAGTTAGTAATATAGGGGGACATAGTGGGATGGTTGGACCACTTTTCCAACCTTAACGATTCTGTGATTCTCCGTGTCAAAGTGTGGAAGTCCTGGCTGGTCTGGCTACTCAAAGAATTGTTAGGGCTGGGTGGCAGTTGGGCGATCTTACAGCAGGTCTTTAGAGATGGTGCTGCTGTCTTTGTACAGGCTCTGTCTGGACAGATTCAGGTGCAAGGGGGTTGTGTTGGTCGTAGTTAAACATGATTCTTTTAGAAATAGGGATTTCCTGCATGTTGATGGAAAAAATAATCAAGTTTTAAGCTTTAAGTTCACACCACTCAGGGTTGGATAGAAGCTGTGCATGCAGTTGGTTTGGGGTGGAACCATGTACCAGGACAGTTCTGCCTTGGCTCTGATCCCTGAGATTAACATTCCTTTTCTATAGTTACCAGGTCCCATCTTTCCTTTATCTGAATTCTCTAGCTAAACAACACTTGAAGAAGGGAAGTGCTGAGAGGCTGCGGGGAGGTGGAGGACTCGCTTCTCAAAGATGCTATCTGTAGTGGTGCTTGCAAGCTGTTTTTCTGGTTTCAGGATGGACTGTGGATTTCACTCTTTTTCTGAATCAAAAAATGACTGAATTAAGTAGGTCTGTGCACTGAGAGGTGAGTACAGTTTGTACAGGCTAACTCAGAGTCTAGCCGGAGTGTAACGCTCGTCTGCGTTAGATGAGCTTAGGTCAATTCTGCGAGCGATGAGCCAGGGTTAATCTTGGTGTTCAAGCTCATTAGCAAGCAGAGTCTGTCCTTGCCCTCTAACCCACTGCTTTGTTTGACTTCTTGGTGCTGCCCTAATGAATGTCCCTGCAGCTGGGGAGAGTGACCAAGCCTGGGTGCTTGAGATGGCGTGTGACCTCTGTATCCTGCCCGCCAAACTCCCGCGCTGCTGTTACGTTAGAGACAGCCTTGGCTGGACACTAAAATCCCATTATTGCTCCAGTCAGTTTGCCTGTTCTAGCTCCTGCTTGGCAGGAGGAGTGTCAGAGCACCACCAATGACAATTTATATATATTTTTTTTTTTTCTGACAGTCCCTTTGATTATTATTCTACATCAGTCCAACTGGACGGGCCAGCTTAAAGTGGAGGAGTTAGCGTGGGAAGGGGAGAAAATAAAATAAGGAGCATCTCATTTGGAGCATTTTCAGCTGCTTCTACCTCTTTTAATTGGGCTGCATTCATTATGATCCTTAGATTTACCCTGTTCCTTTCAACTGAAAGGAGATGGGATGGCTCAAATTAAAGATACTCTCCCCACGCCCATCGGCACGCTGGGCTGGAACACAGCACCCCACTCCTTTATTTGTACTTGCACAAGGCCACGGGAAAGGCCTTGGGTGATGCAATTAACAGGAAGTTTTCCCTATGACAGTCTATAGCTTTGATCGATTCTAAAAGGCAGTTGGGGTCTTTCTTCTGCTGAAAGAATGGTCCTCTTTCCTTTACTACTCAATCCTGGCTTTGATTTGGGAGCATTCACACCTCTGTGGTGGCACGATGCCTTCCCCTCTGTCCAAGCAAGAAGTCTCATTGCTACTAAAACAGTTGAAGTAGATGGATTTTACTTTAGGTGTATGTTGCCTTAGATGTAGATATTTTGTGTGGTCAGCTTCTACTTTACTATCTCTCTTAAGCTATAGATGCTTCTCTGAAAGACCCGTTTCTCAGCGTTACGTGACTGGCAGAATATAAACCTACTTCTTTTTTTTTCATCCTGCCTCATTTTTGCTTGCAATGGCAGAGAAGTGCTGAATTTCTCCTCTTAAAACCTGAAAGAAGGAGGAAGAGAAACTTGCTGTTTTGTATAACACTTGTCACTAGTCCCATACATTGGTTTTTGGATGTCTGGTCCACAGTTCTCATGTGAATTGTGTGGTTGGTACCATTTGTACCATGCAACTTAACTAAGGCTAAAACCTGTGACTAGTTATTCCACAAACATAAGCCAGCTCGTATAGGCCATGAACCTGTGCAAGGTCTGTTTGATCTATTAAAATAAACCACTAAAGATCCTTTTACTGCTGTGAAAGAAAGTTCAGCGTCCTGCATGGTGTCCTTCAGTAATGCAAATAACCATTGCAGTGTGCTTTGTAAACAGAACAATACTATTTCTGGTTATTAACTGTGTGGTTCGTGCAGTACTATAAATGCTTATGTCCTCTCAACCTCACCTTTTTTCCAGCAGGATTGCTGTGTTGTTGCAGTGGACAACGTCATTATCTTTTGACTTGCCATAAGAAGTACAGGGAAAAAAAGGCTGTCCATATAATTATAGAATAGAATCATAGAGTCACCTGGGTTGGAAGAGACCCTTTAGATCATTGAGTCCCACCACAGCCTAACCCTGCCTAGCGCACCTCTAGATCATGTCCTTAACCACTCATCTACATGCCTTTTAAATACCTCCAGGGATGGTGACTCCACCACCTCCCTGGGCAGCCTGTTCCAATGCTTGACAACCCTTTCAGTAAAGAAATTCTTCCTGATATCTAGACTAAATCTCCCCTGGTGCAATTTTAAGCCATTTCCTCTCATCCTATTGTTTGTTACCTAAGAGAAGAGACCAACCCTGACATCTCTGCAAATGCCTTGCAGGTAGCTGTAGTGAGCAATAAGGTTTCTCCTCAACCTCCTTTCCTCCAGATTAAAAAGCCCCAGCTCCCTCAGCAATTCCTCGCAGGACTTGTGCTCCAAACCCTTCACCAGCTTTGTTGCCCTTCTCTGGACATGCTCCAGCATCCTTCCTGTAGTGGGGCGCCCAAAACTGAACACTGTACTCAAGGTGTGGCCTCACCATAGCTAAGTACAACGGAGCTGTCACTTCCCTACTCCTGCTGGTTACACTAATAGAATCATAATAGAATCATGTGAAGGAATTGAGTTGTGCAGTCACTGTGGATTAATGAAGCACCTTGCTCCTTTTCTGCATAAGGGGGAAATAGTTCCTTTGGAAATGTAGACAAATGATCTTGTTCTGAAAAGTCCATTTGAAACTGGGAGCCTTCCTGAGGCCTGGAGCAGAGCGCTTGTTTGTGTTTGTGCTCTGAATATTAGTTTTTGCCCTGAGTTGCTTACCAGTGGGGACCAAGCAGATGAGGTGGACAGTAGCTAAAAGTGGGAGGCAAGGTGTGGAGGGGCTGAGATAAGCCTGTGCTTCACCTAGTGTCTAGTAGCTGAGACTGAGCCCTGGTAGTTCTTGGTGTTGCATTTCGAAGCTGTAACTGCAGAGCCATCCTTGTGCTCCAGAGGAGGTCATGCAGTAGAGCCAAGAGAAAAAACATCTTTTGGGTTTTCTTGTTTTAGTTTGGTTTTGGCAGGCTGTGCACATGGAACTCAGTGGCAGTATATCTACTGTAACTAGGGGCAAAAGACAGGCAGGAAGATTCTCTGCTGCATTTAGGCTCTCATTAACAACAACTTCTACAAGAGATAACTTTTCCATGGTTGTTCTATCAGTTATTCCCTTCCCTGTCCGTTACTCTTTGGCTGTACTTTCCCAATCAACTTTCTAATTTGCTTTTTAATCTTAAATAATGTGCCAACTAGTTGTAACAGACCCAGAATCAGAGATATGGCAAGTATTAACCTTGGGCACAGTGTGAATGACGTCAACACGATGGCCTTCACCTTCAGATAAAGAATGAATTTGTGTTTCCTCTGCTTTTACTGATTCTTCTTGTGCTATAGAAACTTAAGAGAGAAGCATGTATTTATCCACTGAATGCAGATACCTGCTTGAGATTACCATAGGTATCATTGGTCTTTCCTAGGGTTTGGAAGGTTTTTGTTGCTGGCTGTTTGAGGAGCGTTACCACAGCATGTCTGCTGGGGAAAGCCAGTGGGAGGTATTTTTATTTTAAACTTCTGTAGTGGAGTAGGAGTTGGTTTAGCCTTAAACCCCAGACCAGAACCCCAACTGGTCTTTCTCAGCAGGCTCACTTAATGCCATCCTTGGGGTTTGGGAAAGGGACAGATGGGAATTTCCCTGTTCCTGTTTTTCAGCCTAGCTTAAGCCTTCCTGTTTGTTCCCCTGTTTCTTTGAATGCTGTAAGGGATGATGTGAAACAAACCCAGGACACGGTGGGTTGAACTTCTGCCTCCTCTAAGTGCATTATCAGTTTTAAGGACAGCCTCTTCAATAGCAGTGTTCCAGAAGAGAAAGAGCTAAGTATTAGAGGATGCTGAGAGCCTTCCCTGTTCAACACCTTCCCTTTAAATGAAGATCATGTATTTAAAACTTGCTCATTTAAGTCCAAGTCCTCCTGTACAGGTGGTACTTACTATGAGGGTTGTGTTTATCCAAAGACTGTGACTGGAGTCATGGGAATGACTGAAAGCTGCCCCAAGGGGCAATGTCAACGACATTCTTAACTGATCAACACAAAGTCCCCCTCATTTGTAAGTTTTAGGCTCCAGGGGGAACCCCTTGTCTGCTGTGAAGCTGTAACAAGCATCTCTAATCTCTTTTCCCATGGATGCTGGCATTGCATTTAAGTGTTAGCACAGGATTAAATGAATTGTGCGGTGGGAGTTCAGTACAGCGGGCTGGCGTTGCTGCAGGGCTGTATCTCACTGGCAGAGCCTCCAGCCTGACCCACAGAAGCACAGTGGGGGTCCGGTTTAGGAAGAGGTCACAGGTTACTGCCCTTAGGATTTGGTTGTGGGGAAGCGAGCTGGCGGCGATGTTAGCTGGCACGGACAAACTGGCTGTTACAGATTTCCTGGGATGAGTTTTTTAGGGAAAGTGGTGTTTCCTGTGTGCTGCTGAGAATTTCCCTGCATGCCATCCCTGTTGATGGGTCACAGAGCTGCCTGCAGAGTGTTTGCAGCGGGGTTTCATTGAAGGGCACCCTGTGATGCACAAAGGAATGTGAGTGGCTTTTGGATAGCACAGAGCTGTGAGCTGAGGAACGTGTGTGATATCCTACATCAGAATATTCAACGTCTTTTACTAGCAAGTCCAAAGAAAACCCTCAAACCCAGGCAGCCCAAGGTGGGTGTTTTCTTCCTCAGTCAGAATAGGACACAAGAAGCATTTAAACTTGCTCTGTTTACCAGGACAGAGTTCAGAATATGGAAGGACAAAGCCAGACTAAAGCAGGAGCCTTAAAGATTGGGGGCAAAGAGCTGGTGTGTCCTTCCAGTTGTTGCTTCTTGTGTTTGTTCTCGAGGGTGGAGCTCCATAACTTTACTGCTGAATTGAAGGGTATATAGCAGCATTTAGCAATGTTGGCTTGCTCAGGATAGATTGTATTGAGATTTTGCGTCTTACTCTGACTCAAAATGAGTTGTGTAGGGTTGGAGTGGATGTTGGAATATATGCTGTCAGTGTGGTGATTTACAAAGCCATGAAGTGGAACTGCCAGCTCCATGAAAACAGATCCAGCTTGGTAAGAAACACAACTTTCAGATTCCCACATTTAAAAGTAGTAGGAATAATAATAACAATTCCTACTACATGGCATGGCAGCATTAGTCCAATGTGGTCCAGTCTTAGGGACAGCAAGTAATTTCCGTGGAATTACACTACTTCCATGTTTTAGGTACTGTGACTTCTAACAGGAACCCCTCTCATTGTATTCAAGGGTGGAAAGAGTCTGCTCTTGGAAAACACCATCTCCTAGAAAGGGAAACGTTTTACAGAAACAGATCTGTTCCAGGAAAGCATGTTTATCTGGTCTGGGATGGAATTGGGCCTGGGAATGCATTACCAAAATAGTCATGTCTGTCACCTTGGATGTAGGCTCACACCCCCGTTGCCCATGTGCTGTGGAAGCAGTAGGCTCTTGTTGGTCATTGGGTGGACTTGTATTTTCACATCATTTTGGAAAGGTTCCATTTATATTCTCAGGGATAATTCAACTGAATCTCAAAACTTTTCATGTTTTTTTTAGACAGAATTTTTGTTTTCTGGCCAGCTGTATTTATATGTTCAGAAATGCAAGTCCTTCACCTTGTTTAAATAAGAGTTAATGAAAACCTTTAAATGGCTTGGCAGCCATACAGTCTGTGTCTTGGATACAATACTCAGCTTGTGTTCAGTCCCAAGTTAATGGACATCTGGGGCAGTTTCTAGGTTGCTGTCAGACAGAAAGCCATTTCTGGACACTTTGGTCTTATAGGAAAGGTTTAAATTAAGCGTGCCTTTTTTTTTTCTCTTTCCTTCTCCAACCCTCAGTAACTTTTCCCTTAAACAGAACCTTTGTTTTATTCTGTGCCCAGTGATTTCTATTCTTCCTTAGCTTTCTTTTTTCCAGGACTTTTTCCAGCAAGCAAAAGGAGCACAATTGCAAACATGCTCAAGACATTGCTAAACCACATGTAAATCAAAGAGGAAATTAGTATTTTGTTGAATAAATGATAGTAAATAAGCTTCTGCTTTGGAACTGAAGAGATCATCAGCTATAAAGTTCCGGAGGGCATCTCCTGCCCCCAGCAGGATAGCTGCTAGGGGAGCTTATCATGTTAGAGATGCTGAAGTGTTTTGATGAGCCAAAACTGGGTGCTCTTCAAATATTCTCTTCCTTTGTGGTGCCAGAGACCTGCTCACTGGAGGAGAACATAGGAATAATTTGAATGTGAGGCTGGAGTTTTGTTTGGTTTTGATCTTGTGTTTGAATTGTAGCCTAATTGCCCCTGTGTTATTGGTTTATAGTTGAAGTTTCTGGACAAACCTGTTTAGGTAAATGCAAATGTTTTTGTTCCCCTCGCCCACACTGGGTGCTTGTGTACCTCCAGAAGAGCCATTTCACGGCTGGAGGGGCACTAACTGAGGCACTGAAGGGTGCAGCTCAGCCCTGCAGCGAATGGGCTTGTGCCACCCTTCACTGCCAGAAGTTCCCTTTGTGCCAAAGCTGAGGGACTGAGTGACAAACTTGCCCTGGTTCAGGCAAACCACCCTGCAACCTGCCAAGGCTTTGTAGTTTCGTTGTATTTCAGAGCTCTTTCATGTGTATGTGGGTTGACACGGTGGTGCATGTCCCTTCTGACACATCATCACTGATGAGTAGCACATTGTGGCTTTCGGCATTCGGTCCCTTTGTGTTGATAAACTAAAGCTGGGCTGGAAATACTTTTGAAGAATTCATATTCAGACTAGTCAATCATTCATTTGTGAGAGATGGAGAGAAGTGGCTTGGCTTAACTGACCTGTACTTCTACTGAGAGTTCATATCCAAAAATAATTAGGCACAAGTAAATGATTCTAGCATGGAGATAAGGCATCACAGGTATATCGTATCATGTGCTTGTTCATGATAGTAAAGCAAAGTAATTTTACGCTTCCTGCAAGTAAGTATTTGTCTACCACATTTAAGATGACACATCAGATGGTGAAATGCAAGTTGTGAATTTCCAGTAGGTTTGATTAAAACCAAATTCCCCTTAACTGTACTGCAATTTCTGTTTTAGCTTGAACTCCTGTAACTGTGTGTTTGCACACTGTGCATTCAAACCCTTAGGTACAGGTTGTATATGTGAATTGTGGTGTCCAAGGTCACGGATGGAAAGCTGCTTGCAAGAAAACCCATATTCCTACCTGCATGTACAATACAGCCCTTTTACCTTTGTTTAGAATAGGGAAGTAATTATATTGGAGGCATATGAGTAAGAAGGACAAAATTTTAGCCATAAGTGGCAGGGGTTTTCCCAGGTCAGTGTATGGTTGATCTAAGTCTGATCATTTACTCCAGTGCTGGACATTCTTGCTGGATGAGTTCTCAAGTCAAGGATTTTGCCTCAAGAGCTTTGTTTAGCAGTTGCACTCCAGGCTTGGAATGCCTGAGAAACGCTGTGGTATCAGCACATGGAACTAAGCCTTAGCAAGGACAGAAACACAAGGGGTTTGTCTGCTATGAAATCTGTGTCTGGCTCAGAGATGCAGGAGGGCACAAGTCTGCCTTTCTAGGTTTTGCCCAGAATTTAGAACTGTGCTTAGCCCCTTTACTATAGCAGATTAACCACTAGTAGTTGGGTTAGGTATTTTTGGAAAGCTTTTACTAAAGCCATTTGCTAACTCCAGCAGAATTTGGATAAAACTTCTGCAAGCAGATGTTCCAATTGGCAGTGCCTCTCTATTAATAAATGTCTTGTCTTTTCTTTCCAGGATTCAAATCTTTCAATACACACTGATAATCCAGACCTGACACCGTGTTTCCAGAATACCATCCTAGCGTGGATCCCTAGCATTTATCTATGGAGTGCATTACCCTTTTATCTTCTCTATGTGAAGCACAACAAAAGAGGGTACATCGTGCTTTCCGTGTTGAGCAGGTTCAAGACGGTAAGATCTCTTTGAAGTTTTCAGATGAGTCCCAGCAAGTGCTGCAGTAAACGAAATTTCCTCTGATTTATGGGGGAACTGAAGAACTTGCTTATAAGAAACAACAATGTACGTACAGATTTCTGAGGAAGGATAGCTCATCTGTAAGGAAATCCATCCTGTGAGCCCACCTTTCTGGGTAGAGAGAGGAGTGCATTGCTTTGCAGCAAAGGATTTTAAAGGATTTAAGCTTTAAAACACTGACGGCTGCAAAACAGTGACCTTAAGTTAGGTCTTGTGAGGATTTCATCTCACAAGCCCAAGAAGGTATTTTTTCAAGCCACTGTACTCAACTGATAGCTACGGGATTTCATTGCATCTTGTGCTTAAGAGGTGGCTGGTGTCAACAGCACCTCAGGTTTATAAATGACTAGCTCGAAAGAAAGGAAGTCACTTGCCATAAGCCATGAGAGAACCAGGGCTATTCCTGAGGAAAAATTCCAGGCTTCTGCTTCAGGGCATGCCAGCCTTTAATCTGGATGCTGCCTGTGTTTCCAATCAAAACTGAATAGTTTGTGGTTGGGAAACAGGTAAATACCTTAATCTTTCTTCTAGCTGTGTTTACAGATCCCTTGGAAAGCACTTGAGATCCTTGGTTTGGGTGCAGTGGGGCAGTTCCATTACCCTGACAGCAGCTGATCAACGCGGCAGTGTTGTTCTGTTTACACAGCTTTGTCTTGCTGGGAAGCTGGGAATCCTGATGGTTTTGCTAGCCCTCTAACTGCCCCTGGAGATGAGTTTACCAAATGCTGTTTCTGTTTGACTGCTTTCAGCTGTTTGGTGTCGTGTTGTGGTGTGTGAGCTGGGCAGATCTCTTCTACGCTTTCCACGAGCTCCTGCAAAACAGAACGCCTCCGCCAGTCTATTTTGTGACTCCATTGATTGTTGGCATCACTGTGGTTTGTAGCTGTTTCTGTTTACTGTGACCAATAAGAATAACTCTTTCCTAGACAGATGGAGGAGGACAAGGGTTCCTTTGCAATTATTGCCTCATCCTGTAGTCTTTTAATTGAGTGATTAGTACTTCTGTTATTGAAGCAAATTTTGCTTACTGAAAGAGCCACAGTTACACATAGGTCTCTCATGCAGGCACAGCTATGTGGATTGAAATCTTTATAATGGAGAGATTGTTCTGCCTCCCACCTTGCTGTCATCTGCTTCTCCAGGCTGGTCATCCAGGTCTGGAGAGAATTTGGATATGACTTTGCCTAAACAGGGAGATATGATAGCCCATGGCTTGTGCATTGTTCAGTATTGAATTGGCCTTTGTAAAACTCTGTTATCTGGTGGTTGTTCCTCTGTTAAAGAGAAACCAAACTTGCTTTGCCTAGGATGACAGTCAGGCTTGGGACTGTTATATGAAACATGAAGCAGTAAAATTTACCCATTGATTTTTTGATCCCCTTCATTAGTTTAGGTTTTTTTTAAAATCTTGTTTTCTAGACAAGTTATGATTGTCCATCTGGTCTGAGGAAATGGCAGCTCCTATATTTATTTAAAATGTTTGTAGCTGATATTTAAGTCTGTTTTTAAAAATGAATTCTGGAGAGGAGGCTCTGAAAACAGTAAACCCAAATTATTAAAGTTATTTGCCCCTTTCCTTAGATAAAGGAGGTTTTTCCATTGACTTCTGTGAAGTTATGATGGACTCTTTAATTCCAAGAGGTCCTGTTGTAAGTGATGACTGTAGTAGCTGCCAACTAGTGTGAATAAGGGGAGCAGTGGGATGGGGGGGATTGTGTTCACGTGTTCCTGTATTTACTTTTTCAGCTGTTAGCTACGTTGCTTATTCAGTACGAAAGGCTGAGAGGAGTTCAGTCCTCTGGAGTGCTCATTATCTTCTGGTTTTTGTCTGTGCTCTGTGCCGTGGGGCCTTTCCGGTCTAAGATCATGACTACAGCAGTGCAGGTAACATGTAACATGTCATCCCTGTTAGTGCTTGGAGAGCAGGAAATGCAGCATTAACGTCTCTGGGAAGGGAATGAATCACTGACTTTGGAGTCAGATCTGAGCCCAGCTTTTGCCAGAGAGAAAGTTTGGTTCTGTTGCCTTGACTCAGACTTGTGCAACTTGAAGGGAACTGGGATGTCTCATGCAATGGCAAAAACCCAGATTTTACTTAGCCCAGGGCTATACTGGAAGCCTGATAGACACATGAGGGCTCTACCAACACTACATATATATATATATATATATATATATATAAAAGAACAGACTTTTTTCCTTTCCCCTTCTTCTGCCGTGCTTAAGTAGGGGTGGGTAATAATGGGAGATGATGTGTTTTAATGTTCCTTTTTTGCTTAGGCATCATGGCCACATTATACAGCTCCATAGGCTTTCTTTTGTCAGTGCTTGATGCACTGAAGACAGCATTTTGACTCCAACTGTGTCTGTAAATAGAACAAAGTTGGAGAGAGAGGGAAGGAGCCTGGGCTGTTGTGATTCCTGTTTGAAAACATGGCAGGTTCTCCCACAGTAAGAAAGTTGTTAGGCTTTTCACAGAAACAAATTTCACTAAGTAGGGCAAAGCAGATTACTTCAGTGATTAGATCATCAAAGGGTAGGAGTGAAAAAGAGTATTTGAAAAAACATTAAGGTGATTGCTTCTCTTCAGTGAAATCAGTGTTGATTCTGTTTGGGGATGTCTTTTTTATATACTTTTTTTTTGGTAACTGTTAGCAGCATTATCCCTTTAGCAAGGGTTTTGCTATACAGCTGTTGTAAATATTCCAGCAGAGACTGAACTAATCTTTAAATGACAGTCTGTGTCAAACTTCTTCAGAAAATAGCTGCAATCCTGGTGAGACCCTTTCAAACACCACTTCAAGTCAATTTTTAAACTCTATCAATGTTTGAATCCTTAACTTAAAATTATGAGTGCAGAGCCTTAGAATGGGTATGAAAGAGCTGGACAAGGGACATACCCACACAGCAAGAAGTTTTAAGTCAACTGCAGACTCCCATGGGTAAGAAAGGAAGTATCTCTAGAGCAGATGGAACTGTTATTATGCAATACAGTGAGGGGTTTTTTTGCAGCTTCTTCTGAAAGTCAGTAACACTCTGACTGCTTGTCAGCGAGAAGGTACTAAAGTAAGTGGATGTTCTCTGATCTGGGTTGACAATTCCTATGCTTAAGACATGATCTTGCAAGAATCCCTGGAGTAATTTAAAAGGATGTCATGTAGCCCTGATTCCAGAGGGTGTCTGCATGCAGGGAAGATGTATAAGCACTTTGTACGTGACATAATTTAATGAAAAGCTGGGAAATATGTGTGTTCTTAGGCACTTCACAGAGCACATGCATACTTTTGTAAGGTAATTCCTACTAGCAGCTATTCTGCAGTATTCAACTGTAGAGGAAGAAAGGAATTGCCAAAAGAAGCTGTGAAAAAGTCAGAGAGAGAAAGTTTGTGTGTGTCAGGGACATGGGAAGTACAATAAGAACAATCAGTTACTGTGATTCTTTTTCCCTCTAGGGCCACGTAAATGAAAGGTTCAGGTTTACCACGTTTTACATCTACTTTGCTTTGATAATCATTGAGTTGATCCTTTCATGTTTTAAAGAAAAGCCTCCATTTTTTTCTCCTGTTAATACAGATCCTGTAAGTATTTTTACTTAGCTTTATTTGCATTTTACAGACTATATCAAGTTTTGAGAGTTCCACTGAAGATACCTGTCATTGAAAACAGTTTTGGATAGTCATTGAGATTGCAGTAGTTAGTGACCCCTTATGAAACACTGGGTATGAAGAAATAATAGTGGGGTTTGAAATATTTTTCCATCATACATGCCATCAGTAATGACTGGAAGCTATATAGTGAAAGTAGAAATCCTACTTGCTGTTTCACAGCAGTTTAAATTGCATTTATGAACACTGAAGTGTAATATTCATTATTTCAGGAGTGGTTTTTGTGGAGATGCTGGTCACATTCATTTAGACTTAGCTAAAGTCTTTAAGGTTAGTCTTAATAAATGAGTTCTATATGTGTTGAGAATAGATATGGATGAATATTAATAACAGAAGATGTTAGTGGTGTCACAGGTTAAATTTCTTCTCCAGTTCATAAAGTGGTCTTTATAATTGGATTGAGAGCTGAGAGAGCAGCTGAGTTCATTCCAGAAAGTATAGAATGACATTTCACTTTATATGTGTGATTTAAAGGCAGTGTATAAAGCAGATTTTAAAGATAAAAAGAGTTGTGTGTGACACTGGAAATGACAGAAATTAGTCTTCTGTCCTTTCCAGACATAGGTGCATACATGTTATATGCCATATAATGTACCAAACCTGATGAAAATAGGCTGTCTTGCTTCATTTCTTTTGATTTATTTGTTTTTCTCCCATAACATCGCTATAGAATCCGTGTCCAGAGTTAACTTCAGGCTTCCTGTCAAGACTGACGTTTTGGTGGTTTACGAGGTGAGCTGACAACCCCAAACTCTCCTTGTGACACATGTTGTACAGTTGTGACACAGTTAGCAGTACAGAGCAGTTGATGCTGGATGCTCTTCCAGGCACAACAGCGTCAGCACTTCTAGCATTTGCCTTCGTAGAAACAGTTTTGGGAGTGCTCATACTGCCCAGGCCTCTTCTCTGACCAGCAGTGGCAACAATGTTGCCAGTTCCACCTTGTAGAACTGTTGGAGAGGGTTCAGAGGAGCCACAAAGATGCTCAGAGGGCTGGAGCAGCTCCCCTACAGAGAGAGGCTGGGGGAGCTGGGCTGGTTCAGCCTGGAGAAGAGAAGGCTGTGGGGGGACCTCATTGCAGCCTTCCAGTCCCTGAAGGGAGCAGAGAAACAGGAGGGGAATCAGCTTGTTAAAAGGGTAGATAATGGCAGGACAAGGGGGATGGAGTGAAGCTGAAGGAGGGAAGGGTTAGATTAGATATTAGGGGGAAGCTCTTTCCAGAGAGAGTGGTGAGGGGCTGGAACAGGCTGCCCAGAGAGGGGGTGGGTGCCCCATCCCTGGGGGTGTTCAGGGCCAGGTTGGATGGGGCCCTGGGCAACCTCGTGTAGATCCAGGCCTGAGGTTGGTGGCCCTGCCTGTGGCAGGGGGGTTGGAGCTCTGTGATCCCTGGGGTCCTTTCCAACCCAGACCAGTCTGTGATTCTATGATTCTATGAATGTGGCATTACTAATAGGATACTCAGTCTAGTTGTACTTACTGCAGGCTGGAGTGTAACTGAAACTAAGATGTAGGGCTTTTCCACAAGATGAACTGTGGCAACCTTTCACCTACCTGAGGATGTGTTTTGTTTCCTGTTGAGGATCATGGGTGCACACATTTTTATACAGACGTTTTGCATGCAAGAGGGAAAGTAAATTGGATTATATATACAAAGGATTACCACTGACTGATACTGCTGTCACAAGCATGTGTACTGAAGATGCAAATTTGAGGCTGGGTTTGCTACTACTACATGATAAAGCAGTGGAACAGGTATCAAAGGTCACATTAAGACCCAGCTTTTCCACAGTGGTTGAGGGTGTTGAGAACTTCGTTCTTCCATCCATGTCACTTCATTGTCCTGGCAACAGCTCTGAAAGCTGTGTGGTGTTTTGTTTGCTTGATTCTTTTTTAATGAAAGAGTGAGATCTTTCTAAACTTCCAGAGTTTTTAATGTTCAGCTTCCCCATTGAGATTCAATTATGCAACTAGATGTTTGTATCCCTCATCAAAATTCCTCCTAGGGCTGAGGAACAGTAGTTTCCATTTGTTTGGAGAGAGAAATCTGATTTTCCTTTACCTTAAGTGAGTGTCACTTTTGTATTTAGTTCACCTCTGACAATTACTCCAGGTAGACTTAGTTATTTTGACTTTTAGTTATTTTGACTTTTAGTTATTTTGACTTTTAGTTATTTTGACTTTTAGTTATTTTGACTTTTAGTTATTTTGACTTTTAGTTATTTTGACTTTTAGTTATTTTGACTTTTAGTTATTTTGACTTTTAGTTATTTTGACTGCTAGAGCTTCACTGTTTTCATTTAACACCAGCTTCATTCAAATGCTTCTGGTAGTTGGTTTTTATTGTCCTTTTTTCTGAAGTGATGTTTGCAATAAAACACATGTAATCAAAACTATGTCATGTCCTTTCCTTAATTGCAAACAGCAGTGTAAGGAACAGAGGGAGATGGAGGTGTATCTTTTTTGCTAGCGATGCTTTAAGTACTATTAGCCAAACTGAACTGGCCTGTTTTTCTTTGTATGTGCAGCATGGCAATTCTTGGTTATAAAAGGCCCCTTGAAGAAAAAGATTTGTGGTCACTGAATGAAGATGATACTTCAAAAATTATTGTAGAGCAACTAAGTAAAGAGTGGGACAGAGAAAAAGCAGAGTGTAAACAGTAAGTACACAAACAAGTCTGCAAATGGAGATTGATCTGAGTTGTTTAAACATTAATAAGCTGCTCATCCCTGAAAATGAGCCAACTAAAAATGGCACCTACCTCTTCAAACTGTCTGTTCTTCATTAATATTAACAGTCATGTTTGCTTATTTTAATGTGTCTAGGCAGAGCCAAGCAGGAGCCCTCTGGGGCTTGTGTACCACCTACACACTTTAGGTACTTAAAATGTACATAGGCAGGTACTGACAGTGTCAAAGTGAAGAAGGGCTGGAGATATGTAAGAAGAAGGGATCAAGTTTGTCAGATTGTAGAAAATGAACAATTTTCATCACTGAGCTGGTCATTGTCTAGCCCCATGATCCTCCTGGGTACAATAGACCACAACATCTAGGTACCACGAACCAAAAGGAACTCCTCATCATCTCATCATCCCCATTGTAATTTTTTTGGCCTGATACTATTTTTAGCCTTAGGGCTCCTAGCAGTGAGCAACGCTTCACTTCCTCGCAGTTACGATATGAAACTGTCTCAACACATGAATGGCAGGAAAGGAAGAGATGTCCTGCTTTAAAAAGCTGAGACCCTCCCCCTGGTTGAAATGATGAGGCTCAGAACTTGCATATAGCTACATCCATGCTGGAGAGGATATCCTTTTTATCACATGTTCTGCCCTAATCTAATCTTAAGACATTATCTATTGTGCAACTGTATTTCCTTCTCCCACTGGTTAGTGTCCAGAATGTTTCCAAACAAACAGATGTGATAATGGTGTGTTTCAAATGAGAAATCTCGATAAGGAGGAGGCCTGTGCTTCCATTTCCTTTCATTGTGGAGATTTCTTCTCCATGTGGAGGCTTTCCTCTGTTCTCTGCTGTGCGTATCCTTGCCAAATTGGAAAGACCCTATTATGTGATAATATTAGGAGAGAGTTGTAAGGTTCTTGGCAAGGCTGAATATGATGTGGAGAGTTCTACTTCACAGCTAAAATTTGTCAGGTTTCCAGCACTAGCAGCAGCAGCTTGTCCACTCATGCTCTGCGTGTCTGTGCTGTGCTTTTACTTTGAGGTTGGTTTTTTTTTTCCTTAACGTCTCTATTTTTATGGTGTGGAATAATGTGCATTGTCTGGTTTCTGGTCTTCAGCTGCACAGACATACCTCTTGCTCCCCCAGGCTTTTATATAGTAAGAACACAGGCATTGTGCAGAAGTGCCTAGGGTCCAGGAAAACTTTTGGTAGGAAACCAGAAACCGTGCCTGGAATTTTGTCATGGGATTCATTGAGCTTTGGACATTATTCATACAAACTGGGGCCAGTTGGCAATGAATTTAACCATAAATTCTGGCTTGTCTGTAGCTCAGGTAAAATTTTGTTATGACTGTATTAATGATTCTAAGGTGGGGAAAGGAAAAAAAACAAAGCAACTCACTGTACTCCGAATTGCTGGGTTTCACATAACTCTCAAAGTTAGTTTCATGGCTCTGCTTATTCTGCAATTATAGGTAGGTATTCTCAATTACTTCATGTCAAATAACATTAGTGGTAGTTGCTTGGGAGTGTTGTAAATATTTTTTTTTAAAATCTCATTAAATCTGCTCCAAGCAAGCTTTTGTGGCATTAAAATGCAGCGTTGAGTTGTACATGTGTTGAAAGGGGCATGGAAAATATTTGCAGCGTACACAGTAGTAATTTATTTTTCAAAACTTAATCAGTTGCAACTCTGTCATAACCAAAGCTTTAAACATATTTTATTGTAATGATTATCACATTTCTGTTGTTCCTAGACCTACAAAACCTTTTTTACATTTTCCTTCACAGCTGTATTGTGAATTACTGTTAAATAATTGCTAATAATTCATTTGCTTCTAATGAGTTACAGGAGAGATCGGTGTGGATTCAAGTTGTTATTTTAGATAATAAAACACACAGAGAGTATTTTTCTTTTCCTCTCTCTGCATGTATGGCTGAAGTCCTTACTTTACAGATAAGAGCAGTTGCTTCTGAGAAAAGCTGTGCTGGATGGAGGAGACAGAGCTGAAATCTGTTTTGCCTCATTTTTAGTTAGCTTCTGAGTCTGTGCTTATGGGGACAATTGAAGATGCAGGGACTTGTCATCGCTATTGAGAAAGCTATGTCTTTTCCCATGAGATAATCAGCATCTATTATCTGCCCTGCTATTAATAATGGAAACCAGGCACATGCTTTTTTGCCTTGATAAAAATAAAAGGGTGTATGTAGTTCTACATGCTGCTGAAAACCTGACCTCACCTAGCTACCCATAGTAAACACTAGAAGTGATTTTCTCCCTGTGGGATTTTTTGCTGCGAGAGAACTATTGCTTTGCTATTAGCTCACTATAATAAACATTTTTTATAGCACAAAGTTAGGGGCAAACAGTCTTGTTTCTTCAAATCCTTCAATGAGTTTAACAGCCTGGTTGCCAGAAAAATAAAGCTTTGCTCATAAACTCTCCAGGTTTGATCTGGAAGGACAAAGCCAACACTGTTTGTTCTTGTCTGGGGAGAAAATAAAATGTCTGGTTTAGGTTCTCCCCCAGCCCTTCAACTTTATTGCAAAGGAATTGGGATTTGTACATGCCTTTGTTTTGAAAGGATGTGAACAAGTTTCTACCTGTGGACTGTTAGCCACGGTGATCATTTTGAATGTTCACAGGCTGTTGGAACTGTTTGACTCTGCAGCCAGCCAGCTCCAAAAAAATCTACACACTCTTTATGAAGATTCATAAATCCAACCTCACGTGGTTGTACTTGATTCAGTGAAATAAAATAATGCTGAATAGACTGATGTAGATGTAGCTTGAGACAATTAATATAACTTTAATCTGTGTAATTTAAGAATATATTTGTGTTGGATTTTAGTAGAATATGGCTGTGACTGTGTGAGCTGTTTCGTGAAAGCAGCTACAAAACTCAGCCATAACAGTGCAACAGCCTTGAAGCTAGTGAAGACAGGGGAGTCATAAATAATGAGACCAACGACCAATTAAGAGACAGAGTATATCTTGTTTTCAGTTAAAGGGGTTCCTAACTAGTTTTTGTAGGAATGTGTTTTTGAGTTCAGGAGTGTGTTTTGGTAACTATGGAGGAAACTGTAAAGAGCATGTGCTGAGAGAGAGGAAGACGTCCTGCCTTCATCCCTGAAGACACCAGAAGACCCCCTGAGTGTCACTGAGCATGCTCTGTCTGGGAAGAATTAATATAAATGACTTCTTAGAAATAATTTGTATAACCCTGCCTTTTCTTAGAAATTATAATGAATATGTAGAGTTAATCTGTATAAATGTGAGAAATTTGGCTTTGATGGGCACACACATCAGGAGGAGCGATTGGTCCCCTGTGTGCCCAGCACTGCAATTAAAGGATCCCTGCTTCAGAGGCACCAAGGTCAGGGAGTTCTGATTCTGACTTTCTGAGGCATCAACTTACAAATGATTTTTTAAATGCCTTCTTGTCTTCACTGTTCCTAGGGTCTCTCTGCCGTCTGTCCCTTCTCATAAGGCTTATGTGCCCCAGACTTACTTCCTTCTCCCTGCTCCAGCTGGACTTAAACTTCCTGGCTGACATTCAGGAAATTGTTCTGTAGGTCCCATGGTCCTCAAAAAACCAACACCAGTTCAGTATTTGCTGGTAGAAAAGCTGCCAGGCTGCTCTTTGAGAGCAATTCATGGAGGAAATGATTTCCCAGAGTGCCCTATCTTTATTGGTGGGCAACAAGTCAGGCACCCAAATCCCAAAGGTACTGCTAGAAAACCCACCTAGAGCCCTGGAGACCAGTGCAGACCTGTTGAGTCCATTTTTCACAAGTCAGCCTCAGAGTGCTTTGCAGAAGAGGCCGCTTTCTTTGGCTCATGTTGCAGGTGGAGAAGCTCAAAGTGAAAAAGGGATACAGCAAGACAGGGTTTAGATGCTTAAAATGTCATCTGAGTAAAATTTAGGCACCTAAAGCCAGAGATTCTGTCCTGAAATTCTCAGACAGCTGTGGCCCAGATCTGGGAGATGGCTCAGCTTTGGAGCTGCTATGGTTTGTAGGCTTTCAAGCTTCCAGGAATGCAAAAACTTTGTACTTTGAGAGGGCTGTGCCTGCTTCCTCTCCTAGCTTGGTGTGTGATGCAGCGCCTGTCTTCCCAGAGGGATTCAGACTTCTTCTCTGAAAGCAGCTGTGTGATCAGATAAGGCTAAAGGTTTAGTACAGCTACTGATTGAGTAACAAATACAGTCTCAGAAGGACTAGGTGAGCCTACCTTTTGTGGTATGTAAATAGCAACTGTTAGAGGATTCCTCTACAAGAAATTGGAGATTCAAGGTCAACTCCACCTTCTGCCAAAAGAAATCAGGCCTTCCTCTCCTACTACTTTGTGCCACGTTCTCATTCCATGGTGATTAATTTTTCTAGCCCTTGGAGTACACTTCAGAAATACTGCAGGAAAAGAGAAGGAGACTCATTACACCAGAGTGGCATATCCCTGAATGCATCTAGAGTTTTTAAAATCTTGCTATTGATCAGTAGCAAAGCAAAGACTCTTAAAATGTTACCACAATGCTGTAGATGTGGGGCAGTGACATTCTTATTGTCATTTCTTGTTGCATTCACCTAGGAAAGAAGATGTGACATATATGAAGAAATCTAACCATGTGCTGAATCACGTTGGTGATGGTCCAGAGGAAGCAGAAGTTCTGATCAGAGACAAGAAGCACAATAGAAAGCCTTCCTTTCTCAAAGCCTTGTTGAGGACCTTTGGGCCATACTTCTTAATTGGCTCCTTCTTCAAGCTGATACAAGACCTACTTTCTTTTGTCAACCCTCAGCTGTTAAGGTTGGTTTACTCTGTGAGTAGTTCATGTGCAATCCCTGTGGAGGCTTGGCTTTGGAATGGAGTGTTTACTTTTGAAATGCACAGCTAGTTTCCTCTCACAGTGCTGCATGTGTATGGTCCCCCACTTTCCTACTGAAATGCCATCAGACAGGGCTTCTTTATTGTGAACTAAGCTGTAAATTGGGCAGGTTTCACTGAAATTCCAGCCCTAACCATTCTCTGATTCTATGAAATGCGATATAAATCGCCCCTCACCAGTAGACAGCTTTGAATTACAAATTACCTGTTGTTCTGTGCAGCAGTTCAAAGCAATTTCTCCTCATTTCTAAAGGATTATTTGTGAAATCAAAGCGCAGCACTGCTTGCTGGATCCAGTAGTCTCTGTACATCTGATGCCCACATGTGCTGGTGATGGCTGCAGCTGTAGTGTGTCTTGATACACAAATGAAGTGTGATGCTCAAGTCTGTGGTGCCTCTGTCATCTGGGAAAGATTTTGGATCCTTTAGATGAGTTCATGTATTCTTAGTTGTGCACTGCAGTGGGAGTGTGTGAGGCAGAGTTGCAGTAAATTTCCATGTGAAAGAAAATTATAGGTCTATTAAAAAAAAACTCTTGACAGAAGTGGTATGCCCTCCTTGTATGAGGAACACCTTACCTTCATCTCCAGGGGGGCAGCTGCTCAACCTGATCCCTAAAGGAATCTGCATGATACTCACATTCTTTTCCTCTGTTAATATTATTCCTAGAGTGAGAATTTCACCAGATAATCATTAACTAAGAAGAAACTAACAGTGGAAATACCAGCATTTCTATCAAATGATAGGTTTAGGTTGGATATTAGGAAGAGGCTCTTCACTGAGAGGGTTGTTGGGCCTTGGAAGAGGCTCCCCAGGGAAGTGGTCACAGCACTGAGCTGGGCTGAGTTCAAGAAGCATCTGGATGATGTGCTCAGTCCTATGCTCTGACTGGGCTGGCCCTGTGTAGAGCCAGGAGTTGGACTTGATG
Source organism: Porphyrio hochstetteri (assembly GCA_020800305.1). NCBI lineage: Eukaryota > Metazoa > Chordata > Aves > Gruiformes > Rallidae > Porphyrio > Porphyrio hochstetteri. Next base: position 2,591,530 of record CM036923.1, on the reverse strand, counting down.
ATCCTTCTGGGTCCCTTCCAACTCAGATAATTCTAGGAGTCTATGAATTATTTCTTCATATCTAAATCAATGGAAAAGCACGTAGTCCTGGTAATGCATGAGAGGGGAATGGAGTTTGGATGGAGGCCACAGGTAGATGTGGGGAAGGGGAGAAGAGAGGGCCTGTATGAGTGCCTCTCTTAAAATAACACTGCTGTGGAGCTATGTTCTGGGATCATGTTGTTCTGTGGGTGGTTTGTGACATACCCAGAAATTTGCTAAAAAGAGGGTCCGACCCAGTATGGTGACATTTAATAGCTTACAGCCTGTCTTCTTCCAGAGTGCCTAGTGAAGAGGAGGCAGCTGGCTTCCTTCTGAGAACACTAAGTATAATCTATTATGGGAATTTCTTAAATTTGCATAAATTCCTGGAAACATTGTTAGTGGGATCTGCAGGCATATGATAGGGAATTTCTTCTTCTCCAATCTAAATTCCCGCAGTCCTGGAAAATGCACTGCTGGTGGTAAGAGAAGATGAAAAAGCCATGGCTGTCTGGTAGGTTGCATGTAAGATAGTTTTATGTTTCTAAAAAGATTGCTGAATCCCATGCTGGGACCACAGGGAAGAGATTTTCCTGAAACTGTCTGCTTACAGCACGGAACGACTGGTGCAGTGCAGAAGGAAGACCCCTCTGGGCTGGAAGAAGAAAGATGTACCAACTTAATGCCCATAACACAAGGCGTGGGGGCCTGAGTTGTAGTTTCCAGGTGCATTTTCCCCCGTTGGGTTATTTGAACTATGGATTCAGATCTCTGCTCCTCCCGTATTTTGACAGTTCAGGACTCTGGTCAGGAGGCTGGAATCGCAAATGGGATTTTTGGGAATGCTGGACATCCCCGTGTGTCGTTCTGCGATGGCAACAGTGTGCAGGGAGAGCAGCTGTGTGCAGTAAGGAATGGCCTGTTAAAAGATGATACAACCAGTTTAATGGTACTACTTCACCAGAAAAGCAGTAGTGAGGAACCATGCATCCAGGAGGGTGTCTTTTAATTTAGCTTTTTTGTGGGAAAACACCCCAGGCAGAAGCACTCAGGCTGCTCGAAAGGATTTGGGTAAGAAGCTGGTTTTGCCTGCTTTCCTACACTGTCCTACTGTGTCCTGTCATTCACCTCTTGCCCTGGGGGGCTGCCTAACAGAGCTGACACAGTGAGCCCTGTGTTTAAAGGCTGGATCTCAGGGGGGAAACTTAGGGTTTCTCGTCATACTTCCCTTTCTACAGGTTCATTTGCAAATGGACTTTCTCTCTGGCAGAACCTAAGGTTTTGCTGTCCTATCTTTGCCATGTTGTTTGACTGAAATCGTAACTCAGCTTGCATCCTGGAGAGCTGTTTACTTTTTGTGGTTAGAGAGAGGATGTGGCAGGATGCCATAGCTGAGAGAAGCTGTGTTGTTATGTCCCATTAAACTTGCTGCATGGCTTTTATTTTTGTTTCTTTTTCTATTTCCTTCCTTAATCTTCTGAAAACTAGTGTATTAATCGGCTTCATCAAGAACAAAGATGCCCCAGCCTGGTGGGGATTTTTGATTGCGGCTTTGATGTTTATCTGTGCTGTGCTGCAGACACTCATCCTTCACCAGCATTTCCAGTACTGCTTTGTTACTGGCATGAGGCTGAGAACTGGGATCACTGGAGTGATATATCGAAAGGTAAGACTGGAAGCATTTAATGGGCTGGAACACCAGTGTATAGCCAAGCAAGTGGCCTCAGTTCTCAAATACTTGGGGAAGAGGATTGGAGAAGAATATAAAACTTCATACTTCACAGTGTGTGTGTATGTATACACACACACACACACACACATATATATATACACACTATCATACTTTACAGAATTTTCTAGCAATCTACAACTTCATGTCAGTGTACTGATAGGTCACCAGATGTGTCACAGGCAGATACTGATTCACTTTAAATTGTTTGGAAAAGGGATCACAGAGAATATTGTGTTAGTGCTATGAGCTGATTAGAGGCGACTAGGTTTTCTTCAGAACACTACATACAACTTGAGGTAGAGGTGCTCACACGGAAATCATTTCATGAAGTCTTGTTCTTTGGCAGTTAGGGGTTGATGTAGGTGTGAATTATTTTCTTCTTGATGGAAGAGCACAGTCTTGGGGAGTGTCTTGTCTTGTTAATTAAAGATTTCTCCTCTGTTTCTCCATACATACCAACATCGCAAAACCACGGAATCTCTTATTTCTCAGTCCCTGGTCATCACAAACTCAGCAAAGCGCTCATCTACTGTTGGAGAAATTGTCAACTTGATGTCAGTGGATGCCCAGCGTTTCATGGACCTGATGACTTTCCTGAACATGTTGTGGTCTGCACCACTCCAGATATTTCTCGCTTTGTATTTCCTCTGGCAGGTACAGACATTGTCACATGTTTTCAGGCTTTGTCTGAATGATGGGTAGCCTTACTACTTTTATTGTTAATTTGACCCACCACTGCTTTTTTTTAGAAATTGATTGTTCTGCCTGGTAGTAAAATAGCTTCTATGGGTGTACATGATCAATTAGTCTCTTAATTACTTAGTTCAGCTGGCAGACAAGATAAATCAGAATCAGAAGATGGCCTTTTGGTCTCCTCTGTCCCTACCATGCTTTGATAGGATCAGTCTTGGACTTGTCAAAGTGTTCCCAGTAGTTGATACAAATGAGAGCTAGAGGGAAACGGTTTAAAAAACAAACAAAAAAAATCCTGGACATAGGAGGTCTAAGCCATGTATAAAGATTATATCATGCCATATAAAGAAATTTTGTGCAAGTCACTGTGAAAAAACACCACAGCTCACTTCGAATCACTGTAATTTTTCCTTTGCTACAGTGGTTTCTAGTTTATTCCAGAACCAGCTTTCATCCTTAAGACGTTTCTATGCAATTAATCTGTTTTCCTACATAAAACAGTAGCACAAACATAACCATGTTGATTTAGACTTGAAAGCCATTAAGTTGCAGCAGCTTTATGAGTTACTACTCCGCTGGTAAGCTGAACTCTGGTAGCTAGCAGCTTGTATGCTTTTACTCACATTAAGGGTACAGGGTTAATTCAGTAATTGCAGTTCTCTAGGTCAGAGAGAAGGCAGTGGAAAAAAATCCTCCCTTGGCTTATTTGTTCCCTTTCTACATTTGCTCGATAGCTCTGTGTTTGCATTAGTTCCAACTTACTTTCCCCTCCCGGTGGGAACCACGTAGAGGGTAAAAAGGGCTTTGCTATCACCAATACTAGCAGAATAGTAATAATTCAAGGTGGAAGCTGTCGTATTTTTCTGTCTCCTCCTCGTAGTTGTTCTGTGGATTCAGAACACTTCATTGGGAGGAGGTCAGCTTATGTCTGTAAAACATTGGGTTCTGTTTCTGTAACCCGCTGTTGGTGTAATGCTGTGGGTAATGGCAGCAACAACAACAACTTAACCTTTTTTCTTCCAATCAAGACTTTAGGGCCTTCTGTGCTGGCAGGAGTTGCTGTGATGGTTTTACTCATCCCATTTAACTCTGCAATAGCAATGAAAACCAGAGCATTCCAGGTAAGGCACTGTCGTGGTTTTGCCCCAGCCGGGGGCCGCACCCCACACAGTCGCTTGTACTTTTAAAAGGAAGGGGGAGGGAAAGTTGGGGGAGGGGGAAAAGGGAAGGAAGAAAGGAGGGAAAGAAACCACAACCTAGAAACCAGAACCACGCAGGTTGGGATAAGGATAGTTTACTAAACAATAACAGAAAACTAGATATAACAATAACAGAAGTTTAAAGTACAAAATAGATGAAACTGGTGATACACAATGCAGTTTCTCACCAAACCACAGAACCCAGGCCGCACAGCTTAGAGCCGTCCCCGAACCCAGAAACTGCCCGTCCTGGCGTTGTCTCCTCCTCTTCCCCCCAGTCCCCTTTATACTGAGCATGACGTAACTGGCATGGAATATCCTCTTTGGCCAGTTCGGGTCACCTGTCCTGGCTACGTCCCCTCCTTTCTCACTAGTAAGGAAGTATGAAGAACTGAGAAAGGTCCTTGATTGCCCGGCAACAACCATAAACATCAGGGTGCTATCAGCACTGTTCTCATCCTAACACCCAAACATGGCATTCCATCCACTGCTAAAAATAATTAACTCCATCATAGCTGAAACCAGGACAGGCACCAGCAGAGAACATGACGTTATCTGAATTGGCATCTGTGCTACAAGAAATTAAGGCATCAGTGCTTGTCTTGCCCAGTAATGAGGTGCCATTTGCACCAATTTCCTTGTGAGTAAGATTGCACTGATATCTTTAATAACTGTTTCTCCATAGTGAATTGAAGGCTATTCAAGGGAAAGGTGTGGCATTGAGTCCGTGGCTCCTTCATACCACTCAAGCAGTTTATGGGATTAGCAGAAAGTTTCTTTGTCTCCATTTCCCTTCACATCACAGCTTCTTCTAGGAGTGTCTAGGAAAAGGGCAAATAAATTCTGTGCTTCAGGCTGTGAATGACTGCGTTCAGAGATGGGAACTGAAACCTGACAGCTTATTTTTTATGCTAATAGCCAGTTTTGACTTTCACTGCTACTGAACTGGGCTTAAATTTGAATTATTATCCTAAAGTAAAAGGATCCTTTACTCCTTCCTTTGTAGTTTTAGTTGTCTGTAGTCAGGGAAGGCTGAAAAACACCAATATAATAGTGCCCTCTGGCTTTGTGCTGGAAAAATATAATAAGTGTCTTGTGCTGTGCAACTGGAAGACTGAAAAAATCCATCAAGCTGGTGATGTAAAAATGGTAAGAGTTGGAAAGCAATTATAATTTATGACATTTAAACACAGCCTTAGTAACAGAGTGGTAGTATTTCGTGTCTTAAAAGAGACATTCAGGCTTCCCATTAAATCTCTGATGCTGACACGTTAGCATTAACATTCATTATCACCCTTGCCCATTACAAGATGCTCAGAGCTGTGTACCTGGGTGTGCACGTGTGTGTGTGTGTGTGTGTGTGTGTGTGTGTGACTGCAGTTTTTCATTTTGTCTACATAGCTGAGCAGGGATTTTATTTTCTTTATTAAAGTAACTGAATGAAGCACTGTATTCTAACACAGAGAAAAAAAACCCCACCCCAAACTAGAAGTACCCATGGTTTTCAAGGGATATCCTGAGCAATACAACTGTGCATATCAGGGAAAAAAATCTGAAGAAATCAAAGGAAGAAGTAGGTAGTATTCTTGTGAAGTGCCTGAACCTTTCTTTAAGCTGGTTTTTAAAATACAACCCCTAACAGTGAAGATGAGTGGAAAGCTTTTGTACTCTGCTTTTCAGCCATTTTCTTTGATGTCTGGTTTCCTTGGAGGTACACTCTTGCACAGTAAGCTCGCTGATAACAGTCTGGCTTTCTTTAATTACCTTTTGCATCCTCTTTAGAAATAGCCCAAGGACCATCACATCTGTGAGACAAGATGTTGAAAGCTCTCTTCTCCTCGTTCCTCTGACACTCTGTCTCCTGTGTTTACTCATAACCCAGGTGGAACAAATGCGATACAAAGACTCCCGCATTAAATTAATGAATGAGATTCTGGGTGGCATCAAGGTGCTGAAGCTGTATGCTTGGGAACCATCCTTTTCAGAAAAAGTGCTGGAGATACGAAAGAACGAGCTGCAAGTTTTGAAAAAATCTGCCTATCTCAACTCTTTGTCCACCTTTGCCTGGATCAGCGCTCCATTCCTGGTACATTGAATTTGCATGACTTTCTAAGCTGTCCAGATACATCCTGGAAGGATAAGTGTGAGGCTTTCTGCTTGCTAAATGTACATAGGAATAAAATGTAAATACTTCTTAAAAAAAAATTATTCACATGCTTTGAAGCAAAGTTCCCTGTTCTCTAGAGCCTTTTTGTTAATCGGTATTAAATTATTTCTTGATAAAGCTTGCCAGTGGAAGCTGGGAATAGCTGTCTCAGGAGAATTTCCACCCACTTCAAAGTACCTCCCTTAACAAATTGAAATTAGAATTTGAAACCTCAGAGATACTTGTGAATAGCCAAAATAGCAAAAAAAACCCCTTCATTGAGTCAGTCAGGGCAACATCTGTTTTAAGTTCTCATTTCTACCTTTCCCTTTGCACCGCACCGCTTCTTGTAGTGGGAGAGTGAGTTGTTAAATTATTCTGCAACCTAAGAAAAAAAGATTGATTTAACATAAAAAATAAGGCCCAAATGATACATTTCCAATTCTGAAATGCTTTTTCCTCAATTTTCTCTTTCCCACTTCATTGTGCTGTGATCCCTCATGCAGAAAGGGGTTTGCTTTTGGTGAATAAAAACATTCAGATAAGGGCTTTGTCAAAAATATTCCTAGCCAACAGTTCTCGAGATCAAAGGCCCAACCCTGCAGAAATATTCTTAACAGCCTCAAGATCCTGCCTCTTTCATGTTTCCTTAAACTTAATGCACTTCCTTAAATACACATTTCCATTCCTGGTCACTGTTAGTTTGCTGCAGAGTATCGGTCCCTCCACGGTGGATGGGCCCTGGCATACGGCGAACCGATAAATAACTTGGATTTTACTCCCTTTCAGTAGGTCTTGTTTGCTTAGCCTGCAGTTTACAATGGGAAAATGTGGTTGGGTGGAGTTGGAAACACAGCCAAACCACAGCCAGATAGCTGCTCCTTGTTTTATTTACCAGAGTTCTGTAGTTCACCTCTTGAATCTCCTAGTTCAACTCAATGTAGCCATTAGTAATCTGAAAGTTATTTCATTCTGCGTGCCCTTTTTTTTTTTGTATCAACTTGTTTGTGTGACTTGTCATTCTTAAAGCATGTTGAAAAGGTCAGAAACAGAGAATTTACCCAATTTTGTTGTTGATACTTCTGTTTCAAAGGCGCCCATCAGGCTCGACTGCTTTTTCAAATGTCAAAACCTTATATACATCTTGCTGTAAACACACTCTCTGGCTTTCAGGTAGCGTTGACAACATTTGCTGTATACGTCTCAGTGGATGAGAAGAATATCCTGGATGCAGAAAAGGCTTTTGTCTCCCTCTCCTTGTTTAATATCTTAAAGTTTCCCCTCAATATGCTTCCACAAGTCATTAGCAACATTGCGCAGGTAAGAAGGGTCAGGTGCATCACCTTGTTTTGAACAACAAGAATCCCAGATGTCCCTAACTACTGGAATGTAGAGATCCCTGGCACCTGCCTCAGCTGGTTTTCTGTACCCTTTCTCTACTGCTGCCCTGTATTGGAAAGCCTGACCCCTTCTGAGTAAGCTTGCCAGTGTGCATGTTGCTTCCCTTGGATGAACTCAGTTTAGTCTGAGAAATTTCACTGTTAAAAGCTTGAATTTCATCATAGGACTCATTACAGGGAAAGAATGAGTCACTGTTCAGGAAGCCCATGGGGCTGAAAGCTTAAGCCATTCTGCATGCTTTCTTTTTCAGTAGTAAGAGCATTAAGTCCCCATTACAAGAATGATAAAATAATGATGTGCTCTTTTCTTAGACAAGTGTTTCCTTAAAGAGAATTCAACAGTTCCTGAGTCATGATGAGCTTGATCCGAATTGTGTAGAAACAAAAGTGATTGCACCAGGTAAAGACATTGGTATTTTTCTAAACTATGCTAATCCAAGAAACATCTTTTATTTATTTTAGATTGGGTTATTAACAAAAAAAATATAATAACAATAATCTTGGTTAGAAACAAAAATAAAAAAGAAAAGAAGCTGCTGCTTTAAGAAGTATTTGTTCTTGAGGCTCTGTGGAAATGACAGAAGTTTCTGGCTATATTTTTGAGCTTTGAGCTGAGTTCTTGGGCCTGAGTTTGCATCTGCAATTGATTGGCTGCTAACAGCACCGCATAATGAAGTGCATCTACTGACTGCAGATAGCAAGACCTGCTCACACCTTTCCAGCAAGACCTGCTTAAACCTTTCATGCTGCACAAATGCTCAGGAACATTGTAAACAGTGGGAAACAGTATCCCAAAAGAAATGAGCAAATCAGGTGGTCTCAAAAAAGTGTGTTTTGTCATGTAATGCACATGATGCTGTAGACAGAGCAGGAGGGATGGCTGCGTGGCTGCCGTGCGATTGCTGTTACACACCACTTCACCCGGAGGTAAAGACATCCTGCAGATCTTTAACTTGGTAGAGTGGCAAGCAAAAAGCTGCACAGGGGCAAATTTAAGCTGATACATCAAAGTCAACAGCATGCAGTGGTCTCCTAGGACTCCAGAACTGGCTTCTTAAGTAAAGTGCTAACGGTTGCACAGGGATTGTGAGCAGCAAACGTTGGGACTAGCCTCACTGGGGCAGGATGAAGCAGGACAGCTTTTCAGCTCTGGGAGTCTGTAAGCTCACAGTCTATAGCTTAAGCTGCAATCAGATATTTTCACTGAACAAGTGTGTCTTGTGACCCACAGTCATGAGATTGTGCTTCCCATGCCAGTAGGAAAGGGAGCTGCAGTGTATGTGAAACACCCATAAATAAAGATCCCTCTGTCTGCCAGTCTCAGCTGTGCTGTGCTGGTGATTCTGGACTATTCCTGCCTTCTCTCTTCTGTTTTTGTCATACAGGCAATGCCATCAGTGTCACAAATGCGACGTTCAGCTGGGGAAAGGAGCTTAAGGCATCTTTGAAAGAGTAAGATTTCTTTATGCAATTGCAAGGGAACATCTATACCTGGTTTCTGGTTCCTGGGAGGTCTGTTTGAGAGATGTCTAGTAATATCTGGAGGCTCACTTCTGGAAGAGTGAGCATTGCGTATCACAGAATCACTAGGTTGGAAAAGACCTTTGAAATCGAGTCCAACCATACCTGTCCTCTACTAACCCATATCCCTGAGCACCTCCTCGACTCATCTGTTAAATACATCCAGGGTGGGTGACTCAGCCCCCTCCCAGGGCAGCCCGAGTGCCCCATAACCCCTTCGGTGAGGAACTTTTTCCTAATGTCTGAGCTGACCCTGCCCCGGTGCAGCTTGAGCCCGTTCCCCCTCATCCCATCAGCTGTGGCTTGGGCAAACAGACCATCACCCACCTCTCTACACCCTCCTTCCAGGTAATTGTAGGTGGTGATAAGGTCTCCACTCAGCCTCCAGGCTGAACACCCCCAGCTCCCTCGGCTGCTCCTCAGAGGATTTGCCCACCAGCCTGGTCACCATTCTCTGGACACACTCCAGGTCCTCAATGTCCTTCTTGTAGGAGGGCCCCAAATGCAGTATGTGTGTCTCTTCTGCCTTTCAAACATCAAGCTAATCCTCATGCCTCATGGTATTAGGCTTTACAGAACAGTGCTGTAAGGCTTTAACTCCACAACCACAACTATGAAATAGTGACCTGTTAAAGGACAGAAAGGCTTCAGAAATGTCTTCAAAAGACATTTTTTTAACTGAAGTGTTGGACAAGTCAAATTGATCTGATGGATTTGAGGACATTTGAGATGTTTGGGTTTGGTCTTGGGTTGCTTTAAGAATCTTGTGGCAGACTCATCCCTGTGGCTGTAGATGGGCTGTTTCGAGATGGGGAAACAGGGGTGCATGTTTTGCTCATTTGCCTATTTAAATGAAGGCAAACAAAATTTCCCTGGAAGTGTATACTTCCATGTGTTATGCTTTGTTGTCAGATCAAACTCACAGAAACCTGAGCAGCATTCTTAGCATTCCCAGCCCAAGGAGCTCGTGCTGCTGTGCTGAGAGTATGTTAATAGGTTATACATGGATAACCTGCAAGGAAGAGATTTAGAGCTCAAAGGAGCCTGTTTGGTTCAGGCAGTCATATCCACAGCCAGGTAGATTTCAGTGTTCTGGGGTTTACTTCAGAAAGAACCCTGCATCTCCAGCTCCAATGGCTAGCCTAAAATGACCTGGTGACTTCCTAAAGTAGCCGTAAGGCAAAACTCAACTAGAGAGAAGGAGCAATGAAAAAGAAAAAGTAGTTTTGATTTTTCCTGCTTTGAAAAACAAACTAATAAAAAAATAAGGACCAAACAAAGCCCCTCCATTCTTGCAGAGTTCAAAGCATCAATTTTACCTGCATGGTACAAATCTGCATAAGAATTGGAGCCCTAGTTTTGCATCAGGATCTGCACAAACAGAAGTCTGGCTTGATTTCATTAGCGAAAGGCGCTTTGATGGCAAATAAACTGTCTGTCAGTCGTTTCTGTATCGGTTCAGCTTCAAAACCAGGATCTGAAGCAATACCACTAATAACACAGCAGGGAAAACAGTAAAGGTTTTTAATTGGGGAAGTTTCGTTTTTCCTGTGGCATTGCAATCCTGATTTGCTAGCCCTGGAAGCACAGTGCTGAAGTGGTTTGAACATTTTTAGGTGGGGTGTATTCACTCGTTTCTCTAGGTTTGAAAATCAAAACCCAAAAGACTTCTGGAAAATTGTCTGCTTTCAAAATGCTTCTTAACCCTTTGACTTGCTGACAGACTGATGACACAGACAAGGGTCTTGAAAGGCTTACTACCAATACTCCCATTTTAACAACCAGCAGGATAGATTAATGCTGGGTCTCCATTTACTCCTGCAGTTCTGCTTACAGTTGGTTGTACACAAGAAAGGGAGGAGAAGACCAGTGACCAAGCTGCACTTAATATATCCAGTCAAGCTGAGGTCAGGCTGATTTGTCACTCTGTATTTCAGCCCTGGTTTAAAGACCCCTCATGTCTTTAGTAAACTAATGTTTAATTAATTTCCAGCCTGTTTCCTCCACAGTATAAATCTGTTGGTCCCCAGTGGTGCTTTGGTTGCTGTTGTTGGCCACGTTGGCTGTGGGAAATCATCTCTGGTGTCTGCTCTCCTGGGTGAAATGGAAAAGCTGGAGGGAGAAGTGGCTGTGAAGGTTCGTGCTGTTTATGATGCTGTTTAATGATGGCATGGAAACGTGCTGCTTATGCCTGCCCTTGCTTATAAAGCACAGCAGGCTGATTGCTCCTAGGGCAGTTTGTCTGTGTGTTTATTTGGGTTTTGCCCACACCTGTTCACTTGGGTTTTGTGTGAAATGACTTTCCTGATTCTATCAACTCTACCTTAGCAATTAGCACACATACATGTCTAATGTGAAATATACGTGCTGCAGATCTTAATCAGAGTTTTAAGCATGAATTGCTGCTTGTTACAAGTCAGAGGTTTCCTCTCTTCCTCCTTGTTCTAGGGTTCTGTTGCTTATGTGCCCCAACAAGCCTGGATCCAGAATGCCACACTGAAAGATAACATTTTGTTTGGCCAAGCCTCTAATGAACAAAAATACCAAAATGTCCTGGAGGCCTGTGCTTTAAAAACTGACCTGGAGGTGCTGCCAGGAGGAGATCAGACAGAGATAGGAGAGAAGGTAATTTTTTAAATTATTATTATTTTCAAGTCAAACCTGCTTGGTGATTCCTGCTCTATCTAGTTTAAGAGAGAATGATGTGTAGTTAGCACTTGATTTAGTTGGATCTTTACAGTGACATCCCTGCTACGATCAACCCTGAAATATGCTGGGCAGCTTTGTGGAAGGCAGTTGGACTTCAACTTGTTCCTACCTTTAAGGGTGTGTGTTTTGATGCATAACTGCACATCCCGCCCTGGAAGATTAGAGCATCCTCTGTTTGTTGTCCAATTGCACAGGTGCATCTGTCCAGAATATTTAAAGCCATTCCTTTCCTAGAGGGATAAAAAGGGAGGGAACATATGGTGTGCTTCAAGTGTAAAAGTGATATGATCATCCCTTAACACCTCATTTTAATGAGAAACTTTTACATCTGTGATTACCAACAAAGGTTGGGGTTTTTTCCATAGGCCACTGAATTTGTGATGGGTTTCACTGAATGGGGGTGGATAGGTGGGTTTGTATGTCAGGTGAGATATGTGGAAGATGTCCAGCCCTGCTTTGAATGTTTGCATTTTATATCCTGGTTGATAGTCTTCATAGTTTTACATTTTAACAGCTCCCTTTAGGAGCTTATTAAGCAAGAGGCTTATTCTGTCTCCAGATTGCCTGATGAGTGGAAGTTTGGCAGGGAACAAACAGATTTAGAGGCATTCTGTTCCTGTGCACTCAGAGTGAGTTATTCTCCTCAGCTTCTCATGTTTCAATTTAGCTCCTGAGTGTTGGACTGGGATGGAGCCGTGCAAAGCCAGAGCTGCTGCTGCAGTTGCGTGATAGGTTTTGTTCTCTCCTCTTTCCCTCCAGGGCATCAACCTCTCAGGTGGCCAGAGGCAGCGAGTGAGCCTGGCTCGTGCAGTGTACAGCAACTCTGACATTTACCTGCTGGATGATCCTCTTTCTGCTGTGGACTCACACGTGGCAAAGCACATCTTTGACAAAGTTATTGGTCCAGATGGGGTACTGAAAGGAAAAGTGAGTTGGCATTTAGATCCCCTTGAAAACGCTCACGAACTCAGAAACACTGATGGGTAACAGGAAAGCTGTTTCACCAACAAGGCTTGAGTGCTGAATCATTCCTGAATTTCTGTGTTTACTTGGCAGCGTGGACACCTTCTTCCCACAGCACAGACTGTGGTGAGCTGCTAGTTAGGCATGCCCTGAAGTGATGAGAGCTAGTCAGAACACGTAGAGGCCGAAACCTGGCCTGTCTTTTAAAATCCCTGCTGTGAGATCTCCCAACCCGAGGTGTTTGCAGGAACTTGTAACGATTGTCAGCTTGATCTTGCTTGTTGTTACTTGGAGGCAGCACAGTGAGGAAGTTGTAACAGCAGCTTGCTGATTTTACAGAGGTCTTTGGCAGCGTGCAGCCAAATTTGCAATCTCTTTGCTTCCCCTTCTGCTCCCGTTATGATCTTCTCAGACTGTTTCAGAGCTGAGAAGGGAAGGGCTGCAAAAAAAATCAGCACAAAGGAAAGGGGGAATGGTAATTCGGTTGTTTTCCTTCCCTCTGTGGTCACATGAGCATGCAGTAGGGGATGCAGTAAGTTCGTGTACGTGTTTCCACACCCCTTTGGCTAAGAAGGACAATGTATTTCCCCTGGCATTTCACCTTGACGTGATAATTCACTCCCTGTCCCAAAAACATGGTAGTATTTGGTTATTTGAGTACTGTTAGTCCCTGCAGTGACAACTGAGAGATTTGGGCTTTTTCTCTTTTCTCCTATCCAGACCCGAATCCTTGTGACCCATGGCATCAGCTTCCTGCCACAGGTAGACCATATCATTGTCCTGGCAGATGGCAAAATCTCTGAAATGGGGTCCTACCAGGACCTGCTGAGACAGAACAAGGCCTTTGCCGAATTCCTGCGGAACTACGCGCTCGACGAAGACGTCGAGGAGGACGAGCCAACAAGTACGGTGTTACCTCCTCTTCAAACATCCCTTCTTCCCTCAACCAGATTACAGAGTTTTTCTCAGTTCAAAAGTGTCCCCTGCTTCTTTGTGACAGCCTGGCATTTTTGTGTTACCATGAAAATTACTGTCTAGGGCCAGCTCTGTGTTACTGAGAAGTGTTTTCACAGATTTCCTTCAAAATTTCATCTGGCTTGTCCTAGAAAAAAGTGATTCTTGTGTTAGGAAATTATTTTAAAGTTGGGAATTTATTTCACAATTAACAAGGCCAAGTTTCCTCTCTGTGACTGTGTTCCCAGGCTCTTTGGTTGCACCACTGCTCTCCAGACAGGCAGAGGGGAACATGCAGGACATCTTGTAGCCACAGCAGAGGCTTGCAGTAGTTCTTGACATGACCCCACCATCCCAAGATGATGCCTAAATTGTGTCCTCTAAGTAAATTTAGCTAGAACCAACTGTAATGCTATTGCTTAACAATTCTGATGAGCTAAAGGAATGTGATCTAAATGCATTTGGCAGCCAACCTGCCTCACAATGTCTTTGCAATGTAGTTTGGAGAAGTGATGCACAGGAGGGATGTAAGCAAAGCTACAGGGGAGTTCATGCACGATGACTTTACTGCTGTGGTGGTGTGCTTCATGACTTGCTTTGTACAGCCACCTCCTTCTGTGCTTTCTGCTTTATTCAGCAGAAATTCTGACGTGTGATCTTGTCTTGCAGTGCTAGAGGAGGAAGAAGTCCTGCTAGCTGAAGACACCCTCAGCATCCACACCGATCTGGCAGATAACGAACCAGTGACAAATGAGGTCCGCAAACAGTTTCTTAGGTAAACATGAGGTTCATGTGTTTGCAGTCTGTGTCTGGGGTGAAACACATGTGGAAGATGTTAGGCATATACTGCTCCTCGGTCTGGGCTTTTCAGGTTCCTTAATTTTATCTTATAAATCAGTTTAGTGTCCTTTTGAAAATAAATATGATGCTCAAACATCTATTCGTGCAATCCTCTTTCTCATCCAAACCGAACCAGTCTCTCAAAGCAACTCTCTGGTAACTGGTAACACCAGTCTGTGTCTTTACCCACACAATGCTAAACCACTACTGGAAATCTTTAATAGTTTTCATAACCATACCTATAGACACTGTCCAGCTACTGTGGATGTGAGAACAGAGAAGCTCAGGGCTTAGCTTTGAAATGTCTGTCTTGCAATGAAGCCTCTAAAGGCTGTTGCCAAGAGCCCAGGCCCTGCCACAGTCTTTGCTGGGAACTGTATTTCTGGCATCCCTGAACATTCAGAAGAGTGCTATAAGCACCCAAAGCTGTGAGTGAGGCAGAAGAGCTGGGAATAAATCCAGCCTGCTGCATCCCAGCCTTGCCTCAGCACTGCCACAGTATGCCCCTTTTCTCCTAATGACTCTTCTGTTTTGACTAGGCAACTTAGTGTAATATCTTCTGAGGGAGGAGAATGTCCCAACAAAATGTCAACGAAACGAAGAGTCTGTGAAAAGAAGCCAGCAGAGCCTCCTCTGCCAAGGAGACATCCCAACGAGAAGCTGATTCAGGCTGAAACCACTGAAACGGGAACGGTACGGTCCAAATTGTGTTTACATTTGATCCAGCTCTGTTAAATGACTTGTATAAGTGATGACTGGAGGTTTTAGGTGTTAATCTGGTGGCTGCTGATCATTCAAACCTGGTTATACGTGTCAGCTGATCTGTTCTGTCCAAGTGACACCCACCACCATCTTCTAGAGGATTTTATGGTTACAGGTGCAAAAGGGGCTGTATGTCCCCCAGGTGGGGCCAGGGAGTGACATAGGAACAGAGAAAGAGAGAAGGAAGAAAGGAGATGGGAATGCAAAAGTAAAGGAAAAGTGATTGTCCCTAAAGGGAGGGGATTGTCCCTCTCTACTCTGCCCTCGGGAGGCCCCAGCTGGAGTCCTGTGTCCAGAGCTGGGGCCCCAGTACAAGAAAGATGTGGAACTGTTGGAGAGGGGTCAGAGGAGCCACAGAAATGATCAGAGGGCTGGAGCAGGGCCCCTACAGAGAGAGGCTGAGGGAGCTGGACTTGTTCAGCCTGGAGAAGAGAAGGCTGTGGGGGGACCTCATTGCAGCCTTCCACTCCCTGAAGGGAGCAGAGAAACAGGAGGGGAATCAACTGTTTAAAAGGATAGATAATGGCAGGACAAGGGGGATGGAGTGAAGCTGAAGGCGGGAAGGGTTAGATTAGATATTAGGGGGAAGCTCTTTACAGAGAGAGTGGTGAGGGGCTGGAACAGGCTGCCCAGAGAGGGGGTGGGTGCACCATCCCTGGAGGTGTTCAGGGCCAGGTTGGATGGGGCCCTGGGCAACCATGTGTAGCTCCAGGCCTGGAGGTTGGTGGCCCTGCCTGTGGCAGGGGGTTGGAGCTCTGTGATCCCTGGGGTCCTTTCCAACCCAGCCCAGTCTGTGATTCTATGAAAGGGACAGAAAGGAGCAGCGGGTGGAATAGGAACAGAGAGATTTCGTTAGAAACCGCCTTCCCTCCACTTCCAAAGGCTCAGGGTGTCCTGTTTTGTTTGATGTACATGGTCCATGGCACAGACATGTAGTTAACTGTTCCTGTGCATTATTTTAGCTTTCCAAGTCCCTAATGAGGAACACTTGTTCTTTTAATTACTACTACTTATGCCTTTTTAGAGACTTGAGCTTCATCCTGAGTGTCTGCCTCTCCTTTTTGCACTACCTTGGAGATAGCATTTTACTTTTTCCCACAAGCATCATCTCTTATGCTCCTGTTGGGATGCACTAGCATTTGGTACCTCGATTAAGCTGCTGGAAAGACACCTGAATGGAGGCGTATTCAGCACTTTCCCTTAAATAGGCCATGTAAAGTAGTCCTGAGCTCAATATGCCTGCCAAGTTGCTGCTTTTGCTTGAAGAACTTGGCTCCCATTCTTGCTGCCCATATTTGCTGCTATTTGATCAGCTTTTTGGGGTTGAGATTATTTTTTCTTTTTCCTCCTTCTGGCATAGCCTTAAAAACTACAACCCCACAAACCCAATTAAAATACAGTTCCTCAAAATAGAGGAAAAGAATATTTCAGAGAGTTCCTGACTTGTTTTGAAAGTCATCGCCATGCCATGGAGCTCAGGCAGTGACTGGTCTCTGTGCTATGTTAGAATTTGGGCAATTCTGAATCTAGCAGTTCCTCTGATGAAGAATTTTATGTTTCTTTTTTCCTCTTCTTCTGCCTAAACTCTGGATTGTGTCAGTTGTACAAACCAGCTTCGGTGTGTGATTTTGCAGGTGAAGCTGTCAGTGTTCTGGCAGTACATGAAGGCTGTCAGCCCTGTCCTTTCTTTAGTGATATGTTTCCTATACTGCTGTCAAAATGCTGCTGCCATTGGGGCCAACGTGTGGCTCAGCGACTGGACCAACGAGCCGGTGATAAACGGGACTCAGCACAACACAGCCATGCGGATCGGAGTGTATGCTGCCTTGGGCCTCCTGCAAGGTGAGACCAGATAAAAATCAATGTTTAGGACAGAGGACTTAGGTGGGAAACCCATGGCAGCAGTTGCTGGGGGCCCAAAATGACCTCCCACATCCTATCTTAAGCTAGGGAAGTAACATAATCTGGAGCTACAAAGTCTGAGCTCAGCCCTTGAGGAGGTTTGATCAGGTGACATGGAAGCTTGAGAGAGGTAAGCTGGAAAGAAAACATGAAGCCAGCTGCAGGAGAGACTGAAGGCTTGGGGGTGAGATTGTAACATTAGGACTTCATGGAGGCTTTGCAGAGGGCAGCAGGAAGATGGTTGTACACCTGTCTGATGTGGACAGCATGGTGAAATCCTACAGGATATGTTCGTGTGTTAATGTGCATGGAAAGAGAAGGGTGGAGGGAATGCAAGCTTCTAGTACAACAGAAACTGCTGAGAGTCAAAGAACTGTGAATTGGGAACATCCTGATTGCTGTTTGATACATCTCTTTGCTCATTAGCCCTCCTAGTACTGATCTGCTCCTTCACCCTGGCCATGGGAGGCATTAACGCAGCCCGGACCCTCCACGCTGCTCTGCTGGAGAACAAATTTCACACCCCACAGTCCTTCTATGACACCACCCCCACCGGCCGAATCATCAACCGCTTTTCCAAGGACATCTATGTGATCGATGAAGTGATCCCACCCACCATCTTGATGTTCCTTGGAACCTTCTTCACCTCCTTGTCCACGATGATTGTCATTGTAGCGAGTACTCCGCTCTTCGCCGTGGTTATAGTTCCACTTGCAATTCTGTACTTCTTTGTTCAGGTAACTGGAAAAACATGTGCCTGCCATTGCAATGACTCGCTCCATTCTTCTCCTCCATTTATCTCCTTTTTAGGAAAAACAACATGAATTTGGGGAAGAAAGGAGATGTCTGAAGTAACTACGTGTTTATGTAAACCCAACATTATTTACTTCTCTCAGAGAAAGAGACGTGGCCATGAAATAAATGGGTGTAATTATTTTTTTGCTTTTAAGTACTAACAAATAAGGCCACTGCTGGAGCTAGAGCAGCAGTGTGCTTTGATATATTGAAGGGTGCTTATATTTGACATGCTGACAATTCTTTAAGGCAGAGAGGAGTTCAAATGGAGAAAACAGAAAGCACCAATTTTAGTGTCTTCTGAACAAAAAGGAAGCTTATGTTTATAGACTGTAAATAGAGACCTGATAAAGGGTCATGAAGATGATTAGAGGGCTGGAGCACCTCCCCTACAAAGAGAGGCTGAGGAAGCTGGGCTTGTTCAGCCTGGAGAAGAGAAGGCTGTGGGGGGACCTCATTGCAGCCTTCCAGTACCTGAAGGGAGCAGAGGAACAGGAGGGGAATCAGCTTGTTAAAAGGGAAGGTTTAAATTAGATATTTGGGGGAAGCTCTTTACAGAGAGAGTGGTGAGGGGCTGGAACAGGCTGCCCAGAGAGGGGGTGGATGCCCCATCCCTGGAGGTGTTCAAGGCCAGGTTGGATGGGGCCCTGGGCAACCTTGTGTAGCTCCAGGCCTGGAGGTTGGTGGCCCTGCCTGTGGTGGGGGGGTTGGAGCTCTGTGATCCTTGGGGTCCCTTCCAACCCAGACCATTCTACGATAAAGAAGATGCAAATTCCTGTTTCATTTTCTTTGGAGGATGAGTCCCCTATCTATGGATGGAGTCATTTTGTTACACTACATTAATGAAATTTGAAGGGACAAAGATAAATTTGACTTACAGCCTATAGAAATCCCAGTTGCCCGATACTCTGTTGTGGAATGAAGCAAAGATGACTTCTTAAAAATTCTTCTCAATATTTTGGAGGGTTGAAGTGCATCCATCACTGTCTCCTTTAAACCATAAACCTAAAGAATTCTTCAGTGTTAATTAAAAGTGAAAGTATTTCATGTATCCTTCCATTTTCTCCCCAAACTGGCAGCGGTTCTACGTAGCAACCTCCCGCCAGCTGAAGCGCCTGGAGTCTGTGAGCAGATCTCCCATCTACTCCCACTTCTCAGAGACCGTCTCGGGGGCCAGTGTCATCAGGGCCTACAGGCGGGTGACGTCCTTCGTGGACATCAGTGATCGGAGGATGGATGAAAACCAGAAGAGTTACTACCCTGGCATAGTGTCAAACAGGTAAGAAGGCCTTTAACTTTGTATTTCCACCCCCAGATCGCTGGGTTTGGGTCACCCCTGCTTCAGGCTGAGGTAAACCCATGTCTGGGATTGGTTTTGCTCAAGGACCTGGCTGTACTTGGTGGGTAATGCAGAAGGATGGAGAATTTTGATGTGTACCTCAAGGGGATTAGATTTTGGGTGAGACTAGCCAATGTAATTAATAAAGTAGAAATTTTATTATAATAATTGCTAAATAACCCATTATTGTATATTCATTATTGCTGTAACTGCTGTATGTTGTACCAATGGCACTACAGCCAGAGTCATACAGGTTAATGAAGGATGAGTGCCACGATGATGGAACTAAAACCTGGCCTCCCAAGAACTCTTTTTTCCTTTGGAAAAAAACACCTTTGACCCACAGACTATGAGCATGGACCGTGCCAGGTGTATCAGTCAAGAGTGATCCCAGGGATGACCCACCCCAGGATCACTGGGGTGGAAACACAAACTTAAAAGCCTTTTTACCGTGACCATTACCCAATGGTTGCTGGTCCAAGCAACCATTGACCACTCTCCTTGACATCTGTCTGCCTTTTTTCCAGGTGGCTGGGTGTTCGAGTTGAATTCGTGGGGAATTGCATTGTGCTTTTTGCTGCCCTTTTTGCTGTGGTTGGTAAAAACAGCCTGAACGCCGGCTTGGTGGGACTTTCAGTGTCTTACGCGTTACAGGTACGTAGCACAGCTCGCAGGTCATGGCTGGGTTTGTGTTTTTGTAGGTGATGTGGGTATATTAAGGAGGAACTTTTTCACTGTGAGGGTAACAGAGCCCTGGAACAGGCTGCCCAGAGAGGTTGTGGAGTCTCCTTCTCTGGAGACATTCAAACCCCACCTGGATGTGTTTCTGTGTGATTTAGTCTGGGTGATCCTGCTCTGGCAGGGGGGTTGGACTAGATGATCTTTCAAGGTCCCTTCCAACTCCTAACAATCTGTGATTAGCAATGATTTAAGTACTTGTTAAAGCTGAGACTAATAAGAAATAGTGAGTTGTTAGGACATCTGGAAACGGTAGAGATTTACACTGAATGCTGACAGATCATCAGCAAGCTCATGTTCAGCAGGACTTCAGGGCACTTTGGGAGCACCAAGGTTGTGCTACACCCTAGCATCCACAATGGCAGCATGCAGGAAGCTCAAGAAGAGTCAGGTGCACCCACCGAGATCAGGCCACTTGAGCAGGATGGGTTTAACACTTCCTGTATCATGCCTGCTACACAGCACATCTGTGTGGCCAGGTACTCACAGGCAGGTCAGTAGGATTCATAAATAGGCAAGAGAAACTGTCCTCATCCAAGCCATGGACAGTTCAGCAGATTTAATGGCCTGGCTCTTGCCAGGAGAGTGTAGGTACCTTGAGCGTGCAGGATTGCTGTTAGCAGTTTTCCAGCGAGACCCATGACTAGGGGAATGGCTTCCACTGCTTGTTAAATCACCCTGGGAGGCATTATATGTCTTTGCATGAGCACCTGATTATCTGTAGGCTTCTTGGCCCAGTAACTATGTTAATGCCAGTGCAGAGGTAATTATGCCATTTGTGCTATTAGCATGAGCCCACATCTTAATAGCAGTGTCTGGTTTTCTTTTTATTGCTATTGAACCTGCTGTTCCTTTGGTGGTGATACCTTGTTCTTTGTCTTCTCCAAGGTGACTTTGTCTCTGAATTGGATGGTCCGGATGACTTCTGAACTTGAAACTAACATTGTGGCTGTTGAAAGGATAAAAGAGTATTCAGAAACCGAAATGGAGGTCAGGTGTCAAGCCCTCTCCCCAACAAGCGTGGTGAAATCTCAATGCACACATTTGCATGGTCTTTCTTTAGACTCTTGAGAGACAGATCCTGCTCTGAGAGTGTTACCATTTAACCTGAACAAATGTCACACTCTGCACTGTAATTTATGCTATCACAGCTCCAAATTACTACTGCCATGGTGCAGCCTGTGCTTAGCATCTCATTTTCTGCTCCTGCAGCACAACAGAGATGAGTGTCACTGTCAGAATGTTGCTCCCATTGGGCCTGAAGTGTTTGATGCACAGTCCTACCTGCCTGGACGGCGCTGTGATGCTGCTAGTGAGCACAGCAGTAGCACAATCATCAGGCTCTGCACATGTTTTCAATAGTATTTCTGTTTAATCAGCTTAATCAGTCCTTGCCTCCCATGAGAGAAGAACATCTCTAGGAACACAGCGCTGCCTAATCCAGGGGAATCATCCAATCATCTACCTTTGTTGCCAGATACTTTTGAAGGTGGCAGATGGAGCTGTGCTGGGAAATCTGCTGCTCTGTGGACATGTACATGGTGGGGGACTAAGAATTAGCAAATGGAGGATCTGAGAGCTGCAGTGTGTGGTCTTGGAGATCCTGGAGTATTTAATCTGGAAGCTAAAAGGAAACTAGAGAAGATGCATGATACATGTCACAAGCCAGAGCTTGGTCTGGCATCAAACAGGCAGTGTTGTACTAAAGTTAATGGAAATCATGTTAATTTATATTCACTGAGGATTTGGCCCGATATGCTCAGACTTTTTTTCTTGTAAACATGACAACAAGACCAAAATGGGAGGATACCTCGGACCCCATCTTTCTCCCCCATTATTATAAATGCATTTGCTAACAGAGATCTGGTTTATCAGATACATTCTAGTAACCCACAAGTGATAATGTTTCTATCTGACTTTGAATTATTTTTTCCTTAAACTTCTGTGAGGGATCTCTGGCTTCTGTTTTCTCAGGCTCCATGGATCATTGAGGGCAAGAGCCCCCCAGAAGACTGGCCATCCAAGGGGGAGCTGGAGTTCGTGAATTATTCAGTGAGGTACAGAAAAGGCCTGGATCTAGTCCTGAAGGGTCTAAACCTCCAAGTGCATGGTGGAGAAAAGGTGAGTTACCAGCCTTATGCCTTTGCTAGAACTTTGCTCTGAGCCTCCAGTGACAGCCATGGAGTAGAGGACAAGCTCTGCAAGAACTGTGCAGACCTACGTGGTGCCAACCACGCTGTCAGTGTGCCAGTGTCCTCCAGGCTGGAAGCAGTCAGGCAGCTGCATGGGACTTTCTGGACTTTCCAAGTTAGGTTGGCAACGGGCTACTGTACACTATGTAGGAGGCACCAGCACAAAACACTCAGTGATGAGAACACTTTTCTGCAGCAGTGCAGGTGGGAGAAGGAATTCCAGGGTTTTCCAGTCTCTGGCTTTCCCTGTGAAACTTTTCACACGGAAGGAAGTGACATTCTTTGCTTCCTTCATCAGGAAATTGTCTTTGTGCTGAAAGATTCATTTCTTTATGCTTCAGTTGAAAGTTCTGGGGTTTGTGTGCTGGTGACAGAACAATTAGCAGGGGAAAGTCCACCACTTAACAGGCTGTTATTACAACAGAAGGGAATTACTCTTCTACTAAGCAGACAGGAAGACAACTGCCTTCTGGAGCTGAGATACAGGTGCTTACCATAAGGTCTGAATTGCCCTCTGAAAAGCTTTTTGTTGTTCTCTGAGTGGCTGGACTCCTAACAGGGGTACTTCAGCAGCTCACCTCAGGTTGTGTGGGATGGCTCTAGGGCTGTGCACATCTTTCTACACAACAGCATTCAGATGACAGGAATGGCCATACCTGCACAGCAGCGCCTGATGGGTTTCTAGGGAAGGATAGGTACATTCATTCCAAGATTCACATCTCATGTCAGACCTCTTAGAGGAATCTTGGGGTTTGTTTGGGTTTTTTTTTTGTTGGGTTTTGTTTTGATTTTAACTCTAAGCTTTGTTGTTAAACTTGTCATTTGTTGTAGATTGGAATTGTTGGCAGAACTGGAGCGGGGAAGTCCTCCATGACACTCTGTCTCTTTAGGATCCTGGAAGCTGCAAAAGGGGAAATAAAAATAGATGGTGTGAAAATTTCAGAGATTGGTCTCCATGACCTTCGATCACGGCTAACAATTATTCCTCAGGTACGGTTTTTGTGTATCTCAGTTAAGGAAGGATCTCTGTGAGCTTAGCAAACCATAAATAATGGTTTAGCCACAGAACAAAATGCTTTGTAACTCTCACAAAATTATCTCAGAAAACCAAACTATTTTTACTTCAAGTGGTCTTGTTCTGCCACCTTATAGGCTAATGTTGGGTGATAAAACAGGATTTAGGATAAAACGTCTTTATATTTGGAACTTGAGTTTTCAGCGTGTATCATGTAATGCCTTTTTGGAGTGGATAGGATTAGGAGGTGGCCTACCTGCAATGCACCAGAGACTTCAAAGCAATAACTCATACTTTAGTGTCTGTAGTTAAAACAGCTAAGGCACTTGTCTAACAAAAGTTGGGTTTCTATCCAGGATCCTGTTCTTTTTTCTGGAACACTGAGGATGAACCTGGATCCATTCAATAAGTATTCAGATGAAGAAGTATGGAAAGCTCTTGAGCTGTCTCATCTGAAGAGGTTTGTCAGCAGCCAGCCAGCCATGTTGGACTACGAGTGCTCAGAAGGGGGAGAAAACCTTAGGTAAGGAGTGGTTGGATGAGAAACATCCACTGAGCTTTCGTTCAGCCATACCGGTGAGTAAAGCTTGAGCACCAGTTTACCCTGTGATCAGAAACGTGGGCAGAAGCATTGTCATCATCAGGCCTCCTGGCTTTTGTCAGAGAGATAGAAAGGCGGCACTTGGTCTGTCAGTACTGGGTCAGGCAGTGAGAGAACACATCCTCAAACTAGCTGCGTGACGCCGCGACATGTATTTATTAGTTCCAGGCCTGACAGACCAGGCTGCTTGATGTTTTGTTGTTTGGTGACTTCCCCTGGTGAGTGACTCCTGTAGTGTGAGTGATTCCGAGCCGTGGAGAGCTACAGGCGGTGGGGCCTCGCGTGTGAAAGCCCTGTCTCCCTTCACAGCGTAGGCCAGCGACAGCTCGTCTGCCTGGCAAGAGCCCTGCTTCGCAAGACCAGGATCCTGATCCTCGACGAGGCCACGGCAGCCATCGACCTGGAGACGGACGATCTTATCCAGATGACGATCAGGACCCAGTTTGAAGACTGCACGGTGCTGACGATAGCACACAGGCTGAACACCATTATGGATTACACCAGGTAAAGATCTCTCCGAGGCGCAGGGGGCAGGGCTCACTGCTTCACTGGGGACGTGAAGCGGCTCTTCCCAGGGCCTGGTTGGTCTCTAGATAGTTACACTGATGCAAGCAATGTCTGTGTGTCAGCAGTGATGTTTAAGCCATTTAATCCTCGAATATCCAGACCTGACTTTGCTTCTCTTGGCCTAAGAAACATGTTCTTTAGTTGCTGGCCAGACCTGCGCAAGAGACACTACGAGTTGCGTTAGTGGTACTGTCAGCAAGCATAGGGATCCTTTTTAAACTGGCAGCTGCTCCGGCTCTTTCACCATCGTCATGGAACGTTAGTTGCTTTAAAATATATTAGAATACTTCATGAACTTTGATCTCCTTGGCTTTCTGGTACTGTATTTCGAATTCCAGACCTACCAGTATGACACTTTCGCCCCAGTTATTACCACTGGGAGAGAGGGATTGTCCTGTACCTCTTAAAATCAAACAGCAGCTCAGGGAGAATGTTTATCATTCGTTGTGTTCCAAGATGCTAATTGAGCACAACAAAGGCAAGGCAAAAGCTCAGAGAGGTTTGCTTTGTGATAGAACAGGGTATCACATTTCTGGCAGGGAATTCTCTGGTGTAACTTCCCCACCGTCACCATCTTGTGTTTTGCACAGGGTTCTTGTTCTAGACAACGGAACCATCGCTGAATTCGATACGCCCGCAAGCCTTATAGCCTCAAAGGGTATTTTCTACAGTATGGCCAAAGATGCTGGACTAGCATGAAAAGATGACCCCTCGGGGGGTTGAGTTGGGTGGTTTGGTTTGGGTTGGGTTTTTTTTAATTATTACTGACTTGCCACAAAAGTGACTTGTGAATGTACTGTAATTTACAACACGGTTTTTGTAGTAGACTAAACTTGTGATATGTGAACAAACTATTTTACAATTCTAAGGACCAGAAAGTGAATTTTATATTTTTAATATTTTCTATAAAGTATTTTATTACATGCTTTTTTTCCCAAAGAATGCCAAACATTCTGCCAAGAAAAATGTATGTATCACAGGGCAATATGTACTGTATTCAGGTTTCTAGTTAGTAAATTATATTAATGGTTCGAAATCCACCTGTCTTGTGTGTTTTCTGCATCAGGATGCGTTGGTGTTGAAGTGGGAAAGCCCAGTTAAACAGGGACTCAGCTGAAAAGCAGTGAAATCCCACCTAATCTCTGTATGGCTCCAACCTGTGCCTTTCAGTGTTTCCCTCAGGATAAGGGAGTTGAACGCTGCGGCTCGAGGGCTGTGAGCTATCTCAGGACCTTTGGTGTCTGTGTCCCAGGCAGCATCACCGTGATAAAATTCCTCTTTAGCAGAATGATGAAAAGCGTGTATTTAAACCTACAGATGGCTTAATAATATCCATCATTAACTATTTCTACCAGTTTAGTAGCCTCCACATAAGCCTGCAGGGACATGACTGGCACAGAAGCATTACCATTTCGCTCTACCTCTCTCGCGCGTGCAGTCACAGAGTAAGTCTCCACTTAAGCTGAATGTGCATGCAGAGCAGATGTGTAGATGTATAATTTATCTCATTCAACACTTAATCGCCTGAAATAACAGTTGATTTATTCTGCTAAAATAAATATCTATCTTATTATTTATAACTGAGCCCCCTCAGATGCAGGGAGACGTGTGTTTGAGCAGTATTTGCTCCTAGAATCTGATAGAACATCTTCTGCTTCAGAAACCACTCGGCAAGAAAAAGTTCCTGTTTTTCCCTAAGTAAACTTCAGAAAAACTTTAAGACAAAAATAATAATTTATTAATTGTTACAAATAATACTACTTAAATAGAAACAAGAACTGCAGCCAAGTAGTCATTTGACATTAACATCTTATAGAACAGAGCACAAGGTAATGAATTATTTATCATACAGAATAATGTAATGATTATGCACAGATCAGATTGTTAGGGGTGTTAATGTATCTTCTATGTATCAACTGCTTAAGGTATAAAAATATTCCTCTGAATATCAGCATCTCCATGAGATCATCAGTGTAACAACGCAGCCATCAACCCAACAGCCCAGCTTTTCTCCAGTAGGTCAGACCTGTTAAGCCTGCTACCTTCACGAGTTTAAGGCGGGGTTCAGACAGCCCCTGCCTAAACCCTGTCTGTTCTGTGCCGGCGAGGATGCCAGGAACAACAGCTTTATTATCCCATGATACAGGAGTTCACACACCGAGACTGAGCTTCAGTCTAGTGAACTGGCACACAGGAGCGCTGGGTGTTTGCGTGGATCTGTGCTTCCAGGTGAGCACTGGGCATCTGACAAGGCAGACTGGGAGAGGGCTCCCTCGTGTGCCCAGTCACTCCTGCCGGAGCTGCTGTCCTTGGCCAAGAACGATTCACTGGGTGAGGAGAGCAGGGGTGAACATGGGCCCTGTTCCTGCAATACAGGTGCCTGCCCTGACTGCCGAGGCAGAACGGACAGTTTTACCTGCCAGAGCCTCCAAGAAAGGAGAGAGGGTGGTGGGGGACACCCAGCTCCATCAGAAGGGCACCTGGAGCAGTAAGAGCTTACGCTGCACTTCCCACCTCGGAGTTTCCTCCAGCTGGTCTGGGTGGCTGCCTGCTCAGCACTACAAACCCCTTAGAGAGGTACAAGGTACAGCTCACTTGGGCTGCAAATTCTGAGACAGCAAGACAATAAAATCCTTCTGGCTGCTGTACTTTCCAAATAAACTTGAGGGGGAAGAAGGGGGGAGACAAAGAAAGTGGGAAATTCAGTCTGGTCTGGTGTGTTCTGTTCACCTGTGGTATCCCACAGTTCAGTTTGTTCATCTAGCTCGTACCACCTACTTCTATAGCTTGGCTACCAGGGTAGAACTCTTCCTCAGAGGCACATGATTGAGTAAAGACTAAAATCTTAAAGAAATAGATAAAATCCAGCTTTTAAATATTTTTCCATTTATTTATTTCAGAATTTCATAGCAAAGTAGTTGAATTCTGAATTTTAAGTAAGAGGAACAGGAAAAGGGTTGGGTTTTTATAGTAAGCATTGAACAAAAAGAAAATACATTGCATAGGAACAGCAAGATTGAGTATCAGCCCAGAAACCCCTGAGCAGTTCACTGGGTTCATTTTACACAGGCAACTTTGGAGGTTCAAGGTGTGATCTTTTTCAGGAATGTAGAGATAAAAGGAGGGGGGGAAAAATCCAACAATTTTTGTGCTTTTAAAAGGGGAAATTAAAGCAGCATTGGAGAAATGTGTTTTCAATACCGTAACAAAACCAGTATTTTGAATTGCACATGTCAATGCTGCTTATTGACAGGCAGCAAGCAAAGGGATTTTGGTTGAGAGCATATTTATGATTTGGATAATTACTATCACTTCGTTTTCAACCTGAGAAAGAGGGAAACGTGTAAACAGGGATTAAGATATCACAGGTAATAAGTCATTTGATAATATTTAAACTAGACATAGTTTTGTGCTTCTTCCACTGATTTAAACCCTTCTGTTTAGTTTCCTTCTAAATAAGATCTGACTTTAAATACATGATCCACAAAGTGAATGTTAATGGTAATGGACTCAGTACAAATATTAAATGGGTTTCATGGCAGGTTCTTCAGCTCGAGTACCTCTGCTATTTTATAGCAAACAGTTTAAGGTAAGCCTTTCCCTGAGAGCTGCTAACTCTACAGTATTTCAAGATTTTTGTAAGGAAAAGTGTTATGTTAACAGACAGTTCTGCCAATACGTCCTTTGCATTAAGCTACTTTCATATCAGACTCGTTACTCTTAGCTTAACTAGAGGCTGTAACTGTGCATAACATCTTTAGTTCATGTCCTCGTTAACAAAATAGACTTACTTTGTTCCACATCATTAGCCCTTATGGATACCATATTTCAAACATGATTTTAAAATAAGAGATACAAATCTTTTGGCTTATTCTTGAAACAATTAATAGGTCAGTTCTGATGCCTTCTTGTTATAACCACTCCGTTCAGAAAGTGCTGGCACTCTGAAAAGTAAGTTTTTGTCGCTTACTGTTAGAACAAGCTCCAGTTCTTGGAAATCCTGTAGCCTTGCAACATCTTTGTCCTTTAAATAAATACAGCCAGTTGTTAGATGATAAACCATCCCTTCAGTTTTGCACAGGTAAGTAAAATAACAGGCTCATACTAACACATGGTAAGTAATTATCAATAAGCATGGCAATTCTTTACAGTAAACTGGAAAGCAGCCATCCTGTTGCATCTTGTATCTATCCTGGGATCCTAATCAGCTACTTGCTTAAGTCTATTTTTGGAAAGAGTGCACTACTGACAGTGAGTGCAAGTGATTAGTGGAATTACGCTTGTAAAGATCTGCTGCGTGCCACCCCCACCTCCTCTTTGTCCCCCTTGGTTAATCCTTAGAAGCTCCTGAAGCATTTGTGCCCCCTCCCCATGGTTGAGCTGGCTTAGGCGGGACTGGGGAGAGCACAGGACACCCTCCCAAGTACAGGCTGGAGCTCGGTGCCCCTTTGCAGCTCCATTCCCCTCTGCAGCAGTTCTCTATGGCTGGAGAGCAGCACAAGGAACTAGTTACGTATCCCCCAAGGACCAGGAAGCATCCTGCAGTCCTGCCCAGAGCACCTGAAGTAATCAGAGCTGGAAATAAAACCAGCCAGTTCGACAACAACTGAAAGCAGGGAAGTGACAGAATCGCTTGTGTCTTTCTGGGGTTGGGGCTGTTCTTTCACACCAAGTTATCTTACAGTGCAGATGCGGTACAGTGAAGTCTATTAATTAGCACTAATCAGATTAGCTCCATGACTGACGCCAGCAATGCTGTAGGGAGATTGGAGAGTGAAAGAAAGGTCAGCGGTGGATCAGTGAAACAGGTCAGCAGGTCTCTTTGTTGGCTGCACAGGTAAATGGCACTGAAGGGACAGGCGGTCAAATTCAGGGGCTGCACTTGGAGTAACTGTGGAGCACCCTTCGGTTTGTGATGGGGCTGTGGACAGTCCTTGCTGAAGGAGCAAAGAGCAGCTGAGTACCACGGGCCTGTTCCACCCCGGCGCCAGGTGGCTGTGGGGTGGCAGCACACTGCATTTAACTGTGTGGTACTGGAATGGGGTATTAATCGGGCTCCACACCAAATGGCTACAAAAGGAAATGGCCATGGAACTTGAGAGCCTTTTTACTAAAAATAAAAATAGAAATTAAGAAATTCAAACCCAGCTACTGAGCACTGGAAGTGGAAAGGGTTTTTGTCTTGTTTGGGGAAGGGGGGGTGTGTGTGTGTGTGTTCTGCAATGTGGACCTAAGCAGGTGACCAACAAATTATGCCTTTTTAATAGTGACCTAAAAATGTTTTCCTAAGTTCCTGCACTTCGGAAGTTAAAATTCTTACCTTTCTTAGCACAGTGTTTGGTAATTTTCTGATCTTCTGGACGTGCTCAGGGTTAACGCCCAGCTCACAGCAGCTCACTCGCAGCAGTTCCGTATAGGTCAGTTCTTGTCTGTCCAGTTCAATCTCAATGAAGTCGTTTTCTCTCAGATTGGGGTTTTGTATTCTGACTTTAAGCACCAGTTCTGTTGGAATAGAGCAGTACATTAGGAGGCAGATGTATAAATGACCTGGAAGAGGTATCGCTACACTACCTCCCAAGTATTTCTATTAACCTTGTTTGTGGCATTTGTAACAGTACAAGAAGCTACTGAAAGCAAATGGCCAGATTTGTACAACCACAATTTTCATGAGATTGACTTTGATCAACCTATATCAAATAACCATCACAAATTCAATACAGTCAGTGTATATCCATGCACCAACCTTTGCATGAATACTCCTCTTACTGGATTTAAGCTAACTTAAAAGCAGAAGATTCTATCAGTTAGCAATTTCCCCAGCAATCCAAGATTGCTTCTATTGGGTTTTGATTCTTTTACTCTTCAGGCACTACAATTCGAATGGATTCTTCTAACTCCTCCCTGCTAATTCATGGCATCAGAACAGCTTTTATTTCCAGAACAAAATTCTGAACTGAAATCCCAGATTTCCCTCTTTGGGCATGCAAAATCTCCCTGCAGAAATAGTTCAGCTCAAGTCTCAGGTCCTGCTGCAGGCTGAGCTACATGAGATTCTCTCCCGAGCTCACTGGCTGTGTACTCACATTGGGCATTTGAAGTTTGGCATACCCTATTCAGACAACTGGATTAGCCTGGTGTCTGTAGGCTTGTATGGTGTTTGAGCCAAACAGCAAGTGTTTTCATCGATATTTTAATAACAGTTCCAGCAGAAACAGGATATCTGCCTCTGTTTCCCTTCAAATGTTTCCTGAATGCCTAAGCATAAGAACATGAAAACCTCTGGAAGTGATGTGAACACAGGTAGCCCTGATTAGCCAGTTTTCCCTGTCCAGGATGACAGAAGTGAGGGAGATACTTTTACTGTTACCTTGCATATTAAGTGGAAAAGCTCCCGTGAAGAAAACCGGCTGGAATGCTGGCAGAGGCCCCACGCAGGAGCCGTTCTCCTGCTGAGGTACGGACTGATTTGATCCGACTGGTGAAGGGGGAGTTCTGCTCCAGGACACAGACCCCTGGTACATGGGCCCTCTCTGCAGGACGGGGTTTGAGTGTCGTGGTGCAGTACAGCCTCTGGGCAGCGATGCCCTGCCTCCGTTACCAGCCGCCTGGGGAGCAGCGTTCCCGTGCTGTAGCGATGCCCGTCTGTAAGTGTCCACGTCAGGTAAGGAAGAAGAGTTGGTATCTTGTGATTCTACATGTGAGAGAATCCCATTCACGGAGGGATCTGGAACACTGTTACTCGTGGTGTTGTAAATGTAAGGGAAAGGTGGGTTTGCCAGATAATGGGGGATGATTGGCAGATCTGAATCGTTCTTTAAGTCGGGGAGTTCATCATCTTCCACTGTAAAACAAACAAAACAACATTCTCCAAGGCTGATCTGAGGAAAAAAGAGACATATTGCTATGGCATTCTGTGTTTTCTTTTTGTTTGTTTGTTTGTTTTGTGGGCAGGAGTGGAACGTTAAAAGCAACACAGGAGAAAAGATGAACCAAGCCACGCTACCCCTTTTGTCTACAGCAAACAGAACCCCACTCAGGTGTTGCAATACAGCAAAAACAACGGCACGGTCTGATTCCAGTAGTTCTGAGGGTGCAATTTCCTCCTAAGCACTGCAATACAGTCGGTTCAGTTTAATCCATAGCCAGCCCGCTGCAACATGGTCTCTGGTGGTATAACGCTACTGTCTTCATAATGTATAAGGCAATGAAAAACAAAGGGTAATCTGTTGTTTGATATTAAGGCAGAGGATAAAGGGAAAAGAACATGCAGTACCGGGAGAGCTGAAACATTAGCAATTCAACAGCTGGGAGACAATAATGAAAACAAAACCAGACAAGGGAATACAAAGGGGAGGAAAGAGGTTGTTAACCAACCCCACTTCAAATTACTTATCACCTCTAGCAGCAGAGGCTACTCTGCTCCAACAGTTACAGCTCCCCATAAAGATGCTCTAGCAATGTCCTTCAATGAGATGTTTCTCTGGGCTCCTCATTTGCCATTTCTTCAACACAATGTCTAAGCTCCACCACACATGGGGAAAATGAGGTGTTGCTCGTGCAAGGGCTTCATACAAATGTGGGAGATTCTCTCCTGCCACCCTTTAGGAAGCAGGAAGCCTCACCTGTCTGTCACTGGTTTACCTGTGGCATTTTTCAAAATACAGGTTTTCTGATTTTCCAGTGCTCAGAAAAAGGTTTGCCTAGCTGGACATGGAATTTGGTGGTACACCTCTCTTCTAAAACTTTGATTTCTTACCATGTAAACACTCAAGAAATCAAGTCACAGTTGTTACTAAAACCCAACCACGGACCTTCACATGCAAAGTAAAAACGGGAGTGTACGTGCATTAAACAGCCTTTTACTACAGTCTCTGACAGTCCTATTGCAGAGCCGGTAAGTTTACCTCCCAGCATCTTCCTTATCTCCCTCTTCGACGTTAAATGGGCCGGTCTTTCTCCTTTCTTGGTGAGGATCTCCTTGTCTGCACCAGCGTGCAGCAGGTAAGCCACCACGGGAGCATGGTTCCGTTTACATGCCCAGTGCAAACAAGTCCTGCACGTGGAAAACATTAACACTGTTTAAAATACTGAATCACGGCAGATTCATTTCCACTCATTCTTGCTGCCTATGAGAAGAACGAGACCTAATGCACGTTTAACATAAGAAAGGTTTTAATTGCAATCTTCCTTGGAGGGTTATGCTGGTTTTGGAGCCTGCAGTGACACCTGCTGATGTAGTTTTCCCTTGCTCTTACTGTTCTTGATACCAAGTTACAACAGTGGTACTTCTAAAGGGCAAGATCTTTTCTGTTTGTCATTTCATAAAATCACAGGGGTTGGAAGGGACCTCCAGAGCTCATCAAGTCCAACTTCCCTGCCAAAGCAGGGTCCCTGGGACAGGTCACACAGGTCGGCGTCCAGACGGGGCTGGAATCTCTCCACAGGAGACTCCACACCCCCTGGGCAGCCTGTCCCAGGGCTCCCTCACCCTCACTAAAGTTATCAGGCTCCTAACTGCTCTGGAAAAAATAAACATAAATATAAAAAGAATCTGGTTAAATGTTTGAAAGAAGAAATTGTGCTTAAAATAACTCTGTGTGTGTGTGCGTGTGAGTGCTAATGGTGATACTTCCCTAGGCTGCACTTGTTAACCTTTAATTAATGCTGTCAGCATGGTAACTTGCACTTTTTGGGAAGTAAATGAAGTTTGAACTATTGTAAGCATAATTGTAAGCACAGTTTCTAAGTGCAGGTGTAAGCCTGCTTGCTATGCACCGTACCAGCAACTCCCAAGCTTTGATCTGCAGACTGTTAGTATTCTGCCATCTGTAACTGATGCACAGAGCTCAGAGCTTTTCAACTTTCTGTAATTATTATTTGTAGTTGCTGATCTAGAGACACTAATAAAGAAACATACTACTTAAACAAAAGCTACTTAGCTTGTTTTAGTGCTTAGTACTAGGTACTTCGTAAACTTGCTGTACAGTCTGAGCATCCTTCCCTAGCCCAGGTTCTAGTGGTCTGACCTTTCTCCAGCTTTTCTCTTTTAATTCTCAAGCTCCAGTTGAAGGGAACTCTGCAAAAATGAACACAACCCTTCTGCGAGTTTGTTAAGAATTAAATAACTAAAACATAGATAAATAACAAGCTTATAAGGGAAAAAAGTTTCAGTTGAAATCCAGCTCCAAAAAGCTTTTTCTGGTTCATTTTCTTGTTAAGAGACAGAGTCATTGGACTGCATGGTTGGATCTTGGGCAACAGCTCCCACCTTTGTATGCAAATTCTGTTCCTTTAAATTCCCTTATCCAAAACAATATAAGAACAGACAGAGTCTAATCTCTGGAGGGACACAAATCAGGTGAAACCCAGAGACAAGATAACTTGCAAAAGTTTGGCCACTGTTACATATCCTGACTTAATTAAACCTGCCTTACCAGAAATAAAAAGCTCAGTTCTACAATTTCTTCTTACTAAAATTAATGCACCTTGATGGCAGAAAGTATCTCTGAAGTAAAGGCAGCAGGACTAGTCACCACAGCAAGAGGTTACGTAGAATTAGATCTAACTGGAAACATGAGTTTAAGTGCCTGTATGTATATTTTTCTTCAGACTTCCCTAGGAAGGGTGCTACGAAATCTCTTTCAGAGCTGGAATCACTCACGACAGTGTAAAAGCCTGATTCCTCTCTCCAGGGTGGGGCTGTGCAGTCCATTTCAAGTGCCATTTTTTAACTGGATAAAAGAATTTTGTCAGCAGAGACTATTCCTGACTTTTTAACACCAAAGATCCCACAGAATCTGAGCCAAGCTCCATGAAGCTCAGGCCAGGTTTGTTGAGCTTTTCTGTACTGTGTTTTCCAGAAGTTTCAGAAAGATCTTGGGAAGTGAGTGTGAATTGCCTGCCCGAATCCCACAGAAGCCTACCGCAGAGTCATAAGCTGGTTTGGACCAAAGGGGTGTGGAAACAACGCAGGCAGCCTGGCCACATTCACTTTGAGTGCAAAATCTGCAGGGTTGGTTTGCACAGAGGGTAGGCAAGGCTCAACAGCATTGCTGTCATTTTGGGACCCACCATGGCCTCGTGCAGAGAGCTTCCAGCTACCCACGGACCTGATGTGCATCAGAATGTGAGCGCTCGGCACCTCTTAGCATCAGATGTACCAAGAAGCTCACTGGAGAAGTTTAAATTCTACAAGCAAATTTCAGTAACAGGGAAGATCTGTATTGGGCACTGGGGAGGCTGCACCTCCAGTGCTGGGTCCAGTTCTGGGCTCCTCACCATCAGAAGGACACTGAGGTCCTGGAATGAATCCAGAGAAGGGCAACCAGGCTGGTGAAGGGGCTGGAAGGCAAATCCTCTGAGGAGCAGCTGAGGGAGCTGGGGTTGTTTAGTCTGGAGAAAAGGAGGCTGAGGGGAGACCTTATCACCACCTACAACTACCTGAAGGGAGGGTACAGAGAGGTGGGCGATGGTCTCTCCAGCCAGGTGACAGGAGATGGGACAAGGGGCAATGGCCTCAAGCTGTGCCGGGGCAGGGTCAGATGTGAGGGAAAAGTTCTTCCCTGAAAGAGTTGTCAGGGCCTGGCACAGGCTGCCCAGGGAGGGGCTGAGTCCCTTCCCTGGGTGTGTTTTTAAAAAAAGGGTAGATGAGGTACTTGGGGATATGGTTTAGCACATGACAGGAACGGTTGGACTTGATGATCTTAAAGGTCTTTTCCAACCTTGTAATTCTATTGCCATAGTTAATGATGACCAGATCATTAGTTTTAAAAATAATTACATTTTATGACAGATTTCTTTCCTCAATTCCAGCTTTAGGTACAAACTCTGAGGACAAGCAGCTGTTTCTCTTGCACACGATGATAATCCGATGTGTTAGGAATCAGTTCTCTCAAATTTTTACAAGTTCTAATTTTCATCCCTGCTTCTCCAAGCCCTGCTCAAGCTTTCACCTTTAAAAGTCTAGCTCTTTTCCCGATTTCAATCTTCCTATTTTGAAATGACAACTTCAAGCAAATACAGGCGGAAGTGAACTCAGGAAAAACAGCCTCCAAACACGCCTGAGCACTCATTCCCTGTAAATCCTGCTTCAAACAACATTGCAGGCGTGGGTTTGGTATGAAGCCCCACTTGTGCAGGTGTCTATTACAGAAAAGTCTTGGATTTAGTGTCGTCAGGTGGTACTGAAATGAGATGTCAAAGCGTAACGGGCTGTGTCATCCAACAGCCTGTGGGTTCCCTGGCTGACCGGGAAAGTCATTTCCAGACTGATTTAGGAGACAGTAACAAAGTTCCTGGTTAGGCACGGCGGCAAGCTGATGTCTGCGTGGGGACTGCCCCGGCTGTCAGTGTGCCCTTCCTGGGAGTAAGAAAAATCCTTTGAAAGAGAAGAAAGCAGCATGAGGTGACGAGTGACCCGGGGCAGCAGCACAACCTCCCCGGGGCCTGAGCGGGTACCGAGATGGGGACGCGTGTTTCTACAGGGGGTTATGGGCTGTGTCCGCTCAGGTGCGGGCACACAGAGTCCTTGGCAGCGGCTGGACCTTCCCGTGCCATTCCAAATTCAAACCCATTCGTGGTTCACTGGAAGAGCGAACCCGCGGCAGCACTAGCGCTGGAAAACCGGGCGAACCCCCGGGACGGCAGCGGGGCCGGCGGTCCCGGCTCTCCCGGGAGGGAGCCTTACCAGCCGTTGACTTCGTTCTGGGAGTTGGGGCTGACCCCCAGCTCCACCAGCCTCTGAACCTCCTCCGCGTCCCCCAGCGCCGCCGCTTCCCGCAGCCGCTCCTGCCGCTCCCGCTCGGCGCTCGGAGCCGCCATCTCGCCGCAGACCCCGACCGCCTCCAGGCCGGGACGAGCTCTCATCTCCCACACACCGACCGGCCTCGGCGAACCCCAGGCGGGCGCGGCCCGGCTCGGCCCGTCCCGCCGGCTGCAGCGGCAGAGCGGAGCCTGGTGGGTGTCACCCCGCGGGGGCCCGGGCCGCGCTCCGCCGGGGGACGCTATTACCGGTAACAACCGCGGCCCCGGCGCCGAGTTCCGGCTCCCAGCCGTGCTGGCGAGCCGCGGCCGCTCTGCCGGGGAGCTTAGGGCGCTGCCGGTGTCACCCCGTGCCTCACAGGCAGTGGCACGGTGCACAGGGGCGCCTGCCCCGCGGCTTGTCCTGACGGGCTCCGGAGCCACGCGTTGCTCTGCCAAGGAAATTCTCGGCATCTTGGTGCAAAATCAATTAACCCCTTAAAAAAAATTAACGAAAAAGATCAACTTGCAAATCAATTCCAAAGATTGGCGGTGAAACCTGTGATTTGCACGGTTTGCTTTGAAAACCTTGGCTTGGCCGTTGTGGACTTGTCCTAAAGCGAGTTACAGGAGAGAGGACAAGCTGGTAAAAATATGAACCACAGAATCACAAGGTTGGAAAAGACCTTGGAAGATCATCAAGTCCAACCAATCCCATCCTCTCTACAACCTCCCTTCAGGTAGTTGTAGGGGGTGATAAGGTCTCCCCTCAGCCTCCTCTTCTCCAGGCTGAACACCCCCAGCTCCCTCAGCTGCTCCTCAGAGGATTTGCCCTCCAGCCCCTTCACCAGCCTGGTTGCCCTTCTCTGGACTCGCTCCAGGACCTCCATGTCCTTCTGATGGTGAGGAGCCCAGAACTGGACCCAGCACTGGAGGTGCAGCCTCACCAGTGCCCAGTACAGGGGCACAATCACTTCCCTAGACCTACTGGCCACACTGTTTTTGATACAAACCAAGATGCCATTGGCCTTCTTAGCCTTCTCAATGACAACTATAGAAACTCAAAATAATCACTTCAAACTCCAGGCAGCCAGTGAGCCGTTCCCATCCTACTCTGCTCTGTACAACCACACCAGGGAAATCCTCAGCAGTGAGGCTCCAGTGTGCCTCTTCGCTTTCCTGATGTGGTGTGAGCAGTATAAAGAAGCTGCAAGCCTGTTGTCTAAAGCAAACACCCACCTCCCTTCCCACCCTCAACCCTCCCCCAGACTGCAGGATATTCAGACTGAAAAGTCATACAAGTGGTGCTGCATTGATTGCAGTTAGGCTCTTCCAACAGTTCCAGTGGATTGCTAAATCGTTACAGAACTGGAAAGCTTGAAGGAACTTTGTGGTGCTTTACAGACTGGAGTGATGGAGGTGTCACGGACAGAGTTCCTGAAGGAAACTCCGCAGGTACTGCTGGTGTGTGTGTGAACCCCTTGGTGCAAGGCTGCAGCAAGTCCTGGGGGTTTTACAGGATCAGTGCTAACACAGAACTGCAAGCTCTTAAAAAAAAATAATTTAAAAATGTCATTAATTTCCTGCACTCAGGATGATCAAAATCATTTGGAGAAATTGGGCAACTGTTGCAAAACTGGTATGTGAAGTTCAGTAAAGATGAAGTACAAAGTCACATCTAGAAGGGGGGGGGAAAACCCCAACAAAACAAGCAGAATCTGTT
This sequence comes from Porphyrio hochstetteri, assembly GCA_020800305.1. Taxonomy (NCBI): domain Eukaryota; kingdom Metazoa; phylum Chordata; class Aves; order Gruiformes; family Rallidae; genus Porphyrio; species Porphyrio hochstetteri. The sequence continues at coordinate 2,553,979 of CM036923.1, read as the reverse complement.
TCCAAGACTAAACAATAAGCATGTCCAAATGAGGCCACAAAGTTGATTAGGGGGCTGGAGCACCTCTCCTGCAGAGACAGGCTGAGAGAGTTGGGTTTGTTCAGCCTGGAGAAGGGAAGGCTTTGGGGACACCTAATCATGGCATACCAATTCTTAAAGGGGTATACAGGAAAGTTGGAGAAGTGCTGTTTCTCAGGGAGTGTAGTGATAGGACAAGGGACTTTCAGCTGAAAGAAGGTTCACATTAGATGTTAGGAAGAATCACCGAATCACAGAACGTCAGGAGTTGGAAGAGACTTCGAAAGAAGTTTGAAAGAAGTCTCTTCCAACTCCCAACGTTCTGTGATTTGGTGATTACGTGATCCTGCCAGAGCAGGATCACCTAGACTAAATTGCACAGGAACACGTCCAGATGGGGTTTGAATGTCTCCAGAGAAGGAGACTCCACAACCTCTCTGGGCAGTCTATCCCAGTGCTCCATCACCCTCACAGTGAAAAAGTTTCTTTTTATATTCACATGCAACTTCCTCTGCTCCAGCTTGCACCCATTGCCCCTTGTCCTATCACTGCCATCACTGAGAAGAGCCTGGACCATCCTCCTGACTTTCACCCTTTACATATTTATAAACATTAATAAGGTCACCCCTCAGTCTCCTCCAACCTAAAGAGGCCCAGGTCCCTCAGCCTCTCCTCATAAAAGAAGGTGTTCTGCTCCCTTAATCATGGTAGTGGCCCTGTGCTGGACTCTGAGGAGTTCTATGTCCTTCTTGAACTGAGGGGCCCACAACTGGACACAATATTTCAGGTGCAGTCTCACCAGGGCAGAGTAGATGGGGAGAAGGACCTCTCTTGACCTACTAACCACAGCCCTTCTAATACACCATCTAATACATCAGCCTTCTTGGACGTGAGGGCACATTGCTGGTCACCGTCATCCTGCTGTCCCCCAGGGCCCAGGTCCCTCTCACCCACATTGCTCTCCAACAGGCCAGTCCCCAACCTATACTGGTACCTGGAGTTGTTCTTCCCTAGATGCAAGACCGTACACTTGCTCTTGCTAAATCTCATTAAACTTCTCCCCACCCAGCTCTCCAGCCTGTCTCAGTCTTGCTGAATGGCAGCACAGCCCTCTGGTGTGTCAGCCACCCCCTCCTAGTTTTGTGTCGTCAGCAAACTTCCTTCCTGTACACAATATATTCCCTCATCCAGGTCATCAATAAATACATTAAATAGTACTGGTCCCAGTAGCGATTCCTGAGGGACTCCACTAGATGCAGGCCTCCAGCTAGAAGAAATTCTTTACTCTGAGGGTGGTGAGGCACTGGCACAGGGTGCCCAGAGGAGTTGTGGAAGCCCCATCCCTGGAAGCACTCGAGAGGGGACCAGATTAGTGTTTATAAATGTATGAAGTGTGGGACACAGGGGGAAACGGCCAGCCTTTTCTCAGTGTCTGTGGGGACAGGACAAGGGGTGATGGCCTCAAGTTGGAGCACAGGGAGTTCCACACCAGTATGCGGAAGAACTTCTGCCCGGTGAGGGAGCCCTGGGACAGGCTGCCCAGGGGGGTGTGGACTCTCCTTCTCTGGAGATATTAAAGACCCATCTGGAGGTCCCTTCCAATTCCTACAATTCTGTGATTCTGTGATTTAAGGCCAGGTTAGATGGGGCTTTGGGCAACCTAGGCTAGCAAGGGTGTCCCTGCCCATGGCAGGAGGACTGGAACTAGGTGATCTTTGAGGTCCCTTCCAACCCAAAGCATTCCATAATTTAGGTTAGATCTGAGGGGTTTTTACCCCAAGGTACAGGTAGGCTTAATAAGGCAACACCCGCTGCTGGAGGCCCTGGAGGTGGGTGACCCTCAGGGCTGGGCTCACTGCCCTTGGCCCTGTTGGGGGGCAGAGGGGACCTCAAGCTGCCGCCCAGGTCTGCATCCTCTGCCCCAGCCCCGAGCAGCATTGCAGAGGCTCCTGCCACAGCACCATGTCCCTGGGCTGCATCCTAGAGCCCATAGGGGCTGGCCGCAGACCTGTGCGGCGCTTGGCAGCCCTTGCGCCGCCACACACAACAGCATCCCCAGGCTGGGCTGCACAAGGGGGACCGGTCCCGTCCCTGGTTTTTCCTCTGCCACCATCTCAAACCGGGAGCAGGGACGCGGCGGCCGCAGGCCCCGGGCGGGCGGGGAGCGCGCCGGCCGCCCCCAGGCCAGGCCAGGCCAGGCCAGGCCGCCCGTGCCGCGCTCCGCCAGGCCCCAGAGGCGGTTAGGAGGCGTGCGGTGCATTGTGGGAAGGGCGAGGAGCCGCGCCGCCATTTTGTCTCTGTCAGTCTCGGCGGCGGCGCGGTCGGGGAGGAGGTGGTGGGGTTGGTGTTTGGTGAGGGGGATTCGGCCAGGAGGACACGATGATATCGGCCGCGCAGCTCCTAGATGAGCTTATGGGCCGGGACAGAAACCTGGCCCCGGATGAGAAGCGCAGCAACGTGCGGTGGGACCATGAGAGCGTGAGTGAAGCGGAGCCGCCTCTCCCCTCCCTCCTTCCCATCCCCCTCGCAGAGCCGGGTTTTGTCGTAGCGGCGCGGACCGCGGGTGCAGGCCTGACTGCGGCTTCTCCCGGCCTGGGGGCAGCAGCCGGGGATGAGGTCCCGGCCGCGGGGGTGAGGGGGTTCCCCGGGATTTGGCGGGGGTGCGGGGCGGGCCCTTCGTGCGCAGGCCGAGGCAGCGGGGCTCCTCCATGGAGGTTGCGGGGCGGGCTAGGCCTGGGCCCGGGCCCTAGCGCGGGAACCTAGATTAGCCTTCAGATGAGGAGGAGGAACCGAGAGGGAAGAGGATCCAGCCATGCTAATGCTGTGTGAGAGGGTTTGCGCTGTTGTTTGGGCTGGTGGGAGGAGAGAGGCCTTGTGTTTGGGTTTGGGCGCAAGGGGGAGAGGTGGTGTTAGCCTTGTCGTGTTCTTGGAGTGTCGAAAGGGAAATACTGAGAGGGGAGGCGGGGATTGTGGAATTCTGTGTAGAAGCCTCCTAGCTTGCGTGAAGGGAGATGGGGCACACGTTAGTAGTTTGGAAGACAAGTATCTCTGGATCTCTTCCCGAGCGTGCTATTGGGAAAGGAAACAGAAGGATACAGACGTACTGACTTTTAACTGTCTGCAGGGTGTAGCACAAGGAGGAACGCTAAGACTTATGAAACTGAGGATTTTGTTAAGAAAAGCTTGATTCCCTCCAGACTTTATCAGTCAAAGAAATTCCACAACCCCTAGGGATGGGCTAACCTAAACAGCACTATTGTTGAGCAGTATTTATGTATTTTTTGTTAATCGGGTGGTTAATTCATTTTATGCAAACAAGACCTACTACTACTACTACGTTTTTAGAGTGGGGTTTTAATGAATAATGACTTTTAGTGGCGTCCATCATAGTCATATCACAAAAAATCAGTGGTAGTTGCAGTGTGAGGTAGTTGGGAGAGGTGAACACTTCTGAACTATTTTTTTTTTCTCGTTCATAATACATTTTTGAGTTACAGTATATGCTAAAGGCACACAGTTTGTTTATTAGCTGTGCAGTAGAAATTTCTGTGGTTTAAGCTACGTAAAGCATTTAGCTCCTCCCCCCTTAGCATTTCTTGGGATGTTGAATTGGGAGGAGGGAAAAATGCTGTTCTACATTCTACCCGAATCACAGAGGTGGGAATTGCATGTTTTCAGACAACAGTTATGTCATTTTAAAGAGGGCTCATACATGTTTTGATTTGCCTTGGAATGCATGAGATAAGGACAGATACATGTTTTGCCTTAGACTCTGCAAGTGCAAGGAAGTTTAGGGCATTTTTGGGGTTTTTTTATCCTGCTTGAAAAATACTGCTGCATGGGTAAGCTGTGCATATCAGGAGGAAATTGTGAGTTCAGGAAGTTTTCATGATCTCCTTAATTTCTAGAATTCTTTTATTAATGCAATATTATTCAAATAGTCAGTTACATATTTTCTTTTGATTCTGATCTGAAGAAGTTGTTCATCTTTGGAAGTATGAAGTAAATGGCTTGAGCTATGTTGGTCCGTGTGGTATGGATAAGGGGGGTTTGGTTTATTTTTTAGGGTGAGGAAGATGTCTTTTGGGGGGCATGACTTGTCATTTTCTTTAATCAAGTTCAGATGACTCTTCATCTTCAAATGAGTGAATATTTCAATTTTAGGCTGAAGAGATCGACTATATCCATAGGAATCTGTCTCTAAGCTGTTCAGTTTCATTGTTTCAGAACAGGGGCCTTGTCTCTTCTACCCAGAGCTCCTCTGACAATTTAGGAGGAGCTGTACTGTGTCTGAAGCCAGTGGGAAAGTTAGAGACTTATGGTTGAGCTTTCAGTTTTGTAGGATCTGTTGCTGTTTGTGCTGTTCCTGTTTGTCTTTGAGGTTTCTGAGGTCATAATCAAATGCAATCTCTCTGAGGAATGTTTTCATAGATTCCTATAGTCAACTGATGAGTTCATTAAAAAAATTACCACCATTTAAACATAAAGATGAATTTCAGTTTGACTTCCTACATCACCTAAAGATTAAATTTGCAATGCTGACTTGTTTTAAGACAGGAAATGCAGATAAGGTTCAAATAGTAACATTAATTCATCTCCTTGACTGCTGTTTTCCTTTTCAGATGAAATGCGTATGCTAATTTCATCTCTTGTAAAATCAGACATATATCAACGTGTAGCCTTTTCAGTGTAAGTGTTGTACTCATACCCAAGTTTAGGATTTAGTGTCACATTTCATCAGTTCTAGATATGCAAGGTTCTCAAAATAAGTTTTTATCTCTTTACTTTGTAAATGGCACCAAGGTAGATATAAAAAAAACTGCATGGAGAATGCAATTAAAGACAAGATAGGAGTATGTTTATTGGAAGGTGGGGAAACAGAGATACCTGAGCATTTATTTGCTGTCCTACTAAAACATATTGATCATGTATTGTAAAGCCTTTTGTAGAGCTTATGTTACATTCTTACTTTAAAACTTTGACATGATTAACACCTTTAATTTTGAAAAATTGAAATTCCAGTTGCTGTATATTTCAGTATGTCCTTGGATGATAAAGTCTAGTTTTGGCATAAAGGCTTTCTATTTTGTATGCTGGAAGGAAATACTAGTATCATATAGTTTAGTCTTTCTGCTTTCTGTGGTATCCGTGGACAAAGTGTATTTCTGGAACAGTAAATTTATTGATTGATGCAGTCTTACTTTAACATACCACATATACAAAAACAAGTTCATGTGACAACAGCAATTGCATAAGATCTGAGGCTGTTCTGTAGCACAAGAAAGGCCAGCATTGGCAACCCATGCTTTGTATAAGGCTTTGAGATGGTTCCTTCAAGGTAAATTCAGCATTTTCAGGAAGTGTGGAAAGGTAGCGAGCTGCTACAGAAAAATGAATGTGATAAAGGATCTCGGATAGAAATGCAGTTTCTCAAGGCGTAGATTCTATGTTTAAAATAGGATTTGATGGTATTGTCTGTTTATGATGTGTTACACTTAATTCAAAGATCTAAATTGGTTTGCATTTTGATAAAGTAGCAAAACTTAATCCTCCAGGAGGTGAGGGGGAGAGGACTTAAGTGTAACTTGCTTTGGAAGAACATTAGTAATAGAAAGTTCTCTCATGGTGGGGTTTGGGAGAAGAGCTTCTGACTGGGCATTGCTCATTAAACATCTGATGTGTATGAACTTTAACAGTTTCAAAGAACTCTCATGAAGGAATTTTCTAGGTTTTTATGTCTAAGCCTGCTGGATTTTATTCTTCAACGTTTTTACTAGGAATTACCAAAAGACTTTTTTACAGTTACTTTGATACTTCTCTATTAGCAAATAGTTTCTTGCAGAAGATGACAGTGTTGATGTGGAGGTATTAATGGCATAGAGCTGTCAATAGTTACTTATATGGGAAGAAGCCTTGAATTGATTCACAACCTCTGGAAGAGTTAGCCATTCTTGTTGTCAGCTGTGAGGTGAAGGATTCCTACCTCCAAGAGATTTCAAGGATTTGGGAATTTGAGATGAAGTGGAAAGTTCCAGGTGCATTTCTTCTAGCGTCTTATCGAAATGTGAGACCTTAATGGCTTTGAGACACAAGCTGTGGCTTATCCCCCTGCAGTAGTTTGACAGTAACGGTCCTCTTTGTTCCACCTTCTTGGCAGCAGAGTCATCAGAATAATTTGGCAAAATGGAATAAGTGCATGTTACCTGCATAAGTAAATACCCATACTAAATCTCCTGTTGCTTGGTTTCTGCAAGTGTGGAGAGTTATTTCCATGTCTGTCTTCTGACTTGTGCAAAGTGCAGCAGTATGATAAGCCATGGATGAGTAATACCATTTGAAGCATATCGCTTCTGTTTCAGTCCTGTAATGGGTCCATGATGCTTCAGCCATTTCTTGGCCCTTTCTAAATTGATTGCTTGAGACGGACTGTAAGTACAGATGTGATTGGCATCTGCAGCCTGTCAAGGCAGATGTACCACACTGTGAAACTAAACCAGAATGGTATCTTGCAATATAGCTGCAAGATTCTCTCAAGTAATGTTTTTCTGTTGAAGCAAAAGCAGTTGAAGAGTGTAACGAAATAGGCATGAGAGGGGGAGAAAAATGCCACACGCTAGTCTTGAAACACTTTAATAGAAGTATTTCTCTGCAGGCTGCCTCTTATAAGAGCACGTCAAGGAATTCACTAGGTACCATAGCATCCAGAGACAGTTGGGAGAAAATTACTGCAGTTTCCTCGGTGTGTGGTTTTTGGTTTTGTCTTTTTTCTATATAAAAATAATATAATGTGTCACACACCTTTAAGCTGCATTTTTGACTATTGGTCACTACAGTTTTTGGCTGTAACCATCAGCTCACAAGAGGAGGTTTTTCCTAGTAGTTCAACTTCCTAAAATAATTTTCCTTATTTCTGGTGGTGTTGGTCTTGTGTTTTGTTTTTTTCCCCTCCATATATTTCTGCCTGTAATAACTTTCCCTTTGCTACTTTTGTTGCTTACATGTCTCAAAACTGTTACATGCCTATTTGCATAATTTTTGAGCTGACAGATGTTCTGCAGCTCTTTTTACACCATAACACAGTCAGACCATTATTGTGCTCTCTGTCTTAGGAAATTGTCTGTCTCTGATTATTTTTGGAGGGGGGGGAAGTGCCTCTTCACTAACTCAGATGCTTGTGAGGATGAGAAAATGGAGGACAAAGAGAAGGTAGAGAGGAATTATATTTCTGCGGCCTAGTACAGGAGTTCAAGAAACTGCTCCATTGAAACAACTTGATATTAGAACAAGGGGTATTGTGGCTTTCAGAGAAGAGAGCAAGCAGATTTTGAAACCAGACTTGTCAAGTAACTGTCTCCTTGCTTCCTGAGAAGACAAAAATTTGTGATTTTTTATGTGGTGTTTTCTTAACTGTTCTTGATAAATTGCTTCAGATAGGTGCTGCAGTGTCAGAATGTGGACCATGGGAGTATTCAAATTACAATAATAGAAGATACTAATTTGATTGTTTTTCACATCTCTGGCTTGTTAGTATAAAGCTTGATTGTTTTTCTGTGTAATCTGTAAAGCAGTCAGTCCAATTTTAACTTCTGTAGTCTGTTTTGCAGTCTTTCAGCATAGAAAAATAAATTGGAGTGATCTAATTTGGTCAACTGGGGGTATTGGTGGAGGGTATGTTTTGGGTGTGGGTCCTTTCCCTCCCACACTATTTGTTAAAATACTTCCAAATGTATCTTAGGAAGAAATGTTGCAAATTTTTGCCCACAGTGTATGTGAGAGTATTAGAACTTGGTTCCAATATGCAGTCGTAATTACTAGATTTGTCAAATATTAGATACTGGTGTAGCATAAAAGAGATGTTAGAGGAATGTCCAGGCTCGTTTTGGATTGACAGTTAGTGGTAGTAACATCTGGGGAAGGGTCTGTTGAAGAATTAATTATTTAAACTGCTTACATGAAGTTAGGGGTGAAAATACGGTTTTATCTTTTTGGCTGTTGTGTTCGATTGACAGGAGATATTTCTGTGCATGAATTTAGAGCTGACCGACTTGACTAGCTAAGCTCATGCTCATGGGCAAGGGGGAATAATCTTTTTAACAAAAGCTGGCTTTATCCCATCATATGTTAAGTATTTCCTGGCTAAGCTACCAGGTTGTTTTTTTCCGATCTTCCATGTTCTTAACTCTTTTAATTTACATTAGAATCCTTGAGGCGGTACCTTTTCCTTTGAATGCTGATGGCTCTGGTTCTCCAGGCCAGTAGTATTGAAGAAATGGGAATCTGAACACAAAAGTGTTATGGGAAGGCTGAGAGGAACTTGCTTTCATGCATCCGTCGCAGGCGTTCTCACCCCTTGTAGATCTTCCCAGTTAAGGAACTTGACAGTAATGAGATATTCCTTTGGAAATATCAAATACTATATTAACAAATAGATTACACTTTCCTGTAATCTTAAATATTTAGTAGTATAATTGAGAAATACCATTATTGCAATGGAAAGTAAGAATTCTGGTGTTTTATCATTAGGATGCACTTATTGCCACCTAGTAACAGAGGGTGTACCTGTGTAGAACCTCAGAGAAATTTTACAGTGTACAAAGGTGATTTTGACAGTCTATTTTAGAAAATAGATGCAACAACCTGAAATTGTTAATTTGTGAGGAAAAAATTAATGACTATTTGTTTCTTCTCCTGCCAGGTTTGTAAATACTACCTTTGTGGCTTTTGCCCAGCTGAGTTATTTACAAATACTCGTTCTGATTTAGGTAAGTTTGTAAGTTGTCTTTTATTCACTTACATGTAAATACAGTTGCACTTCTGTTTGCAAACTGCATTTTTGGCCTTTAATGTCAAAACACTTTGAAAATAGGCTTCTTTATTGTTAACAGATTCCCGGTGATAAAGTATGTTAAAAGTGGTAATTATTTCAGATCCTACTTCCTCATAAGTTTTTTAAAAAAAAAAGCAAAAAGCTTGTTTTTTTCGTAGTGTAAACTAAATTATTGGGTGTGGAGTGGTCTTCCCCTCCTCAGTGTGTTGCCTTCTAGTTTGGTTTAGTCTGTGTGGGCAAGCTTTTAACTTATTTTTGTGTGAGTATGCATTTTTGAGTTTCTTTACTTTTAGAGACTCATTTACTATAAGAGTTACTACTGAAGGCCGTATCTAAATTACTAGGAGCATTCAAGTAGTAGTATGTGGACAAAATGCAGTTTGGCAGTGGTAACTGACAAAGAGGCTTCTTGTCTTCATTTTAATTTCCAAGTCCTTTGAAGAGTTTGATAGGCTGGGGAAGATGGAGGATTTTAACATGACTATCTTCATGAGCTCAAGCCACATACCTCCTAATTTTATTCAGAAGATCAATGTTTTATGTAACCAATTGTTTATAATAAAAAACACTGTCTGGAGGTCAGAAAGTGCTTGGTTAAATTACCTGTCATATGTCTTTGTTTTTTTATTCCTTTAAGGCCCCAGGTGTCTACGGTATTCTTTTGTTTGTGCAGTTTTACTGATACAGAACTTGATCTGAAAATTCTCTTTTATATGAAGACTTCATATATCATTCAGAATCTCCTTGGCTTTATCATGACTAAACCATATTGGCATCCTTTCTTTAATGTGTCTTTCAAACTCGAAGCAAGCAAAGCAGAAAGGCAGGCATAAAAGCCCCTGGGAAGTTTTTAGCTCTGTTCTAACATGGCACACAAACAAGTGCTGATGCAGTGTGAATACAGCATTCAAGAATGCAAGCTTAAACTTTTCGTGTGGTCTTTCTAGGTCCTTGTGAAAAAATTCATGATGAAAATCTCCGTAAACAGTAAGTATATTGGTTGATATGTTAATGCAGATTGTGTTTCTAGTATGCTTGAAATTTTCTGAAAGCAACCCAACTATGAGAAAGTAATTATTTTATATAAGCATTTATTTGAATGTACAATATTATTTTACCTTGAGTAAGAATTCATAACATTGCATGTTTTACTATTTTTTTTTATATGTATTGTGGACTGACATGAGCTTTCATTTCTAAAATATTCTACCAGGTATGAGAAGAGCTCTCGTTTTATGAAAGTGGGCTATGAAAGAGACTTCTTACGCTATTTACAAAGCTTACTTGCAGAGGTAGAACGCAGGATTCGTAGAGGCCATGCTCGTTTGGCACTTTCACAGAATCAACAGTCTTCTGGGGTGAGTCTGGAAGAGTTGTTGAAGCAATTTTTCCTTTAGGTAGCATCTTGTGTTCTCTTTACCTTGCATTTTTGGTAAACTACATTGATTTTCAGAACGTTCACATTAGGGAAGTCTCTTTGTCTGTTAGCCAGCAGATTACATCTAGGTCTAATGGGCGAGCTGAGTGGCTCCACAGTCAGAAAAAGTCCCTTTCTGTTCTTCCCATCTCTGTTTCCTCAGAACCACTGTCTGTTCTTTGCCCAGGAACTTTAATGCTGTCAAGTGTTGTCTTTACCCTGTTAAATTCAGTTTGCCTTTTCTCCCTTAGTTGCATATTCCTCCTTCCCTCCACTGGTTAAGCTATATCATGGTCATGTTACTGAAGTAGGCGAGTGTTGGGTCTTTCAGCAGCTGATGCTGCTGATGCTAAATGCCCCATCAGACATCACCCTGAAGCAGTAACTTTCTGCTCCAGCACCGGCATTGCAGGCAGTGATGGAATCACAGAAGTTTGAGGAAGAAATACTTCTGTGCATCTCTCTTCCGTTCCAAGCTGCATACTAGACAGCTGTTAATGAAGATTGGAAAAATAATAAATTTTTACATGTTTGCCTCACTGGTTTGTGGGGTTTTTTTGTTGTTGTCCCTGAATGCTGTTGAACAGTGACTGTGGTCTGTGCTCTGGGAGTTCCTGGCTTCTAGGGTAGTCTCACTCCTTTTTGCTGCCCAGTGTAATTGTTCTGTGCAAAGTCCAGTTGCTTCAGAAGGAGCTGTGGACAATATCCTTAGTCAGAAGAGCTTATTGTCTGTGGAGTAGAGCAAAGGTGGTGGGGAAAGGAGATTTAAGTCTAGCCCAGTAGCTTTTAGAAAGGACGTTACTAACAAGTAAATTTTGGGTGAAGTGATACTCTTTTGCATTTATGCCCAGAAGTTAAATTTCAGAGCCAGTGGAAATTCTAAGTCATACTTGAGTGTCTGCAAAGATATGTGATAGCTGCGTGGCAGTTTCAGAGTTTAAAATTAGGACTTTAAATTCAGATGTCTTACCTTTTATGGGCCAGGGACTTGAATGTTTTTGTTGATTTAGGAGGAATTTGTGTGACTAGAACTCGCTTCCCTCGGCAAGAGTGGAGTAAGCGATGTTGAGGAGCGTGTTATGTTAGAGTAGACTATTATTAGTAGGTCTCTGTGGGAGAAAAGGCAGGAGGAGGTTATTCATGAACTGTCTCTGCAATATGGTAAGACATACATTTGTGGTTTTTTTTTTTTTTTTTAAAGTTATTTTACCAAAACAAACCAACCAACCAAACAAACCCTTCCCTTCTTTGGCAGGGAGCAGGACCTACTGGTAAAAATGAAGAGAAGATTCAGGTGTTAACTGACAAAATTGATGTGCTTCTACAACAGGTGAGACTTTTTTACTCCTTGGTTTTTTGCCCTCTTGCTTTTGTTACTTGAATAAAAATTACAGCTATTTTTTTTTTTAATTATCCTTTAGATTGAAGAACTGGGTTCAGAGGGGAAGGTGGAAGAGGCACAAGGAATGATGAAACTTGTTGAACAGTTAAAGGAAGAGAGAGAATTGCTGAGGTCTACAACTTCAGTAAGTGATGTGTTTGTAGTCCTGTGAGACTTCAAAATTCAGTGCAACGGTGCATTCTTAATAACCCTGTCCTTTCACTGAAGGCATGCAAATTCCCTGCAGAATTAGACAATAATGTGGCATCTAAATGTGTTAACCCAGTGTGTTGATTTAGCTTGCTACCTTGAGAGTGGCTTTCATGCACACAAATTCTGAGGTTATTTATGCAGCAGTCTTGGAGGTGAATTTGCATCTTACTTTAGTTCAGGTCTCAGTTAAACTTTACTGCATAGCTTCCGTAACACTGTTTCACCGAATTACTAATCTGTGTTCCAGAAAGGCCTTGTGTTAAGGCTGTGTCTCCAGAGAGGCATCTGTCTGATTGTGAGGGCCAAAGGTGATGCGTTAAGTAGCAAGTTCTTGTGTTTAATACACTCAAATTGTGATTCCAGTTTTACTTCTTAAAAGTTCTTAAATGTTGCCCTGCATTTCTTGTATGTCTGTTGAAACAGTGGATTAATTTCACCACCAACCTTTTAAATAGAAGCCCCATTATCCTTTTTGTATTTGTTCATGGGACATTTTGGCCTTTGCATCCTGGAGACATACTCCATGGTTATTCTGCAGCTCCAGACATTTCACTTCATGCCAAAGAAACTGCCTTAAGAGAAAAATCATTTATATCTTGCTTAATCCCAAGATTGCAAAGATGCCGCATATATGGTTATATACATATTAGTCCTTTGCAGTGAGGAATAATCTTTTTGTGTGTTTTCTAATTGATTCCTTGTGGCTTATGTGAAATGGGCCTGTGTAGCCTATTTTTGCCCTTTTCATCCTAGTAGGTTCAGGGCTGTGAAGACAAAGCACGCTGTTAGAATTTCCAGCTTTTGCTAGTGCCTAGGATTTGACAACAGTAACAAAGTTCTAAACATCTTCACTGGCTTCTGGCTAAAAGTTTTCTTTTGCTTTATGAACTATTTTTCTTTTACAGACAATCGAGAGCTTTGCAGCCCAAGAAAAACAAATGGAAGTTTGTGAAGTTTGTGGAGCCTTTTTAATTGTAGGAGATGCGCAGTCCAGGGTAGATGACCACTTGATGGGAAAGCAGCACATGGGTTATGCCAAAATAAAAGCTACTGTAGAAGATTTAAAAGTAAGCATCTCTTCAGTTACTGGAATGGGAAATAATTGTTTGGAGGGTTCCTGTGGTAAACAAAAGGCTGTCCAGTGGACTTTCTCAAGTGGGTGAAATACTCCCAAAGATGTGTATAAAATTGAAATGCAACCCACTGCGCATTCAGCATTGTGCTTGCACTGGCATTCTTTATTATATGTGATTACATTGGATATAAAGACATAAATTCTGGTGGGAATTATTTGTGACCTTTGTAAAGAGTTGTAGTGTGGCCTCTGTTCTCGTGAGGATGGCAAGCAACAAAGTTCTGCAAGGCAAAGGATGGCTGTTGCAGCGATTTTGGAAAGTGATTCTGTGTAAACTGCCCTTTGGGGGGAAAAAATGAAATACTTTAAAAGCTTAAGCTTCTGCATCCTCAGAATGTATAAACTAAGCTGTATTGAATGATTTATCTTGATTGATCTTAAATATTTTCTGTATGGGGCTTTCTTCTGTTGTTTGGTTCTGGATTTTTTTAATTTGGTTGGATTTGGTTTTTTGTTCTAGGAAAAACTACGAAAAAGAACAGAAGAACCTGATCGTGATGACAGGTTAAAAAAAGAGAAACAAGAACGAGAGGAGAGAGAGAAAGAGAGGGAACGGGAAAGAGAGGAGCGGGAAAGGAAGAGAAGGCGTGAAGAGGAGGAGAAGGAAAAAGAGAGGGCTCGTGATAGGGAGCGACGTAAAAGGAGTCGTTCACGGAGTAGACATTCAAGCAGAACATCTGACAGAAGGTGCAGCCGCTCACGAGACCACAAAAGATCAAGAAGCAGAGAAAGAAGGCGAAGCAGGTATGTGTATTCACATGGAACTTTTCAAAATGGAAAAACTTTGCAGGGACTTGATCTGTCACATCACCTATTTGTTAGGTTCAGTTCTCTGTAAGTGAAAATATTATTTGCTGGTTCTGTGGATAAACAGGTTTTGCTGCATGTTCTTCTCTCCGTTCTTGGGACTAGATGACACCATGTGGTCTTACGAGGGAGCTTTCAGTAGACAAGTGCTCCGAAAGAACAGGGTCTTGTTTTTTCCTTAAGCTGGTCTTTACTTCATAGCAGTGGATATTTTTAAGGCATGTGTTTGAATGTTTGTTTAAATGAAGAAGGCAATATGAAGCCAGGTCTTATGTACTGAGAAATATTTATATACAGTGTTCTTAGGCTTGTTTTAAATGCTTGCTTTCTGCAAGTAATCAGTGTATTAGACAGTGCTATTGTTCTACTATTTTGCCTTCTGAGTTAGAAAATACCAGCTGACGTTTGCATCTTTGAAATTTTTTCTGAACGTTAAGGAGTCGTGACCGAAGGAGAAGCAGAAGTCATGATAGATCAGAAAGAAAACATAGGTCTCGCAGTCGGGACAGGAGACGATCAAAAAGCCGGGATCGGAAATCCTACAAGCACAGAAGCAAAAGCAGAGAGAGAGAAGACAGGAAGTCAAAAGAAAAAGGTATGTTTGTGTGAAGGCTGAGTTTGTATCAAGTTCTGAAACTAATCTTTCCCTAAGTCTCAAAAGTTCTTTCAGTGAGCGACTGAAAGTTCTTCTTAACATCAAATCAGATCTGTTTTTATAAACTCTGTATGTTGCTGTTAACCAGTTTGAAGCATTTTGTTTGTTCCCGTTCTTGTTAATGCACACGCGTGCGTACGTACACCCCAGCGTCCACCTCTTCCCTGTTGCAGTAGTTATTAAAACCTTACTGCTTGTCTGCAAATTAAATGTGTGAGGATTTTCATGTATTTCAAGACTTGTTTACTGTTTACCTTTAGAAAAAAACATAAGCCTGTAATAAGATTTTTCCTAAGAGTGAGTATCTTCTATTCCTACTGTTAGCAGGTATTTCTGTAATTGCCCTTTGTTGGTGCCTGTTTTGTGGGAGATCGGTAGCGTGTTTTTCACCTGTAGCATCTATTAATTCTCTACACTATCATGTTTCCTTTATTTTGCTTTAACAGTGTTTTAGGTTTTGGGATTTGGTGGGATTTTTTTCCTAATATATGAATATCTTGCAGAACTTTTGTAATGCTCTAAATGACAATTTCATGCCCTCTCCCCAGTCTCCTGCTCTTCCCCCCTATACTTCCCTCTCTTCCCCTTTGTGTTTGTTTTGTTGGTTGGTTGGTTGGTTGGAGGGGGGTATAGTTGTGGGTTTTGGTTTTGTGGTGGTTTTTTTGTTTTGTTTTGTTTTCAAATGAAGCAAGATTTGCTTTGTCAGTATTTAGGTGAGTCTCAAAGAAATGCTGTATTAATCTTTTGGAATGCTTTTATAGCAGTATATGCTATGTACAACAGCATCACTGGTGACTCACTGCTTCATCAAAGGCTGGTGGTGGTCAGGAGCTTTACCTTTAAGTAGGATTAAAAAGAACTACAGAAAGCACACACTGATGTACTGCTATTGCTAAATTTCCCCCTTTTGTCTTTTGAAACTCCTGGAGGAACGTAATACTGACTTCTGGCTTAAGCTGCTGGCTCTCTTGGGGTGCTAACTAATGTCCAGTCTGAAACAGCCACCCCGCATCATTATTAGAACTGGCCATCAGTAATGGCTGGAACAATTCTGATGTTTCTAAGGTACTTTTGGGGTTCTCTGGAATGAAAGGTGCTATGTGCATGTTTCTGGATTGTGTAGGCCTGTTTGCCCTACCCTTGCTTTTCCATATTTACCCAGTGGATTAGTTCCCAAAATATTGGTAATGCTTCGTGTATTTTTCTTGCCTGACTTCCTTGGATCATTTTATGGTGCATCTTTAGTGTTGATTCTTCTCATTTTGCTTTGCCCTTCATAAGCAAGTGGGTTTTAGCTGCTTGCTTGTTGGCAGTGGAACTGACATGTAGTGTTCAAAATAGAGTATTGCAGCCTATATCTGTCCATTTATTACTTTATTCCTACCTGATATTGTGCCCTTTTTGCCTACTTTATGAACAGATTTCTGGTACTTGGTCACAAATGTCCTATTCAGTATTCTGCGTGTATCTGTGTATATAAATAACTGTGTTCTTATTTATTCAGATTTGGTCTGGTTTTGAGCTTAATGGTTTTTCCGTTCTTTCATTACTCCTTCCATAAATAGAAGAGCTAGTGAACCCTCTTCAGCATCTCAGTATTTTTAGTTTTAACTTGACTGATTTCCTTGCTGGCCATTTTATTTGCTGCTTGCTACTTTCTTCCTCCAGAAATCAAAACAGTGAGGTGATGCTATGAGCTGTAATGACAATTCCATCTGGGAAAATCAATTACTTTTTTTGCCGACGTAATCACAACATTTGTAGAAACACAAATAGGCCTTAGATCAGGACTAATGCCAAAGAACTTTGTGTTTTTTCCTTTGCTGGAAAGAAATTAATTAAAAAAGTGGGGGACAGACCCCAAACCAGTAGCACTTAACACACAAGCGTTTAATTTCTATGACAAAGCTGTAAACACCATACATCCTCATGACTGCAGTATGGGACTGTAGGGAGGTAGTCAAGTAGATGGCTTTAGAGGTTCATATATCTGAAGCATGTGGCTGGCTACCTGCTCTACTGTTTACTGCTCCATTGGGAATATTGGCTTAAGAATCTAATTGTCATTATATCCACCACTGATCTGCAGTTATAAAAGTAAGCAGCAAAGACCTGGCTGTAACTACTTACAGTGGTAGTGCCTTTCATCTTGAAATCTCAAACTGCTTTACAAACATGAATTTTAACAGAGGGGGGGAAAAAAAAGCAAGGCACAGTTGCCTTGCCTACAGTTGCATACTAAATTAGTGCCATACTTTTGAAATTCAGAAGTCCTAGCTTCCTATTTGCTTTAGTATCTTTACTGTGGACCACAGCAACCTTTAGGCTTGCAAGAAAAAAGTATACGTAAAAATGGAGACTATTTCTGCCTCCAGTTTCAGGGATGGCTACATCTGCTAAAGGAGGGAGCTTGCCAGTCATAAACACCAGCTAAGCATTAGCTTAATATAAACCATCAGAATGCAGCTACTGTTAAGTAAACAAACCTCAAGTAGGTGAAATGAAGAGGGTTTGGGTTTTTTCAGACAAGGAAAACACCCCTTTTGCAGGTACCTTCATTTTATTAAGGGTTAGTACTAGAACCTGCTTCCAGACCGCTTTAACTTGGCTCTCTACCTTTCTTAATCTGGATTTGTTTACTTTGAAAAATAATTTTATTTGTCATTTTGTTTTCATGTTAGTGATTAAAACTCAGCAAATACTGTCAGAACACCCAAACCCTCAGTTGGTACTGCATATTTTGTTTTGTCTGATTCTTGCATTTTCTGAACAGTAAAACCATTCACACCATTGTGGTAAGAAGTCTAATAAAAATATATCTGTTGCCCACATGAACACAATCAGAAAAACGTGCATGTCTTGAATCAGGAAGCAAAGTCAGTATTATGTGATTATACCTAATAGATCACAGCTGAAATAATATGCACAGTTTCATATCAAAGTAATTATATATGCATTTAAAGAAAGAAATCTTACTGATGGAAAATACAGTGGAGGAATGTAACTGCTTGCAGATACTCCAGGAGTTGAAAGAAGTTCAGTTATCGGACTATTTGTTGAATACGCTTTCTCAGTTCTGCTTGGCAAACTGGAGGTTTGCTATGGTAAAACTATTTTATTATTAAAGGGGTTTAGAAAAGCTTCGTCTTTCATACCACAGTTTAATAGTAGTTTTTTAACCTTAAACAAAATTATCCTTCCTGACAAAATTCAAGAAACAAACAAGACAGAAAAAACCCTGCACACTGCACATCCATAGGGCTATTAAGATCTACCATATCTACATAGGACAGAAGATAAGATTATTGGACTGACTACTAGTCCTCTGCGGGGAAACAAGACTACTATTCCTCAGTGGATCTACGTGTGCATCGGAGATACCTATAAGACAAAAAGAAGACTTTTTAACAAGGTTAGTTAGAGTGCAATCTACCTGCGGAATTGCAAACCCGAGGGCAGACAGATACAAAATGATGAGTTCTGCAGTTAGCTTTTTGACATCGCTGCGTGCTTTCTCCAAGCACGGTGCACTGGATGTGCTGCTTCTGATGAAACTTCAGTACTAGTGTTCGTTAGGCAGTTGCCCTCATTTCTGTGTGGGGGCTTTACCCCTCGCCTTTGGTGGTCTGTTTTAAAAGAAGTTGGGATGTAGCTTCTCTTTTAAAGCTTAATTTCTACTTTGTCTTCTGGAATATGAAAGTGTGTTATGCCAGTCTAGGTGATAACATTATTTAAAATAGCTTTTTCAGAGTGTTTGATCTGTGTGCTCCCATGTTGGGGATACATACATTATTTACTTCGATTGCCCGGAGAGCAGGGAATAATCAGAAAAAAGAGCATGAATGTTGTTCTGTATAATGAAATCTGAGAGGTTGGTTTTGGGGTTGGTTTTTTTTCTCTCTAAAGTGTCTTTACTGATCAAAGGTTGAATATTATGGTGTGAAATAATACAGAAAGAATTGATATTTTTATTAAATTTGTAAATACTGAATTTACAGATGAGGCACACAGCGCTATTAATGTTTTTCTTCCCATGGAAATATTTTTACTTCTGGCTTCCTTCCTTCTTTGAAGGTGATTGAGGAAAAGATGAGTTTTTCAGCAGTGTAGCAAACTCTTCAGTCAGCTTCCCAATTTGTGATGAAATTGTGGGGTCCTTACCATCTTGCTGTTCCTTTGCCTTTGGAAAAGAGAGCTTTTTGTATATCTTCCAAACTTACCTCCACAAGCCTTTTTAATGAATGGATTATAAATGACTGTTGGTTTTATAAAAGTGAGAATGAATAATTCTGACAAGCGTACATACTGTACAGTGAAGTTAATTTTGATTGTCACTGTGATGGCCACCTTCAAAGCTAGTGGTACTTAATATTTTTTCCCCAGCTATTTGATTGCTTGGGGCTGCTGGTTTTTAAAATTGGCACATACCAGTTTATTTGAGAATGCACTGATGCAGTGTCCCATCACACTTTTCTGGTTCTCTTTTCAAGAATTTGAGAATTGTAAACCAAAGAAGGCCATACACATCACAAATTAAAACTCGGGGACAAAGAGAGTCCCATGATAAGTAAGGAAGCCATGCATCATAATTACACATTTGCCTAACTTCTTGACTGCCTCTTTACCCCCAGTTTATGTATTTCAAGACAGCTGAGTAGCTGCCTCTGTTAGGAGGTCTGTCCTTTCTCCTCTTTTCCCCACCCTGTACCTGTCCTCTTTGACCTTTTTTGTACCCTCTCCATTCCAGCATGGTAGCCTGAAGCCTATTTCTGTAACTTTTTGAGTATTACTGTTATTGCTATAGAAAGTAATTGTCCCATTTTGTATGCAGTATATATATCTCACATGTGCAATGTTTGTTTTTACTTTGAAATCCATGGTCAATGTCTTCTTTCATGGCAGAAAAGAGGGGATCTGATGATAAAAAAAGTAGTATGAAGTCCAGTAGTCGAGAAAAACAGAGTGAAGACACAAATACAGACTCGAAGGAGAGTGATACTAAGAATGAGGTCAATGGGACCAGTGAAGACATTAAATCTGAAGGTGACACTCAGTCCAATTAAAACTGATCTGATATGACCTCAGATCAGACAGAGGTAAGTGCATTATTTCAAACTTTGATTAGGGCTTTTTGTTACTGTTTAACAGTGCAGCGTAAGTATGCACAGATGAAGATGGAACTAAGCCAAGTAAGAAGACATACTAAAGCACCTTCTGAAGGAAAAGACAGTGTAGTCCTGCAAAACATTTTGAGGTACATTGTTTTGTCTCAGCTATTTTGTAGCAGACTCGTGCCCCCATTAGTGTGCCTCTTTGGGACATATTTGTAATATAGTCACCATAGAAAAATTAATTATCCTTTTTTTATTTTTAGGGATTTTGTTATCGTTTTTTAAAAAAGTTGAACTGTTTTTGTATTTAAGTCCATATTGTGTTGGTACATCAGCAGAAACTTTTGCTTTAATACTTAATATTTGAGGCACATGTTGGACTACTTTGTTTTCATATAAACTGCTAGTATTTCTTTGTCAAGGATGTTTCTAGTTTTTTTGCTTTATTGCCTTGCATTCTAATGCAGTTTGTTCTGTAACTCGAGAGCCAGTAGCATTGGATTGATGGAAGTGTAGGGTTTATGAATTATTGCAGCTGACTACCATACCTCACACAGCGTTGGTGTTGTGAGCGGCCCATGAAAAGCCAAATTAAAAATCAAGGATTCAGTCAAACTAAGCAGGTACTCATGCCAGGTACTCCTTTCTCTACCCACATCCATGTTTGAATGCTGTTGCCTGTAATCTTTAAGCTTACTGTTGTGTTTTTGATTTTCAAGATAGTGAAAAGGACTTTTTATGTATTGTGTGAATACTGTTAATCTGATGTTAACAGAATGGAATTTTCTTTCAACTGTGTGTAGGGATGCAGTGCTGCCCAGAATTAGATATCTTTAAAGAGTTTAAAATGCAATAAATACTACATAATAATCGCCTTGTTACTTTCAATGCAATTCAAGTCTTTAAGAGGTATGTGTTTAATATTTCCTACTGTGTAGGAGAATTTGCAGTCAGCCATAGTACAGAGAAGTGGAATGGCTGATAACAGACTTTTAAAGGCAAATGTAAATGCAAAGACAGATGCCACCAAATGATTACAATGTTCATGGCAAGAATGTATGCTGAAAAACTCTTTGTTGGAAATGAAAGGGCTAAACAATAGGAAATGCAAATACTGTATTAAAAGGAAAACTTGGAAGTTTTTTCCCCACTCTTGACATAGCTTTCTTACTCTTACAGAAGGTCTTTAGTTGTATACCTGAAATAAGGAACTAACAATGGAGAGTACAGCTGATAAATGAGCTGCTTGCAACATAAATTGTTACTGTAGTTTCATTATTTATGCTAGGAACTCTTCAACACTTAATGTTGATTATTAAACCATTAATGCTACGTTATTGCTTCTAAAGCCAGTTATGGTCAATGTTGACATTTTTGTAGAGTTAAGATGACAGCTAACAACTGGGACAATATATAGGAATGGTAAAATAAATGCTCTTAATGCTGTCTAATTGTCTGCTTTCCCAAAATTTTGCATTATAGGACTACTACGTGAAGAGTCTGCGAAGACAGCGGAAGACAGCTTAAACTGAAGATCTGCTTTAAAATGAGGTGAAAGAAAGCTGTAGTGACGTAGAAAAATATAAAGTTGAGTTAGAAATTTTTTTTTATAAAAGTTAATTCAGGACTGGTGTTTCCTCCCAGAGTTCAGAAAGATGTGTTGATAATAGCACATATGCTACTGAGAATATAAGTCCTGTATCCTTTTTTTCTTTAAGACTTTTTAAGATAAGAAACCAACATAACCTGAACACATGGCTTGCTCAGTGTTTAATTGCAAGTTTTCATTCTTGGACTTTAAAACACAAGAATAAATGTTTAGTATTTGTGTGAATGAACTAAAACGAATCCCATTTTTACAACTAAGCTATTCCTAGCTTCTTGATATACGAGAAATGGAAATAAAGTATCTTTGAATTTCTGTTACAAATTTGATTGTCTCTGTCTTTGAACGTTTAATATTAAATAAGTTTCTTTCCTAATAAATCTGCTCATGTCTTCAAGCTTAGTCCATTAATTTGGATGCTTAGTTATTCTGTGGTGTTTGTGGGTGTGGGGTTTTTTTGTGGCATCAGTTAGCATTGCTTTTCAAGCTTTTTCAGCAGTTAGGCAGTTGGATTCTGTCCCCCCCACAAAGCATGGCTTATGCCACAGGTAGTTAAGAGAGTAGAGATGCCTCACAATAAAATGTAGGCCTTAACCCTTACTTAGGCTGCAGTTACGCTTCTTACAGCGTCGAAAAGAGGCTGCTGCTGGGATTGGTCTTTATATTGCTGTGTGGTATCGGTCTGTAATATGAACAACTGTACGGGGTCAGTCAGTAAGCATGCGCCATCAGCATGTTAATAAGAGATATAAATGAAGAGTGAGCCCTTACATGTTCTTGTGAAGCTATAGTGCAGGCAAGCAGAGTCTTGCTGGACTGTGTCTGCCGGTAAGCAGTAGAGGTGGGAAAGCATACCTCAGTGTCTTTAAGGCACTGACCTGACTTTTTTTTAAAAGCATTATCGTTTGTATTAGTATTCAAGACTTGGTTATAAAGGGGACTAAGCCATAGGTGGACAAAGCGCTACAGTAAGTAACTAGCTTGTAATTTTGGTGTGCCTTATCTGTTGGTGGAAGTGTGCTCATAAAAGGGCCTGCACCCTGGTCCCCTGGTGCAAGGGAGTGCTGTGCCTTTGATGAGAAGGGATACCACGTTCCCTTGGTGACTTGTGTTTGTCCAAAGCAGACACCATATGGGGGCACAGAGGATTGAGGCTGGGTGGTGGAAAGAACTTAGAAAAACTAATGCAAGCAGGAGCAAGTAAAATTCTTAACTAATGACAGACATTGCATGAGCATCTGTTGTTTCTTTTGAGACCTGTGTACAAGATGTGATTCAGCTACAGCCCCAATGTGTTAGATCTTTTAGTGGGCCAGATGTTAGTCTTGCACATACTTGTTACAGGACTAACTAGCCTTCTCCCTTACTTTGCACAGGTATAAATAATAAAATGAGGTAATGATGTTAATTTGGCTGGGGCTTACATTCTATCATGTCTAAGAGTGGAGTCATCTTGAGTGCATTGAGGAGGAAGGAAAAATTCTGGCCATCAGAGCACAGCAAACACATGTTTATCTAGTACATGCCTTCAGATTGGGCTGTTAATGGGTGTCTTCAACGCATTAGTCTATGTGAAAAGCGTCACTATGCAAAAGCAAGCAGCTTATTTAAGTAAGCACCTCCTTTGTGCTTTCTCTATGCTGGTTTTGGCAGCCTACAGGCTTTTATTAGGTGTTTAAAAATGTACTGGCCTGTGATTTTTCAAGGTTGTGTTAGAAACTTATGAGTGCCCATGGATCGTATTCCCCTCCCACTGTCCTTCCCATGCCCCAAAAGAGCAGATCTGGGTACTTGAAACAACTGATTCTTTAATATAAGTGAAGGGTAGCAATGACAGTTCAGTACAAGTCTGTAGTGCAAACAAAAGTTGTCCTTGGAAGAACAGGTCAGTTTTGTAAACTTAGTTTCAGTTGTCATACCAATGGTTTATTGTTCACAGGAAAAAAAAACCCAACAAAAAAGTTAACATAACTAGTGTGCCTTAGAGTTTATCAAATTGCATAAAACATACAAAAATATTTCTCTGAATGCATAGACTTACTGTTATTACAGTTCATGATTAAAGTTTTAGTCTCATAATGTTAACAGTTACTCTTTGTGGAAACTAGCACAAATAAAGCTTTTTTTTAAACCAGCTGTTCCTGTAGCTGAATGTTAACAATTAATGGAGGCAGTCTCTATGCTGATTTCCTAAACAAAGGAACTGAAATTAGATACTCTTAATTTCAAGCCATTTAACTACTACTGTCTTTCAAACAGTTATTGCACATAATCTGAACTAGCCTCTGAGCTATGCTGGAAAGATTAATACACAGTTGTTAAACTGAAAACTCCTTTCATGTCCTACAAGACAAACAAAGCGGGAGCCAGGTAGGAAATTTTACTTCATACTGTGTCACAGTCTTGAGCTTACCAGGAGTTGAATCAGGCTTTAAAATAGCCCAGCTCCTGGGGAGAGAAGGGCCAGGATTGTGAATGGGGAGTTAGCAGAGGGCTAACAGAGTTTAAGTGCTAAAATACATGTAGAGCAAGTGGGAAAGGATGATAATTGCTCTGAATGCACTAACAAAGATCTCTAAGCCTCGAGTAAGTAGGTGAAATCCTGAACCCAGCGTCAAGCATCTCCTCTGCTGGCAGAAGGGGTCTCTGTATGCAGTGCTTGTGTGGAGGAGCCACTTTGAAGATAAAGCAACTGTGCTGCAGGAAGCTGGGCAGGGTGGCAGCCAGCTTGCAGAGCATGTTGATTGTACTGTTTACGGTCTGAATATCAACATTACAATCCAGATCAACAACAACAAATGCTGCATCAGCTGTGTGTAAACATGGCTTTGGTTGAAACTTAAGCAAGCAGAGACTGAAAGAAGATAAATGGGGGGGGGAGCAGCAACTCGTGTCCAGGAAAAACCTCCCTTGCCCCTCTGCCCACCCCAGGACCCAATTAAGGGTCTGGTGCAAAAGTCATCATCACAGTTTTTGGTATGAAAGAAAAAGCCTCCTGAGGTATAACCTTGCATCCTACTATGTTAACAGGAAAAGCTTCAGACTGGTCACAGGCCAGCAGTGCTGCAACTTAACTGCTTTGTTCAACCTGGAAGGAAGTGACTTCAGGATGTGTTGTAATGATGACTTTGGCCATTCATAAAACCCCATATGGATGTTTTCATTACTGCAAGTTAAGCAGGCTCTAGCTTAACTGGAGTCTCGGGTTGGGGGGGGGCGTGTCCCCAAAAAATTATTTATTTGAAAGCACATGGAGGCATTCAGCCTTCCCGGTACTCATCTGGCTAAAACTTCTGACACCACATAGAAGTGATAGGACACCGTGTGATGTGTAAGGTTAGGAGTTAGTTATTTGCTTATGGTGTAAGGTATGCTCCTTGCACTTGTGACACCTCAAGAGGGTACTGTTGTGCTTCTGCTCCTGGCAGAGCAGGAACCACAGGCCTTGTAACTGGTCTGTGAGGGGAGCTGTAACAAAGTGACCTGACTTACTAGTACTGACTTCGTGTTACACTTTAGTCTCCTCCACTGTTGGGAAAATAAAAAACAAAACCAGAGATGTACGATCCTCTCCTTGGCTCCTGAAACATAGAGGCTTTCTTTTGAAAGGGCACTTTAATTTCCTTTGTGATTTAAATGCTCCTTTGCTAAGACAGGTTTCCGAATTTCTACATGGAGGGATGCCATCATTTCAGTTACAATATTCCCATACCAGGAAGTAACAAACATGTAAACATGGACACTTCAGCCCAGTGAAAATTTTTCTTGTGTCAGGTAAGAGCAGTAAATATTTCTATCCCAGCAGGAAGCAGAATGCATCTTGGTAAGCCTTTGTGAAGGGGCAGTTTTACATTTTTAGAGAGCAACTGTTCATTGTGTGCCACATACCCTCTTGACACTGAACTTAAACAGGATGTTTAAAACATTTTCCTGGATTTCTTTTCCATGACTGTTACTTGGTCAAATGGTTGGGGGTACTTGACATACTTTTCATATCAATAATTAAGTCTTCCCTGCCCTCTGCTGACAAATACAACCAATAATCTTCACTGAAATACACTGGAAGCATGTGATTTTAGTAGACAAATGAGGTATCCCTTAGCTGAATACAGTATCAAGTAAAAAAATAAAAGCAAAGGGGATATTAAATATAAAAGATAAACTATTAGTTAAAATAGTAACCCTAACGATAACTTAAGGTTTTACACACACTTAAATCGCTGCCCTCCAAAGGCAGCAGCACATAATTACCAGGTTTTCACACTGCAGATGCACCAAGGAGTCAGTAGGTCAGCTTTGATGCTCTACTGTTGTAGCATGGTCTGTCAGTCAAAGTTGATGCAGCATTTCTGAAAGGAGAGCTGTCGCTTTTCACAAGAACTAACTCCAGCTCTTGGAAGTCCTGAAGTCTGGCAACGTCCTTGTCCTGTTACAGAACAGACAGAAGTACACATTACTGCTTACCTATCTGCTCTGTCTTTGTAGATAGTTCTAAGAGCAGCTAAAGGAAAGAAAAGCTAGACTTGTAGGGAGGTCACACCCAATGATAGGAGTAAATAAATAAATGAAATCCTACCAGTATACACTCTTCCTTTCAAAGTACCTTTGAGGGTTTTTTTCCTGGAACCTCAGTAACATTTGACTGGGCACATCACGTACCTGAGAGTTGAGACCGAAGACATTTCACTTACAGACCTCCAGAACAGGCATTTTTGGAACAGAAGAGTGAGTTCATTTGTTAATGACGTATCTTTAAATTATTCATATGCCAGCTTGTGGGTTTTCCCCCTTATTATTTGTTCTTTTTAAGCAAGCAAACAGCAAAGTATATGTGGCGTTTATATTAAAAGCACACTAACGCACTGCTGCTGAAACAGTTTTTTAAAAGCCAAGTTTCATGTGTTTTAGAAGCTGAATTACTCTGCCTATTTTGACAAGAATATTTTAAAGTAAATTATGAAGTGTTAAGGAAAGTCCAGTATCCTTTAGAATTTGTGAGCTTGTCAGTGTTGCTGATGACTTTACAGAAACACCTTCTCTATTGTCTGCAAAGTCAAATTAATAGGCCATTTCAATGCTTACCTTTCTTACCAGCGTATTAGGTAATTTTCTGATCTTCTCTACTTGTTCTGGATTAACGCCCAGCTCACAGCAACTCACTCTGAGCAGGTCTTGATAGGTCAGTTCTTGTCTGTCCAGTTCAATTTCAATGAAGTCACTGTCTCTCAGGTTCTGAACTCTCACCTTAAGCACAAGTTCTGATTGAAAAGAAAAGATTGAAAGGGTTTCTTTTACTCCCACCCTCTTAAAAAAAAAAAATCCAAGCCAGACCTAACACTGAAGTATTTATCAGTGTCTTTGGAATGGAGGTTTTTGTACTACAATGCCTGTTACCTCGCTGAGGAACACTGTGCAGTTAATGGATGCTTCTGTTTCAACAGCAAGAAATACATGGGAAGTGCAGTTCTCATGTTAAAAATCCACTCCACCCAGTCACAAAGTCAAGTTGTTGCCAAACTACTGGAGATGCATTTAATGCTGTGTACTACACTGCAAATGTGGATTCTTACCTCACTTGGGTGGATCTTTCCATCCGTTTGCAGTATTACCATATTTAAAATACAGCATAACTTATTTTACTTAGTGGAGCAGGACAAAAAAGTTCAGGGTAGTTTTAGCCAATGAATTCCACATCTTTGCCTCTTACTCCACCTGAGTCTGAGAGTGGAATGATTCTAGAACTGCACCTTTCACCTAGCAACAAAACCATGGAAGGACAGGACGTGACACTCGTTACCTTGCATATTATATGGGAAAGTTCCAGTGAAGAAGAAGGGCTGAAAAGCTGGTGCGGGACCAGTCGGGGAGTTGTCGGTTTGCAGGGGTGCAGCCTGTTTGGGCGCTAGCGGTGCTCGGCCATGAGGCAGGGACGCCTGGCAGACGGGGCCGTTGGGAGCTGCAGGCCCAATGCATTTCGGTGCTGCGATAGCTGCTGGCGGGGTGGGCGGCTGTTCCGTGGCGTCTAACGCAGGAAAATCATCTTCGCTGTTGCATGACGTAGGCGTGCATACACTTTCAACCTGAGCTGCTGATGAACAAGGACTTGTTTCACACTGGGAAGCGGAAGAGATGGAAGCACTTTTGTTCCGGGGTTCTGCCAAGCCCTCTGGAATGCTTTCTTCAGTGTACACGTAGGGGAACGGGGGGTTGGACAAGTAGTTTGCAACAATCGGCAAATTCAAATCCTTCGCTTCTTGACATTCTGTTTCCTCTTCTATTAATGAAGTTCAAAAATGGGGGGTAGGGGATGGAGAGAGAAAAACCCCACCATGTTACTGGATAGATCTTTCTCATCTTGAACATAATTAGTTCTCTTATCATGGCTTAAAACATTGCATTCTGAGGTAAGCAAAGGATGATGCTAATATATCATAAGCATGTAACACCTAGAAGGCAAGAAACTGTAAAATGAAAGAAAAACCTACAAATTCCTACACTAGGAGAAGTCCACTGAAGGAGATGTTGTTCCTATCAGCGTTACTCCCTGGCTCCAAAGGATCTGACTGGTAGCAACTCGCTAAGGCTCATTCTGCAATGCTCTGGGTATCACTGCTGCAAATGCTTTATTATGACCCACACCAACAAATCAAACCAAGTATTTCTTCAGGTAAGTGAGTATCGGATGTAACACCCAACCCTTCTCTTGCTCAGCAATACTGCAGTAAGCGGCACTCGTGGCTAACTGAGGAGTACGGGACACAAAAACTTGTGTCAAAGCAGTTCAGAAAGATCTGCTCAGCAGCACTGTGCTCCCAGAATAAAGCTGTTGAGGAGAACGTAGGCGATACATGTTTATTCCCCACAAAACAAGCAAAACCTTGACAGAAAAATGAGGCAACGATGAAGTTTAGATGCTCAGAACTAGTCATTTGCCATGAACTGAGTCCAAGGGATGAGCACCTTGACCTAAAGAAATCACAACTGCTCGTGCAAAGAATACACTGTTCCTTCAGTTGTGACTGCTGTAACCGTAGTCATGATTTAGCTGCACCTTCATTTACGATCACTGTGCACTGTTGATGTAAAAGCATATTGCTGTAGAGAGCCATTTAATTGCAATTATCAGAAGACAGAACATCAGCATTTCCAAAGGCAAAGCATTTAAACATTTTAAGCTGGAGCACAGCACCTACACAGCTGATGGGAAATGGGCACCAGCAGTACTCGAGAAGTATCACAGCTAACAAAAAGTGTAAGATGACACAATTATGGGGCAAAACTTAATCACACTGCAAGGCAGACCCTAACTAAATGTTCAGAAGCCGTAACTTCTGAAATACTGCAATTGTTTTCAGTGGATTTGCAAGATTTGTGCAACTGTGAAAGCCTCCATTGACAGCTGTGTGCTAGCTTCTGCTGAGTGCATGCGGTGGGACCACAGCAGCACATTTCCCAAAGCGTACAGCTCTTCCATCTATTGATGACACAGCTCAGAATAAAAGGCTTTCCCACCTGAAATCCCCAAGAGTGTTTGAGTATGAATCACAGTTATAAATAGGAGCTTCTAATGAGATACAATAGTCCTAGCCGAAGTTTTGCCAACCTGCTGGCCCAGATAAAGGCGTGGTCTTTTAGACCAAGAATTCTAGATGACTTTTAACACAGGAACAGTACCTCCCAAAATCTTCCGGATGTCTGGTTTGGAAGTTAACTGTGCTGCCAGCTCTCCCTGAGTGGTGAGGATCTGCTTATCCGCACCCGCATCCAGCAGGCAGGACACCACAGGAGCATGGTTCCGCTTGCAGGCCCAGTGCAAACAGGTCCTGTGGAGAAGGAAAAGTGGTGCTGTCAGCCTCAAACTTACACCCCTGCTCCTCCTCTTGTGGCCGTCCTAATTTGCCTGAACTGCACGCAGTGACAAAAACTGGGAATAAAGTTTCCTTCCTTGCATCACGCCTTTACAGTTAGGAATCCAGTGTAAGTTCTGTGGGGCAATGCCCTCCTTCCCCACGCTACAGCCAAGAGGGTGACTCCCCGCTGCTGTGCAGAACAGCTGCGGCCCCACAGGAGCAGCTTCAGGAGCCGGCCTGAGACACCCGTGACAGGTGGGGGCAGGATGGCCTCCTTCGCTCCTGATCCTCTTGAGCAGCAAATCTCAAAGCCTCCCGAGATTAGCGATTCCTTTTCTGTACGGAGGGAAACTAAGAAACAAGAGCTTAGAGCAGCTCTATCCCCTCGTCCGAGGAGGGTCCCGGCCGCTCTGCGAGAGGTCCGGAGTGCCCCGGGCAAGGCAAGGGCAGCGCCCCCTCCCCCGGCACGGAGCCGGGCCCGCAAGGCCTGCCACAGGGCACCGGCAGCCCGACCCGCCCGGGAGGATGCTCGTACCCCCGCCCCCGCGCAGGGCTCCCGGCCCCGCCGCGCCCGGCCCGGCCGCCCCCGCCGCCCCTCACCAGCCGTTGATCTCGTTGCGGGAGTTGATGTCAGCCCCCGCGCCCAGCAGCCGCCGCACCTCCGCCACGTCCCCCAGCGCCGCCGCCTCCCGCAGCCGCTCCTCCAGCTCCCGCGCCTCCGCGGCGCCGGTCATGGCCGATGCCAGGGCGCGGGGCCGGCAGACGCCAGGCAGGGCCGAGCCCCCCCCCCCGGCTCCCAGCCCTCGGCCCGGCTGCGCCCGCTGCTGCAGCCCCACCCCGCCGGGGCGGCCGGAGCCCGTCACGAGGCGGCGAATGGACGGCGGGCCGGGCGGCCTGCTCAGCGCCGCACCGCCAGGCCCTCGCCGCCCCGCCGCCCGCCGCCCCGGTCCTTGGCTCCGCCGGGCGCCCTCACGGCCGCCGCCATCTTGTGCCCGGGGCCGGGGCGGGGTGCGAGCCACGCAGGGATGTCGCGGCCGCTGCCCTTCTCCGGGGCAGTTCCTGAGGGCGGACCGGCCCGGACGGGACCCGGCCCTCAAGGCTTGGGGGTGCTGGACGGGGAGACCCACCAAACCCTCCGCTGGTCTCCCCTCGCTCGCCAGGTGCCCGGCAAAGAGCCCAAGCCCTGCGCAGAAGCCCGAGGAGGCTCCTGGAGAAGAGGGACGCAGTGATCCAGAGCCCCCAGCCCCGCAAAGGCACAGCAACCGGTTTTGCCCTTTTCGGGGTGTTTTTCACCCACAGAATCACTGGGTTGGAAAAGCCCTTCGCGATCAGTGAGTCCAACCAAACCTGTCCTCTATTAACCCATATCCCTGAGCACCTCCACTACCCGTCTGTTGGGTGGGTGACTCAGCCCCCTCCCAGGGCAGCCTGTTCCAGTGCCCCATAACCCCTTCAGTGAAGAACTTTTTCCTAATGTCTGATCTGACCCTGCCCTGGTGCAGCTTAAGCCCATTCCCCCTTGTCCCATCACCTGCTTAGATGGTGCCTAGCTCCTGCCGTTGAGGCTGCTGGGATGGGCAGGTGCTGCCTGGGCTGGAAGTGAAACTCCCTACGGTTTCCCCGGGCACCCCCAGCCCGGCACACCTCACTCCCAGCTGCCACAGCTCTAGCACCTCACTCACACCCTAGTGAATCGGGGAGCCCTTTGTAACCGCAGGGTTTATATTTTGGCCTCAGGGTCTGCCCCGAATGGGAAATCTGCGCTAAGCTAGGTTTGGTTTTTTCCATTGCCTTGCACTGAATTTCTTTACTGAAAGGGTTGTCAGGCATTGGAGCAGGCTACCCAGGGAGGTGGTGGAGTCACCATTGCTGGAGGGATTTAAAAGCTTGTAGATGTGCTTAAGGACATGATCTAGAGATGCGCTAGGCAGGGTTAGGCTGCAGTTGGACCCAGGTGATTTTATATTGCTCACTTCTCTTATCAGTGGTGTTATTTTAACCCACTGTTTAATTTAGGACTTGTGTTGCATTCAGTCACCTTCCCTTTAATCAGTCCGGACAGGCCCTGCTGGGCTGGACCTCTCTGTTTTGGTAAGTGAGTGCTGAACATCCCAGCGAACTGCACTCGGGAACTCGTGAGGGACCCGGGCAAACAGTAGTGGCATTTTTAACCACATGACAGAGGTTACGCAGTGACTTGGTGGTGATTTTTAATTGTTTTTTTTAACGCCAGCCCACACGCCATTGATCTCATGCAACAGACTGCAACGAGCTGGGCAAAAAATTTGCCCACCTCTTCCTGAAAGACACAACGCAACTGCATGACAAACAATTCAGTTTAG
This sequence comes from Porphyrio hochstetteri, assembly GCA_020800305.1. Lineage (NCBI taxonomy): Eukaryota > Metazoa > Chordata > Aves > Gruiformes > Rallidae > Porphyrio > Porphyrio hochstetteri. Next base: position 2,522,617 of record CM036923.1, on the reverse strand, counting down.
ACAATTTAGACCTCAAGAGACCTGGAAGACCAGCCTTGAACTGGACATTGCTGTGACTTAGATCTTTTTATTCTCACTTCCTTTTTCAGTAAAAGCCAGCTTGAATGATCACACCTTTTAACCCATGACCCCTTTTGCCTGTTTTCAGCATCTGTGGCATAAGGTTGAAAAGCACAGAAGACGAGGCACACAGACACAGGGCTGTAGCAATACGCTCTAAGCAGCAAGAACTCTTGCTCACCATGAAAGCTTTAAGGAATCCCAGCTTTTTAAATCTGGAAAAATCTAATAGGCTAGAGTGGCAAAATAGCTTTTCCAAAGTCATCCACAACCTCTCTCAAACCAGCAGGGAAAAGCTCTTCGGGAGACAAGTACAGGAATGGGCCTGGAAACAGGAATGTGGCCCTGTTCACCAGTACAACTGCACAGTGCCACTAGATGTCACGATGGAACAGCAAGAGGGCTGCACAGCGTGGCCTTGTGCTTCTCGCCACGGCTGTAAAATGCCTTTAAATTTGCCTCAGCACATCCATAGTGTCTCCGTACGGCTTTGATCTGCGGATTTCAAACCTCTGTGTGCGGTGCAAAGGGACGTTATACAACGTCTCACCAACAAGCGCAGGGAAGCCCTGCTCAGTGAGCTGATTTCTTTAGGGTAATTATGGGGCTTTTTTCCTTTTTTTTCCTCCTCCCTCTACTTGAGCTCCTCTCCTGAGGCCACACCAGGGCTTTTAAGGACTTGAGGCCAGCAGGCGATGCACTGACATGGTCTCTCTCACGCTCTCTCAGGATGAGTATCCTACTCTCTCGTGTTTGTGCCAAGCCCTGTTAAATGCAACTCGGGTTCACCATTGCTTAGTTACACAACGTACTTCTCCCCGGAGTCATAAGATTTCCTCCTGCAAGAAAGACTGTGTAGAAGAGGATTAGCAGCGAGTTCCCTTGACTCAAAACTCTCCCGCTGCCGCCATGAACCTTCCTGCTCCTGCCTTGCCTGGAGCCTCAGAGCCCCTCACATGTGTTGTCCCCTCTGCATTTATCAGCACACGCATTGCGCACACCCAAACAAGGCAGGAATTTGTTCTCTCCCTGCTCTTTCCTATCCCTTTCCCACCTGTAAGCTGGATTTGTGCTGTGCTTGGCAAGCCCCTACAGTGCCTGTACCTGTGCAGGGCAGACATGAATACATCTGACTGAGAGCAGCAGGCACAGAGCCTGGTGCCGGCGGAGGGCTGGCCATTGCCTTTGGAAGCCACTGGGAATCACACCCACTGCTGCAAGCTCATGGCCCGGCTGTGGAAAAGCAAGCAGTCCCTTCGGCCTCCCAAATGTCCCTGCTAAATGTCCTTGGCCTGCAGCAGGACCATGCTGAGCTCTGAGCTGCAGTGAGAGCATTTGTGTGTGGAGCCTGGGTTAGAGGCATTTCATTTTCTTTGGGATTTACAGGTGCTCTGGACTCCCTGTCTGTTCACCACTCAAAGGGGGAACCGCATCCAGCAGCCTGCGGGTGCTGCTGGGAGCGCTGGGACATGCCTGGCAGAGCAGAGCCAACCCTTCGCTGTGACGCATTGAACATCCTGCTGCTGCTTGGTGTAACCACAAGGAAGACTGGGGCCATTCTTTGTCCTCAGAGCAAGTTTTCCAGATTTTATTGGTTTAGTTTTAATATCTCGCTTTTTGTAATCTTCTGTGACTGAACCTCCGGAGTGGTTCTTTTCTCCTTTTTTGGAGAAACCATGGTCTGTCTGCTTGGTCTTTGCTTCTGGTATTTTTTTAAGACATATGAACTTTTTCACTCCCTTTGTATTTCAGGTTTCATCCTCTGGTGATACCTGTTGTGTTCTACCTCCTGCCAAATGAGCCAAAGTTTTCATTTCCCAGCTCCTTTAACCAAGTTCTCAGTCATCGACAATTAAACATCTTTTTAAAGGCTTAGTTCCCAGTCTCACGCTGGTGCAGCTGTGCAATCATACCTGAAACACCCAGTCCCCACCCAACCACCAAAATAGTTTCTGGCACTTTCAACCAGCCCTTTGCTTGCGTGAGGCTGTTAGAAATAAGATACAGTCGGAAACCGCTGTAGCCATCATACTTCACATGCATAGGCAGACACAGAGACTTAGAGCTGTTGGGGCATCAAGGCCCAGGGAAAGGGACGGACTGGGGAAGAATAGAGATGGAATAAATTCAAAGTGAGCCCAATATTCACCTAGAGTCAAACTAATTTATGCTGCTTACTTTGGGCTTTGCACCAAGTGTTTGAGAGCAGAGGCGAGGGTCTCAGCAGGAGAACTCAAAGCCAGGTTTCTGTTACACCAGTGTTTGTGCTGGCCCTGTGGAAGTCCCTCTGTGAAAACCTGTAGGTGGATTAGGTGAAACTCAAAGCTCCGTGTTATCAAGTCTGAGCCTGTGTCACCTGATGCTCACTTCGTGCCCATGGGAAGAAACATTCTGCACGGAGGCTGACTCATCCCATCCCATCCCGGGGCAGGTAGCTAAGAATAGCACAGACAAGTCATCCTCTGGAGATACCTATTGTATTCTACCTCCTGTCAAATGAGCCAGAGGTAATGAGCTTTGAACCTGTCAACTTCCACCTGAGGCAGGGGGGCTAGGGCCCTTCTTTCACTGGGAGAAGTAAACCCTGTGAGTTGCAAAGTTGCAGGGAACTCACCGATCACCTTTCTACTGGCCTTAAATCACGGCTCTTTTCACCAGGTCGCCAAGCAGCAACGCTGATAGTAGTACAGAGGGCTGGGACTTAGGACAGGTCTTGGCCACCTGGAGCATCCCTGAATCGCTGTGCAACCAGCTATCCCCATGGATCTTTCTGCCTTGCTGAGCATCCCACAGGAGCTGGAAGGGGAAGCTGAGTGCCTAAGAAAGATTTTTCAGGTGGTGTGAGCACACACAGACACACGCAGTCACACGGCCTGCAGCATGGAGTGAAATATGATGTGGGGTTGGAAGTTGGTGTTGATATTTGGGGAATGGTTATCTGCAGGGGAGGGATCTGCTCAGGCAGCCAAGTCTCTTTAGAAATCAGGCATGGTGTGCATCTGATTTCGTTCATCTGTTAATTTAACTCACCTTTTTGTAGGACAAATAATTTCTGAACAAACAAGTCAGAGAACTGGTACCTGAGGGGGGTGGTACATCAGCTCAAGGACTTGTGGTTAAGAAGTCCAATAGATTTTGATAACAACTGGAAATTGTTCAGTGGATTAGTGCCTAAAGCCAGTTCGGCTTCAAGTAATGACAAGCCTGAGCTGCAGTGCTGTGGATCCAAACTTATCCCCCTGAGGGTTGCTGTTGCTTGTGTTGGGGCTGCGGGTACGGTCCTCGGTGTGATCCCAGGCCCTCTGAGCTAAGTGATGACCTAACCCAGAAGACTGAGCAGACAAGGGGCTGCCTTTGTGTGTTCTCCAGACATCTGGCTGCATTCCTCTCTGCCCGTGTCTACAGTCCCTCACTTGGCAGGACACAGGCTCATCTGGGGGACATGGGGCCAGTGTATGTAGCTGCCCAATGCCTGCGTAGGGCTGTGTCATATCTAGGCCTTCAGAACCAAAAGGCTTCTGCAGATATTGTCCCAGTTCAGCTTCTGTGGGAGCTGACTCATGTGGAAGGTGCACGATCTGTTAACAAGGTGATGGAGGTGTTCACCTGCGTTCCTACAAAAAACACTGTTTTGCTAAGACAAGGTCTACATTTGTTTCTGCAGGGCTCTTTGCTTTTGAAGAAGCTGGTCCCATGAGGAGACCAAATCAAGGTGTCCGGATTCTCCTTAGATGTGTTTTGGCCATCAAGGAGAAAGCCACAAATGGAAATCATAACTGGTTACACTCAGGGGCTGTGCCCTGGGCATTCTTCATGGTCCTGAGACATGGCCAGTCAATTAGAAACTCTCCATTGACTTGGATGGGCTTTCAACCAGACGCTATACAATTCAACAGAGTAATTAGCAAAGCTGTAACTAAAGAGGTCTCCATGGAGATTGACAGCATCACCTCCCAGCTGGTACATTCTCTGCCTCCTATTCTAAATTTGTTCTCGCTGTCTTCCTGGCTCTAATCCACAAGGTTAGCTAAATCTTCCAACATTTGTGATACACCAGAGCAGTGGAGAGGAGGACAAAGGCAGTTGGGAGGGGGCAGAGAAAGAAAGAACCTGGTGCCTCAAGGAGAGTGGCAGAAACAGTTCAGACATACAGAGTCAGAGTTTCGAGAGCAGGATTAGGCAGCACAGCACCTCTGCCTGCCTGTCACTTGCAAATTCTTGCTAATACTTTAGGAGCTTATTGGAGGTCAGCACCAAACACCCAAACAGACTAATCTGTATTATAGACACATAATCAAAGTCACAAGGTTTTACATAATATATATTGGTGACACAAGAAGTGTTTGTTCGAATAATTTTGTCATCAAGATTAGTGGCTATGAAAGCCTCTACTGTGCACTAACCTGGTTTTCTGTGGCCATTGGTATGCCCAGTTCCTCAAAGAAACCAGGAAGGGCCTGAGAAAGGACAAGCCAAATAGATGTTCTGAAACAGGAACAGCATTAGGTTTCTAGCCAGGGCAAAGCTAACAAAAAAAAAGTACATATATGTGTGTGTGAGCTAGAAAACGCCGTGTGTGAGCTGCAGCTTCAGGCCCAGAGACAACTGGCAGGAGGTACTGAGGTATCATTTTTGTGCTTGTCATTTTTGTCCTGACAGGTTTCAGGGTCACAGCAATCGCACTGCACACTCACACATCACTCCTGCGGCAGTGGCAAGGAGCAGGGACTGACAAGGCAGACTGATGTCACTTGACCCACTTGTGAGCTTTGTGTTCCCCTTCTGAGAGGTGGGAGCTGTGGCACTGAGGGAAAGAAGAGTCTGGGCTCGGAGAACAAGTCAGTGGCAGAGATGGGAGTGGGTCCTGTGTGGGTAATGATTCCACGTTGACAGAGCTGTTTGATTTTAAAAGGGAATTTGTTTATGGAAACATTTGGAAATGTATGGAAATGTCTGATTTTCCACCCCACGGAGCTCAGTAACTACAGTGTTGTAGAAAGACAAAAGAAATAGCTGTAAAATTCCAAAAGAAGGAACACAAAAGAACAATGAATTCAAGTCTGGTTTTGCTGTCTCTTCTCTAGGAAGAGACAAAGTCACAGCTCATGCCAGGGGTTGCAGAGATGATGTAAAGATTTACAGGCCCATAGGCCACCTTGTTCTCATGGCTGACGAACAGCAAAGCCAAAGGTTTTGTGAGGGTACCCCAAATCCTCCCATCCCACTGCAGGAGTTCACCCTGCCAAACTGAAGTACCTAATTAGGAATCCCATTGCCCTGAACTTCTCTGCAGCAAACGAGGAAAGAGCAAGAGCGATGCCAGCCAGCCATCTGCAGAAGAGAAATCAGAACCTGGGAGGCTTGAATAGCCCTCTAGATTTGCCGTGATTCACATGCTGCTACCATGTGAACCCAGGGCTAAAATCACTCCGGCGGCTTTTACAGGAGTCCTGAAAGCTCCTTTGTGGAAGCAGAGCCGCCTGAACTGGCCTTCAGGTCAAGAAAAATCAAGTGCTGGGTGGGATTTCCAAGAGCGTTTGGCTGTAACCTCACCCTGCTCCTCTTTGAAGTCAGCGGAATAGTTACCATCGCCTTCGATGGGAGGAAAATCAGGCCGTTCCGCAGCGCGCTCGAATCGCTCGCTTCTAACGATGCTCCCAGCCCTCTGTAGCTCCCAGCTCAAAGGCAGCTGGCTGTGTGTAGCATTAAAACACAGTCCAGGGGCACAGGGGAACTATAACGATTAAACCACACGAATCTCTTCAATGTTACCTACAGCAGCTCTGCCGGCCGCCCTCATGTCGGGCCATCCAGGGCTGGTTCTCTTCCAAACTGCCATGGAAGAGAGAGTGCTGCGTCTCAGTGAACGCTGCGACGACGCAGGCTGTGGGTAGACTCCTCACGCTGCAAACAATAACAGATCAATCTTGAATATGGTGAATCGGTTGAAATCAGAAAGAGCGACAATGAAAAAAGAAGAAAAGGCCATTAGAAGCAGAGAAACATCCCGTTGCCAGGGCGGGCAGGATGGGCTTGCTGCTCCAAAGGTCAATGGAGGCAGATCAGCACCGCTTCACAAACATCCCTCACACCTCCAGCCTGAGCTCAGATCTACTGCTGAATGAATGCCCAGGGAGGAACACCCTGCCGTTTCCCTTTGGGCACGTTGAGTGATGGTGGCAGTGGTCCAGAAGAGATCTACCTGCTCTTTTGGACGGTTCAAGCAAGGCAGAACATATGGTGGTGAAGGAGGAGACAGGGCAAAGTGAAACAGAACCCTTGGAATGACAGTCAGTATGCCACCTTCCCGGGCAGGGGACTGCCCCGGGCACAGGCCACACTCTTGGCACAGTCAGAAGATATGCTGTGTGACAGCCAGGACACCAACAACCAGCAAAGCCAAATGAAGGCAATAACTCTTCAGTTACAAAGAATTATTTTGTCCTAATTTAGATTTAAATTTCAAGAAGACAGAACCGACGCTGAAAGGATCTCATGGTATTTGCAGAAATGGAAATAGTTCCATTTTGTGAAAATTAGTTATTGTTTATAGCAAAGTTTTGGATACCAAACCCTCAGAGGAGCGCTGGGACTTCCAGGTTGTGTGGAGAAGCCAACGCTCATTGCCTGATGACAAGCCCAGTCGCTGGGAGCTGCTCTGCATCTCCTGGAGAGGCTCCAGCTGCAACGAAGGCATCCAGGCTTCGGCAGAGTCAGTGGTTTGGTGAAGTCTCGCAACAAAGCACAAACCAGGCAAATCTGCAGCCGTTTTACCTCGCCTGACAAACTCTCAGCTCAGAGCTCCTTCACTCTAAGGTTCATAAACTTTCTAAATGGATCAGCTCAGCATGACGGTGAGATGGTGCCTTCCCACTGCAACTACGGGGAATGAAGGCTTCTCAAAGGAAGTCTGGGCTTTCAAGGAAGAATGATGACAGCTGGGGGAAGGGGTAAATAAAATTAGCACAACAGGTTAAAACCTTACTGTGTATATAAGTTGAATCACATCACAGACAAACAAAAGCGATGTGTTGTTTCTATATTGAACCAGCTTTTTGGCAAGCCAATGGTGCCTCTGGGTGGGAAGCCTTGGTACTCCAGCCTTCCATGGCTGTTGCTGTGTGATACTCAGCAAGTGATTTCCTCCCAGCTTTAAATTCCTAAAAGTAAATAAGGGAGGTTAAATTAGAGTCGTTTGCAGACTGAAGTGAATCTGTGCAAGAGGTTTAATAATATCCATTAGCCTCCTACATGGGGAACGAAATTAACTCAGGTTCCTGGAGAAACATCACCAGCTCTGGTGGAAGATGTGCTGAGCATGCGCCAGCCTGCACCTTGCTTTGCTTCTGAGCTTTCATTCGCACTGAGTGGAACCAAGCAGGAAAGCTGAAAACCATAAACACCCAGCTCAACTCTGAGCTTCTCACGCGATGGCTTCACAGCCACAGCAGTGCTGGAAGATGTTAGAACGTTTCCATTTGCACCCCATGGATTCCGTGCCCGAGTTTCCTAAAGGGCCGTTACTGAAGCTGGCCACAAAACCGACCCCTCGGCACTGAAACCAGCGAGGAGCTCAGGCTGCAGTGGTGTGTCTGTGCAGTGCAGGATGTCCAGCCTGTACGTCATGCGAGTGGGTAGCAGAGGGCCTGGCATGGAAAGTGCCAGCTGTGCAACAGTGCCACTGTGATTTCTGTTGCCTGGGGCTTTCCAGGTTGTATTGTGGATCTCTGATTTTCCCTGACTCAGAGCTTAACTGGGGGAGCAGATCTCACTTGATGGTGAGGGTGATGGAGAACTGAAAGGGACTTGGGAAGTGACTGAAGACCTTCCTGCTCCAAAGCAGGATGAACTCATTCCCAGCACCGGACCTTTGCGATCTTGGCAGTCCAAGGACACTGAGTCCACGGCCTCCCCAAATTATCTATGGGGCATCTGAGGCTTTGTCCCCGAAAGAGAGAGAGAAGGAGCCAGGGCAGTGAGAGGCCAGCCTCTGAGCCCAGCTCTCCCCGTACCTCACTGATAACTGGTTGATTACCTTCCGTTGTACCCTCTTTGCCTCTTGCTGTGCTGTTTCAGACAGAATAAACCTAGCAATAATGAACCATCATCAAACTGGCAATTGCTTCCTGCCCAGCTTACGTTAGCAGAGAAAGAGAAAGCAAATGATGATTAGTCGTATGTCTGCACTCAAAGATAAAACCCCCGAGCAGGAGCCATCTGCCGAGGCATAAAATAATAATCCTGGCGCTAGCCTTGTCTGAGTGCAGTGCCATCAGCTCTCGCCGAAACACAATGTAATGCGCGCCTAATGCTGAGTTCTAGCAGGTGGCCCATAACCCTGTAATAAACTCCCTGACATTATTGATTTTCCCCCCCCACCCCCCCGCCCAAACTGAGCCCTTTTGTCTAACTACATTAACTTCTGCTTACTGAGCATCTGCGCGTGAGGCAGAATGCACATAAACAGCGGCTCATTTCGGTGAGCAATCGCTGCTCTGAATATGCCCCCGGTTCCCCCAGCCTGTCTGTACACACTGTTATCTGCTCAGATGGGTTATTTTGGAAGTCAAACCCAGCACTGGTTAGTTATGGGCGCTTATAGGGAACCCTGACAAAAACCTTAACTAGGGGGAAACTGAAATATGCTTCCACCACTGATTATACATACAGACGGCCCCAAAAATAGTACCCGGGGTGTGCCAGCAGCACTGCACACCTTCAGCCCAGATCTCCCCATTCATACGCATGTGCTTCCAAAGCAAGTGCCCATCGCAGCCTTTGCCTTTGCTTTCATGTTTGGAGGTGCATCACACGCTGCTAAAAGTCCTGCAAGAGATGCTCCCCCTTCTAAGGGATGTGGCGAGGTGTCTGGGCTGGGCTTTCCGGCTGTACCCCACAGCTCAGGCTCTGGGCAGGTCCTGCTGTGAGTGTGGGAGCACGACATCGCTCAAAGGGGAAGGTTTGGCCCTTTGCAGCCCAAAGCAAGCTAAAGCCGAGGTCCCAAGGCATCATCTGGATTTCTGTGTGGGTTTGGAAGCAATGATACTATTGAGGCAAGCGGTTGGCAGCTCTGCTCCAAAAGGGATCTGGCAGTGTCATTCCCTCTCAAATGCCTGGCTATCAGCTTTAAGTGCAATAAGCTTTCATACAGACTGGAACATCGTTACTGAACGAGACAGAGGGGGGTTTACAGTACTCTTCTGTTCAGGCATTGTGTTTTCATTTGTGCCACAGACAAGGAGCCACCTAAGAAGCATGAATGATGATGGTGGGGCTGAGGAAGAGCATGTCCTTGGGGCTGCCTGTGTGATGTGGGCAGGTTTTGGTGCCCTGGTTTGAGAAACAGGCCACAGGGAGTTAGCACCAGGCCCTGCTGTGCCTGCCTGCCCTGCTGGGAGGAGGATGGAGGTCTCAAGGACCAGAGTCTTTGCTTTAAGCCAAGACAGAAGAGGTCCAGCACGCAGGTCCAACCCACAATGCCCAGGCTTGTCCCTCCCAGTGGTGGGTGCTGCGGGCATCCATGGCACCCCAGCACAGAGCAGCGCCCACTCCAGGCGTGAGCCCTCGCATCATGGCGCTCCATGCTGCAGTGAACAACCCAGCGGTGAATCACAGCCGTGCCTGCAAAGGGGGTGGCTTGTGTTTGTGTTGGCAAAACTGGCTGCGAGTGGCGGCAGGCCCAGGCAGCACGAGAGGCCGAATCTGGAAGGGCCCCTTTGCTGAGGCAGAGATCAATGGGAGATGGGAGGCTCCTGCCAAGAGCCCTTCCACAATAAAACCAGCAAATCAATCCGCCACCCACTCAGTAACTCCAGATGAGGATCGCTTGTCTTGTCTAATAAATTTGATCAAGGGTTTGTTGTTCCTTTAACCGTGGTTTAAGGAAAAAGCCTGATGCAGTTGTACTTCCCTGGGCATCGGAGAATCCCGGTTCCCTCCTCGACAAAAAGGGATTGCACCCCACACACTGCCTCAATACCTAGCTTGACCCCTCAACATCCCATAGGAGCCTGGGAGGAATAAGAAAAAAAGGGCAAATCAATTATCCGCCCCAGTTGAACCAGTTGTGGAGCAACAGCCCTAAGCAGGACCCTGGTCCATCTGAGATCCAGAGAACACTTGTCCCAGCTGCCCATCCATCAACACCCTGAGCAGAAAGGGGGATTTGGGGTAGTAGCAGGGTTTCTTCTAAGGCTTGAACTCGTTTGGGAGGATCTTTATCATATCAGTATCTGACATGGATGAGACAACATAATCTGTACATTGGGCAATCCTAACAGATTTTTAAACAAAGATGGAGCAGGAGGAGTATTTTTATTTCTTACCTAAAAGAAAAAGACACAAAATGTTTCTAAGCAAGGTAGAGCAGAAAAACTATGCCCAGGGACCTTAAGAAAGACCCTGGCTTACAGCTGGCCTTAGTCAGCAGTGTTCTAAGTCCAAGGTCACATCCTTTGGGGTCAGTGGGGCTAAACTAATTTAAACAAGGCAAGAGAACAGCCCTCAGTGAAACCCAGAAGATACTGAGTGCATTAGTCAGCATTTGGCTGTCTGTGCTGGAACAACCAGGGTCCCTGGTGTCCCCGAGCCAACCTGCATGGTGTCCCCTCCTGGATGTGTCCCTCAGGGTGGGTAACAGCAAGCCTGGTATGTCCTGGCCAGGCTGGGGCAGCTGTCAAGGGTTATTCGGAGTCCTCACCACCTCCTTTGCCCTCAGGAGCTGCCTGCCCGCATTCATGGGGAGATTTATGGTGCTGTTTTCCTCTCTCTCCTGGCTGTGTTCAAGTGGTCAAAGGGACTGATCCTTCATGGGGCTGAGCACTCCCTGTTCCTGGAGCAATGGGAGTTGGAGAGGCACAGCCTCTGTCCAGTTTCCATTGGATTTGGCCAGGATTTGATTCCCTAAGAGGCTTCCTATCCAAAAGGTTTGCTGAAAGCATCATTTCTCAGTTACCACGAGTTCCCCATGCCTCATTTACAATGTTAGTGTGGCGACCCAACAAAACCATCATTGTCATTAACGATAATTGGTTTGCCTGTTTTCCCAGGCTCCTATGGGATGTCCCTGTCCCTCTCTGCTGTGCCAAGTGCTGACCCAATGTTTGGGGTGACAGTACATCAGATCCAGCCACTCAGATGGCCTCTCCTTGCACGACCCCACTGACCTGCAATAGGGCCACACGTAGATCAGCTGTGCTCTGTGTCCCCTGCCCCATGCAACTGGGCTCAGTAACTGGCTGTCTCTGGATCTCCACTGTCCTGGACATCATGTACAGAACATGATACCGGGGTGCAGAAACTGTGGTGGGACTGACCTGTCCCTGGAGGAGATCCCTCTGGATGGAGGAGGACACAGCAAAGCAGAAGAACCCGTCGGTCTAATGCCTGATTTTTCAGAGCCCCACTTTGCTCCTCCACAGAGACAGTGTGTCTCTGGGCAAGGGATCCTTGGTCTGGGAGAAGGAGGAAAATAAGATAGTGTTATTTTTCCCTTCTTGGAAAGGAGTCCCACCTAGGGTGGGTCCACACTGGTGGGTTGCTCACTCAGTATGGCCAGAGCTTGCGAGGAGGTGGCTTTCTGGCACCAGGAGAGGAGATGGAGGCTGCAGGAACACCATGGACTTACCATCTCCTCACCTCTGGCCCAGCCTGTAAGGGGTTAAAACAGCCCAAAAAGACTCTAAATGGCAGGGAAAACTGATGTCTGTGCTACACAGTGGCAGTGCCACAGACTGAGGGCACATCCCCTGCATGTACAGCGGCTGCTGGGGTCATCACAGCAGCTCCCCCAGCGCCCGGGATACCCGCACTCTTTGAGACCCACATACAGCTGATTTCAAAGCTTATCTGTAGTCAGTTTTACAATATAAAGTGCCTTTGTTTAGTCAACAGAACCACTAATACATGTGATTTTGTTGTTAATAGAGCTGTAAGAATTTTAAGTACCTCTTGGGAATGTGTCATTTTTGGTTGGCTTTTTTAGGCATCACAGGGTGCTGCGCTTGTCTTTGTAAACAAGTATTGAATAAAACATTTTGCGCACAGCCGCTCTTTGTACAAGTGTCATGCAGGTTTCTAAAGTTTCAGAGAGGATAAATCAACCACAAACTGCTGCCTGGCAGTTGACTTCGCTCCTTATAAATAGCTAATTTGGACAACTTCTCTCTGCAGGTCACATGAAATTCAAATACTCTGAATATCGTTAATGTGGTCACACAAATCAAAACTCCTCGCTCCTTTTTTACAAGCCTGGTTTGCCACAGAAATGCCACATCCCTGGGCAGATTGGCCCCCTGGTTGCTCTCCCTTCCTTTCAGAGGCAATCCTCAGGAAGCACGAGTGGGTCACTGTGCTCTGCTGCCTTGCCCCAGGGGAGGAGCAGGAGCCCCATGGCCTGGGGGCATTGCCTGCACACGGCCCAGTTCACTGCTGGTTGTACTGGTTGGCAGCCGTCACTGCTCAGGGGAGAATAAGGCCCATGCTCAGCCATGAAAAACAACCCTGGTTTAATAAACCCACTGAAAATCCTTCCTGAAATCAGGGCGGCTGGTGCCCAGGTCTGTTGGCTTTGCAGCACTCAGCGCTGGGCACAGGGCAGGTGCACAACCTTCCCTCCTCCCAAAGCACAGCACTGCTGGTCTGGCCCTGGTGAACCCTGCGTGGGATGCAGACTTACCTGGAGGCTCCTAGCACCACGCAGGATCCATCCGAGCTAGCCCTGAACTCAGCCCAAAGGCTGCGATCCTGGAAGGTGCTGAGCAGCTCTGACTTCTGCCGCTCGTCTCTGGCTTTTGGCACGTGTTCAGCACGAGCAGGATCAGCCCCTTGCTGTAATAACCAGGGAACGGGGATCTCAGCTTGACTGCATTTCCCCCCCCCAGGCTCTCCCCCCAATGCAAAAATGCTGTACATTCCTTTAGGCAGGTTTCCATAGAGTTCAACTTCCACTATGTTGGGTTTTTTTGCTGTCGCTGTTAAAGGGGTCAGCAATGCACTGTACAACAGGTCCTGGCTGTCAGGAATTGGGGAGGAATTCAGGGACACTTTTAACATCTCACTGGTGGGGTTGGAGGGCAGCGTTCAACCCAGCATCCTGGAAACCTCCCCTCCAGAGAGAAGGAAAATAAAACCACCCCGGAGGAGCCCTGGGGAGAAGTTCCAAAGCCATAACTGCTTTGTGGATCCTAAGTTTAAAGGAGTTATTTCTTTCCCTACTTCCTTCGTTAAAATATGATATTCTAGCTTTAATTGCTTCAATCCTATTACTCGTTCCTTTTAGGGAGCGATTGTGTAGCCCCTCACCGTGGGGAAATCCCCTGACCATGGGTCCCTGTTACTTAGACAAGTACCCTTTCAGAAGTAAATGCCATTCTTAGCATAGGGAAGTACTTTAGGTCTAAAGGGGTTAAGAAGGCCTCCCTGCATTCAGAAACATGCAGGGGTCCCACCGTGCCAGTTCCAGCCTTTTAAACTCTTTCCAGCTTTTTTTTCTTGCAACAAATCTGTCTGACTGCCACCAGGACATAGGAAGCGTGTGCCTGTCAAAGAAATCAAGTTTACTTTTTCTGACTTGTTAACAGAGGCAGGGTATAAATAGAGCTAACTCTGCTCAGACTATTAGCGTTTCTCTTAAAATAAGGGGGTAACTCCCTAGGACCTTTAATCCAATGAGGTCCAGACCAAGCTGCACAATCAACGGAGGCAGCACAGGAGCTTGCTGAAGTTTTTTGCAGAAGTCAGGTGCATTTGGGTTCCTCGAAAATTTAGAGTTTACCAAAAAAAAAAAACCAAACCCAAACCAAACCCAAAACCAAACCCAAACCAACCCCAAGTGAACAAGAAGGACCTCCAGCTCAGTCACTGCCATTGCCCTGGAGAAGTTCTGAGATGTTGTTGGTGCTTTTCACTCGGTGGATGTGGATCTTGCTGGGGAAGAGCAGCGTCCTGTTGCTTCTGGAGGTCTCTCTGAAAGGGAGAGCTCTACCTCCCATCCGGTATTCCCACGCTGGGATATGCCCCAATGACATGAACCCCAACCTGTGGGTAGACGCGCAGAGCACTTGCAAGAGGGAGTGTGAAGCTGACCTGGTGAGTGATGCACGTTTTTCTCTCTCCGTGTCGCGGGCGATGGGCTTTCTCGGGGGGCTTGTTGGCACCGCAGCCTGTTTCTATTCCAGGCAGGAAGGTGCTGGCACAGCGTGGGGCTTGATGCAGACAGCGCAGGGCTGTAACCTACCTGTGACCTATATAAAATAGAAAAGGTTTGATGAGTTACCAGTGAAGCAGGGAGGTGTGTGGCAGCTGTCACTTGTGCCGCTGTGGGTACCGCGCTGGCTGTACCATGTTTGATTATTTTCCTTGCTTTCTTGACAAAAGAAATGTGCAAATTTGGTGCTCTAGAACTCAGCATGCCTTGGGGCCAGCTGTAGTATCTTAGTAGTGCCACCATGTTCTTTGGTGGTGGTGACCATCATCAATGCTCTGTACTCCTGGGAGGAATCAGGTGTGAAATCATTTAACATGCAAAGCATCAGCCTTTGCTGCCCCTGAAACACAGAGTGTGCTTCGAGTGCAGAGCAGGGGCATGGTTAAGATGACTGTGCAGATGTTCTCTGGGATGCTCCCAGATCGAAACATACTTAGCTTACAACCCTAAAATTCATTTTTTCACCTGTCAGTGTGGCCAGCTCAAGCTGGCATCTGAGAATACCTGCTCGTCCTGCCTCTTGCATCACGTCCAACAGCAAAGCTCCCACAGCCCAAACCAGGCTGACAGCAACATGCACTGTGCTAAAAATGTCACTGGGTTTATGTTCTGTGGGCAGGTTGTTTCTGCAGTGCTAAAAGGAGCTGGGGGGTGTAAATGGAGGAAAAGGCTGGCTAGCAAGTGAACAAAGACACTAGCTCAGATGGGTCCCATGTGCTGCAAATGAAGGTGCTGTTTGCCACTTCAACGACCAGGTTCACCAGTGAATATTAAATCACCTGCAAAACCCCAGCAGCAGCAGAGGACCTTGTCTTAATAATTTACTGGTCAAAAACTGAAAGCCAGAAGCCACCAGCTAAAACTCTTTGCTTTCGCCTTGTGGCAGCAGCACAGTCCCAGGACCTGGCACAGAGCGAGTGGTCAGCAAGCGGCCGGGGACTCTGCCACCAGCTCTGCCACAGCCACGCTCCTTCAGCTCAGCTAAAACCTTACCCGCTCTGGTTTCTAACTTTGCTTCTGAAACCCAGTAACGTGTTGCTGGCAGTGGGGAAAGAGTTATGTTATTAGGTCATCTTTTTCCCAATAAGGAAAGGATAGTGGGCTCAGGGGAAGCTGTTGCGTTTGGTAGCTTAAGAAAACATTTTGTTCTCACTTTCAGAGAAAGCTGTTGGATTTCAGGGGGTGGAGGGGGGCTGGTTGTAGAGGTTTAACGTGATAAAAGTGTGCCCTGTCGGGTATGCAGTGCCAGTGTTCATGGTCCCTTAAAGCAATCCGTACTGGCACGGCAGCTGGGATCACACAGATCACACATATCACACATGTCACATACCTTTTCTGTGCAGAAGATGAAAATTATGCTAAAATTAACTGCAATTTCAAGCTGACTGTAGCTGAGACGGGTTGTAATAAATCACTAGAAGAGCGACGCTGCATTTGAAAATAGGACTAAAATAGGACAGAGGAGCCATAATGAGCTGTTTGGGGTTTGTTTGTCTAAATACCATAGAAAAATTATTTTTGGATCAAGAATTTCCTTACTTTTGAAATATTCTATTATTTCCTCTATAATGTGAACAATTGCAAATCCTTGGCAGTTTCACCTCTGAGAGTAGGCTGTTAGTCTCAGGGAATTCAAATAATACTTTACATACTTCTGGGGAAAATAAGAAGGATTACTGCCTACAGCCATATGATAAGACTTTCCATCCGCTCTTGTTTCTCAGGGCTTGTCCTCAGGCATTTCGGGGAGTGCGCAGGGGGAGGTGGTGTGGAGGGGGGGTTTGTTGGTTCGGTAGTCAAGAAGTCCATGTGACTCTAGGAAAGACTTATGATGAGGCTAGTGTTTAAGAAACAGAGATGCATTTTCCTTCTCAAGAGTCTTCTCTTGAGGCACTTCAGAAACCCCGGTGTGTTTAGACACCTCTCAGGAGAGGCTGGAGGGATGTTTCCACTCCTTGCTGGACCATGGATATCTCTGGCAAACCAGGTCCCCTTAGCTCACACCTTGAATGTTTCTTGCTGGGTCTCTAAAAAGGACTTTCCTCTGTCCACAGTAATGATGGGGTCCTTTTCTTTCCCCGCAGGAGTGTGAGACTTTTGAGAAGTGCTGCCCCAATGTCTGTGGAACAAAGAGTTGCGTGGCGGCTCGGTACATGGATGTCAAGGGGAAAAAAGGGCCAGTGGGAATGCCCAAAGAGGCGACCTGCGACCGTTTCATGTGCATCCAACAAGGCTCAGAGTGCGACATCTGGGATGGGCAACCCGTCTGCAAGTGCAAGGACAGGTGTGAGAAGGAGCCAAGCTTCACCTGTGCCTCCGATGGGCTCACCTACTACAACAAGTGCTACATGGATGCAGAAGCTTGCATCAAAGGCATTACACTGAATGTGGTCACCTGTAGGTACCATCTTACCTGGCCAAACACCAGCCCTATCCCACCAGAAACAACAGCTCGCCCTACTACTGCCTATTCTGAGACAACGGTCATTGATATCTTGCCGCCTGCTCTAGTGAACAACCCTGTCCATCAGTCAGTCTATGTGGGAGAAACCGTCAGCTTCCTCTGTGATGTTACAGGGAGACCCAAGCCAGAAATCACGTGGGAGAAGCAGGTCGATGGGAAAGAGACAGTCATTATGAAGCCAAATCACGTCAGAGGGAATGTTGTGGTCACCAACATTGCTCAACTGGTCATCTACAACACACAGCTCCAAGATGCAGGCATCTACACCTGCACTGCTAAAAACAGCGGTGGCCTGCTCAGGGCTGATTTCCCTTTGTCGGTCATCAAAGGGGAACCCACATCCAAAGAAGCTTCCCAAAACAAAACATATTTTCCAACTGATGAGTGTCTGAAACAACCAGACAGTGAAGACTGTGGGGAAGAGCAGACCAGGTGGTACTATGATGCAAAGAAAAACAACTGCTTCACTTTCATCTACGGGAACTGCAACAGCAACCTCAACCACTTTGAGACCTACGAGAACTGTATGTTAACCTGCATGAACGGCCCGATCAACATTTGCAACCTGCCAGCCCTCCAAGGTCACTGCAAAGCCTACGAGCCCAGATGGGCCTATAACAGCTTGACGAAGCAGTGCCAGTCCTTCATTTATGGTGGGTGTGGAGGCAACGAGAACAACTTTGAGAGCCGGGAGGCCTGTGAAGAGATGTGCCCTTTCCCCAAGAACACGCACTGCAAAGCCTGCAAACCACGCCAGAAGCTGGTGACAAGCTTCTGCAAAAGCGACTTTGTGATCCTGGGCCGTATAACAGAGCTGACCGAAGACCAAGACTCGGGACATGCGCTGGTGACAGTGGAGGAGATTCTCAAAGATGAAAAAATGGGATTAAAATTCCTGGGGAAGGAACCATTAGAAATCACACTTTTGAACATGGACTGGAGCTGCCCGTGTCCCAACATGACCACAGTGGATGGCCAGCTCATCATCATGGGAGATGTCCACAATGGCATGGCTGTCCTACAGCCAGACAGCTTTGTGGGGACCTCCAGCATCCGGCGTGTGCGGAAACTCCGCGAAGTCATCCACAAGAAAACCTGCGAGCTTTTGAAAGAGTTCCTAGGATTGCATTAACCTCCTCCACACGTGTCAGCCTTCCAGACCGACCCGTGTGTTACGTAGGGCTAACAAGCGCTAGGCTAGTGCGCAAACTAAACAAGCTGTTTGAAGATACACCGTAGGAATTATGCAGAACCCTTATTTTAATCCATTAATGATGCTTAGCAACAACGTAGTATGGTCTTTGGCAAGCATGTAAAACGGGAGCAAAAGGCTATTAATCTTGCATTGAAATCAATTTGTCCATATAGGAGTGCCAGTTAACTAGATGACTCACTGCAGTAATTATACAAGTTTTATGTAGCTTCCATCACAAATGACGGAATTCATAGCATTTGTTTAGCTAATTGGTACACAGATAAGTAATATATAATGTCAACTTAATCTGTCTCATTTACGGTATGGAAATGCTATGGTAAGTCATTATAAGTAAGTCACACTCTTGTCTCCTTTTAGCAGCACTAATATTTCAAGAGAAAAGCCTGTAAATTATTGTCTGTATTTACAGTTGTGCACATCTAACCAATCTGTGCGTTATGAATTCGCTTCCTTTAATTGAAATTTTCCTAGCAGCGTTCTCTGGAACATACCTTGTTTTAAAACAGTAACTACTACCTATCTCCCAATCCTTATGGAGAAAACAAACTCGTTTGATCCTATGCCCAGGACAACAAGTCCCTGGGGAAGCTCAAGGCACAACCTCACCCCAAAACGACTTTACTCTCATCTGAACGAGGTCAGCAAACACCCTCACGCCACTGCCCCTCCCTAATCTTGCTTTAATCGATATATTGTCTATCACAAAAAGCCCGAGGCAGAAGGACGGTGGCGTGCTGCCAGCTGTCTTGCTTTTAAAAATCCTTTACACCAAATTCATTGCTTCTTTTCATTAGAAACCCTGCTTTTATGGGTCAGAGGGGAAAGGAAGAGTCAGAACAAAATTGACAGCAGAGAAGCGTGAGGTGCAGTCTGCAGACCGTATTACACAGGCACAACACCACCGACACCGAACTGCACAGACACAGACACACAGAGTGGACACTCTTTAAAGGCATTTATCAACCTGACCCTTTTTGAACACGCTTTCAACCCACGGAAAAGATCTTCCTCCAGGCCACTGTATATAGGCATATGAATAAATCCCCCAAGACAGACAGCATGGGCTGCGGGTGTGAGCATGTGTGTACTCATAGGATTGATCAGTTTAACATTTGTGTGTCAAAAATGTAACATTTGCCTATGCAAAAATCCTTAAATAAAGAAAAGGCTGATCCTGGAAAAACCCAGCCTTGCTCGGGACTGTCATTGCAGGGATGAAGGTGAGCGTGGCATGGCCAGCTTCACCATTGTGCTCTGCTCCCTGGGCTCAGGGAGCGATGGCAGCAGCGCCCAGAGGTTTCTGCCTTGCGCAGAAGGCCAGAGAAAGGCTGGCCTGGTGTCAGGCCTGTTTGGGCCAGGAGGGAGGAAGGTGCCCACAGTGCTGCTCCGTGGTGCCATCTGATGGGCCTGCTGCAGGCCGTGGCACGTTGGGTATGATGAGGGCTGGGGATAGGGATGACATGGGCAGGTGCTGGGCTTTGGCGTGACCTCTGACTTTCCCCCCAAGCCTGCACACGTTGGGTATTCAGCTGAAGGGCTGCAGAGAGGGTCACAACCTCCAGCGTGGGGCCAGCTCTGTTTTCTGTGGAGGCTTTCCATGCCCTGCACCAGCAGCTGAGCTACAGGTAGAGACCACAACATGACAGAGGACTGGGCTTCTCTCCCGGAGCTCTGGCTTGGGTAACAACTGAAGTACTCCCGCAGCAGGAGTGGATTGAAATCTCCAGTTACATATATAATTTGAGAAGAGGCTGGGTGGGAGGGAGGGGAGACTGGACCAGACTTGCTGGCCGAGAAAAATACCTGCTTGGCTTTTTTCTTGCACTTTTACGAAGTGTACCTGAGAAAAACTCCAATGAAAGGTCTGTAAGGTTTATGTATGTTCTTATGAAGGCAGTTTTCTGGAGCCCCGCTGCCCTCCTCTGCTGGATCATCCCTGGATGTGGTGAGTACCAGTGTTTTGATGGCTCATCTGTCATTCTTCAAGCAAGCCGTAGGAAGTGGCATGTTCTTGCCATACTTTCTAAGATAAAGACATCGGAGGATGGAGGTTTAATAAAGACTGGCTTTATATGGCTCCTTTTTTTTTCCTTTTCCCCAAAAGCTAAAAGATTTTGCAAGCGTAGGAGTGTGGGAGTGACTCGGGAGACATATATCTGGTTGTTCCAGAAGAGCTGGACTGCAAACATAGCTGAGAGCAAAAAGCCCCCGATGCGTTGCTGCTCCAGCTAGCACATTACAGTGCCACAGCCTGGGGTCTAAAACACAGTCTTAACTTCTGCTCCCAGTTAAACCCCTGGGAATAAAGCCTGCACTCCAGGCGAATTGCAAGTGATCTGCTGCGCGGTGACAGGGTTGTACAAGGTGCAATGTGTGCCCCAGCTCACCTCGGGCATGCAGGCGTGGTGTACGAGAGCCTGCTCGCATGGGCGGTCATGGGCGACACTTTGGGTCAGTTTTCCAGGGTGGTGCAGTGCAAGGGGACAGCGAACAGGCCAGCCCAGCTCCCAGACATGGCACGGCCATGCTTGCCTAGCTCCTGCCCAGACCTACAGAGCCAGGCTGCTTCCAAGCCCCACGGTATCTGTGGGACAGCTCAGTGCTGGGCAGACACACACTGAGCATGAGGCAGCACGGGCGACTGTTGCACGCAGCCACCATCCCACACCAGCCCCACACTCGTCCGCGCTCGGCTGTAGGCTGATCCCGCGGTGCCACACAGGCATGTCAGCCAGGACCAGCTGTGCTGGAGGCAGCCCCGCAGTGACAGGTCACCCAGAGAAGACATATAGTGACAGGACCAGCCCTGCTGGGAGTGCTGCAGCCCCTGGGGTGCTCCAGGGCACAGAGCACCATGCCTGCCCCAAGGCAGAAGGAGCAGTGCATCCCCTTGCCAGCTCGTCACAAACCATCCCTGGCCATCACAGGAGCCCTATAGCATGGGACTAACCCTAACCCCAAGCCTCTCCACCTTCTGACCTTGAAGAACTTAGCTCTCTGCTCAAAGCTAGCATTTCAGTTCAGCCTCTTATTAAATCCTTAAGAAGCCTAAAATTCAAGTCTGACCAGTCAGCCAGCCCGAGGAAAGCCTACGCACAGGGTCAGGCGCTGCAGCATGTCCTTAAAGCCTTTGCAAGGCTAATAGGTACTTGCATGTGGGTCCTGATCAGAAAATCCCTTTTGTGTTGCTCATGCCTGCCCTTTTCTCTCCTCCTGCCCAGGGTGTCTCTCTCAAGGTTGTCAGAAAGCTGGAAGGAAATGCTGGTATTTGAAGTTGTATCAAATGTCTGAAAGGGGAGAGAAAAGGAGAAGCCTCTTGGCTCCTCTCCTTGCAGGGCCATGGGCTGGGAAGGAGCACGAGCGCCAGTTTGAGGCCCTAGGGAAGAGCTGGAGGATGCCACCCCAAAGCCACTTGGCCACAGCCAGCAGCCACTCTCAGAGCTCTCAAAGCTCTCCTCCACATGAGAACACTGGAGTAGCAGCATACCCCGCAGACACCCGCCCAGGAAGCACCAGGGGAGCAGACCCACCTTACCTGGGTCCAGGATCTGCAGGAGCTCCCCAGGGCTCAGGGATGGATCTGACAGACACTTGTGGGGAGGCAGGAGGACAGCACAGAACACGAGATGCCCACCTCCCCGACCAGAGCAAAGATGAAAAGCACAGCACATGAACTGCAAACCCTGCAGCCAGAGCTCAGGGGAAACCAGCAGGCCTAATCCATCAATAGGGCACAAAACATCATCAAAAACGTGATGGTGTGCAGCTTCCACACGGGGACTGCTAGAGCACGTCCAGATTACCTACAGGTCCTACGCAGGGTACAGCTGGCAGCACTGGGCAACAAGGGCCCCGTGTTAGTGTGTACAGAGTTGTGGCTGGGGGATTATTTAGAGAGAAGATCCTGCATCACCATCCAAGTCTAGCTGAGGTCAAAGGAAAGAGGAAACTGAGTGTGTTCTCGCTGGAGGGGCTTGAGATGAGATCAGGCAGAAGTTTTTATGGGCAGCCAGCTCCAGAACTAGGAGCAAACAGATGGTGAATGCCACTGGAATATGGTTCAGATGGCAACGGTATTTCAGAGCTTAGCTCCCAGTTGTTTCAAAGGGAACTAGGGACCCTTGAGAGAATTGCTGCTTGGCCCCAGGTCTCTCGGTTCCTGAGGGAGGTGGCTGTGACGAAGGTCATGCACGGCTTCAGCCAACACCTAATGACTTCCTGCAAGAAGGACGAGTAATTCAGCTGGCACCAAATTAGCACCTTGCACCACAGGACCCACTTCCTCCACCTGAAGCACCTTGTGCCCTGGTTTGCTGGAATTCCTGTGCTGTGCACATGCTGTGAAATCCTCGTGTAGATAATTACCAGGAAAAGATCATGGCCAGGCTGGGTATCTGCAACCGAGGCTGGATGGAGCCAGGTTTCCGATGGCACGGTTGTGAAAAGGTCACCCTGAGTGAGAACTCCCAAGTTTAGAGCCTGTGTTTTTATACCAAATTATTAGTGTTGCCCCCTTCGCCAGCACTGGTTACTGATTGACTCCAGGCGACCTCCAGCTGCCTCACTGATTTACAGCGGCTGTCAAAGGACCAAAAAAATGAGCTCTATGTCCAGGACCTGAGGAATACTCTGAATGGAAGTTGCACAACTGAATAAATGTTCTGCCAGCTCTTTAAATCTTGGGAAGATATAAAAAACAAAAAGAAGAGAAGTCAGCTTGAGCTCCTGATCCACAATGCAAACACCAGTGGGGTATGAAGATAACGCTGCAGCGCTGGCAGACGGATCTATTAGCCAAAAAAGCAGCACAGCCTGTTTAATTCACAGCTATTTATGGCCGGGCAAATGATGTGACATTCAGGCCTGAGAGTTTGGAAAGGGAATGGAAAGGCTTCCAAAGGCTGCTCAGCGGTTCAGGTTTCAAAGTCAGGAAACTCTCTGGTTTTGGTGTTTTGCTCCGTGCTGCTGTCCCTTTCTGCTCAGCCGAGCCCCCGCGGTGCCTGCGCGGGTGCTTACCCATCCCAGCGCTGAACTGAGCATGGCACAGTGCAGGGGGTGTCCTCCAGACCTCACACTTGCTGGTAGGCACAGACCTGCCCGGGCTGCACAATCCCATGGTCACATCAGCTCTAACAACAGCAACGAGACCAAAGTGCAACAGGCATGAGTGTCTGTGCTTCAGGATTACAGGATGAGGACAAACCTCCTCCAGATCCCACTGTGGGGCATCTCGTATGATCCTGAGGGCATGAGACACTGGTGCTTGCCGGGTGGAAAGGGTCATGGGTCTTGTGCCACCTGGCAATTCCTTCCCCTTCTCATTTGTCCTAGTGACAGCTAGACATGCAGGAAGAAAGGAGAAGGCTGGAGAGAAGAGAATGAGGAAAAAATTCATCTAGAGGGAGGAGGGGGAGTATTTTTTTTGGCCTTAAACTGGCACGACAACATGGTGGTTGGACTGGATTAACTGGCATAGAAGGGAACTACCCATAGGTTTGTCCTTCTCTTCCTCTTTGGCTCTGCTCCTAACACACCCCAAACAAGGGGGTATTGTAACACGTGTAAAGGACACAGCTACCCCGGCTGCTTGAAATAAATAGAAAACCAACTGTAATAAATCTCCAGGATCAGGTGGTGCTCACCCAAGGGTAAAAGTACTCGCACGGAGAACTGCTTAACCATTAACTGCAGCGGATAACCTTTGCTTCAGTGTGAGGCAGGACCAGGGGGTGGATGGTGGCAAACACGGGGCTAATTTTAGAAGAGGCTTCCCGGGGGCTGGGTATGAAAACTCAGCAAGTCTGGTAGAAAGTCTAATAGAGGGTAAAGGAAGCAAAGAGGAAGAAGCTGTGGACTTCAACAGAGAGAAGTGACGTCCTGTGACACTTCACTTTCTCCGACGCAATCGCAAGGACAGAGACAGTCCAACTGATACAGCTGCCTTGGATCAAGGTCTTAGAGCAACTTCCTCACCCCAGGCTTCTACAGGCATTGGGCTGTCCTGCCAGGAGAGGTGAGGCTGGGAGGCAGAATCTTGAGCCCACAACTGGGTGAAACATCAGGAAAAAGAAGGGTGAGGCCCAAAGGTCAGTTTTTCCCAGTGAAGGGAAGTCATCAGCAGTGTCCCAGGGCTGCCTGATGTAGGTGGCCTGGAGGAGGGGTGGGAGAGGCAGGTTACAAAGGTGGTTGTTGATACTCCTGTGAGAAGCATCACAATACCCAGTGACGGGATGGTAAAATAGCAGGTGAAACGCAATAGTGATTAATAGACATGGGGGGAAAGTGAGCCCTAGCCATGCATTCCTGGAGTTACTTCAAACAAGCTGGTCCCATTTAAGACCCAGATGATCCACACATGGATCTGACCAGGGCCTGCTTCTGGTACACAGGCAGCCCCCTGAGCAGATCCAGCATGTCACACCTCTCAGAACAGCACCAGCAGCCTGACAACTTGCAATGCTCCCATTAACAGGCACAGAAGCCCACAGGCATCTCAAAACCCCAGCAGCACATGTGCATCTTGCCCAGACTGGGCTGGTTACTGCTGTGCTGTTAGAGACTTGCTCCAAGAGCACCAGGTGAATCTCAGCCACATCCCCATGAAGTCAAATCTTGATAAAATAGGAACCCTACCTCCATCTGCCCCCCAGCAGCACACCATGATCACAGTCACACCCCTGTCCAACCACAAAGCCCCAGGTCTCTTTAGAAGTTGTTCTGCAGTTGCTGCATCTACAGTGCTTGGGGAAGATGCTGGAGATCACAAAGCTCTGTCAGGAAATGGCTCCAAGGGCGGCCTTGGAACAAGTCACTCCATCCCCGGACAGAAAGCAAGGTGCAACCAGGACACTAGAGAGAGCGCTGTGGGGCAAAGGAGGCCTCGCTGCCCTCAGCAGGACCCCCCGTGTGAACATGCAGGGTCAGGTTCTCCATCTGGCAGCGTCTGACACATAATTTAATGACACATAATTTAATGACACGACCCAAACCCAAGCACCAGCACCCAGCTACTCACACACACCATTAACTGCACCCATCGCCGGCCTGGGGGGGGGGGCGCGGTTTTCCTCACATGGCCCCATCTATTTGTGATGCAAAGGGGAAAAAAAAAACCCAAACCAACCCAAATCCTCATCCCTTATCTGACATGACGTCAGATGGCTGGAAATTGGGGCAGGAGCGTCCAGCTGCTCCCAGCGCCCGACACGAGATGGCGTGTGGCATCAGGGTTTGGGGACCGTGCACTTCGCATGGCACCCCCCTTCCCCTCCTCGATTTGCTTCTTGAAGCCAAGGTTCTCCAGTTGCGGTTAGCTTTGCCTTGTCCTAGTTAATTTAACTGTTTCACAGACGCTCATCTGCATAATTTAGCTTTTCTAAGGCGAAAGCAACCTCCCCTGAGCTGGTGGCTGATTCTCCTCGGGCTCCCTGCCTCCTTGCCTGGCTGGCAATACAGGGGAGACCATAGGGTTTTTTTTGGGGGGAAGGGGGGAGGAGAAAAAGGAAGTATGGAGTGTGATAAGGCAATCAAATCCATTCCCAGAGCTGCAGGAAAAAGGCACAATGTATAATTTATTTGAGGGTTTTTCTCTCCCTGTTTGCAGATTGCACAGTTTCTAAATATATTGGTCCAGTTATTCAGAATTATTCATGAATCTCTTCAGTGAATAATACTTGACCCTGCAGATCATCTGAAAAGTGAATATTGCAATCAAATTCTCCATTTCTGCTGTAATTTACTGTAGCTACCAGATGTATAGTACTCAGGTAATTAACTCAGGATGAAACTCAAATTGTGTAGTTGATGATAATACTTGCAATTCACAATTTTTACTCTGCTAGCCAGCTCCAAAAGTCATCTAATCAAGAGATGGGCAAAAGCATCTTATCTCTGACATAACAGAACTGCTGCTTCTGTCAGTCAGTGTGGTGGTTCAGTGAAGGAGCAGCCGTTCGTGGGCACGTGTGACCTGAGCTGCAGTGCTGGAGGGGCTGTATATAGACAGGGCAGGCTCACACAGTCAGCAGTGAATAAACAGAGATTAAAAGGCAAAAGCTAATGGCTTTCTCAGATCTACTTATCTAATCGGTGTGATAAACAGGACGTACACAAATACCTCCTTAGCTGTTGGGTCTCTGATGATGCTTCTCCCCTCAAAATGCCAGGCTCCGGGTGGGATGTGCATTTTTCTCCTTGATTTTTTTCTCCAGCCCATGTCTGTGCTCAGGATTATTTACCATGTTTGTCTTGTGGGACTGCCTGAAAGGAGGGACACTCTGTGCACAGTGATGGGGAGCTGCAGCTCCCCTGCGGAGAGCTGGCTGCCCAAACAGACAGGTGAGGGGACAGAGTGGGTGGTCCCTCGGTGCCACAGCCCCGTGGAGCATCCTTGGTCACAGTCGTAGGGGCTGGATGGGCTGAACCCCCTTTCTGTGATTGGCTTTCACTTACAGAAACAGCTACAGGTGCCTGCAACCCCAAGCAGTTGGGGATCAGGAGTCACACCTCCCTGGCTCTAAAATCTTCTTATTTCTTGTAAAGAAATAAATTTTTGGGTGCTTTGATCGTTCTTTTCATTTGCCTTCAGCTGGCAGAGCCTTTCAGCGGTCACACGTCTAGGCTTTCCTTTGCCACCAGCAGCACTGAACACAGACTCCTTTTCTCACTTGTATTTGTGAATGGAAGCGAAGGTCTCAGTCACCCAGCCTCCAAAGCTGGAGCTTTCCGGGATCTACCAGCCACCACAACACTCACAGGAGGGTCGGGAGGAGCAGTGTTGCCACCTAGGGACCTTCTCTGAGCTCTAAAACACATCTGAGCTCTGGGAAAATACACCCTGAGCTCTGGGAATCTATTCATCCTGCGATGCATCCCTACACCTGTTACTCATCAATTCAATTTTTCCCCATTTAGGAGTTTTTCAGCAGACAAAAATTGAGGGAGGATTTGCTGCTTCTGCCCCGGCAGGAAGATTTACACACGAGCAAATGATTTGTAACAAATACAGTGTAAGATAGATGGAGCTGCTTCTCTTGTTCACAAATTATTCACAGGCTATGGGCTTGAAGAGGAAGGAATTTTTTCCTTGCTTTGTAAAATACACACACATGCGTTTTTATTATTATTATTTATGACCACTTCCACTATAAAAGCCACTCCTGAGAGCATCTTCTCCAGAATTATTGCAGCTCATGGGTTGTTTAGTTGGTAACCTGGAGAGAGGACAGGTTGGGTAATTTTTTCTTCCTCCCTTTTTTAGTCATTGCCTTCACCAATGAAACTTCTGCCATGGGTTTGAGCCTCTGGGCATTGCAAGGTCACAAAATTTAAGTCCCTGGCCTCCACTTTTCTCACCAGGCTGCTCAAGGGAGCGTGATGCAGAAGCAGCTCCTGGATTTTGCTGTGTGAGCACAGCTCCTTCAGTCAGCTGCAGGGCCAGTGCTGGTGGCTGATGGTTCAGGATTGCATTCTGCAGGCATCCCCAGCCCAACGGAAAAAGAACTGTTTCTACAGAGGTTTCTGGCAAGGAGGGGGGTTTCTAGAGCCTCAGGTGCCACCATGGGCAAAGCAGTGGGCGGTGGTTACCACCATGGTCAAAGCAGTGGGAGATGGACATGTGAAGAGGAACAGGGACCCCTGACAGCCCAAAGGGCTCACTAAAGTATTTTTAGGCAAGACCTTTGGAGTTTTGTTTATATTCCATATTTCCCCTAAACAGGATCACTTCTCTTTCTCTGGGTAAAGCCTTCTTTTCCCTACTTCTGTAGCTACCATTAAAATGCCTCTCCATGTACTTGCGATGCCGCGAGCGGGGCAGATCCTCTGTCCAGCTGTGCTACATGTGTGTGCAGCTCAGAGTTGTCCTCCCTGGCCAGCCAGCTGAGTGAACCTGCTCCAAACCCCCTTCTTGTGGTAGCTGCATCCCGCAGGAGTCACACAGCCCGAGGGAACAGGCAGCACTACAGCCTGCATAACAAAACCTAACAGTTCATTAAAAAAAACAAAAAGAAAAAGGAGAAATATTATATTTTTGCCTTGAAGATCCAGACGCTGCTGGGTGCTAACTAGGTCACTGCTCAAATCCCTGTCTTCGTGGCTTCTGCGGTCCAGATGTGAGCGTGTGTGTGTGTGTACACGTTACATATCGATTTGTGAGCATCATGTAACATATGCAAAACTCATTGGCCTGTGAGCTGAGCAAACACACAATCGGTCTGTGATTCCATTATTGGTAGGAGCAGATGGGTGGCTTGCTTAAATAAATGCATTTGCAAACTCCTCTAGGTCTGCTTTCAAAAACACCAGTTTGTTTATATAACACGGCGTAGCCAGGCTCCTACACCCTCTGCTCACCAAACCTTTCCTGGCCGGGGGTTCAGGTGCTTTCAGTTTTGCACAAAGAAAATCTGAACATGAATGTGTTTTTGCAAACATAACTTTAAAATAATAATAATAATCATCATCATCATCACCATCATCATCATCTCTTTCGATTTGTAATGCATGTGTAAAGCGCCGCTCATCTTCCTGCTCTGTTAATTGGAATCATCCGTTCTCTGTCAGTCAGAGACTGAGCAAAATAGACACAGAATAAAAATATCTGCAGTGACCCGGTCCTGCAGATGCTGAGTAACTCGATGCTCTGGAGAAGAAGTGCCCTGCATGTAATAATTTTATTCATTCCTTCTGGAGCTGCACGTAGGGGCTGGCTGGAGTCAGCAGGAGCAAGGGCGGGATGGAGAGCTACATCTTCCCTTCCTCTGCTGTTGGACCCTCAGCTGACAAAGTCAGTGGGCTGGGGAAAGGTTTGTTTGCTTTGAGTCTTTGCTTTGAGCCTGCTTGGGTGGGTGCTGCTCCTTCACCTGGGGAATCCCGTTTCAACCCCATCCTCGGTTCTGGCTAAACATGGCCAGCTCTCACACAATCATCCAGCCTGCAACTGGCCACTGCTCCCCAGACACCCAGGAGACCTTCTCCTGGGGGAGGAAGGAGGAGGAGAACCCGCTCACGTGGCTCATCATCTGCCTGCGCAGCAGCAAGCTGGTGGTTTCAGGCCAGTTCCCACAGCAGCACAATTGCTCAGAGCACACACACGGGCTCTCAATGGCCACCTTTGTTGGCAGGAGTGTGCAGGATGCTGACGTGGCACCCAGCTGTGTCACCTTGTCCTGTCCTGGGGCGCACCAGGAGGCTGAACCTGGAGGGGAGCCTTGCCCTGGGCCACAACTGGGGGTCCCACTACCTCCTCCCTCATTTTTATGTTCACTTTTACCTCTTAAAATAAAAAAAGAAAGTAAAGGAAGAAAAGCACTTGGCAGCACAGGGAGGAGGTGGAGGCATTTCCCCTGTGGTAGCTCCTTCTTCCTTCTTAATTTCCCTATTCCCCCCCTTCCAGGTTCCTCCCCTGCCTGCTGAAACGGGGCTGCCACGACACAGCGATGGAAAAGCTGCAATTTTAACCTGTGAAGTTGTTACAATTTAAATAATTGCTTAAAAAAAAAGCACCCCACCAAACAACAAACCCAAAGAAAGCGTTCCCCCCTCACTGCTCTGCCCCCCGCAGCACCCAGCACTGCCACCGCCCCGCTCGCCATACCGGCGTTTCCCAGCAGACACACTCCCACCCTGGCAAAAGTCAATGTTTACATCTGTCATGTATATTTTTAGTGCCTCCCATACCCAGCCATGCCTCAGCCAAGCCTTGTGGGCCCACCGCCGTGTTGGAAGGCATCTCCCAGCAAATGGGACTCCATTTCTGGAAGGACGGAGGACAGAAAGCTCCCCAGGTGAATGCTGGCAGAGGGTCCCCAGTTTCACCAGTCCTTCAGGTTCTTCCAGTTCACAGGACGGCATTTGCTCTGCAAGTGGCCTCCCAGTACCTGACCTCTGTAAATGCAAACAGCCCTGAGAGCAGCAAAGCACCCAGTACAGACCCCTCGCCCTGGGCTGGCTGCACCACCAGGATTAATTCATTGGGTTTTGGTGGACTTCTGGGGTCTTCTTCTAAAAGGTCTTTAAAAAAATTACATGTAATAGCCACTAGTTTCCAGTTTTTCTTCATTTTGTCTTGACTAGCTGGTTCTGGTACTGCCAGGACACTACTGCCAGGACACTGTTGAGTGTTGCCCACTGACTAACACCTTCTCTATGGGCATGGCACAGCCTGGGTCATCTCCAGCAGAAAGGATTTGTGCCCCTGTCTACACTAAGTGACAGCCACCTCCGTTTAGTGCCTCTCGACACCAGCTCCCTTGTAAACATCCCCTAAAAGTAGCTGTGTCCAGTTTAAGCACATCCCTGTCACACAGAGGATACTGAATGGCTGGAGAGCAAATACTACTTTCTCTTTTCCTGTGCTGGGATGGGAACTGTGCATTTCACAGGAGAATAAGGCCAACCTTCATGGTGCCAAAGTCCACGGCTCACCTCATCCCCGCTCTGCAGGGGACGGCTGGCAGCTCCTCTGTCTCCCTTCTGTTCTGTCCCCACCTTGAGGATGGGGACAGCGAGGCCACCCAGGGCTCTTCTGAGGATAAAAGTCTGTTTGAAGCCTGGGAGGTTCTTCGTGACATCAGTGGTCACGCAGAGCTCCCAAGTGAGAAGGAATCCTTACAGCAGCACTGCAAGGCACACAAGTGGGGTTACACCTTGTGCTGTTGGAGAGCAAGGCCCAGAGATATCAGGACTGCTGCTGGAAGCCAGGAACAGGGGAGCATGGTGAGCAGGTCGTATCCTTTCATACGCAGCTCTCCACAGCATGATTTATCAAGGGGTTATGGAAAAACCTAAGAAAATGAAGTAGTAACTGGACAGAGGTTATACAGCCTGGGCTCCCCCCCGCCCCCGTTTGCCTTTCAGCCTGCCCCCTATTCTGTTTTTGGTTGGGATCAAGTTCATTCCCTTCCCTGTAGCTGATAATGGGGCTGTGTTTTGGGTCTGTGTTGGAAACAGGGTGGATAACCCAGGGATGTTCCCGTTACTGCAGAGCAGTGCTTACAGGACAGTTCAGCTTCTCACCCCACCAGTGAGTGGGCTGGGGGTACACAAGGAGGTGGAGGGGACACAGCTGGGACAGCTGACCCCAGTGACCCAAGGGATGGCCCATACCATGTGGTGTCATGCTTAGCTTGTAAGGGGCTGAGGGGAGAGGAAGGAGTTGGGGGTGGCATTGGGAGTGATGGCATTTGTCTTCCCAAGCAACCATTAAGCATCATGGAGCCCGGCTGTCCTGGGATGGCTGACCACCTGCCTGCCCATGGGGCGTGGGGGATGAATTCCTCACCTTGCTCTGCTTGCACACACGGCTTTTCCTTTACCCATTAAACCGTCTTTATCTCACCCCAGGGGTTTTCTCACTTCTGCTCTTCTGATCCTCACCCCACCCCACTGAGTGAGCAAGCGGCTGCCTGGGGCTGTGTTACTGGCTGGGGTTAAACCATGACACCAGATCAATGTCCTTAGGGAACGGCTGGAGTTTGGATACAGCCCTCGAGGTCAGGAGCTCTAGCAGGGAGTGAAAGAAAAGGCTCTGGATGAAGGTAGCCACAGCAGTTATATGACTCATCCCAACATCTAGGGACGCTTCCCCTCTACCTGTAAGACTTAAGTGATCCTAAGCTTCCTTAAGGAAAACCACCCCATTCTGGCTAGCAGATGACTAACTGCTCACAGATAATACAGATATATTTTTATATCAAACAAAAGGCCAAACTATCCAAGAGGACAGTGCCCCACAGAGTGACTCAAGGCCGGGTACCACACGAGACCCGGCCGGCCTCAGCACTCCCAGCCAGAATGAGCCTTTTGTTCCAGCAAATGCAAATGTCTGGAGAGGGAAGGGACAGTTGCCACCCTGCAGCAATGCCCCTGCAGCAGGGCTGGGCTGGATGGCCTCAGATCTCTCCAGAACATAGGCAAAGTCACAGTCCTGGTTCTAACCACCCTTGAGCTTTGGAGAGGGTAATCTCAGTCTCACAGATGATCCCCATCTCCATTCACTTATCACTTGTTTTCTAATTTTGTCAGGCAGACATCTGAGTATGTGGAGTCCATTTGTGCTGGCATCAAAAAGCCAAACTCATTGGAGATCTCAGACCAAAATGTACATTAAAATGCATTATTAGCCACATATTACCCACAGCACGTATCTAGAGAGGAAAAGTTGCAGTGATTGTTAAAGGCAAAAATGTCCCGCATAGCTAAGGTTTCCCTCCCACAGTTACCTCTGCTGTAGGTGGACAGGGTCATCCTCCTTCCTCTCCATTCATCCTCCTCTCCTGAGTCTCGGTGGGCATGGGGCTGTTTCAACAGCAGCAGCAGAGGCCGTGGAAACCCGGCTGGGCATCACTTTGGGATGCTGCAG
Organism: Porphyrio hochstetteri; assembly: GCA_020800305.1. Lineage (NCBI taxonomy): Eukaryota > Metazoa > Chordata > Aves > Gruiformes > Rallidae > Porphyrio > Porphyrio hochstetteri. The sequence continues at coordinate 2,490,309 of CM036923.1, read as the reverse complement.
GGAATGAACAGGATAAAGTACATGACATTACTACAGCAGGATTGTTTCCAAGATTTAAGAGCCCTGTGTTGCCATTGACAATTAACTACAGATCAGCAGAGGAACATTGTCCCCTATTGTAACTATGTGTATTTTTAGATAAATGTTTTGTAAAGGAAGCTTCTTTGCCTAAAGCATCTACTACTTCTCAAGCCTCCAGTGGTACAGCATAAACCATGGTACTAATAACAATTGTTCCTGCGTTTGTTTCTCAAACACAGATCACAAAGCACACAGTTTATTTGGCAGTGGCTGTATACTATTTCTGTCCTTTTTATTCGACGCTGTAGAGTAAAATAGGTAACTGTGGGTCTGGAGAGGGACACAGCCCTGCCCTGAGGAGGTTACAGTCTCCATCAGATAATATATGGTGAGGCACAGACCTCAGAATGGGGAGAACAGCTCAGTTTGAGAAGGAAACCAGGAAAAGCTTTAAGAGAGACCATGAAGGAAACCAGAAAACTCAAGAGAAGGAGAGCTGAGCATTTCAAAGAATAAACAAGGTAAGAGAGAGTTTGTACAGCAAAGCATTTTAAAGAGGATTGATTCATAGAGATGAAATCCAGACCCTACCTTTAACCGATTTTCCCATGCCTGACTTTGGGCAGGTATGCTCCTCCAAATACTGAATTCTTAAAACCCTAGAGACACTAATTAAAAAATGAAAGACAACCTCACCAACCTCTGAAAGTTCCTCACCTCCAGATGTGTGCCATCTATGGAGGGGATCATCAGGTCAGCCTCGCTCACAGGTCTCTGGCATCGCCAGCAGATTCGCTGACCTCCCAGCAGCCACTGCTCAGGGATGGCAAGGCAATCTCAGACAAAGTGGAACAGGCAGCTCATTGCCCGAGCAGCTCCACCACACAATGCCTACCCTTCCCTCCTACTAACTGGGCCAGTAGGGTACCTTCCCCTAGCTCATCAGGGCTACGCCTTCCTTTGTAGACTCAGCCGAGCAGGAACAAGCCCCGTAGCTGCGCTGTCAGGAGGCCAGCATCAGATCTAAGGGAGGCAAGGGCAGGGAGAGGGGACACCGTTTATTGGGTCAGCTGGTATACTTGGAAAAACTAGACATGCTTTCAGGCACACAAGGCTTCCTCGGGTCTGAAATAGAAGCAATAACCTTAGAGCTAAATACAGGTTGAGAATAATTGTTCTGAGTTAAACTTCATTATATTAATGAATTAGGCAATTTGAGAGGAAGGCTGATTGGTTCCTGTTGATCAAAGGGAGGATACTAGCCAGAGGACAGCTGATAATGTCATTTATGGCACAAAGACAGGGCGAGAGAGACAGGAATAATTATTGCCAAGGGATGGCTGGTGGTAGCAATAAGTATAATGTAATATGCAATCAATATCTGGGTGATTTTTATATCCTAGAGTCAGGAATTTTAGTACTTGGGTTGTCTTCTGAAGCAGTTTTGGAGACTGAAGGTTAGGAGTGAGAGGTCAGAAATGCAGTGGGTTGATCTCTCACTGTTTGTACAAGTCAACTCAAGTTGGTGCCACCACACTGTCAAACCTGTGAAGCAAACTCTCAGTCCTTCCATACTGCTTGGAAATCTGATTCCATTAAGCAGCTCTGGTTAACTGCTGACACTTACTTCTGAGTTCATTATCCCCTTAGATTTTTTGTTTCCTGTGAAGTGCCAGTCCCAGGGAATCAAAATTTACACCTAAAAATGAAGTTCTTAGACTTATAGAGAAAAGCTAGAACGTTCTGAAATCTATTTAAGTCTATTGCCAGAAGATAAGTGAATAGGCTATGAGGTTGCTTATTATTTACAATTACCTCATGATTTCTAAAGTGCTCTTGGAGGCCTGAATCCCAACTTCTCAAGTGACTTGCTTTGGCAATGCTGAAATGAGTCTTCACCCTAACAGTCTAGGAGGTGCAAACAGAGAACATCTTTATGTGTTACTTAAAAATGAAATATCAATTGTTTGAAGTAAAATACAATCTATGGCTCAAAGCAGTTAACAAATACACGACTCAGAAATCTTTGCAAAGTAGGTAACTGCTCCAGGTGTCACCAGTTTCAGCTGTACTCAGGAATTCAGCACTCCTCCCACTAAACTGCCAAACCACAGAGCTGCAGGTACCTGACTAACCCAGCGAGACACAGACGGACTGAGAACCAAAAATGCGTTGCAGTTATCTACCACATCTGAGACTCAGCAGGGAGTTAAAGGCTCAAGTACAGTCTTAAAATCACCAAAACTACTTTTGACAAGGCTGAAGCAATCTGTTGAAGACCAGGCAGACAGTTCATAGCACAGCTGGGGGCAGAACCCAGCAGCTCTGTCTCTGTGCTGGCACATGGGATGCTCAACCTTACGGTCTAATGAAAATCAAAGGGGAATTTTGTTTTAGTTTGTAAAATCTGTATGTGAGTCTAATTTTGACCAGCAGCAACTTCAGTGAGTAGGCTGGTATAAAATTTTCACATGATTTGTACTGGAGGAATATATACTTCCATATCTATAGAAACACCCACAGAAATTCTTTGAGAGAATGACAATAGTCAGTCACTGCTCTGGAGGCCTTCTGCTCCAACGGTGGATGAATCAGACTCCATATACCATGGACAATGAGAATCAAGTGCTTTACTTTTACATGCATGCCTTATTTCAAAACATAAAGGTCATCTAATACACATTAAGTGAACTCTACAATGGAGGAGACTCTCAAAGGCCACAGAGACTAAAGGCAATAAAAGGAGGGAATGGTAAATCAACCTCAGAAGATACTCCTGTGGCAGAGAGAAACCAGATGAAGTTCCATATCGACAGCAGAAAGACAGCAATAGCCAGCTAACATCTTAATGTCAATGGAGACAGAGGTGGAAACCAACACAGAAAAGGGCAGTGACTTGCCCAGAGTCAGATCTGGAACGTGGGGTGCCTGAGTTGTCATCTACGATACCATGTTCTGCACTAACCTGCCACCTCCTATTTCCATCAACGGGCCTAAAAACTCCCAGGGTGCTGCACTACTGGATGAGGCTGCCCAAGCAGCAAATTCACCCAGTTCCCTGAGACCGTGAGCATTTAATGATAATCCTTAACTGGATTCTGACATTCCCTAGTTCTTTACATTGCTTTTTTAGAGATAAGTGAAGTCAGGGAAGCCTCAGCCTCCACAGGACAGAGGAAGAGGTTACCTGCCAGTGCTAGAGCCTCGCGTGCTGAGGTGCCCCGTGGTGCAGAAGTTCCTGGCATAGAGCAATTTAAGAGATGAGGTCAGAGAGAAGTGGAGTCTCGGTGAAGAAGAAAACCAGCATGAAAGCCTGTTGCAGCAGGGCAAGCAGTGAGAGGCAGTGAACAAAGGCAGCAACGCACAAGCTGGTCTTTCCAAGGATGCTGTGGGAGAGGCAGGAAGACAAATGAAAGGGTTATGGGTGTAGCAGGGAATGAATCTACTCTGCCAAGGGAAAAAAAGGTGGGTTTCCAGGTCTAGTTGAATTGCATTAGCCTGTCCTAGAGATATAACCTTCCCAGAGAAGCTTGCAGGGGCACTAAACAATAATCAAGGCACTATGGTCCCAGAGTCATCGTTTGGTTTGCTATGGGTAATCCTGATGCTCAGGGGGAACGGGAATGCAGCTCAATGAGCTCTGTGAGGCCATGGAGCCTACGGACTGTTTAACTGTAATGGTGTCTCAGCTCTCAGAGGAGGAGAGGATCGCCCATTTCAGGCCTCTGAAGCGCTAAATTACCACCCCAAAACTACAGCAAGTCCCACTGAAAGTGCAGCCATCAATACTACACATCGTTTCCAACCAACAAAAGCTGACAGAATAAAGGATGGGGGTTGAGGGATGTCTGCACTGCATGCCAAGGTTTTTCTAAAAATATTTTACACCTGCTATTCGTTCCGCACACTGATCATATTTTGTCTATGAGGTAGAGAACTCGTAGTGCCAAAGGGAATGTGGTTTATGTTCCCAAGTCTTAATGCTTTTTCCCTTCTGTAAGGCAAAACTCCTTACTACCGTCACTAAAATGAAGCCAAGAGGACAAAAGTCATACGCACACTGCCACGGTAACAGTTTAACCGCTCCTCTTGCTGATCTTTGGAAACAATCCCTTCAGCAGGATTTTACAGCTCTGGCACTTCGATTTAGCAAACTTTTTATGCAGCTCAGGAGAGGAATGCAGCCAACTCTGTACACTCAATTTAAATCAACTTGCTGATGATATAAAAAAGAGTGCTGAACCGCCGGTTTGCTTCATCTGCTCCAAAACTACCAACACAAACTCCGAGGTATTTATTCCTGAAACGTTAATAGAACAGTCTGGGCCATCAGATCAGTCCATGAACTCTGGTTTGATTAAGAACTGATTTAACAACTAGTTGTTTGGTTATTTGATATTTCAGAAATGCATCCGGGCTGTTTGCTACTGCCAGGCTTTTTCCCGTTGCAGTTCGGTGGGTGCAGAGAGGCAGACAGCTGGCTGTGCTGTAGCCATGGCTGTCTGCAACAAGAGATCATATAAGCAACGTTTAATAGCTTTCTAATTTTGCATGGTGAAGGAGAGATGGGTCGTCCTGCAGCTTACACCCAGTCCTTAATGTGTATAAACTGATAGCTTAGTTGAAGTTAAGAGAACTACAATACTTGTACTCACTCGGACTCCAGTGCCAGGCCAGCCCTTGCCGTCTGGATTTGGCCTCACAGCAGGGATGTTTGAGAGCACGATGTGGTAAAGAAGCACCATGGACTGTGAACTCGCCTGTGAGCTGACTCTCCTTTGCAGAAATAATCAGATCCATTTCATTTCGGTGACTGCTACTAGACTGCTGATCGAGGTCTGTCATGTACCCAGAAAGCCCATGCAGCACAGACTGCAGCCATCCATTGCCTCCTCTCTGCCCTGCCCCACCAAATGCCTCTGGACTCGGTTTCGCAGACCCTGGGTTAGGATTTTCAGAAGTTACCAACCTGTGCTGAACTGGTGAGCCTCACAGCCCAAGGTGCTGGGAGCTTGTGCTTGGGTGGGGACTTGAAGAGACGGGACACACCAGGCAGCACTGAGGGTGGACACATGCTTACAGTTTTACCCTCTTCTCCAACGTAAATGGAAGTCATCTTCCGAGGTTTAACTTACAGCAGCAATTTTAGGAAGTTAATTGCATGTTCACAAGAGAAAATACGAAAGAACTCGCAGAACACAGCAAATGCTTCCTTCTCCCCCTCCCTTGTCCTCTCTCTTGAAGCAAGCACTTACCTGACAGCATGGCTCGGAGCAGAGCGCTGGGCGCCTGCAAAGCAAACCAGAGATGGGCTTGGCACGCAGCTAGAACAGAATGTTGCAATGTAAATGTTTGATCTAACAAACTCATCACCAAACTTAAGCAAAAGATAAATAAATGGGTGAAGTAGACTGAACAGAAAGCACATATCTTTCTATAAGGAGTAAGAGAAAACATTCCAAATCTTCCCATTTGTGTTCTTTGGGCAAACTGGAAGCTCTCTCTGCAGATTGCCTCCTTACACAGCACTGCCACCCAACCCTGCCAAGGAAAATCTTTGCATCAAGAGGGGCTGAAAAACCCAACCTCATTTCCAGAGGCTGCTTCTTCCTTGCTGCAACCCACCACCCTTCACACGCTGAGCTCGTTACAGGGGAAGTGAACAAATCAGCACGGGAAGGAGAAGCCTTTCCGACAAACGAGCTCAGTTTAAGTTGCGGGAACAGAAATATTACAGAATTGGTTGGTTGCTCAATCTCTTGGGCAGTTTAGGTATTATTAATATATTTCAAATAGTAAAATTGTCTTAAATAGTAAAAAAGTCTTAAAGCCTAGGCATAGAAATAACACACAGGGCTAACTCTCCATTTTCCAGTAATTGATCCAATATTTTCTTCTAATTTTTTTCAAATTCCTTTTCAAAGCCAAATCATCCACTTGAGATACCAAACACAGCTCTGTCTGGTGATGTGCCATTGGTGGAAAGATAAACCAGACATAAACTCAATAAAAAGGAGCCAGTTCAGCACAGCCAGATGAACGCCCAAGAAACCTTTCGCCCCATTATTGCTTCTGAATTGGCTGTCCTGGCATTAGGAACTGACAGCCCCAGCAGCCTTGCACCTCCACCCTGTCTGTTTCTTCACAGCTTCTGCCCAAAGCAAAGACCTCACGCTGGTGTTGACAACCACTCTCCTCCTCCTCCTCCTCCTCCTCCCAGCACTCTTTCCACCAAAGTTCTTCTTGCATCAAACTGGTGTCATACACGTCCGCGGAATTCACACCTTTTGCAAAATTGAGGTCATCAAATAGGAAAAGTCTGACCTTCAGCCTCAAAATCCAGTTCCAGAATACTGAAGTTCAGATAATTTTAATCCTATGCTCCTGTAGCTTACACATCATAAGCCAAAGGACAATCCACTTGGCATGCAGCTACTCTTGGTACAACCAGAACTGCCATGGAAAAGAAGTCAGATTTGCAGCCTAAAGAATAAGTTTATCTTTCCCCTGACAACGTCTGTTAGCAAGGATTGCTATTTGCCGAGCAGATGGAAAAGAATAAGGGATGCAACTTCACAACAGCTCTGGAAAAGCTGAGTTGCTTTGTCAGCCTCTGAATTCTTTCTCCTCCCACTCACATTCATGTTTTGAGAATCTACTAAGTTAAAATCAGTAAAAATCCACTAAAATAAAAACCTTAGAATGTCCCATTGTAGTTGCATTATGTTTCTTTTTTTTTAATAGAGCATATAAAATGAAAACTTTACAGTGAGTTGAGTTAACTGTCCATCAGCACTTTTATTCAGACTGGTTTTGGAGCTATTAATCCCCAATACAGAGAGAGAACGCTGATGCATTGGTCTAGGACCTCTCCAGATAATAGTTCAAATCCATTCTGATGACACAGAAAGTGAGTTTCATCGAATCACCTGAGTCCCTTCTAGATACGTCATACTGCACAATAACTCAACATCCACATAGCAGAGAGCTGTAACTGGCGGAAAAATAAAACTAAGAATTACCTTCTGGCTTCAGTGAGCTGCAGTCATGGAAAACAAGTGAAAGTTTGCTCAAATAATTGTAGGCAAGTACTTAATCAGTCTCTGACAGAGGTATCTTAGGTAAACCAGCCCATTATTGTGGTGCAGCAGCACAGCAACCCTTTCCATCGCTCCTCTGTGATGCTCTGAGTCAGACTTTTTTCCCTCATTAGCACTGACCCCACTGTAAACGCGGCACGCTGACCTTCAGCAGAACGGCAGAAACACAGACCACAGCAGTCAAATAATTTTAAAGAATTTTAATACAAACTTAATATAAACTATTTCAGTCCCTCTTAACATGTAAGACACTGACTCAAAATACTTTTATACCTTTTTTCAAGTATTGCACAATGTAGGTACAAAATTAATATTTACGATTACATTTTCTTCCATAATATATAGCAAAAATCTTTAAACTTTTAACAGAAAATACAATTTGTGTTTCTTTTGAAAAAAGCAAATATTTCGTACATTTTAATTCCACCACTAAGGAATATTCTGTACACAACTTTTTTATTTTTTTTTTTTTAGAATTGATGTCTTTAAGATGGATATCTTACAATTTCAGTAAAAAAAATACAACATGAAGCTGCTGCAGCTGTCACAGATCACTGTAGTAAAAAGATATAAATGCAATACCATGTTGTAGAAACAATATATATACTCTGGTATTTTACAAACTTTGTACTAAATTAAATTATACAATTAGAAAAAGACCAATAAACCCACCTATTAGTGCCAATTTTTTAAATATATATACACATATATGTTTGTGTACATATATATATACACACATGAAAAAAATCAGCCACGTCCTTGCTATATCTTAAATACTGTAAGAGGCCATATTTTGAGTATATTTTTGTAATGTACAGTCAGTATAAAATAATTTTGTGCTTGGTTGGCAAATGAAAAAAAATGATGCATGTTGTATTTATCTAACCAAGCCTGAATGTATTCATACTATAAGCCTTAAAAAAAAAAAATCTCAAGAGGTGGAAAAAAAGATACACCCTTGGGTACGTGCATTTTAACTTGTACAATAGTATTTACTTGTGTTTCACTGCCCGTTTATTTTTAGTTAGCCATAACTGGCTGGAATTGCTGGTTAGAATACTGCATGTTGTTTAAACTAAAATTCAAGCCATCCACAAAAGACTTCTCATTGAGACCTCCATAGGCTGCAAACATATCAAAGGCATTGCTGTACTGGAGAGGACTGAGGTTAAGGGGGCTGTCACCAGGAAAGATGCTACTGGTACTACCTTGACCCTGCATGTTGGGGAAAATGAACTCCTTTGCGTTAGGAGAAAGGGCAGAAGTCTTCTGCTGTTGTTGCTGCTGCTGCTGACTGCCTAAGCCAAGCCCGTAGAGAGAGTGCATGGAGGAGGAAAGGGCTTTCTGCTTCAACAGGTCATTGACATTCAAGCCAAGGTTGGTGGGAGAGGTGCGGGCGACCTTGTTGCTACGGCCGCTATTCTTCATTTTGGTCGAGCCAAACTTGGTGGCAGCAAATGTGGCAGTGGTGAAGGTTAAAGGCTGAGTGGAGCGGGGCATGAAAGTTGGGCTCACAGCAGCAGAGTGACCAAAGGGAGGAGAAGGAGAACTAGACACTGAAGATGCTGGGTCGCTAATTGGCATGAACACCTGGGCCTCTGGGTTAAAGCTGTTCTTGATTTCCTTATCCAACTCACATCCATTTTCATTATCATCCACATAAAGCACTTTCACTGGTCCCTTTTCACCGATTTGGTATGAAACTTCAAACGGGTCAATCCAAACACTAAGATCCTGAGGCAAGTTGCCACGAACATCATCAATGTCCAAACCACTCTCTTTGGATGCTTGTTCAATGACCGGGTCCACTTTCTCCCCTATATGTATACATCTAAACCCTGATCCTTTGTATGGCTTTTCTGGATACCAGTGCCCTTCATACTTCTTCTTAAGAAGCCTTTCAAGCTCTTCACCAAAAATGTTGACACGTCGTCTGGGAAGCTTATTGTACAAATATGAAATAATAAAATTGAGTGCTACTTGGATTTCAAGCTGCATAGCTGCTATGCCACAAAGTTATGTCTGTTTCAAAACCCGAAGAAGAAAGTGTTCAAGATGCCACAGGGAAACAAAATTTCATTCAAAGTGCTGATTTCTAGTTGATTATTATCCTTCACCTTGAGTGCTCTTGTTCCTTTAAGAAAAAAACAAAAGCAAACACATCCAAATAAGGAAAGCATAAGATCGACCTCCAAAGGCCTATTCCTTTAGCTTCACTTTCTGCATAAACTAGATTACTTTTAAGTCAAAAAACACACATCAAACTATTTATGTTGGTGCCTGTGGAAGGTGAGGATGCCAACTACATTCAGTATGACTTACAAGCAATACTGCAGAAGATGCACTAGGCATGTGTTTACATATACAGCATGGGGCATCTCAGAATCACATGAGCTTGCCATTTAGTTATTCACAAAGCTGCAAGGATATTTTTTTAAGACATCACAGAACTGCCAGGCCTGTTGAGGGTTCAATTACCAACCCGTATTTGGATGATTTATAGTACTCAGCTGCAAAATTTAGCACCAGACTATTAGTTTGGCTTGAAAGGTCTTAGTTCTAGGGCCATTTATCATTTTAAAGTTTGCAAACACATCGACTGCACCGTGAGCTACAGAATTATAAAAATGTTAACAGTCGCTTCAGAAGATTTCACACAAATAACTAAAATTATGCAACATTTACTTGAAGTCCAAGCAAATCATCTGCATGAACTGCGTGCTGGCAAAATTATGCTAACTGAAGAGAAAATGTCTGCTCTACATATACCACAATTCTTCCTTGGAACAGCTAAAATGATAATGCAGTCAATGCATACAAAACAGATGCACGTATCTTCTGCCGTGAGGGTGGTAATGAGGGTGAAATTATTATAATACATTAATTCACATATTTTTTTCCCTTTCTACAAATTGTTTTATATTATCGGATGGGGTATATTAATAAATACTAAATTCATATTTTGTGTTGCCTATAGTTCAGATTTCAGAAAGTTACAAGGGCTAACAGGGCTTCAGACAGCCTCCAAAACAATTGCTTATCTCCTTTTCCGTGACTCCATTTTATATTTAATATAAAATATGGTTGCCACTCCTTCACAAAGGACAAAAGAGAAATTAGCTAGCTGAAGTTAAAAAAGGGACAAGAGTCCAGTGTTAGCACAGGTACTGCTAACAAAAATTCCGCAGTACCGCTGAATAAGGTACTCATCCACAGGAGACACCTTTGTTCAGAAAGTTCCAATGAAACAAAAAATGTATTTTTCTGCTCAAGTTAAACACCCAACAAGAATGCCAATGTTTGTGCTTTTCTGCACTGCATCACTCGGCACAAAAATTGGCGTAGCTATACTAAAGATTAGAGAAATCAAAATCAGCATCAAAATCTTTTAATGATATGAATACTTGTTTTTCTTTTTTTAATTTCTCGTTCCAAATAATCCCCTTATGAAGTCTGCAGCCCTATTTCCAAGCCACTCGCGTTCTCCCCAACACGGTACAGGAATAGTTTGAAAGCCTGTACGATAAGGCGACCTTTAAACGTTTGCTGGATCAGCAATGGGTGGGGATAAGGAAAAGATCAAGGGCAAACAGAAGATATTTACAAAAGGGATACAATCAGTACAGAAAAGCTGATTGGGTGGTTATAAGGGACATTTAAAAATGATTTATTAATCCACCTGGTTTGTTTCCCTTCCTCCGTGTCCTTTAGGAATCAAACGATCCTTTCAAGGTGCACCAGGCAGACGCTATGAATTTTTCTAAGCCCCAAAACTGATCCATGGTACAAGCAGCTGATCAAACACATCAGGTTGATCATTTCCAACTTTTTTTTTTTTAAATTTAAAGAGCTCAGTGTTTGCCAGGGATCCGAGCCCATTATGGCTCTGCTGGCAGAGCCTGGCGCTGGGGGTTAAAGGCAGGAGCCTTAAGCACTGTGGGGAGTTACATAACCAGGCAGTCGGGTCTCATTAGATTTCTGCTCACAGCCCTGGGAGCTCCGGCAACAGCAGGAGGAGGAGGAGGAAGAACAACATTTTCTGAGCCCATAAGAAAGAAAATGAAGGGAAGGAAGGGAGATGACTGGAAGAAGGGGAGGGGATGGAGACAAGGCCCCTCTCCTCAGCACGCAGGCCGGCACCCCGCGCCCGGCGACACCCCTCTCCGGCCCCCGCCGGGGCAGGGTCCTAAAGGACGGCTGCCAGCACTGCCCGGAGCGGCCCGGCGCAAGCGGCAGCGATTAGTCAGCCGGCAGCGCTCACTCCTCCCAGGCCGAGCGCGTCCAGGGACCGCCTTGGGAGGGACCCGGCCGCCCGGGCCGTGCCCTCTCTCTCCCCAAGCCCCATCTCTGCGGGGCGGCCCGCGCCCCCCACGCCCTCCTTCTCTCGGGCTGCTGTGCCGCTGCGGCCCCCACGGCACGCCGGCCCTTCCCCGCCCCGCGAGACCGTGCCCGCCTCAGTGCCCGTCACTACGGGGTCGTGACCGCCACGGCCCGGCCCGGCCCGTCTCGACACCCCCGCCTCAGGGGCCTGACGATCGGCGCCTCAGCGGCCGGGGTCGGGCGGTGGCTGTCTCGAGCCCCCCCCGTCACGGCTGCCGGGGCCGCGCCCGCCTCGGGGGGCCGGGCGGCGGCTGCCTCGGGGCCTCGCTCGCCTCACGCCCCGGGCCGGACGACGGCTGCCTCGAGCCCCCCGCCTCACCGTCTGCCTTCGGCCCGGACCCCGGCCCAGCCCCACGCCGGCCCGGGCCGTCCCTCCGCCCTCGGCCCAGCGGTACTCACCCGGGTGGGCGTGCGGGGGTTAGTGCAAACAATCCCGGCAGGGGTGTGAGTGCGGGGGGAGGGTGTGTGCGGGGGGGCGCGGCTCAGCACCCGACCCCCATCTCCGAGAGCCGGCTCCCTCGGCGAGGATGGGAGGGGAAAGGAAGGAGAAAAAAAAAAAAAGGGAGGGGGGAGGGTTGGAAAAAAAAAGGGGGGGGAGGGAAAGGGGGGGAGGGCTGCGCTGCTCACACCCCCACGACGGGCGCGCTCGGCCGCCTCAGCTGGGCTCCTCCTGCTACTGCCTCGCCGCTCGCCGCGCCCCTATATATCGCCTCCCTTCCCCCGCCCCCCGCCGCGCCCCCCACTCGGCCCCGCCCTGCGCCGGCAGCGCCCGGCCCGGCCCCGCCCACCGCGCCGCGCCTCGGCCCGGCCCCGCCCCCGCGCGCGGGGCCCCGCCGCCGCCTCCCCTGCCCCCACCCCGGCGCGGAGGGGCCGCTGTCAACGTCAGCTCGCTCCTCGCCTCACAGCACCGTGGCGTCACTGACTACGTCAAACCCTGCCCTCGCGCCCCTCATCTCCGCAGGGATATGAGGGGGAGGGCAGGGGAGGGGGGAAGGGGCCCTCGCTGAACTACATCTCCCATGACCGCCGCTGCGGCGCGGCGCGGGCGGCGACGGCCCGCGGGGACCTCGGCAACGGCGGTCGCGGGTCCGCGTGGGCCGGCAGCCCGCCCGCACGGCGCGGAGGGCGGGGGGAGCGAGTGGACGGCGCAGCAGCCCCTCACGCTCACAGGCGGGGGCCGTGCTGCGTCCCCGAGCCACCGGCGCGGCCCCTCACCTCAACGAGCGGCCAGCGAGGCCCCTCGGCGGTAGTGGCGGTAGCAGCCGCGCCCACCCTGCCGGGACGAGTTGCAGAGCCGTACCCCGGCCACCCCGCGCCCGGCCGGTCCCTCTCAGCGCCCCCTCCCCACCCCGCCGCGGCTAAAAATACTCCCCACAGGTAGCAACGCCGGGCGATTGGCTGCCTGCCCGCCCGGGTAGCCGCCTGATTGGTCACTCGGTATCGAGGAGGAAGACGTCAAACCCCAGTTTTGGGGGGAAAAAGGTCCCGGGGGGTGTGGAGCGGGGGGGTGGCGCAGTCGCCGCCTCAGCGCCCGAAGGACCCACTGAGGGGAGGCGCGGGGCGGTGTGTGAGAGGGGCGAGGCAGCCGCCGGTGCCAGGGTGGCTGGTTTGGGCCTGTCCGGAACAGCCGGCGGCCCGGCCCTGCGGTAATCCTGATGCGGGGCACGGCTGCATCCGACGGCGGCGGCTGGGGGAAGGGGGGGAGCCTGCGAGCCGGCGCCACGACCACCTCCTCCTTCACAGGGAGACCCGGGGATGAGGACCAGGCCCGGTGGCAGCAGAGCCGGGCCCTCTGGTCCTTAGAATCTCGTTGGCTTTGCACTTCAGGTGTCACCTGCGGGCACAACTGGTACGGTTGGCTTCAAACCGACGAGCAGGGCTGGGTTTGAGGGACAAGCCGCAGAGGGTTCGGGGTTGGGTTTTTTTCCCCCTCCTCTTGCTCTGTGTTTGTACAATAATAAAGTGTTTTGGCATAAACGCGACATGGGCCCCAGGAGAGATTTGGAAACCCGAGTTGGAAGAGATGCCAGGACTTTAACCCTTTGGAGCTGAGAATATATGGGAGACTGTGCGGGAGCCTGAAAACCAAACCGTGAAGGAAAGGAAGGCAGCGAGGGCAGTAGTTGGGATTTTCCACAGCTGAAAATTCCTGCCAGAAGGCCTAATTCATTGTAGAGCACATAGCTTTTATTCAGATGCGTGGCTGTTGGTGCTACTATGATTGCAGTGTTGCAAACAACTGGAAAACATATTTGGAATAGTTACCATTTTTTACCCCTATTTTTTTCCTCCCCTTTTAACCATAGAGGTTTACATGTGCCTTTGGTGAGAATTGGGTCACCTGTACGCCCTGCGCACCCTGAATGGAAAATAAAACATTAAGATTATAAAATTCAAAGCTTTGGCAACTGGGAGACTTCTGAGAATTTCCGTAGCACGGCTGGGAATGCAAATGAAAGTCTTGGACTTTTTTTTATTTAACAAATTGTATCATTACTTTTACCACAAAAATTAAGAGGCAATGTAAAGTAACTGATGGAACAGATAAGATCAAAAGACAAATAAAGGTGTTCCGTTGTTTGTTTTGTAGTTTGGGGTGGGTTTTTTTTTTTAATTAGAACTTAAAAATCTCCCTGGTACAAGAACCGCTGAACAAATTGACAGGTAACATCAGCTCTGTCAGTGAGCAGTTCGGCGTGTCACTGCTCAGTTCTGTGCTGAATGGGGGAGCACTGCGTTTCTCTTTGAAGTGGGAAAAACTGCCCATCCCCGTAGAAGGAAGTTTTCAGGTGAGATTCAGCAAAGAACTTTACAAATGGAGTAACTGTGCTGCTGAGTTGCTAAAAAAAATAAAATGAAAGGTTGTAAAAGCAGGGGCTTCCTTTTAAATGGCTTTAACGTGACATGAGAAGCGTTAGAAATGGAATTAAATATACAGAGCTAATATATTTATGATCAAGGCAGCGGTGGGATCCTTTAAAGCTGTAAAAATGGTGATGTACTTTTCTGTGGCTTATGCAAAGGAAGCTTCTAATGCAGTCAGTGCTAAAATTGCATGGTGTTGAGCAAATCTGATGTTAAATGTTAAAGACGGGTGCTTGCCCTAAGAATAACCTCTCCAGGTCAGCGAGAATCAAACCTGCTTCTTTCCAGTGTGCCACTGAAAGTTCTGATTTACCCTCATTTGCCTGAAAAGAAAATTCTGGCTTTTGAACCACAGTGACAGCTACGTTGTCCACCTGTAACACAGAAGAAGTAGGTGACCAAACTGTAGTGAAGTTAAATTGTTAGCACCTAAACCCAGGGTCTAATCCAGGATCACTTGTATTCTTGAGACTCCAGCTGGCTTTTTAAGCCACAAAGAGGGCAGAATAGGGCCTGCGGTATTCTTCAGTCCTTTTGGTTAATACATAGCAATAACAAAATGTCTACCTCTCCCTGCTAGGAAAATCTTTAAAAATGAAATCAATACAAAATAACAATCCCAGCAGCAAAGTTTTACTCATGTTGCCAATTCTATTCAACTGCAAGATTAATCTTAAAAGAAAAGAAAAAAGATACATTATTTTATTTCCTGACAGACCTTGACGATTTTTATCCCCAGCGGAGCAAATCAAGAGAAGCATTTCAGAGCATGGGCAGGGAGGCAGGAGTGAGATTAGAAGTAAAATGACTTTCTTAATCTACAGTAAATGAGAAGGACTTTGATCTCGCCCCATATCCTGTGATTCTGGCCAGCAAGAGCCGTCACCAGCATCCAGTTTACAATTTCTGATTGCTGAGTCGAATCTCTAGAGCCAAGATCTCTGCATTGCCAGAGACCTACATCCCTACAAGATTACATGGTCTCTACAAAGGGAAATTCTTTTTTTCTACTAAAGGAATCTAAATTTGGTTCCTCAAATAACTGATGACACTCTTTTAAAATCTAAATCAGTATTATTTATTGATCAGTATGATACCGAAAACCAACATTGTTTAAAGGAATTAAAAATATCTAAGTAAATTTTTACTAAGCTCTGTCAACATGGACAAGAATTTAAGAGCAGTAAAATGCGAGGCTCAAAATTTCCACCAGCCATCTTTGTCCTTTTCATCTTGTCTGCTAAAGGAACGTTACTCTTCCTTACAGAGTGTATAAGATTTATCCTAACAGTGGACATAAAGCTTTGTAATGTATATTGCTGAATATAGTACAGTTTCTTTTTTAACACATTCCTATTTAGGAACATGGTTCTCCTTTGAGCGTGGGTGCCCGGGCTTTGGTTTGAAAAGCTTTTCCCATTGTATTCATCCCTCTCTAGCCCAGTTTTATCCATTCGCTGATTTTAATGTGCGCTCCTTTTCCCCATCATCTATCAGAATGAGTGACCAAGGCTGGCTGCTCTCCAGCATATATGTTAACAATGGTTTTGAAATGCAGCGTAGATTCTCTCACATTTCATGTTTCCAGCTTAAGCAGAGCTTTTTCCATAAATACAGACTGTAGAGGGTGTATATACCTGTCAGGTGTTGTCCAGGAGCTCTCTGACCACAAAGATATTTTTAGATGGGAACCACAAAATGAGCTTGTATGTAATGTTGTTTTGATGGAGTGAAGAATAACCAAGAAGAGAGATCAGCCAAAACCAGAGAAGTTCATGGGGCATCTTCCAGGAGAGCCCCAAGCACCTCTCGTTACGTGAAGGGGACAAGACCAAGAGGGCTGGCTGGCTGCTGCGTGCGGCTCCATACGCCGGGTGAAGCGCAGGCACGGCAGATGTGTGAGCCGTTAATTCTTGTTTGCAGGCTCCTATCCCCAGGGCAAACAGCCGTCCTCACTATCTCCCTGCACACGGCTGTGTGCCTCCGCAGCAACCCCCGCTGGGCCCGGGCTCGTTCCTCTGGAGCAGAGAGGGCTGAGGAATGGGATTAGTGTCCTGGGGATGTGGGAGAGTGCGGGGAAGGGCTGGGAGGAAGAGGATCTGGTTAGGAAGATGTCCATCGGGCTTGACAGAAGTAGGGTTAATCTTGCCACAGAGTGGGGGGGAACAGCCTTTGAAGTGGAAGTGTGGCGTCACTGAATCACAGAACGTTAGGAGCTGGAAGGGATGATCTAGTCCAACCACTCTGCCAGAGTGGGATCGCCCAGACTAAATCACACAGAAACACATCCAGGTGGGGTTTGAATGTCTCCAGAGAAGGAGACTCCACAACCTCTCTGGGCAGCCTGTTCCAGGGCTCTGTTACCCTCACAGTGAAAAAGTTTCTCCTACATTCACATGAAACTTCCTATGCTCCAGCTTGCACCCATTGCCCCTTGTCCTGTTGCTGGCCATCACTTCCCTCACATGGAAGGAGGGAAATACTGTGGGGAAAGGGGGAGAAGGGAGGACAGAGGGTGCAGTGGTGAGGGGCTGGGATTGTGAGAACATCCTGTCCTGGAAGCCCAGAACTCTCAGGTACCAATCTGCATGCGATGTGCTGGGACTGACCTGGCCCGCACAGCTCAGCCAGGCAGGGAAAGCCAAACACCAGTGACAGAAGCTCCTCTGCTATTACAGTGGATGATGCTTGTGGCTCTGCTGATGCCAAGACTTCAGAAACTTGGCTATCAAGAGCTGGAGCTTGTATGCCAAGGATTGAGATGCAGTTTCCAGATCTGGGTATCCACAGCTCTGTGCAGTTGGTACACTCTGGAAAAAAGCTGGTTCCAATCTTAGATATTTGTGTCTCTTCTTTAAAAAAAGAACAGGAAAAATTATTTTGCTGGGCCAGTATCAGCAAGAGGGACTGATCTGTGGGAGCTTGGAGCTTGCAAAGACATCACTCCCTCCTAAGTGGCACGCTACGAATGTTACAGCTTACTTGGCAAAAGTTACTGGCGTCCTGAGCAAGACACAGAAGGCAGCTGCTGGGTAAGAAGGAAAAATAAACCAGGAGAAACCTGACACACTTCAGTGAAGACTGCACCAAAGCTTTGCTCTTCCCAAAGGTTCAGCTGCTTTCAAGGATGGAATAAAAAAGGTTTTGAGGGGTTTTTTTTTGTCCTGAAGCTGGTAGGAGGGAGGATCTGTTCTTGAAGAGGAGCCTGAGAAGTGACATTTTGAGAATGGGGTGTAGCTCTTGAGAAGGCCAGGTAAAAGGAGTGAAATGAGGAGTAAGGGACTTAAAAATGCTGGGAAAAATCATGGTGACAGGTAGATAGATACAGCAATAAGAGGGGGGAAGGAAAATGGGAAAAGTTTAATGAGTATTCAGAATTTTCTATAGCTATGAATAAATGGGCTGAAGAAGGAGGAAGGAAGGAAGATTGATTTGATACCTTAGAGAGGTTGACCTTTGAGGAAAGTTTTAATAAAATCCAATATATTTTTTTTCCTCACATTCACCTTTGTGCTGGGGTTCTGCCAGTTTCATGTCAGGTAGTTCCACAGTACCTGCTAATAGGTAAAATGATGAGGTTAGGACTGGCCTAGCTGATTGCCACGTAACTTCTTAGTTCATCGGCTTCACAAGCTTTACTGTGCTCATTATGAACAATGATTCATAAACAGTTTTAAAGAGACAGAAACCTGCTTTTTAAAGAGCTGGAAGGATTACTTCTTGTGCCGGTGTTTCAAAGTAGCAATTGGAAGATGCCTCAATTTCTGCAATAAAATCAGGAACAAAATATAACTGTGACATCCCTGGGTCTCACCTGGTTCTTGACTTAGAGCAACCAAGAACAGCTCAGTAAGAAACCACCCACGTTTTAAGCTTTCAGGTGACAAGCAATCTATTTTCTGGAGTCTCTGGCTACTGACTGGGTTGCTCACACCTGCTGCAGTACCTTTCCTATCAGCAACGGGGCTTTGTGTGAAGCCCAGTGCTTGCTCAGGGCTTTGAGAGCTTAGTTAGTGACTGGTAGGTGACATGCAGACTATCCCATTTAGGAAAGCCAAGGGTTACAGGTATTGATATCGGGTGTGAGAGCATTCATTTGAGAAGCGCCAAGTTAACCTCCTGTGCTGTCAAGCTGTGACAATGTGAATGATGATGGCTTCAAAGTAAAGTGAGTTCAGATGTCAGTGTCTTGATGAATACAGCCTGAAAAGCTTTCTCATGAGAGGAGAATCATTGAAAACTATCTTCATATGAATAAAAAAGCAAGGGCGCTTCTTTTCAGACGAACAGAAACCTAGTGACTGTATTTGTGCAGGCACCAAGGGCTTAGTTGAGTGGAGAGATGCCAGCTTATGACAGCTGAAGGTTTGACCCTGAATCTTTAAGGGTATTATCCACTGGTTAAAAAAAAGAAAAGCCAATGGAAATTTCTCTTCGAGTTCACTGCACTCCAGATCTGGCCCTTATTCAACTCTTATTAAAGTCCATCGAGTCATGGTGACAGGAATAATGGAGGGGAATGAAGATTCAAGCTGTGTGTTTGCTCCTGAGACATACAAAGGGGAGTTTAACACAGTTTGTGTATCCTGTTTCTAATGCGGTTCATGTCTCCTGTTGATGTAACGAACAGTTCACGGAAGACTGAACCTGTCACTGGCACTGAAACAATCATTCAGGTTAAATCATTGATTCAAAGCCTAATAAATCACTAATTTCCCCTCCGACTTCTGATTCCTAAAGGTATTATTCTCCAATATAAAACAACACTTGCCTTAAAAGATGAAGCAAAAGGCCAGATGAGCATAGTGTCTTTCCTGAACTGGTGGCAAACCGCCGTGCAAAGCTGGAGCCACATCTCCATGTCTCCAGGACAGTACTCCTGGGTCTTGCCGATGGAGCAGCAGCAGGGAAAGCACACAGTTCTTCTATCTCACAGGTCTTTACTGCGTGGTGGAGAGGCCGAGCAGTCCTCACGTACCTACATATGTATCACCCACTTCATGACAGCAGGATGTTTTCTCTTGAATACACAGAGCAGCAGGAGCTATTATCTCATATCTGTTATTAATGTGCACACGGTGGTGGATCTGCCTAGTCTCAAGAGTAGCCGTAACTAACAACTTCAGGAGCAGGGATAAACCAGCCCTGTTGCACAATTACATTGGATTTGGTGTTGGGAAGAAGAGACTTCTTGATCCCACATCATGATTAGCTTACACACTGGAAAATGAGCACTTGGTGACATACTTTGTATTGTAGCTAATGTAACTCCGATTTGTGAAGGTGATTCTGCTATATGGCCATATTATCTAAATTGCTTTGTCGCCAACGCATAGCAAACTGAATATAAAATTGCCTGAACATAATTGAGTGCTGACTCACCCTCTGATTAGGGCAAATGGTGCAGTGTTCCAGGGCGTCTTGGAGCTTTCTATAGCCTCACAATCCTGTGTGAAATCTCCGAGCAAACTTAGGTTTCATGCTCCTATTTGAGACTAGATGCTAGAAATCCAGCTGCTGTCACAAGACATCTTCCCCCTGCTTTGTTATCTTGATCAATTTTGTGCTGAAACTCTCATCTTTCATCCTGGCTGGTGCAGTCGCCTCCCTTGTGATTATTCCAACTCGCGGCTCTCCATATTCATCGCCGCTCTCTGAGCTCCAACTCCCTTTAGTTTCTAAGTCTCCATAGCTGCCAATGTTTTCTCACCGAGTGCTTTTCCATCAATTCCCACAATTTCATTTCAGTCAAATACAAGGCTGCATCGTTTTACACACGTGACACTGCTCAGTGCAGACTTTTAATAGAAGCACCTGCAAACTCGGCCCCGAGTATTTTAAATGGAAACCTTTTTTTGTTTCCCTGTTGAAAATGGCAAAGCTCCAAGAACAATTTTCAGGTTTTGAAATGAAGTGGAAGAAGGGCAATTTTAAGAAGCGATGCCAGAGACCCGAGGTGAACTGAGCCATGGACACTGGGCAGAGAGCTCAAATTTAGCTGACTGTGGCAGTGACAAGCCAGCCCTTGTACCTTTGGGTAATCGCTGTTCCACTCAGGTAGTGGAAAGAAGGAGCGGAAGAAGGGCCATGACCTAAATAATTGGTATAACAGCAGTTATTAACTAGCAATCCCACCCACAAGGACGTGCAGAAGATGCCAGCCCTGAACTGGAGGATCTGGGATGGAACCAGTCACGCGAGTGCCAGGACTTGGTTTAGTTTCCAGCTAGCTATGAACGCCTTTCTTGCTGACTGAAGTATTTCATTAGTAGCTGTTGAAAATCAGGTAGGGAAGAGGCTGAAATGTGTTTCTCTATACGTGGGACTGGTTTTGTACCAGGTAATAACTCTGAAATGCAGAGTAACTTTGGCACCCATGTCAGGCTTTGGTTCGCCAGAAGCACTTGTCGCTGCACAGCCTGACCTTGTTCCTTACCAAGAACTTTGACTTTTACTCTCTGGTAATAAATCATGCCTACCTTGCCTCAAAGAGGATAAATGTCATTTACCTCCAACTACAGAGAGCTGATAACGCAACTGTTCCTTCATGCCAGGAGACCGGGGATCAGTTACCCAGAAGTTCTCTTTCATGTCGGATCAACTTTTCCCCAAGTACTTCCTTCCACAGAGTAAAGAGAAACTCAGTTGGAGTGTGTTTCCAGAGACAAATAATAACAAAGAGACAAGATAAATAGTAAAGTTGTAAAACTCACCATAACTACGGTACGGATAGGTGAATGTGAAATTCAGAGCTGACCTAGAGCTGGGTCAGAATCCGTCCAAAATTAAGGATCTGATCTCTTCCAGTCACTGTGCACAAACACTGTACCTTGGCAAAATACAGACACGTTTAGGAGATGTAATAAATACATTTTAAAAAGGAATCTCCAGGGGGGAAGAATACAATGCATTTTGAGATTAAAAGAAAAGACTGTCTGAGCCCTTCAAAGGTAGCAATGAAATAGATAAAAATATCCATGGCTTCCCCAGAGGGGTTGGTTGTTACTCCCAGCCCAGATCTCTCGCTTATGTTATGAGAAGTACATTTTCAAAGGGGGAAAACCCAGACGTTCAAGCTCAGTATTCCCAATCAGAGTGTTCCTGCGACATGTTTGACAGCAACCTGTCCAAGTGACATCCAAATGGGGATGGTGGAAGTATTAATGTCCCCGATTCAGCTGAATCAGGGAAGTGCCTAGATGACAAGGAAGATCATCCCCAGGAAGACTCGCGGGAGGCACCCGGGGATTCGCGGCACGGAGTGATGTACGCTGATGGCTGCATCGCAGCACTCATGCTAGTGACTGAGCGTTTAAACCTCTCGTCTACAACAACCAGTGGGTCGTTCAGCCGCCGTTAGGCTGCTGGGAGGAGCATGGGCAGAGCAGGGAGACAGGGGACCCTCGGCTGAAAGCCTGAGCCTACTTCTGCTGTGAAGATAAGTCCTCGGATAGAAATTCTTCAAAGGGATGTGACCAAGCAGATTGTCACCGTAGAAGTCTTGAAGCAGGCAATCAGTCATCCCTTTAATGAACAGAAGAAGATACAAGGTGGTCAGGGAAGAGTACACATCTTAAAAGTGCTGGAGAAACAAGGCTGAAACACATCTTGTTGCTGATCTGTGAGGCAGCGGAGGTTTTTGAAGAAGCAGTAGTGCCTGCACCATCAAATAGGAGCAACTGTGCTGGTCCTGCCCTGAGGCTTGTGCTCTAAAGTATAACTAATGAGGGTAAAGGCACTGAGGAAAAAAAAACTTCCACAGAATCCCTTTTTTAAGGCCTTTGATTTTACTGGAACATGCACAGCAGCAAAATTCACATAGCCAGTGGGAAAGCTGTGTCCTGGGCTGACCCTGCCACAGAAAACAGCAAAACAAAGGAGCAAGGATCTGGGGTCACATTTGGGGAGGATCCATGATTCAGCATGTCAGTTTACTAAATCTCCTCTAATTTGTCATGTAATGAGGGAGCGGGGTAAATACCTGCAGCTCCAGGCTGCTGCTTCACTGCAGAAAGGCATGGCCCAGACAGTGACAAGCGTCTGAGGAATAAATGACTCTCAATTAGGACAGTAGGTCAGAAAGAGCAAGATGATTCATATCCAAGACATACTCCAACCATCCACAATAACACTCAGCAATTCTATAGATCTTCACGTCTTTAAAGTCCCTGCAAACACCCTATCCTTCCCATGCCACTGGCGGGTGCCAGGCAGCGCTTGAGACCCGCTAATTCTGGGAGTAATTGAGGTGAACTGGGGGGAAATGGCTTCCAGTGTCCTTCCATCAAAGGGAAGGAGTGAGACAGCTCTGCCCTGGTCACAGCATGCCACCGTCGGTCTAGAAATCAGAGGGGATGGAGATGGAGACTCACACCCCAAAATTAATAAATAAGGTGCCCAGAATTATTGGCCTCTTTTAGAGAGCTGGCTGTACACAGCTTTCCCAGGAGTAAGCCCTGGGTCACGGCAGACGGGGTTTAGGAGTGCTTGGCTCCTGGGTTCGCAGCCTGACAATGCCTCCGCTCAGCTGTGCAAATCGTATTTTACTTGCTTGACTGTAGGAGTTGCTGGGCAGTGGGATGTAATTTTCCATGCTTGCAGTTGGAGCTCGGTTCTACCTTGACTTGCATTTGATAGCGCAAGCTCTGCCAACGTTGATTCACCTCTTTGAAAAATAATAATTAAGAAGCCTGGATGATAGGTGTGTATTAGTACCCAAGAATTCAATGGCCAGCTCTAACCTAGGCACCACGTTTTGCCACTCTGCAACAAAATCTCTAACCCAGGTTGACTTGAAGAGTGGGATATCAGAAAAAAACTCAGGGATGCCAGACACATGCTTGGTTGACTTTGATCTCTCTGAAGACAAATCTTTTAAAGTTCAGATCAAGGAATCTTTTAATGAAACAAAGAAATCGTGCCACTTGTATCAGTTCCAGATATAAATAAATCAGCTAGAAATAAACAGGAGTAAGGCAAACGTAAGGGAGACAGCCACGCTCTGCAATGTCAGTCCAAAGTGACTGTCTGATGGATGATAGCATGGCTGGCTTGGGAAAAAACTCAGAGTTTAAAAGTCTTGCTGCCAGCCATCTGGCAAATCTTCCAAAATATACTGCAGCAAAACTTCACTGAATTGCTACCTTTTAAAAAAAATTTTTTTGCATCTCCTGCTGTTAAATCAGTCTATTTAAGTGTGGTGAGGATTTGGAAATCTCCAGCAGGACTCTGTCCTCAGAGACTCTTTAGGGTCCTCCCCATGGCTGACCCATTGTTCTTCCCTCCACCAGTCTGCCACACACGTGTCATCGTTCCCGAAAGAAAGATGCTCTCATACATTTATAGGGGGTCGCTCCAATACTGAGCGCATCCATGGAGCTGCAGACTCACTGTCTGTTTGCAGTTGGCAGGTGCCATTCCCTTGGGCAGGGAGGCAGGAGTTCACGGCAGCGGGATTTACAGCCTGTCCCCTTGCTCCAGAAGCATCGTTACTTCTTACTTGGGACTGAAGCGCAACGTTCTGTACTTCTAAACAGTAGAGGACTTCTTGTCATAACTGAATGATTTGGACTCTGCCCCTCAGAAGGCAATAGTAAATATTACTACTGGCCATTTCCTAATTATCTGTAGCAACACAGAGCGAGAAAAAATTACAGTTACTAAAAAAATTAAAATAATCCTTTTTCATCCCATGAAAATTTAATAACTCTTTGGAGAACAGGCTGCCCTGCTGCATATTAATTTTTTTTCCCCCCCTGTTTCATCAGCTCATCCCACCTGGTCCATAATCAGCTGTAATCGAGTCCATGACCCTCCTGAACTGCTTTAGGCACGATGGCTCGAGGCCATAGTACTTCGAGTACCGGAACGCAAATACCCTCTGACATGCTGTCTGAGGGGCAGCTGGAGATCCTATTTGGTGACCAGACACTCCTGGGCTGTAACATGGGCTCGGTAAAAGCTATTTTCAACTTAAATGATCTTTGATACTGAAACTAGAGTTAACCTGGGTGGTGAGTGGAGATCATCCGCTCTGAGAAATAAACTAAGGGAGGAAGAAAGGTAGGAAGGCAACAAAGGAGGGGGGCTCATTAGGGAGAGGAATTAAATTGAAAACATGTGCTGGTGGGAGAAGAAACACAGGAAAAAAAAGATGTCACACCTCCCCATCACTACGGATCAGGTTGCTGGCCCCCTCAACACCAGCCATGCTCCTCTTTGTACTTCTCAGCCTTCTTAGGCAGATGGGGCCAAGCAACAAAAGCCGCCTGGCAGCAGCCCTCCAGCTTGTCTCACCCTTGTTACAGAGGATTTTAGTAATTTTTAGTCGGATTGGTTTGGTTGTTAATACAGCCTTGAGTTTAATTTCACCACGTGCAGCGGTAACTTGTTAACAGGCTGCTCCAGGAGATCTTTGTAGGACAGTGGAAAGCAGGGAAAGGAAATAATTACAGCATTTCCACCTACAGTACTCTGCTTCAGGGCAGGTATAAATAGATCCATAAGTGTTTGTTCACTTAAAAGAGACTTCAGCCTAACTGCTTTTTCAATTGCCAGCAGCAGAATTGATGGATTTTTTTTTTTTCCTTCAAAATGAGGGCAAAGTTCATCTACTAAATATCACCCTCCCTTCCTCTAGCCCGCAAGTACCATTTGAAAAGTTTCGGAGTTTTTACTAAATCCAGATGTTGGGTGTGTGAAAGTAAAGGCAATTTTTCAAAACCATTATATTTTCGTGGGAAGGGAGGGCTAATTAGGTCAGAAAACCCAATTCAACTTCAGAACTAAGGAAATTAATGAAAAAAAAAAAAAGGAATTACATTTTGTTCACTTGGATCATCCAAAAAGCTCTGGACTGATTCATGCAAACAGAAATTCCCTTTGGAGTACCACCATAAAATTTCAAGATAGCATTTGCTTAAGCATCTGAAAATGCCCCATTTCTTGTCAGGAGGCAGCCTAAGAGCAGCGCCCAGCCCGGATGGGACGGGGGTCCCAGCAGGTCAGGAGGGATCAATCTCCAAGCAGGACAGCGGGGCCCTTGCTTCCAGCTCAAGCATCCTAGAAATAACCGTCTTGGTTTGAAGAAGGGTTGGGAAGCCTCTCCTGGGGGTCCAGTGTACCTTGGTGGGGGTGGAAAATGAGCCCAGCATGGGTGGCCCATCCCAGGTACCCTGGAGCAGCACTCCCACGGATCCATCTGCCATCCCGTGACTCCGGATCCCAAAGCCCTGCCAACATCCACCTTTCCACACAAGAACCTGTTAACTCTGCTTCCCCCCGGTGGGCTCGCAGAAGTGCAGTGACCATCGTGTACGTAGGCTCCTTGGGGGCTCTGCTGACCGGCCGGTTATAACGGTGTGACGAGGGCTCTCCAGGCAGACTGGCTGTACTCTGCCTCCAGGCTCATGGGTTGAAGCCTCACCTCCCTGCTCAGCTAGAGCACATAATCGCACAGAGCACGTACTCTGCCATGGCCTATTGTTCGAGCTGCAGGTACTATATTTAACTGAACAATAGCTAATAAACAAAAGACTTTTTAAGTGGTTTGTGGTGTCTGCTGAGCACCAGCTGCCCTTTTTGTTTTGCACTGTATCTTCGGTGCTGGTGCTCAGGTCTCCTGGGCCCCATTCAGCTGCAAAAGCCCAAAGCTACAGTGAGAGGAACAAACTAATCTGATAGGGAAATAAAACAATTGATGGCTCATAAAAGCAAAAGAGACAGATATTTGAAGAGGAAGAAAGCAGAACAGATTCAAATCTAATTGTGAGTCCTGCCACAGGAGTGCCGCAGAAGCAGCAAGTTCCTCCACGTTCCTCCGCTTGTGCCTCAAGCCAGGCAGGCTCAAGGTGCCAAGATTCAAACCTGTGATTCCAGGTGGCATTAGTAAGGTGTAGATCTGAATTAAACCACTCTTCTGCGTGCCTGTGGAAGTGATTCAGACCTCCGGTCTCGTGGCGTGCGGCAGCCTTGGCTGCTTTAGGCCATGCTGAAGCATCTGGAGGTGCGTGTTTGTGGGTTCCAGTCCCAGTCCCTCTGGGACAGGAGCTGCATGCTGGCACAGGAGGTGAGGTCTGCTGGGGTCTGCGCACCACCCGAGGGAGGGAAGGAGCTGCTCCCACATTTCCCATGGGGACCTGACTCTAGTTTTGAAGGCAACAACAGTACGGTTTCCAGGACAGCACAGGGATATGTGTGGCTCCAGCAGAGGAGAACTGGAGACTGAGCCCACTTACCTAGAGTCAGCTGCTGCTCTTCAGGGGAAAGAGGACTCTGGGTCTGGCTCAGACACCCCTGTGATAGGGGTGTCATTCTTGGGGCTGGCAGGGATCCCTCTGTGTGCCAGCTGTCTGCAGGGCTTGGGGCTGCCACCTCCTGAGTCCTTCCTCTCTCCAAGGCAAGTGTGACAAGGCCAGTGGAAATCTGAAGTAGAGAGACTGACTTTACTCAAGGATTCCTATTCAAAGCTACAGCTATTGACAGATTTTTTTCTATTCCTACGCACAGTGGGAGGAAGCTGATAGTATTTATTAAGCTGATCTCAGGCACCAAAGCTTGATCCTAACTCCAGATACACAGGCAATCATCAGAGCCTGTTGTGTCTGCATGAATATACTAATCCTGACTCTGCCTTCTGAATACATAAAGTGATGTATAGGACCATTCATCTATGATAGAGTCTTATAGATGGCTGCAGAGGGCAAGACGATATTTTTAATACAGAGAAATCTATGGCATACTATTTTAGTACCTTTGGATCATTAACATTTTTGAATGTCTGAGAAGCTGCTAACATTTATAAGACTTTACAACCAAGATCCATTCTCCCAAATGGAGAAGGAACTCGTATTTTTCATATACACTTTAGATATTGATAATTTTCTCATTTTCTGATATGACAGGGCTTGGGGAATTTTTTTTCCCCACTGAGACAAGATGACTGACAGAAGGAGATGAGAATTTCTCATGAAGAGAAGCAATGCATTTTTACGCAGCCGGGGCTGGAAGAAAGCAATAATTGTCCTAATACGCAGGCACGGTTCTCCAGGAAGGCTGATGATTTATTTCAAGAGACACTGCTGACAAAAATGCCAGGCATGTCTTCCCAAGCCAAGACTCAAGCTGGGATCGGTTTGAACAACCCCACGACCTGCTGTGCTGCTGTTTGGAGGTGAAGGTGCTGCAGCTGGTCTGAAGTGGTGTGGTGCCAAGGAGACCCTGTCCTGGATGGATGTGGATCAGCAGATCTTCACCAGCACCCCTTCCAGGGCATGTCTGACCTGCTGTCATGGAGGTTGCACTCAGCACACGCTTTGTTCAGTGTTAGCATCCTTCCCAACAGATGTTGGGGCACTTGGAGGCCCTGGGGAGCTTCAGGCAGAAGTTAGAGCTGTTGCTGCTGCCAAACCCCTCTGGGCTCTGCTTTAGAAAAAACCCAAACAGTCCTCAAAATGGGAGAAGCTGCCTCCAGCACTCATGCCAGTGCGGAGCCTGGGAGCAGCCCTGTGCCTGTCCTGGAGGGCCAGCACCACTGCTGTGCCCCCGCAGCAGCCGAGCAATGTTGCTTACTTCACGGCTCCTCTATAACCTCTGGCGTGTCCCAGCGCTTGGCCAGGCCTTGCAGCTGTTTCATTGTGGTGTACAAACCAAAATTTAACCCCCCCACCCACTCTCATCCCAGCCTTTTCTTCCAGCTGTTCCCTGTCTCCTCGCCCTAACTGCATCTCATGTTCTTCTCTGCTGTTCCTAATAGCTTTTGTCTATGCCAAGTCTCATCCTACTCATCTCTCATTAAACCCCAGACCTTTTGCAGAGCTTTTCTGCATTGATCTCCCAGGCAGCTTTTGTCTCTTTGACATCTAGGTTCCTTCATTTGTACTTTTCTCTCTGGATCTGGGAATAATTCTGCTTCTAGTGATGTTACTGGGTCCAGCCCCTTATATTTTATTAAACTCCTCAGGGTAAGGGTTATGGCTTTCAAGGAAGGATGCATGTCTTCTTCTTTGCAGATAGAACGGTGGGTTTGACTGCTCCCTGAACCAGCAACACCCAGGGTGTCCTGAAAGCCTCAAGTGCCTGATGTGTATCACAGTCAGACTCTTATCCTGTGCTAGATACTGGCCCAAGAGAGATGTTATCCCTGGCAGATAACAGCTCCAGAGAACATTTTCCATGGCAGTATTGCCCAGGAATAGATCCTGACTTCATCTAAAAGAGGAGCAGGAGCTGGTTGCACGGCATAGTGCCGCTCGCTGGAGGATGGTGTGGCCAGAGCAAGCTGGGCAGGGGTGGCACCTGCTACACCCATGGTATATCTACCTCCTCCAGCTCATTCTCCACTGGCCTGTTTTGCTTTCCAGCAGCTCGGTGTCTGGACAGAAACTGTTAGAGCTTTGAGCAGCTATGAGCAGCTATGAGCAGCCCCTGCCGGCAGCCAGCGCTCCCCAGAGCAGAGGGGTCCAGCACCACGCGCTTTCCAAGCAGATCAGAGCTAGATGGTGTTTGACTATTTATAAACCCAAGCTTAGAGCAAGGCACTGCCAGCTGGAAAATACACCACCGTGGGCAAGTGAAGGTGCTTAGACAGGAGCAGAGCATTGGAGGTTTTCAGCCCCGAATTACAGGGCAGGAGCGAGCAAGCTGCTTTGCTTTTCCTTTTTTCCCCTCCTACTGATTTAGTTTGGAAGCATTTCAGAGGGCACTTTCTCCTGTGAGATGGTGATAAAACCCCGGGCTCAATAACTGAGATTTGCTGTCTGGCATCAGAGCAATACAAATAACAATAAAAGAAACAAAATAGTGGTGAGTCAGGCTGGTTTCGGCTTGGAAAAACATCAGTTATCCTTATTACTCACCAGCTCTGTCGTCTTCTCTGGGGGACTCTGCTGGCCACCATCGAGTCTGCAGTCTAACAGAGGCTGTATTTAGCTCAGGATCTCTTGGAAATGGTTTTTCATGGGGTTTTGGTGGGTCAGTCAGCGGTTGCATACCCACATCATCAGGACCATGGGTGCAGGCAGCCTTTTTGCAGAGCAAGAAGCATTTTTGCAGCTGAGCCCCATGGGACCACAGGGCTGTAGATCCAAGGTGACATGGAGGGGCCACAGCCCAAGGTGAGGTGGACAATCCTTGAGGCCTGTGTCTTCTTCCAGGTGGAAAAAGCAGGAGAAGCAGCCTGGAGTGGGACCACTCCTACCCTGAATTCTGGCCATGATTACCCATGGACTCCTGAGCCATGTGCAAGCCTCTGTTCTGTTGTATCCTGCAGAGCATCGTCCCAACAGCCCAACATATCCAAACCATGCACGAGGAGCAAAGTCCAGCTGGAAGTTGGTTTTTGCTATCGAGATCTGTATTTATTAATTTCTAGCCATTCGCTTTCTTTTGGCACCATTTTTCTCTGCAAGTGAAAAATTTACCCTGAATCACAGGGTGTTATTTCCACTTGTCAAGATAAAGGTTAATGAAATACCAGTAACTGCATCACAAATCTAGCTCCGTATCTATCAGAGATTTTATATGGCACGTTATGCTGCACAGCTTATTCTTAGAAAAGGCTGTGATTAAAAAAAAAACAACCCAAAACTGTCAGAGGTCAAGAAATTCACCGCTAGAGCAGCTGCACCTCTGCCCTTCACTCCTCACCTCTTGCCTGCAGGACAAGGAAAAAGCCCTCCTGCAATTGGCACAAATAAGTGTGGGTCAAGATTTAATCCAACACACAAGATTCTGCAGGACTGTGGTATTTAAACAGCATTTTCCTCTGCAAACACTGTCTGCCTCTGGATAATGGTTACTTGGATATTTATATGCTATGTAAATAATATATAAATTACATATATCATAGAATATCTGGTGTTGGAAGTGACCTATCAAGTCCTATAAATATATAGGATTTAGAAGCAACATAATGCTGTATCTGATGTGTAGCCTTCTTCAAAGAGATCTGCGCCAGTAGCTCACAGAGAATTTTACATATATGCTGCAAAGAGTTTCTCATGCCCTGGATGTGAAGCTGGGGCTGGCAGAAGGACACATCATGAGCTGCTCTGTGCCCTGGGACCTGGGATGAATTATACAGTGACAGATTCCCCTCTGGCATCCACAGGCACAAGACCAGCCCCCAAATTAAATACTTGGAAATACCAAAGATGCACCCAGCACCACGAGCACATAAGCTTTCAGGAAGGAAGGGAGGAGCTGCTTTGTTTTCTTCCTAGGGAAGGTCAGCCACAGATGGGTTGAGTGTCAGAAGCTGCCGTTTGGGATGAGTCAAGAGATTGGCATGGGGCGGTTTGCATCAATACCGGCTTGAACACATGCCAAAGAGGATTTCCAAAGTTCACAGCCAGTTATTTCTTTTCTCGTCATAGTGTTAAAAAATCCTATAGCCTGTTCTTCCACTCCAAGGCACGCAAGCAAAAGCCTGCAGAGATTATTCTGAGAAGGTTCGCTCCTTCTGTAAATATGGTTTTAAAACCTTGAATACAGATGACTAAGTTAAAAAAAATAATCCACTAAAAGAAACCCCAACCCAACCCAAAAACCCCTTCTAACAGAGCGAACTCTCTCACCAGGGATCTTTTCCCTTCTCTGAGGTGGATTAAAAAAGCATTGTTGTGAAATCCCAGTGCAGATTTTATTATGGGCTGAATCAAAATGCTTTGGAGTTTTTTGGAATTCAGATCTGAAGTTCATCATTTCAGCCCATATGCTCCATATAGAAGTAAGATAAAGAAAGGGACGTACTTTTTCTTCCTTTTGATATGCAAAGATTTAGATGAAATACGTTCCAATTTGCTTTTTCCCTAGAAATGCTCTAGAGATCCTATAGAACATGAAATACTCTGTGGAGCCTGAGGAGCCCCTGAAATGATGGATGACATCAAGAGCCAAAAGAGTATGCACAAAGCATCTGAAGAAAGAGATCCTTAATCACTCTGGGAAGCCTGTTGATTTGTTGCCATCTACTTAACTTAAAGCTTGTGTTGTCATATATCTAACTTTAAAATTTAATGAACCACTTGGAGGAAGGAAATCTCTGTTTAAAAAAAAAAAATCAGTCCTGTCCCTTCAGCTGAAGCATGAGCAATAACACACTTCATCAGATATTCGCAGCAAGTCCCTCGTTAAAATATTAGCACTGGATGAGATCTAATTTTCATATTTGCAGGCCACAGGGTGAGAAGGAAAACATTTAAGATTTCATGTATTCCTGAAGAATTCTAAAAAAAACCCCTCAAAAAGCGGTGCAGGCTCCCCCCCCACCCTGGTTATTTGCTAGGCCTCTTTCATTTACAGGTATTTTTCTCATGAAATTGAATCTCAATACTGTTTTTATTTTTTAAAAAAAGCCTTTTGCCCACTAGATGGCTGTAATTGTTATGGCCAGGCTTAATTTTTGGGATCAAATTCCCATCTTTAACAAAGTCCATTCTTCCTTTTTGTTATCCAGCATTAGACACCAGGATCTCCAGCGCGGCCTGTGGTGCAACAAGCTCCTTGCTTCGCAAATTCCAGCCGGTTTTAGGAAACTTAGGTGTTCAAAATGGCTCCTGCAACGGGTTCGTGTCACGCCTGAGGAACAGAGAGCTGCTGCCATTTTGAAGGGTAAAGTGGGATTTCTTTTTTTTTTTCATTATTGAAAGAAATACTGGGTTTTCTGCTAACATCAGGAGCGATCAAAGACTAAGAGCCCTTTTGCAAGGCTTTCCCAGTAGTGTGCTGTTTAATGCAAGCAGCTTGCCATTACTGTTGGATCGCAAATCTGATGGACGAGAGCCCAGAAGGCAGGATTGAGCATCTCCTGCGTCCTAGATTCAGTAGAGGAACTGATGTGAAAAAGAAGCAGGGTCTGCTGGAAGGAAAGCTCAGGCGCTGTATCACAGAGTATAGTCTCCCTGCTGTTTGCACAGGCTCTGGTCCAGGAGGAGGACTGGGTCTGGGTAGTGGATTTGCACAGCATTTGCTGGCCGCAGTTCCCTGAGTTCCGCCTGAAGAGAACGACCACGTAGGCTCAGGTGCAGAGAAAGATTTGCCCAGTTCAGCCAGCGAGCAGGATGCTATCGCT
Source organism: Porphyrio hochstetteri (assembly GCA_020800305.1). Classification (NCBI taxonomy): domain Eukaryota; kingdom Metazoa; phylum Chordata; class Aves; order Gruiformes; family Rallidae; genus Porphyrio; species Porphyrio hochstetteri. The sequence continues at coordinate 2,457,873 of CM036923.1, read as the reverse complement.
TCATCTAAGTGGAGCTGCCTGAATACAGACATCTATAATGAGCTTGACAACTCCCGACGACAAGATGCATGGAAGGGAATTGGCTCTCTTCTTGCTTTTTTAAAGTCAAACAGGCGTTTTTAAGCAGTATGAAGAAACAATCATAGCGTCTTATCCACTGAGCATGAGCCTGGGTGGATTCACAGAGGCATCGCACAGCACTATGTGTGGTTCTGCCACTGGCTTTGTGGCCCCAGTCCCCTTCAGCTTGACAATAAATTTGCCCTTAGCAGGAGTCACAGAATCACAGAACTTCAGGAGTTGGAAGGGAACTCCAGAGTCCATCGGGTCCAACCTCCCTGCCAAAGCAGGGTCCCTAGAACAGGTCGCACAGGTCGGCGTCCAGACTGGTCTGGAATATCTCCAGAGAAGGAGACTCCACACCCCCTGGGCAGCCTGTCCCAGGGCTCCCTCACCCTCACCGGGAAGAAGTTCTTCCGCAAAGAATTATTTGCTGTTAGACAGCGAGTTTGCCTCCTGGTTCAGCACTGCACCAGAGGGTGATCAGGGTCTGTCAGGCTTTCTGAGACTTAAGTGCAACTTGTCAATTAATTATCTGTAAAGGGGGTTTGCTCAGCTGGGGTCTCATAGCCAGCCAGAACAGAGCAGTGCCTTTGCCTTGGTTAAAGCACCACGGGCCTGCAACTCCACAGGTAACCTGGCAGAGAAGGGACCTCTGGTGTGGGAAGTCCTGCAGTAAGATGTGGCTTAGAAGAAATTCAGGACCTCTGTAACTCCCGGTTTAATATTGGTCAAGTAGATAATTTCATTCGTTGCTCACTCTTGCAGATATACCACGTCAAGTATTTGGTGGGTACAACTGCGCCATGCCAGCATGCCCCCTTGCTTTAGCTGTGTTTCCTCCTAATTCACTGTAATTAAGCACTCTCTTTCAGTGTGTGTACAGATAGGTCCAATCAGAACAAGAACTTGTGCATGGTGGGTCAGTCGCGCAGATGTGGGGCCCACCAGACCCCTCCTCCGTGAGCAGCACCAAGCCCTGGCTGCATCCCGCAGTGTGGAAGGTCTGTCCCCTCCCTGCCTGGCACACACAAATCCAGCCTATGCCGGCATTTGAATCAAGTTCATGGCTGTGCTAGCTGAACACCTTGTAAAGTGATGTTGATCAAGAAAGAATAACGAGCCTTCAAGTGCACCTAAGTTGTAAGTAAGGACAAAGTGCTGAAGTAAAATGGCTCTTGTTCCAATCCGGTCCTTAGTTTTAAGGCTTCTGCATCTACTAAACGGGATAAAGTATTTTTTTCTTGTGTAGCAGAACACTCTAAGACTAATGGATGAAACAAACTCAGTACTGCACAGGAAGATGGAGATTTTTTTACCTTCTCTTCTTATTCTCTTGAAAGAATTCCTGCCATCATCCTTTGAAACAACCTGACTAAGTCCCTAAAACTCAAGACACGTCTTTGAGAACCTCCGACTTGCTGGCTTTTCTGTCTTCCTGGCTTACAGCGAATCTTGCTGAACAGGTTTAAGCAAAATAATCTCTGTGAAAACATTCTGCAAATGGATCAGTTCTGAGTCGGGTATCAAACATGATACCAGAACCCACTGGATAAGTGGATGTCTTTGCTAGAACATGAGAAACCAGGACTTCATGTAGCATCATAACTATTCAGATTTTAAATAATATAATTTTCAGGTCTGTAACAACAGCAGGATAAGTACCCATGTTTTCTAGGCATTACAAAGGACAAGTGTGTAAGGTCAGCATCCTTGTCAGAGTTTGTTTTGGTCCCTAATTTAAGACTAGGAGCAGACTAGGAAAGGCTCCCATTCAACTGGGGGGGAGTTGGGAGTGCTTGTATTTTCCTGTGCTCACTCTGGAGAGATTTTAAGCTGTGCACACAAACAACATAAATATGCATAACTGCAAAATACTTTCAAATAAGAGAAGCTCGCTTGCAGAGGGGACAGGGCTGGTTTGAGACCATGGTGCTCACTCCTGCAGGTAGCAAAGCTCCATCCGAGCTCCGCATTGTCCCGGTGGAGCACACCCTCCTGCCAGCTTGCCTTCACAAAGCAAACCACATACCACAGGGATTTGCTGGGTAACAAGAAGTCACCCCTGCAATATCGGTGCTGCTGGAGAGAAACAGGGGAAGGGCTGCGATAGGCACTCCTTGCTTATGGGAAGATGCTCGGGTGTTCAGGAAGGTGACACGCATAAGACCCTAATTGAGACGTATTAGACTGCACCAGGGTCTCATCTGCTTTGCGATAGAGATATCCAGCCTAAGCGATAGAGATACCCAGCTTGGAGAGGTTGTGGAAGCCGTGAAGGCTGAGAGCAGCCAGGTTGGCTCAGAAGGCTGCTGGCTTTTTCGGGCTGAGGCACGTTATCTCCCAGGTCTGGAGCCAGAGTCCCCACAGCCGGTGCAGAGGCTCCAGCCAACGTCCCCAGGTGTTGGATGGGACCTCGGGGTGGGCCACGCGCTTTCTGAGAAGGGATGTCTGTCACCTTCATTAGTCTCCTCTGGGGATCGCTCCGAAACAAAGCTCTTGTGAGCCTGAACAAAACGCTCCGGGGAGCGCTCAGCGGCGGATTCTTTTGCACGCTCCCTTTTTGTTTTGTACGATTTCCAACATTTCTGGCAAAAACATTTCCTCTGACTGTTTTCCTTCTAGAAACAGCCTCTTCCAGACAGGGCTGCTCTGCCACTATTTAGCTGGGTAGACATGAGGCTATTTAAAACACAGAGCTGGAACATTAGCAAAACACTTGTCTCATTCCAAGACAAGCAGGGAAGGGGAGGGTGCACATCGCTGGGGTGCAACCTTGCTCGTCCCTGGGAGGTTTGTGCCTGCGTCATGCCGATTTGTGCTGAATTTAAGGCTTCTGGGGACAGAGTCTGTGACAAAATCTGACAAGATTCTTTAGAAGCTGCTAGTTCACAGCCTTGAGTATTTATGATTTTTGGCTGCCAGCTCTCACGCACTCTGCGGTCAGCAGTTTAATTATTTACCAGGCTATATACAGCACCGTTCAAGCACCAGCCATCAACATTTTGATAATGGGAGGGTAATTAGGTTATTTTTTGTTATATTTTTTTTTCTTCCCCCCTCTCCCCAGCTCAACCCCCCCTATTCTGCTGGGAGATGCAGAGTCATAGCTCTGCTGGGTTGGCTTCCGGCCACCTCACTGCTCCTTTAAAACCCCATACCTCCCATTGAAGGAACTCGGTGTCCTGTTCGCCAAGAGGACGTCAATGTTTCTATGGAAACTCTTCCCAAAGATTCTCGCTCCGCGCTGCCGCCGCTGCGTATTGTATGACCGGCTTTGTACACTGCAATTCATTATCGAGGCTGTGACGAAAAGGGAGCAGCTTTCTGCCCTAAGGGAAAAAGGATTCAGGAGGAAAAAAAAAAAAACAACAAAAACCCAGCTAAAATATCCCACCTTAATATTAATAAAATAAGCCCCTAAAACCAAAGGTGCTGAAACTGTTTGGTATTTCAGTTATGAATGGAATCTGCTCGCCTGTGCTTCTTGAAATGAAAAAATACCGTTTCCTGAATAATTAGCTCAGCTGAAGCAGCTTATAATTCTACGTAAGGTCCTTTTTCTTCTGAGTAGCTAGGGGAAAATTTTCCAGCTCTCACCATTACAGTCACGATGATGGATGAGTGTCACGTAGGTAACAAATGGGCCTGAACAGGAACCCTGCGCTTGAAGTGCTTTGAGCACAGGGGAGGCTCAAACCCCGGCTCAGATTTCATATTTGAATTAACGTCTGCGTGGAATTAATAGGCTGAAGGAAGATTCACATTAATTTCCCATTTTCCTCAATAACAGGAAATTGCTGGGACCAGCGGAGAGCATTTGGACGGCATTTACATACACCCCCTTGGCTAAGTCTGTGCAGAGGTGGCCGGATCGTTCACCCCTCTGCAAAACGAGCACCAGGTATTACGCACTGGGAGGGCAAAAGGTCTGGATTTTGTTCCCACTTCTATCGTAGGTTTACTGTTATTTTATACTCAGAGGGAACTGTTGATGTGGAAAATCTGAGATTTCCAGGTGCTGGTCTGCACGAGCTTGGGATCCGATTTTTGGCAGGGCTGGGAACCCTGAACTCCTGCTGGGAGCGGCAGTGGGCTCTCAGCATCTCAGGAAATCAGATCACAGGTGTCCCAAAGCAGGTACCCCAAAACCATGGTACTCAGCTAGTGCCACTTGCAGAAAGGCAACCCCTTAACCCAGCAGAAGTCCTAGATCACTCCAAGAAAAACTTTACGCTCATCCACTATCCTGGGGAACAGCACTGGGTGAAAACCTGAGTACAGAAGAGGATGAGAGGAGACAAGTGTTTTATTTTTAAACCTTATGAATTTCTGAGCAGTTCTGCTTTGCTGCTTTCCTAGGGAGGAAGGCAGGGTTGGGAAAGCAGGAATTTCAAACTCTGGTAGCTCCCTGATACTGTGCTAAAGAGTTGTATTACCTTTAATTGATGTTTCTGAGTGTGTCCTCATTGATTTACTCCAGCCGCGCTCTTTATGCAGAGAATGTGCTATTCTCAGAGTGTAATCTAGACCCATGCAAACAATATAGATGTTTCCTGATAACATCATTTAGCCAGAGGAGATGTAATTACTGACTCTGCTGAATACACAGCATCTCTGTGCTTGCCAGTGCACTGCGAACCCCTGACCCCTTTCCGCATCCATACAGGGAGAAACTCCCAAATCCTCCAATGTGGTTCTCATTTTGCTGAAAGCCTTTTCCATCTTATTAAATATGCTGGTCCTCATGCCTTTGATTTTTAGCTTCCTAACGATAGTTCGTGGTGAAATTATTTAGAAGGATCTTATACAGCTGAAATTCAGGGATCATTCCTGTAGAAACACTGTCTATCTGTGGAAGAGGGGACAGCAGCCGTGTGGGCATCTGCTGTAGATGGAGCAGTGAGGAGGGGAGCAGGCAGGCTCTCCCCATGGAAGCCTTGTTCTTTTAAGAAGCGCAATGAGGCAGGTTCTTGCCTTTAAGGACTTCTTTTAAATACTCAAAGAAGAGGTTGGAACTCATCTGACCTGCTCCAGAAAAAGTCTGCTTGCTTGTCTATATGTAGCCCAATTGCTGTGATTTAAGATGAGTACTTGGAGGGCTTTGGTCTTATAAATCATCCCATAAGCACTACGTTTCATTGTCTTCTTGCTGATGGAAGGATATACAGGGTGAGACTTTACAATTTGAATTTTCATCTCTAGGGTCAAATCTGTCTCAGTTCAGTAGTGGCTGGAAATCATTGTTCCGTAGTGGGGTTTTATGTGAAATAAGCACACATCCCTGCAGTGCATGGTCAATTGAGATCCATATCACGGAAAAATCACCCCTGTAATTGCTCCCTGTATCAGCTGCCTCAGGAAAAGATAAAATAAAATAATAAATTAAAAAAAAAATAAAATCAATGACTGAATTGGCCCTGGAGACTCAATAACTCTCCTCTCATTTAGAGAGTGGTCCCTCCTGAACACTTTTCCACATTGCAAAGTCACCACATAATGGAACAATTCAGCTCAACTGACAGCTTCAGCTAAAATAGCCCCGGAGCTGCACGGGGAGATAGGAGAGGTGTTGTAGGTTAGCGCCGAGGTGCTTGGCAGGACTGTCAACGGGAACCATGCCCACTCTAAAAGAGTTTTTCAAATGACTTCAGCAAGACCAGAATTAGCCTGTAAGCCTGATGCAATGATTCAGTGCAAAGCCCTTTTGTATTTTGAGTTCCTGCTCATCAGGTATTGGCTTCTCCCCGTATCCCGCAGCAGCGGTGGCAGCTTTCCTGTTGGCACTGACAGTTGATGAACAGGTCCACGTTGGGTCTGGGACCTCCTGTCAGAGGAGAAGCCCCAACTCTGCAGTTTGTCTCCTTGCTGGGACCTGATGGAGCCTAAATTTAATTTGCCCTACAAGCCTGAATAAAGGCCAGGTACTGATAAAAAAGCATTTACTGTTTAAAAGTCTTAAAACGTGATTCTGGATTGGTTTTAGGAACCAAAGGTGCATACTGCAATTACACATCAGCCTCTGGATCCGACGTGGGGGGAGCAAAAGAGGTCAGCAGTGACTGGGATTAAGAGAAAGAGTGAGCAAGGAGACCAACTTCAGGGGAAAAAACAACAACCAAATATGTTGTGAGCCAGCAGAAAATACAAGGAAAGAGGATCCAGTTTACACAGATGAGGGTAAGCATTACTAGCAGATTTAATCTTTTAGGCTTCATACTGCTACACATCCTCCTAAATCCCACGTCTGGTGGGACCCAACAGCCCAAAGGGTTTGGTTTAAAATCAGTTCAGGTTAACTCTACAGAATTAGCATGTGTAGAGACTAAACTGTATAGCTCATGACATAACACATTTCCCCTGTTCTTAATAAACCAGACTGAAGCTTAACCTGTTTAAAAAAGAAAAAAAAAGCCACTTTTAATAAGGCCCAAGAGCAGATAAATCAGTGCTGGAGAGGAGTTGGAGGTGAAAGTAGAGAAATATATAGAAATACATTTATTTTTAAACATTTTAATTTAAAGTCACAGGGAAACCATTCTGTGTGCACAGCTCCTGGGGTTTCTTTAAACAAGGAAAGAAGATTAAAACACTAATCTCCACCAATTTCCCTGTGTAGCAGCAAAAAATGAGCGTGGCTAGAAAGACTGACCTATGAGGAAAGATTAAGAAGAGCTAAATTTGTATAGTTTGGCTAAGCAACAACAGCGAGCGAGGGACGCGCTGGCAGGGTGCAAAACCAGAGAAAATTGAGAATTATTTACAGAGACAACACAGTTAGGGGATGAAAATTAATAATAATAATAAAAAAAAAAGTCAGGCAGAAGGCTAGAATTATGTCCTTTAAGAGTCTGGCATGTATTTTAAGTAATGAAAGCAATAGTACTCTGAAAATATAAGGATGGAGCTGAACTAAATGCTGGTACGAGGAATGTTGGATGTGACCAGGGACTTAAAGCACTTCTATTCTTGCGTTTCCAAAGCAAATCACCTTTAGAAAAGTGACAGCTCAGCTCGTACTATAAATCATTTCTTCTCAAGCTAGGCATCCAGCAGCCACTGATCATTTCTTAACATCTTGAGCAAAAAATAAACCACAAGGAACAATCCTGCTCTCTGAGGGAATGGACAAGCTAATCTAATACATCTTTGTCATCTCTGGTTTCCATGACAGTTGCATAATCAGACATTTATGTAAGTAGAGGTTTCCTCCTTAAATAGCAGCCTATGATCTCATGTGCACCTACGGTATAACCCATTTGAATGGAGATGACGTGCCAGTCGTGTAAAACTAATTTTTTAATGATTCTGCCATATTTTTATTTATTTATTGTGGCAGATCAGCCTGGAGAGTACTGCTAATACATGACTAACTCTTCTTGTTGTGGTTTTCTTGTGGTCCAAAAATAACCACAGTCCCCAGGTCCGATGAACAGCTGGGCTCTACGCTTGCTCAGCAAATTCAGTCTGAAGAGTGACTGTGTATTCCCAAATCCTGAGCCCGGTGCAGCCCTAGGCCAGCAGCCTCCAAGCACCTCTGATCCACGAAGGTTACCAGTTGCCCTCAGAGATCGTTTCAGGTTTGCTGGGAGGTTGGGATTTCCTCACCATACCCCTCCCGGCACAGGGCTGTGATGGAAGAGCTCCAAGGGTTTGTCTTGGCCAATTTGGGATTTCTCAGGGTGGAAGGAAAACGCCCAGGGCAGCTCTGCTCCCGCTGCAGAGACTTCCCTCAAGGCTCCTCCGAGCTTGTGCCCATGCTGAGGGTCATAAAGCAATGCCAAAAATACAGATGTCTTCCTATATGTGATATTAATTGAAATGAAGAAAAGCAGAACCAGCCTGGGAAATCTCAGCCCTACTCCCACCTCAGTTCGTGTAATAAGGGTGAAATGCAAGTGAAAGTAACTGCAGTTAAATCTGCTTGGGAAAAACTGAAATAAAATCAGCTACCTGGAAGAAGTGGCATTTATCTAAAGGCTGCAGACATCAGCAGTCTAGGGAGTTGATCCCAGTAGGCAAATAGTTCTTAATATGGATATTGTGGGGTATCGGGGACTCTTCAGAACCTGTTCAGAAGCTGTGTCCGGTTAGTTGATCCTGAAATGTAAGTGGCCCTTTTTAGACCATCCTCTTAGTACTTTTTTTACATCACTCTGCATCAGCAGCTGTTTGCAAAAATATCCTCGGAGAAGAGGAAAGCAGGCGAGCACAGAAATCTAATCCATTCTGCCAGCCTCTGCAGCCTCAAACCTGTGGGGCTCTTGCCAGCCTCCAAACATCGCAGCGCCTTCTCTTGGAGACCCTGACATTAGGGTGACACAAAGGGGACTGTGCTTCCCAATGTCAAGCAACCAGCGCAAATATCTCTGCCTGCTCCTCAGCCCAATCTCCCTTCTCCCACCGACGCTGATTTAGTAGCAGAGGAAAACCAGGGTGGGTTGGGGGTTGTGAGTGGATTTGGTAAACCCAGCAGTGTCTCAGAACAGGCTTCAATTTCCCCTGAACCCCCTGCAGCTCCGATTAGCCTCGATAACTGGTTCTAATTTTGGCCAGGACATTTGCCCGGATTTTTGAAGTGGGGGGGTGCATGTTCATTTACTTGTGCAAAGCGACTCCCACCTCCACGCAGCAAACACAGGCTGGGTAATGGCTTAATTACACCGAGCGCTCCTGCTCCGTGTAGCTGGGCTCTGACGCACGTTACGTAACTGGATTGTTAATGCTTTTTATATGTTGGCGGAACTGAAATTAAAAGAGGAAATTATTCTCCTGATGCTCAACTCTAATCCCCATCTGTCTGTGTTTTTACTTTTCTGCACTTGCAAAGCTCCCTGATCAAAAGGTCTTGAATAGATTCCAGATTTCCAATTTAGTTTGCTTATGCAACCCAAAATATTATGGCAGTCTTTCCTGGGGGCGATTGAGCATATATTTTCAGTTCCTCCAATTCTCTCTGTTCCAAGAGTGCTAAAAATGGCATAAAGCTTTAGCTCATTCCATACCATTAGCACCACAAACAACTTTTTCTTTTTTTTTTCTTTTTTTTTCTTTTTTTTTTTAAAAGCTTTTAAAAGAAGATAGGAATATCCAAGAGATTTGCAGAGAAGGAATATATCCTGGAAAAAAATATGATTTGTTAAATGTCCCCCATGCCTTGACAGAAGGAAAAGCAGGGAGGCTGTGCTGATAGAGCAGTGCAGCCAAGAGAAACAAGGTGGGAACTAGACAGGCAAGGAGGCGACTGTGCCTTCAACAACCAGGGTACATTCCTGAACCCAAAAAAATTGAGAGCTCTCTGGATCTAGACTTTTGCTTTGTTCCATCCCTAGAATGAGCTTCAGCTGGACAGCTGGGAATAGATCTGATCTTTCCACTGGTACTTGGATCATCCCCACCTGAAAACTGGCACTGATTTTTTTTTAATCCGCTTACTCCTCTTTCGCAGTCCTTGGCCCTTCTCCTGGCACTAGAATTACATGATCAGCAGCTGGCTTTATTGGAGGGAGTGAGGAGACTCCTTACACTGGAAAATGCAGCTTTTTACCCAAAGTGTCAGCAAACGAACCCAAAGTACCACTGCAACAGCTGCAGTCTTGATGACACGGGATGGGAGCAGGGAGGATGCTCGGTGCCATTTGTGCTGGGTGAACCATCCTTCCAGAGATGCTTGTACATTAAAGGCAGAAGGTGAGCCTGTCTTTGAGTGCCAGCTCCTGTGGGTGACGGCACCTGATGTGCAGAGCATTACACGTGGCGAGGTGTCACCCGCCTGGCCACCGTTACTCTGTGGGTGGCAGCTGTTAAGTGATGGCTTCATGGTGCAGCCCTGGACCAAAAATTTGAACAGGGCTTTTTCAGAAGTTGGGTTGTGGGAGCTGTGATTTAAGGCTGTTGCTGGATCCCAGAAAATGCCGATTTCTGGCTCAGTCAAGGCTTCGAGCCTTTCTGCTTTCCAGGATAATTTGATTGGAGAGTCTGAGTGCTGCCAGTCTCACTGGTGTCAGAGAACCTCAGCACAGGAGATGCCCAGAAACCAGGCAGGGCATCTCAGGGGAAGCCCCACCGATCCCAACCTGCCTGTTTTTGCTGGTCTCAACTTCAGACCATCTCTGCTGACTATTCTGTCAAGCAGCCAAACTCTACCCAGGACATACCCAGCCTGAGCTTTCCCTCCAGCGACGTCCGGTCTTAATGACCCTCTCGAAGCCTGAGAGCAGAAGTGCTGTTGTAGAAATTACTGCCCCAACAGATGCATCCAGCAAAGGGAACTGGGCTCAGGAGTGCTTAGCCAAGCCTCCCCAGCCGAGTCGCACGAGCCATTTATTATCTGTGTTTCAGCAGCACCCACGGGCTTCAGGCAGGGACCTGCACTCTGCCTGTGCAACATCATCCAAATATGGAGTGAGACGATACTCGCTGCAGTGACAAAGCCTCCCTCCCTTCCCTGCCCTGGCAGTACTCCCTCCAGCCCCAAACTGGGGCGGACAGTGGGGGACAGCCTGTGCCACCGGAGCTGCTCTTGCTTTTCCCAGCAATAGGATGTTTTAAGGAATTTTTAAAAGATGTTTTTAGCGGTGTGATATTTAGCGGTGTGATATATCCACCGGAGCTAGAAAGGCAGGAGGGTATATCATCTGCCAGAGCTGCTCAGGTTCCAGGTTTGGGGAGTATTTAAGCATACACTAAAAATCCCTTGTCTCTGTTTAAAGTGAAGCACATGTTCAAATGCTTTGCTGAGCAGAGACGGACGTAAGGACATACCTAGCTTTAGGCATGTGCTTAACTACTTTGTAACATTAAACTGAAGATAATCAAGTGCTTTTGCTGAATCAGACCCGAGTGCTTCTCAACCCCCCCATCCTCTTAAGCAAGGTGTCTTTTCATCAACATCTAGTTGGAAAACATGCTCAGAAAAATAATGGGTTTTTTTTAAAAAAAAGAGCTACAGAGCCAGGAGCCTTGAGAGAATGGAAATAACTGACTACAAAAATCTGAGGAAATCATTAAACCTCACAAACCAGCAGCGGGCTTTAGGAAAAGAAACTTTGACTTGTGCTAATTCAGCACTTACAAGTTGATGAAAGATGTTTCAGCTCCAGAAGCCTGATTTGTGATGGATTTTCCCCCCCACCCCCACCCCGGCTCATGCTACAAATGCCCCCACCAGGTCAGGCAGGTTTTCCTTCTGGTCCCGACCCAAACCACGTTATTTTGCAAAGTGGGGTGGGAGGAAACCTTTGGGTAACCCCTGTGCCCTGGAGCAGGCTGTGTGTGTGTGGGGGCTCCATCTGGGAGAAGTCCCCGATCAAATGTTGCTGCTCTCAGCGACGAGCACCCCACATATAAATAACCCCAGATCCCCTTACTTGGTGACCTTCATTTCTCAGCCCTGCCAAAGCAGCCTCACACAACACAAAACTTATCATACTGACACCTCCACCCCCAACAAGCGTCCCTGTGGTTTGTGAGCTCCCATCCCAGCACATGGTGATGGTGATGCCCTCCCGATGTGGAAATCCCCCCCTCCCCAAAGTAGCCATGTGGCAGCAAGGGGGATCATCAGGAACACAGTTCAGGAGGGTTGGGGTGGTTTGCCAGGAGATGGCGTGTGCAGGAGGGTTGTAAGCAGTGTGGAAAGGGCTTGATAAATGGGGTACGTGCGTGCTTAGATGTCTGAATATGAACCAGTAAAGTTTAGGTAGAGTTTACGTGATGGAGCTGGGCTTTAAAAGCTTTTTAATTTTTTTTAAGTGGGTCCTTTGAATGCTAAACTCCCTGCAGATAAAATGATTGCATTGCACGTAACACTGAGTGCAGATCATGCCCTCTCCCTCTCCCCCTCCCCAGACTTTCATCAAGAAGAGATTTCCTGGTTAGACTTAGACTTTCAAATCTTAGGCCAGGCTGGCAGCGTTTCAAGTCAACTGGGACTGATTTGGAGCTCAGATGCATAAACTCAGTGACCTGAAACAGAAGGAAACGTGGCTGTTCCCACATCGCTCTGAACCTACAAGGTGCTGCTGACCCAGCTGCTGAGCACCACAGCTCACTCTGAGCACACAGAGTGCGTCTCCCTCCAGGCACCCAAGGGAGAAGGGCGCCCTGAAATACCACCCCCCAGCCAAAGATCTGCCTGAGCACGCACAGAGCCTTATTGTCATTTCTGAACCATGCAGCTTCCCTCAACAGCTCAAGAAGAAAATGCTGTTTCTTTAGGAGACCTCGTTTCCCATTAACTGTGATTGCGCTAATAAATCTCAAGCGCTAGCACAGCCAATCTGGTTGGTTTTTCCCTTCCCATAGAGTATCTACCACCAGGTGTTTTCCTCTAAAATTTGATTTTGAAATTTTATCAGAACAGCAATGAACATGAATTACATATAATTCCCTCCCGAGCAATTAGTTGTAAATATTTAAAGGCTTTAAAATAAAACCCAGGATTACCATGGGCATTGCTGAACATCGCGGTGCGTTTCTGTCCTGTTGCTGGAGTGACATAAATTTTGTGTCTGCCACTGAAAGAAAAGTGAGGATGAGGGAGCCCTGGGACAGCAGGGTGTGGAGTCTCCTTCTCTGGAGATATTCCAGCCCTGTCTGGACACTGACCTGTGTGACCTGTTCTAGGGACCCTGCTTTGGCAGGGGGTTGGACCCAATGAGCTCTGGAGGTCCCTTTCAGCCCCTACAGTTCTGTGACTCTGTGAAAACCCTGTTTTAAAGCCTCAGTGGTGTCTCATGGAAAAGCTTTTGCGATACAAGACCCATCCTTCAGTGACCTGCTCCGTACCAGACATGGGATTCAACACCGGGTCACAGGCAAACCCACCGGCTGTCGCCCCTTCAGCATCCAGACCCAATGAGAAGTCCCAGGTCACACACTTTTGAGTACACAGCAATGAGAAACATCCCCAAAAAATGGCTTTGAAAAGTTCATGGACTTCTGGGTTTGTGCCTTGAGACCCAGACCGACATGTAACCTGCTGACACGAGGTCACGGGATGGCCACAGCCGGGCGGGTACAGGCGTGCCGCTTGCCGGGCCGCAGTGAAAACCCTCACCCTGACGACGGTGGCGGTGGCAGATGGCAGCGTTTTCTCCCTGCCAGCAGTTCTTGAAGGCTTAAAAGCTTTGCTTTGGTTTTAAAATGGTTCTTTCAGCACTGTTAATGCCTGGGGAGAGGTTTTAATTAACAACAACAACAACAACAACAACAATATTAAAAGTGGAAAGAAGGGCAGAGATTCTCTCCTCTCATTTGAATTCCCCATTCAAGCAAGAATTCCTCATTGAAAGAAAAATACACACAACTATTTAAATTTAGGGGTTTGCGATTGAACGCTCTAAGCATGCCCTACTTCTCCAATGATGTTTCTTAACAGTCAGGGCTTTGGAGCTGTGACTGTTTCAGAACCCAGCTCAGGTGAAGCCTGGGTTATTCAGTTTTTATTTGGACACCTAGGTTTCAAAACCAGGTACTTTACAATTTACGGCCATCAGTTTGAGCCTGAGGCTGTGCCATGTTTTCACTGAGGCTGGTTTTGGCCAGAAACATCAGCTGGATCCAGGCAAACTCTGGTTGAGGTTTAAGCACTTGGTATTCACAGGGCTCTGAATGTCTCTCTAGTTGACAGCCTTCAATCCTGGTACTGCTGAGCTGCTGCAGGATACAGAACAGCCGTCAGGGTCTGAACGGGCCCGTGTTGTGCTCTGCAACTTCAAAGTCCTTTCAAATAGAGACACTACTTGTGCTATTTGGGATCTCGGAGGGAATCCCAGCTCATCCCAAAAATATTTCCATCGCTTGCTCGTCCCAACCAGCCTGTGAACGCCGGAGGTCTGGCAGGTCTGGCGGGGGTTTTGTGCTGGTGCCAGAAGCAGAGGGCAGCGTGGTGACGCTTGCCTGCAGATCAGGTATCATACAGGGGTATTTAGGAAAATATTCTCACTTTTTTTTTCCCTTCCTCAGATAAATAAATATCCACAAGCACTGATTTCTCCAGACTGACACGATCTGCCTTATACACACTGTTTATATCACTGGAAGCCCTTGGAGCTGGACATGCAGTGCTTGTCACTGCCAGTTATAGTACAGACCCTCAGGTGTAGAGGTAGTTAAATAAAAGTAAAATCCACACTGCCCTTCCCGGCTGCAAAACATTTACGTTGCTCTAAGCCTATCTCTCTCCTGTCCCCATCTCCATTTGCACACAAATGTTAGAAAAAGAAGAGCAACAACCTTTTCCTTTCTTCTGGAATTAATTTCCAATGTGTTGGGGTTTTTCAATTGCTTGATAGCAGCGTCTAGGAGAAGTATGTGTCTTCAGGATGCTCTGGGTGTAATCTAACAGTACTGTAAATCTATCAAAACCGACATAAACCACTGTTTGCATTTTTCTGTGTTCACAGGAGAGAAATAATTACATGCTAAGATAAACTGAGCCATTCTCTTTGAACTTTTTCTTTGTTTGAATTAAATACTCTGGAAGCCAGAAGTTAATCATACCACAAAATGCAGCGGGTTTGCGAGCTGAGACTTTTTTTTTAATGAGCAAGTGTTCCTTGTGATAACTTGGGGAATTATACTTTTTGAATGGTAGGAAAATACACAATTATGTCACATCCCCCCAAACTAAACACACTACTCAGGAAATAATTTTTTTTAAAAATAAGAATAAAATTCTTTTTCTTTTCTTCTCTACTGGAGAACTTTGGGTTGTGGATTATAATTCTTTTGGAAATGCTCCTCCTAAATGATGTTGCTCCTATTCATGTTGCTTTTACAGTGCTTTCTGAATTGTTTTAGGTAATTCAATCCTATTTCTTGACTTGGAAAATGTCTTTTTCCCTTTATAGAACAACACTATATCTTAAAACCACTTCTTGTTTGATGGTGTGAAGTAGGTACCCTTGACATAGCTATTAATGCCTCGGGGTGCAATTAATCATCTTGCTGTGTCTCAGAGGGGACCTGCTGTATCCGATACAGTAAATCGCTCATTTCCATCGATCACAAGTCGCGGGTGGGCTGGCGGTCAGCTGCTCTCTGGTCCTGCCCGCACCACGCAAGCCCCAGCACTGCCACACCTGCCCCAAGCCTCACAGGGAGAGACCAGAGCTGCAAGGCTGGAGCATCTCCCCTATGAGGAAAGGCTGAACGAAAGAACTGGGGCTATTCAGCCTTGACAAAAGAAGCCTGAGAGGGGATCTGATCAATGGTTATCAATATCTGAAGGGTGGGGCACAGGGGACATGGCCAGCCTCTTCTCAGTGTCTGTGGGGACAGGACAAGGGGCGATGGCCTCAAGTTGGAGCACAGGGAGTTCCACGCCAATCTGGGGAAGAACTTCTTCACGGTGAGGGTGAGGGAGCCCTGGGACAGGCTGCCCAGGTGGGTGTGGAGTCTCCTTCTCTGGAGATATTCAAGATCCATCAGGACGCTGACCTATGCGACCTGTCCTAGGGAGCTGCTTTGGCAGGGGGGTTGGACCTGATGAGCTCTGGAGGTCCCTTCAAACCCCTACAGTTCTGTGATTCTGTAAGCCTGACATCTTCAGCACCTTCAAACCTCTGCCTCCGTTCTGTGCCCTTCAGGCAATCCCCTACGCTTCTCTTGCCACGTTGACAGTGCAACTTTTCCCCCCATCCCCTTAACAGCCTGAGCTAAGATGCACCGTGCACACCAACTGATAATTGGCAACTGGGCTTGATTAGGGCTGTGGGAAAAAAGCTGAGCATCCCTCCGCAGAGCGCCCCGCACAGCAGCCAGCATTGTTTAGCTTTGAACCGCTTGGATTAAACTTTTCTGCAGAATTTATTTTGATGGGGATTTTTCTTGTTGCAACAAAAAAGCCATGCCAGCTTGAGGAAAAGCCAGCCCGCTCCAATCAGAGGAGAAAAATGTGCAAATTGCAAAACATGGCAAGTTTTTTGGGATGGAACGAGCCCAGATGGATTCTCCTATTTCCTTTGCCAGGAGGAGTGACTCAGAGCTCGTGCACTTTATGGTGAAGGCTCGGCACCCTGCCACCAGCTTGTGAGCCCCAGGGACAGGACTGGGAGAAGAGTGATGGTAGGGTTCAAAATCAGACACTTTTCAATTGCTAGAGACCGAAGAGCAGATCCTGGTGCACAAAGGTTGAAGGACAACTATAGTTTTTGTTGTTCATTAGAAGCCTCTGCTTTTTTTCCCTCCCCAGAAGTCAGCTCCTTGTTTCCTTAGTAACCCCTCTCTCGGTAGAAGTAAATGCACCTGAGCGTAGCTTAGCAATGGGAAGTTTCTCCGTACGGCGCTGCATCCATTGCCACCCACTCATAGTGTCTCCATAAGCTTCCATGTCAGCCCCACCATCACACAGCACACGGGCTGATTGCTGGAGGAGTAGGTGCAGTTGGAGACTGAAAAGCCCGTTAACCAAAGTCTTAGCAAAGAACAAAAATAAGCCCTCACCAGCCACCGTTGCAAATGCTGCTCCTGAGGGAAGGGAAGAGCTGTACGCCGAGATGTATGCGCATAAAGCCTGCCCACGCCTCTGTGTGGGAAGGGGTTTAATAGAGAGCCGAGAAAGAGCCTGCGTGTGGGAGGAGAAAAAAGCAGATGTGAGCTGTGCCTTTTTGTTTTCCTGGATGGCATGGCAGGCAGGGAAGAGGGAGCAGCAAGCTCCCCTTCTGCAGAAATAGGAGCAGAGGATACTAGCTGTGGGAGGAGGTTAAGTCCTTTTCCACTCGCCCCAACTGGACGCAGGGCCCTTTGCAACAGCAACATCCATGCAATGAGGGCCTGGGGCTCACTGGCAGGACTGGGCTTTGACCATCCTGGAGCACAGAGTGGGGCATGAGCCTTGTTGTGAGATGTTGGACATAAAAATGACTTCTCCCAATGCTTATGGTGAGTGGGGCAGGACTCCTTCACCCTCTCCCAGGGACACTGGAGCCAGAGACAGTCACAAATTAGCCAGACCCAGTGCTTTACATCAATGGCTACAAGGCATCTCCCATCAGAAATCTGTTATCAGGTTTCTGAATATACTGATGGTTCCAGTTCCACTACAAAAAGCTTTGGTGGCTTTCCAAAGAATCATCTCTCTCCCCAAAATAGCCGTGTGGGATGCAAGTACATGCATTTCGATGTGGAATGCTGGAAGCAGCAGAGGGATGGATAATTCATCACATCAGACATGCACATTATGTTGCAGGGCCATATCACTGCATTTAATACCTTGAACTTTATGCCAGGCTGGTTCATAATTTACAATGCAAATTCCAGGTGGCTGGCAGTGCTTGTTGGGCACACAAACCTTGCTTCTCCTGCAAGCGAAGAGGCTCCTCCTCAGGAGAAAGGACTCGCAGGCCAGATAAAGAGTGCAAAATTGAGTCAAAACCAGAGTGTGGTCTTGACACAAATATTATTTAGTTAGTGCTATAGTTGTTTCTAGAAGCCCTGAAGTTATCCCCAGCGGTGTACTGCACAGAGCATCCCTGCTCATAGGATCCAAGAGTCCATACCACAGTATTTCTCCATGCCTCTGCGCTGGGTGCCTCATTGGAGAAGGCCTGCAGTGGCCTAAATATTGCAGGAGTGCCTGGACTCTGCATGCAGAGGCCGTTTGGGTGTCAAACTAATTGCCCTAGCTGTGTTTGTGTATCTACTGTTGTTAACTGGCAAAGGCTGAGCAGGCTGCGTGCCCTGTGCACCACTCCACGCGGCAGCTTTGAGAGGCAGAGATACAGGGGCCCTTTAAAACTTGCATGAATGAGGCTCTCATAAATTCCATATTTGAGAAACTCTGGCTGTATCCTTTGGTCATAAAAAGAAATTAAAACTGCATATAACATTCAGTACCCTGTAATCCTGCCGCACAGCCTTGTGCCTGCATAAATCAGCCTCTCATGAATATTGCACTGTACCTGCAGCTGCCTGACCCACATGTTTAAAACAGATA
Source organism: Porphyrio hochstetteri (assembly GCA_020800305.1). Taxonomy (NCBI): domain Eukaryota; kingdom Metazoa; phylum Chordata; class Aves; order Gruiformes; family Rallidae; genus Porphyrio; species Porphyrio hochstetteri. The sequence continues at coordinate 2,439,872 of CM036923.1, read as the reverse complement.
AATAAGATGAAAACAAAGCGACAGTCATGTAAAGGCTTCGCAAACAGCACCTGCTTTCTGGGAGCCTGAAAGGTCACCCAAAGCAACCTGAGCCGTACACAGATTTCAGGGACCCGATCAAAGCCTTAAAGAGAGGAGAGAGAGGGGTTTTTTTTCCTTCCTCTCTTGCACCAGAGAAGAAAGGCCCATCACACATAACATCCTCCAGTGGGAGTTTCGCGGTCACGGAGAGGGACAGGCTGCAGCACACGCCCAGGGTGGCAAGGAGTAAGGAAGAAAAGCTATTTTATAAGTCTAGGAGGGCAAGCAAGACCCCAACTTCAACAGTAAAGTGTTTCTCCACCAGAAATAACTCACAAAAGTTGTATTGAGACAAAATTTTAAATCCTAAAGATCAGAATCCACACCTGGCTTTTTAACCCCGAAATTTTACAGAATAAAACCTGAGTTGCTTCTCCAGCTCCAAAACCAGGGATATTGGCAACTTCCCCAGAGACTTAGAAAACCCATCACACTGCTCAGAAGGTGGTTTTTGTTGCGGAACCTTCAGTAAGGAGCCACAAAAAAAATTCAGCCAAGGCTTCCCCCTCTGCCCCCTCCGCCTACCCCATTTTGATTGCTGCCCAGCAGGTCTCACCCCCAGAATTTGTTCACAGGAGCAGCACAGAGGCAGGCAGGGGACAGAGAAACACACAGTGTAAACCCACCTTCCTCAGACGGCTCAGAGATCACAGACCAAGATTGTCACTCTCTGGCTGCTCACTTGCTTTGTGACCTTTGCCGGGTTAGTTTGCTCCAGCCTCAGTTTCCCCACATGCAAACAGCGAAGCTTCAGCTACCTCCAACTCCCTGGTGTCCACCAAGCACCAGAGAAGACACCTCAGCTTTGACCTGTACACTGGGGTTCATACAGGCTTACTGCATGCTACCTTCCCACGAAAGAGTGGGGCTTTGTCTTTAAACCAGCACCCCCATTTCGGCTCCTCCTGCATCAACCAGGGGCACAACGCAGCACTGCATCCCCCCCACCCCATTGCTGTATTGCAAGATCCCACATCTTAAAACATGAAGCAAAGGTTTGTATTGTAGCCAGCAAACACTGTTCAAAGGGGAGGGAGTGCTTTTTCCACTGCCATTAATTGAGTGAAGAGAAAACAGACTCCGCTACTATCATATCACATCAAAATAATTAGCTCAGCTATAAATAGCTCAAGCTTACTCACTTTTTTTTTCTTCTTTTCCTCTTTTTTCTAAGGTCAAGACCGCAGCCAAAAGGAGCAGCAGCACATCCCAGAAGAACATCCCTCTCTTCTGCTTGGATACAGGCAAACCAGGGAAATGAGGAAATGCATCTGTAATCAATGATCCCAAGGCCACACAATTACCTCATAATTAGAGAGCCAATTAGTCCCATTTAGGTAATAAGAGGGGGGAAGAGTGGTAGCAAGCCCACACCTATGCAAATTCACCTTAGCTTAATTAATGAGCATTTTCAAACCAATTTTAGCTAAACTGCCTTTGTTTTTTGTTGGATCACATTAGCTTGTTCTTTAATCACTTCAGTGTTAAGTAGAGCTTCTACCTGAGTAAAATTAGTAGAAGAATGTGTGACTGAGGTGTTTTCTTCACCTCAATCAAACCTTGGGGTTTCCAGCCCCAAGCCAGTGGGATGTCCCCCCTTGCAGCTACCCTCATCCCCACTGTCATTCATTAGAGGTCATGTCCAGCATGTCTGTATGGCTCCGTGTCAGGATACTGTGAAGAACACTAAGAGCAACCAGTTGTAGCCACACAACAGTGAAGGCTTTTTTACTCGGCTCCTGGGCATACAGAGTATACACAGTGGTAAGGAAGCCACACATCACTTGATCCCAGCAGCAGCCACACCGTGCTCCCACACCTTTCCCACTGTATTGGCTTTGCTGGTGCTACGGAATCGTCACCCTGATACAGCAATGAATTATCAGCAGTGGCCAACACATCAAATCCACGCCAGATGCATCTAATATATGGTTGCATTAATTAGCAGAGGTCCCTGAAGTTTCTGTGAGGGTGGTCTGAGGGCTGGTTGTGGGAGGTTATTGTTATCCCCTGGCTGCACTTTGGCATTAAACCCCGTGTGAGTGATGTGTATTTTGTGCAAAACACAGTCTCAGTTCCAGCCCAAGGATTGCACAACGGTGTATTTAGATCCGTCTCTAGCCACTGTATGAAACCTGAAATATTCCCTTTCTTCCTTTGTAACTTCCCAACTCTTTGTAACACCATAAATCACAGAAGCCGCGCTGTGCTCAACCCGGGTCTTTCTGCAGCAGTGTGCAAGGGGGGACTGCAGTCTCCACTGTTCAAAGCAAAGGAAGATTTTCTGCAATCATTGAGTTTTCATGGGAGCCAGTAGGAGTTAAACATCCAGCTTGAAAAATATACTTGCTCTCAGGCAGGTCTGGCAGGTCTTCAAGTGGATCCTGACTTATCCACAGATATTTTTTCCTGCCTAGTCTCACATACGACCGTATTTTCCAGATACACTTATCTACCTGCCATATGCAATGATGTATAACCCTGAAGAAAGCAAAGCAGGTGATTACCTTTCCCCACTTGAGTGCAGCAGAAAGGTCAGATTTAATATGAAGCTGGGGGTGATGAAATGACACAGAAAATGTACAAAAATAGAGCATAGCCACACTGAAAGGCAAGTGTGTCTTCTTGCCTGGGTGAAACACCCAGCAGCACAAACACACCATTCATCTCCACAGAGGCTCTTTATGGCTCTCTGGTCTTCAGTTTGGGACACAGCTCCACTTCCACAGGAGATACATTTTTAGGAAGATCCTGTGAATTGAGCAGGTGAATCCTTTTCATCTGCATGGCCTCCAGCCCCTGTCCAAGAGCCCAATTCTGGAGCATCCCTCCACTCTGCCCAGGCTGCTCTGGGCTCAGCGCAGAACCAGTGACATCCAGTGGTTGGCTGGCTCCCTTGCCTTTCCCCAACAGGAGGGACCTGGATTCCACATGGATCGTCCCAAGTTTTTATGATGGAACAGATATTTTTCCCCAGTCCCACTGTACCAATGGCCAGGGAGCTGCCACACTCTGTACCTGCAGTCCCACAGCCATGTATTGTAACCTTGGTAGTGTCTTTGCTGGATTCCTACAAAACAGGGAGAGGTTGGCGTGAGCGAAGAGAAGTGCACGATGCTCTGTGTTCACAAGGATACAGTGGCAGACCCTTCCCACGCCCTAAATGCAACGGCATGTTTCACAGCCTCCATATCTACATCAGGTTCTGCTCTGCATGCTTTTTCTCCAAGCCCCCCTTGAAGCCTGGGGCAGATTTCAAGCAGAAATTCTGCCCACTCGCTGGGGTTTGAGCCCCACCTCCAAAACACTTACACTAAAGATTCAAGATCAGCCACAGAACATAGAACCCCCTTTTAAAATCATTGCATAGCTGAGAACTAGCTCCTGCTTTTACACTCCTACCTCATTTCTGAGCTCAGGACTCAAAGAGCTTTTCCAAACTCGGCTCCAGGCAGACCTGCCTAGATGGATAAATGCCTTGAAGGTTATGGGTAAGACATCAAACTTGGCTGTGGTTATTCTTAAGAAAGGAAAATTTCTGGAGTTATCTGTGATAAGTTGATAAGAAATAATGGAGAGTTGTTTCTTTTAAATACAAAGAACAATTCAGTCATACTCTGACTCGTGATAGAGACATTCTGAAAGTTATCAGATGAAAGCCAGCATGCCAAATCTTTTTAATACTGAAGAGAAATGTAACAATTTATTGTCTGTACTAAAGCCTGCATTTCCTGGAAGAGAATCTCACCTTGTTTCTGTCGCTCTGCATTCCCCCTGTCTGTCCCTGTCTTCTAAATGAGTGCCATGAATCACAAGCCTAACAATAATTTTTTTAAGAATCACTCCTTTCCTGGGAAGTCAGATCAGTCCCAGCTAAAAGTGAACTCTGGGAATGGGCCAAATATTTAGAGAGTAAATCCCAAACCCAATAGCTATCTGCTTCCTTCCTATGCTGATATTGGGAGAGATGCAGATATCAGCACTCCCATCATCTCCTGCAGCCCCACGGGGTGCAGCTCATCAGGGGACTTTTCAAGTAAAAGGAAAAATTACATGTAGAACTAAAAACATGCTCCAAAAAACTACAAACAGCTAATTCTGGCCAACTAGAATATCAATATATGATCAAAACCGGCCACCCAGCCCTTCCCAATTGAAAGTCTGCTTTCTAGCAGGGCCCCTTTGAGCACCACCCCCCCCCAATCTGAAATCTAGCACTGCTAGCCAAAGAGCTGGTTCCAAACCTCTTTAAGACCCATATGAAGAGCCTATGCCCTGCAGCAAGTTTGGCAGTCAGCACTTTGAAAAATAAACTCAGCTACAGAACGATGATTTGCATAGTGCATGGTGACTAAAATTAGCCTCGGCTCCATCTTGAGAGGAAGTCTGACTTGCCACTGCAGGTTCAGGTTTCTTGGCTTTAAGAGAAATTCAGAGCATCCGAGGAACACAGACGTGTCTTGTGTGCAGTTCTGCTCCTCTTGGCTGGCCCTGTTCTCCAAAGCTACATCTCAGAGCTGTCCTACAGCACCAGCTGAAGCCTCATTCCTCCTGACACGGGACACCAGAGTATGCTGAAACCTGGGAGAGCCCTGTTTTCGGTATGACAATGCTTAGAAGGTGGTTCATTAAGGAGAGAACATGTTGCAGGTCACAAGATGGTCTGTCCTGGAGGTAGGAAGGATAAAACCTCTCTGAGAGTTTATCACCATGAGACAGAGGTTTCTTAAAGCAGATGTGTGCTGAAAGGTGCTCTGCAGAAGACATTTTGGGGTTGGTAGGTTAATCCTCCTTAGCTACTGAGTACCATGAGATACCCCAACTCGATTCTCTGTCTTTGCCCTACATCACCCTTGCAGAACAGCTTGTGTTCCTCTGTCATAATGTAACATGTGATCTGGCTGGCCAAGCCGCTCACACGCTCACTCTGTCTCATCTAATGCTGCAGATGAACGGATGATGTCCATTGGAGGTCACACCAGTCCACCATGGATGTCTCTGGCAATTTTAAATTATTCAAAAAGTCAGTCACCAGCTTAGTGCTAAGCTGTTTGGGGTTGGGTTTTTTTTTTCATTTCAGCTTGAGATGTGGCTACAGCTTCTCTGCCTGAGATGTATAAATACTTCATTTAGTTATGTGGTGGGATCACTCAGGACCTGAGCTGCAACGTGCTGCTCATGCAGGTTCCCTTCTCACCCACTGCACGATCTGAGCTCAGCTCAACTACATTTCATCCATCCTCCACAGATCATGTTTGGGCTTGAGGCCTGGGCTCCTGGACCACGTTTCTCAGGGTTGTGGTTCCTGTATCACCGTGAGGCTCCAGACAACTTGAATCTGAGATCATAGCGACCAGAGGTTCATAGCTTAATGTTTGTACTCAACCTGTGCAAAATAAACTTGCTGTAGTAATGATCCAGTTAAGTATCAGGTTTTATATTTTACATGAACATAAGCCAGCCTCTAATTTAATTTTCTGCTGTGCTGTAGAATTGAAAGGTAATGATTCACTCTTAAAAACACATTTACAATTACTCAGTTACTACTCTGACTACAAGATGCATCTTAGGGAAGGAGCCCAGAGTAAAAGCTCGCTGATGTGCAGAGTCCTGGCTGGTTGCACTTAGGAACAGAACAGCCCCATGACATGAAATCTGATGATACCTTGAACTTCTGACCTATAGGAGAAATCTGATCGTCACAACCCAGCTTCTTCTTCATTTCAGCTCTGTTCAGGAAAACAAAAGTCTTCATTGAACATTCAATTCTCCCCGCCCCTCACCACTGGAATCTTTATATGATCTCAGTTAAATATGCCAGACTTTGAAGGTAAAAGCAGTAAGTGCCTAAGTGAAATCCACGGTGTCTTTCTGTTTCTTTAGCTTTTGCCATTACCCAATGAAGTCCTACAGGACAATGAGGTGCTACTGCATCCAACTTCACTGTGGTTTGAGAGGAATAAAAAACTGACTCTACTATTCCTGGATTTTTTTTTCTGGGCAATCATTGTTTTTGCCAACATTAGCCACATTCTCTGCTCCTAAGTGTAGGAATGACTCCTGATTCCCAATATCCGAGGCAAAGCTTGAGCAAGGCACAGACTACCCAAAGTTTATTTACCATGCAGTGGTGGTGGGGAGTTGAGGTAGAAGTACCCAATAACCTGTGGTGTGTCACAGTCATGGAGCTGTCACCTCTGCAGCATTGTGTGAAGATAATTAGGTCTTAAAAGACATGCCACCATGCTGGATGGAGTCCAGTTCAGCAGTTCCCCTTATCTGGGTTTCTGCTCAACTTTATGCACTCTGTGCATATCCATGGCCAACCTCCACAGGAGCCAAGACTGTATAAGAGGACGAGGGCTTTACCCACCCATGCTTCTGATAAGCTAAAAAGAGATTGAAGGCCTAAGTCACTTGAGCATGTGATAAAATTCTTTGCTAAACTGGGGCCTAAGTCAGTGTGATCTTAGGGTGGAACTCAAATAATTGCTCATGGAGAAGGGAGGACGGGCATGAGAACAGAGCCAAAGGTTCTCCTGGGATGACGGGCTGGGGTGAGCAGCAGGAGCCTGAGCAAATGGGAAAGCGCCGTGATCCGAGAGAAGGAAGGATTATCTGACTGGCTCTGTGGCTGCAGCTTGGGAGGAGGAATTTCCTTTTGGGAACATTGCCAGGAGGGTGAGGAAATTTCTTGCTTTTCTAGGCAGCAGCAACTAATAAAGGAGGGGTGAGAACAAAGGCTCTCGCCTGGGTTGTAAGCAGTGTCACTAAGACGTAGTGCTAGTGGCACTTGGAGTTGTGTTGCCTAAAATAGCATGTTTGCTTTAGACTTTTAAAAGTGATAGAATTCATCTCTCGTAAGCATCTGCGGTCACCATTCAGGAGGCCTGTGGCAATGGCTTGTGTAGTCAAGAATAAAAATAGCCCAGGTCTAAGATATCAGTCCCAGATTTCACCTTAAGTTCTGGAGACCAAGTGCTAAGTCCCTGGAGCTCCTCATCACACTTCATCAATGCCTACATGTTTCAGGCTTTTGTCCCTTTTGGAAAATAAATAAATTACAATCTGGCTAGAGGGGACCTTGGCTTCCCTGGAGAACATTGTAATACACCAGGAATGGAACACTGAAATTGGTAGAGCCGTGTGTGCCAGAACCCAGCTTCACCACACACATTAGATAGAGCCAGAATATCCGTGAAAGACAGAACCAACCAGCCTCCCCAAACTGACTGACTCCCCGCAAAAGGGACTTAAGGGCTCTGTGCTGGCCAAAAAGGGGCTTGAAGCTGTGCAGAAAAGCTGTTTCTGGAGGTATTCCTACTACATAGATGGAAAGAAGACTTCATGCCTGACGGATGTCCGTGATTACATCTCCATTTCGTAGGCGCCATCTACAACTGGTTAGGACCTAAAAATGGTAACTGCTGCTGCTCAGAAGAGACAGCAGGCTCTTTTCTCCCCTTCTACCAGAGAAAAGTGTTTTGAACTGACTCTTCTAGCTAAGTAGCATTTAGAAATGTAGCACTCATGACGAGCCTAGTGTAGGGGTTTGCAGTCACTTTTCATGCCAAGGATCACAAATTAATTAAGAAAAATCTTGTCGCTTGGAAACTCTTCTATTCACAGTCACATCAAATCACTGTAGCAGTAACTTACAGGGAAAAATAACATTAGGGATATTTTTATTTTTAGCTGTCTTAATGAAATATAGCAGATGGAAATAAAGAGGAGAAGCCCGTCCTATGTGACTAGCCATCTGTCTGGGGATCAGCAACAAGTATTTCATGGATCACAGCTAGAAAATTAGTGGGTAATTAATGTCAGTCTTTGAGCTACCTTACCATTCTTCACTCTCTTTATTCTACTCTACAGAGTGGCTTTCAAATGCCACTCACGTCTTACCCAGCCATGAGACACACGCTGATAGCACCACCCTTAGCTTTAGAGCACTAAGCCTTGGGTTGATCACCAGCAGTTCCCTGCAGCCCCTCCCTCCTGCACAGACCTGCCAAGCTGTCAGCGATCACGTAGCATTCTGCTCACCATGAGCTCAACTACCAAGATCCTAAGGACCGTTCCAGTTGATTTATCTTAAAGACATTTGCATCCAGCCCTTGGTTTGTAGCAGACCACCACTGGGACCACTGGGACCTGTACAGGGCATGGCATGGAAACCAGGTTACTCACACGAACGTGGAGTAAAGAGCTATTATCCAAACATCATTTTTTGTGGTGGTTTCTTGCCGACATGCAGCTTTTCCAAGTTCATTAACTAGCTAGTCTGGAATCTAGCTCTTCAAAACTGCTCCAATTACTTCCACGCACTCTTCAGTTGGAGGAAGCCTGTCTTGTTTAATGACATCCTAAACAGACACACAATCCTGAATGCTGCTAAAGGTCACACAGCCTGAGCTTTTGGAGATGAGATACTTATTCAATGTTGTCATCGTTATACCCTCTCTGTGCTCACACATGCTGCATTATGGCAGCAGTTTGTTCTCCCTTTCCTTTTTGGGAAAATCAATGCCTTGTCACAAGTAAGTTTTTATCCTTGGCCATTACAGAGTATTGCTTATTCTCCTCCAGTAACAGGATATTGTTCTCAGACTGTTTTAACTTTGTTTATTACCTCCTTTTTGCCCGCTCCTACAATTCACTTGATACTGTTTTGGTTATTTTTATGCTTTGATTTAAGAACACTGTGCTCCAAGACTGCACTTTAAGAAATGCCCCGAGGAGCAGAGCCAAGGGACCCATCAGCTTATTTACTGGACAGTCCTGAGCCCTCCACGGTGCCGTAGGGAATACCTCTCTTCCTGGAAATCCATGGCTAGCTGGTATAGCTCTACTGTATGCCACAACCATAATTAATCTTCACAAAACCCTAGACACACAATATCCAAACCTTATGTAGCAGGTAGAAATTGTGTTATTCCTCATGCAAGGAAAGCGGCCCCACCAACAGAGCTTCAATCTGGAATATCCTGTTTGTAGACCTACTGTGTTTTTAGCTATATCCTCTATTGGTTTTGGCCCCCCCCCCCTTTTTTTTTGACTTTTGGAACAACTAAGCAATCTGACTTTGCTGACAAATACCAAATATTTGCAAACATGTTCCAGTCAATCCTTTACTAGCCTGCAGGGATGCTTACAGGTCTCGGAAATGTCCCCCCTGACTCTGTGGCAATAACTTTGTCTCATCCCTCTTCCTCTCAGCCCATCGGTGAGCCAAAGGCACTGGCTGTGCTTGGCAGTGGGGGCTGAGCCGGCCAGCGTGGCAGCTGGTCCTCCACAGCATCGCACCCATCGAGAACATCAGGGCTGGGGGGATTGGGATGTCGGTTAGAGGGAAGCCATCCATCAGCCCCTCCCTTCCAGCTTCCCTCTGAAAACGCCTGCAAGGAAATTATTAAAATGCATCCCTGCTGATCCCCTCTGGCCTCATCTGCCGAGGTGTAAATTAGAGGAGCAGATGTGTGAGTTAGGTGTGTGCTGCTTTTTCAGATGAGCTGCCGTGCCGGCTCAGCGCCGCCACCACCTCCTGTGGCAGTGCCGTGTCCCTGTGCCAGTGCCGTGTCCCTGTGTCCCTATGCCAGCACCGTGTCCCTGTGCCAGTGCCGTGTCCCTGTGTCCCTATGCCAGCACCGTGTCCCTGTGCCAGTGCCGTGTCCCTGTGTCCCTATGCCAGCACCATGTCCCTGTGCCAGTGCCGTGTCCCTGTGTCCCTATGCCAGCACCGTGTCCCTGTGCCAGTGCCGTGTCCCTGTGCCCCTATGCCAGCACCATGTCCCTGTGCCAGTGCCGTGTCCCTGTGTCCCTGTGCCAGTGCCGTGTCCCTGTGTCCCTATGCCAGCACCGTGTCCCTGTGCCAGTGCCGTGTCCCTATGCCAGCACCGTGTCCCTGTGCCAGCACCGTGTCCCTGTGCCGTGTGGCAACTGGTTGGGTGGCTGGACTCAACCTCACGCCACTCGACAGAGAACACGAGAGCGAGAGAACAGTGTTTTGCTTTGATAGTTTATCTGCCTTAAAGGTGGGGATCATGTAGCTTCCCCACATCATAAATTGTGAAGATTACCTAATTAACACTTGGAAGGGTTGCTGGAGAGCTAAACGAGACCTTAGGAGACATAAAATGTCATTTGCTTTTCAATGAAGAAAGGGTGAAGAGGTAATCTTACAGACAAGCATACGTGTGCTGTCACATGCCTTCTGCGCACCCCTCGCCGCAGCCCCCTGCCTGGTTTGGTTGCGTGTGCCCGTCTGTGTGTGCACACCCTGGCTGGAGGGGAGGGCTCGAGCATCTTCTGCTTTCTGCTTCCTGGAGGCTGGACAGACATGAAAGCGAGTGTGCAGGGATGCTCGCTGCCCAGGGTAGAGCGATCTCTGCTCTGCTCCTCTGCTGCACCCTTGGCTGCACTTTGAGAATATGTACAGCCAGCAGACTGACTTTCCCATATTTTATATCCAGATTAAGGCTGTAAGACATCAGGGTGGATCCAGATCTCTCCTTCCTTTCCTCTCCTCCTAAAATTTCAAGCAGCCAGAGAAGGTTGCACACAGACCAAGAGGAGAAATTTTTCATAAGCTTCACCAAAGCCAAATCCCCCAACATTTAACTGAAAAGTAGTTTCTGAAGAGCTGTTAGCTCTTCAGTGTGGTTTCTGTGTCAGCCCCAGGAACATGGCTGAGGTGTCAGCCATGCACGCAGAGCTCAGCACTGGCTGCAGAACCTGCCAAGCACCAGGGCTGGATAACCCACCCAGCCACACCAGGGCCGAAATAGCTGGTTTGAAGCTAGTTTGGGGCTCTGGGCACACACTTGGGTCCCCGCTGTGTACACATCCCCGGTTCGCCTCCAAAGGACCATGAGGAACCCTTGCCAGGTCTTATGTTACGTTCTTTTTTCCATCTCAGCCTGCTGTTGACAGTACTCGTAGCAGCAGTCAGGCACCACGGAGCTCATATCAAAATCCACCTCTGCTTTCGTGGCCAAATTACCCTCCCAGCTATCCAGGAACCCGTAACAAAACCTCATGGCTTATGTGCTCGATGGTCTGTCTGTGACGCACAGCAGAGTTGTTCTCCCTCTCTACGCTGCCATCCCACACAAAGAAATCCAAGCCTTTTTATGGTGCGTTTAACCTGGAGCTCTACCTCCCTGTAGGGATATGGCTGGGATTTTCAAACGAGACCACTGGGAATGTGTTGCTCGATTCCAACTGTGTTTCAGGGGATTCGGCCAACAACTCACAACCTCTTTTAAAAACTCAGAGAACAGCAATGGAGATAATTTGCAGGTTGTCCACAGAGGCAGACTGCTCAAGGTTCATTGCAATACCAGTTGTATGTTATCCCATTCATTGTCTCATTCTAGTTACCCATTTTCCTGGAAAGCCAAAGAGTTGGACACATGAATTGGCTAGACAAGGTTCTTCTTTCAACTGTCACTCTCCATTTAGAAATAATACCTAGAAAGATCTTTTTCTAGAGTCTTAAGCCGTCAGCCAGGGCAAACAACTGCTTATTACAAGAGCTCAGATCCAAACTTTACCACCATTCATGGGGAGCTGGATCCAAGCTTTTGGTTTGGCTGATGACAAAGAGAGGCAAGCAAAGTAAACCCAGATCTGAACTCCTCACTGTGTCAGCAGCCAGGGACTGCTCTGCTTCCAGCTTATTGTCACAAAAGCCCGTGGCCTGAGCTGCAAAATCCATTCTGAAGCATCAGGACAGAAGTGTTTGGGTAAAAATGCATTGCTGCTGCTGGTAGTAAATAAATACATGAAGCAAGACCTACTGTGGAAAAGAAAACTGCACCTGAGCAGTGAGCTGCACCCCCAGGATTTGCACCCCAGACTTGCTGGGTAGCTGCCATCTCAGGGACGTAGCTAGCACTTGTCCCAGGCGTTTCTGAAAGCTGCGAGTGTTTCCTGGGCCGCAATCCAGCCCAAGGGGCTCCGGTCCCTGGCTTAGGTGACATACAGCACAGCTGCTCGGGGGGCAGGAGAGAGGCAAGAGCAATGCGGACAGCGCGTATCATGCTATCTGATCCAAGGAATCACAGCTGACACACCAGCAAGCCTGGACAGGCATCGCTGCTGCTGTCTGTAAAAGGGCAGGGGAAAGCACTTTGCAGGGGACGAGATTACCCGGCACATCGGCTGGATGCTCCTCCAGTGACATAGCAGCCGACCTCCATCACAGAACAAATTCTCCCCTGATCCCTCACTTCACTGCACAGACACAAACATGAACTGGCCTTTGCAGCTGAAGGAAAAGGGCAACTGGGTTTCTTTTCTCTGTCAGCCCTGTCCAGACCACTCAGATGTTGAGAGACTGAAATTCCTGGAATTTTTTGAAGCCTGAAGGCTACTGAAGTGCAACCGGTTCCATGCCATTGACCTTTGAATGGTAATGTTTGAGGACTGTTTTCGTCACAGCAATGGTAAGAAACTGTAAAAGGAAAAGCTCCAAACCCCAGATTTTCTTTTAGACACGATACCAGGAGGCAGATTTAGGGGAAAAAAATATGATTGCAAGTCTTAGCACAGATAAAGAAAGCTCCATCCTACTCTTCAGCACTTAAATTCTCTTTTCCAGTAAAATGTGCCCACTGAGCTGGGGTGTTTCCCAAGCAAAGGCAAGTTTCTGAGCCGTGTTGTCAGATGCCATTCCGATGGGCACACGCCTGAATGCTCTGCTGAACCTCTGTCTGCCAAAGCACCTCTCAGCTGAATACCTGGTAGCTGCTGGAGCTTATAGTGCTGAGGATCCTGATGGGACAGAGCCCTCACAACCTACTTAAAAATCAAAATATAAGCAAGCCAGTTCCTGCTTGGTTTGGTTTTACCTGCCCTTGCCAAACATCACCTTCAGTTTCCAAACTTGGTGCTGTCCTTAGGACCAGGAGGATAATTAGGCTCGTTAGGCTGGACGATGAGTGAGTCCAGGCTCCCATCCCTCTTCCGCGGTACTTGGGAATTTTACTCCATGGTCTGTTTGAGCCATATCCTAAAATAAAAGAGGCCACACGTGAAAAAGGCAAGAAAAGCAATCTCCAAATGCCCTGTGCCTAGCAAAGCCAAGGGCTGCACACACCACTCTGACGGCTATTACAGAGTTTCATTGCTGTTTCTCTGGAGATGGGTGCTCCAGCCTGGCCCGGGGGTCTGGTGAACCACCCTCTGTCCTGGATGATGGGCTCATGCAGCGTTACCTTCTTCCCTTCAGGACACAGGCATTTTGATTTTACTCATGGGCCAAAAAATGGTCAACTTGCTTTATTCCCACATCTGCTTCAGGTGGGCATTGTGTCCATCTCAAAGAGTTGGACACCAGCCCAAGGCTGGAAGGTTTTAGGACTGTTTTGTGCAATGGAAAAAGTCTATGGGGTGAGGTGGGGGGGGGGGACAAGCCAGTAGAAATGTTGTGCTGCTTCCAGCCCGTCCTTACTGAACCTTTTCATGTCTTTTTTTTAAATTATTTTTTTAATTTTAGTCCATAAGCAAAAGTTGAAGTTGTGTTTCCAATCTAGAAGAACAACATGGAGTCAGCGCTCTCCACAGCACAGCTCCAGGTCCTCCCACCTGCCTGTTTAGACCTGGTTTTCATGCTCAGTTTGTGCTAGGATGCTCTTCTCTGCAATCCTCGGAGAGAGCCTGGCCCGGGGGTCTGGTGAACCACCTCTACTAACAAATACAAACAGAAGAACCTTGATTGCCACTCAAATTAGCAGGTGGGAAGAAACAATGCTCTCATTAAATCATACTTAGCAGTCCAAAAGACTAATCTCTCTGTTCACATAAGGGTTAGGGGAAAAAAGCAGCTCTCAAAGGGTTTAAGTTTTGGGCCCATCACTTTGCTGTGCATCTGGCCCTCCCACACTGTCTGGTTTGATGTAAATCTGTCACACGGGGACTCTGTGTACTCAGAGCTCTCCACTTCCACGCACTGTCTGCAGACACGTGTGTGTGAGAGCTATACATCACCAGCCTGTGCTCTCCAATAAATTAGCAGAAATACCGTGGCATTACATGTGATCTGGCTGCCAATCAAGGAGAAACTCTCATGGTCCTTTCTGATATTCATAGCAGGGTTGCAGCCGTCCACTACCCGCTACGAAAACTTGAGCGCACAGAGCTGGGCACGTCTCACACACAAACCCTGGGCTTGGTCTCCCCGCTGCCCGGAGTGGCTGCAACAGCAGCAGGGGAGCTAGATCATAAAAAGAGCACTAAATAAACCCAATCTTAGTGCCAAGGTTGATACAAAAAAAGGCCATAAAAAGCAGGGACAATAAAAAAGAAAAATGCATGTCAACAACAGAACCTAGACACTGACATGAAGGGATTTCATTTGGAAAAGACTGCTTAAAATTCCCTCTTCTGAAAGTGATGGGCAGCTCTTCTCCTAGCAGGATTATTGCTTGCACATACACACACGTCAGCTTGTATTCATAGCCCTAAAATGTTCCTGTCAGTTATAGACGCCACAAACACCAGCAAGACTTGAGATCCTGCTTCCCCCCGACCCCAACCGCCCCCCGCCAGTGTTACTGCATCTATCATTGGTCCCATCCTCATCTTCACCTGAGCATATGTTGCAGGAGGAGAAATATAATTAAGTTTGGAAAAATTCATTTGAGCTAACCAGATGTCTTGCACCACCTTGAACGTGTTTCCCACACCTTAATTAGCAGAGGGAAAGTCACAGCCTGCGGCTGAGCAGCATGGGCTGGGTTGGGGGCTGTGGGCAACCCCTGCCCCATTGAAGACCAGACAGACTTTGCTCTCTGGGAATGCATCCTGCAGAGGCTTTCGGAGGGCTGTCATGGATAGGGAAGGACTCAACCTCTGTTCATCACCTGTACACACTCAGGTGGCCTACGTACAGATCGGGGCTGCGGGCTTGATTTATTACAGCCAGATGAGCGTGGTGACGTGTTCGCAGGCTGAATCCACAGCACTAATTTGTGTAGTTACTCCTGGTGCTCACTGGGCAGGGTGGTGGTGGATGGGCAGCGACACAGCAGCACTCGGGCTGTGCAGTCACAGGAGCTGCATGTGCCAGATCAGGATGAGCTGTGTGACACGGTCAGCCACCAATTACTGGTGAAAACAGCATTTCCATACTGCTCTTTTACAAGAAACGCTTCCTTAGGCTGTAACACGTTGCAGGGTACTCGAGCCTGCCAGTCAGGGCCAGGTATTTACAGACCAGCAGTTTGCACAGAGCAGCACTCTGCAAAAACCTTCCACTCCTCTGCCAAAGCCTTAAATCCCTCCGACAGCCTTCAGGTGAACTCGTGGCCTGCAAAGAGAGAAGGGAGCCTGCAGGGGGGATGGAGCAATGCTGGGAAGCCCAGAGACAGTGGGGAGCAGAGGGGAGAAGTGATGCTGCCGGGAAGAAGCCGGACACTGCCCAGGTCACCCTCCTGCCAGCCCAGAGGGACGCTCGCGCCAGGGGAGGGTTTTCCTGTCTATGTCCATGCTGTGCACCCACTCTCTAGGGAACTGGGCACAGGCTATTTCTGTACTCCATCAGTGGCCAGGCGTGACAGGGTATTCCTTTCCCAGCCCGGCTCTCACCCCAGGGCCAGGCTTTCTTCTCCCGTCCCACCCAGCTCGCTGGGTCCCTGCCAGAGGCGCCGGTGCCGAGGGAAGGGTGACACAGCACTGCTCTCCCTGGCTGGACTGCGGAGGGATAGGGGAGGGACTTGGTGCTCTTCTCTAACTTGTGCCCTTGCTACCCTCCTACTCTCATCTCTGGATGACCAATCCCACCGTGGTTTTGTCAGAGTGACCATGGCCGTGTTGCATTCCCACCAGGGATGCACCTTCCCTCACCAAGAGCACCCTGATATTTGCCAAGTTCACACCTCACCTGTGCAAAACCCCAAAACAACACCCCATGACTGACATGACACCCCATTTCTATATCCTCATCCACATTTGGAAACAGCCAGGACAGACCCACCTTGGTCCCAGTCTCCAGCAGGAACAGCCGTGCCTGTCCCCGTGGCGGCTGTGGCAAAGCTGTGTCAGGGCAGGCGCAGAGGCATGGGGGCTGCCTGGGAACAGGGCTCTGGTTTTGGGCTCAGCTGCCACACACCGTCTGTAACCCCGGCTGGGTTTCAGCTGCTGGCCGAGCAGAGCGGTACCCGTCCCCCCGCACCCTGGGAGCCGTCGTGTTGTGCCGTACGGAGACAAAAATACTTCCCCAGCTGCTGCCCACCTGGTGCCTGAGACGA
The DNA here is from genome assembly GCA_020800305.1 of Porphyrio hochstetteri. NCBI lineage: Eukaryota > Metazoa > Chordata > Aves > Gruiformes > Rallidae > Porphyrio > Porphyrio hochstetteri. The sequence continues at coordinate 2,423,538 of CM036923.1, read as the reverse complement.
GTTGAGGAAATGGCAATAAGAAACTGAAAATAAAAGGCTGAAAAGAGATAGATACGGGGCTTGCACCAGAAGTGAGAGCGCTAAAAATAGCGGTGATATGATCCATCTATGCTACAGGTCATAATTAACCGCTCTCGTGTCTTTGGACATCAAGCAAGTGCCTCTGCAGCAATAGGAAACTCACAGGGGTTTAACAGCCGAGACAGCGTGTCCTGGGCTCCCGGCATGGCACCGCCAGGAATAGATGATATGTGGATGGGCCCTGGGCCAGCTGATGCTGGGCACTGGTGGGTTGTTATCCCCCTGCCACCACACTTTTTCCCCTGCTGCAGAAGTGTGGGGGTCTCCAGGAGATGAGCCAGCGCCTCTTGCAGGGTGAGGGGCAGGCAGGGGTGGGTGGGCACCAGCCCGGGGGCTCTGTCACCCCGTTGGGAACAAGCCCACTGCTGTATCCCCAGGAGCTCGTGGGAGATGGGTTCACGGACAGGATGTAGGAGCTGCTCACAGTGACCTGCTCAAGGTTCTGGTGGCACTAACATGTCCTTTGTGGTGGATTGGAAAGGAGAAGTCGCAGCTCTGAGTCAACTTCGAGTCTGGAGATATGTGACTGGTGCTTTCTTGACTGCCCCATGCTGGGCAGCAGCACAGTCCCTGGAGCCTTCCCAGTGCTCCCACACAGCCATCTGCCCCGTGCTGGGACCAGTGCTGGGCAGTTGGTTTGGTTGCAACCCAGGCTTTTGTCCAAACCCTACTCCATGCCCAACCGATTGGAATGATCAAGGCGAGAGGCCTGGATGTGTCCTGTCCCTGTGCCCCCCCCGAAAGCCCCTCTAGGCTGTACCCGTTCTCCAGCTCCAGCCCTCCCACCACATGCCTGTTGTGCAGAGCACAGCAACGTCGCCCCTGCCGAGGGGGACCCCTTGTTCCTCAGGGTGCCCCATTGCACCAAGGGAAAGTGGTTTTACACCAGCGAGCTTTACCAGGGGCTGTGTGGGGGGAGCTCGTGAGCTGAGTGCGATAACACTGTCGCACAGGGAAGGGGGGCTCTGCGCCCCACTGCTCTGCCCACCTCAGAGCCCCGCGGCTCCAGGCAGCTGCCCTGTAAGAGTCATGGGGGGGCTCCGGCAGATCAAAACATCACAGTCATTTAAAAGGGACCTCCTTTCAAGTCACCCTCTGCCCGATGGTTAGTGTCTGCAAATACAGGACACTGTGCATGGGATCGAGGGGAAAGTTTTTTCTTTGATTCCTCTGGAAACAGAAAACTGAGCTGCTATTCCCTGGAAACATCTGACTCCAACGTTATGACACTGCAATAGAGGAGAAATTCAACACCGCAACAACAGCCCTTGGCTAATCCATTTTCTTTTCTGGGACTGGGAAAGCTCAGACTAGGAAAGGATGTTTAAAACCAGTTCAGGTCTGAGAGCGAGTGACAGTTAAAACCAAAATGAAATAGGGAGGGATTTTAAAAACAAATGATGACTTAATCATGATCCAAAGTGAAGCTGAAACAGCTACGAGCTGTCAAGAATATGCGTTCCTTATTGCCTGTGAAGAAGCCTGATGTGAGCTGCGTGCTGGGAGCCCTTGGAACAGCCCAAGGTCCCGCTGTACTGAAACTGCCTGTAACCGCTGTGCTCAGCGGGAAAGGTGAGCACTGGTGTCTTTGCAAAAGCCCATTGCAGCTCATTTGGGTCCCCAGTCAGACGCCAGATCCCAGCCTGCACCCCCTTCACACCCTGGCTGTAAATCCTGCGCGGAGCCTCTCTTACCTCTTGTGTGACCAGCCCCGGGGGGTTCACGCCTGGCCCAGCAGATGCATGTATCCCATACGTTCCTGGGGGTAACGTTACACAGTGGACACCAGACGTAGCCTGATGCCCTGTGAGAAGGGCCAGGCGCAGGGACGAGCCAAGCGCCCAGCGCGAGGAGGGTGGACAGCTGGGCTCGGGCAGCCGTAGCTATGCAGGGCTCCGGGGGACAGACATGCAACAGAGTTATCCTGGGTGTGAACAACTCAACGCTTTCTCATCAGTGAGCACACGTCTGCTCTCACGACTCCTCTCCCTGCCCGCAGGTCCTGGCGCTGCTTCTGCAGAGTGTACAGAGGGTGTTTAAGGAGACTGAAGGGCACTGCGGCCGTCTGGGGCTGAGATTTAGCAGAACTCTGGGTTTCATGGCACAGCCAGCTCAGTCCTGACTGTCACAGACACAGCACCAGAGCAGGCAGAGCCACCTGATGCCAACTGCATGGCCGTGGCCAAGGGTGCATCCCGCTGATGGCATCGGGTGCATCCTGGAGACCTGCTGCACCTGCAGACCTGGCTGGCTGGACGCAGAAGAGCTTGAAAGTCACAACGTTATTTTCTCCCATTCTCCCTATTTTTGGTTTCAGATTCTTGGATGTCTCCTGCCTACTCACCAAATATGTGACAAGGAGTAGGTTTGAGATAGTAACAATATTAAGATGAGTCAAAGTGCGGCATGAGCTCACACAAAGCTCCCATAAATGCAGAATAAAAACCTCTCAGCAAAAATAACAGTGAAGGAGCAGTCAGGGAGGCAGGAGATCCTCAGGAACAGCCCAGGGAGCTCTGGAGGATTGCAGGCTCAGCAGGGTCCTTGACACTGCAGCATAGGAACCTCATGGAGACTGGGACACTTTGGATGTGCTCTGCTTGGCACAGCCCAGGCTGAACTGAGGAGGCAAAATCCTGAGAATGATGGAAACAATCATAAAGTGAGTTGACTGTGAAAAGGGTAAGACTGTCCTGACCTCCTTCATGTGACCTCCTGAAAAGCCCCGGCTGAAGGGATGCCTTATCTGTGACATTTAAATCTATGCCAGAGTCAGCAGTGAAAGAAGCTGACCTGCCCCAGGCACAGTACGGAGCCCTCCGGAGCCTCCCCGGGTCCCTCTCCAGCTTAATTCTCCTCCAACAAAGCCACAGAGGTCTTTCAGCCAGCTACTGTTGCTTTTAACTTCTCTCTGGTACGATGGTGAACCCCAAGCCCAGCTGTGGTACCCAGGAATGGAAGCCAGGACCTGAGCAACCTGCACAGGAAGGAACCCACAGGCTGGGAAACGTGCGTCTGCCACCCGCTGATCCTGCAGCGGGGATGGGTTTGGGGAGGAGGCCAGTCATTTACAGCTCCCAAAACAAAGCGAGCCCAGTTAAACACCATGCTCGTTTCTTGACCACTTTGGGGAAGACCCCAAGAGCCTTAGTGATAGAAGGCACACATTCACCCCCAGCCAGCAGCTTAGGGGCTGATCTTGAGGCAGGTGCTGGAGCGGGGAGTGCTGTAATGGGGTTTAAGAGCCATGGGGCAGCACAGGACACGGCCCCAGCCTGGGGGAGTCCAAAAAACTCGATGGAAAAAGTGGGGAACAGCAGAAATGGAAACAAGCCAAATGTTAGAGGGCCACATCAGCCCATGGAACAGGCTAAACTGAAGCGGCAGATGTCTCAGAGCTTGCACACGTGCTGGTTGGGTGGAGAAGATGGGAAACCAAGATTATAGAAAGCAGCAGAGATGGGAGAAAACCGGCTTAGAAACCTCGTGGACAAGCTCAGTGTTTGCCAAGAGGTGCACGGTGCTGGGAAATGCCCCTTGCTGCGGGCACAGCCGGGACCCAGCCCAGCATGCTCACGTGCCGCGAGGAAGAGTGAGCCCAACCTTCTTCTGGGTAAGGGGAAGCACTGGCTTGGGAATAAACCAGTTCTCTGAGGAGGAGAAAAGGAAAGATCCTGAAGTCTAAAGTTGTTGCTGCCCTTGTTCTTCTGTCATGGCAAGAAAGGAACTCAGGGTATTCTCTGGGCAAATCTGATTTCTCTCCTCCCTTCTCATGCCCCCACCTTAAGACTTGCAGCATTCTTAATCCCACAAGAAGTGAAGCAGACACTTCCCAGGGGCACATGAATAGCCCCATTGAAGTCATGTGCTGTGACCTTATGTGTGTGCTTAGAAGTCTGCAGGATTGTGGCTGTGGAGCCTGGGTGATTTTTGGGAGGAGTGACCGTGACACCCTAAGCACCCCACAGAAACTAAAGATACCCAGACCACGGCCTCAAAGCCGCTCATCTAGCAGGTACATTGCATTAGTAGGCTGCTTTCCTAGGGAACCTGCTTTGCAGGGGGGTTGAACTCAATCTCTGAAGGTCCCTTCCAACCCCTAAAATTCTGTGACTCATGGCACAGTCCAGGTGGCTGTCCTTGGGCCACCTCTTGGGACTTTGCTCAGCTCCAGCGCTTGGTCACAGCCCTGACTGGCCCAGGACAGTCCCTGAATTTCAGTTACCAATATAAAACATTTAACATTCCCCAAATGGGTATGTTTGACAAAATCATTTCGTTATTACACTTTCAAAAGCATCCTGGAAAGCACAGCACTGTCAGGCATATAAAACTCCAAGCTATTGAAAGCCAATAGGTTCTTCCACCCTCCATGGCCATAAAACCTGCAGAAATAAAGATGCTGGATGCTGATGCTATTTAAAGGGTGGGCACAGCATCCTGTCACCATATGGTGATGTGGCACTGGCCAAGTCCCTCGATTACACTGTGTACATGGCAAGGGCTCATTTCTCACTAGCATCCAGCCTTCCTCTTGGAGCATCCCTGGGCACCCCACATCATGTCCCTGCCTCCTCGCAGGGTGAGGAGCTTTTCCCAGCACAGTATTTGCGTTAGCTGGTCGACTGGCTTATTCCTGTCACATAGTATTTTTTATATCTTTAATCAGAAGCTATAAAATCCAGGAAATGTGGATTTATGGCCTATAAAAGGTTTAGAAGAGCTGTGACCTACTGGCTTATGTAACTTCACTTACTGCTGGCCTTAGATGGGGCTCCTTTCGCAGCGACCCACTAAGCTCATTTTGTAGCACATCTTTATTTGGGCTCTGTCAGAGACACAGTGACATCAGCCAGTCGCTGGGTTCAGAGATGGGGGCTTGGTGGGTGCGTGGGCACCCGCTCCGCGGGGCAGCAGAGGTGGGCAGCTCCAAAGTTCAGCTTCTCCCCAGGAGCCTGGCTGCATCAGAGTGGAAAATAACTCCATCTCAGTCTTGGATGTTGGTGGCCCCGGGTGCAAGAGGTTTGCTGGGAGGGGTGGTGGGAGCGTCCCTTTGTCAGCCCTCACCCATCCGTTTAGGTGATGCCAAGTCAAAGTCTCTGAGGAGGCAAATACAACGGCAGGGGTGCACCCACCTCTGCCTGCAGGAGGGGCTGGGCCAGGAGAGATGATGGCCCAGGGCTCTGCAGTGCTTCTCAAGCAACGCTGGAGCTGCAGGGATGAGCCCAGAGCATTTCTCTGTCACAAGCCACTCTGATGCCATCACCTTGGAGGCTTCCCCACAGATTTGCTCCTTGTCCAGCACCGGCATGTTCTTCCATTATGGAGCAACATCTCCCAGTTACAGGCAGCACCAGCAGCTTCCACCCACTGGGCATCGCTCTGCCTGCCAGGGACTTGCTCAGGTTTACCACCAGCCCTTCCCAGCACTGTCTGGGAGCTCCAAGCAGTGCTGTTTCTCTGGGAAGCGCAGCTAGCTGGACCATACCCATGAAACAAATCAGTGCCCTCCTCTCAGGACTGCTCCGCTACACCCCAAATCCGCACGTCCTGAGGCTTATTAACCCTCCCATCTGGTTTGGCTCCAAGTGCTAAAAGTCTGCAGGCAGCACCCACACCAGGATCTGGCTGCCTCCACACAGCACCTCCCACCGCCCGGCCAAAGCAGCCCCACTTTGAGTAATCCCAAACACCCCCTGAACCAGCTGCAGGCCAGGGTGTCTTCATCCCGATTGCCTGGTGAGTAACTTCAGCCCCCTTGAGAAAGGCACTGCTGTTGTGCAGGGTGCCTGGTGGCTGGAGGGGAAGGCAGGGTTTGCAGTACCAGTGATTTATTTCATTTTTGATGAGAAGTGACAGGAGCTGCCCGAGTTCAGTGCACATGGGCTGCAAGATATCCTTAGAAATGGAATTTGTACAAACAAGAGAGGAAACTGCAGCAGCTGTGGAGATTAGCAAACACTCCTGTGTCTCTTGTCCAAACACCAAAGTTTCCCTGGAGGAAGGGGTGCTGCCCACTGCGCCCAAGGTTTGGGTCTAGAGCAGCCAGACAGACAGAAGACCACCATCCCTGAAAACCCTCCAAACTGCATCTGTCTGACCTGCACTTCCTGACCATTTCAACCAGCTCTGTACCTCGTTTGCTCTTTTGGGAGTCAAACCCAGACCTATAATTTATAGCATGTGGATCCCAGCCTAAAGCGACGCTGTCTGAGCAGCAGCAAGAAGCATGGTCCAGCCTCAGGTTGTGCAACCCTTGCTCAAGGCACAAGGAGCCCAGGGAAGCCGGCTGTAACCTCAGGAGGGAAATAGGGAATCAAATTGTCACTTCATCGGCAGGGTGAGCCCAACCAGCGCTGCTAGCTCTCCTTCACAAGCTGAAAACACTCCTTAGGACTCTGATTGACTTCTTCCTTTGTCTCTAAGATCACACCTTACGGTGCTTGCAAAACCCAGCCCATAGAACAGGAACACCTTCAACACTCAGGTGCTGCTGTTGGCCTGAAACACTGCTGCCAGCTCTGGCAGAGGTTTCTTAAAGTCTCTTCATTCCTCCACAGTTTCCTCCACACTTGCTTTTGTACTGTGTGTCCCCCATTTGTATGATTCCCAGGCTGGGCGACCAGTGAGAACACATCCAGGGCAAGGCTGGCTGCCCTGGGCTCCTCTGGGACCCCGGAACGGTGACAAACCACCTCTGCTGCTGTCTCATGAGAGGAGCTCGGATGCCTTTGGCCTCTCCAGTGAGCCCCACAGCAGTTGCAGCTGCTTCTCATGAGAACGGCCTGGTTACAGGCATTTTACCTTCCCAGTGCCAAATAAATGGCTTTTGGCCATCAGAGCACTGAGCCTCTTACAGCTGGGGACCAGACTGGCAGTGTCTGAAAAGCTGCAAGACCAGCCCCACAGGGACCACAGCACAAGCTCCACCTTGCCTTGCATCTGGAGCGAGAGCCACACACCTGCCTCTCTCTTCCCAGATCAGTGCAGCAGTTCAACCATGGCAACTTCAGGCTTTACCAGAGATGGGAGTTGCTATGGTGCCTTCCAAGCACCCCAAGAAGTTCAGAGGTTTGGCTGAGAAACAACCCTTCAACACTGACAAAGGCCAGTCACCCGACCCGCTGTGCCAAGCCCATGGCATGTCGGTTTGAGAGCACAGCATCACCCAAAAGGCAACAAAACTGTTTCCTCACCCTCACCGCATGAAGTTTTGACTCTGTCCTGGTGTTTTCCATGATGGTGTTGCCATTCAGACACTGCCAGCGGTGTTCTGGTGCCATCTCCCCTCGAGCTGTCTGTTCTGATTTTCCCTTCCCAGCCGTGGGTAACTACAGCCCCTGCAGCAAGGCAAGCGTGGGGACCTCTGAGTTTGATCGCCACTGCCAGGGGCAGACGCTGCTCCCCCTGCACCTCTGAGGTCTGGCTGGGCACAAGGACCCCAGCTGCAGCATCCTTCTTTCCCATGAGAACCGAGGTGCAGGCACATCTGCCAAGGGCAGAGGAGCTTCTTGTGCCAGTGAGCACCCGCAGAGAGTCTGAGTCACCCGGACTCTGGTGGGATGCTGCACAATTCACCTCGCTCATCGCAGGGATCTTCATTACCTTTTGGGCAATTTTGAGAATTCCATTCTCCCTGCCCACACACACACCCTGCTGTTCTCTCATTGAACACATCAATTAGCAGCCAAAAAGGTCCTCAGCATCTTTTCTCTCCTGGATCCAGGCTCCCCCATCAGCCTTTAACACCATTTCCCAATGCAATTACCCACCCCAAACCTCTGCCAGGTCTGACCCGAAGCACTGAAACTCTTCTCACATGATCCACGTGCTTCTCATCCCCAGAGACGTGTCTCTGCTGTCATGGGGAGCACAAGCCACCGCCCCAGGTGAGCGGGGACAGAGCCGTGCATGGTGGCAGCGCCTGCCAGGACTGTTCCACAGCGGCACAGGAGATGTAACTGGTGGAAGGCCCTAACACTTCAACTCGTTCTCAGTACTTGCCACATCTAGAGGAATAACCCCAGGAGTTCCAGCTGCCTTTGCAAACCAGGGAGCTCCCTGGTTTCCTGCTTTGTTCCCCCTGGGATGCAGAGAGCCGCACCATTTCCCATCAAACCCATTGTTTCTGCAAAGCTGAAGCCGAGTCTTGATGCCTGAAGGAGCAGCAGGCTGCAGGGTGACCTACAGTTCTGCCCTACTCTGGCTGCCTCCTCCAGGCAGGACACAAGGACCTGGGGTCTGACCCAGCCCAGCACTTAACAGCTTTTTTTTTCCATTCCTTGAGCTCACCACAAGCAGTTTGATTTTAAAAGGATGACCCTGAGAACCACATCTGCAAGCCAGGCCACGAGATAAGCACAGTGATGATACCAAAATGACATACTGCCACTGCTGCCACGCTGGTCTGGACACAGGGACATGGCTGGCAGTGGCTCCATCCCTGCCAGTGCAGGGCAGGTGCTGGCCCCAGGCTGACCCCATACAGAGCTCCCCATCTCGGCCCCAGGCGCCAAAAGGTGGGTGTGAAAAGCAGATGTGGAGTGTGGAAAGGTGCCCAACACTCTTCCATTTCAGCTCTGACTGGAGAGACCCTACAAAGCAGGAGCCCACGGGCACCATGACATCGTGTAAAGAGATGGCAGGGATGGCAGCAGCCCTCCCTGTCACGGCAGATCCCACCTACGTGTCCCAGGGCCCAGGTCTTAGGTCTTTTTCCTTTTCCTAAGCACTAGGTGCCCCAGGCTGGCGAGGTCACAGCCACCTCCAGGCCTAGCTCTTAGCAGGGCCATAGCAGAGCAGACACATATTCCCCACATTGCAGAGGTGAAGATGAAGCCCATCTTCTGAGCCCCTCAGCGACCAACCGCTCGGATCCTCCTCTCCTTTCCAGGACCGCTGACACCACAGCTTCACCTTGAAGCGCTCTCACAGGAAACTTGAAACCTGGGTGTTGAAAGGCAAGGGGAAGAGGATACTCCAGCCAGAGTTTCCCTGTAGGTCTCCATGTTCTCTTGCAATTGTAAGAGCTCCATCTTGTGTCTACACACCACAGTCTGTGCCCAGCCTGCGGCTTCCCATCTACAGTCACAGGCACCAAGCCACGGTGCTTCTCAGCAGCTCCCATCTTACCATCGCTTCCCAGAGTGGTTTGTAAAGCTGGGAAACAGTTCTCCTGCTCGGGTTTGTCATCCAAAACAGCTTTTCAAAGACACTAACTATAACCATGCAAAACTGCAACGAGTGCCGAGCGTGGCGCTGTGAGCCTGTGGTCCAAGGCCACAAGGCCTCCTCAAAGCTTCTTGTACAGTAGCCATAAACTTGTGCATCAGAGATCATCATGGTGCTAAGTAACATTTACAGACTGCACTGCTCAAACAGCTTTCAAATTGAACACATGATGACAAAGAGGCACATGAAGGCAAGAAGGAACCTTGTTTTGGTTTACTGTTCCGTTGTAGGAAGAGAAATTAAACAAATCTCAGTAAGTTGGAGGTGTAATTTCCAGCAAACAAGGATTTTCCAGTAAAGGCCATTCACACTGAAACAGTTTTACTGCTGTCAGAGTATTAACATTTTATGTATTCTGATTACCTCTTTCTGTAGGAGACCAGTGGAAACCATGGAACATTTTTAGAGCCTGCCAAAGAAAGGGCAAGTGCTTCTCCCATCACAGCCATGCTCACTGCAGAAGGGCCTGGGTGTTTAGTGGCTTAAAGCTTCAGTTTCCAAATACAATCTGTAACATCTTAACCTAGTTCACTGCTCTGTTGGCACCTCTCTCTCTCTCAACACAGGATCTGAAAAATTCAATTACTTACCCACAGGCCTGAGGTGCTGCCAGAAGAGCTCCAACATGTCCAGAGTCAAGATTTACACTTCTTCCTATTTAATATGCACACACTGGCTCAGCACAGTGTGATGACATGATGGGCAGGTGACTGGACACATCCTGAGAACAACCACTATGGTGGAGAGGGACATTTGTCAGTACCTCTGCTCTGGAGAGGCAAAAAACTTGTGAGAAAACCCCCCCAAGAGAATTGTTTTCTTTTAAGCACCAAGAAGATTAATTTGAAGTTAGTCTACCAGCAGCTACAGGACACTGCACACTCTGTTTCTGAGGCATGGACGGTGCCTCCATTCCTATGTGCAAACATGGAGTATTTGCATCCTACAGGTATTTGTGTTTATATAGGCTCTTCCTGGCTGCCAGGGAGAAGCAAGGGCAGCAGATGACTGCACAGACAGGGCAGGACAAGGGACCAGAGGGCACCGTGCTGTGAGCATGCTGGGGGACAGAGCCTGGGCACCGCACGACATGGGGCCACCCCCAGCCCTTCCAACAAGGGCTAACCAAACCCTTCCAGCCGCTCACTACCTGCTGACCCAGGGAAGCCGCTGGCAGAGGAGCCCACCAGAAGTTCAACCCCAGCTCTAGCAGAGCACCCTGTGCCTGCAGCTGGACTGGCTCTCCTGTCACCAAGTCCTCAGCCTTCTGCCACCCCAGCGTGCCACCCCTTTGCTGCGCGGGAAGCGGCGAGCACAGACCCAGCTTAGATGGCTCTGCCGTGAGGCGTTACAAACACCTGAAAGCCAAACCTGGCCTGGGCCTGTTTGAGCCGAGCTGTAGCTCAGCGGATCTCCTCCAGCCCCTTGCCCTGTGACTCAGTGGGTCTGGGCCGTGCAGGAGCCGGAGGAGCAGGGTGTTGTTTGGGAACCTGTCAGCAAGTTAAGTTCTTCAGAGCTTTTGCTTACAGCCAGTTTGAGATGACAGGATTACACTAGCTGTTGGCCGACTCAAGTCCATTACTACCTGTACTTATGATGGCAATTACTTAGCTGCCAGTGTAAAAAAACCACCTCACAATTCTGATGCCTTCTGGTAGCACCAAACCCCTTTGAACTTAAAGGTGAGACTCCAAAGAACACACCAACCCAATGCATGTTTCATATACATATTTATATATATTTCATGTACAAAGTTACATTCTGAACCCCATGGATTCAATAATAGAAATAAATACTGAAATAACTACACTGCTATATGAGCTTTTCTGCTCACAGAAAAGAAGCCTCAAGTTTTAAACAGACAGCAAGTTTAACGCTGTAGGATCCATCTCGGATTACAGAGGCAAGTAAAACTCAGCGTAAAGTGTCCAACAGACAAAACTTTCAAAAATTACAGACCATAAAATGTTTAAAATATATGTTTAAAAGATTGAGAAATGTGCATCAACGAAATTAATAAAGGAAACTTAATCTTGTTAGAGGGCGGGAGAGACATTTAGTGTATAGAAAAATGCTTTGAGGTGCAACATAGGTTGTTACAATATGGCATAACCCTGTTAGAAAAACATTTGATTTCCCTAAAGAACCGTATTTGAGTTTACCGTGTCTTGCTTTAGAGAGCAGGGCCTTCACCAGACCCTGGCTCAACAGGGTCACTGACAAGAGTGCTAAGTCAGGTTTAATCCTTTGGTAACTTTTATAATACTCACATGGAAATAAATATTCAGTTACACAGTATTTTAAGAGACACACGTTCTTTAGAACAGTTAGTAGAATAAAACAGATTTAACATTTGTTTGTTACTAAGGCAGCCTATGATAAAGTGTCTACGCTCTGCCAGCTCTATCTGATCCAACGCAGGAAGACCTTTACAAGAAACGGACAATGCAGCAGCTTATACAACGCATTTCACCTTTACCATGCAAACACCCTTACCCAGGCAAGTAATGTGCTGCATATTTTGTGCTCAAAATGTTTCCAAACTATTAACAAGCTGTAGCTATCAAGAGATTAGCTCCTATTTATATGATGCTTTAATCACATGAGTGTATGCATAAACACATTCTTGAGAGGGATTTGTAGGAGGGTATTGTCATCCCGCTGCCTGGGGTTTTACAGGCTTTATTCACCATTCAAAGCGACCTTAAGTAGAGTTTATCAATCCCAGTGCACTGTGATGACAATAGGGACTCATTTCATCTACTGTACCTTAGGCCAGGGGATAAAGTTTTTAAGTGAGAAACACAGAGAAGTGCACAAGCCTTTTATCTACACCCACAGTGGCACATGGTAAACCTATTGTTTTCATAAAAAACCTTCCACTTCTGGACACAAACAATCATTCTCTGAAAAATTTGCAAGAGTTGGCCCACTGAGGTGACCAAAATGGCACGGTGGACCAGATACATTTGGCAAAAGACCAGGTACACTCTAGCCCGATTGAACCGCGGTGAAGCCGCTCAGAGAAGACGGCCCGTGGCTAACTCAAACTAAACAAGAACCAAGGAACAGAATTGTGCGCTTTTCTTTCTGAGAACACGAGAATGTGACAATCAACCAGTGAGAAAAAGCTTTGGAGACTGTGTTTTCCAAAGAGGAAACAAAAGAATAAGTGGCAGGAGAAGCAACGGAACTGCACCACTCAGTGCCGACTCTGCACGGCAGTAAAAGTTCAGACAGCATTTTTCTTAGACATCCAATTTCCTAAGTAAATTCAGACGTGGCTTCAGGTTCAGCACACACCAGTGTAAGTTTTAAATAGGTCTTTCAAAGACTGTTTAGCCAGTTTACTTTCTGCATCTGGTGTTTTGGGGTTTTTTTCCTTTTAAAAGCTCCCAGACTTTATATTTAAGCCAAAGTACTTTAAAAGTGACGTTAAAGATGAATTTGGAAAGCAAATTATGAACAACACGCTCTCATCACTTTTGGCATTCTGAAGAGAAAAATACTACCAAGATATTAGACATCTTTAATAAGGATTTTTACTACATAGTTCATGTCCTAGATACATATTTACGAGAGGAACAGCTGTGTACAAAATATGTCGCTTAAAAAGTATTTATACATATAAATCTAACCAATAGACCTGAATGGAGTTTTCTGGTTTATCAGCTATGATATGCATTTGAAAAAGCTGCCTAAATATATATTTACACAATAGACCTCAGCTAAATGTGTTCATTTAAAAAATTAAGAAAATATATAAACACATGTTTGCCTGATAGACCAGAACTGCTCCTATTGCATAAAAATGTTTAGGCAGTTTTAAAAAAGAGTTTCTATATTTACTCCTCTGAAACTGTTCAGTTCTCTCACATAATCGAGTTACTAAATTTCTCTGCTGATCTGAAAAGAACAGTCCCAGCCTTTCGGGGGTAAATGTTGGATGTTTATTAAAACCCCTCAAAACTTTTACTTTCCAGAGACTAAATGAAAGAGCAAATCTGGGTACAGAAATGATGATGTGTTTAACTTAGGGTCTGATACTAATGTAGGCAATTCAATGTAAAAGGAAGACAGTCTTCAACTCACGCTTATGGTTAAAAAAATAGATGGTGAGTAGACAGAATGTCAGCCTAATATTAAAGTCTCCTGACTTTCATCAATTTACTCAATCTTAGTGTTACCTGTTAACATTGTTGCTAAGCTTTTATTTACCAAATTGGGGTAAGCAGCTACAAAAAATACATTTTGTACCTAATTATCTGGCACTAAAGTTCCTTTACAATCTCACTTGGGCAGAATGCATTTTTCCTGTACACTCTCAGTCTTTTCTCGTGCTCTAATCGAGGTCTCTAACCTTCACACACATAGTGCCTCATGAGTTTGACCAGCTAGGCAGAGAAGATCATTCTAGTGCTTAGGATGTAAGGAGTTAAGACAAGAAAAGAACAAAACATATCCCCTGCTCAAGAATTTTACAGTTACTTTCAAATTTAAATCATCCTAAGAATACCCTTTGGAATCAGATTTCTTCCATGTCAGGGAAATGGAAAAACACTATGCTCAAAATTGCTCTTTATTGAGGGCAGCAGTTCTCAAACTTTGAGGTTCAATAGTGAAAACATGTAATTTTATTTAAATATTGTCATCTTAGTTCCTATACAATCCCCTCTTCCCCCCTCCCCCCCATTCAGATGAACGCAACAAATTAAACCATATACACTATGCCAGCAAGATTTTCCAGGTTTGAAAACAAAAGCTGAAATTTACAGTTTGCTTTAGCCCTCACTGAATATTTGGATGAGTCTTAATAAGCCATCTTAGAATTTGTCAATTTTAACACCCTGGGAGTAACTTTGCTGTTTTACTCAATGCATTATACAGTGAAATGAAGCTCAGTTGTAATAAAGCTGAACTCAAGTGAGACTACCAAAGAAGTGAACTACATTAGATTGCTGTGGTACAGTAAAACTAATGTCTCAGTTGCCTACTATGGTGTGCACACCAGTTTTGAGAAAGATCTGATTTCATTATACTGTTCCATGTAACACGGGTGCAGTAAAACAGCACAAGCTAATTCCTGTATAGTTAAAGGTATGACAGATTTGCAATATAAAGTTAAACAGCAAAGAAATGCTTCAACATCGTGTAGTGAAACAGGTTTCACAAAAAAAAACATGCAGAAGCTTTTTTTCCTTTTTTTTTTTTTCTTTTTCTGTTTTTTTAAGGTCTCCAGCTGCATCCTACAGGCTCACTCACTGCCACACATTACTTGCCACACTATCAAGTGACTCCTCTCAGCTTTGGCTACAGAAGGTTCAAGTTGTAGAGCTTCTCCAAGGAGTTCAGATTCTCCACCTTCATCACCTGAAAAAACAACAGCTTTGACTCAGGCAGACAAAAAACCCCAATATTAACACCAAACACAGCGAGCCAGGTGGCATCTGGGTTTGAAGGAAGACACAATCAGTGACAGTAGCTCACATGAAAGCATACTCTGAGATTGTGAATATATATGTTACAAAGGCTGTTGCATAATTATTTCCAAGCCTACTATTCCCCTGGTCATATTCTTCAGTTCTAACCCCCAACTAAACACAGTTTGAGTATATATATTCCACATGGTTCCTTCCTTGCAGCTCTTGGAGGCAGAGAAGAAAAAACGTAATTTGCAAATTCACAGTCCCTCCCAGGCAGGAATGGAGCTGGTTGTGCTGTGAGAAGTGTGCCAGCACAAACACAAAAGCCACGCAAAGCGCTCTGGAAAGAACAGCAGCAAGTTGAGCACAAGGGAGACAAGGTATATGATGAGCCTTTCCCCCTTCCCTCATCTCGCTCTACTTACCCTAGCTTGTCATAACTCCACACACACTAGCACAACACAGCCTTAAGCTTAGTCCCTGTAACTGCCCTTCAGGAGAAGAGCAGTTTTGTAACAGTGTCTAAACTCTTGGTGAGGTGAGCTGACTTGGATCAGAGGTGACAGACTAACCACTAAACAACCCTGCACGTAGACAGTAATGAACATCAGTGTCCAGGCAGTCTAGTGGCACAGAAGAGCATCAGCTTAATCAGACAAAATAGGAACAGACCTACAACTTCAGGAAGGTTTCAAGTCACAGTTTGGCTGGTTTTTGGTTTGACAGCTTTGGAGGTCTGAACAATCTGAACCAGTTTGCTGCACCAATGTAGCTGCAGTACTGACACTTCAGTTTGTGGCTTTGCATCATACCACAAGGACAGCAAAACACACCTTTGGTATGTGGCCATACCAGCTTGCTTGGAATACACACAGAGGTTTTAATACTCACTACAGCGTGGCACAGAACTGCCTCACGTCCTTCCTGCCTCCCACCCAACTCCACTGGGGTTACAAGCAGGAACTGGTTTTTCATTGACTAGTGGGATGACAGAATTTGGGCTGGCCTTCACAGGTTTGTCTTTGTAGTGGTTTGGGGAGGGGGTGGGGTGTTGTTTGTTTGGTTTTTTGAAAGACACTACAGATTTAGACAAAAGGTCAAAATAAACTCTAGCAGTTGCAACTCCTTCTATGCCCTTTTTGTCAAAGTTTCCAGCTACAGATCCCAAGCACAGGACCACAACCATTCTCCTTTTGTTATACTGCCCCAAAAGCTTCAATTAACAAAACAAAGTGTTTGTACAAGAAAATCTTTTATGGGCTGAGATCATGGAGAAGTGCTAGCTGAGAAAAGCAGTGATCAAAGTAAGAAGGGCACACAAAGATAGCAGTGAGCCAGTTCTGCACTTTTCACTCAGAAATGAATACATTTTAGTTTGAGTGTTCTTCATGTAATACATGACTTTTTTAGTCAGTCTGCATATTTAAGTAACTGAGGACATGTTGTCCAGCTGTTGAGGCAGAAGACTAACCTGTCAAAGACAGACTGAAAGCACGAACAGTAAGGTGGTACATGGCTCCCCAGCAGAGCTTCAAATAAACCTTTTTACACAGTCATCCTGGAGGTCATGGTTTGTTGGGGGGAGGAGAAGCAGCTGCAGAAGTGTGTGTGTGTGTGTGTGAGAGAGAGAATAAAGATACTTCTATCCTTACATTTGCTTAGTCAGTCAGTAAATGCTCTGTTCCACCCAAATACACTCTGCAATCACAGTGGAAGTTATTATACAGTTAATGACCTTTCGTAAGGAAGAGGTTACAACTGATTTCGAGGTCAGTTTTCTTACCCATTCTGAAGTCAATATATCCTTCTCCGCCACTTATGACCAACATTGATTTTAAGGGACTCTGGTTGAAGGACTCTTGGGCTGGTTTGTCAGCTGTTAGCTCTGTTCCACTACTACTCTGTGGGCAAACAACCTGACCTGGATTGAAAACAGAATACATTTTTATGTGATATCTCACAGAATAATACTCCCTATATTTAAGCATTGGATGACATACTTAATGCCTGATGATAGACTTAACTTGGATTCTAGTAACTCTTCAGCAAGGGACAGGAAGCTAGCTTTGCTCTGATTTCATCTCTATAAAAAGGCAGAATCTGTTCAGGTCAGTTCAATGGAAATCAGAGAAATATTTGACAGCACAAGCATGTGGATCTAGAGAGTTACATTGAAACAGTCCTGACAACCTTCCAATGCACAACTGAAGTGGTTCAGTGTCACCCATTAAGTGAACTTCTGCCATTTACTTCCAGCACACAAAGTGTGTAAAGGCACTGACAAGGTACTCAGCCAGGACTGCAGCTTCTAGGGAACCCTTAGCTTTTGCAACTGATAGTTTATCCTTTGGGGGCTTCTGCCTTAGTAGCTCATCCTTCCTGCAGGATGTCAGGCTCTTAAATGGGACCTTCTATCAATTAGACTGCCTTCTTAATAGGCAAGTACTCAGTGAGTGATGCAGTTTCTTCCCCAGAAGCAAAACACTTCTTTCTTTGTGACCAAACCACTTCCCCCCTTAAACAACAGCGCACTTAGAAACCAGACAACTCTCACAAGGAGAATACAGCAAATTGTTTCTGAACATACAGCTTCAAACACTTGGTATCTTGGTCTGAACACTATGTTTAACTAAGCCAATGAGGACAAACCCAAAGCTTCATGTGAAACATGGCAATAAATCCTCACCAGGTACTGCAACAAAGAACTTCACAGCATCGCGGTGCCCGTGGAAGCAGAGCTGCGCGTGAGCCATGGAACAGTACGGGATGAACGTCCCCGGGGTCACCTTGTCGCTGTTCTCATCACCATAGACACGTATCACGCTCCCCGGACGGTTCCCAGAGCCTGCTGCTGCTTTATTAGCTGAAAAGAAAAGAAGAGAAAAGTGTTTTCTACTTGAAAATACAAATGACAGAAATGGTTATTTGTTAAGAAACCTTATGGTACCATCTAAAAGCTAAAGCCAACTTAGATAAAAATGAAACAGGAGGGCAGCAATGCCAATTCAAGACAGAGCTGGAAAGAAAAAAGATTGCATGCTTCGTTATTTTAAGTACATCAGAAAATGGAGCAGGGTTCTTATTAGTCTAGCATAAACACCAGATTTTAATATCCTACTTTTGGAAGAAAATTTGTGAAAGGACTGTATCTTTCACAGAAAACAAGGACCTCTAATGTGTTTCAGTATGAGCAAATTCAATGTACTTAAACATATAATTAAAGACAGTTCCATTCCAACTAATCATAGGGTATCCCCTTGCCAGCAAAAATTCTCTAAAAATAGCCCCCTGTGGGCATGAAGGAGCTACCCTATTATAATTCCATGTCTAGTTTTTATGGAGAAGTTTTAAAATCCATTAAAACAGAGAAGTACTCATGCTAGACATACAAGCCATCTCCATTCCAGAGACTATCAAAGTAGTGAAAGAAACAGTGATTTGTAACAAGACAGTAAATGATGTGGATTAATGACAAAGTTATAAGATATGGTATCACATTGGCTGGAAGAAAAACAAGTCTGTATGAAAGTTCAGCTGCAACACAGGATGATATACTAAACTGCTGAGCAGATTGGTGGCCATTTAGCAAACATAAAACTGCTGCAATGCAGTAACTGCAAGTGGAAAAACATTTAGGAACATACAAAGGGTCAATCTATAAAGAGTGGGAAACAGCCTCGAGGTGGCTATTAGAAGCCTGAAAATAGATTTTTGTCGTTCAGGATCTGCACTTACCCCTCAGCCCCAGTAAACGTCCCTGGTGGAGGATTACAGCTAAAGTGAGAAAGGAGGAAAGGGGAAATGGATAGGTATGACAGTAGAGGAGAAGGATTAATGAGAACCCACCACTCTTGTATTTTGGTTTTTGATAAGGCAGAGCTTAAAATTTTAGCTCCTAAAACCAGTAAATATCTAATTACAGAAAATTCAATAAAAAGTCACAAAAAACAGCATCTTGTTAGAAAAGTTTCAGTACAAAATGGACAAGGAAAGCACTGCCACCTTCACGTGCTTTATCACGGTAAAATTTATTATTCATTAGCAATGTTTCCCCTTTCTCTCTTTCCTTGGCAGGAGGCCACCAAAATAATATAAACAGAACAACTCAAGTCTTCAAGTGCCCTTTCGAAACATCATCTGCAGATCTGGAAGATGCCCTGCTACTGGGACGCAGGGAGATGGAGATAGTCAATTGCTTATGCAAGGATGTGACTACTTTTGAAAACCATGACTATTGGTAAGGAGGGTTCTCAAACCCACTATCAGGCTACCCACAGTCGTTCTGATTCATGAACAACAAAACTGAAATTAAAGGGAATAGCTTTAATAGGGAGGTTTTCATGTTCACTACTGTTTTCAAACAAACTCCTCTGAAAACATTAAGTTAAGCTTGATGCAAATTAAGAGCTATAATTTTTGAAAGCATGATTTAAACTATTACAAACTCATGAGAGGAAGGCTGTCCTTCCTTAGTACACTCATGCAATGCAAAAAAACACATTTACTGAATGCATGGACAATGTAATGGAACAGTATGAGAAGCGATGTATGTATGTGCTGTTCAACAAAGCAGGTACAACGTGAAGAGGTTTTTCTCCCCTCAGACTGTACTACTTGTTATAACAAGAGCACACTTAGGACTATCAAAGTATTATACCTTATTTTCTGAAACTTTTGGCCATGTGCTTTAACATCAGTCTCAAGCATAAGCGTGGGGGGGTTGTACTTCTAAATGCAATCACTTGACACAGATTCTTCATGAGCTTGACCTATTTAAGATTTGGTTTGCCCTTGAACTGGGCTGTTCTCCCAAGGTTCAACTGCCCAGGTCAGAGTGCTCTCCCCTCCCACACCCAAGTAGTTTCAGCCTATGACAAGAGTTTGAACTCTGTTATTATGCAGATACTTGGATTTGCATTATTGTAATTTTACCTACAAGTTAGTGCCCTATTTGTAGAATGTGCTTATAACTCCTGGAACTTTTGAACATGTGCTTTAAGCAGTTGGTACTATGGCTGCTCCAATCCTTTATACCAGCTTTGTGATGAGTTCTCCAGAACTAAAGCCCACTGAATTGCATTAGTAACAATACCAACTCACTCAAACACACACTACTTTGGTGATCATACGGCAATCAAAAATAACATGAATTAGAAACTAAAGCCATCTCTTACAAGCAACAAACTTCCATAAACGCAGCTGATGCTCATAACATCTCTAAGGCTACAAAGTCTCTCTTTTATTCAAGCCATAGCAACTCTGCCCAAACTGAAGGGCAGGAGATTCGGTAGATGCGCTTTTTTGCTCAGAGTAATTGTAACCACACACACAGATTAGATGCTAATTACCACACAGGCCCAACCTGTGACAAACCTGAAAGCTTCAGAGCGGGCAGTAAAGCTTTCTTTTTATTAGCAAGCATCTGAATGGCGTTTAATATTCTCTTTTTGTGTCTACAGCATATTGCACAGTGCTATTCATTTGTATTTTACTTACTTTCTGTTAATGGAATGGAGATGATGACACCATTTCCTGTTCCTACCCATAAACGATTACAAGACACCATAAGAGCTGTGATTCTCACAAATGAGAATCCCAGTTTACCAGTACCTAAAAACAAAAGATGCTTTTCATCAAAAATTATGAGCAAGAATAACTTTAGTTCCATAACAGAGAATCTTAACTCCAACTCCCAAACCACGCAGACAACTAATTCCCTCCCATTTCAACAAGAAACAAGGTAGAGGAGTACATTTAAAGTTGTAAAGATAACTCAAAAGGCTAAAAAACTCTTAAAAAAACCCATGTTAATCAAGTTGTGAACCTATACAGAAAAAGACTAACATGAACTGTGAAAGCAGAAAAGGTGCAACAGATTCATAATTGCTGCACAGTAAGATTTTGGGGGCTTACATCATCAGGGCAGCTTTTCACGGAAAAAAAAAACCAGTGAGTTTACAGATCTAAGGTAATGGCTTCTCATCCATTAACATCAGAACTATGAGGGGAGCAGACAGCAGCCAACCAGTTACATGTGAAGGATTTCCCATGGCCCAATTACTTGTATCTCATGTTACACAGGTGGTCAAACTGCTCTTATATGAAATTTATAAAAAAATAAATAGGAATGCTTATTAGCATCTATAGCAACAAAAACTTGCCATTTTGCATTTGTATTTTCTTGAAAGAGGAAATTTTTCCAAGTAATGGACTTTTCTCACTCTTAAATTTTAAAAAAGGCATCAGCTCCAGCTCAGTAAGAGAAATATTCTAGTGTCTCTATTGATTCCTGCCCAAACCAACCCCCATTTTCCTCCTTAGTTCTGAGATGCTAGGCACAGCTTAGAAATCAGGTAGGTTCAGACTGTATCAAAAGACTTACCATCCTCATGATGCTTTACAGACTAACTTAGACTTCTACCTCCAGATTCAAGTTTTCACAGACAGGATTTGACTAACCTTCCACCCACCCTTCCCCTTAGCTTGCATTCAGAATTCCCTGATCCCTAACAGGAAAAGAAAGCTCCAGACAGCAAGAGGTGTAAGAATGCAGCTGTGTATCAACTTACCTAGCATTTTGCTTACGTAAGGTTCAATATCCACATCTTGTAGATGCTGATACGTGTGCGCATGATAGAGACGCAGGGTGGAGTCCAAACGAATAGACACCCATACCCCGTCACCCACCCATGCCAGCTGCCTCACTTGGCTTTCTCTTCTTGGGTGTGCATCAAATGACTTCTACAAAAGATTGGATTTTAAATTAGAAGATGAAACAAAAGAAAGAGTAAGACAGACTTCCCTGTTACTTTCAAGCAAGTTGCTGGTACTGACAGTTAAGTCGTCTATGACCCTCTGATTTGCAAGATCACGAGCAGATAACAGTGTTTACTTCAGTTACAATTAGTGTAGGATGCTGGTAAAACAGTAGTAAAAGCATGATTTCCTTTCCTGGAGGGTGATCTCAAAGCCCTAGTTTCCTATCCTATTCCATTTACATCTGCTACCCCAGCCCACTCTGCTGCTGTCCCCATTTTAACATAGGGTCTTTCCAGTACGAGGTCCTCCTGTCACACCACAGATACATATGCTGGAAGTGTTTTTCTTCCTAGCTCTGTCAAGCCTTGCTCCAGCATACCAACCAAACCCATCCCAGCAAAATACACACTATCTATCCACCAGGAAAACAATGCATGCCCTGTTGCATGACTTCATTCCTGCTTTCCCTGTATTTACAGATTATTAACTGGGTGCCTGGTATTTTCAGAAGAGCTGAGCAGTCATCCTCGAAAGGTCTGGCCCATGTCTCAGGCCAATTAGCAGAAGCTGAATATTAATATTGCTAATGGCTTTCAGAAACCTTCCTGTACTTGAGGGAAGTCAGACATGTACAACACTGCAGAAACACCAGTGTACACACCTTACACACAGCTACTCTACAACTGGATGGAGAGGACATTCAAGATTAAAACTTACAAGCCTCTGAAGTATGCAAACAGGAATTATAGAGAAGGTTCCAAGCAGGTGGACATGCATGTAGAGCACGTCCTGGGCACTAGCCTTACAAGCTCTGCACAAGGACACTCTTCAGTTGGAAGTGAAGAACTAACACCCCAAAATTTAGTTTCAGTAAGTAAGAACTGTCTCATCATGGCTTAACATCTTCCAAACCAATTAAACTTCTTAAAATGTAACAGTATTTCTCAAGAAAAGTTTGCTTGGCTGCCTGTATCTGTACTGATGAACAAATAGGTGTGCTCTAGCATGGTCTGAGCACTGGCATGAGATGTGATTAAAACATAATTACTTTAAACATGATTTTAACTTGCCTCTATTTTCATGGCCTTTGGTTGAACAACATAGATTTTATTCCTGTAGCCACACCAGACTTTGTCATGTACCACTGTCATGCACCTTATCGAATGATGTGGCCGGCCCAGGTCTAAGAGGTGATAATTCGTCAAGTCCCACTGACCATCTTTTTTTAAAAATAAAAAAAACAAAAAGAGAAATAATAAAGCACAGGGTCCCATGAGTTTAAAAATAGCTTATAAGCACAAGTAAATATATTGACAGTCTACATTTTTTAAAATAGCACGGTAATAATCTGGATAAGTCATTACAAATTTATGGCTTGGCTCCTCATTTTAAAAAAGGCAACTAATTATATGAACAACCAACATCCCCAACGCTCCTTTGTGTTTATATACGATTGTACACTGACTCATGTCTAATACACATGAAAACATTTTACCTGGTGCTTAACACTTTACTTTGTTAGGCATCAGTATACATTCCAAGCAACTACCCACACATGGCTAAGCACTTGCTGCTTGACCAATCACAGGTATGTGGGCCAGTGCACAAGGTTTTTTAAAATATACTTCAGGATCTTAACAGCTGCACCTGAAATCCACTAAAACACATACTACATTGGGTCATTCAATACCAAGGAAAATTCTGTTGTAGACTGAGCTAAGCCACAGATCATCACTGACATTTACACAAGATCCTTAAGGATTCTAAGCCACTGGAGTTTGATTTAAAAATAACAGAACACTAAAAACATAACTTCATCCCAATATCTGCATGAGTGTTGTGAAACCTATTTAATTCTTATAAATGCTGATCATGGGGATTTCAACTCCACAAGTTTATATAAGTGAACAGGATGCTGTGGAAACAAGCCAACAGGTAAGTTCCAGTTACTCAGACCTTCCCCTCTAGGTCCTTATTCTGGAGGCTGAAGAATGGAGCTTGTCCAGGACTGGTTTAGGTAGAAATTCTGAGGGGACACTAACATAATTGTCTGTGGTCAAGTCCTTCAATGAGAATTAACAACACTAACAATAAAACAGAAGATGTGACTATTGAGCATGATGAAAAGCAAGAGATACAATGATGCAAGATTTTATCAAATGGCTTTTCACTACTTAGCTCACACAACCCTTTGTTCTCAGAGGAAAAAAACCACCCCAGGAATGCACCAGGACAGTGCAAAAATGGCACCTGAGACTGCAACTGAAACATCAGAACAATTTCTCATTACAACCTGTACAAAGGCCACTAGGGACTATGTTTTCAAAGCACTATTTACAAATGGCACATTTCTTTCCTAAATACTGTTACAGCTTCACTGGTTTCAAGATCTACTCAAATGCTTACCAACTCCTCGGTGAAATATTGCTAGTGTTCCATCAGCTAGTGCAACTAATACTATTCCTTTTACATGTCTGGGAAGAGAAAGGAGGCACAAGAACATACACTGTTAGTCTGCATTTCTCCAAATGCCAGTTTAAAGGTAGAAACATTTTGTATTTCAGCATATTTTTTATATTCAACATCAGCTTCAAACGTTGCTATCTACAATGCCAGCAGAAAACATCAAGGGTAACAACCTGTAACTGTTTTGAGTATCCAGCTACAGCTCATCATTTAAGCTCTAGTATTTTCCACAGAGACTACTGATGTACTACTATGCCTTTTCTTTTCCTTCCCAAACTATTTCCATGGCCCCTCAAGAGACACACATGCATTTATGGCACTGACATTCCCAATATCTGAGGACAAAATATAAAACTACTTCACAATATTTTAATAAGCATTCATTATGATTTAGACAACATTCTTTCAGGACTTACACAATACTGAGAATAGAATCTTTAAGTTTAATGGCATGAACGCATTTCCTCCACTGTCCCACTGACGAATGAACATACAGGCTGCAAAGACAAATCAGGAGGAATTAAAAGCACTAAGAACAGTCTGCCAGACAGGAAAAAGCCCAAGTAACCCCTGTAATCGAAATTCACAATCAAAGGGGAAACCCACAATCAAAAGGAAAAGAGTTTTTGGTGGAAGATTAAATCTTATGTATAGACTGAAAGAATGAACTACATGGGCTGGCAGAATGCTTTTTTTCAGAGGCCTGAAATCACAACCCACTCCTTTGCAGGTATCTGTGGTAAAAAGGGAAACAGATTTTTCTAATGAAATGAAATATCCAAGTCATGACTATCAGACCACAACAATTTGACTACAAAAAAAACCTGAACTAACACTTTTCTGCAGAAAAAAAAATATCTGTCAAAAAGAGCTTGCTCATCACCTACAGTATTTTCTTTGAATTCTGTAACACCTAAACATAGCAAAGCATACAAAGTTTAGGCTCTTGAGGTGTTCTTGCACTTAATCTTAAGACAGTTATCAGGCCTGTGGGCACAAGAATAAAGTTTAAAATAATTTTTCCAAATATATTTAACAAGATGAGTTTTTTCTTACCATCCATTCTGTGCTCCAAGCCACATTGTCGGTAAAAGGCTACTCATTTTCTGTGCTTCTTCTCTCACTAGATCTTGCTCATTTGGCAAAACTGCAACATCTTTATATAACTCTGATTCAGTGCTAAAAAAACCAAATCAACAGTTAGAACACATTGAATAAAGTGCACGGATGACTCAGATGATAAACTACACATTTACTTCATTGCTGCTAGTGTCTACACTGGCTCCTGAAGTACATAAGGTATTTTTAAAAAAACCCCAAACGATAACTGTGCATGAAAGCATGACACAAAAACTCATTGTTATTGAGGTTTTGAAGTGGCCATTTACTTACACAAGAAAATTTAGGTTCCATTCAAGCCTGCCAGTACTGCTGATATCTCGCTGGAATCATGGAAGAACCGTAACACCCAGAGGCAAGAGAAGCACTTACAAAAAAGTCATATGATACTTTTGTGCCTGTATGCAGAGACTGAAGATTTCTAAAGATCTGAAATACTCGTTACTGTCAAACTGCTTCTCCACTCCTGTAACTAGTCTGACTGTGTTCTGAGACACAAGTCGTACATCTGAACAGCCAGTTGATTGGAAGAAAGGAGTGTAAATTTTTTTTTTTTTTTTTTAAAATTAAACTGGTTGTTTAAAGGGGCATCCCTAGATCAGCGCCACTGTCCTGGTTTCAGCACAGGGCTCATTTTCTTCCTAGCACTGTAGTGCTGTGTTTTCGATTTGGGATGAGCATGTTGATAACAGACTGATGTTTTCCATTGGGGTCAAGCAGTGCAGGACTTCTCAGCTTCTCATGCTGCCTTGCCAATGAGAAGGCTGGTGGTGCACAAGAAGCTGGGAAGGAGCACAGCCAGGACAGCTGACCCCAAACGGCCAAGGGGATAGTCCATACCATATGATGTTATGTTCCATATATAACTGTGGGTTGACCAGGAGGCAGGGCAGCTCAGGAACTGGTTGAGCATCAATTTTGGGTGGCCAGATACTGTGCTGTTCATCACGTAATAATAATGATAAAAATATATAAGCCACATTCTTCTTCCCTTTCTGTCCTATTAAACTGCCTTTATCTCAGCCACAAGCCTGAGTGGCTTTTCCCCTTTTCAAGTCTCTCCTCCACCCCACTGAGGGAGGAGCGAGCAATTGGCTGTGTGGTTGTTTTAGCTGCCAGCCTGGTTACACCACAACATTCCCGTTAAGTCTGTGGGAGGGCTTAGCGCCAACCTGGTAGACACTCCCTATGCCACACTCTGGAGGTGTTTGAACTCAAGGCATATGAGTTCACAGGCAAAAGCTCTTTTTATGTAGGTGAACTTTTCACACAAGCAAAGAGTAGAGTGAATTGTACCAAGACTACTTATATAAACCTAAACACACTTAAACAGTTATTTCATCCCCATGTTCTTTTCCTGCAGACATCATCTTTTTCTTTTTAAAAACATTAAGAGGTATGAGGACTACATACCTAGGCTGGTACACTGGAGATGCCTCTGTTGTATTCTGCACTCCCAGAGGGTCTGTAAAGACGTGCTCCGTGTAGACTCCAGTTTGTGCAAAATCAGCTGAGTCTTCTCCTGTCCCTGCACTGACTTCTGTTGCTTCTGTTGCCTCCTCTGCTGTTGGAATGTTTTCATCTACTGAATTGCTTTCAGTTGCAATATCTATGGAACAAAAAGAATTTGAAAAGCTTATAACAATTGCAAGAGAACTGTTTAAAACAGGCAGAACGCGATACTAAGTGAACAGCTTTAATGACCAGACACTCTCAATAAAGATTTTATATCTCATCTTAAAAAAATAAACAAAACCCCCCACAAAAAATCAGATCTGAAACAGTGCAACACACTAGTTTGCATATCAAGTGTGAAATGCATTTTAAGTACCAGTCCAGGGACCGATGACACAGATTGCCCTTTATGTGATTAACTGGAATAGAAGGGAAATCAAGTCAATTAAAGATCAGAACCATGGCGACAGTATTATATGCCATAAGAAATGACATTCAAGTTAAAGAAACACATATCCATTAACAATCAAATCACCATACAGCTCTGAAAGGTGTATATTGGAAAACATTAAGATTGCCTATAAACTAAGTGGCTTCATTTAAATTTCTAGTGTGACTTCACTAGAGTTAAGGCGTGTATCTACGGTCTATCATTTGTCAGTAAGGTCTGTACTTCAAATACTGGGTAACTTGACAGCTCTCTTTAGACCCCACACAAGATCGAATTCTCTTCTTTGAAAGAAGCAATTGTCTATACATGTTTATCACCTCCACAAAGTTTCTGGCTACAGTTACACAGTCCAAAGTGTGTCAGGCTTCCAGGCCATTTCCCACAGAGTGCTTGTTTTACATTATCACTGCTTACAGGCAAGCTGTGACATTAAATACTGGTACCATTCATTTCTCAGTTATACCTAATGGTGTCTATCCATCCCTGGCATACTTGTAAGTTTGTCATACCTGACTGTTTATCTGTCATTGGGGAGCCACCGTTTGCATCATGAACTACAGGTGCTCCTGTGATGCCCTCAGCAGTACAGCCAACCACTGTTATTCCTCCTAGCAAGCTATCTGTTTCTGCAGAGCTGTTGCTAGTCATACTTCCACACAGAGATGACTTGTCCACTTGACTGGGATCTGCTTCTTGAGACCCTTCTTCTCCTGCAGGATAGTCTGTTTCCCTTGCCCCTGAAAGAGATTAAGCTCATACATTTCTCATGGGCATGCAGGGGAGTCACTTTTCTATCTACTAACAAACTAAGCTTTCAAACAGAATGAATTCTCCAGCAACTGAGATTTAACATGCAGATACCCATCTAAAAGCTCGTTTTAACATGATCAGCAGACACTGAAGATGCTGTCACAAAACTCAAAGCAAAAGCACTCCCTACACATGCTGCATATCTGAATGCCATACATTGTATTGCCATCTGCAGTTTTCCAACTAATTTATTTGTATTTCAAATACGTTTTCCGTTAAAATTATAGTCCATAACAGTGCATATATGCAAGGGTACCTATCTACATCTTTATGAAGATTTTTTACTGCAATAGACCCTGTGTTCTACAAAAGAAGCTGTTTTTCTCTCCTACAACCCTCTCAAATACTTAAGACTTAAAATATTATCCTTGGTCTCCTGACATTTACTATATTTTGTGCTGTTATATTTTACAACTAGTTTCAGTGGAACAAAACCTCAAACTTCTGTAGAAAGAGATTTCTTCTGAACTCATTAAACAAAACTATTTCACTAGAACTAGTGCTCTCTAAGCATAAGCCAAGAAACAGGAAATTCAAAAGCATAATTAGTTCTTCTTCAGATTCATGCTACCCTTCTATTAAACTTCCCTCAGTACACTCTCCACATGCACTCTCAATGTAACAAGGCTTCCCTCTACAGGAACCTCCAAGACTTGCTTCTTATCTTCAAGAGAAATTTTATCATTGGTTTTTCATTGGGTAAGAAAACCTGAATAAGATAGAGGAGCTAAACCACCACAAGTCTTTACCTGGTACACTAGCAATACAAAGCACGTGAGAATTGCAAACAATGAAACTGTCCAGAATATTTCCTGGTTGATTAGCATCAATGATGATAACTTTTGTAGCAGAATGTGTACTAGTACAGATCCACACTAAGCTGGATAGTTCTTCCTGATGTTTCAGCTCCTTCTGCTGGTCCTGAAGGAGAATGAAGACAGAAGAGAAGTCAAAAACAGCAAGGTGGACAAGAAGAGAACTACTGCCTTTGATCTTGTATGTTCTCACATTAACAACTACAGAAATATTCAAATATGTGATACATTAAATATCTTTAATGCCACTGCAAAGTTACATGTATTTACTTGTTCTCTATGTAATTGGAACATAAACTCCCTTATAGCACAAACTTGTGTAGAAAGCTATAGAAAATAATTATCCTGAACAATTATTCAGTTAGACAAGAAGCTACACAAGAATGCTATTTATGTGTCAGGTCCCATACTCAGTATCACTGCAGGTCAATGTAATGTTCCAAAGTTTCAAAGTTAAGCCTTTGTTTCTACACCTTTAATATGAATTCCATTCATTGCTTCCTCATGAAAACATGAGGACTACCACAGTTGTAAACAACAGCACAGACATCTAAAAAAACATTTAAGTGACATCGAGAACATGAACGATTTTGCCAAAAATGTTTTTTAAAGCAGGCAGCACTGATATAAGCAGTGAATCATGCTCATGTAAAACTGATATGCTCCTCAGATTTGCAAACAAGCTAGCACACAGGAATCACAGTACTTTTGTGGACTGATTCAATAACCCAAATGTATCTTGGGTTGATGATTACCCAAGAAAAAAATCTATTCCTTACCAATAAACCTGATTACAAAATGTAACAATCTACAGCTGAACAGAAAGGTGCTTATATACATTATTCAACATGCCTTACGTGATCTTACCTTGAGCTCTTGGTCTAGCCTGTCTAAGCTACTTTGAGATCCTGTTTGCTGCTTGTTGCCATCTGCATCCATACCAGTCACATCATTGTAGAATACACTAGCACCAACCACAGAGCCGCCATCTCGTGTTTTCCCTCCTGACAGGTTCACCCCTACAGCACACCACAGCTTGAAAGAAAAAGAAATACTTCACTTAAACATTAAACTAAAAAAAGAAACTCCTTTTGTGCAGTATGTTAAGTTATATCAAAATTATTACATATCTGCAGTTCATTTTAAGGAACTGATTAAGATTAAAGTAACGTACATTTCTACTGAAGCTTAAATTCTGATTCACCTCTGCTTTCAAAAAAAACATGTCAAAAAGAAAATAATTGGGATTCAAAAATCTTCAAACTACACATTGTCCAGGTCTCTCCAGCATTACTACAAATATCCTACCTTCATAGAGGTATCCTTCTCATCTAAAGGTCTCAGGTAAACAGGTACAGGCAAGTTCTTCATCTTATTGTCTCCCTGGCCACCATTTGCCACCTAGGCAAAAAAACCCCACAACATATCAAAACCAAGCAAACCCAAAAGCCAACAGAAAAGCACTCCCCTTTAAGAGGTTAACAGTTTTGGAATCAGTTCATGAGACTTGACTAAACATGAATAAGAGTTTTGCAGTTAAAGTTTTTCTAAGGAAAACCACAACTGCAAAAATTCAACCAAAAATACCAGAGAATCACAAGCTGTGGAATTACACACTGTTCAAATTTCACAACACATGCAGCTGTTACCACTACATATGAAAACACAAACATGATACCTGTTTGTACTTCTGAGGTAGACTCCAGCCAAATGCTTGCACTCTACCATCCTCTTTCTGAACATGTGCTTTCACTTGGCGATACTGTTCTCTCTTCTGCTCTCTGCGTGAGGCTAAACTGGCTTCAGTTCTAGGGAAGAATCATTGTTAAAGAACCTGTTATTTATGCTCTTTAGAATTCTTTGTGTAATGGAAGTTGCTGTTAAGCTCAATAGACAGTATCTCTGTGGAAGCACTGGGTTATCAAAGAAAACCCCAGTTTTTCCAGGCGTCACCAGCAGAACCACAGGTTTCCTGTAGGCTGTTTCAAAGGGTCCTGTGAAATACAGGCAAAACCAGAAAGTCTCTTGCCAGCATCCTTAAAGACAATTACATTGGGTTATGTACCTCTGCTAGAAGCTTTAAGTCATAAGCCGAAAGGATATATGCCCAAAAAGCAGCAGAGGAGGAAAGAACAGTTACAGATACTTGTTAGCCTAACTTATGTTGTACTTTTCCACTGTATTTAAAGTGATAGTATGTGTAGTTAGTGCTTAGCTACAACACTTGCATATAGAAGCATAGTTAGTGCTGCCTCCTGTGTGTAAATGTGCTCGTGGAAGGCAGCAGTATCTGCCAAACAGCCCACTGCTGCCAGGTACCCAGAGTATGCATCCACTGCTGAGCACTGCAGTCTGCACCATGCTGCCTGCCTAGGTATCCACACTCACTTCAGGAGAGCGTTATACTCCAGTATAGAGCAAGTGAAGGGCTGTGTGGTAGCTGTAGCTGCCTGCTCGGTTAAACCACAACACTTTGCAGCAATGCTATTTGTCTTGGAGGATTAAGAGAGTAAATGCTTGCTAAAGCATATCCAGTATTATGAAACCAAAATGTCTTACTCTTCACTGAGGAATTCAAAGGCTTTAGATTTGTCACTAGGTAACTGTGATAAGGTGCTGCTTCTTTTCTTGACTGATGGAGTAATATGTGAGGTTGGAGCATTGTATTTAACATTGACAGGAGGTTCTGGTTTCTTAGCTGTATTGCTAGATGAACTGAAGAGCCTGCTAAAACTAGGAGAAAAAGAAAAGAATATTAAGATTTGTAAGACACATCATCACAAATTGACTATATGAGCAAAACACTGCATACACCAGCCTGCTCAAGGCAGTTAAACTGGAGCCCAACATAGCAGCAGCCACCACACACTCAGCAACACTCTCAAAGCTCAGAAACTCATGTCAGTATGCAGAATTATTAAACAAATGGGATGATCATTCTTTATCTAATTTAATGTGACCATCTTCAATTAAGATCTACAGGGAATCAACAAAATTAGAGTGCCAGTATCAGACCTGGAAGACAGTTTTATGAAGCGTATTAGTTCATGCGCAAAGCTGTTTAAAAACCCCACCATTTTCTGTGCTACAACTCAGAACCGTTATCACCAAATCCCAAAACTGAAAGGATTATTTGATAAGTATCTTGTTATGAATAACACTATTTTAGATTTAAAGAGGCTGAAGTTAGAAATGAAAATTTAACCACCAGTGAGCTGCAGGAAAATGAAGCCGAAATAAACACAATTCATACAGGTTATCCAAGTTTCTATTTTTCATCATAAAAATGAATCCAGAAAAATGTTCAGAACAAGAGTCCTGGTGCATATTCAGCTAGGAAAAAAAATTACAGCACTTTGGCATTTAACTTCACAAAGTGCACAGCCATTCACTACGTGATGCAGCTTACGATATATTTTGTCTTCAAGAACAGTCTTACCGAGCTGGCATGCTAGGTAACAAGAGGAAAACAGTTAAGACATCTTCATGTGCCAAAAGATAATTAGCTAACATACAAAAAGTGTACCAGCTAATTGGTTAGGGGCTTTTATTTATTTTTGCCAGTGAGCTGTGTTTCAGTACTTACAACTGCCAAATGCTTGATCTCTTCTTTTCTTGCATGGCTGGATTTTCTCTTGATGCTCTACAAGAAATTAATGCCAAGTTTACTGAGTAAGCATTAATTAAAAAAGGAAAGTAAACAGTACAATGTGCAACTCATTTAAAAAAATCCAGGATAACATCTCAAAAGCATCAAAGCCTGTTTCTTCACATCAATGCTTCTTTTCTGATCAGAGCACAATACTGAAATTCTTACTAGGTGAACTGAACTTACATAATAAATATCATCCATGTTTTCTTGTATCACAAACACAACTGGTGAGTGCTTTTCAGACAGAGGAGACAAATGTGTAACACTTGGCAATGGAAACAGCTAGAAGACAGCAGCAAATGATCTTAAATTATTCTGCCTTCTGCTTTTTAATATTTTAACCATTACTTTGTTTTCATAGTCTCTTATTCTTCCACACATCACTAGACAAATGATGAAGTGATCACTCCTGAAGTCACAGATGCATTAGCAGGGATAGGAGATGATTTCTATACAGGAGAAATAGCTATGGAAAAGCAAGCCACATTGGCTCAGCAATATGTATTTTTCCTTTCAAACTGGCTCACAGGTATTGGGGGCAACGAAAAAATGAAATGCCATTAGTATGCCTGACAAGCAGGTGGCACCGAATGACACCGCTACCTCTGGACACAGACACAGCTGGAGGGATGTGACAAGAACAGACTGGGCTGAGACAGAAGACTTTCTTTTTTAAAGTTCACACTTTCCAGACAGCTTAGGATGCAATCTAGGCCAGATCACCATCTTTACAGCTTATCTTTAACAAACCTTGCAGGGGTTTTAACATTGTGATTTTTCCTAAACAGCCCAAGTCCTTACAAATGAATCTCGCTCAGTCTGAAAACTGTATGTTATTCCTGTTTTGACATCTCAGCTGACAGCTGGGCCCACTGCTTTAAGGTATGTGCACACATACACACAGGAATTTTCTCCTGTCCACCTAATTAATGTTATTTACAATTGCCAAGTTTTGTAACTGTTCCAAAATACACACATTTCTTCAAGGGGTGCTTATTTCACATCATAGGAACTAACGCATTGTCACTGAGGTCTCACAAGAACACATTTTGATAGGATGAGTTATATGCACATAGCTTTAAAACAAACATATTCATGGGCATGTGGGGAGACAAGAAGGGCAATTTAAGGTCTCAAACTACTGATCAGATCACTCTGCAGCTTAAAATCAAAACCTTGTAAAATCCAAGGAGCTCTATCAAATATTTTTAGAAGACCCTTTTACCTTATCATCTCAGTCCATCGGACAGCTTCCTGAAGCTCCATCAGCCTCTCTTTGTACTGATTTCTTTCCATCAGAACACGGGCCATTTCAACACGAGTAAAACGCTTCCGCTGAGCGGTGGGGACATCACTCTGAACACACAGAAAGGAAACATAGGACAAACAAAGGAGCACAGTAGGGCCTTGCAGAGTCAGCCTCTGCCTTCTGATAAGAGTCACTTCAGGGCACAATACCAGATTCAAAATCATATGGGGCTTTGTAAAGCCAACTCAGTTTTACTTTCCTCTTCTCCCATCCTTTGTATGTAGTATAATCTTAGTTTAAAAAAAGAAACAGTTCTTCAAAAAGAATATGACAACAATGGGCAGAGAGGGAAGAAAGAAAACTAGACATGATCCATTTAAGTTTACTCGTGCTCTTTAGATCTTCTGTTTTTCTATACATGGAGGAAGTTTACCGATAGGTATTAAGCAGTAAAGCTTAGTAGCACTCACTGAACTCATGTGAGCTTCTAAAGTCCCATTGTGAATTATACGTACAAGAATACACAAACACACATACACCTACATCATCATCCTCTTTAGCTTTCTGTCTTGCTTCCTCTGCTTCTGCACGAGCTCTAAACACAAAATAAAAACAGCTGATTAGATATCACTGTGGGTGGTTTGTTTTCTATTTCCCAAACACAGAATTAAACTTACTTTCTCAGCTCTTCTTCCAGTTCCTTATTCTTCTCTTCAAGCTTTTGCTTTGCTTGTTTTACAGCCTCTAATTCACCTTGTAGTACATCCTTCTCACAGGTCAATTCATCCACCTTTGCTATCAAATCATTCTTCACTACATTCAGTGCATTTCTACACAAACATTTAAAATACACCATTAGAAGGATGACTATGGTCTCATAGTTTAGCTTCTGCCTGATTCTACTCTTGAAGACCTACTATTTTCTTACATTGAGCTGCTGTATCAAGATACAGCTTTCTAAAACAGGTCAAACCCTCTCCCCCCACCAAGTCTCAAATACATTCACACCTCTGTATTAGAGAAAAGCACTGATAAGTCAGAGCAGGTTGCTTAGAGGTTGAATTCCTTAGCACTTCCTCAAAGGATTGGTTTTGCAGTTACAACTGTGTTTCTTACAGAAAAGGTTGGGGAATTGATCTCATTAGGCCACAGCACTGCATTTCTTGTGGCCTTATAAGGATAAAAGCAGATTTTGCTTCTTAGGTCCTTAATTTCTGGAAGAATACCAACTAAGCTATATATTTAGCCAACTCTATGTACAATTTCAAAATACATATACCAACACTACTCTTACAAATGTGCTTCCAGTTGTAGAACTTCAACTTTCTGTGTATGAACATTTGAAGATGTATCAAGAAGTCAGTATTTTTTTTTTTTACACACATTCTCACTTACTTTGTCTCCAACAGCTGAGTGTTTTCCAAAATAAGGTTTTCAACTTCACGACCCATTCCTTTCCAAAGGAAACAAACACATGAAATTAGTCCATGAAGTGGATGCTTTTACAAAAACTATATTTTGCCTTTGTCTAAAACCAGCTCAATTTTAAGTATGCCAAACTCTTCAGAAAAACCATGAGCTATCTGAATTTTCAGGACCTACCTTCTACAATTAATTTTCCCCTCCATCTTCTTCCCAACCTGCCTTCAGTTAAAGCCTGAAGACAAGCCTGGCTCACCACAGGCTAGTTCTACCACTGCCTAATCCACACATTTTGAAGAGGTTACGTTACTATTAAGTCAAAAGCCAAACATGGCATCACTGGGGAAGTATTACTCCACAAAAGGTTAAGTTTAAAAAGCTCAACTTTTTTTTAGACACAAAGGTACATCCATTATAGACAAGACATGCTGAATTATAAAGCTCAGACTGCACAAGAGCCCTGCAGATCTCCCCAGAGCAAATGATACCTTACCAAAGAAATTATGGTCTTTAAAGCCCATGCATTCCATGTAGAGCAAAAACAAGAACAAGAAATATTTCATGTAAGGTGTAGTATGAGTGAAGAGCAATAAAATATTTAGACATGAAGTAAGAATGAATTAAAACAAAGCCACCACCAAAGATTTGAAGTGGAGTGTGATGTGATTAGAAGCAAGATTTATATGAAAGACAGATGTTAAAGAACTTAAGTTTGTCACAACCATTTCTGCTGGTTAGACTTCTTATAAAAATCAGTAACTTCATAGAAGTCTAGCTCATTTTCTGTGAAATTATTTAGAAGCACAGTATTTGAAGAAATGCTAAGCCACTGAGAAGTTTGTAATAAATATGCTACTACAGAAAACAGCAGCTTAACTCTTTATGTAACTTCAGTGTTGGTTACATTTCTGGAAATTAATTACTTGCCCCCATTGTTTGCATGCCTAAAATGATGCAATTTGTAGTTTTTTAAAGCAATAAACTTTCAGGCAGAAACCAGTTATTTTACATCTTGCAGAGCAAAATAATTAGCATACTGAAACAGCAGGAATTATGCTAATTCAAGACTGACACAACAAAGAGAAGTAGTATCTTAATGGTGGAGGCCTTTTAGGGTACTCTATGAACACATTTTTCTAAGCAACTTTGGTAACAAAAGACTTAAAAGATCTGAATAACAATAAAAAGGCATCTAAAAATTGACATGTGGGTCAAAGCTCCCTCTTCTGGAATTTCTCTCTGGGGTCTGGATTAAAAGTAACATGTAATAGTGGAGGAATTTCACTCAGTTATTGCAACTTTATCAATATCTGGAGAAATCCTCCACACTACAGCCATCACAACGTTTGATTCCAGTGGCTATATTGTTTTAAATGCACCTAGGTTCATTTCCAACAGGTCTCAGATCCTTTATAATGCAATAACAAAAACTAGAAAGCCAGAGTGCAAAGGCAAAAAAAGAAAGTGTTACCAAGCAGGGAAAAAATGCAGAGAATGTATTTTATGAGAGCAGCAGCCAAGAATGCCTAACTGTAGAAGCAACAGATTTGAAAGAATTTTTTTAAAAAAGAAGCATACACACCAGAATATTCCCCTGGGTATGCAGCCCAAGAGAAAACAGATTAGAGAATCCCAATTAACTACTTTCACAGAACTCCAAACTAAAGTTTAATGCTCACTTAGAACAGATCCAAATGCTTGAAACACACTGACCATCCTGGATGCAGATGTGGCTTTTAAGTGACAGAGTAATTTGGACTGTGGTTATGCTCAAGGTGAAATGGTGATAGTACAGTAAAACCTTTAGACCAACCCGTCCTGCAGAACACAGTTAAAGCAGTGTGCTCCTTTTGCACACCCCTGTGTTTCTAGCAGCTTTTACTGAAATGGTAAAGTAGTCAGTGACAAACTTCAGATCCATCACACAAAGTATATTATTTTTGCCCATGGAAAACAAAGCATCTATTGTCAGGAAGTCCTGACAGTAATTTGATTTCTTTAAACAATTTATCATGTAGATAAGGGATGGAAGCTGTTATATGTATCTCTATTTTTCCATGCAGAACGTGTGATTAGCTGTCCCCGTGAGAACAGAGTGCAAGAGTTTTGGATGGGGTGGTTCTCACTGCTCAGGATTCAAAGTATCAGAGTGACAACAAAGGAAACCCATCTCAGACTGGAGATAGGCCCATTACTCCCAGTGAGTAATACTTTGCAGAAATGTCACCTACTTGATGTAAAATAAGTTTCTGGTGGAACAATGAACAACCAGAAATCCAGATTGCACACACAACAGTTCTAAATAATACTGCTAACAATCTGTATTTCAGCTGGGTCAGACAACAGAAGCAAACTGATTATTTTCTACACATCACTCATTCCTCAAACACACAGAAGCTGCATCTGCTTTTATACATTCCATAGGACCGGCTTTCATTCTTTCAAAGCAGGCCTGAATGTGTCCAAAAATACCTTTCTATAATACAAGGCACTTACTGTTTAGGGAGATCCTTCTTTTAATGACCTTTTTGCTCCTGACCAACTCATATTCTCAAAACCTACATTTTGTTCAGTCAGCACACAGTGAGAGGAGAAATGTGGGTTCCCCCTCCCCTCTCCATGAACAGTTTGATTCTCAAATGACCCCTTGCTGCATCCTGCTACAATTCTCTCTTAGGTGTTAGATTCCACAGAGAGGTGATAAAGCCAGGCCATTGCAGATCGGCCACAATCTGAATTAAACTACTTAAAACTAATTCATGATAAAAATCCTTGCATCAGAGAACATACAGGGAAAGCCAAAATAGAGAATAGCACAAGAAGTGCCCCAAAACACCAATGCTGATATTATTATACTGAAAGAAAGAACAAAACACTTTCTCCTGGTTTTTTGCATCCTAATGAGCACCTTCAGATGATACTCAGAAGTTTTGAATGCAAATGCAAATCCTAATAGTGAATCTAGCAAGGATAATTAAACACTCCATTAACAAGGAAAATCCTTTTTTAAATAACCTTTCTTACCCAGTAAATCTGCACCTTCATCCACATCTCCAATTAGGCCAGAACCAGCAGATGACAGCTCTTCAAAGAGTGACTCTGTATTACGGTCAAATGCTTTGTTCTCTATGCCTTTGGTAGGAGTGCTATTCAAAGAATTAAAACAAGATATAAAAAAGCAGAAAGAAAACATTCCCACATGGAAGAAAGTTTTCTCTGTGTTTTTACCAGCAGTTTGTTACCCCAAAAAACCCAACCCAAACAAAACCCCAGAAGTAAAATTTTCAGCAGTGCTCAGTTGGCTTAGTCCTAGATTCTGTTTTCAAATACTACTTTGGCATCGAGATGCCAAATTTGAGGTAGCTGCTGATACTGAGCCAGTCAGGATTTTAATAAATTAAAGCCTATCAAGTTTTGGCATATAGAAATTCAGCCGTGTCAGGACTTAGTCAGCCCAAATGCCTAAAGAACAGGCAGCTCAGCCAAACTCAGTCATTTAATGTAAC
The DNA here is from genome assembly GCA_020800305.1 of Porphyrio hochstetteri. Lineage (NCBI taxonomy): Eukaryota > Metazoa > Chordata > Aves > Gruiformes > Rallidae > Porphyrio > Porphyrio hochstetteri. Next base: position 2,385,099 of record CM036923.1, on the reverse strand, counting down.
AAGAACACAAGAGAACCAAATAGTCAGAGATCAAAATACTCCTCTGGCCAGAAAAGGGGCTCCTTTCACACAAAGCTCTTGCACCATTAATGTTCACTATATAATGTAATTTTTCCCACCTCTTCGCAAGAATGAAACACAGACACGTAACATATCTGAAGGACTGGTGGCTAGACCCTAAATTATTCAGAGCTTACCTAAAAAGGTCAGGTGCTCCCTCTGCTACTAAAACAGCACCTCTTTATTTTTTTATGAGGCTTTAGAAAGAAATATTATCCTTCACAAGGAAAAGCCTGCAAGGGAGCAGACTCAGGCAAAAGCCTTCTGCCAACACTGGGATTCAACCATCAGAATCTGATAAAGCAATGCTGTAACACTGGCAGAGTCAGATGCAGGTCTAGATTTTAAAGACATGGGTGAACACACAAGGGCACAGCTTAGAAAATGCAAATTACCTTGAAACACCCACCTAGGGAGAAAAGGCCTTTGGGTACAGACCTTTTGTTTGAAAAACAGAAAGAATATTTAAGCATTAAGTCTGCTGTAACATGAAGTCCCCTGAATGTAGCAGCAGAATGAAAAACTGCTGCTGCACTTAACCCCCTGAGGAATTTGGGAGAAGTAAGGTCACAAAAGTAGGAGATTTATTACATAATGCATGATCTCAGTCTGGTGAAATTTCTAACAAAGATGTGAGTTCAAAATTGAGGTCTGGTACCTTCTAAAATTGGTCTTCCTACTCAATATGCAACACACAACTTACCTGGAACCCTTATATCCACTAAGATCTTTATCCATGTCCAACTCTGGAGTTGACTCAATGATAGCCTGAACTTCAGATTTTTCTTCATTTTCATTTCCACCTTGGGAAAAGCAAGTGGTACATGTCCATAAACAAAATTACTGTGACATGTGACATTACTTACATGTAGTTGTTACTAATCAATCAACTTAATAGCCTTCTGTTCAAAGCTTTATCAAGGCAACTGAGTGACAACTACAGATTTTGACACTCTAGTGCAGACGTTTGTATTTCTATGCAAGTCTCTCCTGAATTTAACCTAAATCGTCAATAGTAGTTATTCTCTAACTTCTCCTCCAAGTAGATGGCCTTTCTTATCTTGTGACTTCTTGTGTCTAGATGGAGTGCCAACTCTTTTTGCAAGGAAATGCCATAAGTAATCCCAATTCTAGAAAAGTAAGTACTAGATCCACTTATAAACAACAAGCTTTTCTCTCTTACCAATATTCTGTATTCCAAAAATAGGAAGTCAAAAAACATCTCATTTGTGGCACAATTAAAGACATTTCATAAGAGATTAAATATGAGGTCTCTAGTAAGCATATACTAAAAAGTTAAAACAGCTCACCAGTAGACACATTTCTGGTCTCCTGAGCTACTTGTACTTCAATGTTCTTGCTTACGTCCAGCTTCTCATTCGGCATGTCTGGGCCCTTTGCAAGTCCTTCAACATCTTCCTTTTGAGGAGTTTCAGCAGGCAGTGCAGGTGCATCCGAAGCAGCTGTGGATGCTGGAGTAGTAGATTTTGAGCCTGCTTGGCTGACATCAGAGAGCTCATCCTGTAATTGAGCATTAAAAAAGGGAATGGAAATTAAAGTATTATTAGAAGCATTAGGCATATAAGCTAAAGAACTAACACCAAAGTTACTGTATTTTACTGAAGAATATACAGGTAAGAAGGAGCAAAAAGAACACTTTAAGCCAGTACTGGCAAATTCATCTTTAGACTATAGCTGCAGTGTCAATTCTGTTAAGGAACTTACAGCTACATAGAACGTGCTCTTACTTTTAATACTGGTATAGTCACAACAGTTTTCTATTGAGTCTTTAAAACAGGCAGCATTCTCATATTAATAACTCTTCTAGCATTCTCATATTAATAATTCTTCTAGCTGCACAATGAACTCCTGAATCTTCCCAAAGCTATTCTAAAATATTTAGCTGCTCAACATGTCCTTGAGATCTTAAAAAAAAAAAAAAATCTTCTTACAAAGCAGACAGTGCAGCATTGATGCAGAACATGGATTTAACTGGTATAAACCCACAGTATTTGCAAACACTTCACTCAAGACTTAGGTGCTTTCCAGTCTCGAGCCCTGGAAGACCCTGGAATTGAGACACTGAACTGCAGGGACTGCTTATCTGGTTAGATTTCAGATCAACTACGGAACAGCAGTAAATGAAGCTGATTCGTGACAACACAGGAATTTACATCACAGCAACACAGTATCAAGAAGTATGACCATTAATCAGCTGCTGGACTGAGGATTCTGATGGTTACACAGACGAGGATGCATCAGGCACTGTATTTGATGTAACTAGAGGCTACTGCATGAGAATACTAATGGCCCTTTCTGGACCTTGTCTCCTTTCATTCCTCATTCATGACCAGACCCATACCAGTGCCCAGATATCTTAACTCTGACTTAAATAGCATGAAACAGTGAACAAGATTTCACTGCAGTTATCAAAACAAATCAGGCCGTTTAGGTCATTATTTTCTAGCAGACACTGTTAGAGGGATCTCCTGGGGAAAATAAAGTTGAAAGGTTGATCCTGGTGTGTGCAAAATGAAGGAAGGATGGTAAGTTTTGATTAAAAAAAAGTTCTTTTAGGGTTTTTGGCAATCAGAGGTGAAAGCACATCTCCTAGACACGTCTGACATTTAAAGAGAACGTATCTGTTAGCTCAGGAAAGCAAAACTTGTCAAGAATCAAACAAGCCTTGATTTTATGAAGCATGAATTTATCTAGCATCCCTTTTTGAGAAGGAAGTGAAACTGAATTTTAAGGTTATTAAAAAAAACAAGAGACACCAGCACACAGACACACATTCTCTCATTTGTACTTAGTGTAAGATTACCAAGAATTCTAATTTCTAAATTTTTATTTTCAGTACTTTCCAGAAAGATAAGGTTTTTATTTGTGGAGGAAGGGAAGAAAACAAAGATTTATGTATACCAGCATAAATAAAACTTGCATCTTATGGTGATACCCCTACATGGATTTTGCAAGCCCTGGAAACAAAATTCAGCACTTTCCACACCTGCCTATGAATTATTTCCAGTTTTCATCTTTTCAGTAAATCCCCAAATAACCAGTTTTTAATAATTGATATTCTGACATTATTATTCAGAAATGCAGCCAGGCAGACACCCCTAAAGGAATAAAGCATGCACACTTATCCACAGTTACACACATGTGGGCAAAACCCACACATGAAAGCATTCTGTGATGTGTGTGATGTCCATCAGAATGAAAAAGCAAAGCTACAGTTTACTCAATTGCCTTTTGAATTGGTGAAGTTCAGTCTCTGGATAACAATTCATACTTCAACGAGCAGAAACAGAAGGGAGGAAGGAAATGGTAGCCCTTACTGAGGAAGTCCAGAATTCACACAAACAAGGAATAAAGCCTCAGAGCTGTTGGCTCTGTTCAAACTTTTCCACATCTTTGTATTCCAAAAGCATCCAGTAACTGATGCAGCACAGGCTGATCGCTGACTTTCACACACAAAGGTCAAGAATAACAACCTGATAGCATCAGAGAAAACAGTGAAGAGAACTGTCCTTTCCTTCAAGAATTTCAAGTAAACCTATCTACTTTGTATTTCTGATGACCATTGACTGCATTTTTTCTAGCTAACTCTTGGAAACTATACTGACTTAACTGTCACAAACGTTTGCTCTAGAACTCATGGAAATGAAAAGCAATTCCACTAAGTGACAGTGATTTGCTCAGAGTATCTGGCAGCCTGAGCATTTGAAAGGCAGTGCTGGGTTGACTTAGCAAATTTGACTTTTTGGGCCATGTTGCCAAAAGACTTTTCCTGAAAAAAATAATTTAAAACTTACATAATTATATCTGAAGAATTAGCAGCTCATTTGCAAAGCTTTGGAGAAATAAGCAGAAGAGAGCAAACGGTGCATAACTAAGTGACAGCCAGCAATGGCACTACTGCACAAGCTACAGGATACCCTGTCTTTTTAGTCTGGGTTTCTCCTTGACACCTACTCTTTGTGATACTTTTAGAGGAAACATTGACCAGTAATGAAATATTCATGCACAAATGGAAAAAAAGAGATGCCTGAAAGCAGTATACAATGTTATTTGTGCCTTGCACCTGATATTAAAAATATTTAGAGGAAATAGAAGCACAAGAGAAAAGCGTTTCAAGTTCTGGTTATGACTTCAATACATCATGTTATTCAATGTGTTCACTTGACATCCACAGCTAAAAAGCAAAGATGCTGACCTGGACCTAAGGAATTTACTCTGCCTAACTGGGTTTGAAAAATTACAGTCTGTGTTGCTTTGTAAATTCTTTTAGCAGCACAGTATTTTTAGAACTATACCAAGAAGCCTATTTTAACAATATATAGTAACCAGTTTGATTTTCTGAGGGGACAGGATGGAATCAGAGCCTTCCCTTTACACCTCATCTTCACTTACCCTCAGTCATAACTTGAAGTTGCATTTCAGTCAGTTTTCCTAAAATCTGTCAATTACTGATGTTAATTGACAATGGACAAATTGAATTCGAGGTCCAAAAATGGTCCTAGCCAAGAGTTTGAGACAGATTTTTAGATCCAAACGCCTGTTTTCACTTTGATATGTTTATAATTAACCATTACTTACACTTCCCATTATCTCCATACAACCTCTAGGCCAAAAAACGCCAAGTCCAGGTTCCAACTATTTCTGGATAGCTATTTCATTCTTATCAGTTGGATATTCCCCTGCTAGGTATTAAGTTCACTTAGAAGGCCATTCCCCTCAGCTGAATGCCTTTTCAGAAAGAACAGTACATCCACAGTCTTTCAAAAAGCCTCATCAACATAAAGATGTAGGGAGGCTTTACACATTCTGGAGTTCTTCACCCTTCAGATCCCTCCTCCTGCTGTGCTGTTAGCGCACCCTCGTCCCGACTGCCAGATTCATCACACCCCAGCACCACTCCCCCATTTTTCCAATACTGCAGCTTGTTCTGTGCCACCCTCTCACTGTTGGAACGCAGAACAATTGCAGGAATTATAGCCAAGCTACATGTAAGGGAAATGATAATCACAGGCTAATTTAGGAATGTTAAGTCATTCTCGACTCCGCAGTATACCTACGCTATGTGCCTGATAGTAGGCAGAGGCTGCATCAAGAGTACTGCCTGTGTAGTAATCCAAGTTGCCTTCTAAAAGAATACTAAAGCAGCAGACTTGTTTACACTATCTAACTGCAGATCTAGGGCACAAAGAACAAGTGACTGACCTCTGGAAAGGGTCCTCAGTCAGAAGAGCAAAGCTCACCCCCATAAGGGAACTAGCCTGTACTACCACTCATTCAGAAAGTGCAACCCAAACTCCATTTCTTCCAGTAAATAAGTTCCCTTAAAGCTTACCTGAGTAAGCAACATACTTGGCATACACAAACATGTTTTAAGGGTTTCCTCTCCTCCCCTTTGATTCGATTTTGTCCCCACTAGGGATCTAGAACCTGTTTCTGGAGGTTTCTCCTACCACACGAGGCAGCCGAGCGGAGCACTCACCTTCAGGCTTGTGTGGGACCGTGGCTGGCTCAGCTCGTGGAACTTCCAGTGCTCCGACCCAGGCGTCTCCCCGGCTTCTCTCTGAGCTTCAGGCGTGAGTAGTGCATCTCCTGGAGGTAGTGGGAAGATGCCCAGTGATATCGGACGCTCCTTTCTGTTGGAAAGAGACAGGTTTCATCAGCCATCTCATGTGTCACACCATTTCTGTTCCCCTTATGCTTCTGAAGTCAGCAGGTAAGTGGTAAAATTCCAGGTTCAAACACTCATACACTGTGCTCTATTAAATACACAATGGAGCTTACACAATTTGTACTGCCACACACCATTCCTCGTTTCACATTATTTAATTGCAAATAGTCTATTTCATGGCTTCAGGCAGCAGCTATTGATTACACCAAAGCTAAGCTATGGTAAACAAGTGGTACAGAAATGGAACACAAACAGGAGTGTAAGATGAAAACTTTGCCTTATTACACATTAAATTAGTTTTCACAAACCACTCTTAAAAATACTGACAGTCAACAGCTAAAACATTAAGTAAAGCATTTAGAAAAGTTTAAGCAATCAGCCTAAAGTCTGACTCTTCCCAAAAAATCTGGTTTTTTTTCTTCTGAAGATCACATGAATTACATGGATTTGGGTAGTGGAAAAAACTGGGTTCAAGGATTACTGATGTTAAACGTAGCCCAGCCAAAAATTGTATGGTGTTAAAGTTCAGTTCAACACTCTGCTTCAGCCTAAATCTGCAGAGAAGCTTGTGCCAGTAAGGCAAAGGACTTCATCCCATCTCTTCACCATCTTTGCTGAATTTATCGCTTCTCTATGGCAAACAACATTTGGAAATGCCAGAGTTTCATATTAAAAAAAATCCTCAGGCCAATCTTTCTGTCAGTATTGTGATCAGTGAACAAAAAGATTAATTCTTCCTACTAGTAAGAGACAAAAACATTGTGCAGAAGGCAACTCATAGGATGCTATGACCAGCCCTGAGAAGGAAGAATATCAGCCAGGCATAGAATCGAGATAAAGCGAAGCATTTGTTTAGTCAGAACAATGAAATGCAGAAAAAAAGGGGCTGTAATCAACTAGCACAGCTTTAGGTATACTGAAAACAGAAGATAAAAGCGTGCACAAGTGATGCCAAAAAATTAACACTTCTTGAGAAAAAACACTGCCTGAAGTATCCCAGCAGAGATAATACAGACAGAATTATTAAGATTTGAGAGTCCTCACAATTTAGCATTATAAGAAGCCAAATTACAGCCACGTATACTTTCTTTTACAAAGCTGTTCTCAAATTAAACACAACCTAAGCAGAATCCTGTACAGAATTACTATCTGCATATAAATTAGATGCAAAAATATGAAAGGGTATATTGAAAAAGCAACAGCTAAGCAGTTTTATGGATTTTTTTTTTACTACCTTTTCTTCTAAGTAAAGAAGAAGGGATTGTATTTAGCAATTAAGCAGCAAACTCCTTTTAGTAAGTTTTACATCACCAAAAATACAATACTCAAACAACTGTAACTATCATGAACCTTTCCAGAACAGGCATACAAAGATGCTCCCAGTTACAAGAATATTTTTGCAGCCAATTCTTAAACTGTGTGTCTCAGCCTTTCATAAATATTAGCCCGAGTTACACTGTTAATCTGGAAGTAGTTTAACAGAGCAAAATAGGCAGTAAAGTGAGTAAAGCAAAATTAGTCAGGGTTACAAAATAAAAACCATCAGATGCTGGAGCAGTATCTGCAGACTAACTGTGCTGAAAAGTCTCCATGAAAAATAGCCGTGGAACTAAGGAGAATTTGATTCCAGCGATTCCTGCTATTGTAACAGGTTCTGCTTTGCTTTAGAGTTCCCACGGGGCCAATGCTGGAGGGAACAAAAGACACAGCACATAAGCTTGGGTTATGTTAAGAGACAGGCTGAGACCATTTCACTGGTTAGAAGTCCAGCAGAGAAAAGCAGAAAAGCTGCCCTTGAGGGGCAGAGCCAGCGGTGATAAAGCTCGCATTGTGAGGGCTCTCGGCGCTGGAAGTCCTGAGCCACGGCTCGGAGCAGACAGCTTTGCTTCCTTGCAGGGTATGACACAAAGCTCATCTCAGAGTCTTCCGAAGGGAGGATTCAAACAAGACTGGTACCAAAAATAAAGCTCTTGACTGATGCTTGCTTTTTGCAGAATTGTTTTAAATAAATGTTATGAGTCCATGTGGACCTGCTGAAACACAGTTCAGACCTCACAGTAAGTGAAGGTTGGAAAGGGGCTGTTTGGGAAGTGAAGGCTGTCACACGCACGTTCATATTAAAAAGATTAAATTAGACTGGAGTCATTTCCAATTATTTCACTGGTTGTTCAGCGGAAAGCAAAGAACCCCTTCTACTGCCCAAATGTCTAAGAAATATCTGAAAATATGACAGTGAGCAGAAGGCAGGCACATGTTTTAAAAGCCTAAACTAATATTCTGAAGTGATGTTTCAAAGCATTTACAGGAACCTTCAGGATAAGCAATCAGATGCTCTGTTCTAAAATCCGACTAGTGTTAAAAAATAGAAACAATTCTTCTACAATTCATCCTATATTTTCATCTTTTTAAAATGGATAAAAGATTAAGGAACTGAATTCCAATTCCTGTAATTCCTAAACCAATAAATTACTCGGGGGCGGGAAAAAGCAGAGCCTCCCAAAACTCCCCAAATCCATTCAGTATTCTCCAGGGAAACAAAAGCCTATTTCTTAAACCACCCGGCTGCTTAAATATCAAAAGGTCTAATAAAAAATTTATTGAGCATAAAGTTCAATATTTTTGTTTGGGCTTGTTTTAGGGTTTTTTGGGATTTTTTTCTTTGTTTTTTTAGAGGTGGGGATTATTTAGCTTGGGTTTGATCTTTCCCCTGTTTTAAACAAGGGCAGCCTTACTAACTGTATCAGTCAATAGAGAGTTACACTTCACTTTATCTCTCTGCATCTAAATATTCATTCACATATACTGATTATCAGAGTTAACAATTATTGGTATTTCTTTTATCTAGAGCTTCGCTTTAAATCTTTGGAACAACCTTTCTGTGCTAGGAGACACAAGTTAAAAGTGTACTACCACACAAAGCCTCATGCACCACGTATTAAGGAGAACAAGTCACATGCTCTTTCAGAGAACGCTATTTCCAGTATTTTTCCCTCCTTAAATAAAGTTTACTATTCAATTTACAACCCCTTTTAAAGTATGTCAGGTTTTCAGGTCAGAACCCTACATTTTAAAAGCCTTCCAACTGTTTTCCTTTTGTATTTATAGCACTAAAACGTGTCAAGATTACTTCTGGTCACAATATTCCAACGCATCTCTGCTACTGCTCCAGGCAACTAGGACAAACAGAACATAACTCGAGGGGGCACAGAGCTGGCAGCTTGCCATACAAGTACAGAAAGACAGGAGAGGATAACATTTGGCTGAACAATAGTAAATAGGCTTTAGGAGCTCTAATGCTTAAATAATGAAAGATTTTTTTTTCCTCCCATCAACTAATAATCAGTTTTTAAAATACTGTGATCAACTAATTATCATGGGTTTGAGCAGATCATCGATTCACTGATCTTATAAAATTCTTCTGCATTAAAAAAGTGGAGTTTAATAGTACAAAGCCTCAGACTGCATGCATTTATGGCTACACAAGATCAGCCAAGTACCTGACAATACACAGAATGCAAGCTTTATCCACGACATTATCACCACAGCTTTTTCTGCAGGTTACAATAAACCAGTGTAACAGCTTTCAAGAAGAAATTATATATTTTGTGTATATATATAAATAAACTGACTGTGTACCTGCTTAAATAAAAGGCAATTAAATTTGAGTGTATATAAAAATATATTGTCACATCCCAGCCCATAAATATTATGCTTACAAAAGAATTCATTACTTATACACAAGTCATCTCCCTAATGTAGCTTTTTTTCTGTCTGTTCGACAGGAAAACAGAAAGCAGCGAAGAAGAAAGAGCCCAGGAAGCCAAGGTTCAGGAGGCTGGAGTACCTGAGTATCCTTGGGAGGTTCTGCGTCAGAGCCGGCACGCCAGTAGAAATAGAAAAGTGCACGAGCAGCAAAACCGAGAGCGACACCAAGATCGCAGAATTAATGACCACCGCCCCGCCAACGAAGCCAAACACAAACAGCAGCATGCATCCAGGATTCATGGCGCTGCGCGGGCATGGTGGAACGCCGGAACCAAGAAGGCTACACAGGGGCTGAGGGTGTATCTTTGTAGGCAAAGTCTGTCATTCAGCCGCTGCCACAAAAACAATGCCATCAGCAGCAGCTTTCCACTCTTCTGCAGCAGCTCCAGAGCAATGACATCACTGCTCTCCTCCCCCTCGCGCCGGGAGCCGCCAGGCTCCTCGCAGCATCTATGCAGCAACGCAGAGACACAGCCAGCCCTGGAGTTATTCTCCCCTCCTTCCTCGCAGGGTTCATAGGCTAGAAAGCTTCGACATCTGCATAATATATTCACACCAAGCCCTTGGAACAAACGGGTACCACACACACACACACCTTCATCAACCTGTGCACAAAGCCATGGCAAGATACCGATGATTTTGGCACAGGCGCTGAATTTGGGTGGGCAGGGAAAATGTCAAACACTCCAAAAAGCTGAAATTGTTCAAGGCTAACGTACAAAGTATATCTCAACGCTTAGCAATACAAGAGCAAAAGCCTCTTTCTACTGATTTCTACACTATTCTCTTACTGCATTCCAATCATACAACAAATCTTTCCGATTCAGCTGAACCGTTGTTGTAGGATTAAAGAACAAAGTCTTGCAAACACAAATGAATGCATTTTTTTCTTTCATTTCAGGGTGACAGCGTAATAAATAGCTTACCTAATTCTACTGTGCGTTGTGGATTCTAGCTGATCACCCCCTGTTAGCTGATGAAGTTTGGTTCTTTCCAAGTGCTCCATATAATTGTGAATCATCTGTTTAAAGTGACAGAGAAACAGCAAGAAATATTTAATAACATTTACTTTTACTACCACACAATATAATCTTCCTCTGTAATGCTAAAAATAGTAAAAGCATTTAGAAACATTAAAGAAATAAAGAAAGAAGCAAAAATTATACAGTGTATAAAACCACAAACCAGAACAGAAGCCCATAACAAATAAAAAACCTGAAGACCTTACTTGTGCATTCATGCACAGGAAACATCCTAAGGGCACACAACACACATGTGATACTCAAAACAAGAGTTTTAATGGAAGTACCATGTTTAAATCTATTTTGGAGGTGGTCTGAGACCTCTGTGTCCAGCAGGTACTAAGATTTATTATGTGACACAATACATTACACTACAGTTAACAGCAAAGTACCATGAAGGTCAGACACTACGCACCTCAAATGTTGAGCAAAATGAACCCACAACCTAAGAATCCTAAGATTCTTCCATAAGCAGAAACATGAAGTCAGCATCTCTTTCTTCTAACATTCAAAGAAATTTAATTGTTTTGTATTTTTCAGAAGCGAAGTTTGGTTTTAGATTACTTAGACTGACCTTTCATAAAAAGGACAGAGGCCACTCAAGAGCTCTGCTTGCTTGCTCTCTGTAAGAGACAGCCACAGGCCAGCCTGCAGACTCCTCCAGTCAGGGCTTGTTTAATGAACCCCAATTCCAACTGGCCAAAGGACGATGCTACTCAGCACATAACTGATCTGGGACATGCACGTGGAGAAGTAACAGGTATTGCTATATCCCTCCAAAAGGTTAGTTTGGACATACATCTTTGAAATGAGTATCAGGGAAGCCTGAAGAGAAGCCTGCATGACATTTGGTATTTTTAGCACTTCTGCACTTGCATTCGAAGATGAACAGGGCATTGGGGGGAAAAAAATATCAGAGGTGAACTGCAGAGGAATCGGGTACCCTTTTCCTGAGACACATTCAGCTCATATCTCAAAGCCTTCCTCTAGAAAAAATACTATTCTATAAAACTACCTACTTCTGCTGGTCGAGAAAGAGTACCCACACACCTTGCACCCCATTTGTTTTGGGGGCAGTTGCATACACTGGGACTAAATTCAGCAGTACCTGAAACCATGTATCTATGTGTTATGTTGAAGTCAGGGTTGATGTGTCCAAGGCCAGTAAAACTGACCTTTGGATGCCCCTAACTCCAGTTAGCAGCAGCTTCTGCACAAACACTGCTTGCCAGTGTCAGCTACATACAAACAGATCATCTCAGTCTGAATTTTTTTTGGTAGAGTGAACTGGCTTAAGCTATCCTGAATGATGGATGTTCTGTGTATCAGTAACTTATATGGTAAACACTGTTTACATACAGATCCTGGTTTTCCCAGCATTCACCTGAACTAATTAATATAATTCAGACCATGAAAAAAACACCCTTACTATTTTTAGAGAAACATTATGTAATATGCTTTAACTGCTGTCAAAAGCTTACAAAATTTATCCTCTAACAAAATGATATAAACACAGCATTTTACTAGGGCCATCTCATTTGTTTTCTGGCTTTTTTAATGCTTAAACCATGCCACTCACACACAGAAGCAATCAAAAGAATTGACAGCTCCACCTTCCACTATGTATGTTTCTTGGTTTTCCAGTTTCCACCAACCAAAATTAGGTGTTCCAATGGTTCATGTCCATAGTTTTACATGAGCTTATGATAATTCAAATTAATTTATAAGTTTCAGGAAAAAAACCAATGCCTAACTTTGAAATGCTCAGCAGACTGTTCTGTATCCCGCTCACACACCCCCTCATCACTGAACAGAGGCTGACCAGCCTGCAGACACTCCCATTTACAGCACACCAACTGGTCTCTCAAAGTCAAATTTTAAAGAGAACATCTCTGGTGCTTTTTAGCAAGTGAACAGCAGCTGAGTAACCAGTACCTTTCCAGGGAACAACTGACACATGGGTCAAGAAAAGAAGTCCAGTCAGTAAAACCCACACAACTTTCAATGCTTTGCAAAGTACACGGTTTAACCTACTTTCTTCCTTCCCCTTGTCTATTCTTTTGTTTACTGAAATGTCTCATCATATTTATTACCCACACACAGAGGCTGGAGGGAAAGTCAATTTAAAGGACTATGTAGTTTAGTACTGTCCTGCAGACAAAAATGATGCTGATGGTAAAATAAGCAAGTCTGTATGTCACGTACTGCAGCATAAAACCCATAAGCTACTGGAATGCCAAAAACAGGATGAAAACCTGAATGTATGCATCATGTGGAGCACGGCAATTTCTCCACGGGCTACAGATGTCTGTGGTGCCCACACCACCCCCCCCTCCCAAAATCAGAAAAGCAGCGATACCACTCTGCCTTGATCCAGGGTCCCAAGAATTGAAGTTGGTAGCACTGAAATACCAGCCACAAGAAGCAAAGTTCCTCCCCTTCCCACTCCAGCCATGAGACAGAGGGACTACACAGCTGGTGCTACAGAATCACAAGACAGTGCTTGGGCTCTCAACTTCTAGAAATCAGTTTATCAAGAGGTTGGAATAATAAATTAAATACTGTAGCTTATGGGGAAGGTAGCTCAGTGTAACTGCTCTGCTCATCTACAATAAAATTTTCAAGACTCCCTCCAAAACCACAATGATCTGAACTCCAGAGATCTTTTTACTCTAAATTACTTTGACATTCAGCATATTCTTGAAGTGCCACCCTGATCCCCACAAAAGGTCTAATGAGTTTATGCATTAGATTTCTCAGTGCTCAAAATCTGATCAGAAGTTTTGCTGTTATGAGATTACTCAGTAATCCAAAGAAAAGTTTTAATATCACTGACAATTTAAAAAGAGACTAAAAGAATTTAGTCACTCTCTACTCAGCATGTTTGTTACCAAAGCTACACTAAAGGACAGATAATAAAAGACTTCAATAAACACCACAGTCAATATTTAATCATCCATAGCATTTTACTACTGACTTTTAGACTGCAGGAGCAGCAAGGTGAGCTGCTACAAGTATATATTCAATATGACCAACTGGTCCAAGAAAGACTTCATAAACACTGATCTCTTCAGCATTGTTGTAATGAAATATATTGCTCAATTACCATTAGCCTAGGGGATTAAAGATAACTCAGAACTTGGAAGAATTACCTTATTTAGTTAACAGCATTTCCCAGTTTGTGTGTTGCTCATTTCAGGGCACAACATGTGCCAACTGACTACAATGAGCTTTTGAAGACATTACAGCAGGAACACAAAAGTCATTCCCCTTGAACACAAGTGACAACCACAGAATGTCTTTCCATCTCAAAAAAAGACTCAGATGGGTTTCTTCATACGCCATGTGATAAGTTCTACAACAGCAGGAAGTCTTACAGGTTTTTCTACATCTTAAATTTCAGCATTCAGTGAAAGACAGTGAATGTCCTGTCACCACTGTCTGCTCTTACCCTTAACAAATACAACTGCTCCCAATGCACAAAAACCTGTCACAAACATGTTGTGATTGCTGTTACCTGCACTTTTTCCTTAACCAGGTTGAGAGCATCTCTTTTATAGACTCCTTTTTCTCTTTCACTCCTGCTTCCTTTTTGTGTCTCCGCTTCAACTCCCCCAGGGCAGTTTTTAGTAATTCTTTTGCTGCTGGACCAGTCCCAGTGCTGTTCATCCTGCTGACCCTATCAGGTTTGGCACAAGCAGCTCCTCCCTTTGGGAATGTGCAACCAACTGTGTATATATAGATCTTTCTGTGTCCCATATAATCTAGATTTATTGAGGTAACAGACATTTCTAGAATCTCCTGGATTCAATACAGAAGTCCTAAATATACTTCCACGTAACTACCTCTTACTGTGAAGAATCCATGGTAAGCTTGCCACCCAAGTAAAAGCATCATTCCCACTGAGGAGCTTGATGCATCTTTATCCACAAACAAGATGATGCTGCTGTCAGATACAGTGATACACAAAGATTTTAAATCCAGGCTTATACATCAAGCTGTTCATGCTTAGCAAAAGACTTCAGAAAAACTATTTGCTTAAACAGATATCTAAATTCTAATCTCAGAATCACTATGACTGACTGGTACCCACACTTAGCTGCAATTGTAACTAGACATCTCCACTTGGCCTTCTCCTTCTGTTTCCCCACACAGGGACATGCTGGGGAGATCTGTTTATCCCAATGAACCTGACAAAGTCCATTCCCAGCGCCAACGACAGGCTCACTGTTCTGTCACATTGTATCAGCTCAAAGCACTGAGAAACTTCCATGGCCCAATTATGCTTCATTAAACTAAGCCCATATTCTGTGTGTCAGGGAAAGAGATATCGAACCACCCCAGCCTTGTGCTTCCCAAAGGATAAAAGATTCACTTCCTTAAACAGAAACAAATTTTCTTGTAGAAATCTGGGTGGGGAAACAGCACAGGTGTCAATCAACTCTCAAGCAGATCCTGACATGCTGCTTTGCCTCACTTGCCCACTGAGTAATAAATGTAAAACAGTCTCTGGTCAAGCCTTTAAAAACTCAGTGCCGTAGTTATGAAGTGTGCCCCATTAACTGTGCAGAGAAAGGCAGAGCCTTCACATCCTACTCAGAGGTTTGCTCCAAAAGAGTCACTAGCAGCAGTGCATCACAACAGCGTTTGAGATAAAAGCTATAAGCAAGTAACTGAATTCCTTTCTAAACCTATAGAGCAAAGGCCCAAAGACTTTTGGATTTGAGCACTGCCAACCATTCAGCTCTTGAGCAGGCTGCCCTCATGGCCGTATGATCATTTCCTGCATCTTGGCTCTTTACAGCTTGAGGAAGATGGAAACAGGACTTTGCATAGGTATAATTACAGAAACTCAAATTTGGAAACTCTGCCAGGCTTCTTTTATTGCTCACCTCTTCTGAGCAACTGAACAGAGCAAGATCAGCACAAGATTAAAACATGGCAAGCAAGCGACAGACAAGGGGGCTTGGAACTAGATGATCTTTGAGGTCCCTCCCAACCCAAAGTATTCTGTGATTCTACGATTAAGGGCCAGACCACGTTAACTAAACAGGGAATCAAAACATGATGTCAGAACACATTTAGGCTGCATTCACACATTGTTCTGACTGAACACATTATCTGCTACCTCTTGCAAACACCCAGTTATTCTCCACCTTCCAACCTGTCAGCTCAACTGCTAAGGTTATCATACCCTAATCTATTTAAAATCAAGACAGTTAGCTCAAGCACAGACTTACCCCAGGGGAGGAAGCTTAAGGGGATATATTCCACTCACACCCATTAGCTCATCTCCCACTCTACACAGAGCAGCAGGAAAGATAGAGGCTAATTCTCCAGAAGGGTGAAGAAGGCTAAAGCCCCTTCCCAGAAGTTTAACAAGTCCAGGCCGCCCTGCTGTCTCAGCAGCTGCAAAGGCACGGTGTTGCTAGGGCAGGCTGGCGCCCTGGAGCTGCAATGCAGAGCCCTGTCTCTGGCAGGCTGAGCTCCAAGGAGCACTCCCAGCACTCATCACAACACACGCTGCGCATGAGGGGTTCAGTTCTCCAGCTCACATCACCGGTGTAAGTTCCCCAGGCTTCATCAGTTTAAGGAGATCTCTGTCCATTTTGACTGAAATGGTTTAGGTGAAACTGCTGAGCCTGTCAGCGTGCTGGGCAATCATCTCCAGCAAAGAGGAGGCCACAAGCAGGTAGGGTTAGTGATGACAGATGGTTACAGAGCCCCAGTGAAGTCAGGAGTTGGAAGAGAAAACCTTCCATGTCCGAAATAGTGAGCTGTGAGTTACACAGGGGAGGCTGGAGAGAAGAAAATACCAAAGACAGGCAGAATAGAGAAAAAATTGCTAGAAATTAAGATTACAGAAAATGCATACAAATCGCATCTTGAATTTGACATCTGTCAAAGCAATCACCACCAACACCTTAGAGGTTAAAAATAATAGATCTTTCTAACTCTTTTGATCATTATTTGGTCATTTGAATGAACAACAATTATTATTTCAGTAAGTACCAAAGATAGGTCACTTGCAAAGACAATGAAGCTGATGCAGAAGGGAAAGTATTCCTTCCTAGAAAAACACAAAAGCAAGAAAGGTTTCAGAAACAAGTGCTGTGATAGAAGTATTTAAGCTAATAAACAAACGTGATAATTTAATGCTTGAAGTAGGTTGGGTGTTTACCAAGATAGCTTGCTCTACAATAAAGAAGTTACTACACAGACCTGAAATACCAGAATTTGTTGGGAGAAACAGAAGCAGGAAATCAAATGGGATAGAGGAAGACAGGCACTATTACCAGTCAGTCCTTACCAGTCCCCAGGGAATGCAGTCCCCAAGTCTTAAACACACACACACACCCCAGACAACAGCATTACAATGCTGACTTGAGTCAGTGTACAAGTGAAGCACATCAGGAAGTTCATACTTTGCAAAATTCTCAATGGTGTCTCAGTTGTGCTCAAAAAAGTCTTGGCAAGTGAAGATAAGGAGTCTCTAATTAACTTCCTGAGGTTAGTCATGCAGTTGTTAAAGGCTCACAGCCTTTTATAAACAACCCTATTCCTGGTAGCTATTATTTGCCCCTAGTTCCCAACCCAGACCTCATTTGTGCAGCCCACGAACCCATTACCCCATCATGTCCTATCTTGGATATACTGTTGTATTTAAGCAGCTGCCTGCTGGCAGTCTGGGAATTTTGAGTACCTCTAGTAACATGTACACACACTTATCTTTAGGTGACAGACATATTCATAAACAAACCCAGAAATAACCTAAGGTAGATAAAGGGAGAGAGGTGAAACATTCAAAAGAATAAAAATGTGAGGCTAAGACAGACAGAAGTAAACATGCTGAAAGGAAGTGGCACAGAAAACATGAGACCTGATTTTAGGAGCACAGAAGCATGGCTGTATCATGTTGTATTACACCTTATTTCTTTACGAAGAAAGGCCATAGGCACCTCATTAATAATAAAGCCCAAGGAAACACCTCTCCCTACACCAAAGAAAGTGAATTTAAGATGTAAAAGCATTTAATAAATTGGAATCAAACCAGCAGAGGTTGTTGTCCATTTTGGAGCAAAACCTACGTAAAAAGATATTCAGAACATTTCATTAGCATCTCAGTGAATTAATGGTGCCCAATACATTCAGTTACTGTGAACTCTGCAAAACAGGATTCAATAAAAACCTGTGCCATTTCCATTGCAATAGCACCCAGAGGTGCTAACTAAAATAAACCAAAACTTCCCAAGCACACAGTACTCTGCAGTGCTTCCAGTTCAAAGGGATATAAAACTTCCGTGGGCAGCATTAAGCTTTGTCACTTCTCATTTCACTTACAGTTTGCAACAGATGTAGTATTCTAAAGCAACTATTTAGTAACAAATGTGATGTTAAATACATGAGGATTTCAGTAAATATATGGATATTAAGAGCTGCAGAAATCTTGTCATGCAGTACTCAGGAGCTGTATGCTGGCTGTGCAACCACGCTCAGTCTGCTGAGGAAGTATTACAGGTACCCACGCCTGACATCTTCCTTTGCTTTCCCTTTCCCCACTTGTGGTCTTTTGACCTAGGAACAGCCAATACTGCATTCCTCTCTGCTAGTGACAATCCAGAAAGCAGCTACCTGACCTTTCAAACCGAGGCAGAGCAAGCACAGTAAGGAGAACTGTGCTCAATACCGGGGCTTCAGATTAACCAGAATTATTCAGAGAACCTAGAGATTTCCTCACTAAAATAAGTGTACTGGTTTGGCAGTAAGCATCCCTGCATGGCAAAGAACCTGCAGCTAAAAATCAAAGTGTTCTTAAGTCCCTTTACACTCAAAAGCCATAGGTATGGCTCTTATTTAATCTGATCAAGTCAAACTTGTTCTGTCTTCATTGGCAAACCCTGTTTCAATAGGTGTAAGTATGCCAGGGACTTCTTTCAATCATGGATCTTGGTAGAAGGACAATTTTTAAAGGTATTTTTTCCTTCAATGGTACAACTAAATCCAACACAGAAAACCTCTGGGAAGAGTACTGAGATTGCAGTTTCATCTCTTTGAAGTTTGTTAGTGTGCTTTGAAGAACTGTCTTTGAAATATGAACTAATGCTTTGTTTTCTTTAAAACTGAGTATCTGAGAAAGCTATACAATTGACAAACGTGTGATCAAACTAACACGGAGAAACAGACACTTACATGTGGATTAGAAAAACTACAAATCAAATGAATCCTGGTTACAGCCAATATTACCAATACAAACATCCAAGCATCCGTGAATACTAAAACATCCAATCGTTTTCCCCAGTTGATCACGAAGTTTTCCATATATCTCTGTTTTTTCCAGACACCCTGAATTAATCTTGGCATAATGACCTACCTCTGTGTGTCTTGAATGAAGTGCATTGTATTCTTTCTTGAGTTCTGCCTCCCTCTCCTCAAGTCTGCTAACTGAAAGAAGAAAAATTTAAAAAAGGAATTAAAATTCAATTCAGAGTTCTAGTACATGAGACTGACTTGCCTTGGACTGGGCAACAGATAAGAGTATTCTTAGTAGTGAAGAGCAAAGAGCAGGGAAAAAGCCATACACAGCATGTTGGTTCTTGGGTTTTAAACTCTCAACACTTGAGCTTCCCAAGTACATCAGCAATAGCACAATCTTACGATTTGCAGTCCTCAAAAAACCAAGTACTATTTTCCCTAGCTGACTGCTAGTCCAATGAGAGGAGATTTTTATGTCCAAGGACAACTCAGTGCTCACACCAGCCCAGACTGTTTCACATGTGCACACGGAAGACATGGGAAGAGGCAGAAGCCACATCACTAGACTCAAGCTCAGATGAGAGCTGTGAGCTCCAGTTGAAGTACTACACTGGTTTTGTTCTAGAAAACCAGGCATAATCTCCAGACATGTTTAACTAGGTCAAACAAAACAAAGCTATTTAAAAATACCTTGAAGTCATATGTTGTGGTACAGAAATTAAGACTTCTTCTGGCATTCACCCATATTCCACTGAGTATTAAGGCAATAGATTCAGGGAAAGAAAACACACAGAGACTTCTGAAGGTATTCCAAGAAGTTAAAAATAGATTTAGCAGGTTTAACAGAACTTTAGACATTACATTCATATTAAGAGGAGATGAGCAGGAATAAACTATGCAATTACTTTGCAGAAAACTGAAGAGAATTCAGAACTTCCTTCACACAACTGATTCCTCCCAGTCAAACAGAAAACATTTTTTTGCTGCTTAGATGTGAATTCCGTGGGTTTGTTTAGGTATTTTTGAGCATGATACCCATGCAATATAAGCCTGTGTTTCAAGTTCTGTAACTGAGCTTCTCTTATTCTACTTGTCATGTTTAAATACCCCTGGGAAACATCAAATTTAAAGTTACTCATCTCCAGAGACTCACTGCCAGATTACACATTATCTTAAGACAAATGCCAGTATCTCCTCTGCCATGTGCACATTTTAGTCTTCTGAAAATTAATTCTCAATGTACCATTTCTTTTTGCTCCATAGAGCTGTATCTTGGCACAGTATTTTAACACAAGTCAAATCAAATTAAAAAAAAATTAAAAGATCTTTGCCAGAGTCAAATGCTGGAACCAAAATACACAATTGTCTACTCAAACCTGTGTAAACATTCTTAGCTCCTAATCTAATCTTGCTCTTATAAGAACATTAAGTTCCTTGACAAAACCTTTAGCACTCCACCTACTTGACCATAAGCATTACATCAAATTTTATTTATACTAATGCAAGATTGAATGGTTTTATTTTGGCACAATTATCAGACTGAACAAGAGTTCTTTGGGCCAAGTAGCTCTAAGTGATGCACAAGTGTTTACAGCACAACGCATATTGAAATATACACCCAATGCACAATGCACCCATAATGTATTTTTGAGATGCAATACGGGACATAAATCATATCAAATGAATGGAAGACTTTTGTTTATTCTTTTTAGGTAACAGATGTTTTAAGGCTGCTCATACATTCAAAGGAAGCTCGTTCTAAGTGCTTACAGAAACATATGTCAGAATTTATAGTTACAAAGTGTGACATGACAAACCAAATTTTATCCACTTTCCTAGACTGACGGATATTCTAGTCATAAGTAATTGCATTCCACAGCTGGTGACCATCAGAATCATCCTATCAATAACCAGTCAGTAGCTACAAGGCAGAGCTGAGCTTTAGCTACCCACACCCCATCCAGCCACGGGGCTGCTCGCTCGCAACTCCACTGTCTCAGGACTTCAGGTTTCAGTCTCCAGCACCTCTCCCTTCCCCACAGACCGAGGGCCTGGTAACCTTTCTGCTGTGCTAAACCTGCTTTAGAACAGGTAAATAGCCTGGAGATGATGAAGAGCAAACTGCATGACTAATTGGCTTTGTGCTTTATGAAACCTGCTCCCTCCCCTAGAAACAGCTATCTAGCACCCTGCACGAGGCAGACAGCCCTGCCACAGCTCAGCACCCACGCTGCCACCCTCTGAAATGCTGCTGATCCACACTGGACACCAAAGTCATGGTTCAATGTGGCCTCACCAGGAACCTGTAAAGAAGCCGCATCAGTGTCCCCCAACATTGTTCAGTACACTCGTGTCTAGACAGTCTGCCCAACACTGCCTCCTAGATTTAATTTTATCCACTGAATTCCATGAAGAGTTTTTGACACAGTGCACTTAATGAAGACGAACATCACATTAGGTGTTACACCCTTCTCTGTAGCTATCCATAACTGACCTTGTTGAAATCCATAAAAGCATTCCCCATTGTTATGGATAAACACACCTTCACAACAGTAGAAGTTCCATAACAAAGCACGCTTCCTCCTTCTATGGCCCAATTTTGAACAGTTCCTTAAGTCATAGAAGACAGATATGGGTACTGCATGGTCAAGGGGGATATCTGCATTAAATCAGGTAACTACAATGTTACATACAAAGGTTAAGCAAAGATGAAGACCCTAGAAGGTGACATAATTGACCTTCAGCATTTTCTTTTGGAAGTCACTTCAAGCTGTGTAAGAAGTTACAGTCCTGCAGTTGGAAGTGTCAGTCATAAGCAGGTGTACACCAGTTTTACATACTCTCAGACACCATGTTAACAGTCCTCAATAGGTTCTTACAATACCAGCAGGATGATGCACACTGGAAATCTATTCTACCCTAAACATGTCTGCCATCAAAGACAAGATACTGACAACCAACAAACAGAACATACTTCACTTTTCCAGATAAACACTGTGGAAGAAAACAGGTATTCCCTGAGGATTTGAGATCACTACAGACTTGAAAACAGAAGGTATTTGAATCTAGTGAAGAACAGCTAGAAGAACTCTGAGGAAGGCCTCCAGATTCTTGCCCCAAAACCTTGGAAAAACTTAAGTCACTATTAAAGGTACAATCCTATCAGCAGTAACAGGAAACTAAATGGGAGACAAAAAAAAATGCCTTCCACTGGCACCCAGAAGTACATTTAAAACCAAATTGTCACCAGTTCCATTCTACTCCAGCAGCACACAAAAGAGTGGAAGTCTGGCACCCCCCTGATAGCATCCCCCAAGAGGAACAGAGCTGGGTGCTGGCAGCTACACAGTTCCCATCATTTTGGCTTATTAGTACAAAAAGCTCCTCTGATATTTCAGTTTAAGGCTTTTTTCCACTCAAATGTCAAATTCTTAATGGGTATATGAAAGTCATTTGATGATATACATCCTAACAGCAAAATACCCTTTGTCTCTGTTGCAATATGTCTTTATAAAGCCATTATACCCTTGTTACATCATGGCAGGTACTATATTGCAAGATAACACTTTAGTAAGATACTACATGTGCAAAATATAATACACACCAAAAAGCTTCACTACACACGGTTACAAGACCACATGGAAAAATTTCAAAGGTGTTCCAGCATCACAAGTATGAACATAAAATGCAAATATTCTAGTATTTTAGGCTGGTAAGAAAGCATTCCTCTGGAACACTGCCACAAACTCACACCCAAGATCCACCTGAAACCTTCTCCTGCACTGTCAATATCCCAACAGATTCAAGGACCTGGCATACCAATCCTAACCAAAGTTCACTCAAATCAAACCAATCAAGCTTAAAAACAGAAGATTAAATATAGCAAACTGGAGAGAAGCCTCTGGAGTTTCTGCTTCCTAACAGAATTATGAAGAACTAGGCAGCAAAGCTGCCCACCCTGCCTATTCAAAAATCAGAGCTTACCTCCCAAATCTGATGGCTTTTAGCAAGTTTGGAACACCCTCCATCTGTATGTTGTCCTCTGCCTCAAACTGCTGATAAGCCTGAGGGGGAGAAAGAGAAACAGACCTGCTAGAATGCCAACTCCAACCAGTAAGATGCCTTCAAGAGGAATTAAAAATTCCTGTCACACAAGCCAGGACAAAATCCAGCTCATTAACAAGCCTTTCCTAGCACTAAGACTATCTGACGGCTCTCCTGACAGACTTCATCCAGCTCCATTCCTAAAAGCAGGTCCTGTAACAAAGTTAAGATAGAGCTCAAGCATAATCCATCCCATGATACAATAGGGCCTTATGACCCATGAAGAAGTTACCAAAGAACAGACACATCAACCACACACTGAAAGAGGGACCAGAGCTATCAAACCAGTAATTAACCTGAAAGCTTAAGACCTTCCAAACACCTCTTACCACTGTAAGCTATAGGTCTAGTTCTCATTTTAAGTAGTAGGGTATCTTCAGTTATGAAGATAATTGAGCTGTCAAGAATGCTCTGCTGATAGCAGATACCAACAACATACAGCTGCATTGTCTTACCCTGATACTTCTGGACTTCAAGTATCCATTCTGCCACATAAATCACTATAAGTTATCATCACAGACCTGACATAAAACTTAAGGAGATTTTAAAAATATTCTGCTACAACCATTTAATCTGAAGACAACCATACACCAGGCAATCCCTCGCAAAGGTTGAGAGCCAAATGAACAAGGATATATACAAACCAACCTCTCCCTAGAATCAAGTTTAAAAAAAATCATTTGCACCTTGTACCAACTTCGTGCCCAGTTTCTGGCCAGAACAGTGTTTCTCTGAGAAGAGTTGTGATTGATCGACTGTGCTGGAAACAGCAGGATGCTTCATCTACACTTTTGGCTAATGAAGCAAGTAACTTTGAGAAAACCCATCGCAAAGTCAGTAGGAACACAGAAGCTCCAGCAGACTGCATTTGTTTTTAAAGCCAGATAAGCAGTGACAACTCAGGAACATGAGTCATTTAAAGCCCATTTTGTTCATTACTGTAACACTTGCAGCAACAGAATTATTAGAGCAATCAAGCTCCAGCACCTAAACCACTAGCACAGTATTTTAAAAAGTATATGAGCAGTTAATTAATTATACACCAGTGGATTTCAACCTCCTCTCACCACCTTTGTTCAGGTGTATTAATAGACTAGTTTAAAGCAGACTGCTCGCATTTTCTACTGCGTTTTATCCCAGCCTGCAGCCTTGCAGCAGGACCTGTGCACTCTGAGCTCACTGTTCCCCCTGCTCCATCTAGTGGAGTGCACATTGCCACGTCGCGCTGCGGAAACGGCACCTGCCTGGGGAACAAGCCCATGGAGGTGAGAAATAGCTGCATTGAGAAAAAAGCAGCAAACTGTAAGCTCCAAATTTGTTAATCAAGATATACAGGAAGTCAAGCTGCTTTGTTCCTTCTTTTTGGAAATCATATTAGTTCTGCTGTTCTCAGCCTTTGAAAGACACACAGGAACAATCCAGACACCCACTCAACAAACCTTTCCAACTTCTTTCTAGGTCTATTGAGAGGCTTTCCTGTATTCCTCAGAATAAACACTACAGTTGAGCCATACCTAGAAATAGCATTACTGACAGATGTATTTCATGCCAGTTTAGTTATTCACATCATCATGTGTACCAATACACAAGTCACAAGCCCAATCTCAAAACAACATTAAGCTTCACAACTCAAAGTTTGTATTAGGATCTCCTTGTTAACTACGCAGGTCTGTGTTAAACTGCTGCTGCAGGTCTAGGTAGGGAAATCTCCATGTCTGGAGCACTGAGGAGCTCAGATGAAAATATACTACCAAATAACTGAACATCTGCAGAAGATTCACAACAGAACCTCCTCTTGCATTTTCTCCTGAAGCCAGTGAAAGCACTTGTTCTGTTTAGCTACCAAGGAAAACAAATCTGCATGTTTTTAGGTCAGCTGCCAAAATGTTTGTCTCATATCCCAAATAAAACCTGCAGCAAGCAGTATCAATTGCTGCATGTCGTCACCTGATGTGGGAAATAAAGCCATCCTAGTTACATCACAACATTTGCAGCTCTGAAAACCAAAAGGAGTTTGTTTTCTTTTTAACATATGTGGTTT
Organism: Porphyrio hochstetteri; assembly: GCA_020800305.1. NCBI lineage: Eukaryota > Metazoa > Chordata > Aves > Gruiformes > Rallidae > Porphyrio > Porphyrio hochstetteri. The sequence goes on along the minus strand of CM036923.1, from coordinate 2,360,165 downwards.
TCCACAAATATAGTCCAACTTGAGCATAAACTACAAGGCTAAAGTTTCAGAAACTGAGGTATGGAAATATATCCCTGCCTTGGTTCTGCTGTCAAATGCAGCATGTTACCTCGGGTGTACTTTAGCACTAAGTAGATCCAGAAAAGAAAAAGTGTCTTTCAACTCCCACAGCCTACCACCTCCATCACAAAGCATGTCAACTACACAGACATTGTGTTTTTCAGATTCTCTCGTAAATAAGTTACTCTGAGAATGATTCCTCCAGAAAGCATACTCCAAAGCTGTCCCATTCCTGTAGTAAGTCGGAATACACTACAGTTGTCTTTTACTCAAAAATACAAATCATTAGCTTACAGCCTGGAATACATAAAAGACTGACATTCCCAGAAAGGGAGGGAGGAAAGGGAAGTCAATTAAAGCTTTGTAGCCTCCCTTCCCCCCGAACTCAGTGGCACATTATGTGAGCACAGAGAGACACCTGCCCCTTCTGGTAACTGGAGACGAGCAATACCCAGGGCTGCATCACGCGCCCTCCCGGAGCGGTGCTGGGCCAGCGAACTGCAGAGCGCTGGATCGAGTGTGTCACCGCTCGGAGCGCCTGGCTTTACAGAGTCTAAGGTGACATCTGAAACGTTCCAATGCTGCAGACTAATTACAGGCAAAGCTAGGGGTCCCACCACGGGAAAGACTGGAAGTAATGTGGAAGTCAGACTTACACAAGCTCTTGTAAGAAACGTTTTAAGATTCTATCAAAGGCTGGTGCCTGCCTCAGACTCATCACTGAAGTGTCAGGGTTTTTGAAAACTGGCATTTCCATGCTTGGGTCATTTCACAATATTCAGAGGTGCCCTCTGCTGCTGAGAGAGAAAATAACCCGTGGAAGTCTCGTCAAGTCAAACAAAGGCATTTGCTCACATTGAAAGTGTGTGTGTTCATGCTGAACACCAACTGCAAGAGCTTCTGAACACTGCCTGTACCAACCTCATCCCTCTGTGATATTTAACTTGCTTCAACTTCCACAAGCCCCAGGCCCCAAGAGGCAGTGCCTTTCCCCTGCTCCCTGCCCAGGTAATGCTGGCAGCCAACACGAGGGCAGGGGCAAACCACAGAAAGTTACATGGAAGAGCAGCAGTGCAAAATGAGACAAGGATTGGGATCACAGGCTGGAGCCAGAGTGCTGCAGCACATTCCTGCACTCAAACAGAAGTCACAAACCCTTATACCTCTGTTCTCCTTTAAGCAGTTGTAAAGTTCACCAAAATATCCCAGGATGCAACCTGTCACATCATTTTTTGGCAGCAAACTATTTAGACGACTACCACAACCCACCAAATCCCAGGGTCAAGTGCTATCAATTTTGCAAGAGTGGTAACTCAACGTGCATCAGTCCCTGCTGTTCAGGATTGCATCATCTACTGTGGCTCACAATCCTCACAGCAGTGTCACCAGGCCACGCAACCATCTCTCCCTGTTCCCTAAAAAAGGACAGAGCACAGGAGTTCACTCATCTAGGAGAAAGCTGACAGCAACTGATTTATTTTGTAATGCAGGGACAAAAGTCAGTGAACCACAGAAATTTAGTAACTGGATGACACAAAGTAAGCTTCTTACTTCACTTCTTTCAGATGGCAGATTTATTCCACCCCTGCTGGCTGGATGCATGGCTGTGGTTGTAATCCCACCTGATAAATTTCTTTATTTTGACAATCACTGAGCCTGCAAAAACAAGCACTTATCATTCAGGACATAAAGCTATGGCTTCTAGAGCCATTTTAGCTGGCATACATGTCTAAGCACATACAATCATGCTGAACCTTACCATGTAACTGAAGAGTTGCCCTCTCCCAGGGCTAACCAGTCTTCACTAAACACTCAGGATAGGCAGCATTCATGGGAACAAGTTGAAACTGTTTAACAGACGGAACTTGTTCTCACACACACTGCTTATTTGAGGAGAAACGCAGACAGCAGAGGAAGTACTCTACCAGAACCAAAATGTCTTGTAGTTAAAGTATTACATGGGATTGCATCTTCCTTGTATCAAGCTTTGTTGCTATGTCAGACACAAAAAAGCAAAGCCAGTCTGTACTTGCTCACCTGCTGTGTGCCAGGCCTTTGCAATCCCCATGATCGAGGGTAACACCACTGCTATTTTGAACACTGCTGTGGTAAGAGCTGGCAACACTACAGACTAAATGCACAGACAACAGCATAGGAAATAGAATGGAGAAAGAATTATAGCTAGAAGACCTGTAGCCACATGCAGTGAATTGAAGTGACACACTGGCACCTTTGGTATCACAGGACATATACATTGTATAAAACAGAAAAAAGTAATGCAGAAGAGTTGGACTACTTCAAGAACACATTCCCTAGTATGGTTTTCACACCCTAGAAATTTAGATCACTAAAAGCAGTTCACTTGTGTAACAATCAGGTGTTCAACAACCCCGCTCCCAGCCCCTTTGATCTTGCTCTGCACCAGCAGCATGTCACATTTCCCAACAGTCTTTCATGTTGTCCCAGACAAGTTATCAACCCAAATCCTAAGCAAAGCTCCATGTTCAACACAGCTCCATTGTTTCTCCAAAGTTAAATTTTTGCTATCACAAAAGGGTTTTCCCCAATATAAGATTTTGGAACTCTAAGTCCATGTTCTAACACCAAAACTTCATGTGGTATGATAACTGTTTCAGTAACATTATTTCTTACCAAAAAAAAGTAGTTCTAGCCAACACTCAGTGGTTCCACTACAACAATAGAGGTTTGTTTGGATTTTCTGGGGTTTAGTCTTTTGGGTTTTGTTTTGGTTTTTTTTACACAATGTAATTAAAAGCTTAAAAATCTCACATACATGTTTGTGACAACTTAATATGCAAGGCAGAAAAAAAAAAAGAGAGTGTACCACAGATTGGCAGAACAATATGAGTTGGCATTCTATGTGGCAGAACATAAGCCCAATTTCTGAAAGAGAAACTCCAGGTATAATGCCCTATACACTGCTGGGAATCCAAATTAATTATTTTTTTGTGCAAATAATTTGTACATTTAACTATATTAACAGAAAAAGCAATAGTATATATGATCTGATGCAATCTCAGTGCCATAATCCTGTTTTCAGAGCACAGGGTTTCCCATTACAAGTTGTTTGGGCTGTGGGCTCAGAGTACAGGCCTACTGCAAACAGTGTCCTTTGTTACCAAAACAGACCACTCTGCTCTTGCTCCAATGTTTTCTTTTCCCCTCTGCTGCTACTTTTAAACACACACCCACTTCCATTCACAGCAATCATGGCATTTTGATACAAGTCTCTACAATGTTTATGGTTATCCATTTTTGCTTGACTGATCTATAAAGATGCACTCCTGGAAATCAATCATGCTGGTTTTCAACAGAAAAATCCCAAGTGTTCCTCCATCACTGGACAGAGAATATTTTAACTGCAACACACCTGAAGCACGTGCCTCTACAGCATCCTAAACCATTCAAATTTCAGAAGGATTCAGGTCTGCACGTCACCTACATTAATCTTAACACTGATGCACTAATACTTCAGCCCTGCTATAGACTCACTCGTGCCACTGCAAATTAAACCTTACAGCACAATTATTATACCTTCAGTTGAAAAAAAGATACTTGTAACTTGTTACATTTTGGGCAGGAGAAGTGGCTGAATAGAAATAAAGGAAGAAAGAATAATGAAAGGGGTTTGACAACTGGCATTCTGCTTTTAGAAGCTGAACTTAGCTCAGCCTTATCAGGCTTGATACAATCTTCCTTTACATTTCTGCATGGCCCAGCAATAAAAGCTGCGTGTCGGCTAATAGCCACGTTAGTCTTATGTCAACAGAAGTTAGCTGAGAAGCTTCACAAAATGTTTATGTTTATTCATATTGATCATTATTTCCACACTGTGCTACAAAGGTTAAATGAAAACAAACCGTATAACCTTCACTGCATATTTAACAAACAGCAAAAAAATTAAATTAATCAATCATTAGCAGCACAGGTGTTTCATTTTCATTAAAAGTCTGTGGAGAGATGAAATGAGAAGACTTCTGTGGGTTTTTTTCCTCTACACTTTACCCAAGTAGAAGTAGAAAGATTGGTGATGGAGTTTCATGCAGTGACTATGTACCTGGATGAGAAGCAGTCTGGGAGAATGTCTACACTACAATATATCCACATTGTAACTGTCAGTATTTCAGGAAAACTGATCATTGGGGTTTTTTCCCAAAACTTACACAAGTTTGTGAATTACACAGAACATCTCTAAAAGTGGAAATGCTTTTCTTTTCCTACAAAAACCGAATGCCTTGTAGAAACAATTCAGCAAAAATAAAACAAACACTGATAAGAATTCTCCCAGAAACGCTTCCAAACCCGATATTACATTTCTTTTTACCACCAACAAGAGCTTAATGAGAAGAAAGTTAGTCTATTTTATCATCATTAACAAGGACATTTCTAAATATGTCCTGAAAAAGATGCTAAACATGGAAACAGCATGGTCTAAATGGAAAACAAAACAAGGTAGGATACTGGACAAATCAGGTGAGTCACAAGCTTCTAGTCTGTTTGCCTTAATTCTAAGGAAAACAGACTTGCACAAGAGTTAAACCTACTTATCTGTCAAAATACAGGAATCAGATAGCACAGATATTTAGCATATGTATTATCATTTTACAGAACAGGATTTAAAATGCACTGATATCACTTTAAAGGGAGTGCAATATATTTTACTTACTTTGATCAGCATAGTTTTTTGCTTTTAGTTCAAGCTGTCGAGTTTGTGATTCTAGTGCTTCCACTCTGGTCTGCAAGTCCTTTTTCTCTTGTTCTTGAGAGTCTTCAAACTCAATGAATTTCTAAACAAAAAGAGTCAAGTTAGACTCACAATTAATTACAGATTTTTTTAAAAAAGCCTGAGCAAAGTTCTTTCTCTAGAGAGAAAGAACAGATGTACAGTCACTCCTAGATTTATTTTTAAAAATACGTTCACTTCAAGCAGCATGTAGGAAAAAACAGAGCAGCCCTTCACAGCAAAGAAGGGTGCAAGGAGGTTTCTAAAAGAGCACAACTGATCTACAGCCCACATTTAACCATGAAGGATACCCAGTCCAATGTCTATCAGTCAAGCATCCCATCTAGGTTGCCCTGCGTAATAATCATTATCAACTAAACGCCAACTACTACAGAGAATTCTGCTTGGGACTAACAGAAATACGAACTATTTCCTTCTTTCCCAACTTCACACACTTGCCTGCCAATGATGCATGCAAATAGATAGTCTTGGTACCCTTGGATTTGACTGGACATGGGTGATGTTACATCCACTGTAAAGCACGAAGGTACAGACAGGCCAGCAGCAACGCTAACCAAAATTATGTGCTATCTTTTCATTCTCAGCAAGTTTCTGTTATTGTTTGATACATTTACAAACTGCTCACAAGCTTCATCCAGTACTTCAGAACCATCTCCCATGACCTGCCAACTGCTTAAACAACAATTTATGGGTACTCTACAATTCAGCTGATGATCATCTTCTGCCACCCCAGTTTGTCAAAGCACCTCACTTAAAACATTGTAGAGTCACTAATACATTATGTGTTTACGCTTCATAACATTAAAATTATTAATTCCTCATTATAACAGCTTCCAAAACTTTTTTTTTTGCTATTTTTCTTAACAGGAAACTTAAAAACTCCAGTGTGTACTGGCAGCACAAAGAATGCTTCTACCAGCCAAAGCCACCTTACATCATGTAGTACCCTATGCTGCATTGCAAAGAGAGGACAACTCACACAGAAGGCTCATCGTACAGAGTGGAGCAGCGTACCAGGAGCCTTCGCGTAAAAACCCCAACAAACATCAAAGCTGGGTCAGAAAGCAAGCTGCAGCTGGGTACCACATGGAAATAAGGAGACATGAGGCAGCAGTTTAAATATAGGAATGCTACAGGTGATTTGAATATAGATTTTTTTTCCTGTGTATTGCCAGGAAAACCTAGTGGAAACAGTACTTTGACCACTCACACACCAACTTTTAGTAAGCTATTACCAAGTTTTAAACTACATGTTTTGTATCTTTTACAAAAGCAGAAACTCATAACCCTATGAAAAAACCCTATGAAGTTTTGCTTAAAAAAAAAAGTCTTCAGCTCTAGAAACACATTAAAATCTAGGAAATGGAACAAGAGTTCCTTTCAGACAAGCTCTCTGCAGCTATCACAGGACTGGGCATGGTGTTCATATGACTGTGCTTGAAGCTAAACCATGAACCAACTGAGAAAGAGCTGATACGAGCCCAAGCAGGGCTGCTTTGGGATCTGTGAGTAAAGAACTCTTACCCTGCTTCAAAAAGACAGATGAGCAAAAGGTCTTTCTACCCCGCCTCAACACAAAGGTTTGGAGTATCAACTGCACAATGTAATACTGAAAACCTTGAACGTTTGTTTCATCTCTCCTTTGTAGGAAATGATACAAGAGTTCTGGCCCTTTTATATTAAAGATTCAGCTCACATCTGGCTCATTCATTCTTAGCAGACTCCCTTTTTGAAAAGGGCCTTCAAGGTTTGACACAAATTTGGCACTGGTGCTATGGACCAACATGGCTTGTTCAATTAAACATGGGAAAACATGAAGAAGAATTATAAAACTGTAACATCTTTGTTTAGTTGCTTCTCTGATGACTTCACCAAGTCAGATGTCTCTCATAACTTGCAAAAGGCCAGTGACAATTATACTTCTGAACAAACAGCCGCTCGAAGCTATCAATGTCATTGTCACTCATGAACTAAAGATAGATATAATTCTGTATTTCCTCAAGTTCTTCAACTGAAACTACTAAAAGTGGCTTTGTATTGAAAGGTTTCATTATTTTCCAATAGTTTACATTCATTTTAAGTTAAAGTTACAGCTCTTCAACATATTTTTATGATTAGAGCTGGATATTTATTTTTTTCCCCTCTGCTGAAAACTGTACCAGATCATCATGAACTGAGAGTACTTTAGACTTTGGATGTTTCTATTTGGTTTCATCTTTCCTTCCAGTGACAATGTTAAGCAGGCAGAGCCCCAGGAGATTGATCATCTTGTCCTAAGCCTGTATGACTGTGATGGAAGGACTGTGATGGAAGGACTAGAACCACCACTGCTGCCAAGGATAGGCTGAGCACCCATATAAAAGACTTATTTATATTGTTTACATTATTTGAGTGCACTGTGAGTGTGCAGTAAGTGCAGCAGGACATATGCAGGGACATGTTAGCCACTCACTGGGTATGGGATAGTCTCTCATTTCAACCCAAGCTACTGGTTGCACAAAATATCAAGGCAGACACTAAATAAAATTTTAAAGTTTCTAGCTTCCCTCATTTTAAGTGACATCCTGTCTAGGCCACAGAGCTGTATCTTGTACCTCTAACCAGAGCTGAGGTTGTGAGGGGCTTTTTGGCCTTTTTTTTTTTTTTTAAAGAAGAACAAGCTGAAGGCCACCAACAGAACTTTGAAACCACCAGACCAAACACCGCAATATGACAGAAGGAACAACTAGAGTGATCCTTATAAGGTCATCTTGTTTCAAGGCTCTGATGCTCAGTGTTGATGTCTGGATCCTAATTTGATATATAATGAGGTGTAATACAGGATATGATGCATGCATGTGCCTCCTTGCTGAAATCCAAGCCTGTGATACCTTCACAAACTATGTTTGGTAACTCCCATCTAATCCTTCCCATTTTCTCCAGGCACTATCAACTATGTCATTTCAGACAGACATTGGTCTAACCTGTTCTTAAAGACCTCCAATAAAAAGTACTTCACAAATAAGATTCAGAAGTCTTTATGTAAGCAACTTTCAATCTACTTAAAAGTTTACAGCAATAATCACCCCAATAAACATGAACTCAGACTACACAATGGAAGAGCACAGCATACACACGGGGAGCACGCTCATCTCAATCATTTAATCACTGACACAGGACTAGCTGAATTAAACATTTTTGTTTACTATATTTGTGTCATCTTCATTTCCTTGTATTTTCCCATCACGTTATCCAGGTGCAATACTGAGCATATCTGATGTCCTGGTTCCACCTCCTCAGCAGTTTTATTACCTTATGATAGGTACTTGGGAAACTTATCACAATGATGCCAGCTCTTCAGCCAGTGGCATGTTCTTCCTGGAGCAGGTAAAGAAAGATAATGACGAAGCCAGCTCAGCTGGACTTAGGGTAGAGAAACATATATGTAACTGAAAACAACCTACTAACTCTGACACTATTTTAGCAAGCTTTTGGTATAATGGATCTCAATTTGGTTCTCTCTTAAATTAAAAGTACTGCAGAGTGTTTACTGAATGCACAATGCTGAGTAAGAAAGTTAACTTTGGGAACAGTAAGAAAAGGCAGCCATTAAGTTCACACTATTACTTGAACTAATTCTCGTGGTGGCAACCCCCTTTTTTACGGTTGCAAAAGCAGCAGATATGTATTGAACACCAGATTTCAGGAACAGCTTAACCCCACCAACAGCAGAAAAGCTAAAAGATGGTAGCTTGACACCACTAAAAGGAATAAAGCACATGAAACACCTTCTGCCAGCCATGCACCCCCTGCATGGAGCAGTACATTTGTACAGAAGTAACACTTACTAGCATATAAAATAGCAGAACCCCCAATCCTTCTTCCTCTCCCACTTCTTTGCAGCAGGGCAAGCTGCCTAACATTCACTAAGTGGGAAGATAAGTTATGCAGAACTGTAAGCAGAACAGCAGAATAGTTGGTTCCTCTATTTCCTTAGCTATATCACAAAACATATGACACAAAGTCAGACAAGTGACTCCACAGCCATTGAAAACATCATGGCCATTACCTAGAGCATTGAAAAGTAGGCCCAGAAGTTCTGAAATCATCTTTCTTTTCTAAAGTCACTGTAAGAGAAACCCACAGGCAACACCTTTCAAGATGTTTCTTTAGTAACACTTTTTAACTAGAAGAAATTAGAGGCAAATTAGGACAATGGTGTAAGGAGACTCCCATTCAAATAATAAACCATTAATATTCATCAAATGAATGCAAATAAAAATGCCTACAACAGCAGGCAGAAAGTCAAAGATACAGTAGTTCAGAACTTCTGGACAGTCAGAACAGATGATACAGGATAATGAACTTTGTAGCTACCAGGTCACACAGGGAACCTCTGCCAGGAAAGGAAAGAAACACACCGAGCCAGTAACTTTGTGTCAAAGAAAAGGAGCAGTATATTCATGTGCCCTGCTTTCCTTTCAGCCATACTGCACCCATCAGATCAGATCAGCATTCACAGAAATGGTCCAACAGTCAAGACTGAATAAAACATGTACCTGTCACAGTCACACTGTGCTTTATCTACAGCTGACACTGTCACACACGTACAGCATCACTGACCTCAGCGCATACCAAACACATCACCTTTGCACTTACAATTGAAAATACAGTCTTTGCCCTAATTGTACTTTGGAAAGCACCAATAAGCTGCCTGGGAGCACAAGTACCAGTTTTGAAACTGCATAATCCTCATTGCCTCAAGTTAATTTATCATGACACAAAGAAATGGAGATCGCAGTGAAGAACACCCCCAACATAAGCATGCACAGCTCCTGCAGAGCCACAGAACGCAGCTAACACCATATTCCATTTTGTCACGTTATGGTTTCTGTTCTGCTGCCCCAGGCTCGTTTTTTTCAATCTGGCAAACGCTGCCTGTGTTTCAAGCCTGATCGATTTTCTCATGAAATAATCTGAAAATATTTATCAAGTCTCTTACTCTTTTAATACAAATAAAATATGTTTTCTAAAAAAGCCTTTTCCACGCAGCTTGTGTCAGAACTAGTGATTAAGTCTTTATGGCAATAGTCCCCAGCCAGAAGTCCACGAAGCACTGTAAAACAACTACATGCTTGACAAGAAGGATGAACAGTCTGTGGGTCCTGGAGTTTGGGGGATAGGGTTCACACCACATTACTTTGTAGCAAACTACTCAAGTCCTGGAACAAGTTGCAGATAATGTTTTTCACATATAACCATGCTGTATACAAGTATTTCTGCAGGGCTAATGTTTTTCAAATTATTGTCTTCACCCTCAGTGCTGTCATTTTTCTGATTTTTTGGCAAATTTAGACAGTAAACATAACCACAGAGATAAGCACAGGACGCCAAATCTGGAAACAGACTTACAGGATGGCTTGTTCTGTTACAGATAATGCTGTCAATCCAATTTCCTGGAGGAGTTTGGCGAGACAATGAACTGGAGGAAGTTATCCCTCACAGCCGCTTTCTTTTGTGTCACTTTATAATCTCTTATGCTTTGCAAGCTTATTTATGCTGAAGTAATTCTTAGATATTTTTATTTCAACTTCTGCAGCAATAACCTGAGCCAGAGTTTATGCCACTGAACAGTCCACACCACCTGTTGCTGACTGCAGCTTTTATGTTCCGACTCTGCAGAGCTACAGTCTAGACAGCATGTATTTCCATAATTTTCGCTATGCTTCCGCGTTCTTTTTTGCGAATACCCTCTGCAGCTGATCGGAGATGGGCAACCCTCCTCCTGCCACGGCAGAAACCCGGAGGGAAAGCAAAGGAGTGGCGCAGTCAGTACATGGTTCCGTGCCTGCTCCGCAAAGCGGGGCTGTCCTTCTCTGGACCCGGTGACTGGAAGACCGGCGCTTCAGAGGAGTTACCGGTAAGTGCTCCGGGAAGAGCCGGGCCGGGAGAGGGCTGGGGGTCACACACGGCAGGGCTTCTCCAGCAGCTGCGCTCAGCCCACCCGGCGCTGCCGCGGCGGCACGTACAGCCCCTCCGAGGCGCCGGCGGGGCAGGCAGGGTGGGCGCGCTCCCGGCCGTCCCTCCTCCCAGAAACACGCCGCGACCCGACCTCGTCACCGGGCGGCTGACGGCCCCTCAGACAGGAGCCCCGCCCGGAGCCCTCCCTTCGCGGGAGCCGGCGGGAGCCAGGGCCGGGCCGCAGGGCACCCCCGGCCCAGGTGCCGCAAGCACCCCGCCCTCGGCGACCCCGAGGGAGACAACCCGGCCGCCGCCGAGGGCAGGAAGTCCTCCCGCCTCCACAGAGGAAGCCCGGAGCCGCCGCCCGCCTCGGGAACGGGCCCCCGCCCTCCACCGGCTCCACTCCCGCCTCAGCCCCTGGGCCCGGCGCCCGCCCTCACCTCCTCGGCCTGCTTGCGCAGCGCCTTCTCCCGCTCGTACTGCGTGAGGAGCTGCTCGTTGTCGTCCCGCAGCAGCTCCAGCTCCACGCTGGTCTCCTGGCTGTGGGCGCACACCGAGTCCAGGTTCTCCAGGACGGCCACCACCAGCGGCATCAACTCAGCCACCACCTCCTCGTCGTAGCGCCCGATGAGCCGCTCGAACTCGCGGTAGATGGAGCCCGCCAGCCCCGACACCCGCTCCGACATCATGGCGGGGCCAGGGCCGCCGGGGTCCTCCTGGTACACCACGCCGTCCGCCAGCTCCATGGCTGCCGGCGAGCGCTTTCCCTCTCGGGGCCCGGCGGGGCGGCAGCAGCTCAGCGCGCTCCCGGCGCCTCCTCCTGCCTCTGCGGCGGGGCCTCGCCTGCAGCCCGGGCGAGCGGGAGGCGGGGAGGGGAGGGGAGGGGGGGCGGAGAGCGGCCCTGGCGCACGGCACTGACCTCACCCGCCGCGCCGGGGCGGGGCCGTCGCGTCATGCGGCAGGGGCGGGGCGAGTCAGCCGCCCGCTGCGGCGCGGGGGCGGGGCCTGCCAGTGACGTCAGCGCGGGCGGTGGTGGGAGCGGCGCGGGCGGGTCCCGGTCCCTCGCTCCCCGCGCTCCGCGGGACGGGGCTGGCGGTCGTCCCGGGCCGCCCTCAGCGGCGGGACCGGGTGTCTGCGGCACGGTGCGGCTCACCGGAGCGAAAGCCCAGGCGCCCGGCGAAGGCTGCCGCGCCCTCAGGCAGGGCGCTCGCCTGAGAGGAGAAGCTCCGGCCCTGTCAGCAGCGGGGCCGGGCGGCGGCCGCTCCGGCTGCGGCGCTGGAGGAACGGGCTCCCTGCGGGGAGCCAGCCGGCCATCCGTGGAGGCGGCCGGGAGCCCAAGGGATCGCACAGTTAATCCGCATCGCTTTGGATGGAGGAGTTAGGGAAGTGCCGGCAGTTCACGTAAAGGCGTTGTCATTCATTGACTGCACCCACAGAGCATGACGAGACCAAGTGGCTCGTTTCTGGGCTGACTGGCAGAGCTGAAACGAGATTTCAGCTCCTTGCAGCTCCCAAACCACGCCTGGGGGGCTCCTTGGGCTGATCTCTGACAGCAGGGAGACATTTTATCTCCAGGGTCTCCAGATAACGGCAGAAATCCCGTTTGATTAGCAATAACACAGCCTAGAAAGCACCTTCCACTTGCTAAGGGAGGCTGGTTTTCCTGGGGTTTGGAACAGCAAGTTCCATTCCGGATCACAAGTTTTGCCATGGGAATCATGTCGGCTGTCCTAGGCCTTTACTGTAAATGTGAAATCACTGGAACTTACTGAGATTGAAAGGTTTTAGAGTAGCTTCACATCCCTCGCTTTTACCATACAAGTCACATATGGGGAAATGACTATTTTTCTTCAGGTATTTCACGTAGCAGGGAGCTGAGGAACCTGGTGGCTTAGCAGCAGCACAGGAACAAAGGAATGAGAGTTTTAAAAAATGAAAAAGCTTGGGGAGTGGTGGAACTTCAACTGTGCCAATCACATTGATTTCCACTGGAGAGCAGTAGAGGTTTGCACTATTGTTTGCTCTCATTTGGACTGATTGTAAGAGATAACTGTGCTCTAAATGCATGTTCTGTGTTGTCTTTTTATATAGGGAGCTAGCGGGTCTGCACAAGAATGCCAAAGAAAAGACATCAACCCTGTATATTGGATTTTCATGTGAGTTCTGTTTAGATATCACCCTTATAAGCTAACATTTAACATTGCACATCCAGGACATAGGCAGTTAAAATACAAATCTATTGATAAATGCAGCAAAAGGAAAGAGAAGCTCTTTGCCTTGTAATTATGACAAAAAAAATACCAAAACAAAACCAACATCATTTTAGCTAAAAATTAAAAAGACACAATCTGTACTTCCCTACTCGTTTCTCCTCAAATAAATTTACATTTAAATTATTGGAAGTGATCCCTGTGAAATGTTTTTGTTTCATATTTGTCTTTAGCTTTTGTGCACTGAGAAAAAAAAATACAACTTCTCCACATTTGGCTGCTGTCTGCCATGGGTTACAATCTTTGCTTGATGTGGGCATGGTGAGGGAAGCTCTGTTTTGGAATTTCTCTCTCCTTTTAGGTCATACCTAGTTTCCCATCTACCTCAGTCATTGGCATTGCAGCAGGCACTCAGAGCCTTTGCGGTGGGGGTTATCAGCTTGTGGGGTTTTACTGAGCCGGAATAGGTCTTGTAGGCAGGCTGCAGGCAGCCAAGGTTGAGAGGTAACTGTTCCGCTCTCAGGACAAGGCTGGCAGGCCACACCTGCCTGCAGCAGGCTTTTAACCTAGTCCTCAGCTCCTTACTGCTGTGCAATGCTGTAACGTGCCAGTACAGCTCTAGGCAGCTGCACGTCATCATGAGGGTAGAAGTACCGATCATCTCGAGCTGTAGCAGACATCCTTCACCTTTGCAGAGTTTTACAGCTGCTGCCATCATTCTTGGCAAACTGCACAAACACACTAGCTCAAGGAGGTGCATTCTGACAGACGGCAAAAATGGGTCAAGGTGCCTGCTGAGAGCCTCTAAGGGATGGGGGCTCTGAGGATCTGCTATTTTTATCCTGTTTCTATTAGCAAAATTGATAGCTGTGGTTTTCTTTCACAGCTGGAGTGAGTCCATCACAGAACAGGCAGGCTCTTGCCGCTGGAGTCGCAGTCAGACTGATGAGTACAGCTGGAAGCGAGTTGTTTGGGCTCCTGTTTTATTTCTAGTCACCTGGGGGGTTTCTAACATGAATAAATGAAGTATTTAAGAAGAGGAACATTAGAAAAATTACCTGGGAGCCAAGTTTAGAGTGGCATAAAGTTGTATCTTATTGACAGTCTTATTATCATTATGATCATGTTCTATGATGTGCACCTTGCAGATAATGTAAGATCAGAAACTCAGGGTGGATTCAAAATAGAAAAAGTTATGGAATTATATCCTAGTTGCTTCCGAGGAGATTAAGAGACTTGGACGACCTGTTAACTTAATAAACTACTCAAGCGTATGAAACAGCACAAAATAAACCTGATAGGATTGTCCTTGTAGCTTGAAAACAGTAGCTGGCTGTGCTAACTACTAGAGTAAAATGCAATTCACACTCCGGGGGGAAGAAGTGCCTGAAAAAGAAATCAGTTTACTGGATAATAAGAAAAATTCTATTCCCTATCCCCAGAAAGAAAGGTTTATTTGAAGGTAGAGTTTACCAGGGAAGAAAATTGGCCTTTGAATCGGTATGGGGTGAGAAGAGCTTAGCTGGGACTCGACCCAGAGGAAGGAATCGTTGTAAATGCTTAGTTCTATGGTGCTTGGTGTAACAGAAATCAAGCTGAAAACAGCTGAATGGTAGCAATACTTGGCTAAATGAAGGGCAGCGTAGCCATGAGCAACAAAACATGTCAGACCTGGGAGGTGGGCAGCCCAAAGGGATTCCAGATGAGAACTCCCCAGGAATTCTGACCAGGACAGATACAGGTTGTTAGCTGAGATTATGACAACACTGACCCGGTGCCACCCCCATCCCCCAGGCTCCACCACTTCTCATATGTTTAAATCCTCCCAAGGTTTGGAGACATCCACTGTCCAGTTTTTTGCCTCAGGCCTGCTTTAAAGATCTCTGCTGGTTTTAAGCAGTGTGTGAATGGCTTGAGCTCAGGAATTACACTCGGTTCACTCACTGAGGACTTTGAAGGGTGTCTTCTCTTCCCATCACCAGTCTGGTTTTAGGAAATTCTTTGTCTAGACTGGCTACTTTTTTTTTGCCTTTTAGGTACACATGTAATTCTCCATCTAATTTAGTCATTTGGTAGAATTTTCATCCCGCTGAAAAGCTGCTCATTTCTACATTAAAAATAACAAGGGAGCATGCTTCTGTGCTGTTCCTGTACAATATAATGCACAACAAGCTCAGCTAATCATGGATTAATCTCAAAAGTGACAAAGATGACCCTTATTTAATGAGGTTAAAAGACTTGGCAAAGATCACGGAGCGGATCCATAGTAAAGCTGCGAACAGTGCTTGCCCACCTTATGGCAAGGCCTAAGCTTTAATCAGTAAATGACATAGTTTTAACAAGGCTGTAAATAGATGGCCTGTTGCTGCTTTTGAGAAAAGATTTCTCTAAACATCTTGTTTCTGGAGACCTTTGTTCTATTTTTAATTATTGTTTTGCCTCTAGTGAGGATCACGGCACTGGAGTTTGTATTATGAAACCTCTTAAATAAAGGTGTATTGAAATGACAGAGTA
The DNA here is from genome assembly GCA_020800305.1 of Porphyrio hochstetteri. Taxonomy (NCBI): domain Eukaryota; kingdom Metazoa; phylum Chordata; class Aves; order Gruiformes; family Rallidae; genus Porphyrio; species Porphyrio hochstetteri. Next base: position 2,344,676 of record CM036923.1, on the reverse strand, counting down.
TAGTGGATTGATATTATCAGGGGAATAACTCAGAAGCTCCTAAGTCCACAGTAACTTCAGGGGGCACTTGCTGGAATGGACAGTGCTGTCTTCTTTAGACATCTTTCATTAAAGCAGAGACCTTGGGAAAATGAGCACATCACAGCATGGGAAAAAACCCCAAAGAGCCCTGCATAGTGGTGAATAGGTTGTTGGAACAGATGCTGATGGCAGCTCCAGGTTCTCCCACCCGAACTACAGGTGAGACATGGATGTGTGACAGACTGTAGCAAAGAAAAGGGATCCTGAGTAAAGCAATCTACACTGTCAAAAAGCTGAAGTTCTCCCCGGTGAGCAGCAGCAAAGTCCTGCCCCGAGGGAAGAGAAACCCACTTTACTCTGCTTTCAAGGAGAGCCAGGGAGTAGAGCCCAGGAACATCACCCCAGATTGAGAAACAAAACCCAGACGAGCACGGATTTCCTCTCAGCAGAACGTGCTGAGCACACAAGCACTTGGGCATCCACATGCTTTATCCTCAGACCTCTCAGAGAAAATAGGATGCTCAAGGCAAAAGTCAAAGGGGCACATTGTCGAGGGGCGTCTTGGCTTGGAGATCTAAAATAGTACAACCAGCAAAAAATAGCTGCCACCTTTAAAGGGGACTCCCGGGCATCCCCACTTGGGGTAACCTGGAAAGAGAAGAGCAGCGGTTGGGGATGCGAGCCAGCCGCGAACCCCCCCAGCTCAGCGCGGAGGCGGCTGAGCCGCGGTGCGGGGGCCGGAGGCGGTGACGGGTCGTGGGGAGAGGCCCGGGGCCACCGGCGGGGCAAGGATGGGCACACGGAAGGCAGTCCCGTTAGCGGGCGGGTGAAGGTGCGGGCTGCCGCCGCCCGGCAGCTCCGGTGAGGGAGGGGTGCCCGGGCCGGGGGTGCCCGGGCCGGGGGGGCTGGGGCGGCGGCTCCCGGAACCACCGCCCCCTGCAGGCGGGAGGCCGCGCCGTCGCCATGGCAACCGGCCGCCCCGAGCCGCGGCCCCGGCGGCCCGCGGGGGCGGCTTAGGGTTAAGCCGCGGCTGGGGCGGCAGCGGCCGCCGCCGCCGGCCGCCAGAGCCAGCCGGGGCCGCCAGCAGGTGAGGTGAGACAAGACGGGCCGGGGCGGCTGCGGGGGGGCGCGGGGCGGTGCTGGAGAGAACAGAGAGCGGCGGCGGGTAGGGCGGCGGGACGCCCCGTCTCCGCGGGCCGGCGGGAAAGGCTTCCCCGCCTCGCCTTACCCCCGCGCGGGCAGGGGCTGCACCCCGGCCCGTTACAACGCTGCCCCGGTGCCAGCCCCCGCAGCCTCCCGTGTGTCCGCGGGCTCCCGCGAAACGGTGCTGGGTCCCGCCAGCCCGCAGCGCCGGTTTACCGATGGGAACGATGCAAATGGATTTGTCCAACCTACGTATCCCTAAAGCGCAGGCAGCAGCCTCGGGGCGGCACTTGGCGAGTCTGCCACTTCGTGCCATGCAGAGCGCCTCTCACCCTACTGTTCCCATGTCTGCACACTGTGAAACCCTGCGGGCAGCGACAGAGCTATGAGCGCAGCGCAGACCGTGGCTTAATGACCTTCAGATGTGGCCGGTTTCATTATTAGAATAGCTGTGTTATGCTCCGTATAGGGCTGTGGTTGCACGTGGCTGCTGGTCCTGGAATAACGCCTTCCCTTCCCTCCCTCAGGACCATGGCCTCCATCTCTGAGCGCACCTTCATCGCCATCAAGCCCGACGGAGTCCAGCGGGGACTGGTGGGAGAGATCATCAAGCGGTTTGAACAGAAAGGATTCAAACTGGTCGCCATGAAATTAACACAGGTAAGCTTTCCTCATCCCTGTGTCTCTGCATGGACACTGCAGCTGTAGGACAGAGCAGCGTGCCATAGTGAGAAATGTAGTCTTCAAAACAGTTAAACCTGAAATTTTGAGAAGTCTTTGCATATGCTGGAAAAGTTCCAATTCTCATCTCTGGCTCATTGCCTTAGACATGCTAATCATGCTAATTTTAGTAACCTGATGTCCTTAGTCTGAAGAGAATATTCTTTTAGGTGCATCCTATATCTAACAAGTATCTCCAAACACCTTTGACAAATCCAGGGGCACATAAGCTGTCTACACGGGCAGAAGATACTTTCTAAGTCCAGCTGTGGTTACAGCAAACAGTTCAGAGTCATACTGACCGAAAGCTCTTCTAGGAAGATGTGAGAAATGGTGAATTTTCAAGTGCGTGCAAGTTTTAGGATTAATGGTGCTCCCTGGCTAATCGCTGTGATTTCAGGATGCTCTTAAGTTCTTACTGTAAGCTTTTTTTGTTTGTCTGGTTTTTAATGCAGGCCTCTGAAGACCTTCTGAGAGAACACTACATTGACCTAAAAGACCGTCCGTTCTACGATGGTCTGGTGCAGTACATGCACTCCGGACCTGTTGTAGCTATGGTGAGATCTTCAAAATGAAGCTTGGCTAAGGAAAATGAACCACTTAATTGTCTTACTGGCAGTAAGATTGTGTTACCTATTGAATTCTATTTGAAAGGACTTACAACCCTAGATTCAAAGACTGTAATTAGCAAGATGTGCAGTTAACTCCTTTCTCTTTTTTCATAATCTTTCTCTCCGAGGAGTCAGTATGTGGAGGAGGGGGCTGGGGTAAAGAGGGAACCAGGACCTTGAGCAACAGTGACCCTGCACAGAAAACCCACAATGGAATGCTGTGTGTTAAGCAAACTGAAACATGATGGTGGAATATTTTTACTCCTAAGCTGTAATAACTTTGAAAATCTTTTTCACTAAGTTCATTAGAAGGGATTTTATCTTTTTAAATTTCATAGTGTGTTTGTAAAATAGTTGAACCAGAGGCCTAGACCACAGAATCACAGGGTTGGAAAAGACCTTTAAGATCATCGAGTCCAGCCATTCCCATCCTATGCTAAACCATATCCCTAAGTACATCATTTACCCTTTCTCTAAACACATCCAGGGAAGGTGACTCAACCCTCTCCCTGGGCAGCCTGTGCCAGGTCCTGACAACTCTTTCAGTGAAGAATTTTTTCCTAACATCTAACCTGAACCTACCCTGGCACAGCTTGAGGCCATTTCCCCTTGTCCTATCATCTCCCACAAGCAGACAGCTTTGCAAGGCTGATTACCATGTTGAGAGTTAAAATTACTCTCTTCCCATCCTTGGGGAGGGAGAGGTATTGTGTAGAAGGGGAGAACTTCAGCAGATGCTTCAAGAATCCAACAGAAGCAACTGGAGGTAAAATCTGTCTTGCTACAGGGAATGTTCAGAAGGTTTTTGTGCCATGATGGGCAGCACTGTGTTACTCACTGTGGAAGGTGTGATTAACTCTTGCTGCTTCATCTACTGCTAAGAATAATCTCAAAGGATATTTTTTTTTTCCTTTTAAGGTGTGGGAAGGTCTTAATGTGATTAAGACTGGAAGAGTGATGCTGGGGGAAACTAATCCTTTCGATTCAAAGCCTGGCACTATTCGTGGTGACCTCTGTGTTCAAGTCGGAAGGTATATTTTTGAAATCATTCATACCATCTAAAGACACCACATGTCCAGTGGTGTGTCAGGATATATACTGACTGTGCTTCATCCTTCTCTGTCTCCTGCACGGAGCTGCCATTCCCTGTGCCCACATAACGTTACGATGGAGTTGTAGTCTTCTCCATTGACAAGAACGATGAGCAAAGCTGGGGCTGCCTACTCCATGCCTACTCCATGCCTACTCCATCCCTACTCCATGCTTACTGCTACTTTACGGTTACTTACAACTTCTCTCTGCAGTGGAGATCACTTCAAAAAGAGCAGCTTGCTTGGCTTTGAGGATTGTATTACTTTTATATCCACCTTTTTCTTTTCCTAGGAACATCATTCATGGGAGTGATTCTGTAGAGAGTGCTGAGACAGAGATCAACTTATGGTTCACTCCTGAAGAGCTGGTCGATTACAGAAGCTGTGCTCATGAATGGATCTACGAGTAAAACCACACTGGGACCTCTCGATATCCTACTCTCTGTGAACAGCTGAGAGCCTCTAGCTCTTTCCAAGTCCTTCGATTAACCAGTAGAAACCTGTCTCAGAAATCTGTGAGATTGCTCTGTTGTGAATATTACACGTAGTCAGTGCTTGCTGCTGCTTTGGGTAAAAGCTGTCAAGCTATAGGTGGACTTGTACTCTTAAAAAGCTGCTGGGGGGAGTGAGAGATATGACATGAAAACACAGGGAAGGGAAAGGCTGGTTGCTAATGACACAGAGTGTGTGTGCTCTCCTGAAAGGCTTGTTAGGCAAAAATGGGTGGGGGGGGGGAAAGGGTAAAAATCTGTTTGGTAAATAAATCTGCAAATGGCTCAGTGTCAAAGGTTAACCTCACCAAGGCCTTAGGGGACAGCTGGTCATAGGTAAATACAGTGAGAGTGCCCAAAGGGTGAGGATTGAACTCGGTATGGAGTGGATCCCCACGCCCAAAACAGCGGCAGAAAACAGCTTACTTCTCCGTGCCCGTACACAGAGCGGAGCTGTGATTAAAACGAGACCTTTTCTCTCCATTGACACTGCTACAACTTGCTTTGTTCCCCCCCTCCCCAGGATTTATTTAGCATTTTGAGGGAGGATTAACAGGCCAGGCTTTCTGAAATGCCCTTTTAATGTGAAAAGCAGTTGGATGTGGGGATGGATGAGGGAGATCTACCTCCAGCCGCTTAGCAGTCCTGTGACGCTGTGCAGCGACAGTGCAGTGATGTTTGCTTGACTGGCTCAACAGCTGGTAATTTAGCTTTGTCCTTACCTGTGTTCTTTCCCTTTTAGTAGGAACTCCAGAGCAAGCTGTTCATGGGTAAGGTATTTCAGAATTGACTTTAGCATTATGTTTTATTTACTTAGCCACATCAAGAAGTAACACTCAGTGTTTTTCAGTAGAAGTGTCTGCTTCTGTCAGAGACAACTGTCAGCCTCTTGCAGAGATACTAACAGCAAATATCCTCTAGCTGTCCTGAAGGAGGAACAAGAAATGTGTCGGGGACAATATTACGTGTTCACTCACCTCCAACACTGTCATCATTGAAAGGCAGGAGTTTCATTAAATTATTTATTCAAACTCCTAGATTTTTTCCTACAGTGAGTTCTTCTTTCAAATACTAAACTGCACAATGAATGCTGAATTCAACGGTGATGATCTAACTCCTAAGAAGAAATGGTTCAAAATAAAACCTGTACTGTTCCTTAAGCAAAATAAGAGGAAATTTTCATGATATTGTCTTAGATGTAATTAATGAGATCAAGGAGAGGGAACAAATTCCATAGCTACCAAACTGAAGGGGAGGTTGCTAGCTTCTCTTCTGAAGATACTCAGTGTTACAGATGATAAATAGTTAAGCTAGAGAAAAGCCCGTTCATGAGATGAGTAGTGTCCAGTTCCCTTTGCTTGAAGCAATACTCAGTGTCTTGTTTTCTTGGTTTGCTCACTACAAAATAGAGAAATTCAGGCGATCTGGAGACGCAGGGTCTGTCAGGAAGATACTGATTAGTATTTTTAATGCTTCAAGACCCCGAGGAAGCGAAGTCAGGCACCTCTGGGAGCAGTGCAACACTCCCGCACACCTGAGCCCGTCCAGCTCCGCCGATGGGCCGCGGCCCGTCAGTAACAGACCGGGTATTTGGTTGGTGTTGCGTACGGGCGTTTCTTGCTCAGGAAGGGAAAAGGTGCTTTGTACGGAGCGAAGCAGGAAGCATCAGTAAGTAAAAAGTGACAGCCCTGCGCCCAGGCCTTGTACCGGCCCCAGGCCCCGGGGACATCAGCGCTTCGACGCTCTGCAGCTTCACCTCCCCGTGTCCCACAGAAGCCCCGGTGTCCGCCCCGGCGCACAGCCCCTGCGGCGCTGCTCTGCGGGAAACACAACGCGGAGCAGCCTTCAGTCAGGGGCCGGAGAAGCAGCTCCGAGAGCAGCCCTCGAGCACAGCATCGTTTCGTGCGGCTAATGCCCGGCACGGCTCACGCCGCCGCTTTAAGTTAAAGCCCGGCTGCCGAGGCGGTGAAGGAGACCGGTGCCGCCGGCGGCGCTGCCCGGCCCGGCCCACAGCTGCCCCCGCCCGGGCGCAGAGGGAGCGCAGCGGCCGCCGCCAGCCCCAGCAGCACCGACCGACGGGCCCGCCCCGGTCCGGTCCGGTCCGGCCCGGCAGAGCGGACTGGCACCGAAGCGATCCGCCAGCCCCGCCAGGCCCGCCTCCAAGCGCCGCAGGCCGGGCGGCTCCGCCTCTCCGCAGGGCGGGGGATCCGGCCACCGCCCGCCTTGCTTTCCTCCTCTTTCTTCGGCGGCTGCGGTGCGGGAAGCAGCGGGAGCTCAGGCGAGGTGAGCCCAGGGTCGGGAAACCTCCCCCGCCGCGGCCCGCTCCGCGCGGGGGGCCGAGGGGGCGCGGGTGGCGCCAGCGGCGGTCGGGCCGCCTCAGCCCCGGCGCGGTCGGCGGAGGGTCGAGGCGGGAGCGGGGAGGCCCGGTGCCGCGTGGGCCTGGCCGGGCGCCGCCATGGCGGGGCGGGCGCCGGCTCCCTCCGACCTTGAGGGCGGTGCCGGCGCGCGGCGGTGCCGGGCCTGAGCCTTACGTGTCCCTCTGCCCCGCAGCGCGATGGCGGCCAACAGCGAGCGCACCTTCATCGCCATCAAGCCCGACGGCGTCCAGCGGGGGCTGGTGGGAGAGATCATCAAGCGGTTCGAGCAGAAGGGCTTCCGGCTGGTGGCCATGAAGTTCGTGCTCGTAAGTCTCCGCACCGGGACTCCCCCCGCGGCGCCTTTCCCGTGGATGGAGCCGCCCCGGGCGAAGCGCTGCAGCGTGGGGCTGCCGGGCCTGGCTGCCGCCGGCTGACGCCTGGGAGCGCGGCCCGGGCCGGAGCGGACGCGGCGTGTTCAGATGGCGTCAGGCAGCCGAGCTGAAGTGACCTTGGCTGAAGGGGGAGGGCTGGGGGTGCCATCCACCCATCTCCCCGCTGCTTGCTGCGGAGGGTGGCTGTAAGAGAGGTTTTGACAGCTCCCAGCCCTGACACTGCTGCAGAGACAGCTGGGGGGAGGGCGCAGATCTTTCGCTCCACAGCCCGAGCTCCCCTTGAGCCCCCCACTAGCACTGCAGCATCACTTGGTTCCATCAGTGACCGCTGAGCCCAGGCAGGAGCTGTGGTGCTACAGAGTAACTCCTCTGGGGGTGGGGGAGAGGAGACGGGAAAGTGATATTTATGGTTACACCTGTCCTGTTAAAGGCCTCTGAAGAGCTCCTCAAACAACATTACATTGACCTGAAAGACCGACCATTCTACCCTGGTTTGGTGAAGTACATGAACTCTGGACCTGTCGTGGCCATGGTAAGCAGCTGGAGTTCACTTCCCAGCTACTGTCCTGACTAGATTGGTCTTGCTCAGTGAATTATTTTAAAATACTCAGGTACACTGCGTAGGAAACACTTTATCAAACTACCATGTTCTGACAGTGGCAAAAGAAAAGTAAAATGAAAGTCAAGACCATCAAGGAAGAAGCTGCCATTAACAAACACAGTGTGTGTGTATAGAGGTGTATTGAAATGTTGAGCAAGGATTGAGCAGAATCCCTGGCAGTCAGGTGTTTCTGCATCAAAGGTTCTTTTGGATTGCGGTGGGGGAGGGCACCCCATCTTCTGTGTCATTCTTCTTTGTGCAGCCCCACCAGCACCAGAGTGGGTGGCAGAAAGGCAGCACAGGAATTAATGCTGAGGCTTGGCAAAGCCTTCCCCCGTGTAACAGCAGCACCAGTCCTGAGACAAAGCCCTCAGGGTTCTGGGGGCTTTTCCCTAGTCTCTCCAGGCCTAAGAGCATCTAGGTGGGAGGGATTTTTCTAGTGGTGGGGCCTGTTTCTTTACAAAGTGTAAATGACTAGTCAGGATTACTCTTTGGCCTAAGCATGGGTTGAGATTTGTTTGTCTTTTCTCCCTTAAGGTGTGGGAAGGCCTCAACGTGGTTAAAACTGGGAGGGTGATGCTTGGGGAGACAAACCCTGCGGACTCTAAGCCTGGGACTATCCGTGGTGACTTCTGCATTCAAGTAGGAAGGTTTGTGCTCAGTTTGTTTTCAATTGAGGTTCAACACTCAGCGCTGGTGGTCTTTGATTCTAGAAAGTCAGAACTGGAGGTAGCAAAGCCTCATTTGACGGTGTTTTATTTGCAGGTCACAATCCATAAGGAAATGGCTTGGTACAAAACTGATTTTTTTGGCATAACAGCTACACACCAGAGCTTCCTGTAAGATCAGTTGGTGACACTGGCTGTTGTAGTGAAGTAGCCCTGCTCACCCCTGCCAGGCTGGCTTTGCTCTTAGAGGGGGGGTATTTAACTGCTCTACTAAAACAGCATCATGTAGCTCTAGATGCTTCATCCAAGTATTTTTTTGCATATGGAGAATTAGGTTGCTGCAAGTGTCATTTGTTAACAAAGCAATGTGTGTGTGTCTCCTTCCACAGAAACATCATTCATGGCAGTGACTCGGTGGAGAGCGCGCAGAAGGAGATCAACCTGTGGTTCAAACCCTCAGAGCTCATTGACTTCAAATCTTGTGCACATGACTGGATCTACGAGTGAAACGAGTTTCCACAGTGAATTGTGCCTTCTTGATACATCATCTCATTCCAGCTATTGGCCTGGGAGCAATTATCACCATGGTTATCTTAGTCGTTTTTCAGCACCGTCAAATAAATGGATGATACAAACTAGACCATTGTGGTGCCTTCACTGTAACAGACTCCTGTGTTCAGATACTCTCCTGAGTCACTGTACTCCTGTGTTCAACATTCTCCTCCTCAGTGGGGACAGTTAGCACCAGCTCCCCTGGACAGGCAGATCGAGTCAAAATTCTGTTCTTCACAAACTTGCCTCAGACTCAGAGAAGAGTTGGAAAAGGCCTTAAGAGTCCAACAGTTCCTGTCCCCTACTGAACTGTAGCTCTAAGTACCTCATCTACCTGTCTGTTAAACACAGCCAGGGTTGGTAACCCAACTCCCTCCCTGGGCAGCCTGTTCCACATCCCCACAACTTTCAGTGAAGAGCTTTATCCTAACATCTGAGCTGACCCTGCCCTGGTGCAGCTTGAGGCCATTTCCCCTTGTCCCATCTCCTGTCACCTGGCTGAAAAGACCCATCACCCACCTCTCTGCACCCTCTGGTCATTGTAGGCAGTGAGAAGGTCTCCCCTCAGCCTCCTCCAGACTAAGACCCTGTTCCCTCAGCTGCTCCTGGTAAGATTTGCCCTCCAGCCCCTTCTCTGAACACATTCAGTAGCCTTGAAAGCTACCAAAGCAGAGGGCAGCCGCAGGGCAGAAGGAGCTGAAGGCATGCTTGGGCTACTGCCCGCACAGCTCAACTAGAAGGAAAATGTGACACCACCTCTCCCCCTCCCCACACATCTATTAATACCGAACATGAAATACATGACCAAGTGCAAAGCTTGCTCCCTCTCAAACGCTTATCTAATGCCACCTTCTGATATTAAAAACCTTACCTTGTGTGTTACTTGTGCTCAGGCTGACGGCCCCAGTTCCTGGTAACATTCAGGTTTCACAAATTGTGGAGTTCTCTTTAAAATCTGTGTGACCTTTGGAAGAAGCTGGAATGCCTTTACATACGTGCTGAGCAACGCCTTCCCAACAGACCCACCACTCTTCAGAAAAAGACTTTTTATCATTTTTATTTTGTGTAAAAAAGGCAAGTTTAGTGAATTATTTTCATCTTGTACACAAAGTTATAATTTTAATGCTTTCCACATCCATGCTGAAAATCTGCAGTCTCGTAAAAATGAAAAGTAACATTAATTTCTCCAAAAGCGTTTTTCACTTAGTTATGTACACTGCATGAGAAAGCTTTAAATGGGCTCTCTCATCCACCACACAAATTACCAAGAAAATAAAAGATTAAATTTGTACAGATATCGATCTATATATCAAATACATACAGAAAGGATGTAAAAACCCTATTGGTTTCATCTTGATTCCCGCCCCAACGTTGTCCCCGGGGCCAAAGCTGATGCCTTTTTTTTTTTTGTATAAATGGCTGTGGCTTTTGTTTTAAATATGAAAATTAAAAGAAAGAAAAAAAAATTCAGTTTAAATCACAGTTTTTCAAAATCCCTTCCCAATAAAGGATTGTTTACCAAATATATTAGCACCATCGTACAAATATTGACGGGAGAGGGTATTCACATCACATAAAAACAACAATAGAAAAACAAACAAACACTGAAACCCGTGTTAGTATCCGTAGAACAAGGAACTGGTAACTGCTTTCGCTTTCCTCAGACGCAGCAAGGAAAAGGTTAAAGAGTTGTTTTAAACTAACAGAAAAATCCAAGATCAGCAGAAACATCTTGAGCACTAGGAGAAGGGCAGCCGCGAAGTGAGGGATGCCCCTTGCGCTACCGCACGGCTGTAAAAACCCACTCTGCCAAATACTGACATTAGTCTGACCCCGTTGAAGATTTCAGATGCCCAAAACACTTTGCTGCTCTTTCAGCCAAGGACCCTGGCTCAGAGTAGAGTGAAGATAACCCCGCTCCAGCCGTGTTACTGACCAACACATTACAAGTCCAGCGAAGCCTTGCCACAGGCACCGCAGGGAAGAGGTCACCCCTCTTTGACAAGGCCATTCCCTCAATCAAATTAGCTCAGATTTTCCCTCTCCCTAAGCAAGTGCCTTCAATTAGTTCTTGATGTGGTTTGCTCGGGACACATCTCACCGCACCGGAGAGCTACACACTTTAGTAGGTTTTGAATGTAGAAACAGGAGGGAAATTTCACCCATAAATCTCAACACCCAACTCCTACCAAAGTCACAGGTGTAGCCCAGAACACACGCCAACTCCCACACCTCAGTGTTTAATAAATACCTCTTTCAAAGGGACATTATGAAGACTGACAGATTTCACACCTGGTTCTCGCATGGCTCCCACGCAGGAGGTGTGCAGCTTCAGCACTCACTTTCCCTCCCCACCTCTGCAGGCAGTAACTCAACAATCAGGTGCTTCCCAGTGACTGGGAAACCAAGGTCCAAGCCTGGGCAATGCAGGGAGCCCTAAGGTTTCAGGCCCTGGCATCACACCTTGCTCCTGACTAACCCATATTTTCACATTATGGAACACAAATTAATGCAACAGTTTTTCTACTGAAGCCAGAAGTAAAAGAAATAAAGATTGTGCCAACCTTCTTCCAGCTGCCTGGGACAATCTGCAAGTTGCTGCATTTAAAAAAAAAATAAAAATCAATAGTGATGTACTTACCAAAGCAAATCAATGCTCCCAGAGCTGGGCTTTACAGCTGGTTAAATGGAGAACATGAAAAAAATAAATCAAGGCTCAAAGTGTGATTACAATGGTCTCTGATCCTACTTCTCCAATCCAGGCTGTTCAAAAGAAACATCATGAGTTGGGTCAGAATCTGAGAGGGGGCATTTGAAGTCTACCAAGCCTGACAAAGTCCTTTTTATGGCTGTTTTAGAGAGCTAAAATATGTCTTTACCACCTGAAGGTGCAGATACTTACAATCTGATTCTGTCAATATCAGAAGCTGTTGTTAGAAAGGGGTCATTATTTAGGACATTTTACCAGTAAGGGAGAAAAGATTTCCAGACATTCCTACACTATACAGGACTTGTTTTTACTTCCAGTAGTAAATACAAAACTTTACATAATTAACCCCTCTTGCATAGAATGAGGTAAACCTGTGCATATTACCAATACTATGTACCCAAAGTTAGAGCAATATTTTAGAAAATAATCAAATTGCTGGTTTTCAACTTTCTATGCACTTTTTCTTTTTAAGCTCAAACAACAATATACAAAAACAGTCTCCTGGGGCTCTGGGGGTTGTTATCCTTAAAGGATTTCTTAGGCTGTAGGAACACAGATGGTAATTTTTTTTTTTTGTTTTTAAGCCCTAATCTATGGTCAAGAGTCAGATGATCACTGTACTGCTCTGAAGGGGACCCAGAAGCACTTATAGAACATATGCAGTTAATTCCTGAGAGTTTAGTTAATGAACCTTACTGGTAAAAGCTAAAGCTCTTGATGCACCTTTTTCCAGTCACAGCTCTGCAGGGCTGATTAACCAGTTTACTAATCAACTCCACTAAGGACATCATTTACAAAAAAGTACAAAGTTTAAAAAAACAGAAGGATAAACTCCACGGTCTAAGAGCTCAAGATAAAATACTTCATCTCTGACTGGCTGTAACTGTCAGCCTTTTACATGACTTTTGCCTTTAAAAATCCCCAACAGTGAAGCTGGTGGGCTAATGGGACACTTGACTTGAGACACAAGGAGGATTCCAGGCAACACACAAATCCAGTTCAGGAATTCTATAGCAGACTGTGATTTACATACTGTCCCCAAATCTCAACTTCTAGTATTACACAATTTCAGCAAGAAAGGAATGTTGCAGGCTGTGCAGAACCAAACTCCTTTTTTTTAAACCCACAATGTATGGCTCCTTTTAGCTCACCTCAAACCACGTGGAACATTGGTTTTTAATGTTCAGAAATAAATATTTAAGCTGGTAAGGAAACACCTAGGTCTTTCTGAATGGGGAAAAAAAAAAATCATCATAAGAGTACTCAGAAGTTCCTTCCCACTACCAAGGGAAGCCTGAGTTACTGTCCCATCTAAGCAGCTTCTTTAGTCTAAACTCATAGCTAAAACTAATCTTCCAAATGAGGGAATTTTCTGAAGGTCCAGTATGGCATTGGGCTCTGTAAACATCTGCTGAAGCATTCCAAGACTACAGACATTCATGTAGAGACAGGAGCTTTGTAGTCCCAATCCAACGCCCACTGTGGTCAGTGGCAACAAGGCTACTGATGTTCATGGGCACTGAATCAGACCCTAAGGAACCTTTTGGTTTTTTTTAATTATTTTTTTAATCTTTTATTTAAAAAAAAGTATTTTAAACTAAATAGAAACATCTTGGAAAGTTAAAATCTTCCTCAGGCGATGGCTCCATTGCAACTGGGGCTACTCACTGAGTAGAGCTTTAGAGGACTATCTTCCACATATGATTTGTGCCTCTAAATTTGGCTTAAATGCCTTAATTTCACAATAAAAAAAACAGAGGCATGACCAGTGCAGTTCACAAGAGTCTAAAGTCTCCCAACTTGTACCAAAAAGGTTCATTTGTTATGACAGTTCATTTGTATTTGCAACTCTGTCTTCCTCCAACCACTTCCCACAATCATGCTAATTAAACTTTTATCTTACCAAAAAATTAGAATTTCAGTTCTTGTTAACAATGCACAATAAATCTGAACTTGAAAATATTACAAAATTCTTTCAAAAGCTTCAAATACAACACAAAAGTGTCCATTTTTTGTTTTTAATAAATTGAAAAAATTCTTTTTCACTAAAATAGTTTCCCCTCCCTTCCAAAAAATTCTGAACGGAGTCTAACTCTTCTACAGTTAGCAAAGTGCCCCAGGTACAGTCACCTGAACTGTACCACTCAAGTGGGAACAAAATCAGTCAGTCTTGGAGAAAGGCTCATTTCCTATCACCAGAATCCTGCCTCTCGCTGTCTGAGCTGCCTCATGGTTCCTGTTTGATGTAGTAACTGGCAGATCCGTTGCTCTCCTGATCAGATGCTCCTTGAAGGTAGCTGTATTCCTCTCCATCTAGCAACTCCTCCTTCAGCTGCAATGAAGTCACTAAAAATAAAAGAGGAATGTTAAAGATCCAGAAAATTCAACTTTAAATTTACTTCATATTATTTAACTTGGGAACCGACCCCAGATTTACCATTTTCTTATATTCTGTGTTTTAGGGGTATTTCTTTTAACAGTCAATATCCCACAGAAAGCAGATGCTTTGTGACCATAAACTGAACCTTAAGTTATGCTCTAATAACATAACTGAAGAAATGACTTTTAAGTATATATTCTCTACAGGGTTTTCACAACAATTTCATCTTTTCAAACAGTGGCTTCAGGATGCAACTGAGCCCGTTAATAGAAATAATGACTGCTGCTCAGAGGAACACTTATTTTACCATTTACTCCTTTGTTTACTGTTCACTTCCTATTTAGTCTTTATGCAAGTAAAAATAAAATTAACTGTTGGCCATTTACAACCTACCAAGGTTGTTACTCAGCACAATTACTGGGAATGGCCCCTGGGAGACAGGGAAAGACGCTGGCACCGATTTCGCAATACATCAGTGAGATGTGAACATCCCGCAAGTTTCAGTCAAGCAAAACATCTCTGTAGTTTTAATTGTCACTCTTATTTTGTAAAAAGAAACCAGAAATGAGGTCCAAGACATAAAAAATGATGTTATGAATAGCAGTAGTGTCACAACTGCTTTTCCAGGTTCAATAGCTGTCACAATATGAGCACAATAGAAAGAACACTGAAAACAAAGCATGTCAAGGCTTTCATTAATGGTGCAGTGCCCACACTAAAGGGTTGATTATATAAAAATAAATGGTTCTGAGACCAAATGGATGAGAATATTAAAGCTTGTATGTACTGAATACAAAGTTTATATGCAGAAATATGCAGTGCAAGCAAAAAACTCCAAGCCCATAACCTGTTGCTACCAGCAGCCCTGCAATAACTTACAAACTATTTGATTATTGTTTCATTATTTGCCCATGTCATCTTCCACAGTGAAACAAACTCGAGCTAAATAAACATAGTCTGAAAATGAAGATAGTAAAAGCAGCAAACAGTTGGAGCAGAATGCAAGCTCTCATAATTTCTTTCTTCAGCAGCTGCCTCCTCCCACCTACACAGCCCACAGACCCCCAATCCCCTGTTTTTCCCCCCCCCCAAATACTTTTCCCTGCATTATGCCAAACCTTGACCAAGAATTATGGTCTGTGGAAGACACAAAACTGCTTGTGTCTTAAATAAGACATGCAACTGGATCCTTGGATATGTTGCTAATGCCTTCAGCAAAGGCTACCCAGAGCTCAGGGGTACAAGCTGAAGCCCACCAGGCACCTTGTTTTGTTTTCTCTACCTCTAGCATTTGTAGAATGCTTCTGTAGGCTACCAAAGTAGTAACAGTCTCCACCATCTGGCTTGCCTCTGGCTAATTAGAACCTAAACCCTTACATTTTGGTATTTAATGATACTTTACTTAATTTTGCTTTGTTATACAGCTTTTGACTACAACCGTCCGTAAGAAAGGCTTAGCTACAGCTACACAGCAAACATTACTTGAAAGAAAGAGTAATAATTAAAAGCCAAGGGAAGTCATCTGACTGATCACCTTGGAAGTAAAAGGGATTCAGAAGTGCAAACTACTCCCTTTTTAAATAGTCTCAGTGACTTGCCAGGAGACAAAGAAATACTATGTGTGATGCAGTGCCATTCAGATCCCCAAAACATCAACGCAGAACGGAGCCATACTGCCCATGCAAAAGTAGGCTGAGTCTCTCCAAACAGTCTCCTCTGACAGGCTGGCTGGAGGCTCCTTTTAGAAATGAAGCTGTCCTACAGTAGCATTTCTGTGCTTAAAAGATGCACAACTCAGAGATGCAGAGTACTGGCGCGTGCTGAAGAAGCACGATGACTTTGCTAGAAACCAAAACCACTTCACTACTACACAAGATGAAGAGATACTGGAACCTTCTGTGCTCACAACAGTCCAAGAGGGGGAAGTTGTTTAATGAGCCTTACAGAGATCTTGGACAGACAAGAAGTTTTAGGGCAGACGCCCATCTCATTACTAATCTGCTGCTACTTCCACCCGAAGGCAGGTAAAGGTAAGCCTCTCCTGCCATCTCCCACAGCCCAGCACACCATGGAACACACGTGGCACGTAAGCTCCTGCTGATCTCAAGTGTGTCCTTACAACATCAGGGTTATGTTCTCCTCCCCCTCAGGCTTAAAGGTGGGGTCTTGCTGGTTTCAATTTATATTCAAGCACCTTTGGACAATGGCAAGTTCACATGGCAAATAAAACTAACTTAGTCCAGCCCCTCAGAATTCAGAACTTGGAGAAGTTCCCACAAAATGATCACAAAAAGCAGTGTGTCAGAAACTAAAGAACACAGGTGGTTGTGAGGGCAGGAAGCAGCCCGTGGATGCCTGCACACTACAGAAACACACAGTGGGTGTAGGTTTGCAGCACGAGAACAAGGCTGCTCTTTTCCATCAAAGACGCCGTTACAAGCCAGGCATGTACACAAAAGTTGCAAGCTGAAGCAAAAATAAAGGAGTTCTTGAGAAGCATTGAGAGGTGTGCATAAGAGACAAGACTTCCCTTGGGGTCTAAAGGCAGCAAGGAGGTTATCACATCCCATTGTCTCAATGGATAACGCACAGACAAGAGAAACTGCTCCAGGTGTACTCTGCAGTCAGTGACAAGTGCCAGCACTGCAGCAAATTTGAAGGGGGGAGGAAAGGTAAATCAAGCAAACCTGAAGCTGGATGTATCTACCTGGCAGCTGTCCCATGGGGAAAGTGGAATCCAGTTTGTCTTTGTCCCACAGATCGTGTTGCTACAAGGTATTTGTTAGACATAATTTACCCGCTACATTACATTGCCCTGCACATTAGGAAAAGGGGAGAAAAAACCCCACCAGATCCTTGCAAGAGACTCTGATAACTGATCACATTACTTACACTATACTTCAGTAAGCTCAGAATTTTAATCTACTTGCTCAGTATTATTGATAAATTAATTTTGAAGAGCTTCTCTTTGCTCACTCACACAGATGCACAATTATATTGCCAATACTCAAGTCAAACACAGGTTTTGCAGCAAAGATGGGGAGAAAAATAAAATTCTAAAAGGAGAAACTATTCTCAAATATATTTTCTATATTAGTCACCTACACAATTTCAAGTAACACGTTCTGAAGGTCCTTTCCCAGATAACTGCCCTGTTCTGGCACAAAGGCAAACCAAACCCCACCCCTTATTCACTGTGTACAGTTACTTACTCCGCCAGCTTCCTGCTCACATCAAGTGTTCCCAAATCCACATTGCAGCTGCACAGAGGGCATGTTTGTATCCAAAACCTTTGTGGGAGAACTCCCCTGTGCCTCAGTAACCTACAATAGGCCTCCTAGGAAGCTCTAGCACAGCTGAAATCCTTTTCTAGCTTCCTCCCTAAACATGAACTCAAACTAAAATAAACAGTTGGGTTAAAGTGCATTAGGTAACTCAGACTGTTCACTGAGGAACTGCTCTGCTGCTCATCCACCGGCTACAGCGAGAGGGGCCTGTACAATGGCCCCATTCAGGTGTTACTGGGAACATTGTTCTCACCCACCTCACTTCAGATACTGAATTCTAGAGACTGTCTGGGAGGACTTCAGGTGCAGCACTTAAAAACAGGACACCCAAGACATACAGGCTCAGTTTGAAGCTGCACTTGGTCCAGTGTGCGTGCCTAACAGGCAAAGAGGATGGATCTGGGGAAAGTATTCAACCCAGACAATGTGTATCACCTCCAAAAACCTAGTTTAAAAAAATGCATAGTCTTAATTACTTTAGAAGGGTACTTCCATCTTTACAGTGCCATACAACCATCATCGAGCACTCTGGTGTTTAGAAAAAACCTTCCAAAATCCCTCTGAGTTATTTAACATTGCATTCATGTAAAAATGTTATTAAAACATTTTCCATGCAAATTATTAACATATTCCTCCTTCAACCATGAGATGCTCTGATTGTGTGCCCAAGGAAACTTCTCTACAGCATCAGGGATGCGAGCACTATAATTCATCTCCTCCACTGCCTGGAGCTGTATCAGAACTATGGCTGCTAATGCTTAAGTCTTCTCATATATAAAGGATGAGAAGACAAAAGCCTAGCCCTGAAAAGACAGCTATGTTATGCATATGCTGAAGGCATCACCATGCTTAAATATTATTCTTACAGAATGAGCCTTCAAGAGATAACACTAATTAGGTAGTGTTGCCTACAGAATCCCAGCTTTTGAAACGTTGGGGTCACATTATCATTTCAATAACCTTATTCCAAAATATACACTTCCTAGGGAGCAGACAATGCAAGCAGGTACCCCATTATTAATGAATTGTCCAGGAGAAGTGATAAGTTCCCCTTCAGTCATCCCCCTGCACAGCTTTCCAACCAGAGGGAACTTGGTACAAAATCCTACTCACGTGAAATAAACACCACTGGGAACAAAATTGGAAGCAATACCTAAATATTCACAAAAATACTCACAAAACTTAAGCTTGCCATTAGAAATTGCTAAGTAATGAAGTAACTAGCCAGCAAATGTACACACTACATTCCTTCCCAGACACACACTGCTGGATGAGAACACAGGGACAATGCAGAAGTCCCAGGGCACAATTCCAATTGTCCACCTGGTATTTTGCATCACACAGAACATCCAAAATAAAAGCAGCAATGTAAAAAGGGTAAAATAAGTATATCTTCCCCATCCAAATGTCAGTGAATGGGTTCACTGTCAACAGGACAAGCTGCTTGCAAAGCAGCATAGTAAGTCTGGGAAGAAAATACCAGCTTTATTGAAGGCAAGGCTCCTACTCCCTTTTGGGCAGTTTCCTTACTTAAAACAGGCCAAAGACACTGTTGCAGCTTTAAGAACATTTAGTGCTCTGTGTATGGGTAATCCCACCAGAGTTGTTTGGGGATCCCCAACAGTTAACAGTAACAAATGATGCTTAAAAGACGACCTAGGAACACCTGTATTACGATCAGCCTCTACATGAAAGGGATAACAACCTAATTTTTCTAACTTCATTACTAAATGTATGCTCATTAACCACTTGCAAGTCATAATGACAGGTAGGGAATTTAACACTATGATGCCCCTTGTGGATTTTAAGGAAAGAAGAAAAAAAAGCCCAGCTGCTGTATTCTCAGCTCCAAATTTACTTGGTTTTATGGAATAAGAAATTCCCCTAAATCAAGATCTCTTTAAATCTTCTCCAAAATCCACACCACCTTTTGAAAGTCTCTGATTACAGCACTGGCAGTAACACTGAAGTCATCAAAATAACCAATGTTTTGTAAGATAAGGCCATGCAAAAGTTAGAGACAACATCAGGATTCATCACCATGACACACACCTTACTGAGAACAGCTGCAAAGCAGAAACTCCTCACATCTAGAGAACAGCAGTTTGGATTTCAACAGCCTCTATTTCAAAGAGAACAGTTTTGCCCTAATCTCTTAACTTTCAGGTAATGTGCCTTAAAACTGTAGGTTTGTATTTGGATGAACTCAAGTCTCAGAGCAACAAAACCTCTGGAAACAAGTCAAGATGATAGTGATTCTTCTCATGGTAAGAAAGGCCTAACGTTCTCACTTAGACCAGTATTTCACAGAGTAATCTCTCTCCTAATATTACATTAAGGACTGCTAAAGACTATTGTTCAAGTCAACTTCACTGATTTGCAGGTAAAATAATTTTCAACACTAACAAAACTGTTGATCTGATTGTCTGCTAAGCTGTCTTATTAGAAACTATCTTGACAAAGAGAAGATGCAGGGTCTAGAACCTTTTCTGATACGGGCTGATATGCCCACAGGTCTGCAGTGGGAAATCACAGAATCGTAGGGGTTGGAAGGGACCTCAAGAGATCATCACTGCATCTTCTTTCCAACTGTCCACTGCTTCCAAGAAAATACCAAGAGAATGAGTCAGCACAACGATGTAACACTCCAAATGTAATACACAGACAAGAACTAGATGAGAATCACAGGAGGGTTTGGACTAGAAGGAACCTTTAAAGCGAGGGACAACATCAATGATCTCAGGTTGTTCAGAGCCCTGTCCAACCTGACCATAAATGTTTCTAGGGATGGGGCATCTATCACCTCTCTGGGCAAGCTGTAACAGCATTTTACCACTGCTCAAGCTTGTCTTAAACCAGACCATCTACTTCTATCACAACAAACCAGTCTTATGTGGCAGAACCAGCACCCCCCGCAGTACAAATTGGTTATTTTTAAAAAAGATACTGTAAAACGTTGAGTTAAACATCATTAAAAAGTCACATAGCATTTAGCTAGACTACAGGCTTACACTATGGCCTTATTTACCACATCATCTTTTGCACGTACGTTTCTTGTACAAGGGCTGTCATGCTGTTGCTGCTCCTGACTCAAGTTGTAGTTGTCCTTCAAAGCTCTTAAAGACTGCCATATGACCCTACAACACTGCTTAGAGGAGAGACTATAGATGAATCTGATTTCCAGAGAAGAATGATGCCAGAAGGCACAAGGTGCTCTTACAGTTGGTTGCCTCTACTCCCTTTACATTACTTGCACTAAACAGATTTTCAGTTTAAATCAGAGTAGTGGAAATAAAAACAGAGATAAATGCACAATGAGCATTTGTGCAAATGCAAATTGGTTGTGAATTCTGAAGATAACTTGATCCTGAGGGAAACAATTTCTTTGGAAAGAACCTGAATACTTCAGATTCTTAAAAAAGTCATTACTGTATTTTACTGTGACAAGAGTAGTCACACACAGCAATGCTATTTATTGTTTCTGAAGCCAATCATATGAAAGTTTTATTTATATGCACCCTTCCCACAGATGTTTCATCTAAAAAAACTGGCAATTAAGTTTCTTTTTTGTGTTAAAAAGGGTAAATTCAATTTTCTGCATCTCACTCATTCAGATCCAAGTAACTTAGTTCTTATCCCTACACCCGTGTTACAAAGAACAGAATTAAAGCTGTGTTAATTGATACCTGAGTACTTTGTATACAGCAGTATACCTATACAGTCAACGTATTATTTAACTGAAATGATGTCTGGATACCAAAAATATCATAACAGTTGTCCACCTACAACTCTCACAGATCATTATTAGCAACAGCAACCCTATTGCAAGGTTTTTCTCAACAAAAGTGTTCCTTTTATGGCATACTGCACCTTTAAGCACAACACCTGTGTACACACAAACACTTTCAAATAGAAAAGGGACTTAAAGAGAGACCAAAAGCTTTTTAAACAACATGAAAAGTGCAAACACTACTTTGTCACCCACTTTTCTTATGGCCTTTGTACTGCTGTGACTTAGCTTTTTTCTTCTGTTTTGATGAACTGGACTGGCTATCTCTTGATGCTGTAAAAAAAAAAAGAAAGAATTCAAATCTAAAGTTCAGTATTTTGGAAAAACAGCGAATGCACCAAAGCTGCAGAATCAATCCTTGTGACTGAACAAAGGCAGAATACCTTTATTGTGGGAAAAGCCTCCCATTAAACTACTAACAGTGACTACTATTATCCTCCCATTAAACAAGCAACAGTTCTTGAAATATAGTTATCAATTATGACCATATAACTTGACCTGGGAGGAAAAAGTCTTGATGCACCAAATAAAATACAGCTTTCTCACGTAAATCCATCTGCTCATGAACAAACAGCTATGCACACACCGAGTTCCATCCAACTGGGTATGTAAAGCATGTGTGTCTGTACTCTTACAGCAATACAAGTGCCCAGTGATACTATCCTGAACAGAGGAACAGGCTGTCTCCCTGGATCAAATAAGCATCTTCTGGCATTAAACGTAACAAGCAGTCACAGAAAAGCCCAGAAGTACTTTAACTGTCAAGGTGGAAGAAGGTATCAGAACCATGTGCTCCTAAGCATTAGCAGGAATTGGTTGTATTTTTGTTACACAAAGGATGAAGTCAGGAAATTCACCACCCCTGGACAAGGACCAGGAAGCAACTGTTACGTTACTGACAAAACAGGAACTTACACTGTGGTGCTGGAGGCTGTAGTTGATATCCAGTTAGCTGACACCATCCCACCGGATAGAGGTCTGGGGACTCGCAATCCACCCACTGATCATATTCATCTTCCCACCCATCAAAGTGTATCCTCAACAGACGGTGGATAATGCGAGTTACTGTGGCCACACATACCAGCCGAGGTTCCATCAGATCAACAGCCTCCAGTTTCATTCCAACATGAAACCCATGGTTTGGAACTTCCTAGAAAAGCAACCATCAGTAAAAATGTTGGTTTAAGCACAGTGTTAGTGTAGGAAAACACCAAGTATTATTTATGAAGTTTCACATACCCCTGTATTTATTTAACATTTCAGAAACATTCTAAGTTTGAATGTTACTTGAATGATACTTGAAGGGTTCTTATTCCTAGAAGGATCTGCTGCCTTAGCTTTTCAAAACCGTATTTAATGACATGGGTCAATCCCATGGACTATGAAGACAGAAATGTAGAGAGAATACCAATTACACTTTAAATATACAAAAATAAAGTTTCTTACCTTATTGAAGAGCTTTACAGGGGCTGCTATTGAGTCAGTTTCCCTGAGGTAGTCAAACCATTTAAAAGGGAGTTTTGCATAACCTGTGAATTTCAAACAACATTCATACATCAACTGCAAACTTCATGCAAAAACCAAAACAAAAACAGTATATTGGCACTGTGTTATGGCTAAAAAGACAACAAAGAAGCAAGATATTATCATCAGAAATTTCCACTCTGAGCTTTGGTCTAAGGGACAGGACAGTCATCTGGACATTGCCCATTTGCAACAAACAAGAGGAATGAACCTTTGGATAATATAGAAAGCATCATTTAATGTTAAGATTAATTATTCATACTTGAAGCTTTCTGTCCACGTAGATCCTGGATCTCTACAATGCCCCACACAAATGACCCAGAACAGATCAATGTAATTAAGCCCATCCAGTGCCTTTCCTGTGGGGAAAGAGCTCCACTACTGAAACACTTGAATTGTTAGGAATGAGTGGTAAGAGCAAGCATGCATGGTTTAAAACCAAAATCAGGCTAATACTATTAATCATGTGGAAAATTACAGGATTCCCCCCCAAATCTTAGAAATTATAAAGGGAAGAAAATAACCTCAAAAATATTTAGCTTTTGTCTGTCTACTGAATATGCATAAAACACAGGACTTTTTTTTTTTAGTGTGGGCAACTTCAACTGCTTTAACCAGTAATTCTCAAGTACTAGCACGAGCAACAACAGCTTGAAAGATCCCTCTGCAGAGGTATGTAGTGATGGATATTCTGGAAAATATCACAACATAGCAGGCATGGCATGGGGAGCTATGGGAAGCAGCTGGATCCCACTTAAGTGGGGGCAGAGAACTCCCACCAAGACATAGCTCAGCACTGCAGGGGCAGACTCATCAGGAACTAACATTCACAGCCCAAAATTCAATCCCATTTTTTAAGGTGTCTGAGCAGCTTCATCTTCTAGTGATTTCAGCAAAAGTGGCAATGTTTGGAAGGAACGAACTTAAAAGTCCAATTATTTCACAGCAGCTTAAGTTATCCCCATTGCTAAATGTCATCTGGAAAAGAGTGCTCCTGTTCGGTACCTAGTATCTGCATGAACAGATGTAGCTGGACAGCTAACAATTAATCAAGGTAGCGGTGTATCAGTTTTGCATATCAATGTCTGTCTTAATGCACAGCTCCTCTGGCTAGACCAGTATGTTTGTGTGCACGTCCCGATTAACTTCTCACCACACACACCAGAGATATGTGCACATGGCCCTTGCTTGTCAGACCTAAAAAACCTGTCCATTTTCAAGCCCATAATTTAGAAAGCGTTATACACCTCAGAGCCAAGAAGCTTTGATCACTTTGATCTTATTAAATATATTAATGCATATTATGTTCTGTGTTTTGCTCATTAATCCCTCTTTCAAATGATTTTAGATTATTGCATGTGTGATTTATCATCACCTCTGAGTGGATGATACAGGACTGTTACAGAAAACTACAGTAAAAAGGAAAATTATACAGTTGCATAAAGAATAAGGTGGATAGAGAATAAGGTTGCCACGATACAGAAGCGTGCAAGTATCATAAATATGCTAACAACAAAATTCAAATACTATCGTGTAAGTAGTGTTTGAAGAGAAGAGGAAAAGCTCCACCACAGAAGAGGGTTTTTTCTATTTTGTATTGTCAATGTAACATTTATTATTAAATTTATATGTATGGATATGCATTCTTTCCTCCCACAACAGCTTTTTCTATTGCAAGGGACTCTTGTACCATGTAGTTTCGAGGGTTGATTATGCCCATGAATTTCTAAGTGATAAAAATCACTGAGCTAACTGAAAAATAATAGTAAATCTCTCCAACTGCACTTTCCACATACTCAAAGATGACAGATTCATTAGTGTGCAATAATGAAAATGATATGAAATTATTGTCTTCGTGTTGCATTGCACTGTCTTTGCAGTTATTACCTAGAAAAATAATGCAATAAATACAAGTAGGAGCCTGCAAGAATGAGAATGGAGGAAAAAAAAAATCCATAGAAAACCATTATCTTCTGTTACACAGCTAGTTACAATCCTCTTTATATATTGCTAAACCAAGACAAGAAGGAAGGGTGAAGGCAATACAGTCTTCTGTAGCCATACGAGCCAGTGGGCAGACAGCTTTTCCACACAGAAGGGATTACACAGCATACAGCTCTGCTTTCTCAAAGCTCAAGTTTGTGCATATTCCTCAAAAAATTAACTGGTATTGGTGAACTACTCTTATTCTGAGATCTTTCATGATGTTTAACCATTTTGGTGGCCAGGACCTCCCAAGCATGACATATTTGGAACAGACCTTTTAGTGACTAGCATACTTCACTTAATGGAGACATTATTCAACTAGTGGCTACCCTCAATTTCTGACTGCAAAAGCAAATTATTTTAGCCAGAGAATAGATCAGATGGTCAATTTGACTTTTTCTAAGTGAAGTTTGTTATCCATTTTAGATTCCTTTGAAGTTACACTGTTGCATTTGTTTCAGACTTGAGAAAGTCCTAAAAAGTGACATGAATTTTGTAGACTGAGTTAAGAAACAAAGCATATGGCACATACAATATCACTGAAAAATATTCAAAATAAAATGTGGTCAGAATGCTATATGTACCTCTGGGTGGAGTTAGTTCAATCATGTTAATTTCACAGAAACCAACAGGGAAAATAGAAGGGGAAGTGGCATGGTAACAAAACCAATCAGACCCATCTGCTGCTTCTGAGCCATCAATCCCAATCATTAGATAGCCATCTGCTAAAACCTTTGTAAAGAAAAACAAAATTTTTCATTAAATACCTTTAACTCTGCGATAAGGCTAGAAAGAAAGCATGCCATGTTTCAAAAGAGTGAAAAATAACTCAATAATACTGGCAGTACAGAAGGACATTCAATTGTAACAAAAGAAAAAAGCCCCAAATCGTACCTGTCTCCAAGAGCATGTGTGCTACTGTCACATGTACCTTTGTCAACTGCAAAGTTATGAGATGAACATTTCCTTTTTCTGATCTCTAGCTTATTTCTCTTGTGAACATCAGTTCTACTTCTAAAGCTTTAGAATTCAGCATACTCATTAGCTTGCAAGGATATTCTGCACACCGTTAATAAGAAAAAAGACTGGAAATCACAACCACACTCCACAAGTTTAATTCTGCTAAGATACTGTTTATATTTTCTTCTCTTTTAAAACAGATTTCACATGGATGGGATCCCTTTCAAACAAAGTAGGAAAAAAGCAGATCCTTAAAATGCATTCATAGACTTCTGCAGGCAAGCAAAATGAGGTTTTGTTTTGAATAGTTGCAAAGCATATGGTATAATTAGCAGAAGAGATTTTCCTCCAAATTAATCTCACAAACATGTTATATTCTATCTACAGGTAACGATGAATTTCCATAGATGAAAGTCAAAACAAAACTTGCATGAATATATTCTTTTTCATAGCAGTTGCAGATAAACAATTAATGGACCTATTCCATAAACATTCACTGTGTGAATGAACAGAATTTATTTTAGTTTTGAGCTTTTTGTTTCAAAACTGAATAAAGGTGAGTAAAAAAAGGATTCCTGTCTGCCTTCCCCAAATCCACATCTGTTTTCTTACCTTCCTAATAGTGGCCACACATATTGCCGAGAGGTTTAAGGGGTCTATAGCTTCCAGTTTCATTCCTTCTTTAAACCATTCTCCAGCTGAATCAACCTCTTTTACCTAAAGAATCACATAAAAGCACCAGAAGCTCAGAATCTAATAAGCCTGGAACAAAATATAACCCCACACTGTCAAAAACAAGAAACTGAAATATCTGTTCTATCCATGTGTATGTCAAGGAGGCCAATTCAGGTAAACGTTTGAATTAAAGCAAGTAATGCCTCTGCTGGGCCTGTTTCCAGGACTTAGGTAGAGTTTCGGGTCTGTTTTACACACAGGAGGAACTAAAGGTTCTCAATCAAAGCTGAGGAAGCAGTGCTCTTGCTAGCAAACTCACCTTCATAAATAAGTGTGGGGGTGCATCAAAGTGTCCATCCTGTTTCTTTGTAATATCTACAAAGCATAATAGTACATATTACCCAGTAGTTTTGTTAGCAGAGCAGACAGCAAGCTCTTCTGAATATGTTAACTAGTACATTGCAATCATCTGTGTTTACAGCAAGACTACCACAAAAATCTGGAGGATTCATCATTTTCCTTACTGACTCCAACCTGAAATACCTCTATAACACAACCTTATTTATGGAAAAAAGTTTTTCTGGTATTTACATGACACTTGATTATGTCACCAGATTGATACAAATATACACAGAAGCTTTTGCAAAAGACTGACAAGCAAACTACTTGCACTGTCAGAAAGTTATATTTTAATAAATACATAAATAAAATAATACATATCCACTTTCAATAAATCTATATAGCTGGGTTTAGCCAACTCTTGAATGCTACTTTCCAAGGGGAATCCCTGGAGCTTTGTAAGACATGTTACTGCTGGGAAGCAGCACTGCTCCTGATAGCCCTAGCTTTTATTTACAACAGGTTTCAGTGAAACTTCAAGCCCGAAGAAAGGGAGACTTTTTCTGAAGGGATGCCTTATGAAATGTTTTACAGAAATTGCTTCTGACAAGAGACACAAGCTCAGGGCAGACAGAAATATTAAACACAGAGTTTTGTTGTGACATCTTAAATATTATATATTACAAGGGTTTTTTTGTATTTTCAGGAACAAAAGCCTTATCTGTATACCATCTATTAGACTGTCACTAAACCTTCCCTACCCATCTCCTAATGCCCTCTAAAGCATGTAAGTCTTGCAATATAAAATTATTAGATAACAGGCATCAAACTTCCAGGGAAAAGCCCTCCAGTATCTAATAGGGCACTTGTCCAGCTTGTATAGTTCAAAATAGACAAATCTGAAGAGACTAGATGTTTGTGGAGTGGGACTGTGTAATTCTGGGGTTCAACATGAAAAAGGATGTTGATGATGCTTGAATATTGCAGCTCATGGTTCTCCTGCCTAGACTGTTAACTGCTGTTCACTGTTCAGTATTTCTGGATATCAACATACTAGAAGCCAAATAAAAGTTTCTTCTGTTTTTTTCCAATGCTGCAAAATACATAAATTATACTTCTAACTGAAACTCATGAAGAGAAGCAATGTAACTGCTAACACCTCAGCGTCACATTACATAATATATGTATTTTTTAGACCATTATTCAAACTAGTTTTATTAATTACATGAAGTGACAGTACAGCCTTCTCCAATACAGTACTGCCCACAAAGACACCTCTAAACCACGACAAGCTTACCAGATCTTTTGAATCTGTGTCCTATACTTCGAGACCAACCGATGTGGTGAATGAGCGGACTGTACATGTGGCACCAGAAGTCATCAGTTTTGTCCTCGCTTTCCTCATACACCAACCTCAGCCGGCCCCCGATGACGCTGTCTACAACCGCCACCCTCGTTCGACAAAGGTGCGTTTTGTCAACAACTTCTACTCTCATGGAAGGTTTGAAGGGGTACTGCATACTCTCAGACACCTTAAAGCAAGAGGGGGGAAAAAAAGCCCAATCTTTAAGAACAGACTTTGTTTTTCCTTAGTCGCTCTTCTGCTATTAAAGCTCAGTCTCACTGCACTTCTCATTTAACTCAAGTACTTGCTAATCGACTGCAAAACTGACACAAACAATTCCTCTTCTATTTCACTGTACACTGGGAAAGATGAGATGTTTCAGAAAACCAAGTGGAATAGATCCTACAATGCTTTAATTGTATCAAGAACAGTCCCTAATACAATTCTCACAGAGGTTAAAGGAATTTTCCATTGACTTAAGGAAAGTTTGTTCAGTTGTTAAACAATGGATAAAATTTCCCAGAACAACAAGATACACCAATTTTTTCTTTTTCATCCACTCAAAACAGAACACTTGATTTTAACCCTATTTTACTTTATTATAAAAGGCATGTAAAACAAACCTTCAAGATAATTAACACTGGTGACTCACAAACATATTTCTTTATAATATACCAAAAAGAGAGGAACAGAACGGAAAGAGATGTCCATGTGCCTTGCAACAATACATACTGTTTAAAAAAAAAAATCTGTATCTGTCACTTGCCATTTCCATTATAAACTCCCTGAAAGTGTTGAGGCCATGCCAAATCTAATTTGGCTGCCAACTGAGCCACTTTTTAAATAGACATGAAGAACCACAAAAAGATCTTTTGCTCCTTGTTTTCATATTAGATGCAGTGTAAGACAACAGTACAATCCATCTCATACTCCTACTGAAAGCTATGTACCATCTCACAATATTAGTAAACTTATAGAACACTACACAGGCAGCTGCCACAATTAAAGACAAAAATCCCATCCAGAGAAATAAAAAAAATTAAATTTCAAAAGTATGGGGGGTTTTTGCATCTAGGTATGTGCTACATTAACAAACTGGGTTCAGTTTCTTGAAATAGTGCATGATAAAAAATTCCTGAATTGGAAAAATGTTTTAATTTTTCTTATATATCACAGGCTAGCTTATTAACACCTTTTTTTTTTTAATTGAGATATTTTAGTACTCAAATAGACTAACTAGTTTTTAAAGAGAACTACTTTCTACTAGATGAGACAGTTTTCCAAATCAATACTGACAAGTGAGGACATAAATGGAGAATAGAGATTTCAAGGAAAACTGTATTTAAGGGGAAGAAACTCCTGTATCATCTTCACCATAGAAGGGGCTAATGTGCCACTGCAAAGTACTTCAGTTCTTCACATAGTGCTGCAACTTCATTTACAGTACATCATTGATATTGCATCAGCCTTACCTTCTGAGAAAAGTCAGGAGGAAGTGTTTTGGCACCAGTAAGTCGTTTCACTAGAAAAGCTTTCCAGTTTGTGTATTTGTGTTGGATGGCTGTTGCAAATGAAGGGGAAAAAATAAGCCACTGATTTTTAATTGTGTCCGTTAGAGACAATATTAGAATCTGGAATATGTAAAGAAGAAATCCCAGATGACTGTTAAAAAAGCCTGGATGACAATAATGACAAAAACCTCTTTAGAGATTGAATGCTACCCAAAATTAAGTTTATGGGTATTGTCAGGGCAAAGAATTTAATCACTAAATATAAATAAAATCAGTGCATGTTCACATCACTGATTAGCCAACTGCTTCTGTCTCCATCTTAAAAACTTTAAACTGCAACAGATGGGCTACTCCAAGAAACACTTTCAGCATCAGTCAAGTCCTTAGTTTTCCAAAATTTAAAATGATTTATTCATAACAGTTGGAAGAGTTGCTATGGTAAAGAAAACCCAAACAACTTCAATATTTGAACCACGAGCAAATTTAGTTTAATAAAGAAAAAAATTTTGTATCAATCGGTAAGGCCACTATTTACATACTTCGAGGAGGGACTAGGGGCTTCCCACTGGTTGCACACCAACCAACTGGGTGGATGTCAGACCCACAAACGTTGCACCAGAAGTCAAGACTTGAATCATTTTCAAAGCCTTCATATCTTAGCAGAGCATTGTAGCCTGAAAGAAAGCGGTCCCATTTAAATAAGACAAAATCCAAACAAGATGATAGAAGATCCATCAATATTTCTTTACTAAATATTATGTCTGCTACATTGGATTTTCTAGAATAGAACTTTTTATAGAACATTATTTTTTTCTGCATGTTACTAACAGGGAGATTGGATTACCTTGATAAACGTTCATGTGCTACCATGCAAGTCAAATTTTAATTAAAATTCTTGAACTAGAAACCTTTACAAATTACATGTAATGGGACAAAATTAATTAATTACCCACAGTATCTGCTTTTTCATATCTTAGCTGTGCCACCTCACATTTTTAACTTTTAACCAAGAGAAGCCATCTGTAGGTAGTATGCTTGCTGGCTGTTCTACTACTTCCCATCTCCTCATTCATTCCACACTGCTCTTACAGTGCTCCTGGGCAATGTAAAACAAACCCAGGCACTCTCATGCCTCACTGAAGACACTGTAAGACAGTGGAACACAGTGATGGTGCTAAAACCTCTAACCCACTGACACAGCTCTGACAACCTAACCCATGTCAACTTTCTACTAATCAGGTAACCACTGGTGAAATGATTTGCTCCCTTCACATGGTTACTTTGATTATTTTAATAAACTAAAGTATATTCACCTGCTAATTTTACAATTCCAGCTATCCAGAAGACTTTGGTAGGTAGGCTGCAGTCAGTGTTTGGAACCTCCACTCTCACTCCTTCTGAGATATCCCCCCAGCATGTCCCCATAGGTGCCTATCATGTCAGGTAGGGAGGAAAAAGTCACCAGTTTACCACACAAAAGGTTGTTTTTTGTTACATTTGTCTTTTACAAGCAATTTAGAAACAAAACAATCTATATAGAGGTTAAGACATAAACATACATTTAGAAAACAGTCATTCTACGAAAGCCTAGATAGGTTTTGATTTGAAGTCCTGGTTTGGTTTTGATTTTAACCTTATGTGCAGTATTTTAATTGTAGACTATTATTACCATGTGTTTCCTGAAGAAACTATAAGATTCCAAGTTTAAAAATCTGTAAAGCACAAGTTGCATATACTTACATCAGGTTTTTAACAATGTTTCAATTAGGTTCAAGCTACTGATTTTAGTGAGAATGGTAAAATTCCTCTGCAATTCTACTTGCAAGAAAATTATGGTACTTTAAATTCATAACCATACCACAAACATCAAAATCATCACATTCTGTAAATCAAACATTCCTGTAGAAGTGCCCAGGAAAAAGTTATTTCTTGACTCTATCCTGACAGTTTATCATGGTGGGGTTTATATCCTCTCAGAGGAACAGGTTTCACATCACAGGTGATCATTCCATCAAGCACACAAAAAAGACTAGAAGGCTGAGTGGCATTTTTTAAACACATGCCTACTGGAAATGCACAGCTACAGATTGATCACAGCCTGCCCTGAAGGCTCAGGCTAATGTATTAATAACAACAAGAAATACAAGCTTGACAAACTATAAAGGATGTAAGGAAACTGGAAATAAAAATGTTGTTTTGTTGGACAGAGTTATCACGAAAAGCCAGTCAGAGATGATATTGAGAGGTGTCAGAAACGCACAGAGTGCTGAAGAATCCAAAACCTTAGAAATTACTCAATATGTTATATTGGTAACAAAATAGAAATCAACTCACTCTACATTAAACTAGAGACCACCAAAGGGGGAAAGATTTGGATCTGGGTATTTCAGAACAGCCATATCAATACCAAGGTGTTCTGGATAAAACCATCTTTTCAGTTCAGAGAATACCCAGGTGTCACAGCAACAAAGAGTTCCCCCAGTACTGTACCATAATGCACAGTCAGGATCCTACGGCTGCATCTCATTTACAAAGCTCTTTGCAAACAGAGAACTAACAGCTCAGTGGGAATAGTCTCCAACTTCACAGAATTTTGGCTGACAGCCACAAGCAAAGAAAGTTGGGTTAATCCCGAAAGACAGGAAATCACGATACTGGAATTTTGCTGGCAATCAGCAGCATTAAAAGCCAAGGTTTTCTTATAAAGGGATACCTGTCACTTGTAGAAATACTTGAGGCTAGACATGCAAAACTTCAAACCTGTTTTAACTGTTAAAGGAAAAATAAGTTATTACAAGTAAGCCAGTTTTAGTCTTGAAGCCTGGTCTCTTCATGTTCTGCTATGTCCCATCTACACCAGTCTAGACTGCAGAGCTCTTTTCTGCCATCTGGCAGGCAGAGAGGAAAACAACAACTTGCAAGACAATGCCTAATTTTCACACAGAAAATATGCAGATATAGCTTCTTAATCAAGTCCCATTACATTATTCTCTATTATCTCTAAATTGACATGGAGCCTTTTGAATTTGGGAAATGAACTTTTGAAACTATTTCAGTAAATAGTACAGACACGTGGATGGGGCCAAACAATCAGGCACAGCAGTGCTCAGTAACTTCAGAATCCAGCTGCACTTATATATATTTTATTGTCTGCTTCTCTATTCAGTTGATTCAGAAAGTATATTGAAACACTTCTCACATCAACCAATAGTGGAAGTGTCACAATTTTTTATTTCTAGAACGTGGATTGGTATAGAGGGAAATAGCAGAAAGTTAAATTTGTCCTTGTCTGTGAAAATATTGGTTCTGCTAGTTCTCCTACACCAATCCATATGGCTCACCCTTTAGAAGAAGGAAGCCATCCTGTGTAGCATTGCTACTGAAATGCCAGATAAAACTTCTGTCCTGAGGTGATGGCTTACAGTATACCTGGTATACTGCACCATCTTTTCCTTCTTCACTCATTGTGAATATTTTTAAAGGGAGGAAGACTGGATAAACCAGGGCTATAACAGCCATCTTCCTTCATGTCTTCTCTGTCTTCATCTGATTAATATCAATTAGCAGTGTTTGCACAGTGCTTTGAAAGACCCAAAGCGCTATGTAAGTGTTAAGTCTTATTCATCTGCTGGCTGGAAAGGGCAACTCTGGAGTCTGGATTGGCATAGTGCGAACTAGCAGAACCATCATTTACAGGTAAGAACAAATTTACCTTTCAGACTCATGATGAAGAAATCCACTTCACATCACTCCCAAACAAGGGAAGATCTGGTTCATCATTTCCTGCTCCTGGAGATGACTTGGGAAGGTTTCTCTCTGAGCAGCAGCTGCCTTCTCTGCAAGGTAAGTTGCAATCAGGAAGGTCCTGTTTGAGAGTAGTGCCTAAAGGCTCAGCATCCCCATGTGCCTGGCTGAACAGAGATCTTGTGAGTTAAATAACTGGCTTCTGGAAGTTTTGGATGGCATTGACATTGCCATGATTTCAGACTTGAATCAGATTTCAATAGCAAAGCGATGCTATGAAGCACCAAGCTTAAGGTCACTATGCTGATACCCTGTGTGTGAACAGACGTCCCCAGGCAAGGCCAGAGAAGACAATGTGCAGTGGTTTAAAACTGAGTTCAAGGCAAAGCACTGACACCTAGTGTAAAATCCTGGAATTGCTCCCTAAGAACAAACTAACAGCAAATAAAAACCCACTAAAGAATGAAAATATTTCTGCTCAGAATAAAATTCAGTGGGAAAAAAGACTAAAAAATTCTGAACTTCAGAAAAGGCACATCTCACTAGCAACAGTGGAAAAGCATAATCAGTGCTGACTGTGCATCAAGCTGTACATTAAGCAGTACTCAAAGCCCTGTATTTGCTTTCATTTCTAGGAATGAATTAAGCCAATAAAAGCAAACATAGGAAAAAGTAAAAACTGTTCAGAAGACAGTGAAATTGGAATGCAGGTTGGCAATGAGCACATTGCATGTTACTACAACACAGTATGAAGAACAGTAAGGTTTTTCTTGTTGCATCAGTTCCTTCTGTGTGTCTGACTAATGCAATTTGATAAAACACAAGGTACAAGGTGCACAAACTGTAATTCTGGCTTTGTCACAGGCTTCCTACAAGATAAACCAAAGCGGCTTCCTACTTCAGTTCACCAAATTATAAAGTGGGGATAGTTTACTACTGCTAGTGAGCATCCTGAGTCTTACTCAACCCTGAAGTCTGGAATGACTGCAACAGGGAAATACAAAAGCCACATCAAAAGACTTTGAAATTATTTTTTCTTATACAGAGAAAGATACACAGAGCTTCAAGATTTAAATGCTTTAATTATGTTGCTGGTTTAAACTTAAGAGGAAACAACTCCCCAGGCAAAAAAACCCTGATCTGGGAAAATTA
Source organism: Porphyrio hochstetteri (assembly GCA_020800305.1). Lineage (NCBI taxonomy): Eukaryota > Metazoa > Chordata > Aves > Gruiformes > Rallidae > Porphyrio > Porphyrio hochstetteri. The sequence continues at coordinate 2,310,626 of CM036923.1, read as the reverse complement.
CATCAGACCTGAAATACTGAAGTATGCCAGGTTATTTAAAAAAAAAAAAAAAATAAAAAAAAAAAAAAAATCAATAAGCTGAGTCTCATATCTTACAATTCCATTCATTTTTCTTTTATATAGATCCCAATGTTCTCTATCAAATATCCATAGAGATACACCTGGCAGAACAATAGATGTATTTTATCAAACAATAAATTTAAGAGTAGATTGCCATGATTTTACCATCAATTCAAAACTTCTATTTTGAACAAAATACACTGTATATATTCCATCTTGCAGACACACAACATGTGCATGGAATCCATAATAAGGATGGTAAACAAACATCAACTAATACAAACTTTCACAAATCAAAGCAAAAAAGCACACAGGAAATGTAGCAATAATCAGACAAAAGGAGTATTTTCTTTATTTATCATTGGAGAGTGGGGGGGGGGAAGAGAGAGATCTAACAAGAGACTACTAATATACTTTCCAGTTCTAATTGGTTTAAATAACCTATTTTTCAAACAACTAACTAAAGCAAAACTAAACGTAAATCACACCCTTGTGAGGTGAACTAATGTCCACCACAGAAGTTGGAATCTCCGAAGGAGACTGCAGGGGTTGCATTTAACTTCTGTAAAAAAGGGAAACGGGGACAGACAAGAACAGCTTTCAGGTTCAGCAGCATGGTTGCCACATCACTTGTGAAAGTTTTCACCAGAAATGTGAACATTAGCATTGTATCTGTTCACATGACTGGTGTGCCGTTCAAGTTTGTGAATGAAGCAGTAAGGAAAGATGTAACTCTTTAATATGGAATGCTGGAGTATAATTTACAAGTGACCTAACTATTGGAGCTGTATCTTAATTAAAGATGCTATGTTGTTACAGTAACACAGGCCATATTATCAAACAATACATTTTGCTATGTACTTATGAAATTAGTTATTATAGCACACACATGACTGAAAGCAGAGAGCAAACATGCTTATTTAAGCACATGGAATTTGATACAAATTCACAAAGCTATACTAATGGAAGGCTCTGTTCTGGGCAACACTTAAGGCCTCTACACATAAAGGGTGCTATTCACCAAGTGCCAACTGCCAAGAGCCCTAGACTCCTACTGATTTATGAGTTGACAGGGCTCAGCATGAATTCCAGAGCTGGACAGAAAATACATCTCTCTCCTCCCTTACGGGCAACTTCCGCCACAAAAATGTTTGGTTTGATTTCAATTTTCATCAGGTGAATTGTGAACAAAATTAAAATTTAAGATGATGGAACACTTAAATCTCCCAAATAAAAACAAACAAGGAAGCTGAGAAAACACTTTCTGTCAGAAAGTTTTTCTGCAAGAGACAATGTACTATTTTAAACAAGATTTACTAATTGGAATGTAAACAAACACAGAGACTAATGCTGCTAAATATTTTCCTCATCCCCTAATTAGATTCTGCAATGACTGAGGACTTTTTGTAACTCTCATGCAAAGAAAACCAACCTCTAGTTTCAGGTTTATAGAAAACTGTAATTTTCCTTTATTTCTATACTACCTGGCAGCAAGATTGACAGGAAGAATCTGACAAAAAACTATGAAAAAAAATTTCCCAAATTCAGATATGTAACCTAAACATCAGTTCAACATGATGGAACAACCCTGATCCAACCTAAAAAGCCATTTGCAACTTTTTCCAATACTGCATGACCTGGTTGGTTTGATACTCTCTAGTGAGTTCAACGATTTTTCTATCTTGAATGTGAGAAAAACAACTTCCCAAGTGTTTAAGAGTCTCTTTTTACTGTTTCTTTGTACTATGACAGTAACTGAGTGTTCAGAGTGGTTTTTAAGGACAGATAAAACCAAACATATCTATCCAAAAAGCAGTCATACTAACAGTTTACAAAGTAAGTTTTACAGTTTGAGGCCATGAAACATATTTGAACATGAATGTTTTGCAAAAGTGAATTCAAGAATTAACATGGACTCTCTCTCACACACACAGGAGGATAGTACATATTGAAAAATACTTACGTGTTTAAAACAGGTAACAGGAGCTGCTGTAAAGCTATTGCTATTGATGTAGTTACCCCAGCTGAAACCTTCCACAGGGACAGCTGCTAAGAGAAAGTTATTTTATTTAGGAAACTGTTAATGAACCACAAATCTTGTATTACCAAGAACTTATTTCAGCTCTATTTACATGCCATTACCTGCTTTAGTTTTTGCCTGGTTTTGTAAAGTTGCCTGGTACTGAGCATATGCTGCTAATTTAGCCACTAAGGGTTGTTTTTGTAGAACTTTAGCCTTCTTTGTTGGAGGTTTACCCTAAAACAAAAACAAGCAAAGTAAATAAAGAGTTTCCAAACTCCCATCAGGAAATTTCCATAGCTCTGTAGCTTATCTATGACACATTTAACTAACATCAGTCAACTTCCTTGGTGTGTTGTTCTAAGTATCACAAAACTAATCCTAATATTAAATAATTTTTTAAAAAGTAGTAAAGAATGTCAAAAGATTACTTTTGTACTACTATTCTGACTTGAACAACATTATAGATGCATTGTTCTTTACCTAAAAAAAAGGCATCTTTTTCAAAGCAGGTCAAAAGTAAGAACTTTTAATCTAATTTATACTGATGCAACGTCTTGGCATTTGTTGCAGTGATTCTGAGATAGGATACAACAGTATTTCCTGACAGTTCTAGCTCTTTTCTTGAATGTTACCAGTATACTTTAATTATTATTTGATTCATATTTTTAGTGAACAGATCAAAACCCATTTCACAAACCTATAAAGTTAAGACGACCCTCAAAACCAAAACACAACAACACTAAATAAACCTTTATGCACTCTAAAGCCAGAAAGTTTCTTGGGTGTGAGAAGCATGGAATTTCAAGTCACTACAAATGTAGACTGAAGATTTTTCCTGATCTTTTTCTTGCAGAAGGGACACTGCAGCAGAAATGAAATAAGGAGTCAGTATTCTGCTGAGCAAAATGATTTGTTCATGACTGAGACAATTCTGAGTTTTGGCTTACAAAAATTGTGTGTGAAAATATTAACATGTTAGGAAACTTGATTTATCTTAAAACATCATGCATGTTTTACAAAGACACGTTTCACAAGCACAGACTATATAATAAATAAAGAAAATGGTGTCTGTACCGCTACCTGAAGCCTGGCCAGAATGCTGGCCTTCTTGGAGTTTGAGGAATAGCTTCTAGAGCATGACACACTGCAGAAGCGTTTTGTTTTAGAGTAAAAAGCGTCACGGACACCAACCATTCCACACATCTCACATGTGGCTAATCAGAGGAGAGAAAAAGGCAAACGTTAACGAGTGTAGTAAAGACCTTGGTAAAAATTCAGAACAAAGACGACGCAAGGAAGGTCCTGCAGGTGGCACCACCAAGCAGCTTCTGAAAGGGTTTGACCCCGAAGAGAACTTCACAGGAAAACAACACCCCCACAACCAGTGCAGTGAAACTGTAAGACCCTCAAGTTCACTGGTGAAAAGGTGTCCTTTCTTCTTATTAACTTTACCACTGGTAGAAGCGACTGACCCAGCTAAATCAGCTAAAGTGGATTTCTGTGTTTTCATGGGTCTCATGGAAGCGTCTGGTTTGAATCTGGGCCTGCCAATCTTTATTTCCTCTAAATATTTGATACTTCCAACCTGAAACAAAACCAGATCTCTCTTTTGAAGGGTAAATTAGTACACCCGAAGTACCATAGCCCACCAATTTTCTCTTTTAGCTTCAGAGGAGGCCAATAGCATCACACACAGAGTTATTTCATGATGAGTAAGTTTGTTACCAATTTATGCTGCCAGTGACACAATACCAAGATTCTATCCAGCCAGAGCTCTACTAATCAGTAATTATTTTGGCCAAAATAGTGATTTTTTTTCCCCAGTGATGAAAGCAATCTTCCCTTTATTTTTTCCAGTATACACTCACTTGCAGCGAGCAGGTAGTAAAGAGGTATCCATACACTGACAGGCTTTGTATAGTAGCACTAATGAAGGTTGCCAACTATAGAGAGGAATATACTTTAATACACACACACATATATATGTATAACATCAAGGGCAGGAGAGAATATATGCCCAAGCACAGAGGGTACACACCGACACTTTCTTCAAAGGACAGAAGCAATGTACATGAGAACATGTACACAAACACGTGCATATACACACACCACAGAAGGGAGATGACCCATACTATTTCTTTCCTGAGAGCAGGATTCAAGACCTATCTTATTTTAGTTTAGCAAAACCCAAACAATTTCCCCCTCCCAGAAGAGGCCACCCCCAACCCTTCAGCTGGTTTTGTCTGTTTTCAATCAGGAATGAACTTTCACAACTCACAGCACAGGCTGGAAAAACATAAATATCAACCTTTTTGCACTCATGTAGCACATACTTACCCATGCCAGATTTGCCATCTGGGTAAGTATAGACCTGTCCATTGTTCTTTATAATCGGGAGACTGGATGGCAAAGGAGCAACCTCCTCTTCACTCTCATCTGAGCTGGAGCTGCTGCTGGTGTCCTCACTACAACTATCATAACCGTCAAACATCCCGAATGAATCACGTCTTTTCCTTTCTGCTCGTGAAGAATGTTCTGTCTAAAAAAGTAACAAACAAAAAAACCACCCCAACAACAAACCCCCCGAAGAACAGCTGAGTGTTCTGAGTGCAAGTATTTTAAAGTCAAGCTTAAAAAGTTTCAAAGGTCAAAGTCAGCCTTCAGAAATAGATATACTAACAAACTGCTCTATCAGCACAGAGATATGAGCCACATATTGCCAATTAAATTAGTAATAGCAGAGTCAAAGCCAGCCAATTTTTGGTATTGTGCTATACAGGAAGAAAAATCTCTCTCCCAATCCACTGAGAATACACAGTAGCAGTCCATACATTTCTTTTCCTTGGTATCTTCAGAGTTCATTAATCCTGATGTGCTGAATAATGACAGCCACGCAGATCTTATATGCAAACAAGCACATTCCAGATGGCTGCAGCCAATTTCACTAAAATTCATTCATTTGAGAAAGCTGGGCAGAGAAAAGGCAGTTCAACCAAGAGGGCACTTATTCCACAGGAACAGAACTGAGAGTGTACCTCTGCTCTCATGGGCTTGTGGGGTTATCGATTAATCACTCTGCTTCCCTGTGATTCAGTTTCTCACGTGTGGAACAGGAATACCTCCCTACCTCACAGGGATGTTCTGGGGATTAATACATTAACAATTATGAGGAGCTCAGTTACTATGGCAATAGGGTCTGTATAAATGCTAAACGATAGAAAGGTGACTAATTTGTCACTGTCATATACAAAAACTTGTTATATAATACTTTTCCTATACTGAAAAAAAATCTGAGGTCAAAATCAAACTTACAATTTTGAAGAAGGCATAACAGATAAGAAATCTCCAGCAAAGACATTAAAGAAGCATTAGCAATAAACTCATGTCTTTCCTGGTGCACATCCGATATATGCATTTTAATACTGTGAAAATTTTCAGTTTATTAATACCTCATGCAGCTCTACTGAAATAAGGCTACAATCTGAGCTGCCCTCATTAAGCTAAAAGAATATAATTTCAAAGTATTTTCATTATCCTTAACAGTATCTACTAAATTTGAGAGGAAATAAGAGATAAAAAGACAATGAAGAGTTCTACAATAGAAGCACAAGTGAAGAGAATTACAGCCAAAAAACCAGAAAGGTTTCACTTCTACTTCCTTTTCCAAAAGCTGCTTTTGTTTAAAAGTCATTGTAGACAAAAATAATAAGATGTAATTGGACTTTTCCTCCTTAAACTGTATTTGGATTCACAGCTTTAAGATTTCATCATATTAATTCTCAAAATCCCTTTCCTAGAGAGTACACGCCTGAACATCTTTATTGTTGGATCTCATCCGAGCCCTTTTCTGCCACACCATCCCTTTATTGTCATATTCTCTGGTCTCCTTTGCAATCTGACTAAATCCTATTATGGAAGGATTTCCTTAGAGTTAAAAGGGAAAACTGATTTCCACACTGACCCAATCCTAGCATCCAATTAAAAGGAAAAAACCCCATAACAAACCACCGAACAAAAACTAATAAGCACAAAAGGCTCTGCCTAAAGGCCTAAAACACTCAAACCAGCTCTGAAACAAAAACCCCAAAGAAGTCAGTGCAACATTAGTTATGCACACATCCCTCTGCCAACTATTAAAAATGATATTAAAGCCAATCAAAGCTTCAGATAGGGCATGACTTGACATCTCCTTGAAGGAACTGACATCTGCCTGAGGTAGCTAGGGTAACAGTTGTGATGGTTAGAGGAAAAGCTATGCCAACCACCTGGTCCTGCCCTGGTAGCAAGTCCTACCTGTATGCTGTTACTGATGCTATGAGCCAGCAAGAGGCAAGATCAGTTACTTGTTTGTGTGTGCACGTGTGTGTGAATTAAAGCAGAAGTTGAGCACAACGTTGCCATGGATACCATGTTCTGCAAACAGTGCCAGCAATTTACAGATCAGAACACGAAGACTAGGCATCTTCCTCAAGATTTCACAAACTCCTCAGTCTCTCATAATATTTAACTTTCCCTGACCTAAGTTTTAGGTTTTTTAGTCTTCTCTGCTAAGAAACAAAATGCAACATGATATTACCCATTCCCAACAGCAATACCAGAACCTCCAGTACTAGGGACAGATATTAGTGGTGTTTCAGAGCCCACACAGTCTCCTTCCTCATTCACTCATCCTCCCTTAAGGCAGTTGATGTGACTTCACAAAGAGATTAGGACCTTGTCCCACATAAAGGAGGACTTCAGCTCTTCAGGAGAAGCTGCAGTACAAAGTAAACTTGGGACATCCCTTTTCCATTCCAGACTGGAGAACTTAGGACCTGCTCCCACTGGGCAGTTCTGCTTTGTCCATTCACTCTGCTAGCAGAGCAAGGAAGAGAAGCACAGCCCATTCCCACTCCCTACAACTCCTGATGCGACAATAGAGAAACTCCACAGCCTGCTGTCCTGGATTTCAGCTGGGACAGAGTTAATTTCCTCAAGAAGCTGGGAGGGGACACAGCCAGGACAGCTGACCCAAACTCAAAGGCATATTCCATACCATATGACATCATGCTCTGGATGTAACAGAGGAAAGCAGTTGCTGCTCAAGGACAGGCTGGGCATTACACAGCAGGGGGGAAGCAAACTGCATTGTGCATCACCTGCTTTGTATAGAGTTTTGTAAGGGGTAGTGTTATTTTTTCTCTTGCTTTGTTCTCCCCATAAACTGCCCTTACCCCTACCCATGAGTTTTACCTTCATCTTCCAATTCTCCTCCTACACTGACCCTGTTCTCAGCTGCTGGCTGGGGCTCAGCCACATGCCAGCGCTGCTCCCACTGCAAGGAGCTGAAAGAGGGAACAGGAGGTTCAAGGCAAGATGAAGGACCAGTGGCACAGAACAAAGACAGGCTACTCCAGGCAAGTTGAAGCATGGTGCAGGATTACAACTGCAGATACCACAATAGCACAGGTGGGTCTTTCTTCTTCTTCTTTCGCATTGCATATATTTAGCATCTCAATATCACTGCCAAGCCCTTTGCCAAAATATCCACAGATGATAAAGATAACATTTTCACTTTCTGTATGGAAAGTTGGGCCCTTTGCTAAGAAAACCATTCTTCAGCATTACACAAGTTCCTAAGTAGCAGTTATCAAGTTTGTTGATTTTAACTGCACTGTCAAAACAAGTCTTGTTTATCACTTTTCCATTTGCTTTGTATTTTGCCATATTGCCCCAGTTCAAGTTATGAGGCATTCACAAGGGCAGCTTTGCTTATTGTTTAAAAATAATACTGCAGTATTTATAAAACATTTTTATCCAAGCTTTTGCTAGAAAAAGACCATGTTTGCCAGATAATTTATGTAGGTCATTCTTAATACTAACCTATTATCTGGATGGTAATTATGGGGAAATTACTCAAAATATCTTTTTTCAGACTTTGGAAAAGTACAGTTTTACAACAAAATAGCTCAAAGTACTTTGTGTGTGGAAGTAGGTGGAAGTTAGGGAAGATGATATGCAAATACCTACAGTGGAATTTTGCTAGAGCAGATCAAAACATTTCTATTTTAATAATAAACACCATTAAGGTTCTTTTTAATCCATGTTGAAACACAACATTTGTAGAAAGAAGTGAACAGCATGTGATGTGGAATCTCTGATAACCCTTCCTGCAGAACTTCAAGGTCCTATTCTTATGCAAACTCCATCTAACAGCTGAAACAGTAACAAGTTGGGGTACAACTCTAAACTCAGAGGCAGCCTTTCAAAAAGGACAATTAAAAAATGCCTCAAACAGAATCAACACTGAGATACAGCAGCTGCTTTGGCAACAGCCTGCAAGACTCCCTGCAAGTGATGAGCAGCAGCGTGCCTTATCAGCTGACTAGGAGTATCTTGACTGACAGAGAAGCACCCTACCAGGGTACCTACAGGACCACTACATATGGATGCCTCAAAGAACAGCTTATTACCCCGCAAGGTACTGCCACTGAATTTTGCAACACTGCCTACAAAAATACAGTCCTTCACTCAAAGAAGCTACCGGAAACTGAGAGTAGTAGCAACCTGACCTAACTACTGCAGCCATGTAAGATCAATCTGTGTCTCACAATATAGCTGTACAAGGAATAAAAAGTCTCCTACGCTTAGAAGCTGGGTTCAGCACCAAAAAACTGCACAGAGGAGGTTGTCTTTTCCTCAAGATTGATCTGTGTCCCTGCTCCACCTTCTAACAAATGAGGGAATAGCATCTGCCTATCTGCAAACCGTGGATTCAGCAGGAGTTTACTATAAAACACAGAACCTCAGCAGTAGCTCCACCACTAGGGAAGAGTCTACTAGGGCATTGTGCATGGCTTCTGCTTAAACAACAGGACAAACTTTTAGGCACACCAGCTAGAGCTTATTTTCTTAATGAGATTACTGGTTCCTCAACAGGGAAGACTTTTAGAGCAATACAAAGTCTAGGGTAAGTGGGACTGACAAATAAACCTGAACCATTATTTGCTTGGGGGTTCTCTCGCATACTTTTCTTTATTGAAGGGATGGGTGGAGAAAGGAACTCTTAAGAACTGCTTTCTTATTCTGCCCAACTTCCCATTTTCCTGTTCTTCCTCTCCTCCCTGTGAATTCTTGGCAACAGCAAATTTGAAAGAAATACTCTTAATTAACCATTACACAAGGCAAACAGTAAGATAAGGAATATAGCTAAGGAAACCGGTTTCCCTAAAAGCAGGAAGGCAATTCTAAACAAATATGAAAAATAACTAGTTTCTACTCTCTTAACATACAATTTAATTTGGTCAGCATACTATAGCATACATTGAATGTAGTAACTACTCTTTCAGCAGAAAAAGTTGGTCACAAAGCAAGAGCAATGCATGCCCAAAGCACAAAATAAAACCATTTAATATTAATTAGCCATCAAATACTTACTCAGGAAATTGCTTTAGTGTCTTGATGAAGACTATATTCAGGTATTGGCAAAATTTAGGACAAAGTGTGAAAACTTGCTACAAAAAAAAATACCCCATTAAGTAACCAAACTCTTCAGCCCCAAGTAAGTGCATCCTGGACAAAGGAAGATGATCCCAAAGGCTTCAAACCACTCCAAATGGTTGTTGTTACAACTGAATCAATTTAGTGCTTGAATTCAGAAAGGCACTAATTTAGAGCTTTTCACACAAGAGCTGTAGCTTAACAAAGGCCTACCAGCACCTATACAGATAGGCATCACTTTCTATACTCAGATCTAACCCCAGAAACAGGACAAAAGTATGGACAGATGGTATTTAAGACAAAGGTCAACAGTGAGGTCACCACAATCGTGAAGCCAAGGGTCTGAGGTAAGACACATTTACTTAAATCACACATCCTTAACAAATTGTGCATTTCCCATAGTCTACTTCCAAGTTGGCATTAAATTTGATGCCCAGCTTTTGTTTTCAAAAGTTCATTAATCTTTTAAGACTACAAGCTTAGTTTTAGCTCTGGATGTGAGCATTAGGAAACAAGCTGATGGAACTAATTTATTACAACTCATCTGAATGTAAGCTGGCCAAAATAATTTACTGTAGAAATACTAGCTTGCCCCCTGAGGAACTGAAGTCTAGTTGTGCCTCATAGGATGAGGAAAAAAAAAAAAGAAAATGAAAACATGGTATCAATTTAAAGGAAACATACTTTCAGCTTTCATTAAAAACAAACAAATAAAACCCCCAAAGCTAAACATCTTGGGATTCCTGGAAATCAACCAACCAAATTTACTTTTTTGTTTTATTACAAGCAACTCACCTCTATCTGGAAATGTGCCTTCCACTCTTATAATAAGTAAAATCTCTGCTGGAAAATTACAGAAATGTTTTTTCCTGTCTCTTCATTTGCTATGTCTGACAGCATTTTGTCTGAAGCCAGTTTCTGCTGTTTGCCAATGGTTTTGTCCATAGCCTCTTCCCCAGGGGGTTTCACACAAGAGGGGAGACTCTTTCATAAAAAAATATATCAAATTAGCAGGCAATTTTGGAGGGGGTGTGTGATGATTAACAAGTAAGTGAAACATACGAGTTGTGAGAAAACTGAAAATCTGTTACAAACTCCATTATGTTTCTTACAAAGCTCTTCCCGGGCTATCTGGAAGAGGCAAATATTTCACTTTAAACGCCGTGTTACCATTAAAAGAATTATTTTAAACGTAAAAAGACCCCCAACATATAACACCACCAACCCAAAACCAAAGTCTTCAACGCCTGAATTCATTCCATGTGCTCAGAGCCAGCAAAACATCACACACGCCCAGAGTGTACCGACTTACCTGAGAAATGAAGGTATGCAGTAGCAGTTTGCAGAAGGTATCAAAAGCCTTGCAAAATTAAATCAAATTTTAGAAGGTAAGAGAAATGAAAGCCAAGGAGAGGGAACTTTTGTACATATTTTCATTACTGCCACAGTCATCTAGCTCTTTAGGGAACCTCAATAAGGAGAGCTCTTACTTTTAGTCTACAATCCTTTTGCACATGCATGAGCCACTCTCAAGAACGACACCTGAACTATTCTCGTGGCATAAACAGTAACTTCCACAGAGGAGAGAATACACCTCTGCTCTCTTTCCCTGTAACTTACATTACACACTTCCTCAAAAATGATCCCTAGGCAGAAGCAACAAGCAGAGACTACTGACCTTCCAAGTTTGATTGCTTTTTTTAAAGGAACACATTGTTTTCGTTGCTATTTAATGTTCCAGATTAGGCTCTCATAGCCTTTTTCTTATATTCCTTACAAGTTGAAATGGGACTGGTACAAGTAAATATATCAAACAAGTAAGTAAATGCAGGTTCTCAGACTTGCAAAATAACCTTAATTCAAAATACAGAAGACTGCCCTGCAGCTTTCAGTTCTAACTAGGTTTGGATGTGAAAAATCACAAGGGCTGCCACCCACGTTTTAAATCGTTATTTTAAAATTAATTACTTTTTCGCACGCAGTAGCTTCTCTCATACTCAGCATATGCTTTGCAGGAGGAGTTTATCTTTTTAGAAAAATGGAAAAAAAAAAGCCGCACTGGACGTAAATTGCTACACTTTAAAACATCTCCACCAACACCCTGAAAGCGAAACTGGTTTCACGGGTTTAATGCTCCTCGCATTGAGAGCAAAGTCACAATACAAACAGTCACAAAAGCTACACGGAGGAGGGAACTGGATGCAGAGTCCTGAGCTCCTGAAGTGCCCCTAGTACAGAACACAGCACCTCAAGCGAACACGACTGGAAAACTAAACCCTCAAGACTTCAGCTGCGAGAGGAAGTTGCTGAAAAAGACTTGAGCGCACCCAGAGAAGCGCATTCCCCCTCGCCCAGCAAGGAGTGCCAGAACGCTCCCAGCGCCGACCCTGACTACCGGCAGGAAGGAGGAGGGGAGGAAGGAAGAGCCCCAAAGCCCAGCCCGGGAAGGCTGGGGCAGAGCGCAGCGCTCCCCCGCACACGGGACCACAACAAAGGGGGAGCCGCCGCTCTCCGCCTCCACGTGCCCGCGGCTCCTCCGCGGGTGACAGGCTCTGCAGCTCTACCAGCTCCCACCCCCGGCTCCCCCCGCGACACCCCCCTTTCTCCCGGGCCCGAAGGGGGGGTGTGTGGGGGCTCCGCCTAGGGCTGCCCCCGCTCCGCGGGGCGGCTCGGCACCGCAGGGTTACCCAGGATAAACTTTCCGCGGCAGCACTCTGTAGAAAGCCGGCCCAAGGCAGCCCCGCTCCGCACCCCGCGGGGGGCCGGCAAGACACAGCCCCTCCACCCCAAGCAGGCGGCCCCACCCCCACCGAGCCGTCCCGTCCCCTCCACCCCAAACCTGGAGGCGGCTGGGGCCGCTCCCCTCCCACTCAGGTACGGCAGCCGGCCTCCCCCAGCACGGGCACCGAGGGGGGCCGCTCAGCCACCAGCCCCCCAAGACCCGGCTGCCTTCCCCCCCCCCTCCCCGCACCCTGCCGCAGGCACCCCAGCGCTTCCCTCAGGCACCAGGAGCTCTCCCTCGCCCCTTCGACAGGACAGCCTCCCCCCCCCCCCCGCCGCAGCTGCCGCCTCCCCCGGGCTGCAGTACTCACCAGGTCCTTTGTGTTTTCCATCAGGCCCTCATGGGCAGGAGACGCCCGCTGCCTCTGCCCCCTCCCCTCGGCCCCCTCCGCCTGCCGCCTCCCCCTACGAGGGGCCGGGCCCGGCGGGGCAGGAGGCGGCCTGGAAAGTTCAGCCTCTCACTCCGCCGGAGAAAGAAACCCAACTCCCTGCGCCGGAATATCAACAACATTAACATAACGCCGCTGCGCATGCGCGGCGCCCGGCCCACCGCGCGCCCTCATTGGGCTCCCAGCTGTTTGGGGCTTCCTCGCTCGCCGTACCCCTTCTGGGAGAAACCACTGGGAAGCGGGGGGGGGGTTAAGCGGCAGGGCAGAAGTTAGGAGAGGAAAGCGGCCCCGCCACGGCTCTTTTAGCCTGTCGGTGGATGGCGGCGAGCGCGGGGAGGCCGCTGAAGCGCGGCTGAGGAGCACTCGTTGTCACGCGAGGCGGGAAGCCCCTCTGTGCGCTCAATGGGGCGGCCCGGCCGTGCGGCCGCGTCACGTGGAGCGCGGGTGCGGGGGGAGTGAAGGCAAAGAAAGGAGGTCACGTGACAGCCGCTCGGGCTGGGGAGCCCGTCACGTGTGCTGAGGAGGCGGGGCGAGCGCGAGCTTTAACGGGTCACGTGGGTGGGCGCGCGTTCCGGTTCCGGCGGCCTCGCGGGCAGAGATGCGGCGGGTGGCGCCGCGGCCGGGCCTGGCGGCGCCGGGCAAGCGCCGGGTGGCGGGGATGAAGAAGGCGAAGAAGCCCCTGAAAGCCGTGAAGCCGCGTCGGCCCCGTGCGGCTGGGCGAGCGCCGGCTCAGCAGGCGGCCGAGGAGGCGGCTCGCCGCGCCCGGCACCTGAAGGCGCTCTCCCGGCCGTCGGGCGCCGAGCGGGAGCTGGAGGAGCTGGTGTTCGGCGACAGCCTCAATGTGGAGGAGGACGAGTTGCTGCAGCGCCTGGCCGGCGGCCAGCGGGTAGGGCTGACGGTCCGGCGGGCGGCTCCTACCCCGCGGCCTTTCCTGAGGCCTGAGCCCAGCGGGGCGGCAGTTCCTCCGGTCCCGAGCTGGGGCTGGCGCTTGCTTCGGCTCCTTGCCCCGCTTGTTCCCCGCCAACGTGCCCGTCGCCTCCGCGGCTGGGCTAAAATGGCCTGTTTGGTTGTTTTCCGCTCAAGGCTGCAGAGAGGAAGAGGCCCCAGAAGGACTCCAGTGACTCAGAAGTGGAAAACGAAGCAAAAAGTAACTTCTTGTCGAAAAAGCCAGCCTGGGTAGATGAAGATGATGAAGCTGAAGAGCAGTAAGTTGGAGCTTGCCGGCGGGACTTGTGCTGCGCTCGGGGTGTCTGTAAGTGGCTTGGGTTCGAATGATCTCCGTGTTCTGTGCTTTGTCCCTCTAGCGTTGATATGACCCATAGGTACAGGAAAGACTTCATGAAAAGCGATGCTGAGAAGATACTTACAAAGAAAAAGCTAAAAAGAAGACTTGAAGAACAGTGAGTCTCGTTGCCGTTGTTGTGGCTAACAAGAATATTAAACAAATGTTTAATACTTGTTTTAGTAGAGGTGCACAAGCTAATTGGCCTTCTAGGCATTTATACCAGCAACTTTTTATAGTGCTCTATTGCTGTGTAAATGGAATGGTGGAAGATACTAGTATAGTATAGAATGATATGAGAAGTGAGTAGAGTCAGATAGCAAATCAGAACTTCAGATATGTTTGGATTGTGTCAATCTGCATGTGTGTTGCTCCGAAGAAGAGTGCTTTAATGTTTGGCACCGGTTTTGTCTTAGTTTTGTGTTTGGGAGGTCAGCAATACACAAGAAACTAAATGAATTTTTAAAAAGCTTACATGGCATACTAAGCACAAGTAATCTGGCAAGACTGTAACTGTCTTACTACTACAGCTTGTGAGTACTTCGCACATAGAAGGAAATTACTCTATCAGATTTGGTTGTTTTCTCTTCTTCCTGTCTCTCCCTTCTCTTGCTAGGTTTCAGCAAGCTATGGGAGGAGTTCCTGCCTGGGCTGATTTAGAAAACAGGAAGAAATCCAAAAAGACTGCAAGTGATAGTAAATAAATCCATTACTACTCTAATAACTGTTTGCCTATTCAGCTTCTTAGAAAATACTTATTTTTTTGCTTTCTGTGTTTTCTGATAGTATGCTGGATAAGTCAGCTTTATTCCTTCCTTCTGTGTGCTTTGATTTAATTTGTTTTTCTGAGGAATTTAGCTTTTCACATGGGAGTCTTTGTGGAATTAACCTTTTCAATATACTTTGGTTTAATTAGGTGACAGTGATGAAGATGATGATCTGCTGTGCAGGACTGGCAATTTTGTATCAAACTCAGAGTCCCTGCCAAGAGGTATTTTGAAGGTAAAAGCAAGTGTCTTTCTACCCTAGATGGACTCTCATGCAAACTTTGACTGACTTGTTCTATTTGAACAGTAAAATTAGTGATTGTGTTAATTTCTTCTTTACTTTCGTAACTGGGATCTCTAAAAGCAATTGGACAAATCGCATAATTCACATGATGGCAGCATGAAACAATAAATTGGATTGTTTGACATAAGGATTATCAGTAGTGTCTTGTCACAGGACTTTTGATTCCTGCATAGGAAGGACGGGCATTCTCTCCCAACTTTGAGGCTACTGAAATGGGCTTTGAGAAGTGACAGCCTTAAATGAGCCTTTCTTACACTATCTCTTTTACAGCTATTTCAGATGAGCCAGAATGCAACTAATTAGCATAAACTGTTAATTTCAAAGTAATTAGAAAAGCTAGGTAATTTTTCTACATTGTTGCAATGAATCAAACCTACCCTGAACATGTTCTGCCTATGTCATGCTCCCCAGATGTTCATCATAGGGTTTGAGATCTTGCTCTTGTAGAATAAGGAGTTACTAAACTGGCTGTTCACCAGCATAATGGAATATGGAAGCTGTGGTTTTTTAAAAGTGTCTGATCTGTGTTCTAGCTCAGCACCTGCTTGCCTGCAAATCAGGAACGTTTTGCTAATGGAAAACTGGCGACTGTGCAGTTTCACCCCTCTGCTCAAGTAGTCATGACTGCTGGACGGGATCGATCTGTGTCTCTCTTCCAGGTGAAGCATTTCAATCACTATGGAAATAGCCACTAATGTGGACTCTTTTCAAGTGTGCATTCATAAGAGAGCCTGGAACAATAGCCTTTTTTCTCTTCATGTGATGGTGTGCTCACAGGGGCTGTAATGTCTGTGGCTAGAATGAGACTTGCATGATTAAAGGCATCTTGTTGGAAGAAACTTCCATCTGGGACTTCATACCAATGACTTACAACTAAGTATGCATGTATTCTGCAGCAGAGTTTTTAGTTGAAGGTTTTCTTTAAAAATGGTTTAAGATTTGTAATGCTGAGGACTAATGAGACTCTCTTTCTGAAGTTGTTTGTAAAGCCTGTAGTGTGAGGAGTGGTCCACTTTAATTCATACTGTGTAATATAGCTAAGAAATCATTTCAGGGGTAGAGAGACTGTACTGCAGCAGGGAGGTACTCATCCTGGGACATTGCTGCCCTGCTCCTCTGAAAACTACAGATTCAAACTCTATTTAGGAACTTTCAGCTTGGCCTGGTAATAGTGAAATGGTCAAAGAAACAGGATGAATTCGACATTCCCACAGGGCCCCAGGAAAGAACAATGTGAAGCAGACCTTTCCATTTAGAAAAGCACAATGAAGCAATGATTTGCTCAAAGCCAGGGAAGACAGCTGGAAGTGTAAGAGGTGTGAAGTGTATCCAGGAAGGCTGGGAGTGCCTGGTATGTAGGATAAGGAGCCAAGAGCCAGGCTATCTGTAGGTTGGGAAGAGAGAAAGACATGAGTGCTTCAAACAGGTGTACCTCTTGCTGTTTAGGTCACTTGTACTGGCTGGTTGATGTGAATTTTCTATGTGAAAGTATTTGATATGTTCCTTAATACAGTGATCTGGTTTCTTTTTCGTAGGTCGATGCTATAACGAACCCAAGGATACAGAGCATCTATTTAGAGAGTTTTCCAATCTATAAGGCTTGTTTCAGTGTTGATGGAGAACAAGTTATAGCCACTGGCACTCACCATAAAATGTTCTTTGTGTATGACATGATGAGTGGAAGTATTATTCCTATACAGAGAGTAAGAGGTATGTTTTACAGTGCTTTAAGTGTCTGGAGCTAGTTGAAGCTGTCTCAAATAGAGATGATGTGACTTTGCTTTAAAAGGTAGTGCAGTGAATTGTTGGAGGAAGTAATTTTAACTTCATGGATTTTTACTCAAGTACTTTTAGCTTTATTTTGGGATATTAAAAGTTAATTGTCACACGCAAACAAGGTTGAGTTGTAGCTTTATGTGACTATTACAGAAATGGAAAGCTGAAGTGGGAGTCAGGTCTTATCCATATTCATCATGCTTCTGAATGTTGAGGAAAGAAAGTAAATTATGCCAGTTGGAAGTTTTGATTCTCTTTTTTAAAGGCATAGAGGAAAGATTTCTCAAAGACTTTGAAGTCTCTCCAGATGGGTCATTGATGCTTCTAACTGGAACTTCAGGTTACCTTCACTTGTTGTCGATGAAGGTAATTGCTCTTCATGGTTCACATAGCTTCAATTTCTTTGTACCTATTTCCTTTCAAATCTACTTGCTTATATTTAATTTGAAAAGCAATCTGTCTTTCAGCAGACACAAAGGCATGACACATCCAGTGACAGCTTTCAAAAATGAGCTGTTGAATCAACTAATGGTGGCTTTAGAAAATATTTTGGGGTGTTGACTGTGGAGTTCTCTTTGGGACTGGTGGACCAAAGGCTAGAGCTTTTAAGCTGTCACTGGAAGAAGTTGTCAGTCAGTATTGTATTTCAGCTGGTTGCATGAACACTGCTGGCAAAAGGAATGGCCTCAGTATGGAAACAGGCATCTGAGGGTGGGAGAAATACAGGGCTGCTTTTTTGGGAGTAGCACTGGCGCGGGCTGGTGTCCTGTGTGTGTGAGTCATGCCATGGGCTGTGATTCATGATGCAGAGAGAGTTTTTTTCAGTTAAATTTAAAAATATCAAATGCTGGCAGCTGGATTTCTTTTAAACTTCTACTTGTGAGAATACTTTAAAAGTATGTTCAGCTCCATTATATAATGCAGACTCCTCAGCAAGGGAGCAAATGAGTGTTCGTTGAACAAGCTGTAGCTGTGCAATAATAAATTGATCAGACTCATGAGCATTAGCTTGTGCTCTGGTCTGCAGGCACTGAAAATGTTGATGCTGTTCTTTTAATGTCAGTGTAGCCAACTCAAGACTTTTGTGGGACAGGAGTATGGAAACAGCTTTCCTACCGATTCCTGGGAGAATCATTGTCACCATTGTTGTTCTTCACCCTATAGACAAAGGAACTGATTAGCACTATGAAGGTAAATGGAAGATGTACTGCATCTGCTTTCACTCCAGACAGCAGTAAAATATATAGCTATTCAAGTAAGTATTCTCTATAATAGCACTCATTGTAATTCAATTCAAATTGCCTAAGTTTTTATAAATCATTTGTTTTACAAAAATAGTTAAAAGACTTTATGCCAGTGTCTGTCTTAATGACCAATCATTTGACTGTATTTTTAAAGAATTGAGTTAATTATTTTAGTATACCTTTGGCTGCTTTTTTGGTATTTGTTTTTTTTGTTTGTTTTTTAATGCCCTCTATTTGATACTTGTCATCTAAATAAACTTATTTTACCAAAATAGACAGGCAATGTGTTCTGTATGTATGGTTTCTAAAATCTACTTTATTCTGCAATCAGAGGAAGGTGAAGTTTTCATCTGGGACGTGAGAAGCAGAAAGTGTCTACACAAATTTGAAGATGAAGGTTCCTTGGAAGGAAAGTGCATGGCTCTTTCAAAAAATAACCAGTATGTGGCCTGTGGGTAAGTGATTTGGATTTGACAACTTCTTCCTATATTATATTGAAGCTAAATAAGTCAACTTACTGGTGTCTGTGAGAGTGTAGGAATGTGGACTAAGTTTGCTTTTAATAAGGTTGGAGTAGAGGTGAACAGATAAACGCTGCCTATTTTATCATAATTATTTATTCTGTGTATATCTAAAATACCATAATACACTTTATACCAATATCACTCCTCATGTATCACTATTGCCATATATAGGTTTAGCAGTTAATTTTGATATCATACCAACTGAAATCACAAATTCCATAGTACAAATGGCAATTTAGGGTCTTACCCCTTCTCTAGTTCTCTTTCTGTACTCCTGATTTAGCATTTGAAAAGATGCCTCAACTCAAAGCCACAAACTTTGGAAGTGCTTCTCCAGGTATTCTTGCCAAGCTGCAGCTTCAGCTAGCACGTTTCATTCTTTCAAGTGAGACCAGTATGTATTTTCTTAGTCCACTGTTGAAGAGTGTATAAAAAAACCCCACCCACCAAACTTGAAACAATTTCAGACTCTTCTGATAGCAAGCTCTCATCGCTTTCAATGCATTCTGTGTAAGAGCTGAGCTGCTCAAGGTTCTCCACAGGGAAGTGTGTGTCTCTATATAGCAATAAAAAACTGCAAAACGCCTCCACTAGGTACTGTTATAAACTCCAAAGGCAAATCAAGCTCTAAGCAAAATACCATTACAAACTCCAATAGATAATTGGAAATCATGCTTTAAATTGACCAGTGGCTATGCAAGGTAATGTGTACTGTAAATATTACTTCTTGGTATAGACCATTAATTTCTTGTTTTAGTTCAGCCTCGGGAGTGGTGAATTTATACACTACTGATGCCTGTCTCAAAGAAACCCGGCCTAAACCAGTGAAAGCCATAATGAACCTGGTTACACCTGCTACGTGTGTGACCTTCAATCCCACCACCGAAATCTTGGCAGTGGCTTCCCATGAAACTGATGAGGCTGTCAAATTGGTATGTGCAGCTTCTTCACTGCAGGCTTTTTTGTATCTTGATCAGAAATGGTCCTGTTGGTGTCATGGAGCAAATATGTGTTCTGCAAACTATGCTAGGCTGAGCAGATCAGGATGTGGACAAGATGCTGTATATTTATAAGGAAATGTTTTGTTTGTTTTTCTTCAGGGAAGTTGTTCTGAAAATAATATCTAATTTACCTTTAGTTTTGCCCTTTCTTTAAAATGACATTATTTCCATTATTTCAGTGCTATAAATACAACTATACCAAATCTGAGTTTTTCAGCAGGTTCTGTCTGTAATGGTCTTAACAATATAGTGTTTTTCCTAGCTTATTCAAAATATTTTGCTAGCCTTGTCAGAGTTCTGGCCAACAGCAGAACTATTAAATTAACCTGAGGGCTTGGAAGCCTATTTTTACTAGCTTAGATGTAATTAAAAATAAATGAGCTCCAATAACTGCATTTATAGTATGTTCCCTGCATCTACTTTCTGCAGTAGAACTCCTATATATAAAGTGGTATAGGATAGGAATATAACTGAACGCTTTCATGTTTACCTTCAATTTTAATTTTGTAAAATTTGAATTCTAGTGGCTTTTTCCTAATCATTATAACTAATGACCTGTTTCTCAACAGGTACACATTCCTTCCTATACCGTATTCTCCAACTTCCCAGTGTTCAGAAGAAAACAGATCTATCTTGCTCAGTCTATGGACTTTTCTCCCAGAAGTGGTTTTTTCTCTGTAGCAAATAACAAAGGCAAAGCTTTGTTATTTAGGTAAGAACTAAGTTAGAGTCTTTAATCTCAGGTAACATGTTTATATTCTGTGAGATGGGGCAGATGACTTGTAAGTTACAAGGTTTGACTTTGTGATCTGAATTTTGCTTCATGACTTAACTGAACGTGGAGCTGGCTTATCCATCTGGAGAATGAGCATTGTTTGTCATCTGATTGTAAAATACACATTGCTACAGGCATCCCTGTCAGAACTGCCATTGTCCTTTTCTGAAATAACAAGGATTTAAAAAAGCTCTCCTCATTAAAGAAAAAAGTTCAGAGGGTGAAAAGACAGGTGGTTCACTGGTAACATCTGTATCTGGTGTTGGGTTGTTCTAGCTGTACAGGCAGGCTGAATAGCATCTGAAGGGGAGGGTGACTGAACACTTGCACAGGTTGCTCAGAGGTCATGTGGAAACTCCATCCTTGGAGATACTCAAAAGCCATCTGGATGTGATCCAGGGCTGACTCTGGGTGGTCCTGCTCTGGGCAGGGGGGTTGCACCAGATGGCCAGGGATGGGGATGCACCAGGTCCCTTTCAGCCCCAGCCATTCTGTGATCAGTGCTCAGGCTCAGTGAGGATTGAAGGCTTGCTGCCTGGCAAGATCTCATGGTTTGTCGTGAAGGCATAGGAATTACTGTATCCTCTTGGCAGCTGAGATTCTAGTTTTAATGTGGAACTCAGTGATTTTTGACAGCTTAACTTCAGCCTTTTTGTGAGAAGGGAGAACTAGTGGGGTTTTTTCCTGCTGGTGTGGTCAGGGTTATGGGGCAGTACTAACTCACAGCAGGAAGATTTCTTTTGTAGACAAAGTAACTTTGTGATCCTTGAAAAACTTTGTATTTTTAATGTGAGGTTTTAATGATTTACAAAGCCTGACATGGAGTAAAAACCGACTCCCAGGCAAGTCTGTAAAAACATGAATAAGTCTTATGATTTGTCCTTTCTTTGGATTTCAATTACATATTATAGTGGCACTTTGAATAAATCTAGCATGTGGATGATTGCTCTCTTTTCATACACCTTTCTTTTAGATTGGCTAAAGTTACTCAAAGTAACTCAAAAGCAGCATAGTTGTTGCTTTTTTGTGGTGCTCACTCAACAGGTTACTGAAAATTTTAAATCTGTCTCAACTTTTCTTTTTCTTCAGGCTGAAACATTATTCAGATTTTTAAAAGAAGATACAGGAGAAAATGGAGCAGTAACTGAGGTAAAAGCAGCACTGGAACTGTTGGTAACATTGTCTTGAGAAACATTTATTTCCATTTTGCTAGCTCCACCTCTTCATAGAAGACAACAACTTCTTAATACTGTGTAACCAGAAACTCCTCTGGCTTGCTCATGTAGTAGGTTCCACGTGATGGGCAAGAGTCAGGCTTGTTTTACCAACCTTAGCTTTCCTAATAATGCTCTTGCAGGGAGCTGGTAGTTCAGCTAAACTTCTGCTCAGTCCTGTTGACGACAGTTTTAAAAATCTGAATGTTTAAAGCAAACTCACAGGCAGTGTTGTTGGAAACAGCTGTAGGCTGGCAGATACTTGGCGTGATCCTGTTATGAAGCCATGTAAGTGTGCCCACACAAGCCTGCATAATTGCTGTTTTAGATTACATAAGTCACTGAAATTTGGAGAGTGGCTTGTGTGCAGATGTGGTTTTGCTGTACACTTGAACCACTTGGTGGGGAAACTGGAAAAGCCTGTAACAGCCTTGACAATAAAACTGTAGTCTTATTTCACCCAAAATGTGTTAATGATTGGAAGTTAAACTCGTTCAGACTGGGAGCAGGCACATCTTCTGCATGTTAAGCTTGCATAAAAGTTTGATGGCTAAATGTTTGGAAGATACTAACAAATTTCCCTGTGCTGATCTTTCCCCAGGTGGTGGAACCTGCAGATACAAGTACACTGACCAAGTCAAACAAGTTTTTTTTACTTTCTTCGGAAGCTCAAAAATCCTAATGTAACATCTGTGTGTTTGAATGTCATTTCTTAATAAAAAAGTGTCCAGGCAAGTTGTTTCAGCTTTTTCCAATGATCTGTGTAAGCAAATGACTAGGTAGTTTTTAAGCACTGGCATTCAAGTTAGCATCTTCAAGGACTGTTTAAATGCCTTGAGTATTTTCTGTTTCAGCACTGGAATACATCCTCATAATACCAGTGTTTTGTGAACTGCAAACTCTGCTCTGTGTGCTTAGCTTGAGCTTTTCCTTCAGCCAGGTTCATTTGGGGCTGGGTTGGACACAAGATTTGTGGACTGGAAGAGCAAGGCAACCTGAAACCCTCTCGAAGGAGGTGTGGTAGTTCAGCCCAAGTAATGGGCCAGCTATAGCTTCAGAAGAGCCTAAACCAGAAAGTGTGAAATGCCACCCTTGGTTGTTCTTGCTGCCTCCTGTGTGTCACTCAAACAACTGCCTGTAATGTCATTTTAATTCTTAAGGATTGTTCTGCTGGCTTCTGAATTGGTTGTGAAGTTCTGCCACCGTGAGGGTCACCCAGCAAAGGTGGCTCCACAGCAGGTGTGGGGTTCTGCATCTGAGCCCAAATGCCAGACATCTGATGGCTCAGCTCCTGAAGTGGACACCACTTTCTTTTTAAACATGTGAACAAGAAGGCAACTAGGAATCATAGAATCCACAGACTGGTCTGGGTTGGAAAGGACCCCAGGGATCACAGAGCTCCAACCCCCTGCCACAGGCAGGGCCACCAACCTCCAGGCCTGGAGCTACACAAGGTTGCCCAGGGCCCCATCCAACCTGGCCTTGAACACCCCCAGGGATGGGGCACCCACCCCCTCTCTGGGCAGCCTGTTCCAGCCCCTCACCACTCTCTCTGGAAAGAGCTTCCCCCTAATATCTAATCTAAACCTCCCCTCTAGCTTTGCTCTATCCCCCTTGTCCTGCCATTATCTACCCTTTAACAAGCTGATTCCCCTCCTGTTCCTCTGCTCCCTTCAGGGACTGGGAGGCTGCAATGAGGTCCCCCCACAGCCTTCTCTTCTCCAGGCTGAACCAGCCCAGCTCCCCCAGCCTCTCTCCATAGGGGAGCTGCTCCGGCCCTCTAATGCGACACAATAAAACCTTTGGGAATAAATTGTGACTGATATGGTCTCTTCAGCCAGGTGACAGGAGATGGGACAAGGGGAAATGGCCTCAAGCTGTGCCAGGGCAGGGTCAGAGCAGATACTAGAAAAAGAGCTTTTACTGGAAGACTTGTCAGGGCTGGAACAGGCTGCCCAGGGAGGGGCTGAGTCACCTTCCCTGGGTGTGTTCAAAGAAAGGGTAGGTGAGGTGCTCAGGGATATGGTTTAGCTTAGGAGGGGAATGGTTGGACTTGATCTTAAAGGTCTTTTCCAACCTTGTGATTCTGTGATACTTTGTCCCCTTAACAAGAGGGCGCTTTTTGGGCAGTAGCATCAAGGGTCGAGGTGCTCCAGTAACCAGTGGTGAAGTCATTAAGCCTTCACTGAAAGCAGCATTATGAAAAATGTACTCTGAGCATGAGTAAAACCTAGTTCTAATGCTGTAAAAGATTATTAAATACACAAGTACTTTTAAATTATTGTCATATTGTTTTAAGAATTAGAATAATTGTGTTTTCTGAAGGAATGGGTTTTTAAAATGCCTTTTCCCATGATTCACTGTAAGATGAGAATTTGATTTCACAAATGAGAGGAAAAGCAGAATATGCTCTGGAAGTGTTAAATTGTCTTCAGTGATAAGGTAAAGTGCAGTACTAAACCCAAACTAAAGGCCATAGCGTGGAAAAGTAAAATTAAATTACAAGTTCACTTTAAGATGCTTGCTGCAGTATTCTTGTTACAAACAAATCTAGCTACAGTCTGGCTGAGACTGAGACACTTGAATTTCAGAAATGTAGATGCTGAAACTGGATTATGACTTCACTAGAG
This sequence comes from Porphyrio hochstetteri, assembly GCA_020800305.1. Taxonomy (NCBI): domain Eukaryota; kingdom Metazoa; phylum Chordata; class Aves; order Gruiformes; family Rallidae; genus Porphyrio; species Porphyrio hochstetteri. The sequence continues at coordinate 2,286,377 of CM036923.1, read as the reverse complement.
GGCAGCACCTCACCACTGATTCTGGAGACTTTACTGCTTCATGTTGCTGAACGGTTTGTCCTGTGGCAGAGCTGTTGATGGGGGAGGCTTTGGTGCGCCTTTTTTTAATCATTGCTGCATTTCACTGTTCGGGAGGTTTAAGCTGTGTGACTTTATCCACAAAGCTATTCAATAATTTTAAATCGAAGACTTGTAAAAAGGTAGGTAAAGCCTTTCACCAAATCTCTCTGAAGTAGCTGTGAGGTGTTGTAATCCCATTTGATCCGCTGGTTCTGGGACTGCCCCTCTCTGCATGGTGTGTGTTTGTCCACTCTGCCCACTAGAAAAACATAACCCTGAATCCAGTGATTTGAGGCCATATAGCGAGTCACTACCCGACCTGGAGTTAGAACTTGGGAATGAACGGATCCCAGGACTTCAGGTAGCCTCAGCACAGTGGCTCCTGATGCTCTTGCTTAAGAGGTAAGAGGTCCAGATTGGACGGAGCAGGAGAGTAAATATGTTGTAAGACACACTGAGGTGCTGTGTGCTCTTGTATCGCTGCAAGTGTTTGCAAATGGTGGCAGGAGAGATTAAACACTACTTTTCTGCAAGTTCACAGAATCACAGGGTTGGAAAAGACCTTTAAGATTATCAAGTCCAACCATTCCCATCCTAAGCTAAACCATATCCCTGAGCACCTCATCTACCCTTTTCTTAAACACACCCAGGGAAGGTGACTCAGCCCCTCTCTGGGCAGCCTGTGCCAGGTCCTGACAACTCTTTTAGTAAAAAATCTTTTTCTAATATCTGCTCTGACCCTGCCCTGGCACAGCTTGAGGCCATTCCCCCTTGTCCTATCACCTGTCCCCTGGCTGAAGAGACCATCACCCACCTCTCTATAACCTCCCTTCAGGTAGTTGTAGGTCTCCCCTCAGCCTCCTCTTCTCCAGACTAAACACCCCCAGCTCCCTCAGCCGCTCCTCAGAGGATTTGCCTGGTTGCCCTTCTCTGGACTCGCTGTGGTGAGAAGCCCAGAACTGGACCCAGCACTCGAGGTGCAGCCTCACCACTGCGGAGTACAGGGGCACAATCCCCTCCCCAGACCTACTGGCCCCACTATTCTGTCATGTAAATTGCAATTACTAAGCTCAGTACTGAGTTATGGGGAGCCCATCTGTGCAACAATGCTTAAGCTTTGTACTAAATACCTTCAGTCTTGCTGGTGCCTTTTTGTCTCCTGGCAAACAGAATTTACTGCCCCATCCAGTGTGAAAAAAGGAAGGCTTTGCCTTCAGAAATGAAAACATCAAGGTGCTTATTGTGTTTCTTAATGGGTGTTGAGCAAGGACACTTCCATGTACTCAACAGGCCTTAAAGGTTGGATGATACCAAGTGCTGCAAGAAGGTGAAACTGTTAGTAGTGTGGGTCCAGGAATATTTGTTTGCAGTGAGATGAATTATGGTGAAGTATCCTTATCACTGCACTCCCATTCTGAGAAACTCAGCTCTCTGTCACTGTGCCATGTGTTAATTAAGGTTCTGACCTATTTAAAGCCTCTTTGTGTTAAATTCCTTTTCTCTTAGCATGGCTATTTTTTTTTTCTTCCTGGTGTTTCTAAGCTGAAGTTCTTTTAATGAATTATTTCTCTGCTTTTCCTCTTCTTCCATTCTCCTTGGCAAAATAAATTTTATTGATGTAGCCCATTAAATATTTATCACTGCAGCCTTTCCCCTTCAGGCTGTGATCTTGTCCGATTTTGCAAGCTAAAGAGAATGAGTCTGGCTAGTGCTTAGAAAGGAAACCTCCAGGAAAAAAAAAACCCACTAGATGTTTGGGGGGCACTGCTTACTTAGAAGATTGAGGTCGCTACTAAGTCTGTCTTGAATCTGCTTGACCCTGCCCCTGTTTGAGAGCTGTTTGGGTGCAGATGGTTTAGCAAATTAGACTGAATGCTTTTTTTTCTTTTCTCCCATGTCTCATTCAGTACCCAGGGCCGCTGCTCTCAAAATTATTTGGAAAGTTATGGTTCTGTAAATCTTTTCCATGTGGAACTGTTTCAACGGCTACGTGATCTTTTTCCCAAACGCTTGCTGATGGGACAGCAAATGGGATTCTCTGCTGCAGATGTAGTGTGGAACCCATCTAGTGGATGTGGCAGTTGTAGCACATCTTGAAAAGAAGCTGTTTTCTCAGCTAAGGGTGTTTCTTGAAGTATTAGAATTGTAAGATCTGGGGGGAAGATACATAATTGCTTCCAGAGGGTGTCAGAAATAACTGTGCAGGATACAATCCCCAGTTAGGGCTGGCTGGTACCTCTGGGAGCCCAGGTGATACCCAACACACTGCACCACTGCTTACTGTAGCACTGAACTCTGTGCTATTGGTGCTTCATTTCCTTTTGCACAGCTGGCAGCAGCAATGTGCTGGGCACTTCGTTACTGCCATTGTTTGGATTTCTTCTGTTGAAACTCTGGAACAAAGATTGTTTGGTTGTGGTTTTTTTTTCCCTGGAACAAAACCTCTCTTGGGCCCTCAGATGTTGTTGTCCCACATTTGTGTCACAGTGAGATGGCAGTACAGCCAAACCCATTTTGGGACACTTCACTGAGGCAATCTGCACCTGTCTATTTTCTTCTGGTGATTAAAACTATGCAAGTTATAAGTCTTATTAAATTATTTTGAGACCCTTTAACCTGGTTGAAATCTTTTAAGCCGATCAAACGCTTTGAAATGGCTGCAATATGATTTGGTATTCATCATGGGTACTGCAGAGTGTGTCTGAGATCTCAGTCTTCATAGTGTTATATTTTGCACATAAGATTGCCTGCCATCTGAGACTTCCATTTTGTGTGTGCAATATTGAATGTTTTATTATGCTTAAACAGATGGGAGGAAGAGTTGAAGCAGAGGGGAGTTTGGAAACGTGATGTGGGAGCCCTTACTCATTGTCACTACCCGTTGCTGCTATTCTGCCTTGTCAGAAGATTGGGGATCTGCATTTATCATGGGTTTAGTGTGTATTTTTAGTCGGTTTCTACTGAATTGAGACTGATTTAAGAAATTAAGCCCAGCAAGATGTTTCTAGCAGATTTATGTGGCTGGGAACTGGTGGGAGTTGGGCTGCAATTTAGGATCTTGGAAGATGCACACAGTTTATGAAGACTGAGTAACTCCTGTCTGTAAATCTGGATGCAGTGTGGTGGTTAGTGAAGGGTATTGTATCACTTGCCTTAAGCAGGGGTTCTGTAATCTTTGTTTTAAGCTTTGGATGCAGATTTCTAAGTCCCTGGAAGAGAAAAGGTGTTTTGTGTACTTGGAATTCAAAGATAATTGTTCAAGAACTTGCAGAGTCACTCTCCCTTGGCGTCCTGCTATTCACAAGATTGTCACAGTTACTTGGTGAAAAATGATTAGCCCCGTTCTACTGGGAGGAATCGCATTGAGAATGAAACAACTAAGCCATGGGTTTGTTTTTTGTGTTTTGGTTTTTTCCCCTGTAGCTTCTCTAACAAATACACTGCAGGAGCAGCTTGCTCTGAGCCCTGCTGTACCCCCTCCCCACGCTGACCATCCTTGGAGAAAGTTGTCTGTACAAACATGTTCCATGGCTGCAATCACAGCCACACAGCCGTGTGCTCTAACAGACCTCAGTGCATCCAGGAGACTCTGCAAGCTCCTTTTTGCCACACACAGGGATTGGGTTCTAGACACAACAGCTCAGGTCACTGAAGAGGTTTCTGCACATGTTGCTAGGGACTAGAAATAACTGCGCCCTGTTGATGGCTGGCACTTGGCACCGATTTCTTGTGTAAACTCTGCAGGGGGCTAAATTTGTACTGCCAAGTCATTCTTAACAAGCCTCCTAGGCTGTGGGACAGCTGTTACCATGCTGTCCTAGCTGCAGCGTGCTTCAGTTCTTAGGGGTAAGTGGGAGGGAGGATCGCTGTACTGCAAGATGAAGTGATCGTGATTCGGGAATGAATGGAAAGGTCTTTGATAACAGGAAATTCAAGGTTACGTTTAATTGAGGACACCCAAGAAGTGGTTGGGTAAATATAATAGGAAAATGACATGGGATTCATGAATGAGACAAATTTATGTAAGTTAATTTTGTATATAACAAAGCCGTTATTGCTTATAAAAATATTTGTCAGAATTAACACAAACTAGTCTTTCATCTACACAAATTTGTTTAGCAGAGGCAGGCCCCCAAGCTGCTTGTAATCGCTACAGAGGGATTCATGGGCTGTCAGTTCTCAAACTACTTTGTGCTGGAGTATTTCAGCTCTGCATTACACCCCATACTGAGATGAAGCTGTAGAATAAAGTGATGTGTGCCAGTGAAGATTAATCACTGTACAAGACTCAGATTGTGGATATATACTTGGCCATAATTGAGCAAATCTCCAATAAATGTTTTCTTTCTTGAAAAAAGAACATTGTTTGACTGAACAGTGCTGAGTTTCTATCCCTAGATTTGTCTTGACCTATAACTGGATGTAATAACTGACAGTAGTGTAATTGTGGGAAGGAATAGAGGGTGTACTGGGGATCTCTCAGGTGTGTAGGCATCAGTTATGGAAAAAGCCAGGCTTGAAAGCTGTTTCCAGTTGAGTGGAAAAATTTTTTTAGGTGACTTTTTCCCAGGTGTGACATCAGCCCTGATAGCAAATGGCTTAGTCTAAAGATACTGAGAAATTATAATATGTAGATTATAAAGGGGTCAAACAAATGTTTTCAGTTTTATGTGGTTAAACTTCCCAAACAGACCTATGTAACATTAGTGTGAGTCTAAGCTGGTGGAGATTTGAAAGCCTCTCTGTAGTTCCAGACTACCTTAAAAATACCTTTTCCCATCGCAGGATGGGGATTATGAGCCCTATTTTCTTCCAGCTTCAGAAGAAATGCTGCAGCTTCACACTTAACCTTGAGGAGTGCTGTGAAGCTGAATCCCTGTTTCTAACGTTCCTCAAGGTGTTTGCCTAAAAGGCAGGATGGGCATGGACCAGGAAGATGCATGTTGCTGTGGTGCCACTTACAACTCCTCCTACTGCACGTCAGGTAACAGCAATTTGTGCTTACTGCAGGTACAATGTGTGCTTGATGTTCCTAAGGTGAAAGCACTTGGTACCTCATGGGAGGGTCCTGAAGCCCAGCTGGGCAGTTACAGGAAGCTGTGCTCATCCAGGGATGCAGCCCCTTCCAGCAGAAGATCCGAAGGGCTTTGTTAAGGCAAGGAGTTGGGCAATGTAAGTAATATTATGCTCAGCTCATGGGTGGGGAAGGAGGTACAGGGGTGATGTGAATTGCATGCTGAGTTGGGACAGGGCAGTTCAGCTTCTTTTAATGATGTCCTATCTCTGAGCGCTGGCTGAGCTTGTCTCACTGAGGACTCTGGCTTCTTCTGTTCTCACATGCATGGCCTGTTGTTTCCTTTTTTACTGCCTTGCAGTTCTTCAATGATACCTGAGGTGTTCCATTCATTCTCCAATCTGTTCTTCCCCAGATACTTAAAAGTGACTCTGCTGATGAGCATGGCACTGGGGGTTTTGTGAAGAATGTTGGTTCTGTGCATTCTGATGTTCGTGTCGACGTTTCTCACTCACCTGTCAGGACTGGCAGGGTTCTGCAGAGACACTCACCTTACAAAAGTTTGCATCAGTGCAGAGAATTCAATCCTGTGCAAAAACTTGGAGGTTCCTGTTGCTCTTTTGGGTACATATGTAGATACAGTCCAGGAACACAGAAGGGGGTCTTGTAGCAAAACAGATGCAATAAAACTGGCTGTAGTTGGGGCCATGTAAAAATCACTACCTGTATTTTGAACTTACATAAATAACAACTGCTCTCTGCATGTCTAATAATGCTAGAGCTACTGTGAATTTTGTCTGAAGTCCTAAATGCTTTGTGACCATCTGTCTTCTTTCTGAATGAGAGACGTTAAATAAAGCCTTTAAGAAAGATCGAATAAACTTCTCCCCAGATCTCAGAGAAGTAAATTTTTTTACACAAAGCCTGAAGGAGACTATCTTTTATGTTAGCTGTCTGGTTTCTTGTCAATAAAGTGAATTCCAGTGATGTGAGGGGTAGGTCCAATAATAAGGGGCAGTGACATGCTTAGCAGTAGAAAGATTACCCAGCAGTTAGCAACAAGTCTTGAAGAAAGCATCCATGGGAGCTCTGGTCTGTGACAATCTCTGCAGGCCCTCTTGCTGTGCTGCACCAGGCTCCAATGACAAGTTTAAGAAAAAAAAGTGTTCAGTAACATGCAGTCAGCATTGTGTTGCTAAAATAATGACTTAATCCTCTTTTTCTTATCTGTACTCAGGATATTGTAGTAAACAAATGTCTTGCTATCAGACAGAGGAGCAAGTGGGATGTTCGGTGTGCTCCCACCTCTGTCTGGACAGAAGCTGAACTGAACTACACTTCTGGAAATTGTGTTCTTGGGCCATACCTTTGAAAAGAATCCAGCCATAGTAAGCCACTGATTTGTTTGAATATATCCTCCAGCGACTTCTGTTTTCACCTCAGAGCAATTAGAACAGTGGAACAGAACTTCACTTGAATGCCTTTAATGCTTCACTCCTGCCTTTCCCATATGCTGATTTCCCCCAGAGGGAAAAAGTCTGAGTACCATGTAAGATTTTCCAAACAGAATAATAAAAGAGTGGGTGTTTGAGCCCTGAAAGGATGTGAATCTCTGAAGCCAGCTTAGCTGATTTGGTATTTTAGTTGCATAGAGTAAATCCAACATTTTCAGGTGTGTTTTCAGCTCAGAAACCTCTGCGTGCTTATGCAAAACATTGCCAAGAACAAATGAAGGTGAAGCACCTACAATAAATTAATGAACAGGTCAGGTGTCTGGTATCCCCTTTCCAGCTCTAGAAGTTGTTACTAACTTTTAACTACGGTGATTAACATGTCTGTGCTAAAGGGCTCTGCGAGGAGAGGAGTCCCAGCCCCTCCTGCCCTCTGTTCTGTGCCTGATGGAGGACACAGCTGCCCGGCCAAGTGCTCCTTGCACAGCTTGGCAAGCACAAGAGGTGTCCTTTGCTGCTTCGCTCTTCATTAAAGAGCTTCTGTTACCCTGGTTAGATGCAAGGGGATGTTATTTTGATGTTTTTCTATGCCTGGAGGACTGGTAAAGGACTGGTGAGATAAGGAGAAGGTTGATGCTTGGCTGTTGATATGTTGTACCTAAAGGCAGAAGTTCAATGTGAGGAAGATGCTCAAGGGGAGGGGAAAGCCTCATTTTTCTATTGTGTCTGGATCACAAGATTTCCAGGCACTGGGTGTCTAGCAATCAGTGTGTTAGTGGTCTGGCTAACGAGCACTAGAAAGCTGGCATGGTTCTGGGTGTAGGTGCAGCTTCCTACTGCCGTTTGCAGAGCGAGGTCTGTGCCTGCTCTCCTCTGATGCTTTATGGACTCTCAAAATTCACAAGTTGCTAATTTTCTTTGGAGCTTTTCTGCCTTTCCGTGGATCTGGTCTCTGGGAACCTCTTCCTAGCTTTCAGGCAGACTCGGAGAAGACAGACCCTAGAAAAAAAGATGACAGGGAGTCTCTAGCTCAGCCAGCACTCTGAATCTAAAAACACAGGCACGTAATCGCTGTTAACAGTCATAACAGTTTTAAGCCTGTGCAAAGTTAGCCAGCATTTTTAATGGGGCTACTTCACAGTTTGATTATGTTCCTGATGAGTTTGTTGTTGCTTCATTAGTTTTCTCCCCTCCTAGTTTTTCTGTGTTTTGACAGCAAATGGTCCTTTGCTCTCAAGGACACAGGCAGAGCCCACGTTTCTGTGATGCCTGTGGCCATCTCACCCATAGATGTTACCCCTCCCAGCCATCAGCACAGTGAGGAGGTTAGGGGAGAAAGCTTGCAAGAATTAAGCATCTTTAGTAAATTTTTATGGTAATGATTTTATATACAGATATATATTGTGGTGATAAAAGTGAAGAGATTGATATAGTCCAGCTACTAACTATACTTCATTAACTTTATTAGGGAAAATTACTTAAGACTTCATAAACAGCAAATGCTGCTCCCTGCACAGGGTGGCACGGTGGCGTTTATAAGCATCCTTAATTGCTGGAGTACACGCTTGCACACATGCTGTAGCAGAAGTGAGATCCCTCTGAAGAACACAGATGTATATATTTATTTTCTGAATGCATGGGAGTTTGAAGTGTTGCAGGGGTTCTGCATCTCATGAATCATTTGCACTTAGCCCTCACTCTGCAGTTTTGTCCCAGCTGAGTGTGTCAGGTGCTCCTGGGTGGGGGGAGGTTGATGGGGTCATGGTGGGAGATGGCAGAAACTTTTGATTTTTGAGATACTCAACACCTGTTTTCCAGCAGCACTGGGCCAAAACTTGTTATGGGGCTGGGTTCATTCCTTCTCTTCCTGCACTCACTGACCAGGGCAGTCATAGGGTTAAACACTTAAGACTTGCTTAATATCAAATTTTCACCTCCAATCCCTGCAGATGAAGCATTGATTCAGCAAAACCTTTAATAAAAGCTCTCTTCAAAATCACAAGGCTGGGTCTTGTTCCTACAGAATTCAGCAGGAAGCAGGTATATATTTCTTTCTTTTATACTATTTTTTTAAATTATAGCACCAGATTTTTCATCATGTTGGACAAAAAACTGTCTCTTACTTGCATTAAGAAGTGTGACTACCCAAGGTATTTCAGAAATGGCTACACAAATGGATTTATGCCAGGAGCAAGCACAGGTTGAACTTACTAACCCTGGCAGCTTATCAGGTTAAGCGGAGAAGCCTGTGGTAACTGGTTTGTGATGGGAGAACAGGAGCTCCCACTTGAGCAGGCTCAGAGCAGAGCTTGAGGTTCCTATGTGGACAAACTCATCTTGGTCCAAGCTGTGGCTGGATTTGGGAAGTTAGGTAAGTGTTTCCTTACAGTTTTCTCTGACTCCTCATCCTAGAGGTCAGAGCTTTGCCTGTTGTAATACTCGTGGGTTGCTTTGGTGCACCTTACAGCTGTGGTTCCAGCTCTGACTTCTTGTTTCTTTCCAAATTGTAGTTTTGTTCCTTTGCTAATAATGGAGTGCTGGAGAAGGGTGCTCCCAGGAGAGGTAAAAGGGCTTTCTTGAGAGCACAGGCCCAGATCCAAATGTGGTGAGCTGTCTGGAGTGCAATATTACTGTTCTCATTGCAGAAGCTGTCCCTAGAGGGGTGGATTGAAGCAGGGTCCCCTTCCTGAGAGATATATTTGCATTCATGGTTTTATAACAGGAGAGTTGTGGGGATGCAGGTTGGAGGAATTACTGCCAGGACAGGAGGCTGCTTAGCTGTTCTTTTGGTCTTTTCCCACATTCCCAGCTCTTTTGTGGTGGTTTTTGTTTGCCAGGGCTCTGCGAATTGCTGGCTCACATGGGAGGTAGCAGCTGCTGTGCTCCTTTATCACCTCCCCTCTGTTCAGGTTTTCCAAGGTATCATCTGATGGCATGTCTGTTCCTCACCAAACTGTGCTCACAGAAGTAGAAACAACAGACAAAAGGGTGTTGCTGTATTGCTGTGACTACGGAATTCGTGGCCCCTCAGCAGTTAATGCTGAGAGGGCCTGGAAAGGGTACCCCTTTAGTCCTGCTTGGAGGCCATGCCTGCCAGGGATCGTTACCATGTTAAACCTGGTGGCTCCACATGCAGCCAGTTATCCTGAGGGACCCACAGCCTGGTGTTAGCCCTGTTGCACATGCAGCATGCTTGGCAACGTCACTTTTAAAGCCAGTAAGGCTTTAAAGCCAGGAGGGAGGCAGCAGCATTAGAGGAGCTCATATGGGAGCAGAAGCGCTTCCCACCTGCTATTGTGTTTTGCTTTCTGTGCACAGAGCCGTTGGAGCGCTCTCAGTGCATGTCAAATCACAGCAAGACCTTGCTGTGTAGTAATGCTTAACCATGTTAGATATAGCTCTGTGGATTACCCTGCCAAGACTGCCTAATGCTGCTTACCATGTCCCCTCGCTGATTTAAGGGGGTAGTGGTCTGGTTGGGGTATGTCCCTTCCAAAGGCCACAGAGAGCTGCTGGACAGCTTTGCTGCTGATGCCTGGGTGTGCTTCCAGGTAACCGGCTTGGCAGAGTTTTTGCTGTTAGGGTCCCTTTAAAGGAGCAATGGGTGATTTGTAAGCGTGAAAAAAGGCCTCTTATTTTGTGGGGAAAAAATAAATGTACTAGTTCTGCAAAGAAGCTGCATGTTTTTATATGTGAAAGTCTTGGAAAATTTTAGGGTGGGGGGGAATCAAGCTTTTATAAACAGAGCCTTCTGGTGTTCTTACTCAGAAGAGCCATATGCAGAGGAGTCCGTGTGGATGCACATTCTCTCTGCTGAACTCTTCTACCCAAGGGAACAGGATGTTCTTTAAAGTTCAACTCAAAATTTAAGCCTTTCACATGTTCCCTTTGTCTAATAGCATGTAAAAACACACAGCTCTTATATGGGGTATGCATTTATTTATTCATTTTCCTCCCCATTTCTCTGATCAGGCAGAAGGATTTTTATTCTGGTAAATCTTTCTCCAACTGAATCAAAATGTGGGTTAAAAAAGGCAGGGGGAACAGTTATTGGGTAATGTGGCAGGATTTCTGCCACGATGAAGCTTTTTTGGTCAGTGTGGGAGCAAAACATATGGTGAGGCTACGTGGGGGTCTCCTTCAACATACCCTCCCTGCTGCCCTGTTTGGTTATAACTGTGTATGCTGTTCTGGCCTACAGCTCCCAGTAAGGCCTTCCCTGGGCTATCAGCTCTACCGAGGGATGCTGGCTTTGCTGTTCTTGCTGCTGCTAACTGCTGGGGAAAACTCCTTTGCAGGGCTCAGTCCTTTTCATTGTGATACATTCTATTTCCCTTACACCTTTGCTTTCCCACCTTGCTTCTTTCTTTTTAATATAACTAGCCCAGGTGGGATAAAGGCAAAGAGTGAGTTGCTGCACCTTAGGTAAAATTCATAGCTTTTGAAATGCTCCTATGGCTCAGGTTGTTAGTTGTAACCTGGGACTGTTGCTTGAAGAAGCAAATCTTTAATAACCTTGTGCACTGCTGCTGGAGAGGGAAAAAACCCAGAGCAGTCTCTTCCCCTAAACATTCCACTGAAATGTCTCTCTGCAGCAGTTGTCGCCATGGCACAACACTTGATTTTTATTTTCTTTTTTAATTCCTAAAAGTATTTGCAGGCACACACAGGTGTACCAGGGCTGCCTCAGGTTGTGCCAGTGTGCAGGCAAGATTAAATTTTGTAATGATGATGTAGGTGGAGGAGAGCAGGAGTGAGCGTCCTCAGCACGTCTGTTCAGGGAAGCTGGGAGGAAGAAGAGGTTGCATGTCTGGGCTCCTTTCTTTGCCCTTTAGTTCTGGCTTACCTGGGGCTTATCATGTGTGTTTGCACGTCTGCATAAAGCCATTTTCAATTTCTCCCAAATAAGGCTGGAGTTAATTTTCCTTGTATCTTTTTGCTGTGGATTAAGGTGGCATCTACAAGTTCAGCTGTGGACTGGAGTCCTTTTGCTCTAGGCAAGCATGAAGTAAACAATGCTGTCTGCCTGAAAAAGGCTTGCAAGGTTCTGTTTTTTGCAAAAGTAAATCCAGTTTGCCCGTTTTGTCATTCTAAGCTGGTGAGTTAATCTATTCTGCTGTTTAGCTGCGAGTAAGACTCTAAAGTCATTTGAAGAATATAGAAGAGGGTTAAAAAAATTTAAGTCTTCCAAAAATTTAAAATGAGCAGGTTTCATGACCCAGCAGATTAATTTGGAGAGAATCAAGTGATACGTGGCAGAGGTAAGACATCTGATGAACAGCTCCAGTACAGGAGGGCAAATGATGTCAGCTTCATTTGAAAGTAATTGTTTTTGTACATGGCTAGCATATAAACCATGATAACCTGACACTGCAATGTGCTCCTCAGTGCGAATGGGCAGTGAAAGCAGATGTTTTATTTTAATATTCAACTGGCAGCACTTCAGTGGCACCTAATTAATTTATACGTAGCTGTATCTATTTGAGAGAGAAAAAACACTGTAAGGCTGGAATGTCTCTACAAGTTCAGGTCTGCAACTTCCCCTGATGTGCAAAGTGTGAGTTTATTGCTGGACTAGACATGCTGAGGAAGGGCAGGTTGTCTGAAACTGGCTAGAGAGGTACAGACTACAAATATATTTAGTTCTCTAAGTTTCTAGTTGGTAGACATAAAATAATCACCACCCGATGGTTGCTCATTCCAGTCTGCAGAGTAAGCTGTTGGTCTCATTTTCTACTTTAGTAGACAGGTACACTCATCATCCCCAAAATGCTCGCCAGATTTAGCACTAATTAGCTGCCTTGCTGGCAGCCTTTGCCGAGAGACACAAATGTGAGAGGAACACAGATGTTAAAATATCCATTTATCCTCAGAGTTTGTTCCTTCTCTTTCTTTCTTGTACTTTCTCTTGTCCTTTGTTGTCATTTACATCTGTCCACTGTGCAGGTTAAAGAATGTGGCCCTTTGTCTTTCAGGAGAGTGGGTTTATTTTTGTTTTTTGGGATTGTTTTTTCAGATGTTCAGTACGAAGTGTTTTTATGAAGCCTTAAGAATGAATAGTGCCCAGTGGGCCAAAGCACTGTCAGGTCAATTGCTTGCAGGTGATGCATTTTTGATGGGCGATGTCCCAGGTGTGGGTGACTTCTGCCAGCTCTGCTATGCCAAAGAACTTTGTGAAAAAGGGAAAATCCAACATATCCCTCCAGTTTGTAGCCCTGACTTTTTGTTTGTATGGTGCGTGTCCTGTGGTACAGAGTAGGGTTTAGGTGTTGGTAATGTGACTTTGCTGTGTCATGTTCTGTTGGCTTGGTATGGTTTGGAAAGAGAGCTATTTCTGTCATGATTAAAACTCTGCTGCCTTTTGACTGGCTGAATGAAAATCTTAGGAGTTCGAGACTCTCTGTGTCTCTTTACGTTTTCTCTGACTGCTAAATGATTTTTATTGTATTTCATTTTATGTGATAACCTTATCGCAGACTGAAATGAATTTATCCTTCACTTGCCTTCCTCAGACAGAAGCTGATGAGGTCTCAATTTTCCAAATGGGCCGAATTTACGGTTGCAGAAACCTCTGAAAACTGGGGCTGCTTTCCTTCCCCTTTGCAGTCCCTGAGAGTTGATAGCATGCAGTGGTATTGTGGAAAATGCTGAGAAATGTTGCTTTTGTAAAACTGAAAAGGGTTATTATATTTTGTGGAGGACTAAGGCTGTCTCATCAGAAATCCTTTGTAGGGAATTTAGAATGTAACAAATAGCACATAAGATAAAGGGGAAGGAAACTTTTACTTTCTGCTATCGGTCACGCGGTGTAGCAACTTTTCCCCCCCCTTTTTCCCGCTTTTGTCTAATAGATTTATATACAGAAACTCCTGATTAATTGAACAAAACTAAACTTTATTAGTGTTCACAATCATAACAGCAAAGGAAAGCAGTCACAATCATGAGGAAAATCATAATAGTAGTAACTGCTATCAGTACATAAATTGCAATCTTCAGGCGTTGCTCATACATCTCTTCATCATGTGCCACCCTGCGGGGAGAGGCATGGGTCGTCTGCCTAGAAATAAAGCAATAACAGAAAAGGAAGGCCTTGATCCTTTCTAGACCAACTATCTAAGTTTAAAGAGAGCACTCAGTCTCAAGAACACCCACCTCTCTGGTTCCTCTGGGAGGCGAAAAAGCACCCGTCTGGTAGGCGGCGATGGCCTGAGAATCTAAGGGTAAAGGAACAATACACCACTATAGCCATAGCAAGGACATTGTCCCTACTGCCTGGCTATAGTGCTGTAGAAGGGAGGCCTTACCTCTGGGGATCTGGGGTCTTGCCTTCACCCACGCCAGCCATTTTCTGCCGCTCGGGTGCTTGTTCCCCTAGCTTTGTGTTTTGGGAAATGCGCAGGTGCAGTGTTCCCCCAACCTCCCCACAGAAAGTATTAGAAAAGGAAGCTCACACATGCGTGAATCCAACGAAGGCAAAAGCTAGAATCAGACAAATATTTTGAATCATTATATTAGGATTAAGGTGTAGTAAAAGAATTTACTAACTTTATAGAAAAGGAGGGATTGATACGGGGCTTTCTAACAAGATGCTTATAAAGGGTTAAAGGGTGCTTGCTAATAAAATGCTTGGTAAGGGGGGCTTACTAATAGTTTGTGTCAGAAATGACCTTGCATAAACAATGCCTACTATGAGCTCTGTTGAAATAGAATTATTTCTTTGATGAGTTCTAGTCCCCCCATTGGTCTATTTAACTCCTTATCTGTTCAGGAATTTCTTGCTTGTCTCATAATTGGTCATAAATTCAGAGAAAGTATTTCATTGTAGCTAGTTCGAGCTCTCCCTTGTCTTTTAAAGTGTGAAAAACCTGCTGAAACCGGGTTTGTAGTTTGGATCAGAGTCAAGGGGAAACTGAGTCTGCGCAAAACAGAAGGTTACTTGCGGTGATGAAGAGGAGCCATCCGACTTCATCCCCCACGACCTTCAACGACCACCACCAAACAGCAGTGCGCAGACGCAGCTGGGAGGAGTTTATGGAAATGACTTCTTGGAACTCATTTTAATACGAAGCGGGACAGGTGATGAATATGTATAGGTGTATGATGTAATCTAATCATTTCGGACGGGCAGATGGTATAAAAATCCTACCAGCTCTGACCAAAGGTGTGCCTGCTTTGTTAGGTCACCCGCTCTTGCAAGAACGTATAAAAAATTACTGCTTCACTAACGTGTCTACCTCGAGTCCCTTCTCAGGACCATTGCCATTTCTAACAGTATGAAGACCACAACCCGGGGCTCTTCAACTAAAATCCCTGTTTCCAGAGCTGAGAAGTCCTTTGTCCCTCAGTGGAACAAGTACAGAGGGAAGCAATGGCTTTGTTTCCTTTGATCCGATACTCTGCCATATGTCGAGTCTCAAGCAGTACCTTGTATCGTGATTCCATTGCATCAGCTACATCTGACCTATGTGAAGCTGGAGCTAATGGTACGGGATGGGAAAAGCACCTTTCCTAGATATGAGATAAATGACTCGGTCCCAAACAGGATTTTAACCAAATTGAACAATTTATTAAACGAATGGAAGCAAGCAAACAGCGTTGGGTGCACAGGGAGTCTCCGCTCCACCAAGATGCACACTGAACAGTTCAGTTTCGTGCTCATATACTTTTTGGAAGAAGAAACTTCTTTCTGTGAGTGGTCTGTGCTCTCCCGCCGGCACCCCTCACAGGCCGCTCCGTGTAACGCTGTTCGGCTAGTAACCGCGACTGCGCATGCGCCACCCGCAGGCGGCTCCGTGCAGGGCTGCGCGCGCTCCCCTTTTCCCGCCAGAAACGATTTACGTTGCCCCCGGCCATACAAGGGTGCAAAAATGTCACGTCTCACTATGTGGCCCCGTCATGATCTCATATTAACACGAATCAGATGGACATATTTCACAATATCCAACTTCATACAGCTCTTAACAAATATTAAAAATGAAGAACTTAATGAGTATTAATCAGGCATTTCTTGGCACCATATGGACTTGTGCTGTTTTCTGTAGTGGGTTCCGTGATTGTGTATCGATGTGTTTCTCTGCTTGCTATTTGGAAGGAGTCATATTTTTACAGGAACATAACCCATTTTCCCTTTATTGTAATTGTTTTGGAATAAGAAGTAATCATCCAGGACTGACCAACTTGCTCTACCAGACGTTCTGTTCTCAATTTTAGTAAATTGCTTTGAGAATTGAACAAAGCTCTGCTCAATCATGCAAGGTATCCATTCCAAGGAACACCAGGAAAGTAAACCTCCTTTAGCCCTCTGCAATCATCTTTTTTTACTACTTAAAGATAAAGCTGTGAGAGCACGATTCCAAATATACAGAACTTAAAACTCTTCATTCAGTGAATAAAGAAATTAGCTTGATAAAATAATTTGGTGTTCCTCATCTAAATCCCCAGACCTGGCAAGTGTTTAACTTCTGATTTATTACTAATGGAGAAGCGTTGCGTTGATAACATCTCCGGCTGTCAGTGTTCTGCAATTATGAATGCACGTATCGAACTCCTGTTTGTGATGGCATGGCAGGATCTTGCCTCCTTAAGGATCTCTTCCTGCCCCCAGCCTTCAGCTCTCCTTTCTCTTCTATGCTGGTGTCAAAAAGGGCTGGCTGCCCTTTGGATGCTCATGTGTTCAATTAATCCTTCATGTTTGTTTAGCCTTATGTTTTGGGGTTTTTTTTTCTTTTTTGAAGGGGCAGAACTTCCAAGTTTTGCTGGTGTTTCAGTGTGTGATATGAAACCAACACTTAGCACTAGGTGATCAACTGTTGTGCTGTCTGGTAGGCAAGTGATTTCCACTTGAAATCTGGCTATTGCATATAACTGTAGGGTTTTTGTATGTATCTTGATGGGTATTTACTGTTGAGAGAGACTTCCTAGAGCTCGTATCTCAAGCTTAACACAGAGAAGGCGCAGGTTGGATGGAGAATTTTGATAGACTGGTATGGTTGGTAGTTTAGTTACACCAATGGTGATTTTCTTTTTCCCCATGGATGTACATTAAAAGATAATTCTTCTGCCAGGATATGGCAGTTAAATCTGGCATGGGTCAGGGTGACACCTGATGGCGGGGAAAAGCTTAATGAGACCAAAGGGAGCACAATACAAAAGTGGTCTTGCTTAAGGCAACTTAAGATTGGGGTTTTAACTAGTGTTGCATTCAGTCTCCCACATATGTATTTCCATCTCATTACATAACTGGTTCTTTACTTGTGTAATGAAGCTGGAGAGAAACGGGTTGCTTGACCTTGCCCCAGTTTAACTTGATGGCCTTAACATACCTTAAATCTGTTGTGAGGGAGTTTTGGGTTGAACTTTGTTTTGCAGTGATGGGCAGGGCATAGGGACTGTACGTAATCGGGAAACGCTCAGACCCACATCTGTGTGAGGAGTTTTATGATGAGTAAATATGATGAATGATTGATGACTATTGATGAATAATGGGGTGAACATCTGTATGCTCAGGGTTCAGCTTCATAAATCCAGTATCCAAAGACTGGCCTTGACTGAGTTTGGAAGAATGATGTGGCATCTGGTTATGGAAATACCATCAGTCTCCTAGCTCCTGGCTTGCCTGTGATGCACACTTGCAGAAAGAGAGGAAATAATAACCATGGGTTAGAGCCTGGGGCTCCTCACCTTGGGGCAGAGGTACCACACAGTGTGGTAAGGATGGTGTGTATGGCAATTGTACAGGGCAGGAGGAACTTGCCTGTGCATTTTATTGGCAGTATGTCCAGAGATACTATCTGTGTCCCCTGTGCTCCAGACTAAACCTCACCGGAAAATGTGTCTAGATAGCATCTTGTTCGCTTTTTTTGTTAGTGCTAAGTAGATGTTTGTGTGGATGGGAAAAGATCCCCTGTGATCTCTTCTCTCTTATGTGGTAGCACATTAGATTGCGATCTAAGTCTTTCAACCTTCCACCTCCTCGCCGTGTCATTTGTTGGTTGTATTTATTTCATGTCATGGTTAAGTCTGAAGTTAAGCGTATGGAGTCAGTGCTCTATCGTATTGCTGTGCTGATCACAGGGTAGCTGCTGGCACATGCACTCTCCCATATTCTTAGGGAAAGTGAAAAGGTAATCAAAGCTCTCCTTGGAATAAGAGAAGTGACAGTGGAGGTAGTTATTGTTCACAGAAATGGTGCCTCTTCCCGAGCATATGAAGGCTTCTTATACTTCGTCATTTCTATTTGTATGGAGGATAGGTAGTGGCTGCTTGAAAGGAACCATCCACCTTCTTGAGTAAATAATATTTTATGGGCTTCTATAGACTTTTTCCTCTTTCTTTTAAAGATTACGAAATAGTAAATATGACAGGAACAAAAAGTTAGGGTTGTGAAGTCACCAGGGTGTAATAAGGTAATAATGATAGAGCCCTTGAAAAGGGCAGCGTGCCTGGGAAAACACTGGTGTTTTCAGGGCCAGTGTAAATTCAGGTTAGTAAAACAACTAAATAACATCAGTGGTTTTGTCACTATAAGTGTCTTCAGACCCTGGGCAGAGTGCTGCTGACTTCAGCCTGCTATTTTTTTCTCCATGAGGCTTCTGCTTTGAAACAGCATCATCTTTCCTTAGTAGAAGCTGTACGTTTGTGGTCAGTCCTTTCAGGCTTTGTCAAAGTAAAACTCCCACCAAAAACCTTAACGCCAGCTTCTAAGATTTGAATGACAGATAAAACCAGGTCTGGCTTTCATAACGTAATCCTTCACAGAAAGGTGAAAATGCATTTGGCAAAACCTAGTGAAGGGCTTCTGTTTCTCAATGAGTCTTGTAAATAAAAGCTAGAGCGATAAATACCGCTTGAGAGATGATACCAAATGCAACCTGACTTAAAGTTCTAGGGATGTGTTTTCTCACACAGAAATAGGGCTAATTGTTCTCTCTATTCTGTGTCTGTACATACACAGTGCTCTGGTATTGCAATCAACTAAAAAAAAAATCAATAGTACTTATTAAAGAAAAAAGGAGGAGGTCTTTATTCAGCAAAAGAAATATCCCCCCAGAGTTGGTCTGTGCATGGTCATGGTGCTTCCCAGAGCTTTATCAGGCTTATGTGTACAGAATCAAATGCATCCACACAGTAATTCCTGTCTTCTTGCAGTGACCCCTGTTATCCAGATCGTGGTGGCTGCTGCTGCTGCTGGGACAAATGCTGTAACGGGTTTCTGGGGGCTGAGCCCATGCTCTGGAGGAGACAGGTTGTCCTGGCAGGTAGCAAATGTGTGTGCTAAAACTCGACAGTCTCTGAAGAATGTGCTTTTTCAAAGCGTTTAATTTTATATCATGGAGACTCACGTTGCTGAATGTCAAATAGCTGATAGGGCTTGGTTCTGAGGTCAGCCTTATTTTGCAAGCTGGGCATCGGATCTCACTGTGCAGTCTGAAAATCAGTGTGGCCAAACAAGTAAAAGATGAAGATTTTTGGTAATCTGTATGTATTAATAAACATAGCATGTATACATTGGAAGCTGTAGTTGAGGTGCACCAATTCTCTTTTGGATAACAGAAAAATAGGTCATAAAAACACTTTAATGAACAATATTTTAATGCTTTTGAGGAACACCTCTTCTTGTTTCTTGCAATTAAGATTAATTGCTCAAGGTATCATCTGTCTGGAAATTGGATCAATCGCTCTTGTTACTGTTGCAGACCTCTGCTTCATGTACCTATGTCGATTCTGTGCTCACTTGTGTACGACACTTTACTGCTTTGGTAGGGTCTTTCTGTATCTGCATTGTTATGGGATGGTATTTTGCTAGTGAAAGAGATTGCCTGAGTGACTGCTCTTGGGCAGTTCTCTTTCCGGGCAGAGAGAGTAGACTACCCCCTTCCCAAACTAGCACCGATGGGTACTTCCAGAACGGGATACTGTGAATGCCATCTATTTGATGGCACCAATGGCACCACAAGCGCTGCTGTCAGTGCTGTTATGGTGGGAGGTAATAGAGTGGAGTGTGAAGAGGGGGTGTTTAGTTTATTATAAAGAATAAATCTTTGGGCTATTCAGTCAGTAAGAGTAAGGCACGTAATCTGGCTAAGGTCAGGGAAAAGTGATTATCCAGCAATAGTTATGGATTAATCAGGAGTTCAGGCAAGGAAATGGAACCTGGTGGCTGATATCCTTAAAGAATGGTGGGGAGATGCACTGGAGCTGTCCTGCTGTAAAATCCTATCAATGAGTAAGTAAAGGAAACGTCGTATCTGAACAGAAGGCCAGTTGGTGCGAAGTCGGAAGTATTTATCCATAAGACTGTTTATAGATAAATTTATAATGAAAAAATGAAGTTGTTAATACCTGTTGATGCAATAAAGCTTTGAATCAACCTTCCTGCTGCAATTGTGGAAGGAAGTTAAAGCTTTGATGGTTTTATGGATGGGATGATTACGCGATGGCTTCCCACCACAGGAGGGGTTACAATAGGAGTTAGAAAGGCACCCTGGTGCAGTGGAGGAAAAAGAAACACAACAGAAAATAAATTTGAAATGCCTTTTTTTTTTTAAAACTTGATTTTTATTCGCTGCTACATTTTCTCATTTAAAATCTCCTCAGAGTTCGAATTGCTCATAGTTATGCACATAATTGACTAAGGCTTTCCAGCGTCTAAAGAGGCACCTATTCAGCACAGCTTCTGGATTATTGTCTCTTTGGATAAAAATCTTCAGGGAAAAGAAAATTGCATTCCGTGATGAAATCATCTGAACCTGGTGATAGGGTAGGACTACGTTACTTTCCTGTAAGGTGTTGCATTCAGCATTGTTGAGCTTGCTAAATCAAAGCAGAGGGAAGTTGGGGAGGTGTGTTTAAAGTAATTCTGTGAGCGGCAGAAGTAGAACCAGGAGCTGTAAATCTTGATTTCTTCTGTTTTGTATGGAGCAGTCTTCCTCGAAAATGCCACACGTTGCCTACAAAAGCAACTGGAGGTTGATCCCTAGTTCAGCCTGCAGGCAGCACTCCCGTGCTCTGCTACTGTTGGAGTGAGTACTCGAGAGTCTGTGTTTATAGAGCATCCATCTCTAATGCTGCAGGAAAGCTACAGGGTTCTTTTCATCTTAATGCATTTCTCAGATTAAGGCCTCTGCACGACTGGATGTGTCCGTAGCTCCTGCGCTGGCGCTGCCACCTGGCTGTGATGAGGAGGAGATGGGCACGCTTGGGAGAAAAGGAATGTGATTTCCTATTGCCGTGGTGTGGTGGTCTCCTGCCTCTGTGCATGTTCCCGGGTGGGACTCGAGAGGTTTGTTTGAGATGAACAGAGCCAAGATGTTTAGTTTTGAAGTAACAGACATTTTTCCCCTCGTGTTTTTCTTTAGGAATTGTGACGTAAGGGAAGGTGGGTGCTGTCAGCTGTTGAGGAATGGATGGTCACTAAAGAAAAATTCAGATTTGTTTTGTAGCTTTTTATGAAGTTAAAAAGCACATGTTAGTGGGTGGACAGCACTGATGTAAGCTACTTCTTGTTTTTCAGTGAGGTGCATCCTACAAAGAGCCAATCTGACCCTGCAGCTCACCTTGCTGGTGTCACTAATCTGAAGGGCATGGTGCTGCCTCCTGCTATCGACTCTCCTGGGATATAACAACTGACAAGACCCTTGAACATTTTGATTCTCCCCATGCATTATCTGTGTTCATTTTCAGTAAGGTGACTATCTTCTTTGAAGCATCACTCTTGATTTGATGTCTCCCCATCAGAACCGTGGAGTCTTCTCTAACACAACTCACCCTTGTGTTTAGTGGGAACCAGTCTGTGATGTGCTTCTGTTGCCATTTTCTTCAGTGAAGCAGTTTCTGTTTGAGCCTGGGCTACTACTTCTCCATATGAATCATCCCCAGGCGGTTGGGTTTATTCCTTCCAATTATAAACTTCATTTTTTTTATTCCTAATTAATGTAACTTTCTTGACCTATGAATATCTTTCTGTTCGGAAATCACAGATCACAGAATAATAAGGTTGGAAAAGACCTTTAAGATCATCAAGTCCAACCAAATGGATGCATCAGAAATTTTCAATCATGTATCTCTACTTTTAATGTAAAGTTATTTAAAGAGGGTAATGCTCAATTCATTGTGGTCTGATAATCCTAAAATTTTATTATGACATTCGTAATTTAAAGGATTTCTGGGGTGCATTTACAGATATTATTTAAGTGCAGGAATTTCCACTGTATGTATGTGTTTACTTTCTTTAAATGTGCAGTTTTTTTAAATAGTGTGACTCATACATACCTTGTTGTCTTGTTATGGCACTTGTCTGTTCATCTTAATGAACTTTTAGAAAAACATTTGTTTTCCACTAAAAAATATTGTTTGTTTCAGTGTTGTATGATGTAAAACCAGGAAAAAAACCCCTAAGCCCAAAACAAATCCACCATTTCCCCTCCTCTGTTCTGGGGCTCCTGGGTTTAGGGTTTGTGTTATGCTGTGGGTTTGGTGTGGGGTTTTTCCTTTCCCTTCCCAGGAATTTTAATAAATTCTGGGAAAATACTTTTTTTTTTTAAACAAATGATGATCCTTTTATGGCTGGCTGGAGTATTTGAGATAATATTGTGCTGCCAGAAGTAATTTTGTAATGAGAAACCTGTCCAGACTCCTTTGCGTGTTGGTAACAATTTAGTAGCAAATGATGTTGGAGGCATTGTCAGATATGATGTAAGCAACACGATGCCACTGAACATGAATCTTTCAGACAGTGTAAACAAGAGGGTCAGACTGTAAATTGAGCCTGATAATAGAGGCAGTTAATTCTTTTCCTTCAATTTCTTTTTCATTCTGCTTTTATTTCTCATTTCAGCTGGTATGTATGAGTGTGCTGTTTGCTCTTTCTCATCTGCTGTATCATACGATTGGCTTTCGTGGGTTTGTATTCTGAATTTTTAACCCTTGTAGATAGCACATGTGATGTGTTTTACTGTCACCGCTTCGGACATGGATGGATGAGCTGTATCTCTAAGAATACATAAGCTTTAACTGGGCTAGTTTGGATTTTAAGGGTAGTATTTACCCTTTATAATAAAAGCTCATTTCCATGAGAAAAACTGGACTTATGCAGCCCTGCAATAATTAAACTGGTACCCAGCCCAATCCTTTGAAATTTAATACAGTCATGATGAGGTAAGTCTAATTTAAATGAGCCAGATTCAGCCTTGACCTTGCTGATCCTCCACCAATACCAAATTTGAACTGATAGGAAGTTGTGGCAGTCAAAAAACTGATCAGAGAATATTATCAGGTGGTATTATTGGTGCTGTGATCAGAAACAAAAGTCATTCAAGTAATTTCAAGGGGACCCTATTGGTTTTGGTGATATGCAGTTACAAGCACCTGGCTTTCAAACATTGCAGTTTCTCTTCTGCCTGTCACAGACCTGCAGAAACAAACTGGTCACATGCAAAAAGCCAATTAAAATAAATACTTTATTTGACGGGATGTGTTACTAGTAGCAACAGCACACATCACTGCTGTAATACTTGAAGTTCATTAGGAAGGATACTTAGGTTTTGTTTTTTCCTTCAAACTGGTTTTTTCCTCTGAAGAATTTGAATTACATGGAAGTACTTAAACTGAGGCTAACCTAACTTTAGGTGCCTAGTCCAAGCCTCCTGCCTAGAGTCCTGCATTTGATAGTGATACAGCTGTAAAGGGCAATTAATTTTCCATACCTTAGCTGCCAGACTGTGTAGCCCAAGTGTATTTACCTTGACCAAGCACTGGTTGAGCTGTCCTCCTCTGTCTGTGGGGCTGCTCTAGGACTAGTTGGTTTGGCCAGCTGATAAATCTGGCTTCAAGGGTGTCACTGAAGGTACATACAGGATCATTTAATTGCATCTTCTATAAAATCTCTTATTTTTTTTCTATGAGAGGGGTCAATGTGGTTACTGGAATTAAACATACGTTAGAAGGTCAATGAGACTTCACTGTGTGTAGCCCCAGTTGGTCCTTCCCGTGGCTGGGGGTGGTGTGGAAGTGTGTTCCCTATAAGTGCAGCTGCTAAGTAACTGTCTCTGTGATTGGCCACACAAGACATTTGTGAAGAGTCTTTGCCCTGGATCTCCATAACTGTTGAAATCTGGCTCCTAGAAGAGGCAAAAATTCGAAGGGAACCATACACAAAATATACTCCATTAACCTCTGTCTAATCTGCCTGTGAAGTTGTACTTGGAAGGGGAGATCTAGATGAGAAGACTAATTTCTTGTGTTCCTGGACCTCTTGAAATTAAAATAAAAATTCTGTTTATATCTGTGGATTCAGGATCCCTTTTCCTGTTCTGGCTGTTCACATTGAATTTGGAACACATCCAGTGTCAAAGTGCTGGATGTTGCTAATCCTATTGTAGTGTTTATCTTCCTTGGATGGAAGTTTTATTATTGCATTTCCAATGTCCTTGAGAAAGGCAGCTTATGATTGGCGTGGTTCCCCAGAGGGAAACCTTAGTGTTATCTTGTTTAAACAATGCTCATTGCTGAAATTGTTAATTTGTTCATCACTTATACTGGGTAAATCCTCCAGACGCTGTATTGTGGCTATTCTAAGTGGAGCCAGGGATCCACCAAACTGCCTCTCTGCATTGCTCTGCTTCTGGCCCCTTGACGCTGAGACACTGAAAGGCTGAGAGATGATTGCAAGATCTCTGTTCCTTAAGGATAAAGCAGATGTGAGACTGGAGCAAGGTGTTTGCTCTGATTCCAGCTGCCCACAGCCTCCAAAGCTCAATATTATTATTATTATTATTTTTAATATTTTAATTATTACTTTCTCCTTGGAGCCCTTAGTTTTCTTGAGCTGAGGGGACCTTTCTCAGATAGGCTTTGATGGAAGATCTTTGCTTTATTTGCTCTGCAGTTTGTCTGCTATTAATGTTTTCCTATAGGAAGGAAGTGACTGGGCAGTAGAGGGGAAGATTGTCTTTGCTTTTCTGGTTGTGCCGGAGGGCAGAGGGAAGCCTGATCCCTGGGGAGGGACCGGGCTCTGTGGGGACAGCTGCTGCTGGCAGGGGTAGGGTGCTGCTCCTCTTGCAGACTGGTTGAGGCTTTTTTCTGGAGAACTAGAGCAGCTGTGGCAAAGTCCAAGGCTGAAGGAAAGAGCGTGTTCTGTATGGATGCAAGTGGGTGTGAGGGTGTGTTTATACCCCCTATAATTTCATTCTCTTGGCTAGTGCATCCAAGTTCTGATGTGTGTAAGAAGTTCTTGGGTTTAGGTCACTTAAAAGAAAGGTTTAAATATTAAAATAGCACCCCACATCATCTTTCAAGCAACTACCACAGTGGAGATAGCTGCTTGTGCAGAGCTGGGGGGAAACGGGCACAGGGAGCTGGCCTCCCCACGCTCTTGGCCTCTGTATTTGAGGCACAGCTGTAGTCAGACCTGGTGCAGAACTGTGAGCAGCTCTTTTGATTACACCTGCTACTAGTTGCCTTTCTTAATAGAGCTTTTCTTCACGTTTCTCTACCAAAAAGCTTTAGTTTTGTTTTTACAAAGTTCCTGTTTTCACAAGGAGCCAAATTTACACCTCCTGTTTCATTGCCTTTTGTCTGCAAACCAATTCAGACTGATCTGAAAGTTAGGGAGTAGTTGTACTGTAGGACAGGGATGCACTAATTGGGTGGGTTTGGCTGGGCGTCAAAGTTAGAAATGTCATAAGAAGGTGAATACAGAGCAGTTTGCAGACGAAGCTGGATGTTCTCATCACTCACATGGGAGCTCTGGAAAATATGGGAAAAACCAGCAGACTAAAGCTTTGTGTTTCTCCTTTGTGAATTTGGACTGTTGTGCTCCAGATGTGTGCTGAGAAAAGGAGGAGGGAACCTGAGGTCTCCGTGTCCTCTGCTCACCTCAGCAGTGAAGTCAGGTTTGTTTGGGAAGGGGAGGCTGAGAGGCGGTTCCTGAAGTGAGGAGGAAATCTGCGTGGGGGTGTCTGTGTGTGTGGAGTCCTTACTCCCTTTGCAGTAGGCTTAACTGTAGAGTTTGCTCCCTCCTGGTCATGGAGCAGGTAAAGGAGGGTGAGCCTGAAGAATTAATGGATTAATTCTTATTTCAAGAGAAAAGCTCTACCCAATGAGTTTATTTTTAAACAAATAACTGGTCTCCACCCAGATAATTAAACCAACGAGTCTGTTCCTTGTGTGTGAGCCTTGGGTGGATGTTTAGGGGTTTTTCTTTCTGAAAACACTTGCGTATTGATCCATGCTGTCAGATTGCAGATGCTATTGCCTGGCTGAAAGGGTTTCAGTGGTACCACTGGAAGGCATTTCTGTTTCTTCAGTCACTCCTTTGGAAAAAGGAAAGCTGAGAGAGGCTGACTGGAAGATCCCAGGATGAAGATGAAAGAGGGGAAAATGTCTTGTGGTATCTTGCTGTAGCCACAGTGGTGTATGGACACAGATGGGGTAAGACACATAGGTGCTGTAATTTATTACAAGAGCTGGCATAATTCAACAGTTGGAGAAGGTGTAGAGGATACTAGAAGTGTGGTAGAACAGATTTCAGGAGAGCTAAGGAAGAAAGGAAACAGGAACCTATTAGCTGTGTGTGTCCCTCTTTGTGTAGTGAGCCATTAGGATATAGGTGTGTCACTGGGTTTTAACTCTTTTTTTCTGTACAGCAGCTGTCAGCACTCATCAGAACAGGAGTTCTTAAAACAAAAATCTTTCAGGTGGGTTAGTGGGATGCTTTCAGAAAAAAATCTGAACGCTGTCAAAGTGATCAGCTAAACCTGGTGTCTAGACTGGTGCCCAATCTAGAGGGCTACTTCTAAGGGAGAAGTTATTGATGGGTTTGTGTGTGGCTCTTTGTTTATTTAACCTTTCAACTCGTATAGAGGCAGCCTTAAGGCTTCCCTTCTGTTGAAACCTGGTAGTGAAATTTAGGACTGAATTACTTTTGTCCCTTTAATAAGCATTACAGGGTTTTGGCGATTTCTCTCCCTTGCAGTTCTTGCTGGGAACCCTTCCAAGCTTCTGCCCCTAGGTTCTGTGGTTGTCAGAATTACAATGTATTTGTATTTTATGTGGGAGATGTGCTAAACTACACAATGAATCTGAGAGCAAGGATCAAAAATACTCTGTTGGTGGCATGGATAAAATGATGTTTTGCACGATAAATTTTATAGCCATAGCAGAAGTCTCATTTGGTTTCAGATTTGTGGTGTCTTAGTATAGGAAATACCTGAAACTCATGGCAAGACATTCTATGGGTGATAATTCTGCTGAAACGATTCTGTGTGCATGGCTGCGCTGTGTAGCGGTGAATCCTAACCAATGAATGCTCAAGAGTCTATGTTTAAGCATGTGTTTTTAAACACAGCCTACAAACACTGTGAGTACTTAGTGTTTTTTCAGTCAACACATGCTAAATGCTGCTCAGAAGAATGTAAGTCCGTTTTCCCAGGTGAGATGCAATGTGGTTAAAGGGTCTTATGGTCAAAACCTTGTTTCTTGTGACTTGCTAGGTGACCTCAGCTACACGTCATGTGTTATCTAATGATGAGTTTCATGGTATCGTTAATGGCAATGACCAGAGACAGTTGAGGTGTCCTGGGAATGCAGTCAGTTCCATCCCCTGCTGCGCAGATGCTGAAGCTGTGGAGCAGGCGCTCAGGAGCAGCTCACCTTCATCCTTCCTCACCAACATTAGGGGCGCAGGGCTGGGGGGGTTTGGTTGAGCTGTTCACTAGGGCACCATGTCTTTTTGGCAGCCAGAGTCCTAAATGATTATCCCTTACAGCTCAAGGTATAGCAAAGACATTTCCTTTTCCCGAGATGGATTTGTTTTGGAGCAGTAACCATCGAGCAGGAGAGGTTTCTGTGGCCACAAGATGGCAATCACAGAGCAGACTTCAGCTGGCCCTCTTCTCCGCAGGGTGCGTGCCATAAATGAGCACTCCGTTCCCTGGACTGCGGAGATGCCTGTACAATAAAAACGGTATAGCAGGTACAAAAAGGCACCAGGCGATGGATATGTAAAATCTATGTCTGCTTGTTGAAATGATATTTCTTCCCTGAACCTAGAAATGTGTGGGGTGGCAGGTAAATATGCTGCTCACTGATACAGGCAGTTGCTGGGGTAACTTTTTTACCTGGTTTATCTTCATCGCTTCAGGACTGAGGCGAGTGGAAGGCAGCGGTACTATCCTAATATATGTATGGTGATTCCAGCGTACTGTAGTTACTCTGGAGCTGGTTAATAGTGGCCGTTTTATTTCAGCTCTCTCACCAGGAGCTGCACAAATTGTCTTGCTACGTTCATATTTCAGTCCTGGGTGGAAAAAAATCGCTGTAAAAATCGGTTTGGAATGTTCGCTGTTAAAGTATTTTCACGGGTCAGAGGCATGACATGAAATATTTCTACAGAGAAAATAACAAGTTCTGCAGTACGTCACTGCTAGAGGCTCCATTTTCACATCCTGCAAAATAGCTCCTCTCCTTTCTCCCCATTTTTCTTGCTGTGTGAATGGATATAGAAGTGTTATCAAAGTTAGCTGTGGTGCTGTGTGCTGATTTTGATGAAAGTATTACAGAAACAACAGTTAGTGTTAGCCTCTTCTGTAGGGATTTGAGCAGAGAGCCCACTCGGTGTGATCGCTGCACTAAAACACCTCTTTCCAGCTCAGTCTGCTTCTCTCAATCTGCAAAGGTCAGGCATTACTTCTTCGTGTGGCTGCAAAGGAATTGAAGTTGAGGATATGTTATGGAGGACAACATCCTCTGAAGCAAGGGCATGCTGCTTTTGAGTGGGCAGCCTTTCTGGTGAGCTTGGTTGGAAATCCTGCCTGCAGCTGCCAGACCTCCTGTGTGTGCAGTCTCTTGGCTGCCTGTGTTTGTTCCTGTCTGTTGGGATGGTGCTGTGCCTGCCCACAGCCTTGCTGCCCCTCTGGAGGTGAGGTTCAGACTTCCATAAGCACCTCCTCATGTCACTCGATTCCACTTGTGGAAGATGATTCTTGTTCCCCAAGTAGGGAAGAACCAAATATCTGATACACAGTGGTCACCTTGTGTTGTAACCCACTGCAAGAAGTGGTAGCAAAAGAAGTTTGGGGAGGCCCAAGGAGCAGAGGGACAGCAAGCTGTACTTTCCTCTATTGTGTCCTGAGGGAAGATAGTGGTATGAGAAGGTAACCTCAACAGAGTACCAGATTGCCTTCCTGGAAGAGGGATCTCTGGGAGTCCTGATGTGCTGACAAGGGGTTTTTATTGAGTGACTGTTTACACTTGGAAAATAGCTGGACTTGCCTATGTCTGTATGTTAATGACACTATTAACATACAGAGCACCTAATAAGAAGTTTAGTCTGGTTCTGTCAGTTGTAAGCTGAAGTGGTAGGATGGTGAGGAGTGCACTGGTGCTGGGCCAGGCATCCTCCAGGCAGCTGCACTTTACTCTGGAGTCAAAGCAGGGAGTGAGGGGTCTCTGCTCTCAGTCATGATGTTTGTAAATACCCTCATCATCTCCTGAGTCTGGGAAAACAATTAATTATACAAATAAACAGCAGGAGGAGGACATCCAACTTGATTTTCTGGTATTGTGGCTTGCGCAGTGGTGGAACACCATGCAGAGGCTAACTGCTCTCCTTTAAGTGCTGTCATGCTGTTGTTATTTCTGGGGTGATTAATTTGCTGAAGTTTAAACTTGTGCCAGTTTGAAATCCAAAATAATGACATTTTCTGGTTATATGTGGAGCCTGAGTGATATTGGTAGGCTAAATATACGCGTATTTTAATCAATAACTAGGAAAAAGAAATCTATTGATGTGCTTGGCTTTTATTCCCCATGTGGGTCTTTTCCTTTCAGCTGATTTCAGCCTCTCCTCTCTGCAGCCAGAAACTTGCAGCTCTGCCTTCTGCTTTCCACTCCTAGACTCATCAATTGGACATTTTGGTCCAGGCATGTATGGAGAGTGGCCAGGACATCGATGATGTAGAGAGGCAGATGTGGCCTTGTGGCAAGGCAGGAGTATAATGAAGAGAGTTAGGGGGGGAAACCAGAACTCAAGGGGGTATCTTGTTTTCTTCTAGTAAACAAACTCTGTAAGGCCTAAATACAAACAGTAGTAGTGTCAGTATCTCCATCCTGTTTTATAGGTGTCTCAAATTTATCTACCATTGCAGAACAGGAGTCAAGGCATAGCAGACACAAAGCTCCTGAAAGAAAGGACTTCCTCTCAGTTGGAGTATGGCAGGCATGAAAAGATTAGCTGTAAAAAAATTTTGTTGTTTGTTTCATTTACAATTACAGGAACAAGGTATTGCATTAAATTCTCTCAGTTTTGTGGGATCCAGATTGTATACCATGCTAGGCAAAGCAAAAAGCTCAGATTAAAGCTGAACGCAAACACTCTTATCTGTATCTTTCACCATAGCTGCTACTCAGAGCACATCTCTATTTTGCTTCCTTTCTGACATTGAATGTAATATGGCTTATGCTCCCTAATAGAGCTGGCACAATTTCAGGCTGATATGGCTGTCCTGGCAGTGTCAAGTCTATCTTGAGCCATCAAGGCACAGTGGCTCGTTACATACTCATTTTTATCATCTCCTCCTTTATTCTACTGGAAGCTTACAGCAGAGGTTAAAAACATCATCTGCACTGGGACTCCTCTCCAGCTGCTAAGGGCTCATTTTATCCCTGACCCTTTAAGATACTAAAGCCAGCATGCTTCATCTGTCACTGGCTTGAAAGGAAGCCTGGTCCCTAGACATGCTACATCATTTATTCCTGTTTTTCTTTCTGATCCTGTGGACTTGAAATCCATTCGCTCTCCCATTAATAAGGGTTCTACCAGATGCACAGAAAGGGTAGGGACTTGTTGACACCAGCAAAACATCTGACCCCTGTTGGGATATCAGACTTTTTTCCCCTCCATTATGACATCGGTGATCTGAACATAATGTGCAGCTTTGTAAAGAAGAAATGTACTGCGAAGTGTTTTCAACAACTAAGATGGTTCCTTACCAGCTCTGTTGTGTTGGCTTTTTAGAGGGCTGTACTGTGAGCATTTTGTGTTTAGGGCTGCTTGCAGTTAGCAGGATTCTGGGTCTTACTTTTTTTTTGAGGGGCCAAAGCGGTACTTATTTCTGTAATAAATTCCCTGTTTGAAGTTGATGGGAAGAGAGGCCTGAGGCTCATGCAGCAGAGCAAGCTTAGACATTACAATAAGAATGGCAATAAACGTAGCCATAAAAGGGATTTTAAATCAGCAGTCACAATTTTTTTTTCTCTGCCCTGAAAACATTTTATGTGTTTTCTCAGTCTTCTGCCAGTACTGCTGTTTAGGTGCTGTTAAGGACTCTACCTATCCTTCAGCTTGTCCATTGAAAATGTTAAATATTGTCTGAGAGGTCTGTTGGAGCTCATTGCTTTGCCATAAGGACTTACATGTGCCAGAGCAGTTAAAGTTTTTTTGATGATCCTTAAAGCTGGTGGTTTGGTTTTTGTTCTAATAGGAAAATCGCCCTGAATCATTTGAGAATGCTTCAGAAACCCCACCTGTTTTACTGTGTCAGCTTAGGTATCTTCTCTCATTTTCTATCATACAATCTAGTTTTGGTGAAGGGAAGCTGAGCACAGCGTCCTGAATTTCATGTGCATTGTCCTTGCCAGAGCCAACGATCTAGAGCTGTGCATCAGTTCTAGAGACACACGTGTGGTTTGAAGTATTTTTTTAGTGTCAGGAGTGAAGTTTTTTGTCTGAAGCTAGCTAAGACACAAATCTCTACTGAAAGACAATTGGATTAAAGACTGCAAAATGAGGCTTTTCAATCAATTTGCTGAAGTCTGGCAACCTGGCAATGCCTGTGCCTGCCTCATCCCTCATGGACTTGCAATTGCTTTGGTGGTCAAAAAGCTCCACCTTGGGCAGGTGCAAAAGTGAGTTTGGAATTTTTTCTAAAATAATCCATCTTGGAATGTGTACAGCAAGCACACATCCTTTAAGCCATAGGTGTTAAAATTCCAAAAGAAAAAGTATTTGCTTCCAGAGCTTAGGTTCCTTCCCCAAGTGTCCAGGAGGAATGCATAAACACTTGGCTACAAACACTGAAGCTCATGTTATAAAGGTGTGGAGACTGTCTGGAGGTGACATGCCAGCTTTGCTGGGGGACAAATACAAACCAGGGATGGGTTAAGCTCTGTTGGCAAGCTGCTAAGAGTGAGAGAAGCTTGCTTGTTGGAAGAACTGTAGCCTTTCACCATAGGAACACCATCATTATGCATCAGCTGCCATCTTGCTTGCTGCCTTTCTTTTTTGTACAGGTGCTATTTGATGTTTGGCCATTTCAAGTTAAGGAGGAGTTCATTGTGTTGCCTGTCACATGGATCTTTCCCAGCATAATGTGAGGAGAAAGAGGTGTGCTCCTTGAGGGTGTGTTTCTCACCTACATTTAGATGGAATCAAAGCAAGTTAGCTGCAGGGAATGGGAGCTGGAATGCAGTTTCAGCTCAGATTAATGTGATGTAGGATGGGACATAATTCATGCCCAAGCAAGGAACAGCATCTCATTAAAAATGAGGCATCAGGCAAAGAAGAGAGAGAAGCCAGAAGATCTGTGATTGATACTAGATCGACTCTTTCAATGACTTGCACATGAGACAGGTCAGAGGCAAGACTGACTCTGCTGACTGACCTGCAAGATCATTTGGGTATGCAAACACAGCCTGGGTACATCACTGCAGTCAGATGATGAATCTCTAGCGTGCCATAACAGTTACACTTGGGTCAAGTATTTTGTTTGTAGCTCAGATGCTTTTGTTTGCATAAATGTAATTACATAACATTCGAATTTCTTGCCCAAGTTCACTAGTAAGGAAGATGATCATATGAAGTGTCCAGACAACCAGGGTCTAGTGTCCTCATTAACCCCTGAACTATGCTTCTTCATCCTACCCAATGAAAAAGTATTAAACATTTTAAAATCTGAAATCTTCAAATTAAAAACCCAAATTATCATGCACAATACCCGTTTAAATAATGTTTAAATAATACAGCTGCGCTGTAGCAAACTTAAGCTTTAAGTGAGAATGAATAATAGAATGTTATTAGTTTGTATAATACAGATGAGGCTCCAGAAAGTACCTTTATGTGTCAATGTATAAAGTTCTTCAGTGTGTGACTCTCTGTAGGTATTGGGCTACCTCTTGACCAGAGATGTTTTACTGCCTCAATGTAAATGGTGGACAGAACTTGAGTTCAGGGGAGTATTTTCTAATTGCTTTTGCTTTGTGTAAAAAAAAAACCAAAACCAAACCCCCCCAAAAAACCTCAACCAAAACCCCACAAAACAAAACCCCCAAAAAACCCCCAAACCACACGAACCCCCCAAACACAAACAACAAAAACCCCAAACAATAAACCAAAACTGAATGTCTCCTACTTCAGAAGAAAAGTTTAAGGGCTTATTGGCCAGCCTTACTAACTCATTGCAATGTTTTTTTTCCTCGGAGTAAAATCTTTTCCAGTGGACCTAATGATCCAAACTGAGTCAGTGAATCAGGATGTCCCTAGGATGTCAGCCTGTGTAGGTATGGTTTGTAAGTGAGCTGTTGTGATTGCAGCATATCTACAAAGTCCTTCTAGTCAAGACTGAGCTGTCTGAGGAACACAGTCTCCTTGGGTGTTATCTGGCAAGTGATAAATGGCGATACTGTGATTATCTTCGTCTGGAATGCTGGATACACAGAACTCTAACTGGCACTGTGACCGTGAACAGCAGTAAATGGATACTGGGTTTTTTGTTTTGTTTGGGCTTTGCTGTAGTATTGTAAAGTCAGAATGTTCCTGTTAGTTTCTGGGAGGAAAATCTAATTCTTCAGTGTAATATCTCAACATCCATGACTGAAAACTTAATATTACTAAATCACAACTTCTTCCTCCCAGCAATTCAAAATTTCAGTTATGCTGGGATGATGAAGCTAAGTGCTCTGTATTATTGCAGTGATGTTAAATAACACATGTGGAGTGTAGGTGATGCTTTGGAGATTAATGGCATAACGTGTACAGAAAGATAGGGGAGAAGAACGGAAGGTCAGGCCTGATATCATGAACAGAATTCATTTCCAGGGAATGAAGCCTTCAGTGCAGCTCATGAAATGTGAAAAATTGTGAAGTTTCAGCAGATTCTGTTTTAAAATCTGAGTAATGTTAGTTGACAATTACATTGTTGTAGGCAATTTAGTGCCAGTCACCTCTGCCATGCTGGTGCAGGTCCAACCCTTTTCTATTATGTGTGCATATCAGTCAGGGTTACACATCTTCATAATATTTCCTACTGTCACCAATGACCTTATTTGAAGCCGTGCTTGATTTAGGATTTGAACCTTTTGCAGTAATTCCTTCTAGTACCAGTATATACCACAGTTTGAACAAAATTAATACGACTTTAGCCTACAGTCATAAAATAAATCCATGTATTTTTTTGGTGGGTAAAGAGTCAGCCTTGCTGCAATTCCTTTTTTTTTTTTTTTTCCCCTTTCTTTCTTACTCTTAACAAATGTGGTTAAATCAGCTTATGCCAGGACTGAAGAATATATTTACATCTCTACCTATTCCTGTACTACCTGGAGGAACCCTCTCAGTGGTATTAAAAGAATCATTGTTTTATTTAAAGAGTCAAGGTTGAAGCAGCAAATGTCAAAAACTCTCCGTCAGCTGCTAAACTGACAGGCTCTGCTAGTGAAAGGGATTTAAAATGGCAAGGTGTGACAAGGAATATTATGTGGGATCCAGTGGGATCCCCACTGCAGTCAAATGGATATTGATGCTTCTGGTCCAAAGCAGTAAGTTTTAATGCTCCTGCATCTCTTGGTTTGGATCTTTTTAGAGATGTTTATCTGTGTTTCGAAGCAGGAGTCAGAGGAAGCATGCAACTGAGTAGAGAAGTGAAGTGATACAAGGTCTAATGAAGACATCAGATGGGCGATGTTAGTCTAGTTAGGAGCACTGAGCTGGCTTACAGAAGTAGATTCAAACTCTGCCTTGCTAATTTCTTTTCTGTGACCTTGAGCGTGTAATTTAAGCCAGTGGTGCATTACCTGGCCCTCTTTGAGATGGGGATAACACTTTCTTTTCTTGAAGAAAT
The DNA here is from genome assembly GCA_020800305.1 of Porphyrio hochstetteri. Taxonomy (NCBI): domain Eukaryota; kingdom Metazoa; phylum Chordata; class Aves; order Gruiformes; family Rallidae; genus Porphyrio; species Porphyrio hochstetteri. The sequence continues at coordinate 2,251,743 of CM036923.1, read as the reverse complement.
GAGTGTTAGGTTACATCTGTCAGAGCCTAGGGAACACTACTGCTGTTTTTTACAGCGATAGCAGGTAGCCAGCTCAGGACTTGGTGCAATAACTCAACTTTTAAAAAAGGCAGCAGGCAGTCACAGAAATGAACTTAACAGAGGGAAGGAACCTGGGACTGTATTGCTTTACGTTCCTCAGCAGTTAAGCTGATTGCAGTGGTGGGAGTCTAGCAGTGCTTGCTGGTTTTACTAAAATCCAAGCTCCTGGAACCATGGGAATCTTGGTTTTAAATAAAAGGGAAGGGGGAGTAATCTAATCTTCATGGTTTCTCTCCTGGTTCATAAGCGTGTAGAGTTGGCTATATTGAATTTGGTGTACGATGTGTTCTGCTCTTGTGAAAGTGTCTTAAACAAAATTTGCTTATCTCTTGCTAACTCTCCTGTGTTGTCATAGCATTGGGATTTTTTTTAATGTGCATGGGATTAAAGTTATTTTGGGACCTTAAACTGTGAATTCCTTCTTAAAAACTGACAGAAAAATGTAGGCAGCCTTTCTTTCTGTACTGCCAGCTGGGAAGAGATGTTTTTTTTGATAGTTTGATATTTTCATGGAAAACAGCTCCTTTCTGTTATGATGATATTGGTTGGCTTCTCAGGGGTGTGGCGGTGGTGGAGCAGGGGGTTTAAATACCGTCAGTTTGATCGGTCAATCTGAATTTTTCCTGTGGGTAGACGTGCTGGGACCAATCCAAGAAGCAGGTTGTTTTCCTTTGCATATCCCATGAGTTAGAGAGTAGTTATTCTCTTTATTGGCACAGATTTCCTAGGACTTTCACACACTCTACCTCTCCCACTCCTACCCCTCGACATCATGGAAAAGAAGGGACAGCAGCTCGAGCTCAGACTTCTGTGATGGAGGATGAACCTATTCCAGGACTGCCTTGTTAGTTGGTGCCAGTCCTAGTACAGGCCAGTTGATCAGCATGAAGTGATGCTGGCAGGCTGAAAAATACTTTTGAACTAGACCAGCTTATAACCTTCTTTGTTTTGTGGAGATACAGGTAAAACTTTGGGGTCTGAGTTCTCCTGGATTTTGGAGAAAATTCAGAACTAACAGATATTGTCTGTTTAAAAGATTAAAAAAAAAAATTGGCACATGTACCACCCCTCCCCCCCCCCCAAAAAAAAGGAAAATAACCCCAAACAAATTAATGAACCCCCCCTAAGCATTAGGCAGCAGAGCTTTTTTCTTTTCCACCCACTAAGAAGATAACATTTGAGTGTTTGTGTCTTCATGCTGGAATTATTTGCTCTCTGAGACAATGCCAACTAGCAAGTGATATTGAAAGAAACAGGATGGTCAGCTACTTTCCAGACTTAGTGGTGGTTGGCTTATTGGTCTGGTGTTCTCTGGCTCACACTGCTTATTTTTTTTGAGGCTGTTTTATAGGAGGTACATCAGGCTTCCTGAATGTTTCCTTTACAATAGCAACTGAAAAAACCGAAGTAGATCTTGCTGTTCAACCGTAGCACTCCAAAAGGGTCACGGCATTTTTACTCTAGCTGCTGCTTGATCAAGATCAGAATGGTATTATTACATATTGGGAGAAATTTACTTTCATATTTGGCTTTCTTATGCCATCTTAATGTTTTCAAAGCTAAAGCAGCACAGGAGATCTTTTAGGCTTTTATTTTTTTTAGGTGTCTGTCACAGTGGAATCATGCTCAGAGTTTGTCTTTTGCATTCATAATCTGTGACACTTCTGATGAGGCTTATAAAATTTTCAAGCATGTTGATTCAGACAGTTTAATTTAAAACTAAGAAAAAGAATTTGATAGAAAAGGTGTGAGCTGTGCAAGGCTTTGTGGAAGTTACCTGAAATTATTTTATGCCCAGTAAAGCACCAGGACTCTGCTGATAATGGATACTTGTGGTATGTTTTCAGTGGGGGAATTACACACAATTTCCCTGCAGTGGGGACTGTGGCAGTGACCTGTGACTAATTTCTGTTGCTCTGCACCAAAAATTTACTGCTTCATTGCCGAGATCAGGCAAGTTACTGCTCTGAAGCCTGTCGTAGTGTCTAGGTGACTTTAGAGCTCTAAAAGCTCGAGCCTCTGGGGTCACATTCCTAATAGACGTGGGTAATGACAGTAAATGCAGAGGACTGCAATGCCATTAGACAGGTAATCATATGGCTTGCATTTCCTATGAGTACCTTCCTATGGGGATCTTAAAGTGCCTAAATTATGCTTTACCCCCATTGTGGTAAGGGTTACTGAGCGTTACCAATGCCTTTATACCAGTAAGTGAGGCCCAGAGTGGTTAAGAGATTTGACTGGTGATGCACAGCAAATCCACTGAGCCATGAAAATGACTCTCCAATTCTTGATCCCATTTCTGTCCTCTAATCCAAAGACCACGTTTGAGTTGGGGTTGCAAAAATACCTTCAGAAACCAGTAAGCTCAGAGATCTGCAGCTCCCTTTGTCCTTGTTTCAAGTTCCCACTCAGTTCCATAGACACAAGGAGTTGGAACCTGCAATGAAAGTGTATTTTATCAATGGAATTAATGCAGCTTCTTATTATGAGCATCTGTTCCAAAAATGTAAAGAGAGAATGGTGCATGAAATCTGAACCTGGTGAGCTTTGAACTGGGAGCCGGGGCTTAACTTTCCCTGAATTAATACATATGCTTGGGGGAAGCTGTGAAACTCTCTTCTCCCTCACAGCATCTCAGAATCTTTCTCCTCGTGGGTCTGTTGTGCCCTTAATGAGCTGAGATGAGGCTGGTCGGATAATTTCTATGAGTAAGTTGTTCTGCAGCAAAGGCTTCTGAGGAGCTGTAGGAGCATAGTTCCTCATCTTCCTTTATGTATGCTGTGGCATTCCTGAGCGTCCTTGCATATCTTCCTCCCTTGCTCCTTTAACCAATAAGGGTTACCCAAAGCCACATTATTTATATTTTGATATATATTTTATGTATGTATTATATGATTTGCATGTGTATGCATACATGTGAGCTGTAACCAATTTTTTAAAGCAGTTAGGGACTATTAGTAGTGGTGGTCTAAGCTTTTTTCCCATCATTTCATGCTGTGTTGCTAACGTCCCCTGAGCACAACAAATATCAATATGAAAAATGAAAACTATCCAGCTGAGAATGATCTGCATGACTTCACTCATGAGAGGAATTTATCCTTCACAGTTTGGAAGAGTTTTAATGCATCCAATTCTGCCAGTGCTGGGCTAACTGTAAAGAAAAACTCTGTCAGAGCCGAGCCTTCTGTGTTTGTAATTCATTTACTTAATTGATTGGTTTTGATGAATATGGCAATAATTATAAACCCTTTCACTAGGCATAGATTTGAGCCTCTCTTAAGGGGCTGTTTTAGCGGTTACTGTTGTTTTGCTAAGCTTTTATAAAAGGTATCATCACATAATAAAAACTGAGCATTTCATAAGCTTTTATAATACTGGGAAATGATTTGGCTGGATTTCACCTAATGGCCTTTTGTTAGATGTCTGGAATACAAACACAAAATCACATCAAGGATTCGTCTACCTTGGTAATCTTCTGGAAAGTTGAGTAATACCACTGGAACATTATAGATGCCTAATGCTATGGTGATTGGGAAGTCCTTAATTAAAAGTGTTTCTTGCTTTCCAAGGCGATCTTTCCCAGGGTAGGAGTGACTGAGGCACTGCTCAGCTGGGCTGTGTGATGGAAAGCTGCACGAGTTCCCTGGTTCTGCATACTCAACATCTTTGCAAAGTGGGAGAAATGGTGTCCCTTTGGATTAGGAGAGGTAACTGGTGACAAAGCTACATGTATCCCAAAACCCAGTTCTTCCTAATTTGTAAGCACTGATACAAAATCTGTCTGGTTCATGTTTGCAACTACTGAATTTTTGCTGTTACACAAGCTGAGGAATCTGCACAGACGTAGCTGAGCTCTAGGCAATCCCCTGTATTGACAAGGCAGAAATGGGGGTGTTGTCTTGCTGTTCTTGTGAAGGGTTACTTCATGAAAGAGTTCTGTAGTGTACACCCAGGGCCCACAGCTGGGAACCGCTGATGTATGTCTCCACAAAGAACACTTTGAATAAACTTGGTTCATCTGTATGATCAGCCCCTTCCACCTACACTGAACAACTGTGTAGCTGTGTGTACCCCAGGGTTTTTCATCATCTCTAATTTGAAATCACAACCCTTTGACTTTTTTTCTCGTTTCCAAATCCCCTTACAAGCTTCTACTTAGACGCTTTTAGCTAACAATTCTTAGTATTAAGAAGAAACCTTGAATTTCTCTTTCTTGTTGCCCTGTGCACCTCTCCCTTTATGGTTAGTATCAATAGCCCAGGCACATCTGATTTTCTCTGAACACTGCTTCTTATGTGATTTTAAAACAAAACCCCAAACAACCCCTTAAACTCTTTTAAATCTCATCACACTCTGTGTTGCACCAGACAGTACAGTGTATTGGCATGTGATATGCTTTAATATAGAGAGTTGATTTATAGTAGGGCAAATGTTTTTGTTCTGTTTTGCTGGCCATCGATTTTTGATCAAGAGTTTGATCTAAAAATGAAGCTGGAAAGGGTTTTTATGCTCAAATAGAAGGGAAAGAAATAAAGGATGCTTAAATGAGAATATAGCACTGGAAATGTGTGCACAGAACTTGTCTTCTGTATTCATAACCTGCAATTACCCTGAAGGGGTTTATTAAAATTCAAAGCATGCTGATCCCAGACTGATTTCAAATGTGAAATGGGGAACTGACTTTGATGTTTATTTATATATAAATATATATATGAAAAATATGCATATACATTTGTGTATGTGTATATACAAATACAAACCCTAAGCATCCAAATGCAGATTGGTCTATGAAGATGCATTCATTTCCACTGCACCCAGTAGAACATCAGACTTGTATTGATAAAGAATCATAAATCTGGAGAGCAAACAAAGATCAGCCAGTAGTTTAATTTTGATAGTCTTTATAGTTTGAGAGTTTATGAAAAATATGCAGATGATTATAGGTGTAATTGATTTATGACTAGTGGAACCTTCCTTATCCTGATAGCTGCAAATGTGCCACAAATTGATGGAGCATAAAAAGCTATCCCATTTTGGGTAAAACCAGGCTCGGGAGATATCTTGGCTATAATGTTGAATTCTGGAAGCTGGAATTTCTGAATGGTGCTGATAAAGTTACCACCCATCTGTAAATAGCTTCAAACCTTGAACGTAGCCTTCTATTTTCTTTCTATACTAAATTCTTCTAAATATGTTGAGGTGTGTCATGGGAAGAGATTTAATCTGAATCTGTTTTAACCATTAAGTGGTATATTGCAGGGAAAAAAGTGTTTAAAAGACCCCATGTATGACCAAATTGGAGAATATGAAATAACACTGGTGATACTCTAAATATTTGCTGCTGCAAAAGTTACCATGCTTCTTTAATAAATCCTGATCACATGCTAAATTCATTCCAAAACCTGTGGTTCCTGTCTCAGAGAAAATATGATTTGAGAGAACTGATACTTTCATTCATATTTACATTTGGATCTTTATTCATTTTAGTTTCACTCTTTGTTTTTCATTTGAAACTTATTGTGTTCAAGGGTAGTGATAGTGCAGGAAAAAAGCTTTAATGAGCTATGTGTTTCAAGAGGTGCTGCTAATAAGTGAGGAAGACAAACAAGTCTTCTGCCAGAAAGTCATGAGGCCTTAACTAGTAGAGTTCTGTTCACTTCTATTTATTACATATGTCTTCCTCAGTGGACTGGCCAGAACCAGAGAATCTGTGGTATTTAAACTTCAGTGCATGGGAAAAGTTCATATCACGTCTCCTGTGGCAGGGATATGTAAAACTCGGCTAGAATGAATCAAGAACTTCTTTATGCTCAGGCTGATGGCATTTCATGCTATAATTTTTTTTAACCCCGTGCTAAAAATTTGGCTGACTCTGAAGAAGAAACTGTGGAATGGGCTAGAGTTTTCCAACTGTAGATTAAAAAGTATCTGCATAGTTGGAAAATGGAAAGGCAAAAAAAAATTAGGAGGCCAGGGTTGTGTGCATGTATTTATAGATATATTATTTACTCCTTTTAAATGTGATCATGGTGAAGAAGATTTGGAAGGCATCCAGTTCTTCTGGTCCTAATCTAGCATCTGTTTTTGTTTTCTGCCTTTTAAATTAAACTTGTGAAGAATCTTTTTGAGATGGGGGTTATATAGCCCCCTTTATGATAATTGCAAAATATTAGTGCAATGTACTTTGTGCCGGAGGATCTGCTGCTTGCAATAGGCTGTACAGATCAAACAAGTTGTTATTAAAAGCAGATTCCTGACTGATAATATCCACCATCTGGGAGCAGTGATTGCAGATACAAAATTGGATTCTCCAGGGGAGGTGGTTGTGCTGCTTGATGTTGAAATAGCCTTTGACAGAATAGGAAGAAGAGCTGTTTACTGCGGATAGAATTCCATGAATTTCTTGCACGAATCCATTAAAACTCTCCATTATATCCTGGGGGCAGTGGGTGATAACTGAGTATTTTCCAAATTCATTTCACATTGCAAACAGGGGAGGGAGTTTAGAAAAACATGTATTTCCCATTCTTATCAGATTTTTGTTGTTATTATCAAGTCCTGGCAGAGCAGGTTAGAACAACCACCCGATTAATGGCATTTTAGCAGATCTTTCTTTGGAGACAGAATCAGATATATTTTTTTCCTTTTAAGTGCCGAGTACTTAAAGCTATCACCAGATGCTGAGCAAATCTTTGTGTGACTTATCCTTGTTTACTAAGGCCACAGAAAGACTTTGCAAAAGAGGATGAGCACTGAGGATTTCAGCATTCCTGCGCTCATGCTGCTAAACCATCATGTTGAACTGCCCTTATGTTTGCTTTGCATTTGGATGACAAACCTCATTGCTAGCAAAACCGAAGACTTTGGTTTGTGTTTCTTAAGCTGCATTTCTATAACTTGTGCAGTTTCAGTGAAGTAGACGTATGGAAAGTCAAACTTTTCCAGAGACAGAAGGTTAATAAAGCTTCCTCTGGGAGAGACCAAAATAGAGCCACAAAGCACAAGCATGTTCTTGGGATTATATCCCTTTGCATGTACAACTCCTATTTTGTCAGTGTTCAGCAGGCTTTTTCTGCCCACACACTCATGGAAAATAGACTTTTTGGAAACTGAGCACATCATCATTCCCCAGTCCTCATCATGACCGTATTAAGATGGCAAGTTGCCCCCTCAAAGGCACGGGGACAGGACACCCAATGCTGCTGTAAACGCTCATGGATTTGCTCCCACCTTGTCCAGCTTCTGTTGAAGACCAAGAGAACGAATATTTAAGACCTGACTAATGATTATTGTTAAACTGTAGCCTCAGCATTTGGCACACAGGACAAACTATGGTGCAAGCAACTGCAGACAAAAGTAATTTTGTCTCAAAATTTATACAGTGGCAGCATTAGTGCTGCAGGTAACTGCTGAATTACTCTGCAGGATGATAGTCCTGAGAACTGCACACAGGACAAGGACAGAAACTGCATCCTGTAGCAGATGTTAACATTCTCCTGAAAAGTGGTCAGATATTACTCTGAGAAACACTGTGTTAAAAACAAAACTTCATAAACCAGCTTCTGGTAGAATGATCTTGGAATAGCACAGGCAAAATGAATTTAGAGAAGCTGGTATAAAACTCTTTTTGTCCAGCTGATGCTGCTGAAGCCAGTAGCACCCCTGTTGGGTGTTCTGAGGAATGCTGTGTGACTCAGTATGGTTTACATCTGTACCCTGGGTTTTGCAAGGCTTCTGGCAGGTCCACATCCCTGAGTTGGCAAGACTCAGCATAAATTGTAAAGAAAAAAGAAATAATGCAGCTTTCTAACATAATCACTGTCTCTTGTTTGCCCTGTTGATACTTTAATGTTTATATGAACTAACTGATGTTATCAAAACACTATGTGTCTCAGAATATGATAATTTTGAGTAAACTATTGGAAATCCAAAGCTATTTGGGATTGGAAGAAGGTGTGTGTGTGTGCACAAGGAAGAGAAGATACTGTTTAAAGGTGATTCAGCTTCTTTAAGAATTCAGAACTCTCTGTATAGGAATTCTGCAGGAGAGATGCAACTCTGAAATATCAAAGTATTCGCTACATTTCAATGAGAAAAAAGAGTTTATAATCGCTATTTGCTTTGCAGACTGGGTGATAGCTGTCACCTCACATAGAATAGTGTCTTCTCACAACTTAATCTTCTTAAAGAATGATTTTTTTTTTCTTCTTTATAAGGATATTTATCAAGAACTTGCCATTTCCAGTGAAGGATTTTTGTTGTAATTTTATTGCTTTTTCATAACTATAGCTATCATAGAATCATAGAATGGCATGGGTTGGAAGGGACCCCAAGGATCACAGAGCTCCAACCCCCCTGCCACAGGCAGGGCCACCAACCTCAGGCCTGGATCTACACAAGGTTGCCCAGGGCCCCATCCAACCTGGCCTTGAACACTTCCAGGGACGGGGCATCCACTACCTCTCTGGGCAGCCTGTTCCAGCCCCTCACCACTCTCTCTATAAAAAAACTTCCCCCTAATATCTAATCTAAACCTTCCTTCCTTTAGTTTTAATCCATTCCCCCTTGTCCTGTCATTGTCTATCCTTTTAAAAAATTGAATCCCCTCCTGCTTATAAGCTCCCTTCAGGGACTGGAAGGCTGCAATGAGGTCCCCCCGCAGCCTTCTCTTCTCCAGACTGACCCAGCCCAGCTCCCTCAGCCTCTCTCTGTAGGGGAGCTGCTCCAGCCCTCTAATCATCTTCGTGGCTCCTCTGACCCCTCTCCAACAGTTCCACATCCTTCTTGTATTGGGGGCCCCAGCTCTGGACACAGGACTCCAGATGGGGCCTCACGAGGGCAGAGTAGAGAGGGACAATCACCTCCCTGTCCCTGCTGCCACCCCTCTGCTGATGGAGCCCAGCTATATATATAAGTATATTCCTTTTCATAATTGTCATAGGCTCTCTTCCCTTTAAGACTACTGCCTGAGGCAGCCCAACATGGGATTTGAAATACCTTGACTTGACTTTTGCTGGGCCACAAATCTCTTGGATTTCCTTCTGCAAATGATCAGTGTCAGGACACAGAGAAAGCAGATGTTCCCCAGTAACATCCAATGTTTAGGCATCCTACTCCCTCTGCCTTGCTGATTTGGGTGCCCTGGTGCTCTTGTGCCATGCATGGAAGTGTTAACTTCTTTAGGATGAGATGTCATCCTCTATAGCTTTGCTGTTTGTAATATCAAATAAAATCTGTAACTGCAGACAAGGATGGTGTACAAAGAGGGAACAATGCCCTTCCTGAGAACTGGAGTGAAATTGGGGTTTCTCAGCAAAACTAGTAGAGATGCTCCCTATTAAAATAGGAATAATTGAAGATGGATGGTTTTGTTAATTGCATAATCAGTAACATAACTGCAGTGTACCCGATTTCCTATTCCATGTTAGAGAAATCACTGTAGCTCTTCACCCCATTAAAAGCAATCTTTGCTGAGCTCATGTCAAGATGATTTGGAGCTATGTGGGGAAAGCAAATCAATCAGTTTACTATTCATGAGTTGAAACTTGCAAAGTCCCAAACGGTCATATAATGTTCTAGAGCAAAATATGTTGCAATAATAGTTCATGTTTTATTGCTTCTTCATGCTAGCAAGGTGCTCGTGTCTCCCTTCAACATAGAAACCTTTGATCTTGTGAAAATAGAGTTCATTTGTTTTGCCTCCCACTGCAGAAGCAATCTGCCAAATGCTCCCTGCCCAAATTCTGATTAACTGTCAGCTCAGCTGCACTCAGTGAGTCTGAGAGGAAGGCAGATCTAAGAGAAAATGCTAGGGCTGGGTTTTCTCCAGTCAGAGTCCAGCAGCCTTGTGTGGTCACAGCAGTTTTAGATGTCACCTACAGATGACTTGGGAGACCTAATATGTAAAAAGAGCGATGTGAGTTGTATGTGCTTTTTTGCCACTCATGTTCTAGCAGGCTGAGCAACTTCTTGCTGCCTTGCTTAGCAGCATTTACCCTCTTCTTCCCTACTCCCATGTGAGTATATGTCACAGTCCTTGATTTATTTTTTTTTCTCTTAAAGAATTGCAGCGTGTAAAATACCTAGCTATACTAGTCTCATGCACACTTGTGATGCGTAGACCACATAGTGGTGTTATGTGAAGTTGGACTTGAAGTACAGAACTATGGTAGAATTTGAAGTAAGAATAGGCAATGTAATGAACAGAGGACTGAAGTGAGCCTGAGGGAGATATTCTCGACCTTCCTCTCCTTCACTCTTGTCCTTGCTAAAACTCTTGTAAGAATGTTATAGTTTCTAAAGATCTGATTATTCTCATGTAGGACCAGTATTTAGCTCAAAAAAATATAGCATGGGGCCATGTGTCCATTGAATATTTACTATTTCCAAATCTTCTCATAGGTGAAAAGTCAAAAGCAGTTTTATCTTTTGTTCCTTGCCATAATGCTATCCAAGAGCATAACCCTTTTAAAAAACATTTGTCTAAAAATTTCAATATCAGTTCAAACAATTGCTGAAAAGTAAATACTGGTTTAGAAAATGTGATGTTAAACCTATACTTGCACACCTCCCAACTCCCCAGTGATTATTAAGACCAACAGCCTGTAGATATTCACCTGGGAAGGCCACTGTTAAAAGACTGGGATTTATATGCCTGTATAGTCAGCTGTAACTATGACAAGCATCTCCACGGGCAGCTTCTCCAAGAGTAACTATATTCAGACAGGAAAATAAAGGCTGATCACTGAGTAAAACCATGTCCTATCTTCTATTCATAGACGTTGAAGGATTTTCAAGGGAAGAGCAGGCTTGTGAGGAGTTATCCATTATTTCATTAAAGCTATGGGAACTTAATATCTCTGAGATTGCTACCTCTTTGTTGACTTTATTATTGCTAGCCAACAGGTTAAGTCGTTATTACAAGGACTGATAGACACACAGGTACAGTAATTGCTTAAGCCTCATTTCATTAGTAAATTAGGCCAAAAATAGAATGGAGAAACCTCTGGCTGGTAAGACTTGCAGATATGTAGTTTTAATTTTCCATGACAAGGCCCATTAGAAACAAATTGCATGCATCAGTGGCTGTCCTTTCCTCAGCACATAATGCTAAAATGCATATGTTTCTAACCCTATTATCTCTGTGTTTCCTAGCTCAAATAAAATATACAGAATTTATAAGCAACAGAGGATGTAATGTTCTGAGCCTGAGACATTCTTCTGTCTTTCTCATTAAAAGCAATACAGAGGCAGGTACACTGGAACTCCCCACAGATGCTCAGACCTTTGCTGTACCTGTTCCTTTGTGGGAAGGCTTCACACAGTAATAAGATAAATCTCCAGAGGGGAAAAATATTCAGCATCTGTGTGCACTTAATTGTTTTTGCAGATCAGCATCTGCAATCTGCTGCTTCTTCCTTGCCTCCCTTGTTATTAAAAATGGTAATAGTCAAGGACTGTGCTTGTCAAAACATTTGTATAAAAATAAAGAAAGCTCTGGAAATACAGATGCTGTGCTGGTTTAGAGCAGTTCTTGTTCAAACTTAATATATATAACTGAAGGTAAAATTATCTTGTGATTGCTTCACATCTTTGCTTTCTTTTGGAATTACTTGTCAAGGCCATAAAGCTTTGCTTAAAAAGAAGTTAGTTGCTTCAAATTCTAGGGTGGGTATAAATGAAATAGCTGAAATTAGCAGTATGCTTCTATACAGACTTAGCTATTTATTGTTGTACTGGAAAGGTAGTTAATGGTATTCTAATTAGCATTGTTATGTAAATGCAGGAAATGACACCTGAAGTGGGAATAATTCTTTAAAATAAAGCATGTTGGGCAAGTTTAGATATCCTCTTATTTAAAGTTTCTATTTTCTGTGGCAGGTTTATAAAAATCTATCCTTTTCTAATTATTATGATGTGAAGCAGTAGCAGGAAAGGGGTTTCAGTCAGAATTTTGCTTCTGAACCAGCTATGGTAAATAAGCTGAAAGATTTGCAGCCCACCTCCCTGAGACTTAGAGAAATCCTTCCTATTCAATGAGTTGGAAACACTGAAAATACTGAAGTCTTTTTGGTTCTGGTTAGCTTGAGGCTGCAGTGGTGTAGATGTGTCTAAACAAGGTGAAAGAGAGATGAATTTCTTTTAAAAGCAATGGTATCAATTTACAGATTTATATTTTGTCTCCTGGTTGTTTATGGTCTTCTACTGCAAGGAAATAACCGATTAAATCAGAAAAAAGTGTAAGGCCTTTAATTAAGAAAAAATAATTTTAAAAAAATCTTCTTAGCTTTCAACAAGATGATGACCATAATAAAAATCAATGCACAGTTGTCAAGTTGTGGTACAGTTATATCATAACTTTTCTTAGGCTCTTGCTGTTCCTTCACTGTCCCTGAATAACAATATGAATATGTTTTTCCTTTAAAATTCAAAGTGTTTTAAAATCCCATATCAGGTCTCTTATCAATACCAATGTCTGTGGTGATTTTGGTTTCAGGTATTTTCTCCCTCTGGTTCCCTGTGTACTTTTATTTCTTTTAATAAGTAAATGAGAAAAACACTTGACACCAAAAAAAAATGAGGGAAGAAAAACATGTCATTAATTGTCACATTTGAAAGTGTATTGTAGATAGAATAGAACAATAATTTTAAAATAACTGAGGTGTAGCAGATATAAAATATTTTGAGGCTTCCTCTGGATATGACTTCAAGACAAAAGTCTAATCTTATTTATGCAAATACTGTCAGCAAAGTACTAGTTTACATCCTGTCCTGTGCCAGGCATACAACAGTGGTAACTTTTAGGCTGTATTATGTGGATGTTTGGGATATTTGAGTACAAAACCCTGAGCTCAACCCCTTGGCACTTGGGGCTGCAGTGTTGCCTTGGCACAGTGAGGCAACAGTGCCTTGCCCAGTTGGGCTGCTGGTTTCACCTACAGCCCATGGTGAGCCTCTCCAAGGCCTGGCTGCTGGCACACACTTCCCTCCCTGACTGGTGTATGGAACAGGCTGGTCCTGCACACACTTCCCTCCCTGACTGGTGTACGGAACTGGTCTGTTGTAGGGGAAACACTAAGAAGAAAGGTGGGAGATTTTGATGGCTCTTCATTTTTCTCTTCCTCTGCAGGTAACACAGCATGGTGCATGTTGTTTCAAATGTAAAATACAGAAATGGTTTGGGGACTTAGTTCTGCTGCTCTTGTCCATAGCAGAAATTTGCAGGTTTTACACACGTTTATTTTCAGATGTTCACTGTGGTATCATCTTCCTTGTTATGATGAAACTACATGAAGGAAATTATGTCACTTCAAGGCAGGCATGTAAACTCTCACTGTCACTGCAAGAACTATGTTTACTTGGTTGTAAAAACTGACTAACTTGTGGCATGTGGGTGAAGCAGTCCCACGCCAGCTTGGACTGGCTGGAAAAGGAGGCAAAGGAGAGCTGAGCTCCCTGCCTCTGGTAAGCTTTTAAAAATAGCAGCTTTAATCTAGAGTGGCTTAAGTTAGGAAGTTTGGTTTTGGTTTTCCTCTTTTTATCTTTTTAATGCTTTTTGATGTTCCCCACAGAGTTCACTTTCCTTTTTCATTTGAGTAAGTCTCTTACAGGGTCACTCTGTGGAACCTCTTTACCGCCATTAAGCGCCTGTGGCAGTGTCCCCACCATGTCCTGTCAGGCACAGTGCTTCCCGGGAAGGGTTTTTTAGCCTCATGGCAGAGCAAAACCCACCCTCTGCCTCTCCCCTCAAAATATCATTTAGAAGGATAGGAGGCCAGTCAGAGTGCTGTGGCCATTTTTCATCAAAACCAGTTTGGAGGCTGGAGGTTTCCAAGGCTTTCCCCAGGGGTGTGGGGAGAGACAGAGGCAGCGGGTACCTCATCACCTCTGGACTATCTCCCTGTTCGCCAATGGCTGAAATTGTTGATGCCTCTTGTATATGCACATAACTGCGCTTTATTTTTTTTTGGTCATTTTTGTTTTTTAATAAGGGGGGAAAAATACCCATGAGGCTGTTGCCTGGCAACTGGTGAGGCTCAGGTGGAGGCTGTGAGGAGCCTGGTGAGGGGTGTAGGTATTGCCAGCCAATGGCGGGCCCCCTCGCGCCAGGCCTGCAGCAGCCATCAGGGCCTCTGGGAGGATGCCTCTCTGGAGAGCCTGCAGATGAAGCTTTTACAGCTTTAAATTAAAAATCTCTGTATATATTCTGGTCTCCTCTGTCCTGCAGAAAGTGCTCATTATTCTCTTCTTTTAAAGGAAACAAAATACTGCTTTGCAAGCTCCTTTCTTCCTTTTATGCAAAATCATGCCTCGATGGAGGGCAGCCCCTTCTGTCCGGGGCCCATTGACATGCGGAGGTTCGGCTTTACAGATTGTATTGATATTTTCCACCAGCCTCTGCAGCTGGGCTTGCTAAAAATATCTTTGGAGATAATTCAGTGAGGAAAAACATGTAACTGTATAGAAGGATTTTATTTATTTTTAAGGTCTGAATTGCTGTTAAATTACATCCCCCTCTCTCTCAATAATATGTGTTATTGAGTGCTCTGTGTAATGCTGTCAAGCATCTGGGTGCTATCAGCTAATGAGTCCTATCCAACTGTGTGTCAGTCTCTTCAGGCTAGGTGGGATGGTGTATTTACTGAAATGGAAATAAAAAAATCTAAGAAAATACAGAAAATTGCCATGACAAGGCTCATTGCTGTCTCGTTAAGAGTTGTACAGTTAGACCTTTCCACACTTGATTACTTTGCAGTCTCTCAAGCAGTTGCGTTCACTGGACTCTTTCCCCTGTTCTGCTGTACTAGTGTGTGTTCTGCTCTTGTGTCCACCCCTAGGGTCTGTAATTAGTAACATTGTTCTTATTGGGAACTGCCTCCCATCCCTCCTTGGTGTGCTCTCGTTGTGAGCTGTCTAAATGTAGGGGTTTTTTTTTCTGTAGTTCATCAGAAACTTGTGCAGAAACACAAGCTTTATTTTTGGCAAAGTTTTAGTGGGGGCAGGGGAAGCTTTGAAATGTTTCTTTTCAGCCAGGACCAGCTGTGACAGATCCTTGGAGGAGGCAATGATAGAAACAGGAGCTCACTGTGGAGAATGCTCTTCTACTGGCTGAGGGGTACAGTGATAACTTTTGGGGGACCTCTCTCTTTTACTTAAACAAAGGACCCCCTGGAAGATGAGTAGATTGAATCTTAGCTTTTCCCCAATTTTTTCTTTTTGCAGTTTGACAGCTTTTCCTCAGATGTCAACTGTGGGATTTGGGGAGGTTTGAAGTCTGACAAATTGTTTTATTTAGTAAATATGAGATGCAATGGTAACCCCATGCCCAAGATCCGGATATTTGCAACCTCTTCCAGTATGATCTATCACCACCTACCAAGATGTACTGCTTGTAATTTGGGGAAAACATGGGTTTTTTTACATTCCACAATATTTGTGATACTTCTGTGTGCCAGTCCTCCTGCTTTCCATATGTTGGAGATCCACATTCCAGTCATAGTGCTGTGCAGAACACGCTGTGTGGACACAGCTCTAAGTCCTTAACTCCAAGGAAATGTCTCCAGTACTGGATTACAAACCACACATGATTGGGTCTTTTGCATTAAATCCTCTCTTCATCTATTGGATTGATTTAATGAAAACATAAGTCTACCTGTTCAGTACAATATCTATATGATTTTGTGTTTTGTTATTGTAGCATTTTGTTGTATCAAATATTCAGACATTTCATCAAAAGACAATGTCTAGCCTCATCTGCTGTTTCATGTAAATAACCAAAGTATGTGAATTATAATTAGATGAAATATTTGGTATGATGGCTTTACCTGAAGATGCATCTTAAGTCATGAGTAGCTGGTTACTTATTTTTTTTTTGTGCTTTGATGAAATACCCAAATAAATAAATTGCTACCTGAGGGATTGATTTAGAAGTAGCAAACAGGCAGAGAGCTTATATTTCCCTCTTGAATTTTAAAGAGAATTGGTGGTAAATGAATAAGTCGGGGAAGTCTCTTGGGGTATATTTTACTGGTGGATTGCAAACACACACAGAGGATTGTGTATTTAGCAGAAGAAAGTGCATATGTTCATTATGAGGGAAATGTATTGCAGTGCAAAGCACAAATTTTGGCTGTAACATGGTTTGTACTCTTGATTACATTGGACAGATATTGTGGCCAAAGGGACTCTTGATTTCAGTGGGAGCAGAACCTGACACGTGAATTGCTTTTTCAGCTTTAAGGAACTAATTCTTCAAGGAGTTCAAAAGCTGAGGTGAGAGCAGGCATATTCATTACAAAAGTCTATTTTTGTGGAGTCCATTAACACAGTTGGAAGACAATGATAATGCTGTTAAATGAGTACACTTGAAAAATGCTTGGGAAAATTGTCTTGTTAACAGGAACCAATGAGCTGGTAACCTGAAATTAGACCAGTGGGACTTATTACACTTTTAGAGATATTTGGAGCTAGAGGCAGAAGGATTAAGATTTTAAGTACAGAGAAATACATATTTTCAAATTCCAGATTAGAGTGAGAAAGTATGATTACATGTGGCTTTTTTAATGTGTCTTAACTTCCAAAAATTATCCCTATTTCTGGAAGACCTCTCACTATGCTGTAATGACATCTTGACATCAAACATTTTGCAGCCAAGCATAAAGGAGTTTTGACACTGTCTGATGTTCATGAGAATATTGCAGGAACCTGCTCATTCTTGTCTCTCCTTTTAACTGTTGAAACAAAGGCTTGGCAGAAGTGGTACCTCTGTGGATGTTATTTCAAGGAAAGGTTTGTTGTTTGCTAGTGGAAAATTCTGCAAGTTTAGGTGCGTGGTGTGGGGGTTTTTTTCAAATGAATTCACAACTACATAGGATCTGAAACTAGTCACTAATACTGCCTGTAAGAGCAACTTAGTGCTTTAGAAAGGCACAGAAATACTGAGGAGAAGTATACTGATTTTATACAAATGTCTCATGAAGGGAAAATCTAATAAATTTGAACTAGCTGAAACTTCTGTCTTCCTATGGAACTGCTTTCCATAAATGAGTGAATGTGACCTGGGTTGGGGGGGAAGCACCAACACAACAGTAATAAATAAATTAATATATCATCCATAGGGTTAGTGATGTGTTCTGACCATATTTCAGCACTGGTTTTGTGAGCAAAGTGGACAATTCCCTTAATTACAGAAAATGTTTGATTTTAAATGAGACCTTCAAAGACACGGAACCTGGATGATCTGTATGCTGGTATGTCATGCTTGAATAATGAAGTTGTGATGTTACATGCTTGCAGCTAATTAATATTATTGGTTTAATCTGATTTGCTTTTAAATAGATAAGAACTCAATTTAAACTACAGATTTTTGTTTAGATTTAAGTAATTTATCATTATTGGGAGAGAGAAGTTGTAAACTCTGATATTCTAAGAATGACAAAATGACAGGAAGTGAGGTTGGATGAATGTTTTATACTAAACTCTGGCTTTAATACCTGGCTGCTCATACCCTACTATTCTAGGAATTACGCTGTTTATTATGCTTATTATCATGTTTTTCCTTAATCTGGTTGGGTAAAGCTGCAGGTCAGTTCTGAGCAGAGCTTCAGACTTCTGTTTAAATTTATAATTTAATTTGTATACATGCAAAGCTTATTAAGCAAAACAACCCCCACCCCCCTATGTATTAAAATCATAATATGATTCTATAAAAGAATTTATGCAAATCCCACTTCCCACCTGAAATACTGGGCACTGTTTGTCAAAACTGTTTTGTTATGTTTTGTTTTTTCTTTCTTAACATAAGCTCTATGCTGCGTCTGTTTTTAATTTATTCTGTTATTTTAAACCACAGTGGGAATCAAAAATCATTTCAAACTGATTAGATGCTGAATTTTTCATTTAAAAAAATCATTTGAAAGGTATGAAAATAGTGATTCTCAAAACAGCAGCAACCCAGGCACCTACCTGAATTTTCAAGCTTGAAATCCGTATGCTCTGGTTTTATTTTCTGTTTTTATAATCTTGCAGCCTTTTTATATAACTATTCATTCAGATTTACCAAACTTTGGAGGGCTCAGTTCTTTGTGAAGGTAGATAGAAGAGTTAAGCTATTCTTTGCTGTACGTAAAGCAGTTTATAACTGAGAAGTGCCCTCTGGAGTGCTGCTCTACCTGCTTTGTTCTTGGAAAAGTGTAACTACTTTAGGGATTCTGTAAGCTTCTAATTTAATTCCTGGATTTTCATTGAAAGTGAATGATGACCAAACCAAAAAATAGGTCAAGCTTTGGGGAACTGTAAACCTAGGTTTGCAAAAGAAATTTCTGTTTTCTTATGTGCATAACTCCTGCTGATCTGCCACAGGATTATGCCCATGTGAAGAGCAAGGCAGAACTGAAGCTCTGAAGCATTTGAGGTTTCCCTTTACTTCAATGAGCGTTTCTGGTGCTCAGCCCACCTTAGAGTCAGGCCTTAAATGTCAGATTTTTTTTGCTCACATTTAAAAAGGTGACTCGTTATGAATGCTTTATTGTATGTTGGGCTGGGAAGGACAGATAATGGAGTCTTGATAACAAAATATCAGAAAGTAGAAGAGATCTCATTATTGCAAGAGTCAGAAAGTTAACATATTTATTAAAGTTCTGATTGTGACAGTCATCCTTGTCTGTAAATGTCAGTGCATTATAAACTTCCATAGCTTCCTTCTTGTTTCTCAGACTCTTGTCAATCACTGCAATTATCACACAAATCAAACGTCACAACATAAACTTTCTTACTTCCTTGCTGCATTCTTATTAAGCTTAACATGTGATAGAATCTGTAATTTGTTTTCCAGAAATATGTGACAACCATTTGCTATCCAACAGGATGTTAGTGACAGCACCAAATTCAAACCCAATGCACTGGTCTAAGTGCTCAGCCACAATAGGTTAATACTTTGTGTAGCTTTATTGCTGGTATTGCACATGGACTGTAATAAAATACTGCAAAAAAGACAGCATATGCAATCTTATATACCTGACCCCAAAAAGATGATGTTAAAGGTGTGTGTGTGTGTGGGAAATGCATGAAAAGTAGTAGCTATATGATAAAAGTTAAAATAGTGGGGGAAGTTTAATGTAAGGACCAGAAAGTTGCCTTTTGGTAGAAGTGTCCGTGACCTCCCAGCTACAGGATTGCAGACGTGTCTGTGTCTCTGTGCACCGTGGGCACATCAGTGTGCTTCATGGAGGAATCTATTCTGCATCATGTTCTGATTTGTATTTTTCTATTCCATATGCAAAATGCCTAACCAGAGCTCTGGTTTAATTAGCCACTTTTGCAGCAGCATGTTTCAAAATAAATCCTTTTGCAGCTGAGTTGAGATTCTAAAGACAAAACATACTGGGGCTTCCCCAGCAGCTTACAGCTGTGAAAACAGATAGGACTCTTGAAGTTCTTCACTGAAATGTTTCCATTGAGCAGATTACTAAATTGATTCTCCCCCTGCCCCCCATTTTAAACTGTCTTTAATGTCTGTGGTGAATAATGCAGCTAGAAACCTAAAATGGGTGAGTTACACAGAACCAGGACCCCCAGGTCCTTCTCCACAGAACCAGGACCCCCAGGTTCTTCTCCACAGAGAAGTGCAGGTCATCCCCCAGCCTGTACTGATTCAAGCAGTTATTCCTCCCCAGGTGCAAGACTCTACACTTGCTTTTATTAAACCTCATCTGGTTTCTCCCTGCCCAGCTCTCCAGCCTGTCCAGGTCTCGCTGGATGGCAGCGCAGTGTTCCTGCGTGCCAGCCACCCCTCCCAGCTTTGTATCATCGGCACTTGCTGAGGGTGGATGCTATTCCCTCATCAGGGTCGTTGATGAAGATATTAAACAGGACTGGACCCAACACCGAGCCCTGGGAACACCGCTGGTAACAGGCCTCCAGTCAGATTTTGTTCCACCGATCACAACCCTCTGAGCCCGGTCCAACAGCCACTTCTCAACACACCTCACTGTCCACTCATCTATCCCATGATCTCTTAGCTTTTCTATCAGGATGTCATGGGAGACAGTATCGAAAGCCTTGCTGAAGTCAAGGTAGATGACATCCACTGCTCTCCCTCCATCCACCCAGCCGGTTATGAGATCATAGAAGGCTATGAGATTGGTCGAGCACGATCTACAATAGTCTAATATCTAAATTCCTAATGTTGCACAGTTGAAATCAATGGGGACTTAGGTATTTACTCTAGCAAACATAAGATCAAACCCTAAAGGAGGCCAGTCTGTTGCTGCTGAAGCTATTCAGTACATCCTATCTATCTTTTGAAAGTACATATATAGAGGTTAGCAGACTTGAAGTTTTGTTGCTTATGGTTTCTCTGTTGTTTAACACAATATATGACGTATTTGCACCAATAGCTCCCAGATCCTTTTCCGTTCTTTATGATTTCTAAGCTTCAAAACAGAAATAAACCTTCAGGATAATAATAAAGTCATTAAGTTACTCCTTCATTTTAATATTTGTTTAGGATATGAAAGGTTTGATGCTTTTCATAAATCAGTTTCCCAGGAAATGAGTCCTTCAGTTCTTATTGTGGCAAAATCCAACTGGGAAGGATTTCTTGAACTGGTGGTGTATACTTCTGTTCAGAGCTTGCTTTATGTATATCCCAAATGACAATGTTCATCAATCTTGTTATAAATTATTTGAACAAAGTCTTAACAGACAAATCCTGTCCACTGTCACTTGTGATCTTAGTTGTGTGAGGTCCTTTGGAGCAATTTCTTCCTTTGTCTTTGTGTAATGTTTGTTTCAGACTGGCTAAATGAAGTAAATAAAGAAGTGGTGGGTTTGGTTTTATTTCAAACTCTGTAGTTGATGGTATTCTAAATTTAAATGTGTGTAACAAAGACCAATTTTCATGTAACAGTCTTTAAAAGTTATTAAGCATTTGATTAGATGTGCAACTTGATTAAGGAAAGATAATTTTTTTTAATCAAGAACATGAATTGTGAAATACTTTGTCCTAAGCAATGGAATATATTTTCCTAAAAATTAGGTAGCATGAATAACTGTTTAATTGGCTTTCCTCTTTTATAAGAATGGGGCAACCTGGAAGGCAGTCGCTTCTTATAGATTTTCCTGCTAATGACAATATCCCTCTTCCTCATTATTCAGGCATTCAACATCTTGTTCTGGATGGCATGGTTGCTTTCCTTTGCTGCTTATGATATGGCAGCCTTTCAATTTCTGATTTAACTTTTTGAATTTTCCCTCTCTCCTTCTTGTTTTGAGCACAACATACCTCAAAATATGTGATACAGAAATATATGGTTTCCTTGACACAGTTATACACTGAATAGCCCCAAAGGTGGGAACGGAAGTTAGCAAATCACTGAGAAAAGGAATAAGAAACTATAAAGAAACAAACTGAAAAGGGGTAAAGGAGGTTTTAGAGGAGAACACCCAGCTTTACCAGCTGTGACATTGTGCCTTCACTGAAGCAAGTAGCAGAAATTCCTTGGTCATCTGTGGGATAGGAATTTCATCCTTGAGTTTTAATCTCCCTTAGACTGGTGTGTGATGAGAATTAGCAGAAATTCATTCATGAAGATGACTTCAAGTTCTTCTTGTGTTCCTGCAATTCCTTGGTAACATCATTGTTGTACACTAACATGTAAATATTGGGTGTCTGTGCATACATTTATAGAGAATGACTGCATGTACTTATGTATTTATGAGAAGGATTATACTAACTACAGTGTGTCTGTCTGAGTTGCTCACTGGCAGCTCACAGTTGGGGTGGGTGTTTTAGAGACAGACCCCAAACACTCTGGTGTGCCTTTAGGGAAAAGTGGAAGTAGGTTTTGGAGCAGGTATTGTGTGTTCCCTGTCTCTGCAGCTCAGTACTGTCACTCCTCTGGCATGAATTGTAGAGGAACCTAGGTGTATGCCAGAGCTACATATAGAAAACCAGGCAGTTTTTAGTAGCTTATGCTATGAATATCCCATTCCCAACATGTTTCTCTTCGTTCCCCAGACACCCATGCTGCGTGGCTCAGAGCAATGACACTGAGGGTCCCATATGAATGTATGTTTATTCATTCTTTGGTATAAGGCTGCTAAATCTTGGAGTAGGCAAATTCAGTTGCCAATTACCAAAATTAGCTCTGCAGTGTAAAATATACCCCAACAACAAGCCGTGCTCCTCATGCATGATTAGGTAATTAAGTCTGTTCCATTCCTGTAAATTAAAAGGAGACCATATTTTAGTGAGCTTGATAGAAAGTGAGATATAAAGTTGGGATATCTGTTGTTTAAAAACGCTTTCCCCTCTCAGATAATTCCCCCCCCTTTTTTATAGCGCCTTTGTACTATATCACTGATCACAGTTGCCAAAGATGACAAAAAAAAGGTGCCCTGGACCCACAAGTTTGTGTGCATGATGAATATCTGTCAAAATGCAGGTCACTATAATATTAAGTATATTCTGTGTCATGTTGAGTAACTAAACCAGTACAGTTTAATTAATTGTGAATTATTATTTTGCCAACATCTTGGGCTTTTAAAAAGTGTAATCTGCATCTTATTTGTCTTTCTCAATGTAATCAGCAGTCAGATTCTCTGCTTTGTCATTCACCTGTACAATAAAATCAATGAAGACTGACAGCTTTTCACATCCAGTTGGTGACAATTAACTTAAATCTTTTGCTGATGACTTTGTAGTCTAAATCACTCTTACAATAGATGTTTTATCTTGTCCAAATCAGGAAAATGGTGGATAAAGAGTTTGACTTAATAATGACAAAATTAGACAGTTTATATAATCTCTGAATAAATCTGAATTGTAGTGGTAGTACAGGTATTCTGTGACAGACATCACAACAGCACTGGTATATCTCATGGTCAGGATGTCACCATGATGAAACATGGTATGATTACAATATACTGTGGCTGATAAGGCTATAATTAATGCCACCTGAATACTGATACAATGTCACAATAAATCTGCCAATGAGTAGGTTCCTCCAAACGGGTGTCTGCCTTACTCTTCATGCCAAGCTTCACTAATCATCCTTACTGGTTCCCCAGTGTATCGTTTTCTTGCACACTGTAATTTCCTGCATTAAAGTAGCACATCTGAGGGCTGCTATAGTCTAGCCTGTGCTGGCATTTTCATTACAGAGCCCATTTCTCACAGACTTGCAACTCTGCTGTAAAAAAGGACAGTGCCATAGGCAGACAGCTGGCCATTGAGATCTTCAGTCTGTCTGTTCTCAGCCCAACCATGCAAATGGGTAGAGCCTTTGACCCTTTATGTACTAGTGAGTTTGTGTTACCTTCAAGGGGAAAGGAGTGGCACCTGGGTGTTTGAGGGGAGGTCCTGAGATTTTTGATATATATTTTTTTATATATTCTGCCCCCCCCGCCCTTGGCTTCTTTGGTTCTTATACAGGCAAATGTATAGCAGAGTTGATGGAAATAAATAGGAAGTGCCATTCTAAGAAATTATCATCTTTACTTGGTGACACAAATGACAGCAGTGTGCAAGACTCATTTAGTTAATTTTGTGTTATGACAGGAGGTCTTTGGGTTTTGCTTTAAATTCTAAAACACTGGAGTAGTAATGTCAGTGGCTGCAGAAAGATCTACGTTTGCTTTATCAAATTCTGGTTGTTGTGCCCTGCTTGCTTGCTTTTAGTTCTTATTGTCTGTCTACAAGCCTGAGTAGAGCTGTGATGTCTCTGTTCTTGATGAACCATCTGGAAACTGTGAAATTTTGAGAATCTGGAAGTATTGGAAGGATTTATTGTCTGTAATTGATCATGCTGCTAGACCTTATGCCACTGTGCAACTGATTAATAATCCATTGAATCAGGTTGTTACTCTGTAATTCTGGATTATTTACACCTAAAATAACAAAATGGTGTTTTAAGAGGCTCAAGTGATTCTTGGAAAGGTGGCATCATCTAACTCACAGTGGCTGACTCACCAGAAATGTATCATACTGATGCACCAAATGGGTTAAAGGGACATGGGTAGTCTCAAATGCTGCCAAAATAGACTTAGATGTGTCTTTCATGGTTTCTCTCATCCACTGGTATGGATATAATTTTAAATTATTTTCTTATATAGTTCAATGAATTGAAGTCAGATTTCCTATTAGAGAATATCAAGCAATCAAGCAACCCTGTTCACAATCAGTCTCTTCTAAGCCAATACACAGCTTTTTTTTTCTCTCTTTTTTTTTTCTCTCCTTCCCTCTGGGTTATTTTTTTTTTCTTCTGTAAGTTAAACAAAATGTTAAGTGTTTTGAGAAGAGGCTTGAACAGACCCTTTTGATAAATGATTCTGACCTTGTCACTTACTTTAAAAACAGGCTCTACATCCAGACCATATTCTTGTTCCATTTCACTGAGGATGTTCTCAATTTGCAGGCTGGGCATATGTTTGTTTTAAGATTTTTCCAGCAAATTGAAAAGCTGTATGGAAATAACTGCCTGTGGAGGAAGAAGACCTAAGAAGGAAAAATAAGAAAAGGAGGGGAGGGCAGAGGGTAAATACCCTCAGGAAAGTGGACCAAGGCTGTAGACACATCTAAGAACAGCAGTGGCTTTTTATTTTTACTTGCAAATAGTATGCTAATGATTCTGTAGTAGAATACCATACACATATATATACACACATCCCTTCTTGTGTGTATATACACGTTTGTGTGGTGACTTCCAGCTTTAGAGCAAGATGCAGCTTCCTTAAAGTTGGTTAACAAACCAACCAATGCCCCACCCCCCAAAAAACCCCCCCAAAACAACCCCACAAAGCCTCTACAAAGTGCTACCATCTAATAATATTCTCTATTTAAAAAGCTGTTGTGTGCTTATATCTTCCCCCATACATTTTTTTTTTCTTTTCCCCAAATTGGAATTCTTTCTTTTCCTGGAGAGGTAAGGGACAATGTGCTCACCGTATACTTTCTGCAAACTGTTTGTACTCTGAATGTTGAGCTGTTTTTCTTACAAACAGCTGCAATATAACTTTAAATGTGCTAATTGTATTTTGGCTATATGCCTCGAAGTGAAATGACACACTTCCAAAATACACGGTTTCCATAACTGCACAAACAAGTTGTTTTTATAGTCCATTTCCAACATGATTTGCCATCCAATACATCATCTGTCAATGTGGCTGTGACAGCATTTAATGAAGAACATCAAAGGGGTAAAATTTTAGGCTTTCCAGACTTTTCCAGGGTTCCTTCTTTTTTCTAATCTTTTAAATTTATAGATCATTTTGTGCTGAAGGGTTTACTTGCTTCTATGTGCTATAGTCTTGTTATCATGGTGTTGACCTCAGCACACTTATTTATTTTCCTCAGACTTAGTGAACTACTATATGTGCTATTCAATAGCTGTCAAATACAATAGGATCTGATTGATGAAGGAAGAACTGCCTATAAGATCCTAGTCCTAAAGAGTGTCTTCAGTGATTTAAAGGGCACTTAAAACTAGGAACAAGTCTTAAATAAGTGTTCTGGAGCCTTAAGCAATTGATAAGAAGAAGCAGTTGTGCTTGGTAAAGAGCTAACATTATTAAGCTTTGTCACTTTTTTCCAGTTTGCATCTGCCTCCATCTCTGATCCCCAAATTTGGATTTCAGAGTAAAACAGATTGTCAGCTGAACGAAAAATGTGATATTTTGTTTGGTTTGTGGTGGGTGTTTTTTTCTTTTTTCTTTTTTTCCTGTAATTGCTATTACTGCTCTATGAAAAGAGATGATAAATCAACTTGAGCTGAAATAGGAGTAGTTCACTTTACCTGCAGCTGCTGCCATAGTCAAGGAAAAAAAAAAGTTTAAAAACTAGTAAACTACTTTGAACAACTCTGTATTGCTTTTGATGCCTAAAACATTTGAAATCATGTAGTGATCACCATTTCAGGACAAAACTGTGAGAAAGGCTTTAAAATAGTGCCAAAAGGAGTACTGTAGTGTTGTCAGGATTTTCCTTTTTCTAAAAATTATATATTCAGATGTGCCCTCTGGAGTTAGATTTTGTTGTTAATGCAGTCTTTTTAACCTTAAAGTATATCTGTCCTGTACATTAGCACTGTATTAATGTACAGTACAAGTATTAATGTGTGCAGCAAGTGTAAAGATAATTATCTGTATTAAGTATGCATATAGGTAGGCAGAAGTCTGGGTCAATTACCATGTTCAGAATGGTTAGCAGAGTCCATTAACACTCAGGGTGATTCAACAAACTATTTTTAACTTGTACATCTTTTCAATTAATTGGTGCAGAGCCAGAAGGGCTTGAGAGGCATCACTAAAGAGCGCTTCCTTTGAAGATGTGTACAGTGCTGTCCTGATCCCCTGTTATTGGGAAGGCTGTCAGCATTGAGTAAAACTTACACTCCTTAAGAAGATTTTTTTATTAAGGAGCTTAAAGCAGATGCTTTCTGACTCTTTAGGAGCATTAGAAGACTGCTAGTATTGCTACCACTTGCAAGTAAAATGGTAATTTCATTTGGGTGTTGCAAAACTTTTTCTCTGCCCTGTCTGGATCTTTATTCCTGGTTGTAAAACTGACCAGAATGTTGAAGAGATGGGAAGTCCTCATCTGAATGAACGAATGGCCATTTTAAATCACCCTTTAAAAAAACATATTAGTTGTGATTAAGGATGCTCCAAAGAACTTTAAGTCACCTGGTTAGAACTTTAGAGGTGATTACCACCAGTATTCATTATTTCTCAAGCTTCCTGTATTGATTTATGAAGAATGAATCAAATCTTTCTTTTTTTTGGGTGGTATGAGATGGGTTGGCTTGGATTTCTTCAATGAATAAACATATTATGAAAGCTTTGTGAGTAGAGAAAGGTTAATTTAAATTCTGTGACTGGTTTTCATGTTGCTCACTGACCAAAACATCTAGCCTAGCCTGAGCCTAGAAATCTGAAGGGTCTTTCTGAATCCAGCTTCTGGTGACATTTTGTTCTGTAGCTAAATTATAACTTAAGTCCCTATTATAATTAGTGTAATTTGATTTTAAGAATATTGAACCATTAGAAATGCTCTAACAGCTTAGAAGATTATGTAGTGTATAAGCCAGCTGGCAAAACCTGAAAATAGAATATCTGTTGTGATGGTCTCAGAAACAACCAAGTCCCCCTCTTGTATTTTGGTGGTTTCTTAGGATTTGAGTTCCCTCACAATAAAGTGCACAAGCCATTTTAATGGAAACATGTTTACCTTGGGAAATGTTTTTATTTTCTTTCCATGTTGACATTTTGAATATTTGAGATGAGAAAACTTTCAACAAGTGGGGTGCATTCCCCTTGTGTGTGTGTGTGTGTGTCTGTATATTTATTTTTTTCCTGAAGGTACCTTTGTGATGGGACCCTGAGTTGTTTGATGTGCTGTGATCTATTCGGCTTTTCTCTGTTGGGCAGACCTGGCAGAGCCAGCGTGACTGAGACTCACTTGAATTTGTGAATGAAAGGAAATCTTATATCACAAAAATGCAGCCAAGCTGGGTAGTTGTGTTCAGCTCAGTGCAGGCACTTGGCAAGCAGATTTTTTGCTCAGTGGTTCAGCTTGTTCAGGTTTTACTCGTGGCCCTGTCTCCTCATTTGCAGAAGCAATTCCTCTGAAGTCAATAATGTTCCTAGTGTGCGTGTTTCCTTATTTTATGAAGAAGTAAATTCTCAGTTCATTCTGCTGCAAGAATAAAACATTTGCTTATTTATTTGAATATGTGGGAGGGCTGGCATTGTTGCTGCTGTGTATTTATTTTATTCACATGAATTCCTCTGTAAATTATATGTGCGAGTCTGGTTATTTGTCAGTTGTAATCCAGGCAGGTCATGAGCTGCTTTTGTCTTATGGTCATGCACAATCAATAATAGAGTAAGCAACTCCTGACGATTATTAACTGAAACTTGGCATCTTTCTGTTGGCAAATTGCTTGTGAACAGATGGCAAAATTTTAAGATTTAGTCAAACATCAAAGTTTTTCCTATTCTGCCACCTGAAACAATCGGATCTGAAGCCAGTTGAGTAACTGTAAATTTACTGCCAATGTGTGGTGGAATAATTTATGCTTTTCAGTCTTCTAGATGGCTTGAATGCATAAGTAATACCAACTTCTACAGCAAAGGAAGATTTTCTGAGAGTTATAGTTTGCTAGTTGTTACCTTTGTGTCTTTGTGTTAGTGTTAGTTCAATCTATTTAATGAACTTTGATTCCCATGCTTTTCATTTATAGTCTGATCTAACTCCCACTGAGTTAAAAAGCCATTATCTTTAAAGAAAAAAGCATTTATTTACATTCTTTAGGGGGTATACGCGTTGAGTCTGTGAGGATGTGTGATGGACAGTTAGGGGGGGCTAAAACACCCTGTGTCCTAGTAATCCTGTCCTGAGATATGTATTTTTTAATATTTCTTGAAGTGAAATATATTAAGAAACACTTTATGAGCAGGATTAAAATAACCAAAGGTCTTAATGTAAAAGTAAATATTTTATAATATTCTGTAAATTGTTGCATATTAACCATATTCTTTTTCCGTGTATTTCTAGCATCATTTGTTGGTTTTCACACACTGGTTTCTTTGTACACTGTCAAACTGGTGCTCAGGAATACAAGTGATACACACAGACATCCTCTGCTATGTGATATTTTGAGAATTTTGAGGAAGAGGTTTAGATTGAGAAGCAAATGCAGCGCTGGCAGAGGTGGCGTGTTGCATGAAAGCCATTGCAAGGTGTTGTGGATAAATTGACAGCAGGACCTGGCATCTGCCTGAGCTCTTTCACTCAAGGCAGAAGCCAATGCTCTGTGAAATTCTTCAGTGAGATAATATTAATTGCCATTGCTAAGTATCTTTGTGTGGTTTTGGTGGGTGTGTGGTTTTTTTTTTTAAACTTATTTATAGATGAGGAAGTTAGAAAGAAAGAAAACTCCTGAGGAAAGTAGTGCTGTTGTATATTCAAGGGAGAAATAGTTTCAAATACAAACTGCTTTGTGCACACTGTGTACACTTTTGCATTTACATAGAATTTTATCAAAGATTATTGCTTCCATTGCTGACTTGTCATTGAGTATGGGGCCTTCTATAAGATTATTGAAAACCACCTGTAGTCATTGAGGCAAAAATAATAATACATATGACAGGTTGATTTAGATGAGACTAAACTTGGAACTGAAGGCTGTATTAGTAAACTAAGAGACTGTTTCAGTGCTGAAGGGAAACCCAACATAGGGGTGTCAAGTGAGAATTACATAAAGAACTAATGATGTGTGTTTACATTCTCTCTTGTTCTTCTGTGGACTTTGAAGAATTTCAATCTTTTAAAATTCTAGGATACATATCTGCCTGCATGATAAACTTCTGATTATCTAATCCAATTTGTATGGTAAGAGGGTAATTTCTTTATCCTCTGCATTGCAGTTCTTGTCTGTGATTTAGTAATTCCCTGTGGAGGACAGGTTCTCTCTTACAGGGTGCTTAAATCTGATTCTAATCTAATGTAAAATCTGAAAGAACTAGGAAGCTTATAAAAATAATGCTTTAACACTAGAGATAACTCTATGGATTATTTTAAAGCAAATTCTAAACAAATTGTTTTCTGCAAGAGAATAATATAATAAACATGGCATTAATGATCTTCATAAATTGTAATTTATGAGGTCTTGATTGTTGTATTTCAGATGATACTCACTGTGTACAGGAAGGTTGTATGCAAGTGGATTAGCTGATGGCATGCTCTGCAACATCCAGAAACAGTTCTGTGATTTGATTTTCGAAGGAAAATTGTGAAATAAGGACAGGGGATCAGGAGGCTGAGGAAATGGAGACATGATTTGGCCTGTGGAGCATCCTGGCCAAGAGACATGACTTGGCCTAGGAATCTGGGTTTGGGGGGAGAATACGGAGCAGTAAGACAGGATGAATGTGAGACCCATGTTGAAAAGATGAGGTGTGGGGGGAGACAGCTGTGGTAACAGTCTTGCAAAATTGAAGCTGTGTGTTTTGGGGAGCTTTAGGACGTGCTTATTTTTCTTTTTGTGGAACTATCTTAAAGACAATTTGGATCCGTGTGTCCAAGTCTTACTTGGGATGCTACTCTCTCACAGGTGGTGAGTACAGTCATAAGCCAGCATACTTCCAGACGGGTATTTAGAGCCTCTAGTGAGCACACAATACTGCTGCTCTGTTTAGCAGTGTTCACTTTCCTTATGAGCAAATACACATTTTCAGCTCTCACTTTCCTCTTCCCATGCCTCTCATCAATTATGCCACTTGTAGATTGTACAAGATTTATCTACTGGTTCTATGAAGGCACCTTCAGCTCTGCTGCTGATAATGCAGAAGCATCTGAGTATCTCTTCTGTGAAAATATATGTGTGTGCCTTTGAGTGGGGAGGAGGGGAGAAAATGTTAGGGGAAAAAGTGATAAAATGAATCTATTTTTCTGTGAACTCTAGAGGTTATACAAATGGTCGTAGTAAACTACATATATCAGGTATATCTTGTGTGCAGGGAGTTTTATAAAGTTCCAATTATGTGTTTTAAATATAATTACATAAAATAAACCACAGAACAAAAAATGGAAAAAATAACACTTTTCAAGTCTTAAAAGCAATTCAGAGTCCATGTTGAAAACTGTAATAACTTCCTGAAACTACCCATCTAGCTCTCAAATCCTGTAAGGGCTTTCAGAGAGGTGATTGAAACACACTGTGGAAGAGTCATTCCAGCATTTAATGTTTTAGACAAGATCATGTTTTCAAGTGTTTAGAAGCTCTTCTGAAAGAGTAGTGGAGCGGGAAGGCAACTGCAGTCTGATAATGTTGTAGGTCTTTCTGGGCCTGTAACTAACATTTTTCTTGCCCTGCTGTACCTCCTGGTGCCTTTCTGTTCCTCAGCTCTGCTTCCAGTAACACAGCTAGCTATTTGTCTCCAAATGGGCAGACTGTAGTGGCAAAGTAAGCTTGCTAGTGTGTAACCTGGACATGCTTAGCACATACTTCTCTGTTGTCTTTCTATTACTAGGTGTATGCTGTAGGTGAAGGAAACAGTAGAAAGAGCTTAAAAGCAAAGCTATTCAAATTGCAAAAAGACGTTTATAATTGCATTTAAAGGTCTTTCCCTGCACAGCAGGGACTATAAACTTTTCCTGGAAAAGAGGTAGCTCTGTCTTAGGCACTGCTTTGAAATGCTATAAAAGGTCATGACTTCTGATAGTAAAGTCAAGAAAAAACAGGTGACTTTCTGTCTGTAAGTGACTTGGTACTTACAGGAAGGCTTTGATTTCAGAAGCTTGGAGCACCTTACATATAATAAAACCTCATCACCTTGCTGTGATACAGCTGTATGGCATTCTCCCCATTGAAAAGATAGATGTTCCCCAGTGGAACAAACCCAAGTACTTGATGCAGTGGGTTTCAGAGTACAACAGTGCTGAGAAACTTGCAAAATAGGAAATTCTTCAGAGGTTTTGACATTTTCCAAGAAGTCTCTAGATTTTTCTTTTTATCTATTTTTATCTTACACCACATCTGCCCTCCCCCAGTATGTTCTAGACATAGTCTAGTTTGCCAGTGGTCTTTGGTTAGCAGGAAAGGGGGTCAGGGAAGAATCATGTAATATTTAAAATATTCTGTCTCTTCAGTTTGTTTCACACTGATAGCTGGGTGCCAAGTGGCACTAAGATGCCCCTGAAATGGTACTTGAGGCATCTTTGGTAGTTGCAGAAGGAAATGTAATAACACTCCAAAGGATATAATAGAATAGGACTGAATAGATTTCCCCCCCCCTTTTCCTAGCATTTGTAGATCTCAAAGATTCTGCTACTGGGGATTCCTTATAGGTCTTAAGCATCCAGTGTTTTAGTTAGGTGCCACTGCTCAGCCTGTCTTATTTTGTCTGTTTATGTCAATGCAGATTCTGCTGTTATTTCAGTCTGAATACCTGAGGAAGAACTAAACGCTTAGCAGCAGTCCAAAATGAGTACTCTGCTCCATTTAATCCCATCAGACAGCCATCATAATTGAACAAATGAGTGTATGTACTGTTTCTGTCAAATTCCTAAAGCTGTAGTTTCACTAATGCTGTAAGCTACTGAAGGTGGCACTTCTGCTGCTGGGCTCACTTTGCCCCATCCTTTGTGCCAGCACAGACATCTACTTAGGGATCCAGGTTAAAACTAAATGTGTGTTTTCAATGGGCATGTTTTAATTTGGCTTCCTGATCTTACATGTATCTGAAGAGGCATTTGCAAAACAAGGTTCTGAGGCAAGACCAAACAGTCTGGGGGTGACTGAAAAAAGGCTGTGGTCCAAGTTAAAAACTGCTTTGAACCTCAGTGTTTTGTTTCCAAAGTCATTGGCTTAAAACCAGAGGAGCTGCAACGGGCCAGATCTGTCCTGTAGCTACAGTGATAACTTGTGTACAGGAGCAGAGTGAAAAAGATTTGTCTTGAACTACCAAAACACTGCTTACATATATTGACTTGAAATCTAATCTGCATGTTCTTTGTAAAACAACACCTCTGAAAATTCTTATTGCATACAGTAGAAAACTAGGCTTTGAATTATTCCTAAACATTTAAATTCCTCTTTGCATCAATATATATTTTAGTTGTCTTGCTGTATAAAGTACTTTATAAATTAATTGCCTTATTAAAGTATGCAGATTTATATAAGTTTATTGTCTTGTTGTACCTGGTTTTGCTCATAAACAACACTAAGCACACTGATTTAGAAATGCTGCAGATAACTTATCAAGTAGGAATGCAGCTATGTGTTTTTGTGGGACCTGTTTGGATCATAGCAGTGCAGTAGCTCATTTAAATACATTACTACAGCACTATCAGACTCATGTGGTGGTTGGGAGTTCTTCTTGCAGCTCATGTCTGTCTTTCCCTGTATGTGCTAAATGTAACTCCGGCTGCTTAGGATGAAACTAAAAAGAGGTAGGTAATGTATAAGCATATGTTCCTTAAATGATGATCACAGACCATAGGTTGGCAATCAGTTTTCTGCACCAATGCAATTGTTTTGAAGCCAGATGGCTATCAAAAACCCTAGCAAATCTTAACACTCTCTAGAAAACGATCACACCGTGTATTTAAGAAGAGAAAAATGTTGTAGGGGGTATCTCTGTTTGTGTAGTTGAAGATGTGTCATGTTTCTGTGTGAAGACTCTAACGTGGCCATACTGAGATGTAGGTGCAGTACCCCATCCACCTTGGTGTGGTAATTTATGCAGAACTGTTGTGTTGCACTGCTTGGTATTCTCTGTTCATTTAGACCGTGGGCTGAACAAAGGCAGGTTTGGTACTGCTCAAAGGAGCTTTATGTTGATCTTAGAACACTCAGGTTTTCATTCTTCTATTCTCCTGTGATTCTGGGTACAATCACATTTGTATAAATGACTACGTGTAACAAAGATAGTACGGAAGTCAGTACAAAAAGTACTTTATTAGCTTTTGGAACAGCTGAATGTCAGTTTAATATGTACTGAGGTATTACTGCCTTGCAGCAAACCAGAGAAAACTCTATATAGCCAATTGCTGTGGTTACTGCACAGGGTTTTCTGTTTAGTTAATAAAATGCATTGATATATTCATGTGCATCTTGTAAATGCTAGAGCAATATCAAATTCCCTCTTAGGAATATATCTTAAGGATGTTGCAGAGTCACAAGACTTAATTTGACAATATTTTGCTGTTTGAGAACCCTGTATGACACAATCTATGAATGTCAAGTGAAAAAGGATTGCAATGCTGAAACGAAGCAGGATTCAAAAGTAAAAATTTTTTTGTGGTAATGTCTAGAAGCATCTGTGACATTTAAGAGCTGTTTGCTTTTTTTTTTTTTTGTTTAGGGACCAGAAGTCTTCCATTCTTGTTAAGTAGCTGTTTCTTACTGTGAGGGATTCTCTTCTAAAGTAGCTAATTCAGTAATACTGCACAGTATGAAGCACAGTGTATCTTCTCCAATTACTTCTTTTGAGTATCAGATACATCTATTTTCCATTTATTACGTCTTGGGTTTGATCTTGCTGGCCAGTATGAGTTCTATAAAACCAGTGTGATGTGAAGTGATGCCCCATGTGAAACTTGAAGTTCTGAGAACACTTGCTTAGTGACTCCTTTGTTCTCATACATAAATACAGTCGAATGCCATATGATGGTAGGAACACAGTGATGACACATGCATTGGCAACCGTAATTCCAGGGCATAGCTTAATGTTTTAAATCAAGGAGGGGTTTTTAAGTCCCTGCTATACTGAATATAACCATGTTTATATTACTGGCTCTTAGAAAATTCAGAATTGTTAAAGCTGTCACCAAATACTACTCAGTTTTGACTGCAGTAGCAAAAATATTTATACTTACTGTTTACACAGTAGACAGTGTTTATACAGATCCCAAAGCAACAGTCACCTGTCTCTCTTAGGTTGCTACTCATCTAAATGTTATGTGAACGAAGTATTTTTTTCCTAGCTTTTTAATTATTTGAAAGAACCTCTGTGTCTTTTCCCTCTTACATTCTCCTCTAAGTAACTGATAAACATTTACTTTTTTGTTACAAGTAAGATTTTAATCTTCAGTGGAAACTTTGAGGAGGTGACCTCCCCTGTTTTAACTGAAGGAATTGGGGACTGCAACTTCTTGACATTGCATTGGCTGCAAGCCCTTAAAATTAAAAATAGATAAATATTGCTTATATGTCTAGAGATCTGTTATGGTGGGGAAGAGTAAAGGTGCTCAGCTCTACTCAGAAAGAGTGTGCAGTAAGGAACCTCTGGGTAGCACTGTGTCTGCAGCAGGATGTTTGATGTTTTAGTGTCATCTAGGTGCATGCCTGAGTGTATGCAGAGGGACATAAAGTAGCTGCTGGGGGGATGACTTGGTACTTCCAGCTTTACTGTGGGTTTTCTGGCTAATATAAATGAAGTGATAAACCATGTTGAGCAAGTGATTTATAGCAGGTTGGAGTCCAGCAAGGTGATTATATCTAGCACTTGAGGGAAGTAGAGGGTATGGAAATAAATGTGTCAGAAATATAATTAAATGCTTTGTGCTGCTGCCGATAGATGTATAATTACAAACACCACCAACATCCCTTACCTACAGGGAGGGAACAATGAACAAGGGCTACAATTGTGAACCTACTTCTTGCTATATAGGAATTCCCCAGCTTTTCTCTTACCTCACAATCTTGTTGGCTTTTTTAATTGAAAGGGAATAACAAAGGGTTTCCTCTACCACAAATACAAAGTAGATTCATTCAAGCCTATATGATGTTTTTCATAAAACAGTAAACAAATGAAAACATCACCAATCCAAAACCAAGCTGTCAGCTGTGCTGAAGATGTAAGTTAATGTCTGTTATTTGCTCTGGGATTATTTGCCATGGCTTTACTCTGAGAAGTGATTTTGATACTAAACTTGAACAGCTATCCTTGTTGAATGCAAGTGAGAAGTGACACTGTTCTTTTGAATGCTGAATTAGCTGGAAGTACTCTGGAAGTCCAGTCCTTCAGCTCAGAAATAATTGAATGATCTTATTCCAAGGTCGGGTTTTTTTATACATTAAAAATTTTGGTTGTGTAGTGGCTTGGACCACAGTCAATACTTTAAGTGAGGACAAGATGTAGGCTTTTGGGAACATCTTTTTGTATTTCTCTGTCTATCATCTATGCTCACAGTTCAGCAGCCAGCCAATTCTCCTATTTGCAGAATTTCTCACTGTTCTAAGGTAGAACAGGAAGGTTGTGTTTCCTAGGACATGCATTTTTTTCTGAGAATTGTTTGCCACATTGCTCTCTTTTGAAGAAAGAAGATGGGATAAATAAGGTGTTTTGGTGAGCAGTACATTGGTCTTGATAGATGTTGTTCATCTGCTGGTTTACTACTTAGGATGAGTCATTAATGTAGTTCTCAAAGAGTGATTCTAAACAGGTGCATGGAGACTCTAAAATCTTCTCTTTCGTCATCTTCCCTTTGAAGTGATCAGCTAGATCCTTGCAGATGGATTTATTGTTTCAGTAATCATTTGTAGCCATACTTAAAGCTTTCAAGATACACTTTTAAGGTGTCGATTTTGTCACAACACCTTTTAATTCACTTTTCAGCTGTATTTACTGAATCCTTCAGTGACCGGTAAATGTTGGCTTCAGTATTAATTGTGTTATTAATTATTACAGGTATACTTACTGGTATCACAAGCATATCTTCAATATATCATACAGTTGGATAGACTCACTGTAATAATAAAAAAAAA
Organism: Porphyrio hochstetteri; assembly: GCA_020800305.1. Classification (NCBI taxonomy): domain Eukaryota; kingdom Metazoa; phylum Chordata; class Aves; order Gruiformes; family Rallidae; genus Porphyrio; species Porphyrio hochstetteri. The sequence goes on along the minus strand of CM036923.1, from coordinate 2,215,387 downwards.
TCCATTGAAGTTATGGCACACTTCAGATCCTTTAGTAACAAGAGACATTGCATTCAGAACATGAAAATTAACATCCAGTCCTCATAATTTATAACCCATGTTGTTCAGGTATTAATACTTAATAATTTAGGGCTTTTTCTAATGTAAACACCATTAGAATTGATTTGGTAGGACATGACATTTCCATCACCTTTCCTATAATAAAAATATTCCTACAATTTGTAAAATAACCTACAGGTTAAATGGGTAAATGTGCCACTCGCCTGATCTGCTTGGTGAGCAGGAATGTAGACTCTGAAATGTTTGGGTTTCTTCTTTTCTGAAATAGCAAAACTAGCTGGATTAAATCACTCATCTTTAGCATTCATTAAGATACAGCTGTGACAGGAATTATGTAGCTGCTGAATTAGGGCAATGCAATTAGCTGCTGCTTAAATGGCTGAGAACTTAAACCCTTCTTTAGAAAAACAAGTGAAAAAACATGTGTCCCACAACATGTTTGTGTGTTTAAAGGAGGTTACGTAAATCATCTTCTATAGTTCCCCTGCCCCCCCCCATTTACTCTCTAGGTGCCTTTTATGCTTTAGTGGTGGCTGTATTTGTTCCTATAATGAAAGAGTGATTGTAGTTCAGTAATATGAAATTACTTGGTTGACTCTGCTTCTCAGGGAAATTATATGACCTGCTCTTTAAAAACAAACAAACAAGACTGAGTAAATGTTTACCTTGAAACAAATTGAGGAACGCTAGTCTTGATCCTCCAGACTTTTTTTTTGCCACAGAATCGAGGTTGTATCCCATGCGGCTCAAACCTTAACACTAAAAAGGTTGTGAGCATCAAATCTGTGATGGAAATTGAGGACATGAACTGTTCAGAAAGGGAATATATACAGAATCACAAGAAGAAGAAGGAGATAAGTGCAGAAAGCAAAGAAGATTGAAGGTCAGACTGATCGTGCTTTCAGAGAATGTAAAGAAAAAAGATATTAGTGGCAGTGATTTGAACTTTTCTGGAACATAAGATTTAAAAGCTGTAATTGAAACATCAGTTCTTTCCTCTACACTGTGAGCATGGAAATCCTTCTCACAGATATGCATAATGTCATCAAGAAAGGAGAGATTTAGACAGCAACAGCTGTAACTTTAAAGGAGTCTTTTAACTTTTTAAAGACACATTGGGGTTAGCTTAGACTACAGGGATTTTTAATCACAAAGGAGAGATTCAGGCAGACGTTGATCCTAGCAAACTGCCCAGCCTGGATTCTCTTCCCTTCCATAATGGGATCAACTGCTGCTGCTTTACCTTAATGCAGTCCACAACATGCTGCCATGTACATCACAGCTGCCACAAGATGGAGACCTTTAGGATGCTTTTGTTGCTGTTGTTACTGGAGGAAGCAATCTTTGGTTTTAAGCAATGCATTCAACATCTTTTGATCAAAATGAATACTTGATGAATTTTGGAGAGCTCTTGCCATTTTAAGTCCTTTACATCCTGTTTAGCTTAAGCTGTCTAGGTTATTAATAGTAATTAAATAAACCTGAAGTCCTTTTTCAGGTAATGCTAGTGTGAACCACATTTTTCAAGCTGAAAAATAGGGCTTTTAGGGGTGTTCCAGAGATGACATGTCAGCATTAGACCGGGACAGTGTGTGAACAGAATAATCCTCATTGCATTTAATGCCTTTAGTCTAAAATAACTTGCAAGGTGGTGACCACTGTCATTTCTTCTGGAAAGACAAAACAACAAACCATTGTCACCATGAGGGTATGATGGATTGGAAGTTTCTCCATAAATATCAGCAGCTGTTTATTACAAACACAGCCATCTGTGGTTCGAATCTGCCTTGCATATGTGTACAGTAGTTAGATGCTAAATGGTAAAAATGATCCACAGTAACTCTACAGATTTTTCCTTTTTAATAGAAAGCAGTGGTGACTATAGAAGACACCAGGAATTGGTAAATGTTCTCTAGAGAAGGCATTTTTTTCATGTGGTCGTTGAAAATAAAAATCAAATTCAAGAAACATTTCTCTAGGCTTATTCTCACGTTGGGAAAAGCTGTTCCATGCAAATTGCTTCATGTGTGAACAAACTCTACCCCACCCCTTTGTAAATAAATGAAAGGGAAATGGGAAGATTTGATTACATGTAAGGGCTCATCTCAAGTGCGATTTTTAATGCTGCTAAATAACAGCTTGATTAGACATTAAGATTATTAACAAATTATGAGTGTTCTGTGCTTGTCGTGACCAGTTTGGTTTCAAATAAAAAGCTATTTTGTAATTGGATTACTTTTGTTGTTCTTGACTAGCCTGCTGCCTCCTCACCTGACCATTTTACACTAGCCCCACCTTCTGCTGCCTGAGCATCTTACTCTCCAGCTCTGGTCAATCAGATATCTGGACTCTTTATCTGTTGCACTGATTCTTAGTCTATTGAGTTGTTTTGGAGACACATTGCATTACATTTCTGTTTATTGGCTGTTGAAGGAAGAATGCTTATTTTTTTTTTTCTCTATAAATTCACCCATAGTATTTTTCATTATGATATCTGTGATGGGGGGGAGTAAACTAAGAGTACTAAGATACACTATTTATAATACATAATTATAACTTTCCTACTGCATAGAGAGTTATCGAACAAAGTCATCCTTTGAATTCTTGTCTTCAGAAGTCCTGGATGAAAAAGCTGCATATTAGTTGAATGCCAAAAGGCCACTTAAAAATAAAGCTTCACTGGAAAAGAACAGCTAATTGTACTATTACAGCAATGAATTTACATGCAGTGACTCCATTGAATTTATTTACACCTTGAAGGAGAAATCATCTTTCTTGTAATTTGAAAACCTTTGAATTAACTGAGGGAGAGAAAATAAATGCACAAAAGGCAACTTCTTGATAGTCTTGTCAATACACGTTTGGAACTGACAACATGAGAAATTATGGTATCAATGTAAAAAATGAAAATCCTCAGGGCTCTGAAAACATAAGATAAAGACAATAGCATCTGTATGCCAGAGTTGTGATATATGAATCCTCCTAACCATTACAGAAAAATCGGTGACTGCCATATGTATGGCATATTGTGTGTGTCTATAAAAATATATATAAATAAAAGTTGCAGCGCTTTGAGCAGTAGTGGAGAGAAGAATTGATATCTCTTTATTAACACTGGTTCCTTAAAAAATGAGCACATAGGTGGATAATAAACCCCTCACAGATTTAAGATAAATCTGTAGTTGTCAATTTTAACTTGCATAATACTGTAAAGCACACGGTAATAACTTAATGAGCTTTTTACAGACTTGTTCATCTTGTACTTAGAATGATATGCATATTGGGGAAAGGAACTTACTTTAGTTTGTTGCCATTAAGAAACAAATTGGAATATACCCAAACAACATTTGCTATTGAAGTAAAGAATAAACACAACCGTGATTACAGGGCCCAGTTGAACTTCAGATATGCTGGCTTGGGGGAATTTTAAGTGAGGACACAACACTGATCTGACTCTGCTGTCTGCTTTAAAAACCAGACTGCTGGGTTCATGTACTGTGGCATAGGCATGATATGTGGGTTTCTATGGAAATGTTTTGTTTCATTGAGTCTCTAAGTCTTTGCAAGTTCTGCATAGTTTGTAGGTTCTTAAGGTTTGTAATCATGGGGAATTTCTTGAAATAAGTTTTGGCTGACTCAGTGAAGGTGGAGAAAAAAACCCCTTTATTCTCAAGTCTGTGTGATGCAACTTCAACTCAGATTGTGTTTCTCTCTGATCTCTATTCGGTTTTGTCTACTGTCTTTAGGACTTGACCTTCTGCACATCTGCTTCTCACAACAGAGTTTCAGAAAACTGAAGAGAACCTGCTTTGTGTCCAGGCAATACAGAGAATATAGAGCTGAGGATACAATGCTGATTCATCAGGTTTCGACTCTCTGCAGGCAACTGCTTCTTTCAACAGTTTTGGAACTGGGATTCATGAATGTCTGTCATCAAATCAAGATTGCTACTATACCCTTTTTGTGGGAACTGGAGAGTGCTCTATGAAGGGTAATGATTAGGTCATGCTGTCTTTTGCTCTTTGGCCTCTGTAAAAGAAAGGTTCGGCCAGGATTTGACTGTCTTACAGGGATGAGGCCACACATACCCCATGAAAATCTGGGGCAAGAAAGCAATGTCAGGTTTGATAGGTTCTTGTCTGTAACCCAGTCACTGTGAACACTGGGTAGTCTTGGCTCAATACGCTTTTTATATTTCCTTCCTAAGCTCAACAAGTTCTTTCATGAATCTGCCCATCCACAATACTTTAAAAATGAAGATAAGCAGTGTGCTGGCTTTGGCTGTAGTTTCAAGTGTCAAATGAACTTGGATGGTCTTGCCTGAGTTGTCTCCCTTGCATTTGATATTAGTGGAGAAGATGAGTCCAGTGCTTCTGGCCTAGGAACATGTGCAGTATGTAAAGGAAGGGACTGGGCAATGCAATGCCTGGTTATCAGCTGGTAAGGGCCCTGATACAGAATACGTTGGTATATCTGTGCCAGTGTGTCCTGGTTTCAGCTATGATGGAGTTAAACTTTTTTTTTTTAGCAGTGAATGGAATGCCATGTTTGGGTGTTAGGATGAGAACAGTGCTGATAGCACCCTGATGTTTCCGATTTGTTGCCGGGCAATCAAGGACCTTTCTCAGCTCTGCATACTTCCTTACTAGTGAGAAAGGAGGGGACGCAGCCAGGACAGGTGACTCGAATTGGCCAAAGAGCATATTCCATGCCAGTTACGTCATGCTCAGTTTAAGGGGGGACTGGGGGGAAGAGGGGGAGACAACGCCAGGATGTGCAGTTTCTGGGGCGGTCGGGTTGTCCGGGACGGGCTCTAAGCTGTGCGGCCTGAGTTGTGTGGTTTGGTGAGAAATTGCATTGTGTATCACCAGTTTCATATATTTTGTGCTTTAAACTTCTGTTATTGTTATATCTAGTTTGCTGTTATTGTTTAGTAAACTATCCTTATCCCAACCTGCGTGGTTCTGGTTTCTAGGTTGTGGTTTCTTTTCCTCCTTTCTTCCTTCCCTTTTCCCCCTCCCCCAACTCTCCTTCCCCCTTCCTTTTAAAAGTACAAGCGACTGTGTGGGGTGCAGCCCTCGGCCGGGGCAAAACCACGACAGTTATTTTGGCGCCCAACGTGGGGCACGAACGGTTGGGATAACGGTAGATCTGACCCTAACTATCGCAATTAAGATAAGCACTGTTGTTTAAGCAATCTCTGGTCACGATGTTGTGGTATTTATTTACAAGGCTGTGGCAGCAAAACCACCGCATGCTGTATACAATCCTGGCAGGATTCTTTACTCTCTCAGGTCTGCTGCTCCCGTATTTGTTCCCATACTTCATTATAGTGTATTTTATGATATCGGTCTATGATACAATAATATCGATGATCATGAGCTTAAGCTGGTATTTGTATGAGGTTTTGCTGTCCTGTCCATTCTTTGGACAGGGAGGGGTTAGTAACAGCAGCCGGTATGGTGGGGGCACTGCTTTCTTTTCCTTTGGGCTAAATACAACAGCTCTTAGGGCAGTTTTTGAAAATCTTCAATATCTCTGGGATATTCAAACTAGCATTTTGCTATTGGTAGGTTTGGTGCAGATGGTTCAGTTTTTGTTATATATCAAGCATAGGTTTATGAATACCACTGAAGAGCTTTCTCTGAGACAGAATAATCACGAGTGGCAGGGCATGTGGCAAAGTATGGGCGAGTACCTAGGTACTTTCTCACGCCCGATGGTTTGGAATTTCACTCCTGAACAGCTACAAGACCCCGATCAAGTGACTGCATACCTAAGGAAAAATTGCTGTAGGTTTCCCAGAGATGGACACCTTACTGCACTGTGCTGGGCTCTGGCCACTATTTATCAAACACTGCTTGATAGCAGGCAGCACTGTCAGCACTGTCAGGGAGAAGGGAAAGGAAACAGACTGGCAGATACTATAGCTGCTGCAACCACTGGGGCTGACACTGCAGCTACTGCAACCCCTGTGACCAACACTGCAGCTACTGTAATCTCTACAGCAGACACTGCAGATGATCAGAAAAACCAACCCACACCAGTGTCTGTTGCTCCTGTACAAAAGAGGAAAGGCACAAAGAAATCAGTTCGCATAGTGACGGATAAGGATGATGATCAACCGGGATCATCTCGAGGATATCAGGATGAGGCAGAACCAGAGATTGTTACCCGATCCCTGACTCTGAGTGAGCTGCGTGAGGTTCGAAAAGATTTCACTCGCCACCCAAGTGAGCACATTATCACTTGGTTGCTCCGATGTTGGGATCACGGGGCCAGTAGTTTGGAATTAGAAGGCAGAGAGGCCAAGCAGTTGGGATCCCTAGCTAGAGAAGGAGGAATTGACAAAGCAATTGGGAGGAGGCCGGAAATCCTCAGCCTCTGGAGGCGACTACTGTCAAGTGTGCAGGAAAGATATCCCATAAAGGAATATATTACATGCCAGACACCCAAGTGTAACAGCATAGAGACATCTGTCCAGCACCTGAGAGAATTAGCTGTACGGGAGATAATTTATTATGATCTGGACAATTCACGGCTTCCCGCTGATCCCGATGAAGTCCTATGCACTCCAGATATGTGGCGTAAGGTTGTACGAAGTGCACCAGCAGGGTATACCAATTCACTGGCAGCAATTGACTGGGATGATACGAATCCGCCAACCGTAAATGAGGTGGCCTGCCGACTCAGGAAATACCAAGACAGTGTTTCCCTCTCCGTCATTGCAGCAGTAGAGAAACTGGTTCAACGACTTGACAACAATGTGTCCAACTCCCAACCCGTATGGAGCAATGTTGCAGCTACTGGGAGAAAGCGTCCATCGTTCCAAGAGGGAGAATACACACCACGACGTACATTGTGGTTTTACCTGCTTGATCATGGAGAGGACATGAGGAAATGGGATATGCAGCCCACCTCAGCCCTTCGAGCACGAGTAAATGAGCTGCGGGGTAAAACATTCCCACAACGAGATTTTGCCAGGAAGAAGGCTGCACCAGTTTCTACTGGGCAGTTCCCTAGACCAACTGGAAGGCCTACCTATATGTCTGATGTGCCTGATCCTTTTGAAGGGACCTCTAAGTCCTTTATGCAACCAGTGGAAAACAAATATGATCAGCAGCAATAGAGGGGCCCTGCCTCCAGCCAGGTGGAGGAGAGGGATAATCGGGTTTATTGGACTGTGTGGATCCGATGGCCTGGCACATCAGACCCACAAGAGTACAAAGCTCTGGTGGATACTGGTGCCCAGTGTACTCTAATGCCATCGAATCATGAAGGGGTAGAACCTGTTTGTATTTCTGGAGTGACAGGGGGATCCCAACAACTAACTGTGCTAGAGGCTGAGGTGAGCCTAACTGGGAAGGACTGGGAAAAACACCCCATTGTGACTGGTCCAGAAGCTCCGTGCATTTTAGGTATAGATTATCTACGTAGAGGGTATTTTAAAGACCCAAAAGGGTACCGATGGGCTTTTGGAATAGCTGCTTTGGAAACAGAAGAAATTGAACAATTGTGTGCCTTGCCTGGACTCTCGGAGGATTCTGCTGTTGTGGGGTTGTTGAAGGGTGAAGAACAGCAAGTGCCAGTTGCTACAACGACGGTGCACAGACGACAATACCGTACTAACCGAGATTCCCTGATTCCCATCCATAAGCTGATTCGTCAACTGGAGGATCAGGGAGTGATCAGCCGAACCCACTCACCCTTTAATAGTCCCATATGGCCAGTGAGGAAGTCCAATGGAGAGTGGAGGCTGACAGTAGATTATCGTGGCCTAAATGAAGTCACTCCAGGTATGAGTGCTGCTGTGCCAGACATGTTAGAGCTCCAGTATGAATTGGAATCGAAGGCAGCCAAGTGGTACGCCACAATCGACATTGCGAATGCTTTCTTCTCGATCCCACTGGCGCCAGAGTGCAGGCCACAGTTTGCTTTCACTTGGAGAGGCATCCAATACACGTGGAATCGTCTGCCCCAGGGGTGGAAACATAGCCCCACCATCTGCCATGGACTAATCCAGAATACACTGGAAAAGGGTGAAGCACCAGAGCACCTGCAGTATATCGATGACATCATTGTATGGGGCAACACAGCAGAGGAAGTTTTTGAAAAAGGAAACAGGGTAATTAAAATCCTTTTAGAAGCCAGTTTTGCTATAAAACGAAGTAAAGTCAAGGGGCCTACGCGAGAAATCCAGTTTTTAGGAATAAAATGGCAGGATGGGCGTCGTCAGATCCCAATGGACATTATTAATAAAATAGCAGCTATGTCTCCACCAAGCAACAAAAAGGAAACACAAGCTTTCTTAGGTGTTATAGGTTTTTGGCGAATGCATGTCCCAAACTACAGTCTCATTGTGAGCCCACTCTACCATGTAACTCGAAAGAAGAATGATTTCCAATGGGGCCCTGAGCAACAGCAAGCCTTTGAGCAGATCAAACGCGAGATAGTCCATGCAGTGGCCCTTGGGCCTGTCCGGACAGGGACAGATATTAAAAATGTGCTCTACACTGCAGCTGGGGAGAACGGCCCGACCTGGAGTCTCTGGCAGAAAGCACAAGGGGAGACTCGAGGTCGACCGCTGGGGTTTTGGAGTCGGGCCTACAAAGGATCTGAGGCCAATTATACTCCAACAGAAAAGGAAATACTGGCCGCCTATGAAGGGGTTCGAGCCACCTCAGAAGTGATTGGAACTGAAGCCCAGCTCCTCCTGGCACCCCAACTGCCGGTGCTGGGCTGGATGTTCAAAGGGAAGGTTCCTTCTACACACCATGCCACTGATGCTACGTGGAGCAAGTGGGTTGCACTAATTACACAGCGGGCTCGAATAGGAAACCCCAATCGCCCAGGAATCTTGGAGGTGATCACAGACTGGCCAGAAGGCAAAGATTTTGGGATGTCACCAGAGGATGAGGAGGTAACACGCGCTGAAGAAGCCCCACCCTACAACGAACTGCCAGAGAATGAGAAGCGATATGCCCTGTTCACTAATGGGTCTTGTCGCATTGTGGGTAAGCATCGGAGATGGAAAGCCGCTGTATGGAATCCTATAAGAAGAGTAGCAGAAGCCACTGAAGGAAAAGGTGAATCAAGCCAGTTTGCTGAGGTGAAGGCCATCCAGTTAGCCCTGGACATTGCTGAGAGAGAAAAGTGGCCAAGGCTCTACCTTTATACTGATTCATGGATGGTGGCGAATGCCCTGTGGGGGTGGTTGCAGCAGTGGAAAAAGAACAACTGGCAGCGTAGAGGCAAACCTATATGGGCTGGTGACTTATGGCAAGATATCTCTGCTCGGTTAGAGAAACTTGTTGTAAAGGTACGTCATGTTGACGCCCATGTACCTAAGAGTCGGGCCATGGAGGAACATGAAAACAACCATCAGGTAGATAAGGCTGCTAGGATTAAAGTGGCTCAGGTAGATCTAGACTGGCAACGTAAGGGTGAATTATTCATGGCTCGATGGGCCCATGATACCTCGGGTCATCAAGGGAGAGATGCAACATATAGATGGGCTCGGGATCGAGGGGTGGACTTGACCATGGACGCCATCGCACAAGTTGTCCACGAATGTGAGACATGTGCTGCAATCAAGCAAGCTAAGCGGTTAAAGCCCCTTTGGTATGGAGGACGGTGGATGAAATATAAATATGGGGAGGCTTGGCAGATTGATTACATCACCCTCCCACAAACCCGCCATGGCAAACGTTATGTGCTTACAATGGTGGAGGCAACTACCGGCTGGCTAGAAACATATCCCGTACCCCATGCCACTGCTCGAAATACAATTCTGGGCCTTGAAAGGCAAGTCCTCTGGCGACATGGTACTCCAGAAAGAATCGAGTCAGACAATGGGACTCACTTCCGAAACACTCTTATAGACACCTGGGCCAAAGAGCATGGCATTGAGTGGGTGTACCACATTCCTTATCATGCACCGGCCTCTGGGAAAATTGAACGATATAATGGACTTTTAAAAACTACACTGAAAGCAATGTGTGGTGGGACATTCAAGCATTGGGATACACATTTGGCAAAAGCCACGTGGTTAGTTAACTCTAGGGGATCTACCAATCGGGCTGGCCCTGCCCAGGCAAAATTTCCACGTGCTGTAGAGGGAGACAGAGTCCCAGTAGTGCATATGAAGAGTGTATTGGGAAAGAGAGTTTGGGTCATCCCTGCTTCAGGCAAAGGTAAACCCATGTCTGGAATTGTTTTTGCTCAAGGACCTGGCTGTACTTGGTGGGTAATGCAGAGGGATGGAGAAGTTCGATGTGTACCTCAAGGGGATTTAATTTTGGGTGCGAATAGCCAATATAATTAATGAAGTAGAAATTGTAATAATTGCCAAATAACCCATTATTGTATATTTCATTATTGTTATGATTGCTGTATGTTGTACCATAGCATTATAGCTGGAGTCATACAAGTTAATGAAGAATGAGTGCCATGATGATGGAACTAAAGCCTGGCCTCTCAAGAACTTTTTTTCTCCCTTTGAAAATAAACTCTGACCCACAGACTATGAGCATGGACCATGCCAGGTGTATCAGTCAAGAGCCTGAGATGCAGCATGCAACGAGCCAATGGAACATACAACTATCCTGAGAAACTGTTACGACAAATGGAGCCTGAAAATCATGAACTAAATGAACTCAACAACTTCAGAGGGATGATTCACAGACTGAGGGAATAAGATCTGTATGCACGTATGTGTGCATACATGTGTACATACATATATGGGTGTGTGAAACACGAAACTGGTTGTACCCAAAGAAAATTGTTGGATCTGGTCATGACGTAAATGGTATGGAATAAGGGGTGGATAATGTCCTGGTTTCAGCTATGATGGAGTTAAACTTTTTTTTTTTAGCAGTGAATGGAATGCCATGTTTGGGTGTTAGGATGAGAATAGTGCTGATAGCACCCTGATGTTTCCGATTTGTTGCCGGGCAATCAAGGACCTTTCTCAGCTCTGCATACTTCCTTACTAGTGAGAAAGGAGGGGACGCAGCCAGGACAGGTGACTCGAATTGGCCAAAGAGCATATTCCATGCCAGTTACGTCATGCTCAGTTTAAGGGGGGACTGGGGGGAAGAGGGGGAGACAACGCCAGGACGTGCAGTTTCTGGGGCGGTCGGGTTGTCCGGGACGGGCTCTAAGCTGTGCGGCCTGAGTTGTGTGGTTTGGTGAGAAATTGCATTGTGTATCACCAGTTTCATATATTTTGTGCTTTAAACTTCTGTTATTGTTATATCTAGTTTGCTGTTATTGTTTAGTAAACTATCCTTATCCCAACCTGCGTGGTTCTGGTTTCTAGGTTGTGGTTTCTTTTCCTCCTTTCTTCCTTCCCTTTTCCCCCTCCCCCAACTCTCCTTCCCCCTTCCTTTTAAAAGTACAAGCGACTGTGTGGGGAGCAGCCCTCGGCCGGGGCAAAACCACGACACAGTGATAAGGTCCTGGGTTATTTTTCACTTGTTAACAAATGGCAGCAGGGTATGTGATGAGATTCATTAATTTTAGCCTGTTTCTCACGTATTTATAGGTACACAGGATGTTTGTGTGCAGTTTATGGGATCTTAGCATGAGCTTTTCTCATTACCATATCAAGGTGGGCTGTGAGTGTTCTTGCTCCTGTGTCTTGTGTTTCTGTATCGCCTTCCATTCTTAAGAAACACAAAGTGGCTTACCCAGTAGAGGATTTTTCCAAGTGGAATCAAATGCAGATATTTCTGGGGTGCTGAAATGCATCTGGGAGAGAGGAACACTTCATCTCTTGCTATGAAAAGGGGAAGCAAAATGAATTTCAGCCTCGAACTCTAGTTGTCATTGCACAGCTGCTGACAGAAAATAAAACCAAAAGCAATTATGACAGTTCATGAGAGAAGGTCTTCTCAGTCTTGTCTAGGTAAAGAATGCAATAAATAATAAGAAAAAATAATGCTTAGGGATTTGGGGGTGTATTACTACATATACTGTAGGATAGCTCACTTTTAGAATTACATCATGCATGTGCTGTAGAGCATTAATTAAGTGATTGTTCACAGTGAGGTATTTTAATGAGTGTGGTACTTGATAGTTCTTATTCTTCAGTGAGTATTGTTCTGTAATTTGTATGTTATCACACTTGCATATTGTGTAGTCTCTGTACAGTCATCATCAAAAATCAATCATTGCTGAAATTGGGCCTTTAAATGCATGAAAAAATATGGCAACATTTGTCTCATGGCAACAGCCCTTCCTCACAGTGAAAGATGGTACAGAGTCTGAAGTAGAGATTTCTTTGTTACACAAAGCATGGAGGATTCCAGTCTATGCATTGTTTTATTCCGGTTCCCCTCAGGAAAGTGTCTTCTACCTCTAAAAATTGTGCAGACATGAATATTTTTTAATAGTGTTCCTAACTAAGCTAAATCCTATCACTTACTCTGGTCTTCTCACTAAGCACTGAATTTATGTACTTTGTCAATTCTCTGCCAGACACAGTGAGCTTTTCCATCCTCCTGAAAGGACAGTATTCAATGTTACAGAAGTGGTTTGTGACCATCTTACTCAAGTCACTCTGAATGACGTGACACAAGAATAGTTACTACAAGCTTTGTTTTACAGTTGTTTCATTTTACTATCTTCTTTCTTGATCCTTATCCTTACAGTTTTGCTTTTAATGTCACATTTTCCTTTTCTCGTAATATTTTGTTTATCTTGTTTGTGGATTTTATGAAAGCCTGCTCTGAGCTTTGATGAAACAGACTGTTGTGCTTTGATTTTATTTTACTTTTTTTTACACAATCTGATCTTGCTCAGCAAGCTTTCAATGTGCTTATCTTTATGCTCACTATGGGGGGTGAGAAGATGCAGAGAAAATACCTAAGTGGTCAAACAGATTGGAAATGGAAAACAACTTTGAAGGTGCAGCTTGGGCACAGAACTTGGGCTTAGGTTGGCATTACTTTTTTGAGTAGCCCTGTACCAGCTGCTGAAGTCTACTTCAGTTGCCTCATCTAGAAAGGGTGATATGTCATTTTCAAGGCATCTGGAAAATTAATATCAGTATCTGAATGCTAAATATCGTTACCAAAATACTGCTGGCTGTGGTTTGATAGCTCAATTCTTGCTGGTCAGGAAGATCTGACAATTCCTCATGGCACTGGATGGGAATTAGGTTTCTCTCTCCGTATCCCTGGAGGTGATGTTAAAAAGAGGAAATACTGCACTGTTCTGGCTGTGTCTGTGCTGTGAATCTATCCAAAACTTTATAAGGGCTTCCATTACTGCAGTATCTGAATTGTTTATGTGGTTGTTCTTATATCAACCTTTCCCTATTGTGCTAAGGTTTTATTGCATTTTTTTTAGGTGCGAATAGAGACATAAGAGGGGGCAGTGATTTGTCACAGGCTGCAAGTACAGCCTCTGGTGGAACAAACATCTCTCAAGCCCCAGGCTGTGGGAAAGTCCCAGAAAGCTGATTACTTCTTCTCTTGAATGACCATATTTCCTATTGCAGTGCTGTCAGATTCTCCTTCTGTTCAGTTCACATTATAAATAACACTACAAATGTGGAATATTTTAAAAGATGGCTTCTCTTGTTGAGCTCTATCCCCATGAATAATGCTGACGACTATTGAGACAAGTCAGCCCTTCTGGTTCGTTTTGGGTTTTTGTTGTTGTTTGGGGTTTGGTTTTTGTTGATTTGGGGTTTTTGTTTGGTTGGTTTGGGTTTTTGCATGGCATTTATCATGGGTTCATTGGGTTTTGTGGTTTCTTTTCTCTGAATTTTTTTTAATCTGTATTTCTTCTTCTAAAATACTATCCAATTTTGATCATTCCATAGCATGTATGCTATTTTATAGTTATGGGGAAAATTATTAATATTTTCATGTCTTGAATTAATGTTCTTCTCATCATCAAAAAGGGTAAGAGGTTTATGTTAGTGTATCTATCTGTATGTTAATATAGCTTCAACACTTCCCTAGTTTCTAAATCTCAGTCAGAAAATATATTCAATGTGAACTTGATTTCCAGTGACTATGCATAATAAATGGACATATGCTAAACATAATTATATATTTTAATGCATTAAAATGCAAGAATGATTTGGGATATTTAAGTTCAGTGAAGAGCTATGGTAACTATCAACAGTAATTGCTCCAGATTTAATTGTACTGTTAAAGGCATGGGTGTTTATATTTGTAACACTAATCTGTTTTAGGAAGAACTTTCAGAAAGACTGTACGTAATTTTAAGTTCTCCAGAACCAGTATAGTTTCTATATGTATATATGTGTAGCAGCACAGCGATGTGCCTTTTTTGTGGCAAGTGGAGAAGTTCAATAAGATACCATTTATATTTTGAAATAATTTATTTTCTGGAGGCATAAAATGTTTGATGTAGAATGGGTTGGATTTTTAGATCTTCCACATCAGCAGAATATCCTTGGAGCTTTTGCTGAAATCATCCAGGGGAAGCTATTCACAGAAGAAAAGCTCTGTTTGGTACAGTAGTACTGCCAAATCGTCCCTGTGTGAAGCCAGTGCTTTCGAAAGATATATTATAGAGGAAAGGGTGGGGGTTGGGGTTTTTTTGTTTCCTGAATTAGCCAAGTGTAGGACCTAAATAACAGACCTAGGAACAGGCTCTTCTAAATCTTCCTGTCCTTTTTTGCATGGATTGATGTGGAAAGACTGATGTTCAGAAATGATACAAAGCACACAGCTGCAGTGAAGAAAACCCAGTCAGTGTGAGCCTCGTACGTCTAGGTTGTGAGGTTACTCCAACATAGAGAGAAATCACAGAATCGTAGTTGTTGGAAGGGACCTCAAGAGATCATTGGGTCCAACCCCCAATCTTACCTTCAGGCAATGCAGGATATAGAGAACAACAATGTTAGCCTTCTGAGAGAAGGTACTTTAAACCAGATCCAGCCAATGGCCTTTTTCTATGCACATGGTCTGTTTCATGTGCAAATAGACTTAGAAGGGAGATGGTGCCACCACTGCTTCTTTTTAAATAGCTTCTGTAACTTTTTCAGTTCTGGAAAAAACAAAGCTAGACAAACACAAACCTGATTTGACATAATTCAGAATTTTAGTTATATGTCACTAAGTAAAAGGGCCTTTGTTTCTTTGGTCTGTCTTCTTTTAAAAACTATTCAAGGTCATGGTTTGAATAGAAAAGTAATTGGATTTGAGACACCATATGTTGTGGGATCCTTATGACATCCCAAATGCATGTTACAGGCTACTACTTCTTCCAAAAGAAAGTTGATGATAGCATTGAAATGGCTGTTGACATGAAAACTTTCATTAAGAGAAACATCAGTTTATCAGTCAGTCTTATCTGAATCTTTTTCTTGTCCCCTTCATGATACCGTGCCCACTTCTGAAATGCAAAGGGTTTGCTTACCTTGCGAAGCTCCAGCCTGTCGTAATCACTCACCAAACTTTACTACCCTTTCACAATGCCTTCTGATTCACAGTGACAAATCCTGGACTATAAAAGCAACTAGATTCCATTGCTGCATGTCTCTTGCTAGTCATTCCACAATATTTATGGAGCTGCTTGCAGAGAACATTATTCGTGTCCTCTGTTTTGTAAAAATAAGGATAAATTCTAATAAAAGAAAAAATATTTTAAGGCTGTAGAGTTTGTAGGAGTTTCTGTGTTTGTCTCTTTCAGTGTTTTTGTCTTTGGGAAGCATTAAAGTGGTATCAAATGTTACCTCCTTTCTGCACAGTAACTATGAAGAATCCTTTATGTAAGGACCTTAACATTATTTTCATAGGACACATTCTTCCCTTAAATGACCCAAACACATAACTTTGGAATGAACTTGTGAAAATCTATTGGAAAACTGAAAATAAATAACCAATATGAAGAAAAACCTTGATACTATTATTCTGAGATACTAAAATTGGGAGGTAATGAAACATTAAAAAAAAAAAGTACAGTAGCCTTGCAAACAAGTATCACAAAAAAGCAAGACAAGCAGTTACAGTCTAAACAATCTAACCTCTCTCCTGCCTTTATGATCGTTGTTTCCTGTCTTAGAATCATAGAATCATAGAATGGCATGGGTTGGAAGGGACCCCAAGGGTCACAGAGCTCCAACTCCCTGCCCCAGGCAGGGCTACTAACCTCAGGCCTGGATCTACACGAGGTTGCCCAGGGCCCCATCCAACCTGGCCTTGAACATCCCCAGGGATGGGTCATCCACCACCTCTCTGGGCAGCCTGTTCCAGCCCCTCACCACTCTCTCTGTAAAAGACTTCCCCCTAATATCTCATCTAAACCTTCCTTCAGCTTCACTCCATCCCCCTTGTCCTGCCATTGTCTACCCTTTTAAAAAGTTGAATCCCCTCCTGTTTATATGCTCCCTTCTTGTCCCTCCTGTCTTGTCCTGTTATGTGGGTACCAAAAATCATAGTCCGTTCCAAATCACAGTGCAGCATCAAGAAGATGTAAATAGAGCACAGTGTTTTGTCATTGCTGAGTACAGTCTCTCTAAACTTGAACTAGGCCCCAGATTCCCATGTCTCTTGTTTCCAGGGCTGCGTGTGCTGCTTGTGAATGAATGTTGTATCTCAAATTAGAACATGTAGTCTGCACTTTTGCAGGAACACTTCTGTGTTGGAAACTGAAATCGATGGGTGTATATAAACACTGTGACAGAGGTAAGGAAGGCCAAGCTCATTTATTTTGCTTGACTCCAATGCCTGTTTTAAGTGTGGGCCATAGGACAGGCTAGTGGTAAGTAGCTTCTGTATTTTGCTCTCTGATCTAACTGATAATGAAATCTGTGTGAAGAAAACTAGGATGGACATACCAAGGCATGGAGATAGGGAAGCAAAAGGCATGCCATGTATTCCTAGTGTTGTGCCCTGATAAAATCAGTGGGTGTGATCTCTGTTTTGCTTGATTTGTAGGGTAGCAACATGGTGAATCACAACAACATATCTGTGTATCAGCTTTTTGATGCCTCTGTGGGCCATGCAGGCAGGCTGCTGGAGACTTGATTGCTTTCAGGCTTGCAGCCTCCAGCACTGCTCTGTGCAGATGAGCCTCCTGTGAAATGTAACTCATGTGAAAGCATAACAATCCTGAACAGCACTCACAAGGGTCTGCTGGTAGCTTGCCATGTAACCATACGAATCCTTGCTTAGAGAATCGAGCTTGCAATTTGCCCATAGCTTGAAGGTAGCCACTGTTTGCATGCACAGTGGAAATCCAGACACTGCTCTAACTGCTTTCTGAGCCAACCTCTTTTATCTAGTTTAGAATTTTTATTTTTAAAAGGTAGGGCTAATTACTTTTTAAACAGAGGATGAGAAAAACAGGGCTTGAAGTGATTGGTGTGGAAATATGATCCTGCTCTGAGAAGAATTATCTTGCTGTGCATGGAAAGGACGTGGGAATAGAAAAAGCTGAAAGAAACACTAATAAATGGAGGAGCTGGTTGAGCTGCCAGGGCAAGAATTACACGAGGGAGGAAGGAGCCAGGTGGGCTCTGAGCTGGAAGGCAGCACCAGAGCTGTGCAGCCACAGTGAAGCTGTGCATCTGCATGCCACTGAAACCTTTGGAACTCCTGGTACAGTCCGGTGAAACAGCAGAGGCAGAGTTGAATGGTAGGTCTTAAGGAGAGAGAACCTGTTTATTAGAAGCCTGGGTGAATTTCACCTGCTTCTCCCCTGACCCCTTCTGGCTGTATTGACCAACTGAAAAGCAGAGCGCCATTAACATTTCAGTTCAGCTATTTAGAACCCCTCCAGGAATCTTACCTCGGGTAACGACTATGTCCCTGGCACTTCCTGTGCTTACAGGAAAGGATGTCCCTTACCAAGAGGTTCTCTCTTTTTGTGTAAGATGAGCAACATGTTAGGAGATAGGGGAAGCATCAATTTCCCAAAATTGAAGGCTGGAATTATTCTGTACCTGATTTATCATTTGTATTCTGAATTATGCTGGGATTCATCAAGGTGTTTATCAGTCAAAGTTCTGTTAGACTGCAGTTTGGACTAGATGATTTAAGATCTCAGGAGATGTTTGCTATAGTTAGTCTGGGTGATCCTGCTCTGGCAGGGGTGTTGGACTAGATGATCTTTCAAGGTCCCTCCCAACTCCTAACGATCTGTGATTTTGTGATTCATATGCTTTAAGGAAAAGCTGTGTAGAACAAATCCTCTTGCTACTATAGTGTGGCAGAGTTTCAGTGGTATAGTTTTTAATGCAAGCATTTCAGCTGGCCATCCAGGCTGGAGCAATGTGGACAGTGTTTGGGTGAAGTGTTTGTCAGTGGAGTTCCATTTCTGTTAATTTTTCTGCAACTCATAGAGCAGAGATATAAATGTTTAATGAATGAGGCCTCCAGTATGTCAAAACTTTGGCATGAATATTTGAAAATGTCACTATTATTCCTATTGCTGTCAAATTTTAAATTAGGCCTGAAAGAAGGGAGGGTGCTGCAATCAGTGTGCTGCTGGATTACTGTATCTTTAAGGGAAAAATTCAGGACAGGGAAAAGTCTGATCGTTTCTCCTTGTGATTCTCCTGAATTTTGTTTTCTGTTGTTGTGCTTTATGACTTTCTATGTTGTCTTAACATGTCTTTGTAAGATTTTGATCACGTATTTCAATATTAATCTGGTGTTTCCTCAGCATGTTGAGATATTCCCACCTCATTGCCATGTGTAGTTTACAATCGCTTCCTTGTTTTGCAAGCTCAATCTGTCAGTTATCCAAGTGATAGTGTTAAGAGGAGTTATCTTTCCCTATCAAATGGTCAACTGCTTAAAAAGAAATCCTGTTTAGATGTATTTGATTCTATAGATGGCAGCCTCTTGTTCTTTTACTCTTGGTCTTTTCATCAACTTGCTGCTGATGAATTTACTGGCGCTGCTGGTAGAAGCTCATGTTTGTTTCTTTCCATTATTTATGCTTTGGGAAGGGGGCATGACACACCCCACAGTTTTTTGTAGTTTTCCCTGTGCTGTTTTTTTGTCTCTTCCTAGGGACTGAGTTGTTGCACAACTGGGTGTCACAAATGTCCGCATGACTGCAGCTGAAGGGCCCTCAGCCAATGCAGGGGTCAAAGCAGAACAAACCTTTGACTCAAAACTTGCATGCAGAGCAAACTTTACATTTTCCCCTCACCCCCTCAAGAAATACTGTGAAGGTAGAACAAAAATAGCAGGAATAAACCTTGAGCCATGTAAAAATGTGGAGTGTTCTGAATGTTGGCACTTAGAAGTTCGGTGATGAGGCACTGGTAACAAGCCCGTCTGTGTGCCCTTGTAAGACATAACTGTGATGCAGGTGAGTCAGGGTACAACAATCATATTTACAGTGGCTTTTAATTAAAACCCTTCATTATTTGTGTTTTGCTTGCCCTCTCTTTTCCTCAGGCAATGTCCTTTGGATGTTAGTTTGCTGTAAAGTTCCATGTAGTCCCAACTAAAGCAGGACAATATCCAAAGCATTTTTGGCAGACTGACTTTTTGCAGAGGCCTAGAAAGAAGTTCACAAAGCTGCCTGATGCAGCATTGAGGAGGGACATTCAGGATGGAGTCAGGGAATCAGGAAGGATGTTCTGAATGTGACTCAGCATTTGCTTTCCCTTGATCAAACTGAATCACTATGTACCTGCATTTTAACATATGCCTTGGATACAAATACCTGAATGTCTCGGAAATGAGATCTTTGCTAGATGTTGACTGTCTCCTTGTGCTGGGAATGGCTGCTGAAGGCTGAAGTTCATAGTTTTAACCTTTGTGACTATGGTATTTTGCAGCTGTAAGTTTATACCACTTGGATTTGCTTTTGACTCTAGCTCTTTCTTCCCTACAGGGTGGGAGCATCTGCCTAAATTCATAAACTCTGTCAATATTTTTTCTATTTTTCTAATACATCTTCCAAGGATTTTTTTCTGTACTTAAATATTAGGGGTTATTTTTCCATCCTTAGAAGATTTATTATCCTGTTTTTCATTTTCTGCTCTGAGTATGTGTTTGACACATCTTTAGTTCTTAGAATAGAAGCCTGACACTTCAGGAAACAGAAAATGTTTGCCTGCATTACGTTTTGCGTTATAAATGGTTCTTGTTCTTTACTCTGCAAACAGGCTCCTTGAATAATTTTACGGTTTGCTGTGGAGAACTGCAGTAAGCCATTTGCTAGTAAATCAGCATTTCTTACAGCAAACTCTCTGTGCTTTGTCAGCCATTACATCTAGGGAATAAACTCTAATAAATAAAAAAATCAAAGCATGGAGCAGTTATGGCTGATCTCCCTGAGAATTTATACTGGTTTGAGTACAGGACTCAAACATCTGGGATTTTCTGGGGACTGTCTGGTACTGGAGCTTTAGTTTGTACAGCAGAACATGCAAAACTCTGCCTTTTTTTGTAGCATTCATGGTATTTGCAATAAAATAGAGTCCCCAGTTACAGTTTTCCCTTCAGTTCTTGACTTTTGGGGAAGGTTCAGCTCCTGAAAGCTGTGGCTAAGGAAAGTTTCAGCTTTATTTTCCAGTTGTGGGGGGATTTTAGTACTGATAACCCTAAGCACTTTAATATAAGATTTTAAATTTTTTAATTTTAAGATCACAAGGCACACTGTAAACATTGGAGGGATTTTATTTGTTTTCTGGCCTTGACCTTTTGAGTGCAATCACAGCCTGCTTTTTACCTTGTGTTCATCAATTCATAGATGTAGCAGCTCTCTTTATATTATTGATACAATTTTTTTTAATGGCAGCTGAAATACATTGATTCCAGTGACGGTTGGTATCAAAAGATGTGCTAACTCTTGTATTTTTATGGCAGTATTGCTCAGATCTGCTTATGATTTTGAAAGGGAAGGCTAATGTTGGAAGTAGCAATGTGTGAAAGCCCAGAAAAACAAAATGGGGGGAGTAGAGGCACAGGCTGTCAGAAGCAGGAAAGATTCTGAGGTATTGTCCTAAGGTTTTAGTTTTTGCTTGTTTGTTTTTATAACAAATGTTTTGAAGTGTCCTGCAGATCAGCACACTATTGAATGCAAAGTACTTAAAATGATGTTGCTTGCTGGCAGCCCACCTCCACTGTCCCAGGGGCCTGACAAACCAATGTCACACAAGCTGCAGTTATTGCTGATGTTTCTTCGGGCTGGGATGTGGAGCACTGTACAGATGCTCAGAGCAAGCATTGCTAGTCATAAAAACATGAATTCAGGTGACTTTTAAATTGCTATGATCTGCCACCTTACCTTTCTGATTGAGTTGCTCCTCTGAATTTGAGTTTCTGGGTCAGAATGGAGGGCCGTATAGCCTTCTATACCTTCAAGGGTCATTGTTCCCAGCCTTGCCAAAGGCTGCCAGTGCCTTGATACCATGTCTCAGCATTTTGGCACCAGTTCTCTTGCCCTGTCTTCTTTCAGAGTGTATACTTCATAGGAAGGTGAGAGATTTTAAATGGTGAGAAAGGATGATTTTTTGATTCATATGAGTTTATTTTATAATAAAATAACCAAGTTTCTAGGCCTATCTTAGAAGCATTTGCTTGCTGATTCAGCTTTCAGGGCTGGAATAGAATTGTGGAAGGACAAAAACTCATGGTATCTGCAGGTACGCTAATGCTAAAAGTCATTGCTTTCTGTCTTCATCCCACAAATCCTATTTAGTTCTTATTTTCTGTATAGAAGTAGTTTTTCCTTTTCCTTAAAGGAAAAACTCAGCTCTTAAAATTTGGTGAAGTACTACACTTTTTTGAACAGTACTTGACACAAAAGCTCTTACAGTACTGTAAAACTGAAATTTCTCTTGCTTTTTGTTATCACATGAGCTTGATAACTTTGATACCTGGTTTGAGATCACATTCTTAACTGTGATAGAAGATAAAATCTGAGCATTTCGTCCCTGTATGAGCTTCTTAATGTCTGTTACCATCGTGGCATGGCAAACTGGTCCTGCCTGTGGTGTTGATTGTTCATCGAGGAATGCTGCCAGGTTTATATTCCCTGTCAGGTCGCTCATGGCTGTACAGAGCCTTATCACTAGCGAAGAATCTCCCTCTCTGTCTGAATGGGTTGGGCAGGGATGGGATGAGGCCGTGAATTCAGCTCTTGTGACGAAGTACTGAGCTCCATGTGGAGCCAGACTTCTGGTGAGCATCATGGACAGAAAGCACTCAAGTTGGAGGGATTATTACGTACACATGTTGCCGTGCTGTGTAGACTCTGAGGACTGGAAGATTTTCTCTGTGCAAGCTGTTTGATGCTGAAACTTTATCTTTCTGCTTAAAGGCTTTCTGATAAGGTGTGGCTTTCTTTAGATGCTTAGCATCTCTTAACACAGAGGAACATGCCTAATCTGA
The DNA here is from genome assembly GCA_020800305.1 of Porphyrio hochstetteri. Classification (NCBI taxonomy): domain Eukaryota; kingdom Metazoa; phylum Chordata; class Aves; order Gruiformes; family Rallidae; genus Porphyrio; species Porphyrio hochstetteri. Next base: position 2,192,984 of record CM036923.1, on the reverse strand, counting down.
AAAACTGGAGTTAGATGTCTAGATTTGAGCACTACTGAAATGTGAGCAATATACAAGATAATTATAAGCTTCGATTTGGTCTATTTTTACTGCAATCTATCATTCAAACAAAAAGCTAAACAAATTATGACAAGATGAAGTTCACTGGCTCACAAAATGGAGCTGGAAATGTTGACAAATATATTTGTGGTCTCCCAGTATGATTGCTCTATTTTTCTATTTGCAGGGCTTCTTTCTATATCACAGCCTCACCTAATCCAAAGCACAGCATGACTCCTTCCTAGGACTAGTTCCTTCTATCATATCTCTTTCTCCTCGTAAATCCCTTCAAACAGCTTTCAGTAAAATAGAAAATAGGTTTTATTACTTATTAAAAGTTTTATAATGGAGACCTGGCTTATCTTCCCTACCTTCTGCTACTGACAAACTAGGATCAACAACTGCTAGATACTTGTCCAGAAATATAGATTGAAGCATTGTGGACTTGTGCTCTCAGTAACTTTAGTCTACAACCTTAACAATCCTAGTAGAAGTGTCAAAAACCCCAGTCTACCCAAACAAGTAGAGGAAACAACCCCAACAACACAAGCTTAAAAGTTATAGATCACTACAGCAACTCAAAAAATGTGACTTGTGTTATTTTAATTTTTTTTAATTAACTAGATAAATCTAAGTTGAAAACTTTGCTTTTTCAGGTCCAGAATTTGCAACATTAATCTACAGTATGATAGTCACTGTGTGACATTTCTGTGTTTGTGTTGTGGATTTTTCAGACCACTGCATGGTGTTAAGCTAGCATATGGAAGTTATTTGAAAGACTCAAAATGAAATAACTCTAGGTGCAGGCACTATATATCTGCTAATAGGATCCTGGACCAGGGTCATCAACCCAGAACCCTGCTACAAATAAAGCAGCACAGTGTCACAACCAATCTAGGCCAACCTCTGCTCTTTCACTAGTGATTTCTCTGCACCTTTCACTGAGCAACTGAATAGTTGATGACTCTGGGTTCCTTTCCAAACCACTGACTGCAACACAGACTCAAGAGATTCCTGTCTGATGCCACCTGCTCTGTTGTCTTCTGCCAAAGATGAAATAATGTGCCTGTCATGTTACAGCTAGTTGGCCTGCAACTTCTAGAGCTTTCTTGCAGTGGTTCAGTTCTCTCACGCTGTTTGTAGTGCCTGTTTCTCCATTTGGTATAAACAATTCATTGGTCAGGTATGGTGCTTTGTAGCTTCAATGTGTGATGGGTTACACAGCGCGTGTTTGGAATGGAATAGCACAAGCTCTGCCCCCATCTGTATGTTAAAAAATTAAAATTCCTTAATGCACAAGAAGGTCAAACACACACTAAATGAACTTGTTAAACACATTTATTGAGTTCTTGACAGTAACCAAACACAGTGAATGACCATTATAAACAAGAAAAAAGGCATTTGCTTTTAGTTGGTCAGCTCCTGCTTTATCTGTAAAGAAAAGATATCCCTTTCTGCCACCAATTTACAGGATTTGAATTTGTTTTTCCCAATAATGGATTCAGCAGGGAAAATGGCAATTTTAAACTGAGATACGTTTCAAGTGCTTTCTGCTTCTGAGCCCAGCTCCTATTAATGATGGACTATGGACTTAAAGTTATACTAGCTTTAAGTGCATTCCCAATTGCCATTAACTCACTTAAACTCGCTGCAAAGAAATAAATGAAAGAAAAAAAAAAAAAAAAAGCAAAACACAAATAATGCAGCCACCAGTAGTAGAGGCTTACTTCAGAAAGGAAAAAATAAATCAAAGCAAATTTTGCTAAATTAATTTGTTAAAGACATTTATTGAGTTGTTAATAGTAACCAACACAACGTATGACCTTTTGTAAAACAAGAAACAGAAAATGGATCAATTCTGATTTTGGCAAATCCTACTACAGATATGTGACAAAGAGGGAAATATTTCAATTTCCTTTATACTCTGCAGTGATATATTTACAATACTTCTCTCTCAAAGTCTGTCCCTTCTTAAATTAAATGAACAGAAATATCATAACCTAGAAATAAGTTTCCTCTACAGTCATCTTGTTCTGTCTTGTCAGTATCCATTAATGGTAGTGAAATAATGAGAGCTTTCCAAGGATTACTTGGCACACAGAACACAACTCCACTTTGATGCTGTACCGAGCCACCTTTTTTCTTTTTCTTTTTTTTTTTTTAAATTGGAGGGAGGGGGGGAAAGAGGAAGAATTTCATATGTACAAAGGCTGAAAAGTCTTTCTCTGTTGAAGCTAAATTAGTTCAGGAAAACTGTATCAAAATTGTAATCACATTTACTGTAATACTGTCTTTTACTTTTTTAATTACCACTGATCATATGAATGAATTTTTAGTTGAGTTTCCAACATGGCAGCTCTTTTCCTACAGCACGTTTGCACGTGCTGCTGTGAACCCAAAGGGTGAGGTTGGGTGCATTCTAGATTATGTCAATTCACAGTAGTAGCATTCCACTGAGGTTATGGGTTCTGCCTGCTCTGTCTTACTTACTTGAGGAGCCATTCATTTACTGAAAGGAAAGAGAAACAAAAACAATTATGGTTTATTAAATTCCAAATATGAAACTGAATTTAACAATGTATTAGACACTTCAACTGTCTTGGAAAAGCTAGGAGGCTATTTCCTCCTCTTTCTGGAAAAGCATTAAATCTGAATGACTGTTTCTTTAAGTATTGCAAGTCTGTCATCAGCCTCCTTGCTGAAAATGTACTTTCCTTTCCACCCTTCAATAGTACTCCTTCCTAACCATAATACTGCTGGTAAGAAGGCACTTTTACACCATTACTGTAGGAAATGTAACTGCATGTGCATAGCAAAAGGATGCATAAGACACATTACAACTGAGCTGTAACCCCTAGCTGTGGTAGAGTAAGAATCTACCAGCAGGGACTGGGCTGGTTTATTTGCTTAATATTCATTGAATAATACAAAACTTGGGTGTTATGGCAGTGCACCTCCAAAGTGAAATTTATTCTTTTGTTTGAGATCAGCAGTCATCAAGACTGGCTCATCCCCCCCTTCTTTCCAAGGTGGGTAAAAAAAGAGCAAAATGCACTTTGTAAGGTGAGAAGACTTTAAAATGAGGCTAGAAAACGGAAGGCCTGTTCTATCTGCTTCATAAAAGGTATTAGCTGTCCCAGACTAGTTTTGTCATGCTTTTCCTGCCTTTTTTTGGGGAAGCTTCCTCATCCATTTCAAATACATAATGTTTGAGTCATACTGTCAGTGCCCCAGATGTGGAGTTTCCTCTGTTTTTACTTATATACTTTGTTATGCACTTGGGATTCTCAAAGAAAAAAAGGATTATTCTGGAGGTAGAACGTACCTCTATACTGTAGTTTCTGTGCTCTATTGTTTGGACAATCTTTTCCCTGTAAACTAAAGTTGATATTAGTTCGGATACATCGATTGTTGAGAGGCTGGACTGGTCTGAAATTGTCGCTCATGCTCAGAAATATCTGTGATGGCTGATTCTGGCTTAGCAGTCGTAAAGAATGCATCTATACAAAATACAAAACAAGGATTTTTAGTACTGGTCTTTCCTGTAAGTAAAAAACATACAACACTCTCATATAAACTACTTAATGAATGAAAGCTAAACAGAATTTCAGTGATTTGTAGTCAGATGTTGGTTAAAACAGTTAACTTGAGGTAAAACTGTTTCTTCTGTGGTCCTCTGTTTCTGAGCCCCATTTTAAACGAAAGTAACTAGCTTTGTGTGGAGTAAATGAAAATGGTATGAGGTGTCCTTGGCTGCTTGGGAAACAAATGGCATCCCGAGTACTGGATGGCAGCAGCTGGTGCAGAGAAAATGAACTTGATGAATGACAAGAGTTAATTTCCTAAGTTTTTGTAGCTATTAGTGTAGTTCAGAAGACACAGTTTTGGGTGATGGTACTTAAGAGCCAGGTATGGCTCGTCAGGATGGAAGAGATAACTGACAGTCATGCTTCTGAAGTCATGAAATTAATGATGTTAAAAAGTGAAATCCTTTCCCCATTGACAGCTCTGTCTTGACACTGTCTGTGCTGTGTCCATACTGTTTTTATGGTAGACTCTGGCTGCTGCTGCAGATGGTTTTACAGATCAGCAGAGGGAATTACTGAATCATCCAGGGTTTTCAGCACACCCAGCAGAGGTTTGATGCAAAATCCACACCGACAGCAACGGTTCTTACCATGACTATGCAACTCCGCTAAAAGCACGTTCACTGGTTTGAGTCAACCAAAACTTTTCAAACTTTGTATAGGAAACTGAAGGGAAGCTGCAATTTGTAAATCCAAAACACTCAAAATATTTTTGTTAAATTTAAAGAAAATGTCTTCCATGTCTGTGTACAGTTTTTAAGAGGTTGGGTCGTGGTGCTTTAACACTTCAGTGGGGAAATGCAGTAGCTGAGTTTTACAGTCTCAAAATCTTTAACAGCTTCCAGGGAAAATTTGAGCTGTGCATTACTTTTTCAGTCTGAGTACACAATGTAATTAGTAAGTATTCCATGAAATCAATTTGCAGCACTAATAGTGGAGGATGTAACTAACCAGTCAAGCATGATGAGGAGTAAGCATGGTGAGATTAAATCCCACAGGTGCTAGCACAGACTCTAGAAATATTCTAATCCTTGTTTTGTAGATTAAAGTTGTAACTAAAAATGTTCCTTGTAGGAAAATGTTCGGGTCTCCTGCTTGAAAAGTTCAGCATGTACAGCATGTTTGCCTGTGCTCAGCTGTGCTGTTCTCCCAAATTACCCATTGAAAAAGAAACAAAGTGCTTTCTCTGCATCTAGACAAAATTGGACAGAAGGAATATCACAAAGATAAAATATCTCTCAGGCTTTTAAAAAGTCATCTTATTTACAATGTTAGTATGATTTTAAACCCCCAAGTAATATTCAGGGTTATTTTATTATTCCCCATTTCATTTCTCAGGCCAGATTGCTTCTGCTGTGTGCCTGGGACAGGCAGATGCTGGTTCAAGTATTCCGTCAGGATTCTAGCACGCAAGAGAATAGGTTTTAGTTCAGCTCACAGCTCTGTAGGCAGCTCACTGATGGAAACTCTGGAGATGACTGCAGTTGGTGTTTAATTTGTTGTTTTCCAATGCCAGGCCTAGAATTGTGAGTTATACAGAAGTGTAGTATTGATAACTTTCTAATAGGGGCTTCAATCTGTCTGTCTGATTTTTCTGAAGGTATTTGCAACATCTCTGCTGTCATTTTATACAAGAAAGCACAAGCAGATTGTTTTCAGGGAGGCCCCTTTTATTGCATCTCTGTCACATTAATGTACTATTGACCTGCATATAAACGGGCAAAAATGTCACTCACAATTTGTCTCCTCCTTTCTGACCGAAGAATGGCCTCTGTTCTACATCACCACCTCGGTTAATTTAGTACAAGGCTGTCATTATTTGTTGAGGAATCCCCATATGCCTATTCGCAGAATCTTGGAATAATTTTGTTTGGAAGAGACAGCTGGAAACCACGTGGTTCAAACCCTCTCCGAAAGTAGGGCCCACCTCAAAGTACCTGTGTGTGTGGGAGGGGATGCTGAGGGAGCTCTAAGTAGTTAATAGTTTTATTTTGGCAAAAACCTTTTCAATGCTTTTGCAAACCGTAAAAATTGCAAAAGGCTGAATCTAATTTTGTATATAAAGCTACAAATATATAGTATATATTTTTTATGTATATATTTTTTTTAGTACTTTTACCTGCATCCTTGTTATGTAGACAGGTTTGTTCATTATTATCCAGCTTGCTGTTTCATAGCAGGGTGGAATTGTCATTGACCCATCATATGTAATGAAACTAGATGTCTCTGGATAAAGTTCCTCAATATTAAGCCCCTGTAGTAAGTATGCATCATCTGGGGGGAAAAAAGAAGGTAAAACAATGGAGATTAAACAATAGCTACACACACACAAATCCCTTCTTCATGTACAATCCTTATTCTAGAACATGATCATCAGCATTACCAAAATACAAAGTGTGATGAACAGAGGTTTCCCTTCCTGTGAGTTTAGCACGAGCACTCACAGAGAAACTGAAAATCACTCCGAAGAACCGGAGTCAGAAGTTGTGCTTCTTGAAGCTGCAGTTATTGATTTAGATGCAGCAGTCTTTGGAGAATGTTGACTTACCATATTTTGGAGTGATTAACAATTTTTGCTCAACAAAGCCTTAGGAAGGTCAAGAGTGTTAAAACTTAATTGCCCTTCTACCGCAGGAGGAAGTTAAGGTTAATGCATGAAAATAAAGCTGCTCAATGAAGCCTGCTGGCCTTTCATGTGCACAGTGGGGGTGGATGCAGTGCAAGCTCCCTAGGAATGCTAAAACTGGGGTGGAAAAGTACACTAGAAAGCAGTTTATTAGGGTCCCTGCTTTATTGTAAATCTCCCTGGGAATTAATGAGGTATCCCTCTACAACAGTATTCACTCTGTGGATGTGTACCAATATATAAAGTGATATGGCTCTGTCTTTCAAAATTCATCAAAATTCCTCAGCCTTTTCTATACTAAGTGTGCTATTTCCCTTGTGTAATGCTGGGCCTACAATATTTTTGGCAGTGCTGTCAAAACTAGAGCTCAGATTTCTCTGTTAAATCTTAGGCTGTAGGAGTTTCTTAATAGGAAATAGGGATGTACACACTTCAGTACGTGCACGCGACTGCGATCACGTAGCTCAGAGAAAGCTGTCATGTTGTGAAGGATCTTTGCAGGCTTTTGTTTCTGTAATACATGTTCATCTGATTCGTGTTAATATGGAACAATGTTGGGGGTGCATAATTGACCCTTGTATGGCCATGTGCCTGGGAGGGACAGTTTAAGGTTTTTGCATGTACTGAATGAAGTATGTTGAAGCAGCAACAAACTCCATGAAGGATGTGCAAAGCTTTGCCTAAAGGACCACAGTGTTAGCATTGTGATACCTCAGAAAACACATCTTGTCTCTGAGAAGGAGGCGATAGAGAAGAAGAATAGGAAGGCGCCTCGAGCCTGCAGAACCAGCTGCCTGAGTTCGTTAGCAAGACAAAAGCTAAAGCTCAACTACAGAGGATGGCTTGTGGGTGAGGGTTGCCTGACGGGCACTCCAGCATATCAGTTTAAGATGTATATGGTTGTTATGGCTTGTGGAGGTGGCCTGGCGAGGCACTCCAGCATGTCATATATGGCTGTTCAGTTTAAACCGGTGGGCGGTGCTATCCCTGGAAGGTAGATAAGCCAGGGACTGGAAGTGTACGGTGTGGTCTTGGTGGAGCCGAGACTCCCTGCGCACCCGGCGCTGCCTGTGCACCGCAGCGCCGTTTGCTTGCCTTTATTCGTTTCATAAATTGTTCAATTTGGTTAGAAATCCTGTTTGGGACCAAGTCATTTATAACAGTTTCCATGTAGTGTGTTCAATACGGTTCATGTGCAGAGTGAGTGCTAAAACGTGGGCAAGAAAAGCTGCAGATTTAGGTGTGTTTCCCCTTTCAATACATGAGACAAAAACTAGCAATGATTTTAATGGACGGCAAGGAAGTCAGTGCAAATAAAATAGATGATATGCTCCCACTAAAGAAAAATATTGGAAGTGCATTTTTTAATTCAGTGTCAATAATTTGGGCATTTCTGCTGGCTTCTCTGGCAAAGATTATAAATGGGACTAAGGAAAGGAATATGGTCAAATAAGTGTATAAAAACTAAAAAAGCCCAAGTAATTTAACTTGAATTTCACATATTGTAGCAGAAGGGTAAAACTTAGTTGAGCAAAAGGCTTGTCCTTATACTGTCTAATGTAAAAGAAACAAAACCAAACCAAAAAGACTGAAGACTATGGTTATGGGCAACAGAAAATCAAAGAACACAGGCACAGCAAATGTGACCTTTGAATTTTGACATAGTGCAGGCAACATGCTACAGGCTTCTGGGGTAGTAATATTACTGGCTACAGCATCAGTTAAAGTGTCAAGGTGGAAGTGTAACATTTACACCACATTGACCAGTGCCTTACAGTTATTTCATGTTTTAAGTGTTATATGAAATATAATCTTGGCATGTTGAGTTTGTCAGAAATACAGCCCTCTGCCTTGTTCTTGCACTTTGAGCTGGGGTAATTTTCATGCCTACAGTTGGAGCCTCAAGTAGAGGGGACAGCACTATTAGTGTCTTGTAGGTGGCTGACTGTCACCTTTTTTAACACATTCAGCCTTCGCTGGCCGTGGCCTGGCATACACAGTCTTTCTCAACACAAAATTTTCCAGATAAAGGTGTGAAACCATTGCTATAATATTAGAGTCAACATGCTGTTAAATTTTAACAGCTAGAGATGACTGAAAACACCTGTGTCCTATTCATTACAAACATTATTTGTAGTGCAGGGGTAATTTTGCTAGAATTATACAAAGAGAATGAATGCATTTTTTCAAGCCTGTTTTCAGTGAGTCACTGCACACTTCTCCCTTTCCCACATGAACATCCTGTTCATTATTTATGAACCATGGAGAGTGGTGTGTTAGCTCCAAATGGCACTGAGTCAGTCAGAGGAGATAGTTTCAAACTCTAAGGACTGAATCTGCTTTGTCACATCCATATTGACTTCAGTTGGGCTAAAATGATTTAAACAAGGTAGAATTTGCCCTGAAATGTTTATGGGAGATGGAAAGCTAACTAAAGATTAATACAGGTGAGAGATACTGATGATATATATAGATATTTTGTGTGCCACATTCTAGTTGACTAATTTGTATTCAGAACAGTGCTCAGATAATTAACAATAGGACTACATATCAAATGGAAGATATGGGAACAGATTTACTGCAGGCATTAGTGCAGGTAATCAGGGGGGTTTAGAGCTGCCTCAGACTTCTTTAATAAAGCATGTAATTCATTATTGTGATATGGGCTTCTAACGTGTGTGTGGATTTACAGTGTTTAAGCATTCTCAGTACACAATATTCGGGGGCAGAATATGGCATGTAACTGTGGGAGCAGTTTGGGTCAATGTTCTCCTACTTATTCTGGCAAGCCCAATGTGTGCTACTGCTCCCAAGATATCAGGAGAGATGCTCTCTTTAGCCTTACTGAGCTTCAGGTCAACTGTTTAGACTGTTGAGATTACCTTGTTTACATACTGAGGGCCGTATGGTTGTCACCCTCACCAGCACCCAATAGTGGAGTAGCTCCAAACATGATGCACTGCCTCTGTTTTCACTTGGAATATGTTTAAGGAGAGACAGCAAATTATACTAAGTGTCAAAATCCATCAGGTATGATTAATGGGGTAGCTGGAAGAAAACATCACTTCAGGGAAAAGGGGAAGATAGAAGTGAATGAATTAAGAGTTCAAGTAAAAGCCTGTATATGGTTTATATTCTCATGGGAAGTCTGATGGCTCCATGAGAATGGCCTGAGACAACACTACACTAATATTAGACTGCAACACTTTAATGTCTTTTATTTATTGCAAGTCTGTAGTTCAAAATGGTCAAAATCACCATGTGTGATCTCTTGCTAGTAATAAGCTTCCTTTAATAAACCCATTCAGCCTTTAGATTATCAGCATCATTGCTGTCTACAGCCCACATTCTGTTTATCTTGATCTGCTTGTGCCTTAGGGTGATTTCTGAATTCAGGAACTCTTCTCTGTACAAATTAGATTTCATATTCATTTACACAAAGGCCTTGACTCTGACAATTTTATTAGCAAAAGATGGAAATCCTCTTTTATCCCGAGGTTTGTAATAGGCATGTGGGGTCTGCTTTCACATAAAATTCTGTGTTCCCTTTAAAACAATAGGGATTATATTGCTGAATGAAGGAAGGTCCGTTTGATTTTGAAGTTCATATTGTGATAATCCAAAAAGGGCAAGTACAGCTCTAACTAGATTAGATTTACAGGATAAGAAGTGTAGAGATCATCAGCTTTTTAATCCTGAAACAGCTTCTCCATTTACCAGCCTTCACAAGTCACTTAGACCCAGGCTGACAGAGGCTCATTTTGAATGCCTGAGGTTAGTCTCGTGGGGCCTGCTTGAGACTGCTGAGCTTTTACTGCTTGTGACAGGAGCTGTGAGAGCTCAGTCCTTCAGAGAACACACTCAAACATGAACCTTGAGAAATTAATAGTCTCTTATTTCCAGAAATCTGAATCTTTAGCTTTTTCAGGATAATCTTGTCAAGTTGGAATACTTTACTCACTTGTATGTTATCTCTAAAATAGCTCAAATTTAATGTGAGGAAATTTAAAATCATACAGCTCTTCTGCCTGGCTGAACTTGTGGCAGTATTTTGGTGGTGGAGAATGACAAGCCCAAAATTTCACATGGAATTTTGTGAATCTAAAATGATGTTTCCTTCCAGTGTTAAATAAACACTGGGTGAAAGCTAACATAGCATAACTGTTCTGAAAGAAAGCTAACCTATCCCCTCAAATGTCATACTTAGAGGAGTATTAAAGTAGGTTTTCTTTAAAGATATTCACATAGCTTCTGACTAAAGCCTGTTTGAAAGAACACTTGTTTCACTAGTTCAGAGTAGATTCTTTGGTCTGTGATAACAGAATAAAAGAGGCATTTAAAATCTGCCTAAAAATTCCTTGGGGTCCACTTTACTTCACTATAGCCATTAATATCTAAGAGCAGAAATTCCCCTTTTAAAGCATTTTGTCCATGGAAATTTCATGCAGCGCAGAGATAGCTTTTAATTTTGTTGCTGTTCTTTTTAAAAAAAGTACTTTAATTATGTTCCTAACTGTCCTGACTCTGAACCTGTGCGCCACTTATCATTCGCTCCACGCTCCTACTGAGCACACTGGGACCGGTCATTTTGTCGGCAGCCTGCTGAGTATTGACTTCAGGAGCGGACCCCTAAAGTACAAGCTAAAATCCCTCCAGCTGCTGAAGGTAGAATAGAAACCCTAGCAATGTAAGAGGTAAAATTAGTTTTCAGCAACGATGCTATAATCCATCATGCAAGACAACTGCAAAATTACTTTCAATAACACTTTCACATTCCCAATTTACACAAAAAATTCCCAGTCAATACTTGTTACTACAGTAAGTAACCCAGTGCCCTGCAGAATGTTCTGTGTGCTGTATCTACCAAGTGTTTTAACAGATAAACCTGCTAGCGATACCAGTGGTTAAACATTTAAAACAGTTCTGTTAATCATTGATTTTGAAGATTTTTTTTTAATGTGTTCACCTTGATGTGAAATGTCATTTAGTAAACCCAAATTCAATGTGATTAGAGTTGCATTTTCTGTCTAATGAGTCCAAACAACCAATGAAAGGTCATAGGATGCTGTCAGCTCCAGCAAGGAGGAGTGCAGCGTACAAACCAAGTATCTGAATTGGGAAGGTGTGCTTGCCTGCTGGTGTGGGTTTCGTGCTCACTCATGCAACAAGGGAAGGATGCTGCCAGTGCATTCCCACCCTGTGGAGCTGTATATCCCTGATCACAGCCTCTCTTCTGCTCTGAGCCACCACAAGCGGTCCAATCTTTGCTCTGTGGCCAGCTGTTGTAGCATGTAGGACCAAAGAGTACAGTAAGGGCTGTGACACTCATGTAAATGCACAAGATACTGGTGCTGTGATGGGAAAAATGAGGCAGGAGTCTTCCTTTAGTCACTGTGTAAGACACAAAGGGTCTGTGTGTGTCTACATGGGGAGAAGTGGTACAGTCAGAGATCCTCTGGCTGGTCCCCAGACAGAAGCCAGGAATATGCAATTAGGGAGTGAAAGAGCCTGAAAAAGCACATCCAGCCTTAATGATAAGTTCCCATCTCCAGGACGCTGCAGCTGCACTTAGGCAGGAAGCTGTTACAGAACAGCATTGCCGTGTTTTCCTAAGGAATCGAGACAGGCAGTTCAAAAACTGGGCTAATCTCCTGCTGCTTCCATGCAGAGGAGGTGACATTTCATACTGATAGAACAATCTGGAAAAAAAGTTCTCAAGGGAACTGTTGCCTTCCTTTCTCTAGGTATTGTAGAGAACAGTTTTATAAGAAGCCTCTTATTTGGCTCAAAGATGTAACAAGCACTGTTAACTATAAGGTAAAATTAGGGAAATGGTGGGAAGAAAAGTGTGTGCTATTGGAAAGGAGAAGGAGCTCTCTGCTTCAGGATGGGGTTGGATTGGCTCTGTGGTTCAAATCTTTCTAGTCCTCTCTTCCTCAGGAATTAGTGGATAAAATTCTGTGCTTCCACTTTACATTGGTCTCAAATCTATACTTGTTCTTTTTACAGTCCTGGCTTTGCAGGGAGGGGGAAAAGATGGACTCCATGGACTGAAAACAGACTGTCCTTCAGGGATGCATATAGAAACCTCTCCAAACTTTTCCATTGTAAACCTGAAATTCAGAGACTTTTGTTCAAGTTAGATAGACATTTGAGCTCTCTGGAGCTTCAGATGAGAAGTTTCCCCTGTAACAATGTTGTTGTAGACGACATAGTACAATATACTTAAATTAAAGAGAGGTAAACTGAGGCAAACCCCAGTAGAATTGTGAACCAAATCCTGGAGTCCAGATAACCAGTCTCATTCCAGTTGTCATGAACAATTCTCTCCCAGATTTTATAAAGAGAAATTTATGAAAAGTAAGTCATTGCTTACAGAATGATAAACGAAGGAGTTTTGCAATACATTCCTTATTTTTTTCAGTTTGTGTACTTTTTGCAAGTTAAATTCTGGTATTGTTTTTTTACTAACTTAATGTCTGCTTGGAATTTAAATGAATATTGGACAAAGGGACTAATGTTTTCAAAAGAAGTTTACTTTCTTCCATTGATACACAGGTATTTTTGGGGGCTTTTGCTAAACTACCCTAATTTTCTCTGAAATGTAAGCTCCTCTTTTCTGCCAGTTCAGTAGACTAACATGGTGTTAGTGAGCACTATCAGTTAAAGGCTTTCCACATGGGAATGCAACAAACATGCATGCTGTGTTAATGACCTCTTTATACAACCATTAAATGATGTAACTTGATTTGATATGACCCAGGCTGCTCTGTGTGTTATTTTCAGTGACATGAGGCAGTTTCTCCTGAGTGCTCTGAGTTAATATGTCTGTTAAGTATAATTTAATGAATTTATTGTTTGTTTGAACATAAAATAGACTTTGAACTAATGACCTTACTAGATTTATCAGGTTCCCAAGTTTATTGTGCTGAGTTGCTGACAACACAAACTTTATTTTCCCCCATAATGAAGTGTCTCTTGCTTCAGTGGATGGCTAAACACAGTGCTTGATATTAAATGTGTATAGCTGTTAGCTTAGTCAAGTAAAAGAGACTTACTTTTATACGTTATTCTCGTTATGGTGTCTCTGTTAAGCATACGATTTAGAAACGGATTTGATGATTCAGATACCTACAGAAGAGAGAATGTACAATGTCAAAATCTTCTCACAAACATTCCTGTCTGGAACCGTAGCTCTTCCGTATGTGCACACACTCATTCTCTCTCTCCTGCCACTCCTCCAAATTGTTTCTGCCTCTCTTTTTTTCACTGTTGTGGGAAGAAGAAATAATTACTTAGAGGGTTTTTTTAAACTAAACTTGTTAGAAAGTTGGTATCTAAAAATAAATAAAACAACCCCACAAACCAGGGACAGGATAGAAATTAATGTCTGAATACAAGTGTAAGTATAGGTTTCTTCTGCCACAGTTTTCATGGGGTTTGCAGATCGTTAACACAATTAGGCAGGATTTTCATACAGTATTCTGTTATTTTTCTATTTATTGAGAAATAGTCTTTCCTTGCAGCAGACTGCTTAGATTGCAAATAAAATCTGTCTGCTGTTGCTTTACATACAAATGCCTGAAGCTCACCCACATGCACTCACAAACTTGTATTACATACACAGAAAACGTTTGGTCTGCATTGACATAAGCATACCTGAAAAGGGTTTAGAGGAAAAATGATAGAGGGCTGAGAGGCATTGCTGTTGTGTTGGGGTGGTTTTTTTCCTGTCGTGTGGGGTCTATGTTTATCAACAATGTCATTGTTCATTATCAATGATAATTTAACAAGAGATTTTATTGTGTTGCAAACAACAAAATTATTATTGGCTCACAACAAAATCAGTGTTACTTTTTTTATGAAGATGCTTTACTAACTCTGTAGCTGGTCTTCAATATCATATTGATCTTTCAATTATTCTGATGTGACTTTTTTATCACACACTGGATGTTGCTGCTATAGATCTAGCATTTATCCAGAATGAAATACATTTATTTTTTAAAGCACAGAGCTTAATTAAGATTTAGAAAAAAATTTGTGCCATTGGACAAATTGTAATCCAGCTTTATTTGAGAGAAAGCCAGCAGGAAAATTCAGTTCAGGTTCCGTTTTGTAGAAATTCAGATACTTCTACGCTTACAAGTTTTTCTAACTACTTTGGTCACTTAAAATAGAACTCATCTTTTCATACCAGTGAGAGAGGCCTAGAGAAGAATATGGTGAGGCAGATCCTCAATTTTGTTGCTCATTGAAAGAGGTGTCCAACTCTGCAAGTACACGATGCATTATTTAGACAACCTTGGCATGCTGGGCATTTAATTTGCTTTACATTACATTGTCCAATGCTTTGGAGGAATTGCAGAGAGATGGAGAGATAGTGGGTTCAATTCATAGGATGATGCTGTTCCTGGATTTCAGATCAGAGCCTCTAGGCATTGCTGTAGTAGAATGAGGAGCCTAATTCAAAGATGCACAGCTCATGGGAAAAGTAGTCCAGTGTGCATGTATTAGGTGTTGATAATACTGAATACTTACTTTCATAAATATGGAAACTACCACCAACCCATTAGGACTCTTTGCAGCTTCTGTGACGTTTGTGTACAGCTCATGGTTATAGTGGATTAGTTGAACCTAGAAAATGGGGAAGGGAAAGATTACATTCAAACAGTGGCAAGTTGGACCATACGCTGTTTGCAAATACTCTCTATACACCAATCACCTTGTATCAGGATCCCAGCTATGCTCAGGATATTTTGTAACTGCAATTTTTCAGCGGTTTGCAGCACGCATGATTTTAATAATTTCAGTCACCATCTGGCTCCAACTGGCATGTTTTCTTCTAAATTGCCAGTAAGTGAATTTACCCACATCAGGTTATGAATTGCACTGCAGGGGTTGACATCATTTCCCTGTTGCAACAGCACTAGCCATGGGCATCAAGTAATCTGTATTTTTCAGCCTGAGGCCAAACATGGAGGAGATAGGGGCTGAAATGTTTGAAGAAACATATGGGATACAACTCTGGAGCTGTTTAAACCAGCACTTGCCTAATTTGAAATACTAATATTCATTGGTCCCAAAAATTACAAACTCAGTTAGGAAAGCTCCTGCAGTTCAGTACTTACTGACTGTTCTTAACCAGGTTCTCCTTAGCTCCTACAGTTTTCCTTCTGCTTTTTAGTTTTATGAGTTACTGCAACTTTGAAATAATGTAGGCACAGTTCATCTCTCTCCCTGTGTATGTACATGTCTTACCCAGATTTGTCTGTGATGACTGGTCAGTGGTACCATTTATATTGCAATTTGTAGCCTCACTTTTTGTAAAAAGGTGAATAATTTTAATGAAATTGTGAGGCTGTTAAGTACTTTTCTAAGAATGGGAAAGGCTAGTTAGCTTTATTTAGCCTAAAGATATCTTAGTTTGCATATGTCAATTACAAAAATAGGGTCATTTTAATGTCATTTTCAGAATTGCAGCAGCCTGATGCTTGTGTTTAAAAATCAGGCTTGTCTTCCATGTGCTGGCATAAATCTAAAAGCTGTCCACTGGAATTTCTGCACTTCCATACTGTGAACAAGATGAGTATTAACTTGATCTATGTCTGGCAGTCTCTTGAACTGTAGAAATAGCTGAAGACTAATACTGCCAGCAAAGAAATCTCATCATAGTGTGCTTACATGTTTATTATCAGGAAAAGAAACCCCCACAAAAAAAAACCCTGACATGGGTTTTAGTGCCCACACTGGTGACTCTGTGTTTTGGATGAATGCACTGCTTGGTGCCTCAGCAAGGCAAGGATTTCTCTGCAAGAATGACCTCCAGGTATGATCAAAATAGGGTCACAATTACTACTATTATGTTTTAATTTTAGTTACTTTTGTCCTGTCTGGATCTGAAACTACTGGTTGACCTTTTTACAATTCACAAAGTAGGCACTTCTTAAGGCAAGCAAACAAACCAAACTGGAACGAAAAAGTAAAAATGTCAAAGTAGCCAATGAAATCATCTACTAAATTCTGACAGCTAGGAAGCAGGATGAATGTGGTACGTTTTCTAAAGGTCTTGTAAAGAATTAATGAGACCATTTACTCTACAGCACAAGAGGTTATAGGCTCATTAGTCATCACTTTTTGGTGCTACTGAACTTTGATAACATCATGGTTCTGGGGACTGTGCACTCACTGAACATTTTAGGCTTAATACCATATTTTTCTTTTTATGTACAACTATTCACTTTGGCAGCCAGACTGACTTGTGAATTATCAAGGAAAAAAGCAAGGAAAGCTGCTTTAGACTAGAATTTATTCTGTACAGAGTCTGAGAATAACAACAAATTAGATAAACTAAATTAATCTAACAAACCCAAATGCCTAGTGCAGGAAGGGACCAAATTCTCTTTCTGCCCATGGAAGCCAGTGTGATACTCTCATTTTTACTGATGGGACTTCTGGAATTAAGGGAAGTTCCTGAAGTATAGATGCCCACGTATGAGGATAGGGGTGAGTCCCAGACTCACTGCAAGGAGACTACTACCCAGTGCACTTCTAGTCTTGTGCAACACTATATTGCAGTGAGTGATACTGGGCCTGTATTGTGTCTGTCAGAGATGGAGTTAATTTCCCTGTAACAGCCCTCATAGTGTTGTGCTGTGTATCAGGAGCTAGCAAGGTGTTGATAACACAGCAGTGTTTTGTCCACTGCTGAGTGATGCTGGCACAGCACCAAGGTGCTCTCTCCAACATTCCCCCCTCACCAGGAGGCTGCTGGGGGTGGGCAAGATCTTGGAAGGGGACGCAGCTGACCCAAACTGAACAAAGGGATATGCCATAACTTACAATACCTGCTCAGCAATAAAAGCAAAGAGGAAGGAGGAGGATGAGGGAGCATTTGTTATTTTATGACATTTGTCTTCTGGATCAGCCACTACATACACCGAACCCCTGCTTCCTGGGATGTGGCCAGTTATCACCTGCTGATGGGAAGTAGAGAATGAATCTTCTGGCTTTCCTTTGCTTTAGCCTATGACCCTTGCTGCTATTTTATTAAACTGCCTTTATCTTAATCCATGAGGGTTTTTTCTATCTTATTTTCTCTTCCCTGTCCAGCTGAGGAGCAGCTTGGTGGGCATCTGGCATCTAACCAGGGTCAAACCACCACAGAGCCTCAGCATGTAGCAGTGTCCCAGCTCTATGGGACATGGCGCTCCATATCAGAAACACCATTCGCTCTGTGCAGAATTCACACAGGCAGCCAATAGGAGTTTGTGGGAGTGAGTTAAGAGACTTGAACTGATTAGAATTAGAATAGTTATTTCCTTTACTGATTAATAAATGATTTCTCTACCCCATATTGCACTGTCTTGACAATAAAAGTACTTGTCTGATAGCATTCTCTACCAGTGCTTTCAAGCGGTTTTCATTTCACGTTTCACATTCCTGCAGGTTTGTATGTCTCTGCCCCATTTCGCCTCTCCTTGTCAGACCTCAGTTTGGTAATGAGCCATTTTGGAGGGTGTGCTTAAGAAATCTTGCTTTGCTATAGTTTGAAAAGATCTCCTCGCCTCGCTATGCATTCCTGTTTCTCAAAGATCCCAGTGCTGAATGAAGACAGATTTTTTTTTTTTCCTGAAACCTGTCATTTTCTCTGTTAGTTGTCTCCTTCCTCCCTGAACCTAAATTAATTTTAAAGCTGTTTCCATGGCACCATGGTTAAATTAATTAGTTTTTTCTTTCTTTTTTTCATAAAGATTGACCATGTAAAGAGACATAATTTTCAAAGTTTCTCATATGGAACTGACTAATTTAGAAAGGTACAAATGAATAAAGATGTCTTAGATACAGAGTGTTACATGCAGGGTAAAAAAACATAATTCCCTATTAAATACCTTCTTTTGAAAAGAAATTCTTTAAGGTTGTCTGAAATACCTGTAATCTTACAGTCTGGATTAAATGCTACAGGAGTCTTCTATGAAGGGGAAGCCACACATAACTAAAATTGCTCATATGTGAAAATCTCACTTTTTCAAATGACATTGTATTAAAAACAAAGCCCAACAAGAGCAACTTGCAATCCTGAAAGTACCCTTTGATTCTACTGTGAGTTTCAGGGCTCAAACACAGTACAGAATCTTGTTATAATCTATTGATTTTCTTTGGACAATTCCTTCTTTAAGATTAATTTGCCACAAAACAACTGATAGCTTTTTGTTTTCCTCGAGCTATCTAAGTTCTATTTCTCAGGGAGGAGAGGAGAATTAAGAATAATTACTCCCTTTTACCTGATGAAAATCCAGAATGTGCCCTTGCTCCATCACACGAGGATGTGTGCTGGATCAGGACCAGACACAGCACTTTGTAGACACCGGAGGTTGGCGGTGTTTGGAATGTCAGCCGGAGTGGATGACAGTACGTCAGGGTAATCTCTCCTCAGCCTGATAGGCTGTGTCTTTGTAACAAAGATTGGCTGAGATTACCGCTTCTGTTCTGGGGATTGTGGGGAAAACATCCTATTCCCTTTCCCAACATGTGTATGTGTGCACATAATGGTAACAACCTATTCATTGTCTGTACTCTGACAAAGTTCAGTCCTGTAGTCGTAGTACTCGCATCCTTTGTACTGGTTTTCTTCTGCAATACATTTTGCTGTTACTCTTGATTCTTCACTCAGGTCAAATGTACATCTTTGGGCAGAGATAGTAGGGGATATTTCTGTGTAGCATTTGACCAAGGCTTGTTTGGCTAAGCAGAAGGAGGCACTTAGCTGTGCTGATGGTTGGGGGTGCCAAAAATTCTCGGAACTCTTTTCAACAATCTTTTAGCAAAGCCCCTCTATGAAGTGCAGAGCTCTGATGTAGTGTGCATGCCTAACCCTTTCATAAAAGTTAGATCACGCTGAGACATTCTGCTGCAGAGAGGCAGGGAGAAATAGGAAACTGAGGGAATTTAGAGTATCACAACGCTTTACACACCAATGTTTCCATCGTCATCTTGGGAGTAATGGAATACCCTTTATTCTCACTTGGAAGTGTTATAATTGAGTGCGTAAACATTCTGACTTGTAAATGACAAGGGATTTAAACCATGAAGTGAATGGCAGTGAGGAACAGCTAATCTGTAACTATATTATTTGCATTATGCTGTGCTACCTGATAAACTGTTGGGAGACCTGACTGAGTGCAAGCACAAAGCATGTTTCCTGCACAGCGGGGAACAAAAGCAAATGAAATTGCTCAAGAAAACAAGTTAAATGTTTGTTTTGATTGAATCCTTGTAAAAAGTGGTTAAGATCTCATTAAGGAGAAAAATTATACATTTTTGTTTACCTAAAGTTTAATGAAAACAGCAAAAGAAATGTAATTCCTGCATGGCAGGTGTCCAGTGAGGAAAGTAATTTTAATGAGTTAAAACTTATAAATAATAACAGTTGATATCCCTGTGTTAAAATATAATTGCTTCTACAGGTCTTGTAAAACCCTTTGGAAAGATGAGTAATGTCATACTAAGAGTTACTTATGGTATTAATTTTGTGGATCTGAACAGGTATGAGATCTGAGGTCCTCACTTTGTGAAATAAATGAGCTGTTTTTTAAATGTTCCCTGGTTCTAGGACGTGTAATTTGTGTGGCTGACAAAAATATAGTTAGATTTGTCTTCAAATACCTTAAACATGTCTCCATGGAAAGGTACAGCACCATCTGTCAGCACATGCACCAGGCTCCTCAGAACCCGTGGTCCTGGTTTGTCTGGTTTTGTTGGGCCGATACCTGGCAGTGATGCAGTGGGAATATTCTTATCTTTGGCAAGTGGTGAAGGATATTTATAGTGTCTCGCTTAATAATAGGCCTAAATATCACATGGACTAGTCAAGAAAGAAAAGCCATTAATTGCAGTTTTTTCATAATTGTTTAGGATTTGGAGCTGGGTGTTGATGATGCCTCTTCCTGAAGTCTTATAATGATCAAACCTTGTTTGTCTCCACACATGCTCACCCGTGGCACCAAGATTACACATATTTAATTACTGCATCTTGGTGGATACTTCTGGCCTGCTCTTGGGGCCCAAATCATTGTGGTTCAAGTGTGGTAAGACCTGCAACTCTCTGGTCCAGTTCTCAGTCCCATTTTTGCTTTCAGGGAGCCTATTCAGGGTAACAGCTGAAGAACTGGGCTGTTAGCGGGCTCAGGACAATGCTGTTTCAGAAGACAGAAATGACAATTCACAGTAGTTATGTCTGAAAAACAAAACCATCTTTTTCTCATGCCCAGGGTACTCTGCTATGAACTGTTAGGGCCTGCCAAGGCTATATTACCCACATATTAATTAATCCATAGTTCTACCTGTCAGTTTTTCTGTGTATGCCCACAGCAGAGAGGTGGGCATGTTGTTGGTAAATTGGTAAAATAAATTTTACATCACCACCTATATTTCCAGCATTTTACTTAGCAGTTTAGGAAACTATTGTAGTTTTGAATTTAAAATCAGATAAAAAGACTAGCTTAGTTTAACTACGGTAGAAGTGCAAAAAATAATTCTTTGAAATAATTTTATATCTCTGGCTCTCTTTTCAAGTCCTATTAAAACTGAAGTTCTTTAGGCTGTTGCTGAAAAATGTGGGTTTTTGGAAGTTTTTTACTGCTTTTGAGAGTCACTTCATGATTTAAAAGAAATGCCTAGAAAATAATGGTTTAATAGAAAAGCCTTGTCATCCACATTTATAGCGATATGCCAGCAATTGTATCCTAGATAAATAACATTATAATTCTTTTTTTACTAAAAAAATTAAGACAAAGAATGCAAGGAAGGAACTTGGTTTTTTTCCTGCTTCTGGAGAGACAGCTGTAGAAAAGCATGTGCAGAGAAATGCAATAATGCATCATGCAGAAGAGTGGAAATGCAGTCAAGGCTTCACTAGACCTGGCTGCCAAATGTACTAAAAATAACGATATGCTAGGAATTAGCACTTAGACTGGAAATGATGTCTAACACTTCATTAGACCAATTGGGAACAAGAACTTACTTGCAATGCCTCTGTTCAAAAAATGAGCTTTACCCAGGGTCCTTGGTAAGCACCTAACCCCGTGTGTTACTTACAGCATATATTATGACTCTTAAAAATGTAGCATCACCTGCATTAGGTTTAAAGTAGTTATCTCTAGATGCAGACCTTTAAGTGAACGGTGAAAGCCTTGAGCTCTCTGAGCCATCTAGGATGCTCTAACTGGGTGTTTAATAGTATTTGAAAAGGGATCAGTGCAAATCAGCTGTGATTAAGCATTTGTGGCTGCTGACCTGGTATCTTACACTGATGAGACTACTGAGTAAAACATGTTAATTCCTTGTTTATGTGCAACCATTACAGCTGGAAAATATGAAAAATATGACCTGAATGAAGTGTAGAAGTTTTTTAAGTATTTCTCTTTAATATTTTATATGGTTTTTTATATTTTGCAAGTGTTTATTTTATTTGCAAGTAAGGAAGAGGGCTATTTTAGATGCTACTTAAAACTTGATGTTTCTTTAAACATCCACAGGACTACAGTAAAAATTACAAATTACTAGCTGAAGAGCTGGTACATGTCTCAGAACTGTTAGGACTTTTCACCTTTGTGCTAACATCCAAAAGTTAAGTAAATGGTAGGCTGAAGAAATAAATACAAAAGGTGATGGATTCCTGCCATCCAAATGCTGCCGGAACAGTTAGAAGAGTTGCAGTCACATGTACTCTCTTCCAGATAGTAGGCAGCACAGCGAAGGGAAAATCTAAATTGAGCCCCAGAGGTACACAGATGTGTCTGTGATGCTGGTTGCTGGGTGACTTAGGGAGAATTTTTGACAGGGCAGTCGTTGCTGAAGCCTTCCATTGCTGATTATTCTAAACATGGGGTATTTTTGGCTGACCTGCCAGTCAACTACTCTTGTCATTCATTGTTAGCAGATGAGCAGGAGCTGGGTAAACATAAATAAATGACATTGTTCTGCAATTCGCTCTGTGTGAGGATCAAAATGAAGTGTAAGACTCAAATGTTTAATGTTGATTATGTCTTGGCTGATGCAGAATTTCATTGCGAGCTGTAATTTGGCACTGACCCAATCCATCATCTACAAAAGTTACATCTTAAAGAGAATAGGGGTAATGTAGGAAAAAAAGCTATTAGATGAGCCCATCATCATTTCTGGATTCATGCAGGATTTTCTGACTAAACACTACATTTAAATTGTTTTTTCATTTTAAATACAACAGATGCTCAGACACCATGATGATGAATTCACTATAAACGCTCCATTTGGGAGATTCAGTTATATAACAGTGCTCTGAATTTCTGTGAGAATTCTTGTATTTCTTTAGCAGTCAGTGCAGAAGGCAGCAGACAATGGTTCTGGCAAGTAGAAAAAGTGGTGAAGTAGTGATTGATGCTATTTTTGTTGTTCACTGTGTTACCCTGAGACACTGAGTCAAAAGGACATACATGCAAGGTCACCGAACGGTGTGACAGAGATGCATTGACAGTTCAAGACTTGTGATGCCACTACAGCTCTCAGTCCACCTTGCCAAAGTACCATCTGTAGCTACATTTCAGTTCCAAGGCTGGGCAGGATGGGCAAAAGCAGAGAACTATCAGACTGATGAATAAAAGAATGAGCATCAAAAGTTAATAGAATTTGGGCTAGGGAAAATCTGGTTGTTGATCTAGGCCTTACCCCTTCTGTCCTCATTTTATAATTTAGTAGGAAAATAAAGGGTGAAGCTTAATGTACCTGATGCTAACTAACAAGCAAAGAAAAGGTAGGGGTTAGTATTACAAACCAGAAGGAGAAATAAGGGAATTATGAGTTTGTGCCCTACTCTTAGCCTAGCACAGGCAGTCTGTCATTACTGCTCCTGCCATGGTGCTTGGCCAGGTGACCTCTCCTTCCCAGTCCCTGCTGGCAGGTGTAGGATGGGAGAAAAACTTCATATGGGATCTGTGGAAATCGGTTGTTTTTGTGAAGAGCAGGGGAAGAAAGGGGGATGGTCGGCTTGCCCTTTGGGAAGGGAAAGTGGTGTATAAATGTGGACGATGGACCTATGTACTTGGTAAGATGAGACTTGCTGTTGTAAAGCAATAGAATTGCAAAATATTAGTGTTATATCCATTGAAAATTAAATGAGAAAGCACACACAGGGTTTCATGGGTTCTTTTTGAATGATTTATTGACACACGCTTTTCTTTTAAGAGTCTCCTTCCCCTTTAGTGATTGGGTTGCTCACCTTTAGCTTAAGAAAATTACATTCAACTCCTCTGCTCTTAAGCAAATCTTTCTACCACATCTGCTCTGCTTGCCATCTCTGACATGGGAATAGCTGCCCCTCCCCAGTAACAATGTTGTGAGGTGTTCAGGTGTAACAATAATGGTGTTGGGGAAAGCATCTAGATAATGAATGTCATGTTCTGAAGTTCAGTTTGTGCTATTGATCAATGGCAATTTGTGACACATCACCTATAAAAGACGTAAAAAGAAGCCCAGAATATAAATAGTATTGGCAGGAGGCAGTGGGACACTTGGATTTCCAGCATAGGGAAAAGAAACATTTAAAGCCTGATAAAAGAGGAAAACAATTTAAAATGGATATAACTACTAGTGATCATAGTGTTAAATCTTTGAATCTAAGTTGAGCTCTGAAATGCAGAAAAGTTTGAGGAAGCCCACCTTGACTCAAAATAGCCCAAAGCGTTTCTGGAATGAATGTTATATTGAATTATTGAAGGTTGTTTAAGATATTAATGCTGTGGTAGATGATCTATCACAGAGTCAAATTTTTAGAAATCGTTTGAAAACATTTCACACCAGGATTTCCTGTTAAAGGTGCAAAGCCAGAGATTGTGAGGAAAGAAGGCACAGATGTACCCTGCAGGCAGAAAATAAGGGGTGTTTCTTGTTTAAGAATATCTTGGAAGCCTCTTCTGAAGCTAAGGGAAGTACAACTGCTTTCTGCTGTTTATGTAAATTGTGTAAGAGGCAGTTTCACATCTGTAGTATAAAAGGTAAGCTTGAGAAATAATGAGCACACAGACAAAATAAGGACATGAATTATCTAAGAGTATGAGATAGTACAGATTAAGGCAGACAACTATAAAATTATCTTGTTTCTAAATGAATTGAGTGGCATTATGCTCAGTAGGAAAGATAACTGACACTTAGAAGTCATAACTAAGCCAGTTACCTTTTATAAAGCTCTATCTGCAGATTTGGTGCAAGGAAGTAGGATATTGGCAAACACTACTCAACAAATGCAGTACAGCATAAATTAAAAGGGCATGAAATGGCACACAGCACCCCTTGTTTATCCTAAGAACATACCCTTCTGGGTACCTTGTAAGGGGTACTGAAAATTGCTGCATGGTAAGAGCATTCAGTACAGCCACACAACTGTGGGTTAGTGCCATTTACAAACAGAGGAAGAAGATGAGCACAAAGCCTTTCCAGCACCCTTCCTTACACTGGGACTGGTTGAAGTTCAAGGATCTAACAGTTGTTTCCTTTGTTAAAGGTATTTTGTGCAGCTTTCTGCTTTATCATTCCGCAAAGCTGCTCACCTACAACCACAACAATAAATGTCTCTGCTTCGTATAGACAAGAAAAGAACTCCCCCTCTTCCATTCATTTCAGAAACTTTCTAATTATATCTTTCAGCACAGTAACAACCTTTTCCTAACTCATCAGTAATTGTTGCCTGGACTAGCTAAACACCAATGACCTCTGTTTTGTGGCTTGGCTTGTCTGGATAACGCAAAAGCTTAGAAACAAGAAACCATCTGAAAATCCCATCTAACCATTAGGAAGTAAAGCTGAGAGTTACCTTTGGGAATATGTCCCAAAATTACACTTATTCGCGAGTTAATAAGCAAAGGTCAGTGAAAAATAATGAAAACCAATTGCAATTCCAACAGAAACATGATACCTGACATGTCTCTGTGGGCTGTTTGAGCAGTGAGATGTGAAAACTAAACGGACAAAAGGGCGAAGGAAATCAGTTCTGTGGACAGCCTCATTGTAAATAGTGAGTAGCACTGCAGTTGGGAATTAGACTGAGGGACGAGTGAACAGAGGGGAAAGCCATGGAGCATCATCTCCAGCCTTAACTGTGGATTTGCATAATGGGGTTCAAGGTTTGTGGAATGGAGGTTCCAGAGCATAGAGTGCTTTGGGGATGCTGCTTGTGAGTGTTCACTATATAATCTGGTTTGTTACAAATCTGTAATCTTTTAACTGGTAAATCATCTCTTCACTGGAAAAGGGGATGACTGTAGCAACAGCAGTTCTAATTGGCAACACAAGTGGTTTACCTGTCTGTCTTTAAAACATAGATGAGTCCAGAGCCCCTTCAGTACTCCAGATATGCCTCTTGGATATGATTGTGGTGAAACAGGCAGTAAGGTCACACTTGCAATTTGTATCAGCAGATATATCAGAAAAGAGAAGTCAGGGCTTTTCTCCTCCACTAGAAAACAGTCTTTATTCATTTGCAGGCTAATTTACATAGCTGAAATGCTGAAAATACTGGCGTGGAAATACCTGAAATGCCAAACAGGTCCTTTCTCTTAATGAAAACTGGGGAATGTGCCATACTCCCAAATACTGAACTCCTAAAGAAATCTTTAGTCTTTTGGACATTCTGCAATTAGAAAAGGTGAATATGGGTGATGATCCAATTAAGATACTTCGATTTTAGTTTTGTCCATGCAGTGAACTATTTTCTGCTGGCAGTCAAGCTGCAAGAGCAGGTCTTTATTCTTGCTGGCAAAGGGTCTGGCCTTCAAAATGTTTCTGACTGCCGTGCAAATACCACACACTCTTTCTTACTGCTTCCAGTTCCCCTTGGAAAAGTTCCAGACCCCTGAAACACCCACTGAATGGGCATTTGTAGTGTCACTTCCATGGGATTAACGTCTGAACAAAGTGAGGGATTGTGAAAGGTACAGCTGCAGCTCTGCAACACCCGGCTTTCAACTTGCCCCATCGCAGCACTATTTCCTTCAGGGGCTTTTCAGAGGGTAGAGGATGCTGCCTGTCCCATTGCCCACAGCAGCCACCTCCGCCTGAGAAGACCCCTGGGAGGATGGTGGGTTTAGAGTGAAGCGTGGGTCCTGCTTTCCCTGTGTAGTTAGGGAGCTGTGTGCTCACACTGCAACTGCCCTGCTGGGCTGTGGCAAATACTGTGGTTAGCTCTGAACTCATGCCAAACTCATAAAATCATGCAAATATTTACAAATGTTCATGCACAGCGACTGCAGTGGTATTGCTCATTGTTAGATGTGGAAAAAAAAAATCTAATACAAGCAATGTCTCCTGTGGGTTTTATATTTTTCCTCCCCATGAAATTACTATTCACAAGTTCGACCAGCTGTAGTTTCTTCAGTTAGTCCTAATGTTGTGCCCTCCACCTCTTCCTTTATTTAATCTCTTCATTATGTACATTATCCTGTGGTATGGTTCTTGCACAGCAAAAGAGAACCTCTCATTTAGTGCACAAATGAAATGTAGCTGAAAATTACAGCAGATAAAAATCCAGCTCTTTGAACTGTAATGTTAAGAACTCTTCAACCAAAGTAGACACCTAATTGAAGATAATGTTGACTCTATAAATTACTGTATTACTTTGTCAAGCTTACATCATTAAGCATGTATTTGACTTCATTATACTGCAGTAAACAATTTGTTTTGGTAAGATAAGCTGGTTTGTAAGGTCTGTAGACAAAGTTGCATTATACTTTAAATGCAGATAGTTCCATCTTTAGATTTTGAGTTAGGAAGCATCAGTGTAATTATCCTATTACCTTGCTAAAACATGTAATTATTTGTCAATGATGCAAAAACCTGAGAACTTAAATGTGAGAAATTATAATACAAATGTAGCTATTATTTTTTTCATTGACAGTTTAACAGTATCAATTTGCTAGGCTGATGTGAGGAGAAGATCCTGTATAAAATCATTGCAGTGGGGACTGCATATCACTAAAATGCTATCTAATAGAAGACTCGTTTCTGATTTTAATAAGTGTAGTATATATGCAAAGAATGTGTTCAGCTTTATAATTCATTTAAGTATATACAATTAGGTTTTACTGAGTAACAAATTGTGCTACTGTTACTTTAGCCTTTGTAAAGTTTACTATTGCAAGTTTAAAGGGAGACAGAAAAAAGATAAAGATGGTTATTCCTACTTTTTTAAAAAGTGTCATTGAACTGTGAGCCCAGTTTAAAGTCAGAATTCTCTCTCCAGCACTCCCTGATCTCCTCAAGAAAAGAAGTTCCTGAATTCTATTAAAAAGTGCTGGTTTCTCAGCAAACAGCATGAAGAGTTTTTCCTGGGAGAAAGGTTTTAATAAGTAAAATTAGTCAATACTGAAGCACAGGAGATTATTTGATCTTGTTGAGAAACTGACACTTTCCAGAAGGGGGGCGGGGGAAACATGCAATCTTTCTACTAAATCACTTTGTGCAGGACTGGGACTCGAGTCGAAGAAATTTGCTGGGGAAGAAAAGAGGGCAACTCACCAGGGAAATAGGTTTGCTCAAAGTAATTGTGAGTCTGAACATCAAGGTTGAGATTTTTAGGACATTTCCAGAAAACAAAAAGCAGTCTGTAAGACTCTCAGGATGAGATGAAACCCACGCTGGTTAGTGCTGCGTGGCTTTACATCTCTCAAACATGTTTATATGAAGTTGCTGTTGGCTCTTGTGCTCCCGTCCAAATTTCAATTTGTCTACTTTTCCCCCTGCAATTTCAACTAAACTCAGCTGGTTTATCAAGCCAGTCTATGTTTCTGTGCAGAACAGAGGATGTCCACCTTCATTTAATAGACTTAAATTTTGCTCCAATAGCCCCTGTCAACTGTGGTTACTGCCAGCAGGTGAAAGATGAAATCAAACCCAAGGCAGTGGATGACTGTGCCCCACACAGACTGGGTTCGTTTTGAGCCATGCTCTTTTTTCAGACTTTCCTGTAATGATGCCTGCACCACCTACATCCATGATGCTTTCCTTGCCTATATGCAGGCCCATATATTCCTCTGCTTTTATGAACACCAAACCTCTGCCCTGCCCTTTTCTGTCCCATGTCTTCCTGTCACTTTAAAATCTGTCACTCTTCTAATGTTAGCTCTGCTATCCAGCTGTGCCATCCCTCACTGTGCATTTCCTAGAGAAGCAAAATGGTCCTTAAATATACCCTATTTTTCTTTTGCAGTGGTGTTCAGAGGTTAGTTAATATATGTCTGAAACCAGACTGCTGATTTTTCAAGGGGGCCATCACAGTGGGAAAGGGCAGCACTGCTGCTCTATCTGTAGCATTTTGAGGATGTCACAGGTTGCAAGTGTTTCTGAAAGCACAGAAAAATAAGTTCAGATGCTCTGGCAAGTTACAGTATTCTGCCATTTCTTTGTACTGCTGAACTGTGTCTTTGCATTCTGTTTTTTAGCTTTGATGTTGTTTGATTAGAATCACTAAATTTCTGAAATGCAAAAGATCCCAAATATCACATGAACTTAATGGTACTTCAGTATTTTTATTGTGTGAGGAGAGCAACACTAATGTATAACCTGAATGTACAGAGGGATGCTGAAATTCAGCAGAATTGATGATGTGGCTGAAAAAAAACCAACCTGTATTTTTTTTTACTTTTTTGATCTCTCTTTGTGTCAGATCAGATGAGAAAGTGGAGAGGGAGGCAAAAATCCCAACTCAATGGGCAAGCAAACTAACGGATGTACAACCAGCTTTTCTGCTGCCATTTCACAGCTTTGGAGCACCAAACTTTTAGATTCTGTAGTTTTTTAGTTATTATTCTGTTATCTGAAACATTACAAAGTACACTGCCCTTAACATGGAACATAGTTGGGAGAACAGGCACAGGCTAAATCTGCTCATAGGCTGAGTAGTGATGTGGAAGAGCTATATTTGAACTTCTGACTAATGATTTGATCTTGTTATCTTTGCTAGAGCTTCTAGCTTTTTGCAAGGAATGACAGACCAGAACTTTTTTAGCCTTTCATGCTCCTGCTGTATAAGTGAAGTATTTAATACCTAGCAGTAGAGGAACATCTTGGAATTGGTGCCTGGCATCTGGCAACCAACACAAATCCTCCTGATGTCAAGGGGGGTTTGATGGGTGGAACAGGGCCAAGATATTATGCAGGCCTGGAAGATCAGCAGTACCTTGCTCACAGCTCTCTGCAGTTTTATTCTCTCATCATATACTGTTCTCAGCCAACTGAAATCTGGTGAATAAACAATTTCATAATGGATAAAACCAGATCTACTTTGACAATGTAATTCTACCACTTAAAAAGACTCAGATAAAACACTATGGTCCCTTTGGCTGAGGCTCAATTACAGATCACTGTGGCAGAGTGGACAAGACGATGTTACATGAGTGATGCTGTTGCTCAGTTGCCAATGACTTATTCAGTATCTGCTTGTATTTTCCAGGAACTCTGTTTCAAAGTGCCTTTGACCATACAGGTCCACCTGTGTTACAGAAGCAAGCTCTAATCTTGGTAAAGGTAAAACTTTAGAGCAAACAGAAGTGGAACTGAGGATGCTGCTGCCATTTCAAGCTCATCTGCAGTCAGTGAGCCAAATAAATCAAAGCTATGCAACCAGCAGCTGGGCTTCTGTCAGCTCCTCAGATACTTTTTTCTTCTGGTTCCTTCACTGTTAAATAGAAGAGTACAACTACTACAGCTGGAGGTTTTCACCCAGCCACACATGGCTTTTTTTATTTTTACACATAGTGCCATTGCTATAAATTAGATTTCCAATGTCAATTAAAATTACAAGGGCAGCCCATTGTTATTTTGCTGTTGTTACCACAGTGCAGCTTGTTTCACAGACACTGGGAAGGCTCCACTTTCCACACAGATGAATGGTGTAAGTAATGTATACAAATGAAATGTGTGCACATTAATGGCAAATTTCTTTATTTGCTTCATTAACCACAATTTGACAAACATTCAGTTACAGATCTGCTGATTAGAATCAATCAACATCTCAATGTTTGAGGACCGGCAAAATAATTAAAAGGCTCAATAAATCTGAGGATATATATCCAAAGAAAAATTACTATATATTTAGAGACATTTTAAAAGATATTTACTATACCAGCGTTCCACGGACTTTGAGGATATATCTTTGTAAATTCTTTTCACTGCTTCATTGATTTTTAATGTTGGCAATGCTTACAACCCTACTGCAGTTCAGAAGAAAATACTTTTGAGATTTACTCAGCTTGGCATATTTATTATACTACAGTCTTCTCTATTTGGCATTGTTTTTATCTGCCTCTTTTGTTAGAGCTATATTACAAGCTTGGAATTTTAGAAAGTAACTTGTAAGAGACAGGTTCAGGTAGAGATGATAAAAGATTTTGAGTGGCAGAATATTTTGCATATATGATAGGAAATTCATGAATCTTTAATATAGCTGGATGTTGCAGTTTGCACAGTGTGTATTAGGGTGATTAACTTTTGCTATAGAAATAACAATGACAAGACCTGCCTAAGATACCAATCTACCACTATGAATAAATTTGGAGAAATCAGTTGGCCAAAATTTCCTGGACTTCACCCCAAGAAATCTCTTATCCTGGTCTTCACTGTGCCATGGTCTGTTTGCATGAGTGAGGTTGACTTAACCTCTCTCTCTCAGACTACCCATTTGTAAAATCAGCAAAATAATTACCCTGCAAGGTAATTGATAGGTAATGGGGAATGTATTAATGACCATAAAGAGTTACAAGGGCTATCATTAGTGTCTGTTGTGAGCAGCGATCAGCAGTGCTGAATATCCAAGGGGAGCATGGTGTGACCGCTTCCAAACACTGGTCATGTCTGAATTAGGTTTTTGGTTCAGGCCCAACTCCAAACAAAACAAGGAGCTAAAAGGAGACAGATGGTCTCTTCCAGCTCTTCACTGTGCTTTTATTTTCCTCTTCACCAACATTAAAGGACAGATTTTCAGTGGATATAAGGTGATGCAGGTCAGTAATTCTGTTTTCTAGAATTCCCCATTTTTTACTTTTTTATTTTAAGCGATGTATGTCTTTAGATTTAATAATGGTCATTTACTTTGACTTATTAGCTGCCACTTTCAAAGCACAAAATAAAGAATACTGTCTAACAGTACACAGGTAAAATCGATCTGCTTCAAGCTGCCCAAAGATTGTTTGATGATCACAACCAAAATATTGATGAGTTTATAAAATCATTTGAAAGACGGATGGCATCACAACACTGATGTGCTCTTCTGTGCTAGTAAAGAAGTCTGTGTCTTTACAGGAAAAGAGATATTTTTAATCACTTTGTAATTTCTACAGTATTAGCAATTTCTGGATACTTTACTATTTGTTAACACCTTATATACAGCAAATATGAACTTCTCATTCATTTTTTCTTATAGAATAACATAATCGAGTCAAAACATTTTAAATATACATGGTTTTAAATATTTTAAATCATAGAATCATAGAATGGTCTGGGTTGGAAGGGACCCCAAGGATCATAGAGCTCCAACCCCCTGCCACAGGCAGGGCCACCAACCTCAGGCCTGGATCTACACAAGGTTGCCCAGGGCCCCATCCAACCTGGCCTTGAACACCCCCAGGGATGGGGCACCCACCCCCTCTCTGGGCAGCCCCTTCCAGCCCCTCACCACTCTCTCTGGAAAGAGCTTCCCCCTAATATCTAATCTAAACCTCCCCTCCTTTAGCTTTAATCCATCCCCCTTGTCCTACCATTGTCTACCCTTTTTTAAGAGTGGATTCCCCTCCGGTTTCTCTGCTCCCTTCAGGTACTGTAAGGCTGCATCCTGCTTTCCTTGTGTTACGACCCACTGTTTTGTGCTCCTGACAGTAACAACTGCATTGTAAACACACATCCTCCCTTACTTTACATGTGTTGGCATGCCTGTGGTTTCACTTTCTTTGATGGGACTGTTAATGTCAATGAAGATTTGTGGGGATAGACCCCAAACTTGATGCCTCAAAGCTCAGAATTCTAACAAAAGATTTCTACTGTCTTTGAAGTACTGATCTCTAGTACTGTGAGTCTAAAAAAGTAGGAATGTATTTTCAAATAGGCCACAGGAAAAAGGCTTTTGGAACTTCAGACTGATTTTTTTTTTTACCCAGCCATTTTTCCTTTCATCATTTTCCTGGATTTCTAAAAGAAAATCCTATGAGAATGAAGCAGACAGACATTCATTAGAATATGGAAGAATAAGGGTAATTTTTATTTTTTTTTCCCCCTAATTAACTGCCTCAGGGAATAACTCTACCAGTTAGGAGGAAGAACAGTTCCTCTATTGTGCCTTTTATGACTTAGGAACAGCAGACAGGGAGGCTCTAAGCTACAAATCAAACAGTAAAAATCCTCTTAACTGAACACACCCTTGGGCTTCACACAGAATAAGGCCTTACACTAATAAGCAGAACTAGTTGGGATTTTTTTTTTTTTGCTGAAACAGGGTTTTGCTGGAAAATGCTTACATGTCAAAACCAAACTACCTTGTGGAAGGAACTTGATTTCAAAGAAGTTTTGCTGAAACACAATCAGAGGCTCTCAGAATCTCCCTGATTTCCTGTGGGTTTGTCTTGTGATTTAGCCAAGTGCCCACAGACTTGATGTCATCACCCCTCTGGCTTACCTTACAGTAATTCACTGGTCCTGTGATGTCCCTCCCCTCAGCAGGGCTGTAAGTGAGCATGAAGTTCTGTTTGTGGGTATGGGAAGTCTGCCAAAGGGACAATCTGGATACCTAGAGCACAGGAGCTTTAAGAT
This sequence comes from Porphyrio hochstetteri, assembly GCA_020800305.1. NCBI lineage: Eukaryota > Metazoa > Chordata > Aves > Gruiformes > Rallidae > Porphyrio > Porphyrio hochstetteri. The sequence goes on along the minus strand of CM036923.1, from coordinate 2,159,912 downwards.
TCCTATAGAGAACTCTGCCTTAAACCACAACTTGTAGGGTTAGGCTGTAATTGGCAGCCTTGGTTGTGCATGGAAATATTCCTGTCTGATACTTCTCTCATGGCACTAAACATGCCTAAAGCAGGAATGGTCAGGGATGGATTATACTGTTTAAAACCACAGCAGCACCATTCTCCTGAGTTTGTCCATTAGCCACCTCACTGGAAATATCTCACTGCCACCACTGCTCTGAAGGTAAAAATGGAACGACATTTGCCAAAATCTAGATTAACTGGAGGAATCTTGGCATAGTAATTTGTATTTTGGGTAAAACTGGCTCCCACAGGTCTCCGCAGGTCAATGCTACAAGATTCTTTAGAAACAACCTACAAACCCTAAACCCCCAAAGTAATTTGACAATGTGCAGAATTGGGACCAGAGTGCTGTCTCTGATTCCTAGTTTCTCTGACGTGTAGGCATGTCCTGTGAAAGGAACGTGGGGTAAAAAGGGTTTTAGGTTTCACCCATGAGGGATTGTTTTTCAAATATTTATATATTTTTAATTATGCTTTTATTCGTAGCATATTCTTAATGATATTTTATGGACCCTTCTCTGTTTTTTTTTATGTGAGGAGAGCAAATAATTAACAGTAACCTGTCTTCTCTCAAAGCACTTGACAGCAGTGCACTTAGTAGTAAGAAATCCTTTATCCTTATGTGAATCAGAATTCCTTATTTCAGACAACTATGCTAATTCATCATTTATGCATACTACTGTAAGCTCTTTTGTTCTATCAAAAAAGAAAAAAAAGAGAAAAAAGGATAAAGGTTTATTTCATGCTGCTTCTGGAGAATCTTAGCAGAACCACAGTTTGAAAGACATGCTCCTCTATTGGTCTGTGTAATGAATTTCAGTGCAGTGAAATGTACTGCACTGGTAGTTTGGGGGATTGGAGCAGAAGGAAGAAACTTCTGTCTGCACAACCTCAACAGGGTATTTCAAACTCTACATGGTACAAAGGAAAAAAGCAGCAGGTAATAAGAATTGGGTGGCTGAGCCTCTGCAGTCGTGGATGCTGCAAGATTAAGTCCAGTATAAGCACGAAAAATGATGGGCCTCTTAGGACCATACCTACACACTGTGCTTTGGACACAGACTTCAAAGTATGAGCCTGGCTTGGAGATAACTGTGTAGGATTGATAGTTTACTCCCTGATCACTTTGTGCTGAGATTTTCAGAGAAAATGGGGAAGAAATTGCTAAAGGTGAAAAGAGCAAAAATTCACATAACAAAATATACCAGATAGAGACTGTTCACATTGAATGTGCCTTGAAAAGTATGTTTAAAATAAATATAGTTTTTATTCCTAGGAATTATGTATCTGAGAGAATGTGACAGCTGCATCTGACCAGTCCTATACTGAAGGTTAAGCAGATTAAGATTGTGTTACCAACCGATTCTGTTATTAGCAGAATTTCCAGGGGCTGGATGGTGGTAGCATGTTCACATTTTGATAAGAAAGAGTAAATAAAATTAGAGATGATGGGAAGAGATGGACAGTAATGGACTTGCCCTTTCTAGCTAAAATCCAGAACTCTCCTTGCATTTGATAGAATTTGCAGAGTAATAACTTGTATATGGTGCTTTTCTAATGTGCCTGTGGCAAATCATCAGTTAGGAAATGTTTTCGTGGCAGTTAGATTGAGAAAAAAACCCACCAACCAGACTACTGAAAAGTAATTGAATAGAATGAATTATTTTTTGTTGAGTTTTAATCCAGCAAATCTTGGCATGTCTGTCCAATAATATCCAGTTAGTTTATACAGAGATAAGAGTGCAGACAGATAAAGGTGAGATAATAAAAGATAAATGCCAAGAAAATGGACTTTAAAGAAATGTGGTTTAACCTTGTCCATTCTAGTTCTCTGCAGTGTTAACACTGATGCTTTCATGCCTGCTATCACTAACATGCCATTTTAAAGTATCTATGGTAAACAACATCTAATTATAATAATTTTAGAAAAACATGCTTATGAAATAATGAAACCTCAAGGTCAGTTCCCCTTATTGTTTGTAAAATATCTTAATCCATTAGATATAACAATTTTGTCTAAAGAAAGCAAGATTTAGAAGTATTTCTTTCTCAGTCTTTGTTGCAAGTTCAGTTACTTAGATGGTTAAAATAAAATCCCTCAAATTTACAGTATTTTGACTTTCTGGGAGGCAGGGTATGCCTGTGTGCTTTTAATTAAGGAAAGGTCTACAGTGATGGTGGAAGGTCAAGTCAGTATGCTAAATGAAAACTGTAACTCTGCAACCTCACAGTGTTCCCTGAAAATGTAATAAGGCACCAGCTAAAATTGGTTTAGTTGGCGTTTTACTAAGATGCTAAGATGCCTTATAAGAAACTATTAAACATAAGGTAAAGGATGAAGACCTAACAAAGGAGTAGCTGAAGCTACAGAGATAAACTGAAGGTTAGAGAGCTAATGGTAAGGGTTCACAGCTGCCACCATGTATTAGAAAACAGTAATTATTATCAGGGAGGAGGGAGACTTCTGGGCTGGAGCTCCTCCTGGGCTAATTCAGTCTGAGGAGGATGCAGTCCCTCCCCAGCAGTCAGGTCCCAAGTTACAGTGACCAGAGCATCCATGTAGGATGTAGAAGACCTTTCATGTCATCTTGGCTGCCTCTTTGCTCAATTTGGACATGGGTGTGAGCCAGGAATTCCAGCCACCTGCAAGATGGCCTTGCTTTTGTTGGAGATCAGGGTCCTATTTACTGTCTATGAGTGTTGTGGCTGGGCAACACAGCCCCAGGCAGCCACTTGCTCACTCCCCCTCTCCTACCCCCTGTGGTGGGGTGGGGTGAGGATCAGAAGAGCAGAAGTGAGAAAACCCCTGGGGTGAGATAAAGACGGTTTAATGGGTAAAGGAAAAGTCGTGTGTGCAAGCAGAGCAAGGTGAGGAATTCATCCCCCACGCCCCATGGGCAGGCAGGTGGTCAGCCATCCCAGGACAGACAGGCTCCATCACATGTGATGGCTACCTGGAAAGACCAACACCATCACCCCGAGCATCCTCCTCTTCCTTCTTTCCCCCCCAGGTTTATATGCTGAGCATGACACCACATGGTATATGGGCCATCCCTTGGGTCATTTGGGTCAGCTGTCCCAGCTGTGTCCCCTCCACCTCCTTGTGCACCCCCAGCCCACTCACTGGTGGGGTGAGAAGCTAAACTGTCCTATGAGCACTGCTCTGCAGTAACGGGAACATCCCTGGGTTATCCACCCTGTTTCCAACACAGACTCAAAACACAGCCCCATATCAGCTACAGGGAACAAAATGATCTCGATCCCAGCCAAAACCAGCACAGGGGGCCATGCCTGCTCTCAGAGCTGGTTACTTCTACCTACATGTAGGCATTAAACAAGTTGTTGCAATCAAGACCTATGTGGCTGTGTAAGTGCCCAGCACCAAACGTGCCAGTGCCTGAGGAACTTCACTGACTTGCTGGTGATGGATCAGTGTTTTGAAAGTGTTGTCTCATCTGTTGTTATCTCCGGATTCTCCCATTTATGATTTGATTGCCAGCATTCCTCCTCCAGTGCCCAGGCAGTATCAGTGACCAGAGACTGGGCTGAAAGGGTAATGTTTACAGTAATTGCTCACTTTTTATTATCCCTCGCAATTTACCAAAAGAAAACAAACAAAAAATTCACATATGCTGTTTATTTTCTTTTGTGGTCATCCATAATAGCTGCAAAAGCTTTTGTGTAAGAAGTTACTCTGAATCCTCCTTTCTCTGGAATGTTACATTAAAGATACTTAGAGAAAAAGTTAAAATTTATAAGTAGTATAATGGAAAAATCATTACTAAGTAACATAAAACCCATTTAAAAATGAACCTATTTTTTTGGCTGCAGAGGTAAATTACTATTTAATTAAAGAAGAATCATCCTGTAGCAAGTAAAGTCACCCCAAGCAAATGATAATAATTTGGAATGAGGCAAAATGAATACTTCATAAGTGACACAGGAGGTTTAGAATGCTGAATGTTTTAATGTCCCAGTGGTTTAAAAGAGCAAATCCTGCAGCTGCTACTCTAAGCAGAAAAACTCCACCTTATTGCTTTATGATGCTGGATTTCAAAATCGAGGCACCAAAGGGATTTAGATTATAGTCAGTGACAGACTGTGCTCTCAGTACATTGACACTCACCTCCACTTCTCCCTCCCCCCCAAAAAAAGAGAACAGTTGGTAACTGAAAAGTAAACATGTGCAAAATTATATTTATTATTAAAGGGACCGGTTTCACTCAGTATCTAAGAAATTCAATATTTATTATTCCATGCTGCAGATATTTTGCTGTGTCACATGCTACATTTCTATAAGCTGGCATTGTCATGGAGCTTGTAATTTGTTTGGAGAGCTCCTACAATGCTGCTAATGGATAGACAGGTCCATAACATTCAGATATGGAGTTTCTCAAGAAGGAAAGTTTTCCAGCAAGGAACACCCACATGTGTAGATAATGAATAAAAAGAAAAAAAAACCCTCTAAAAATCTGCCTGTACAGTTTCTCAAATTTCAGTATATAGCAGACAGTATCTATGGAGCTTGCATCACAAGATCTCTGCAAGGCAATATACAGGGGCAAAAGCCACTGGGCCCAGCAATGGGGCTCCTTGTATTTCCTCTGCATTGTCCAGAAAGAATAACATGCTTTGGTAAAAGATTGAGAGACCCAGGGAATTGGGCTGCTTTCAGATTCCAGTGATAAATAAGCAAACATTTGCCAAAACATTTCTGATTCTTGCTATAACTGACTTGAGACTGGAAAGTCCTATCACATGTCAGTGGAAACAATGCAAAGAACTTCAATGCCATGTAGCAGCTGGTACACTAACTTCCACAGCCTTCCCTTCACTGCTTTAAGAATAACTCCCTCAAGCATTATGAAGAAAATTTTCAAATACTTAAATATTTAACAATGCTTTCTAGAAATCAATGGATATTCTACAGAATCAGGTGATTCCTGTATCACTCATTGTCTGAAATGTTAATGTATTCTATTATTTCAGAATATCTTAATGCAATTTGTTTGGGACAATTTTACTAGGTTTAAATAATCAAAATGAGAACATTCTACAATATTTCTGAGAGGGTCCTTTGTTTGTTTCCCATGACAGTGAATTGTAATTTTTCACCCACAATGACTACACGATTATCTTAGTAATCTGATAAAATGAAAAAGTACAAGCCTGAAACAAAGATCAGAATCCTGCTTGGGTACCTGAAATTTAGTCTCAAATTTACTAAGTGTTAAACACTTGTTATAGAACATCATTCAAACTCCAGATGGTATCTAATGACTGTTTGGGATTATAAAATTAAATGACTGTTCCTTTCAATTATATGTTATTTTTAGTCTTTCTGCTAAAAGAATAAATACGTGGTTCTCACCCCAATCTTTTCCTTAGTTTGTATTCTACAAAGAGCCGTAGTTGTATCTAGGTCCAATCCTGGTTCCTTGTTGGTGCAGTAACTGAGCTTCAGCAGTTTACACACCAAAAGAAACATCCTATTACAATTTGCTTCAAATAAACCCATTAAACTTGTCTATTTTCTCTGTGCTATCATAAAAAGCACACTTAGACCTAAAGTATGATCTGTAATTTCTTCCCTTGCAAAAAAATAGAAAGTCAGAAACCTCATTTGTATTTCCACCACTCATCAAGATCTAGAAAGGTGAAAAAATGAACATGAATGGTATTTACGGTATCCGAAGCTGATTATGCACCAAGCAAAATTCTTTATTGCTGATATAAAGTTTGGACATTACGTAACTTGATTTGTGTAATTAAGGTTTTTTCCCAATGGAAGGATAAAACAGGCTATTTCTAGAATCTAATTTTCCTTTAAAAACAGCAGTATGACTACAACAGCACTAAATGTAAGGCTGTGACTGCAGGAGTATCCTGGCACTGCCTGGCAATGCAGCTATTTGTACAGAAATGAGTTTTACTTGCTGTGGTTTTTTTCTATTTATATATTTACGATCCATGATTTATAGTTGCTACACCTTTACTTGACTCTATAACTTCTCCTGGCTAGTGAGTTTTGGGATTTGTTATTTCACAAGTGTATATTACCCATGACTTGAAGACGACTGTCTAGCCAAAAAAATACAGGAAGGAACATAAATTACAAGTCAATTATTCCACTTCAAAAGTGTTAAAGATGAAACTGCTTTTGAAGGTCACTAAGGATTAAGATGCATTTTTAGCACATAGCCAGTGTGGGAAGTTTACTGCATTTTGATGTAAAATGCACTGCAAAAATTTCTGTTCCATATTCCTGGAAATTCATCCTTCTCGTGGTTTCCAACAGTGTACTTCAAAAAGACAAGCTTCCTCAATAAGAAATGCTAACTGCATTTCAAATATTGCCCATTTGCTGCTTACAAAATATCTGGATGTCAGCACATTACTCTGACTGGTACGTTAGAATTGTTATTGCTGCCACGCAGCCATGGCTTGAGACGGTTCAGCTCATGGCTGGCTTGCCACCCGTTTTCACATCTTGGTGAGTGTGTACAATGCTGAAAAGCTCCCACCAAACAACCCCTATAAAAATCGAATAGAATGTGAAATCGAATGAATGGAATTGGGCGCAGCAATTAGTTTGCATTTTTATCTGCAGAACTGTTTCTCATCCATCAACAAAGTAACAGGTAAATGCACGTCGCTCAGATGCTCTGTAATGTTTAAGGAATGTAAATACAGAAGGTTGAGAACAAAACAATACGAGAAATCTGGTAAGTAAAACCCAGCATTCAGCTTTGCAGTATTAGATTTTGGGAAATTATTTGTGGTACCTCATGAAACCTGGAGGTATTTTGTATCATGTACCTTGTCCCTTTGTACGTGGCTATGGAGCCACTGGGAGATAAGTTTACCTGTTCAATTGCTACATGTCCCAAACTTTTCTATCCCTCACTTCCATTAAAACTATTCATGTTCAGGCAGAAGGCTGGTGCTGAGCTTACTTTTGGGGCTATAGGAGTGCAGCTGCACTGAAGCCACCTGGACTCTGTGGCTCTCTTCCTATCAGAGCAGATACCTGCAAATACATCCTGTGTAGCTGCTATCTGGAAGGCTTGTTTAAATGTTGCAGTTTTACTGGGAGCATAAGGGATGTTGAGGTTTCCCACTATGCCCAAGTGTCTCAGAGCATTTTTATCTGCCCCCACCCCCTGGCTTCTGCTCACTCCAGCTACCATCGTGGCAGGGATGCTGTGGTCAGTTTAACAGGCTATGTAATCTAAACTGCATGTTTGTACAGACTAGGGTTAACTACTGTGTATTACTTCATGCAGTGGTTCTACAGCAATATGATCTGTATCTTACAGGAAAGTACACAGCAAATTCAAACATTACCTTTCATTTTCCTATTCGATTTATACCGTTCTGCGGTCGCCTATTTATTGCTCGTTTCTGATATAGTAAGTGCATTAGATTTAGCACCTTAAAGACACTTGAGTCAACAAAACTTTTGTTTAGCATCTTGATTTATTGTCTCACTTTGGGAACATTTAAAAATGTTTTTGGTAAGTCTGACTTTCTAAAATAACCCAGGTTTCCAGTATGGCTCCTGCCAAGCTTTGCTGGCTGGATTCTTTCAGTGGTGTTCTTCCTATGGACTATGCTTTTAAATCAGAAGGGCTCTGCTGTCCAGCAGGACAGGCAGCTGTTTCATCGCATAGTTCTAGAGGGAAGGCAGACCAGGCAGCCTACAAATAAACCACATCTCTGTTAGAGAGCCTAATTTCCTTATGAAGTCAATAGAGAGTGGACAGGAATTTCCGTTGGGTGATTCAGAACTCTGAAATTAGCAGACCACAGTCAGGTGTGAAAATCCCTCAATTTGTGCTAATATATTGTTCAGCCCTATTTTCTTTTATATTAACCAGCAATAAAAACCCATTTAACTTAAAATATAAAATTGATTTTACTTTAGAAAAACACAGTAAGCATGTGTCGATGAATTAGTGTCCTTTGGACTTCAACTTTGCTTTTTATGGATATGAGTATTTTATAAAATTTCTGGTGAAGCTGCCTGTAATCTTCAGGGTAGACAGAGGTGCATTCTTGCAACTAATGCACATGTTCATCTACCACTGATTTTGAATTACTCATGTGAATAGTCTCTGTATACTGTAGTGGTGACAATACCACCACCCCTTCCTGATTTATATTCTGTTCCTATAGCAATTTAATTCATTATCCTATTGACTTTCTCCTCTGAAGCTGAACATTAATCTGAAGGTTATAGAGATTTTTACTAAACCACCCTTCCATTAGACATGTGTTCCCTCATCTGGTACTTTCCTTGGAGGCTTATTTTTCAACATTAATAAGCACCGGAGTACAGCAAACTTATCTTCTGGCTGAAATATTTAAAAATGACCTGCATCATTTCCAATAAAGTCTCCAAAATGTAATACGGATGGCCTCTGGCAACTGACAGATCTGAATTTCAAACTTCCTTCTGTAAGCTGTCGGCAGGAGTGCCAGCGTTATGAGGTGTAGTAGGGGGAGACTTATTGCTAAGTCTGCTGTGGTGTTGTAACCACCTGTAGTTAGGAAGTAGCAGGACATTCCCGTCCTCTGCTCAGGGAAATCGCTAGCTGATTTAATGCTCCTTTCCTAAGGAAGAGGAAGGACTATGTGCTAGTACAATTTGAAGAGTCACAAATCCTCACATCAGTGAAGCTTCCCGTAGAGAACAAACCAGAAACTCAGACCTGGGAGAGGAATCTAAATGTTGGGTAGGTGTAGGGGACTGCGTGGAGAGAACAGGGGCTTTTGTGCAGAACTGCCCCATAGGTTAGAAAAGGTGGCAGAGTCCTGAGCCAAATGTCATATTGGAGGCACAATGGAATGTTCACCTGCCAGGAGATGAAAGTTTTGGGAAGATGATAGGGGCCTTATCAGCTAAAGAGTTATAAATGGTTTCTAATGAGCAATGCGTAGAGTTGGCTTGTACTTCCCATTTCTTCTGGTGTGCTAATTGGCTGTAACTTGTTCTGTTTTGCCAACATACCTGAAGCCATGCTATAGACTTTATTTACTTTATTCCAGGAAAGGGTCTTTAGTTGAGTTTTCTGTTGGGGTTTTGGTTTGAGGTCTTTTTGTGTGTTTGTTTTTGGTTGGGTTTTTTGTACAGGCAATGACGACATTAGGATTTTGGGGGAGGCCATTTGGAACCAAGCAGGCAAGTCAAAGGTGTACTGAAAGTCTCTGTGACAGAGCCACTGTTCCTGATACAACAATCCAGACTAATTCTGCAGCAGGCTGGATTAAATTATTCCAGATGGCCAGATGCTTCTCATAGGCTGTCTGTCTGACAGCCCTCCTAAAAATATCAGAAGTTGGATTTGCAGCACTGATCTCTCTGATAAGTAATCCTTTACTATCGCTAGAAGTTCCCCACTCACAGAGAACAGGCCTGCAGTTATAGAAGCTGCAGTCGTAGAAGGCTGCTACTTCAGAATTTCTGGCCTCCCCCTTCTTCTCACATTTTCTTGTATTTTACTTCCTTTTCTTAGTGGCTTTTAGCAGCAGCAAAAGTAAATGTCAGTTCCAAACGGTGTGTCTACCTTGTGATATGTATTTATTTATCTAAACAGTGTTCTGGTTTTCATTTTATTTCTTCTGTAGCAGATGAAATAACTGTGTGCTTATAATCTCATTCAGTTGGTTTTCAAAGGGTGACTTGGTGGGCAGAGATTTTTCTCCTGTGTCGTGGACTATGGTCTCTTCTTGGAAAGTCTCCAGCTATTGGATTTGTGAGAAGTGCATAACCCCAAATAATTAAGCTCCTTGACTTTCTGCCTTTACATCGATAAGGCTGGTACAGTACAGAGCCGTAAAGTGGTTGGAGGTCTCCTGCAGCACATTTTTCATTTTTCTACTTAGGAAAAAAAAATAGGTATGGGTTTTTATGACTTTACTACAAGGTAAAGTTAAAGGCTTCCATTTTCACCACGAAACTGTTAGAGATTGCTACCTTTTTATTTTAACAAGGTAGACAGTGTCTGAACAGCAGCACCGGTAAATTCTGCTGTATTTTGCACTGCTGCTGTCTGAAAGGAAGACAGTCTTTCTTATTAAACATATGAATTAAAAACTGTTTTGCACAGAGGCAGGCAGCAGACACAAATAATTGGTGTCTTAGTTCGGGACTTTGGTTGAGCCAAGATTTTCTTTTAGTGGTCATAACACAGTGGGATGCTTATGCAGTGAGTAGGAATTAAACACACTCAAGTATGTATCAGAGGGACAAGTAAATGCTCAAATTGTTTATTTAAGCATTCTAAAGCCTGCCTTTCTTTTCACATTGCAGTGCCAAGCACATTGATGATAATCTGATACATAGTTTTAAAGACCTTACACTCAAACTATTTAAGCGTTAGTTCAGTTATTCTGCCTAATAAAGTGATAATTAAGGGCCAAAAGGTAACCAGATTATTGTGGAGATCTCTGGACAGCCTTTAACACCTAGTCACCTAGTTAAATGTTAAAGCTTGGAAATTACAGGCCTCCGTATCTTTCAGAGTGCAGTATATTTTGAAGCAATTTTCTATTTCTAGATTGTTTTTCATGCCATGGTAGCACCCCAGTGCTCTCTAGCTTGCTTTGAGTGTTTGTCCACTTGCAGAACATCTTCACTAGGCAAAAAAATGTCCCTAGAACTGAACTTCTTGCTTAGTACGAATTGTATGTGGGATTTCCAGATATATAAAGAGAACTGCAGCTAATTCAAGGTACATTGGGGCTGTTTAAAAGCCTCTGTCTTGTCTACACTTTGGATTTAATTTAGGTCTGAGCCAATCTAATAGTTTGCCCGTGCTGTGATGGAGAGGTACTGCTCTCTCCCCAACCTTTTCCACAGGTTCCCCTTCTCTCTCTGTGGTGTGCTTTAGTATGCACTGGAGACCTCGGTGAGAATGAGGGGACCAATATGGATAGGAGTAGAGGGAAGGATGGATAGGAATGAGCTGACTGTGATCCACTGGAATGGATCATGCTTCTTGCGTCCCTCATCCTTGGGAATTGTTTCCACAGCAAAATAGGGGTTCCAGTAAAAGCCATAGTGGGTTTGCCCTGTGCAATTAAGAACAGCAGTAACGAAGCCGCATCACGGGAGTTAACGTGCAAATAGCAGTCACCAGCTAAATCAAACTACTGCACTTATGCAGTTATTTTTCTTTATCCCATCTCCTCTGACAGCATTATCCAACACATAAGTAATTGTAATTAGCAGCAACAGTCTGGAAAGCACGCTTTACATTATAAAGACACGTACTCTGTCAGAAAGTCAGGTAGCTGGTCTGCAGTCTTCTTACTGTGGTTGCTGGGAGCTGTAGACATTACATCTTCCAGTGCTGAGAACTTATCGAAAATCACTTATTTATACAGACAGCACTTGTATGGGTGGATGTATATTCTAAGAACACCATCAGCTACTGTCCTTCACTGCAAATTTGCAGCCATTCTATTCAGCGTGATTGATTTGAATCTGTGCTTGTACTTCGGAAACAGTATGTGTTCTATAAATAAGATCTAACCGTGCAGATGCAGGTTCAAATTAGTAATTAATACTTGACCTGATTGGAACTTACCTGTCCTGCTGCCCAAAAGAGCTGTCTGAAACTTTGAAAAACACATCCTCAAAGGACAGAATTCATTTCACCATCTGAAAAGGAGGCATCTAGTCTAAGCCACTTGGCTTGTTGCTCCTCTCTGCTCTGTCGTCAAGAGAGATATATCTACATAGAGTGATTTGTCCTGTCCCATGAGATGCAGCTCTGGCTATCAAGAACAATCATCCTCTGAAGATGCTAATCTCTTACTATTCACTGCAGGAAGAATTCTCATAGCTTGATGAATACTACATATGCTGTGGATCCAGCTGTGCGTGACTGACTGAATGACAGCGGTTTCCACTTAGCTAGGTTTTCTGCTTTTATTAAGAAAAACTTGAGGTCTCTGTTAGCAAATACCAAATATTAATAGTACTTCAAAACTCCTGCTTTCAAAACTAGAAAAGCCTAGTTAAGTATTGCAAAACAATGCTCTACATTTTTACTTTTTATTATAGTCTGACTCATGAATTCATAACTTAAAAACACTTAAAAATATCTGAAAGGATGCTGATACATCATATCAAGTGCAATGGTATGTCTCAACCAGATTTTTGCTTTGTTGTTCAGTCAACCTGCTTTCATTTGAATATTGCTTTTCCGGGACTCTGATTAGCAAAGCAAAGACCTTATTTACTACAGCATACTTAACTTTCAGCTCTTAAAGGAGTAATACATTATACGTTCACTCATCATAGAATTTAACGAAGGCAAGCAGAAGTCAGTTGTGTAAAGATGAATAATTTCATGAAAGAGCTGCCACTGACTATGTTATACATCTATGTAGCTTATAAAACAAAGCAAATTATTACCATCAATTACAATACCATCATTTGACAACTCTGCAATTAATTTCCTACTTTTAAATAACTGCTGTTGCTGGGTGCCAAAGAAAATGCAATGCGTTAACTGACTCATCACCAGAGTTGGTGACAGATAGTACAGATGGTAATTTGATTATTCATCTTCAAGAAAATAAGTTCTTTATTATGAAAAAAACCTATTCATTTTGGTCTTCTGAAAGAATGGTAAAAGAATACCTTGGGTATCTTTAAAAACAACCCCTACAGTAATATGCAGTTATTCTGAAGCATTATTTTATTTGCTGAGATTTGTGGAGTAGAGATCATTAAATTATAGCCTTTTCTGGGCCAATTACACACATGTATTTAAAAGACAATGCAAGTACCAATTCTGACAGAGTTTACCTGTGGAGTTAACCATATTTCTTGAGCAGACCAACAAATTTCTGTGGAACTGTCTCTGAAATTAAATATCACCTTATTTTTACATGAATTGAAGGTGGAATGATGCTCAGTGTAGTCTTACACACCCGTGAGTAGCAGAAGTAGTGCTTTTATAAAAATCTGAAGCACATTCAGTATTACTTTGTGGTTAATTTTGTATTTGCTTTTACTAAGGATATCAAAAGGTACCTGATTACTTTAGAAGTAGAGAATATACTGTGTCTCTGCATACAATAAATGAAAGTTTCACCTTTAGATATGAGTCACACAATTTGCAGTGCGTGGGGGGAGGGGGAGAAAAGCAATTCACTGATTTCCAGAATGGATAAAGGGAAACAATTTTTATGAGTACAAATTAGCTTGCAAATGCCTTCAGGCAGAAATGGAAAGTAATTCAGACTGGTTCATTTGTAACACCAGAATACATTGACGTACCTCCCCAGAGAAAGCCTGTCCATTGAGCAGGTGCTCTGAGCCCTGGCTGTCTTCACTTCCGAAGTGTAACCGGATTTCCTCTAAGCGGTGACTGTATGTCATCGGTCCTCCGGAGATGTTCACCAAATGCTCTTTGTCTAATCGTAGAGATACGTGTCTCCCTGTGTTATACATTGTCCCACTGACCTAAACAAAATGGGAGGGAAAATTGAAAATCATTTGTAAAGCCTGGAAAGTAGTTACACGTGCTTCTAGCTCTCGTTCCTTCCACACCTTCATCGAAATGGAGCAATACATCTTATTGTTGTGAGATGAAATACACAACCTGGGGTTATGGTTCAACCTTTGCTTTGAATCTTCTACTGTGTTTTGCTAAATCCGTATGTACATATTTTAGCCAGGGGCACATTGTTAACACAGTGAAGAGGATTATTGTACTTCTAAATAAGTAGGCTCTTAGAGTATTTTTTATGCAAGGTCTGAGTAACGGCTTCGTTACAAACTTTCTGCACTGAAAATAGGAACATTTCAGCTGACATAAATTATTTAAGTACACTTGAACAAAGCTGAAATTTAACTCATTTTTTCCTTCTTTTAATATTTATGACAAAGGTATCTGAATGTAGAGACACTGCACAAAGCAGAGATACCATTATTCAGAAGTAGGGAGCCCTATTCCTACTGGAGCTGCATGTAAAAACACTCACTGTCCTTCTCTGCAAATCTCTTTGCTTTGTTAAGAATATTTTATGTTTACAACTGCCAGATATTTTAGCCATAGCAGTGCAGAATTAATTACAACTTGATCAAATATCTCTAGTTCCTACTACACCTCAAATACCTGTAACGCTTGTCAAGATTCATCTTTATTTTTACAAAGACTGAATGTCGTGCTTCACTTGCAAACTGATTTACAGCTGCTGTAATCAAAAAACCCTGTGCAAATATGGAATATAATTCTGTCATAATTTCCACCTTCATAGGAAAAGTTCCTATAGCAAGAGGTTCCTTAATTAATGCCATTAGAAAATAAAATATGCCAGTCTGAGTTAAAATAGCATTGTGATTGACTTAAAAACATTCTGCATGGATACAAACGGTACACTTGGATAACATTCATTTACTTTAAGAAAAGGAAGTGTAGTAATAATATGCTTTGTTGCACTTCAATTTAAAATTAAAGACATTACTATTATGTATTATATCCTATACTACATCAGTACTATAGTAATTAACATTGCTGCAGTGTCATTTTATCTGTAATACTAATTACTGAGTTTAAATGACCTGTTTTCTTGCAGTGTGTTGTAAAAAGTTACACTGAACAGACTGTGCAATAGAACTAAATGGATGAGATTAAACAGCTTTAGATTGTTGTGGTTTTTTAGACTTTGATACAGATGTTCTGATTTTTTGGTGTTTATTCCAATTCAAAATAAGCTGCTATAAATTCCTTATGAAAAGTAATAAACACAAATATTCCTATTCATTGCAAATAAACCACAGTGATCTTACTTATAAATGCTTCTCAGTTTTTCTGCTTGACTTTGCATGCCTAATGATTAAACACCAAGTTTAGTGCAATAGGTGGAAGAGGGTTAGTTTATTGAATTCGGTTTCAGTACGCTGCATATGAATGACACCGAATTGCTAATCACAAGTAACAAATGTAGTTTAAAAACAAATATGATTGGAGGAAAAATGTTGATTCTCCCTGCTACAGTCAACAATATCTGCTATTCCAGAAAGCAAAGCATTGGTTTTTTATACTGCTTCATGGATAGGATAAAAAATTATGGGGTAACTTATAAGGATAATCACTCCCATTTATATTTATGCCAGCAGCACAGTGACGGACTAGGGGATGTTGTTCCATGTGATAGTGGGGAAAATTCTGGGGATTGCCCTGAGGACTCCTCAGTGGAGCCACTATTGCCCATCCCCTGTCGGAAATCTCGCTGTGATCAGCTGAGGATACCTGCACCTGCTGCCCCACTAAAATGCCTTTATACAAATGCACGCAGCATGGGAAACAAGCAGGAAGAATTAGAGATCTTTGTGCGGTCGCAGGGCCACGATCTCATTGCGATCACAGAGACGTGGTGGGACAGCCTGGATGACTGGCACGCTGTCATGGATGGCTATGTGCTTTTCAGGAAAGACAGGCTAGGGAGGCGAGGTGGAGGAGTTGCTCTTTATGTTAGAGAGGTGCTTGAATGTGTTGAGCTCGACCTGGGGAAAGATGACCCATCAGTCGAGTGCTTGTGGGTAAGAATCAAGGGTCACGCTAGTATGAGTGACACTGTTGTGGGTGTGTGCTATAGGCCCCCCGATCAAGAGGAGCGGGTTGATAGTGCTTTCTATGAGCAGCTAGAAGTAGCCTCGAGATCCCAGGCCCTGGTCCTTATGGGGGACTTCAACTACCCAGATATCTGCCGGGCAAGCAATATGGCCAGTCGTATGCAGTCCAGACAATTTCTGCAGTGTGTTGAGGACAATTTCCTGCTACAGATGGTGCAGGAGCCTACAAGGGGAGGGCGGGTGCTGGACCTTGTTCTTACTAACAAGGACGGGCTCATCAGGGAGGTGAAGGTCGGGGGCAGCTTAGGACAAAGCGACCATGAAGTGATCCAGTTCATGAGTGGAAGAAGCAAGCCAAAAAGCAGGATAGCTACCCTGAATTTTGGAAGAGCTAACTTCGATCTCTTCCGCAACCTTTTAGGAGCTATCCCGTGGGCTACGCTGTTAGAAGGCAAGGGAGCCTGTGAGAGCTGGCTAGCATTTAAACAGCACTTCTTCCAAGCACAGGATAGGTGCATCCCTTTGAGTAAGAAATCAGGAAAGAGAGGCAGAAGACCTGTGTGGATGACCAGGGAGCTAATGAGTAAATTCAAAGGGAAGCAGAGGGTTTACGAACTATGGAAACTGGGTCTGTGCACCTGGGAGGAATATAGGGATGTTGTCAGGGCCTGCAGGGATGCGACTAGGAAGGCTAAAGCCCGCTTGGAGATGAAACTGGCAAGGGATATAAAGGATAATAAAAAGAGTTTTTTCAGATATGTGAATAGTAAGAGGATGACCAGGGATAATGTAGGTCCCTTGATGAATGAGGCGGGTGTCCTGGTATCGGGTGATGATGAGAAGGTGGAAATACGGAATGCCTTCTTTGCCTCGGTCTTCACTCCAAAGGCCCCTCGGGACCCGCAGATCCTGGATGAAAGTAGGAGTGTTCGGGGAATGAAGAGCTTCCCTCTAGTTGAGGTAGGGGTGGTCCAGGAGCGGCTCAAAGGGATGAATGCACACAAATCCATGGCCCGGATGGGATACATCCACGTGTGCTGAGGGAGCTGGCGGAAGTGATTGCGGAGCCGCTTGCTATCATCTTCAACAGCTCTTGGAGAACAAGAGAAGTACCTGAGGATTGGAGGATAGCCAATATCACTCCAGTCTTCAAAAAGGGCAAGAAGGAGGACCCTAACAATTATAGGCCAGTCAGCCTCACTTCTGTCCCTGGAAAGGTTATGGAACAGCTTGTTCTGGATGCCATTACCAAGCAACTGGAAGAGAAGCAGGTCATGAGGAGTAGTCAGCGTGGATTCACCAAGGGGAGATCATGCTCGACCAATCTCATAGCCTTCTATGATCTCATCACCGGCTGGGTGGATGGAGGGAGAGCAGTGGATGTCATCTACCTTGACTTCAGCAAGGCTTTCGATACTGTCTCCCATGACATCCTGACAGCAAAGCTGAGAGATCATGGGATGATGAGTGGACAGTGAGGTGGGTTGAGAACTGGCTGTCGGACCGGGCTCAGAGGGTCGTGATCAGTGGAACAGAATGTGAATGGAGGCCTGTGACTAGCGGTGTTCCCCAGGGCTCGATGTTGGGTCCAGTCCTGTTTAATATCTTCATCAATGACCTTGATGAGGGAATAGCATCCACCCTCAGCAAGTGCCGATGATACAAAGCTGGGAGGAGTGGCTGACACACAGGAACACTGCGCTGCCATCCAGCGAGACCTGGACAGGCTGGAGAGCTGGGCAGGGAGAAACCAGATGAGGTTTAATAAAAGCAAGTGTAGAGTCTTGCACCTGGGGAGGAATAACCGTCAGTATCAGTACAGGCTGGGGGATGACCTGCTGGAGAAGAGCTCTGTGGAGAAGGACCTAGGGGTCCTGGTTGATGACAGGTTGGCTATGAGCCAGCAGTGTGCCCTGGTGGCTAAGAGGGCCAATGGGATCCTGGGATGCATCAGGAAGAGTGTGGCCAGCAGGTCTAAGGAGGTGATCCTCCCCCTCTACTCTGCCCTGGTCAGGCCCCACCTGGAGTATTGTGTCCAGTTCTGGGCTCCCTGGTATAAAAAGGACAGGGATCTCCTTGAGAGAGTCCAGAGGAGGCTACGAAGATGATTAAGGGCCTGGAACAGCTCCCGTATGAGGAAAGGCTGAGTGAGCTGGGGCTGTTCAGCCTGGAGAAAAGAAGACTGAGGGGGGACCTAATTAATGTTTATAAATATCTTCAGTATGGGATGCAGGGGGAATTGCCCAGCCCCTTTTCAGTGGTCTGTGGAGATAGGACAAGGGGCAATGGCTGTAAACTGGAGCACAGGAAGTTCTGCACCAACATGGGGAAGAACTTTTCCCCAGTGAGGGTGAGGGAGCCCTGGGACAGGCTGCCCAGGGAGGTGGTGGAGTCTCCTTCTCTGGAGATATTCAAGACTCGTCTGGACGCCTATCTGTGCAATATGAGCTGGGGAGCTGCTTTGGCAGGGGGGTTGGACCTGATGATCTCTCGAGGTCCCTTCCAACCCCTACAATTCTGTGATTCTGTGATTCTGTGATAAGAAAAGAAGCAAGGAAGACCCAGGGAATTACAGGCTGGTGAGCCTCACCTCTGTGCCTGGGAAGATCATGGAACAGATCCTCCTGGATGACATGTTGGAGCACATGAGGGAAGAGCATCTGATCCGGGACAGTCAGCACGGTTTCACCAAGGGAAGGTCGTGCCTCACCAGTCTGGTGACCTTCTATGATGGAGTGACAGCATCAGTAGATGAAGGGAAGGCAACCGATGTCATCTACCTGGACTTGTGCAAGGCCTTTGACACAGTCCCCCACCACATCCTTATCTCTAAATTTGAAAGAGGTGGATTTGATGGGTGGACCATCCAGTGGATAAGAAACTGGTTAACAGACCGTAGCCAAAGGGTGGTGGTCAATGGGTCTATGTCCAGGTGGAGGCCGGTGACAAGCGGGGTCCCCCAGGGGTCTGTCTTGGGACCGGTTCTCTTTAACATCTTTATCAATGACATCGATGATGGGATTGAGTGCACCCTCAGCAAGTCTGCAGATGACACCAAGCTGAGTGGTGTGGTCGACACCCTAGAAGGAAAGGAAGCCATCCAGAGGGATCTTGACAGGCTGGAGAGATGGGGCCGTGTGAACTTAATGAGGTTCAACACTGCAAAGTGTCAGGTGTTGCACTTGAGCTGGAAGAATCCCAGACATAGATACAGCCTGGGAGAAGAGCTTCTTGAGAGCAGCCCTGCTGAGAAGGACTTGGGGATTCTGGTGGATGAGAAACTTAATATGAGCCAGCAGTGTGCTCCTGCAGCTCGCAAGGCGAATGGTATCCTGGGCTCCATTACAAGAGGGGTGGCCATCAGGGACAGGGAGGGGATTGTCCCTCTCTACTCTGCCCTTGTGAGGCCCCATCTGGAGTACTGTGTCCAGATCTGGGGCCCCCAATACAAGAAGGATGTGGAAATGTTGGAGAGGGTTCAGAGGAGGCCACGAAGATGATTAGAGGCCTGGAGCAACTCCCCTACGAAGAGAGGCTGGGGGAGCTGGGCTTATTGTCTAGAGAAGAGAAGGCTGCGGGGGGACCTCATTGCAGCCTTCCAGTCCCTGGAGGGAGCTTATAAGCAGGAGGGGATTCAACTTTTTAAAAGGATAGACAATGACAGGACAAGGGGGAATGGATTAAAACTAAAGGAAGGAAGGTTTAGATTAGATATTAGGGGGAAGTTTTTTACAGAGAGAGTGGTGAGGTGCTGGAACAGGCTGCCCAGAGAGGGGGTGGGTGCCCCGTCCCTGGAAGTGTTCAAGGCCAGGTTGGCTGGGGCCCTGGGCAACCTTGTGTAGATCCAGGCCTGAGGTTGGTGGCCCTGCCTGTGGCAGGGGGGTTGGAGCTCTGTGATCCTTGGGGTCCCTTCCAACTCATGCCATTCTATGATTCTATGATTCAATGATAATATAAAAGATCTGTTAAGACCTATATAACCATTTCAGTAATGCATCAGACTAACCTTGGTTGCTAAGTCCTTCATAGTAATGGCCTTTGTGTTGCTTCTTGCTCTGCTATTAAGTAACCCTTTTGTTTCGTGGTTCTGTTTGACTTGAAAGTTATACGAAGATGAAAACACAGCAACAAGTGAGGGGAGAAAAGAGCACTAAATCTTGCTCTCTGCTTTTTCAAAAGGATCAATATTCATGTTTATCTTATGCACCAGAAATGAGACTATAGTAAAGAAAGCATCTATTAAAATGTCAGGAAAAGCCTGTCTGAGAAAACAGCAAAGTCCAACGTTGTCATATTTAAAGTTGATACCACATTCTTAGTTGACCTCATACCTTCAGAAACATTTCCAAACAGGTAACTTTACCCATGGCAAAATCCCTGGTAGAACAGGGCATGTTGATAGACTTCAACATTAATTACAGAATAGTTCAATTTTGGTAGACTTTAATTAAATTATTAACATATTCCTGATGTAGTTATTTTCTATTTAATCTCATTCATTTTAATTCTTGCTTCACAGAGCTTTGTGCACATAATTCCCCAGCAGCATTACTCTCTCTCTTTACCTTGATGCAAGACAGCCACACAGGCACACGTTGCTAATATACTCTATACTAGGTTTGTAAGTGAGATCTGAATACTCATGTGGTATCTGTGTATAACTTGCTGGTCCTGTGATCACCAGAAAGTCCCAAATCTGCTCCTTGAAATGTGTAACACAAAAAAAGTCCACAAAAATACATACCTGATAAACACAAACTCTTTGACCCATCTTTATCTTGAAGCTCTACAGACATTTATGACCATTAGGAAAAAAAGCCCCAACAAGCAATCCTCAAACATTTTTTTTCATTTTTTTTCCTAATGATGTTCTTTAACCCTGCATTTGTGGAAGCATTTTTGTTGTGTCCTAGTTAACTGTATATCTTGTTCTCAACATCTTTTTTTCCACAACTAGTCCTGAGCTAAATACTTTTCAGAACTTCCTTTGTGGCCTACATCTTCACATTAGAGCCTGGTTAAAATAGCCTTCAAAACCCTGACAGGATATGACAGAAAAAGAAGCCTGTTTCTGGGCAAAGCCACTTAGAAATGTAAGCAGGGAATGCAAGAGGAAAGGAGAGGAAGCTGAGGTGGATTCTTTGCCTTTCACTCCATGCTACGCAAGTTCACCATCACCTTTGTTCAAGGGGTAGCGCTGGCTCCCTGCTTCCCAGGGGCCTTTACAAAATAGCAAACGAGTGCATTTCAGATTTATTCAGGTAAGAGTGGCCTGAAGATTTGTTCCAAGAACATTTTTAAACTTGTGTCAGTACCTACAGCACTGAATGTAAGGAAGCAAGAAAATCAATTGTGTATGGCTGCCTGCTGTGGTGTCCTTGGATCTTATCTGCAATATTAGATGTTTCTTTTTTTTTTAGGATGAAAATAGATACGGTCCAAAGAAGGCCCAGTACTGTGTAGGGAAGCAAGTCACCAAGGATTGAAGAGTGTTTTGAAGGTGTTGTAGTGTCCCAGTTTTATATCCTGCAATAATCAAGTTGCTATTATCTGCCACATGGCTTCCACATTTTCCTCTGGGAGTCCTATATTCTAGCAGAAGAGGAAAACAGCTGTGTAGGCTCAAGGAGTAGTGGGCTTTCCTCCTTCCTTGGCAGCACCTGAACCACCAATGCTACGTGCTCTGTCATTACCTTTGGTTTCTGCTATTCGGTATCCATGTAGCTACAGCAGCGGGTGGCCTGGTGCGTGCAGGAGGGGTCTGAAGTTGTGCCACTGTTGTTCCACTCAACTCCTCCCTAACAGGTTCATGGAGGCACAAGTGCCCCATGAACACATTCAAACATTAATACTAAAATTAAACTGTTCCTAGAATCTGCCATATAGGGATTTTATAGTGCAAACATGAAAAAATAAATGCATGATTGTCTTTTGGCTCACTGGGTTAAGTCAGCACTAATGCCAGGCTGGTTTATTTTCTTCCTGACACGTAGACAGGACCATCCAATGGAAAATTTCACTCCAGCTCAGGTTACCTGAACCTGAGTTTCTATGTGCAGTGATAAATGGAATCATGCTTTTTTCTGACTCCCTCAAGCAAGTTCCTGTCTTTTAATGTTTTTTGATTGTTGTTCATAGTATCTTGACCAGACCATATTCTGTGATATGAAGCACCATCCTCATTGATTTAAATTGATTGTACTGTAGCCAGTACCTTCTATCTCTCTCTGCAAAGCAGAGACTGCTTCAGGGTTTGAGAACAGAGTTTACACAGACTTCAGGGCAAGTCTGTGATTGGAAATCTGACTTTGGGAGCAGTGACGAAGCATCACACCAAACCAGAATTTCAAATGTAACCTCCTAAGGCACACACTTTAGTTCTCTGTAGCAGGATTTCATTCCCTTATTCCAAAGGAATGGCTATATAAGAACATTTATTTCCTTCATATTGTGCTTATGGCATCCAGTTAGTTTTAAAACAAGTTTTATGTTGCAGCCTTGATTGCCTAGCTGTTGTTAGAGAGGACCAAAGCTGCAAAATATAATGATTTTGCAGAATTGTTATTCCAAGTTATTTAAGAGTTTTTTTAAAAGGGTAGTCTTGGTTTTTAAAGCCTTCTCTTAAAAAGGCCATTGATATAATCAAATACAAGGCAATTTTTCTACAGATTGTTCGAAACCTCTGAGAGCTCTGTGCAGTCCTGCGGTCTGCTCTGCGTGTGACAGACACACACACACAGAGACCCACAAGGATTTGTTAATTATGCTTGAACAATTGTTTTCTACTGAGCATTCAGTTTTATTTAAGTGCATTTGACAAATATTTCTACATCTATAGATTTTTCTTATAAATGGCTTGGGGCCTTAGACACAGATACATAATCAAAGTATTTCGAACTTTATTTTTGAAGGTAATTTTAAGGCAAATTCCTGCTGTTTCCCGTAAGCCTCTGCAGCTGCCAGCAGAGCGCACTGTTGACCCGTCCCATATAGCTTTCACCTATATACCACGGGGACTTCCACAGCCAGGAAGAAAATTTAAACTAATCTTTTTTGTGTGACACGACTGTAATCCGTGGCTTTAGTTTCAGCAGTGGCGGTTTCAGCTGGGGGATGGAACTGTGGGGTCTGTTGCATCGGTGACACAGGTTTCTAGTCTCCAGATGCAGGCTCAGCAGGTTGCTTGAAGGCTATTGGATAAGCAAAATATCCAGTGCCTTTTCTGGCAAGAATCCAACAGGTATTATGTTGTGTTTATGGAAAAAAAAAAAAAAGTGGAGTGGGGGGGTTGAAGGAAGATAGGGAAATACCAGAGTTTTGATATGGGGACACTTAATGGGCGAGAGCTACAAGATAACTGCTGAGCTTTGAAGAACTACAGGCATCATCATCAATATTTGATTAAAAAAGGCCCATGTGAAAAATGTAAAATGTAAGAGAGAAGTGTAAAGATTAAAATAATCTTTTAATCTTCTTCGTTGAAAAGTTTTAAAAAGGAAATGATATTAATGAGCCAAATTAACCCCTTTACCTGCCTGATGTAATGTGTCATGTATCAGCATATGGCATGACACGCTTCTTTTTTGCTTTTTAAAGCACCATTCCCAGAAAGACCCTTTCCCATTCGCTGCTCTGCAGCTTTGCCTGTTTGCTTCCATTAAGTGACTATCTGTAAAAAAACCTCAGAGCAAACCTCATAAATTAAGTATTCAGGCTTACTGGCTAATGAGCACAATATGTCAATTTTCAGTGATCAAAATAATGTGCTTCAATAATGTATACACCATTCTGTAAAAAAATATCATTTTAATAGAGGACCCGCAGGGTCACTGTTAGTCTGAGATAATTATATGCCAGGGGATGTGAACGAATAAAACTGCTCCTAGGACACTGGTAATACCCCACGGAGTCTATGTGCCACATGCTGCCTTTTAGGGATAATAAAGCGCCTTACTGTATTTCTCCTACTCCATTAATGTAGTGATTTTTGCTTGCTAGTAATTATGAAGCCTAAAGCAGATGCAGCCAAGTTTCTGGTGTCTAGCAGTAATAATTGGTGTGTGTGTTGATGCTAGCTTTACAGTGGAATTCCTCTCTCCTTAATCTGAAATATCCCAGCTACATTTAAACTATATACAGTAGGTGAATTTCATCCTGTATCTTTTATTGAATTCTTAAAATTAAAATCAAATTATTAAAAAAGATAAGCAGAAAAACTGGCTTCTTTGACTGGACAAAGTATCTACTGCCAGCAAAGTTGGCTGAAGCCTTGAGGGACCAGTAAGGATTTTACGTGGGGGATATGCCTTGAAGCTGAAAGCTTTCTTCATGGAGGGGCCCACTGTGTGCTATTTGGAATGAAAAAGACATAATACAGAATGTTTTCCTTCAGGAAAGCAGACTGGATCTCAATGTTCACCATCCTCTGCTGTGTAGTATCTACAGCCTGAATATTTGCAGGCAAACTGAAGCCATGGAAGAGGAATGTGTGAAAACAAATTACCTTGCAATGTGACCCTGAGAGACTTCTTTGCATGCAGTATGCAGTTACCTAGCAGAATGGCAACAATAATCACAGGAATCTTCAGCCAGATGAAATGGTGTGGGGACTGCGCCAAGTTCCAAGTGCTTAGTGATCGCATCTAGAATGGGGCAGAGTCTCCATGCTGAGACCGCTGCCAGGTTTTTAAAAATAAATATTCCTAGTGCAGCAGACAGGGATGTGCCTTTACTGTGGCAGATTCCCGAGTCACTTCGGTTTATCAGCAGAGAACTAAAGTTCATTTTGAAGTCGCGTGCCCGTGTCGTGCTCCTGTGTTTCAAACGGATGCTTTAGGGCATTCAAAGCTGGGCTTAATGGCATGTGATTGCAGAAGGAGGCTCAGCGATTCACAACTCTGTGTTTCTATAGCCACCTTTTTCCCACTGATGACAAGTCTCATCCTGTGCTGTGACACAGTTACAAGCATATATGAAAGAGGGAAAAATTACATTTGCGTGCTCCTTTTAGTTCATTAACCTTAGTTTAGAATTAGGCTAAGTCAATAAGTAATTGAGAGAATAACTGGGGCTTGGAGAACTCATTACCCTAATTTAGTCTAGCAATCTGTAGTGAGATTTTAGTTTGAAGAATCTGCATTAAAAGCTGTGTTAAAGATAATTTTTGTCTCTGATAAAGCCATGTCAAAAGAGCTGTCTTTCTAAAATCTGAAGGTTTATGTAAATTTCCAAAAGGTTCAAAGCCTACAAACTTGTGAGAAACTCAGATAAATGAAAAAGGACTCTTTCCATTTTTTAAGCGGGTTTAAAATGTAAAATTGAATATGTTAAAATCCTGAAGTTCTAATTGAGGCCTTTTTTAGTGGGTGATACTGAGATGGGCTGACCTCTGGTAGCTGCCTGGGTTTCACAGCTCTTCTTTCAGAGAGCTCTGTGGTTGAAATGCCAGAGGTTTTCCACTGGAATCCAGATTGGATGGAAATTTATAGATGTATATTGAAATTAGTGTGTTTCACTTACTTTATGGTTTTCATATAGCAAGACAGACTTTAAACATTAGATGCTTAACAATCTCATTTGATCAACTGCATATTAATACACATATTCAGGCTTTGTAATGTCTTTATTTTCCCTGTACATTTTCTTTGGTACTTTCATTCCTAACACAACTTCTAAAATAAATTTCCTTCTGGACAGATGAGATATAGCTGGTTGATGGATTTAAATTCTTTTTTAAACTGTTGGTATATTTTCTACTTCGCTATTTGTATTCAGTGTTAACAAAAAGGCTTTGCTGAATTAATCTCGGGTATGTCTTTCAAGTGCCCAAGTAACACTGTAGTGTTGTGTAGATTATAAATGCTCTCACCGTACTATTTACCTGAGTCTATATATCTTTATATGTATATGTGTGCATCTCTATGTATTTCTCTATATACATATGTATATATTTTCTTAAAGATATCACAAAGGTATTAAAGTCTTTTCTTTTTCACTGACCTCTGTGAATAGAAAGAGGGAGAAAAATGTCTGTGCTCACACGTGGGCCTAGATTAATGAGTGGACAAAACCTGCTTGCTGTTGTGCAGCCAGAGCATTAGATGGCTGTTGGGATGGCTGAGAGGCACGCAGCTTCCTGAGCAGGGCAGAGGGTGCGCATTCAAAGTTCATCTGTTTTAAACCACAATCAAAACAGACCATGATTAAGGTTAATGGCACAATTTCACAAGAGCCAGAAATGCTGTTTGTTGTAGTTCTTTATTTCTCCAATTCTTGCACTGCCAGGAAGTTCTAAATTTCTACACCTATCAAGCTTTCATAAACCCTCTAAAACAATGAGGTGACTGCTGCTGCCCTGTTGAAATCCTATGCTTGCTCTAGCCATGAAGTTCCAAGAATGCACAATATACTGAACCCTGCTTAGGGGAAATGGCAGTGTCAGAGTCGTGGTGTAGCCAGAGAAGCGTGGTAACCCTTTACTGAAATATAAGCCAGTGGAAATGAAAAGGAGAATCTATAAAACTCAGCATTTTAGCCATGGAAGGGACAAAAGTTTTATCAGCTCTTTTAGTGAAACTGGATCAAGTGTTTGAAAGCAGTATATTTCACAGTATCAAGCTGCTTCCCAAATCATTGCCAAGGAAAAAAAAAACATAGTTACTGCAAAATAATTTCCTGAGCCCTGTATCTCTGGAAGTAAACTAGTATTTAGATAACTTGAAATTTGACCTCAATAAAATTCATTATGTGTCAACGCAAATCCTTTGTGCCAGGCAAAAATCATGAGCTATTCTGCCTAGTAGCATATTTCACTGGGGTTTTTTGGGGCAGTGGAAAAGAGCTGGTTTGTCCTGACCTGCTTTTTCCAGTTCTTTAAAGAAGGTGAACAAATTAGCCTTCCCTGTTACAAACACTACCATTCCTGTTTAACAGCAGACTGTCTTACTTTTCTCATTTTATCTGCCCCAAAAGCATTTATGTACCTTTTTTGTGTTGAGAAAACAGTGGAACTGTAGTAAAGGTAGAAATAAAAGAAAAACAAACAAGCCCTCTCCTGCGCCTCTCTTTGCTTTCCCTGACATTTCACTCTATTCCAAAACTCTCTTTTTTTTCTTCCCCTGACAATGCACTTTGAAAAAAAACACAAGCCTGCCTCTTTTTTGAAATAGAGCTCCCTCAAGAATGACCAGTTCTAGCTTACCTAGAAGAATCTTCTCTGTGTTCCAATATGCCTCTAAGTCAAATGCGTCTGAGAGTCAGGCTGGGAAATCTGGGCTACAGCACGAGCTTGAGCTCCGGGCTGAACGATGCACGGAGGCAGACCCTGCCTCCACTGATGTTTCCAGATCTGATGTTACGTGTTGTACATCGTCATTCTGGTGGATGTAGAGCCAAATCCCTTTCAACCATAAAGCTTCATTAGACTTCACTTATAAGCACTCATTGTCAAGAGATTTTGTGTTTATTCTGTCAGGGGTCTTTTTGGTTCCTTGGGGTTTTTTTCTGCCCCCCCCGCTCCACATTACCTGCTGTACTTAGAGATTGCTATGGGGAAGAGCAGTTTCTCTGTTCAGTATTCTGATCTTCTGTACAGCTCCATGTATGCTGGAGTTGTGTAAATTAGTATTTTTACAAGTAATAAAAATAAAACAAAGCTCTGAATACCAAGAAGCATTTTTTTCCTCTTATGTCATTCCCAAGCAGGTTTTATTCCATGCAGAGTGAAAGCCACTTTTCAACTAGCTCAAATCATAAAGTGATGGTGAGAAACTGTCCTGAAAAAGGCTATTAGAAAAAAAAAAATGCTTGTATCATGCCAATAGACCATCAGTTCCCTTCTCTTTTTTCTGGTCACTGTGCTTACTGGAATACAGCTCTATCTGGCCTTGCAGAAGAGCCCACAAGGAAAAGGAAACAGGACTCCAGGATGAATGTAGCTAGGAATCAGCATATGACTAAACGCTTTTCCAACAGGGATACGATTTACACTAGATAGGTTCTTAGCTTTCCAGACAGAAACAATAAGCTCCTTTTTAAGGAGTGGTTTATCATATACGTTCTAAATCATTTGAAGAATATTTAATCTGTTTAAACAATAATGTTGACAAGCTCATCTTTATAATCATCCCAGGAAGGATCTTTTAAAAGCAGTTCATATGCAGTTATGGCTCCAAATCCCCATATATTAGCAATTGCTTTTCCTCTTATTCTTTATACCTTTTTCCAGGATGTGAGCCAGAGGCTGAATGCTCCCAGGCACCTCTGGAGTGGTATCTTTCCCAACTCCAGGCATTGCACATGCACTTGGGTGTTCACATTCCTATTTGTGATGATATATAGCTGAGAAGATGAGAGCTACAGAACATCTTATTTACAATATGAAGACAGCCTTGCTCTCTTTGTCCTACACAAAGAGAAGTTTTAAGAGTTCGTTCTCACACTCAGATTTGTTGTCCTCACCTGCATTAGGGGAAAATGCTTTAAATGTGCTTATGTTCTTACTGACTAGATAGGACTCAGGTAGAAGTTGAACTGGAGCTTTCAGAAATTAACTCTTGCAGATCAGAACTGGTATTTCTTACAAGATTTTAATGAAAATTGCAGCACAGTTGAATTTTTTAACCATTTTAAATGCACAGATTCTGAATAATGGGTCTGTGCCTCAGCTTCTGAGATCTGTGAGCAATACTGGTTTTTATTATGTAATCAGGACTGATACAGTCTGAAGTAAAGACAGGAAATGCTTCCAGGCCTTCACTTACAGAAATAATATCCAGTCCCTGATGTAATTTAAAGATTTGTAAGTCTATTGTGGCTTATGTCTTATTATTTTCATACCAACTATTTCTAAAGTATAGATGATGCCTAAATAAACAACCCCTTTAATCATTTTTAAAATGACAAACCTGTTGATAAATTGAATTTTCTCCAACAAGATATTGCTATATTGATTTTAGTGCTCCATTTTTAATAAGCAGAGACTGCTCAGAATTGCTTGCTATGACAGTCTTGAAAGTAGGGCATCAACTGACTCGGTAAATGGCTGAATTTATAAGCACAGTTTTTCCTAGAACCTGACTCCATTATCCTTCTATTGTTGACATTCATTTGCAGTAAGGACACTGGGCCAAATTTGCTGTGTATAAAAACCAGAGAGACATGGCTAGCTAAGGTTTCTTTGCTATACTTTATCTTTCTAGAGGTGATTTCAGTCACCAAACTGAATTATGCATACAGCCTTAGTGACAGCTTCCATCCCTTGGTACGGGCATGTCACTGAGTGAAGGACTCAAGCTGTTTAATGGGAGCTTTGATTAGCACAAGCAGTGAATGGGCAGGAGCTTCTGAAGGTACATAAGACATAATGGATGGAGAATGGCAGGGCTTGCTTTCCTGTCAGAGCTGACCCACCATAGTGAGGGAAGAAGGATACTAGTTTTCTTAATTGCAAAGAATTTCCAACAACAGATTTTTTAATGTATAGAGGAACAACTTAATCATCTTCCTTTAACAGGCAGATCTATTCTCACCTCTGGTCTAGACCATTCTGCATGAGAGATATGGTATACACAATACTTCATATAGCATTATGGCTAATGCCATTATTCAGAGAGGAAAGGGAATGCAACCTCAGTGGCTAGGTCAACATGTAGGATTAAAAAGTTGTCTGCAATTGCAAAAATATTTTCATCCCTGTTGGAATTTAATTTACTTTTATTTGAATGTATGAAAGTTTTTGCACATGTTAAGGAATATCATGGTGTCTTTAAACAGTGTCTGCTCTGTCTACAGAAAAAGGCTTACTGACCTGAATGGCTATTTAGATTAGAAGCAGAGAATCACAGATCGCTCTTTAGCTAAACAGGCAGAAGGTTTATATGACAACAGTGTATCTGTTACTAAAGCAAGCAAAAAAAAAATGGAAACAATACAAAATTCTTGCACACATTAGACCATAATGAAATACAAAGAGGGGCAAACATCCTATAATGTTTCCGTTCGAAATAGAAAAATGTGTTTGATATTCTAACTTCCAGCTCAACAGGGAGTGTAGCTCGTGTTAAAACTCTGCTTTTGTATAAAAAAAAATCCATTGTGGGATTAAAAGCATATTCATAATTATCAATGCACACAGGTACCTATTTAGTGTGTCCTGTCAGCAATATGTATTCAGGGTGTAATGACAGCTCTTTTTCAAATGCATTCTTTTTTTTTTTTTTCTTTTTTTCTTACCAGCTTATCTTTTCCTAGTACAAAAAATAATCTTGCAATGTAAATTTATAGATGATATAGACCTGGGACTGCCAACTGCCTTCACTAGCTGGAGCAGCTGAATCCCTTAAAGGCAGTTGTAGGGACCTGAAGCCACATGACTGATGAACCAAACGTGGTCCATGCATGCTGAAAGCCTGAGAAATACTCATCTAGGTCAACTTTTTCCCCATCTAGGCACCTTAGCAGACATGACCTCATTCTCAGAAGTGCTGAGTAAACAGCATTCTCTAAATCATAGCATTTCAATTGAGAGGGCTGCTTTTAATAATCCTAGGAAACTCCTAAATATAACCTTTAGACTACTGGGAAAATGTTAAACCTAATGTCATCTGCAATTGTGTAAAGTGATTTTTTTTCCCCTTCAACTTTCAGTGATTTGGCTAGTTGGGTCTCTTTTTTACTGCCCTATATACAGGGGTAGTCGTCACAGTTATGATGTCTGTTCCTGTGTACATCTGCAGCAAGATAAATTATGTGTGGGAAGGATTTTCTGCTCTTCTGAGTAAAATCATTGCCTGATCTGTGTCTCTATTCTTTGTGATGTTTGCAGAAGAACTTCTGAATGTGTTCTGCAATTTGCTGTCTGCAAGATACCTAAATCCTGACAAAAGCATGTAGCACAGGAGTGTGTGTGTTCTACCCAACCTAAAATGCTCAGGAAATGTTCAGCATTTCATTTCCCTAGTGCAGTGCTTCATCTAAGCAAGTGAACACATTTCCCTCCTGATCGAGGCGATGGGACAGACTATAAATCCTTGTCTGAACGTGGGTCTGGTGGTGCTGTAAGAGCCTATGACAGAGGAAGAATTCAAAACCTGCTGACCTACCTTCGTTTTGGAGTCTGAAAGGATGAGCTCTGTACCTCTGCTGTAGGGACAGCCTGATACTCTCCTGCTGGAATCAGCAGAAGCAAGATCTGGTGACAGTTGGCCAGATAGTTGTAAACCTGAATAACTCCTTATTAAAACTCCCAATCTGTATGGAAAATTCCTGTTGAACTGCAAGGAAATCTAGAAGCTTCTCCAGAAAGCACTGAAAAAAGTCTGTTAGGATTTTTCTATAAGATCCTGAAACTATTTTTCCACAGAATTTTAGAGACAGAATCCTCTAACATGTCCCAGGTTGAGAGACTCCAGATTCTGCTACAGGGTATCTGTGGAGGAGGGTGTTAAAAAGTTCAGTAGAAAGGATTGCTATTTGTCTTGTTCAGAATATATGGCTGCACCATTCAGCATGCACTGCTGACTGTCTTGCATCTGTATTTATGTTGGTAGAAGAGGCCTATTCACTTGCTGTCTGTATTTACATCATAAATTAGAAGACATTAACTTACTAGTAAGGAAAAAAATCGACCTTTTGATTACTGAGACATACTCAAAATACCTATCTGTGGTATTTTTGTTCTTATTCCTGATGCATGCCCCCACCCTAGCCACAAGGTGTTCAGAAGTCCCCCCACCCCAGCACTGCTATATGCAAGGGCTAACTATGGAATCAATGCAGCACCAGTTATGGCAAAGAGACCGAACAAACCCTTGTGAAACATGGAAGAAAGCATGGATTGAAATCCTAGATGACTGGACCAACTTCACATACTTTTAATGAATATTTTAGCTGAATCTATCAGCCCAGACAGAATAATCCCATGGTATTTCGGGACGAGGCTGCAGTAATAGCTAACCTATCGACATGCTGTTTCTAGCAAATCAGAGACATAAGACTTAATCTACATCATCTAGAAAGCATGTGTGCAGAAAATGTGTAATGCCAGATCTTACTATGAAAAAGAAGATTAAGGCTGAAAAAGGATTAGAAATTAATTAAGGAGCTTCTTCATGTTTCCTGATATCCTTTTGATCTGTGACCAGCCTATCTTCAGGGTCTCCGCTACTGATGCAGTTGTTAGTGATCATTCAAACCACAAGCACTACAAAGGATTATCGTTACGCTTTAGGAAGAGCTGTAGCTTTGTGGCTTGGGGTTTATTTTCCAGTTATACACCTTCAGATCCACTGCAGGGATCGGTAGAAGAGCTGCACAGTAGAAGCTCTACTTTCAGGGCGTATGCTACTGTGAGCAAGCAGTCCTGCAGTGGTGGGCAGACATGCCATCTCACACCACTGTAGGACTACAACTAACTGGGAGTTGATAAGGTGCCTTTCAGAGGTAGCAGCAGGCCTCTGATACAGCCCCAGTGAAGGGACCGGGACGTGTTCAGAACCATGACCTGACTGATGAACCACTGGGGAGATGTGAGTTCCTCTCTGATCAGTCTTTTCGATTTTCCAAAGTTAATTAAAGTCAGTCCTGCACTCTGTTTTGCAAGCATGACAGCTACAGAATGGTTTAGCAGCCTACAGAGACACTACACGATGACGACATCGTTAGACACTAACATGGAAAACGTTACAGCTTACAGAGTTTCATTCCTGCTTTGCAGTGTGCTCACTGAAAGTTTGAAACCATATGTGCTCCACTTACAGGTTGAGCATGCAGCAGAGAAGAATTAATTATGATTGATATTAATTAATTTGAGTTAATAGTAATAATTTTAAATTAATTATGGTATTTAATATGTAGACAGTTTCTCATTTATGACATGGGGTGTTTCCATTTTCTGGAACTTGATTCTACTCCAAAAGCCAACCTTCAGCCCGGTGAGGCAGAACGATTATTATTTTGTTTGGAATTCACAGCTTAACTTGCACACAAATGGGATTAATGCTGCATGACTGCGAGATTCTATAAACAGGACCCTCAAGCTTGCTTCAGTGGAAATCAAATGTATTTTATCACCTTTGTGAATATACAGCTATGAGCAGGTTCTGAAGTAGAGAGGGTATCATATGCACTGACAGCGTTTATGAAAGCAAGTGGTGATAAAAGAGCAGTAAACAATTTTTGAGAAAGATTAGACAGTTTGGTTTCAAATGAAAACTCTGGAAATGAGCAAGGAAATCTGACTTGTCAAGAAGAAAGATTTTTATTGATCGTGTGTGTGCTAGCACAAACAAACAACACTCCCCTGAAGCCCCCCATAACTCATGACACTGATAAATTAGACTAAAACCCGAAGCCCTGACTATTAAATAGTTGCTTCTAAAAAATGTTAATGCTGTCTGAAAATTACTATTGATTATTATTATGAGATGCAACATGAACTGAGACAAAATCAAAGCCTTAAATTCTTGTTACAAATTTTAATATATGAGTAATTCCATACAGCAGTCATGCTCAGCTCTGTGGTATTTAGTCCATTCCCTTTGCCAGGGCAAATTCACGGGAGGAAGCTACTCTCTCTTGCATACAGCTCAGGAGTTGCTTAGATTTCCATTTTCAGCTGCAGGTTACCACATTTCCATATTGCTATGAGCTGGTTTAGGAAAGCTGAACATTTGTTCTATTCTACCTTCTGTGCTGCAGTGTTTGGGGGATAAAGCAGGGCGCTGCTTTGCATCCACACCAACACACTCACCAGATCCCACAAGACCTTCGTTCTCTCTTCCCTCTGCTTAGCTCCCTGTCACTGATACGTGCAGACCACTGTCTCCAGCTCTGAACCTCCACGCTGAAGCCTTCAGGCTGGATTTTCATGAGGTATCAGTGCCAGACTTAACTCTGCTTCCATTTAAACAGCAGTGTTTCAGTAAAACAAAATTAGATCAATGGTGAACACGTCCACGCTGCCTGATCTTCTCCCACAGAGAACCTGGAGCTGCTGCTGACAGAGGCAGCCCCAGAGCCAGAAACAATATGATCCCACTGGCAGCTAATTGGCTCCAGTGAGCTAATATGAGGAAGTTGTTTAAAAACTGTCTTTGCTGCAACCTGTGCAGCCACAGATTCATACTGTCTCTGACATGCAAGAGCTCTGTTTTCAAACTACTGTCAAATCATGTTATTTTTGCTGAGAGCCCCAATATAGAAGGTATTTGCAATCTGTGCAGTGCACTGGATTGATAACTGGCGAATTTCCTCTTTACTGTTTTAAAGCAGAATCCTATTTCCAGCGAAACCTGTCATTTCACAGAACCCACATACTTTTAAAGAGAAAAACTTTTGCTTCCTACTAAAAATATCTGGGAAAGGACAACTTCTGGGAATATTGAACAATACCTGCAAAATACAGGAAGGGACTCAGAGCTGGTATAAGTACCACATTGAAATTCCTATGAACTTTTTTATTATAAAAAATACAGCTACCAGCTGTTCCTCTCTGTCTTTTGACACTAAATTAGTAATTATTGTGTGGAATGTGTGTGCAAATATTTATTTATCATTAGCTTTATGATTCTCTTTATTTTTTTACCACCACAGCTATTCAACTCCTCTAAGTCTTCTAACAGTTATGTAAAAAGATGCCATTTGGGAACCCTAAATTGTACATATTTTCCATATGTGGCACACCCAACCTCCTGTTCTCACATATACATATAGATGACTGCATCAAAGTATCTTATATTTCATGCAGTAAACCAGTTTCTAAGAATTACCATATAAACGTCAGGTGAAATATAACACAGCTTAAAAGGGCCTCATTAAAATGCATTTATCAAATAACTTTTGCCAACTGGAATGGACTCAAGGAAGCTTCTTGCCATTTATTTATATGGAGCCCAGTGTTCTTTTTATTGATGTCAATGGGAAACTGAGTGATAATTCTCTCATGTTGGATTTACTGTAGTATAAATCCACTGGCCTCTAGCTACTTCTGATTTACACTGTTGTGAGAGGAGACTCGGGTCTAGAGTTTATAGCAGGGGAAGGATGCCTTGTGAAGATAAGTAGTCATTCTTTATGTATAGTTCACTCGGTTTTCTGCTTTGAATACTCAGTCAATGATCATTTATAGCAGAGTGCATATAAATCAGGCTTATGAGATATTAAATCAGGTTTAGAGTAAATTTTCAGTTTGCCCTAACTAACAGGACTGAAAGATGGTGGGTATATTTACTTGTACCAGTCAAGTGGCTACTCACTCCATGTTAGCACATGTGCACACAAGATGCAAATTTAAGCAAATGCATTTGTTTAAAAACTCTGGAGGTCATGTGGCAATTTGGTCCACATACACAAAGAGTTTTATTTGAAAAAAATATGTACAAATATTTTGGTTTTCTTTAAGACTCAAAATTCTTTGGTGATTGCTTTTAGATGAAATGGCAAACTGTCTCCTGGCAGTATAGGAGATGTGAGGATTATTGGCAAGTACAGAGTTTTGCAGATTAATCAAGTGTTTAAGAATTCACAAGAAACAATTAACATGCAGGTTATTATATAAAAAAAAACTGGGCTGTGGACTCAAACCCATAGGAAGATGAGCTGGAACCAGGCTATTTCTACTTGGGAGACAGGCACTACCCTTCCCCAACTTCTTGGGAGAATTTTGGCTCTAAGAAAAGCTAAAGATCTTACTTGGTTTTGACAGAAAGACATCTTCAGGTAGATTGAAATGACATCATGTCATCTCAGTAACAAAAGGCCATCCACAGCAACTAGCAGTGACTCTTCCTGTGCCATCCTATTTGCAGGTAACATGAGTATCAGCAAGGTCCAGATAAATTGCTCTCTCTAGGACGTGGCGAAATGTATAATTAATTCCCTGAATGTGCCCCTCTGTGAGTATTTAGGAGGATGATAAGCCTTCATTTGTTGCCTGGTTGATGGGGTCCTGATGTTCACATGCTAGATCCTTACGTTTAGAGAGTCCGAAAGTACTACACTATGTAAGTTAAGATGTAATGCATCTATTGTTCATAGCTTAAGATGTTTAATTTTGCATAACCATATGTATGAGCAGCACTATATGATTAAGTTTAGCTTCATGTTGGGAGAAATCTGCAGCGAGTGGGCAGGGGGCACCAGGTGGGGTAAGGTGTTCATGGGAAACCACTCAGACATCACTTAACCCAAACTCTTGGCACAGCAATCTTATTCACAGTTTGATTTCCTTTTGCCTAATACTCCTCTGCCTTCTGCACCCTGCCAAATTTAGCGCTCTTAAAACCACTTTGCTCTTTCTATTTTGTTTCTTGTGGGCTCCCACCGTTTTTGTATTCCTAATATATAACATGCAAATATATGTGTGTGCATATGAAAGACTTGGTTACTTTTAGATCAATTTAATTAAATTGCTCCAAGCCTTTATCTGGAAACTGTGCAAGAGCTTACATGGACTTATTTTTAATTGATAGGGAAACAGAGACAAGGCTGATAAATCATGTTTTAAGAGGGGCTGTATCTATGTAACAAACCTGATTTGCTGTTCAATAAACCGGTACAAACAGCAGTACAGGCAGGGCACTTGGAGTTCTGCTAGCATCAGTGGGGAGCTGGGGAAGTTTCAAGCCAGGTCTTTTTCACTCAAATGATGACAGCAAAGGCACATATCATTTATTTTATTTATCAAGGGACATTTAAGAGGTCTGATCACTCAGAAAATGCAGGCCCTCGTCCTCAGCTGTACTGAATAAAATGAGCCTTCACTGAGCTCCTGGAGCATCATAGTATAGATGGCTAAAGATTCCCCCCAAATGACCACAAACCTTTCAAAAGCTGGCAGCTAACAACACACTGCTCTCTAAGGCAGAACATTTGTGTTTGGATTCCCACGTGGTCCTTTCCTACCCGTTCTCTTATTCAGGGTATATTTTGAAGTGCTAGGGACTTAAATGCCAGCAATATTCACAAGACAGCTATCTCTACATCAATAGAGATAGTGCTACTGGGCTATCTTTTCAAGTCCTGGGAGACATCATAACAGCATCTCTGTCTTGCCTTGTTCCAGGCAGCTGAATAGAGGAATACAGCAAAAAAAACCCAGTCAAAGAACCAGAATTTTACTACCAAGTGAATGGCATTAGTCATCCAGTGTAGTACAGTATGCATTCTCAGAGACCTTTGGGATACTACCTCTGTTCCTGAACACTCATATAATGTCAGTAACCAGCATAAGTAATAAGCTACTGGATGTTCAAGCATGTGAAGGTGACACGGTCCGTATCTGAAAGACTTCCCTCCTGAAACTATTCACTTGTGATCCGAGCAGTTGCATTTCCATGATATTAACAAGGTTCAAATGGCTAAAACCATAAACGAGCATAGCTTAAAACAGCCAAGTAGGAATGCATGTAATAGCAGTGGTCTGGGGCAGAATTAAAGGATTTTAAGGAAGCACACTATTTTACATGCCTGTAAGATCACCCTGTGCACCAAACATATAGCTTTGGGGCATGTATCTACTGGAGTCCAGCATCCAACCTCTTGCAGGGAAAAGAGGTGTTTCTGGAGGTATACTTTCCTTCCTACCCATCTTCAGTCTCTGTAGAACATCCTGCTACCATGTGCTGGGCTGACAGTGACAGATAAGACTGTCATAACAATTATTTGGATCACTCTCTTCCCCAGTTGTAAAATGATATTGTAGAAGAAAAGACCTTTTGCAGCTTATGTAAAATAGAAATGAAACTAGTACCTTTTATGATACAGAACTTGTGTAGGATAGTCAGGTTCATGTGACTATTGATAAAGATATTTTTTGCTTACACACTCTCTAGGCAACAAACTGTAATAGTCTAGAAAATGCTCTGGAAGTGTCTAAACAACAGAAGAGAACTAAAACCATTTACTATCAAACTAACTGTATTAGGGTAATTGCATTTCCCTAAATCAAGAGGAAGAATTAAATTAATCGAGCAATAGTTTGACAAGTTTGGCTTCAGTAAGTAGACATAAGCAAAATCATTACTTAAGCATATTGTTAATTATGTTTAAATCAAGAACAAATTGAGTGATAGCTGTTAATTAGGTGTGTGTGCACAAGAAACTAAAACAAGTAATAACATTACATCAGGCTATAAATAAGTGTGTTTGCACGATACTGCGGAACATGAAAGATGTGGGTGAGGGAAGAGGGAGTGAGTGGACGTGGGTATGAAGGCACCTTGCCTACTTTGTTTCAGGTCAAAGTTGTTTTATTGTTTAATACAGATGAATGAACAGAGGCTCCAATTCTGTCAGTTCACCCTGGGCCTCTGATTTAGCCATTTTTCAATTAGGCATCCCAGGGAGGACACAGGGAGAAGATTCAGGACCTTTATGAAGTGTGGTCCTCATGCACACTCTTATAGCCAGAGCCAAGAATCTCAGTTCACAGGCCTGGTCAGCTGGGAGGAAGGGTGGGCCATCAGAGGGTAGAATCTGCTGAATATGTTGAACCCTTAAATATGTTGCCTCCTGCAGACTGTAGTAAAAGGCCATGTAGGTGTTCAGATGGCATTAAATTCTTGATAGAAATATAAATCAAGTCATATGAAGCACCTTTGTGTCCCCGGCTGATGTTCTAACATGTCAGTCAGCCCTGCATGCATGTGTGTCCACATACAGACATGTTCATAACCAGATTAGGAAATGAAAGCTGAACTTACATTGATTGATTTTGTGAATCAAGTTGAATCATACTGCTATTTATGTATACAGACCTCTTAATTCAGCAGTTTAGCTAAAAGGACAGAGCTGTATGTGAGTTTACTATGCTGTGAAAGCAGTGAGGACATCATCAGTCTAATCAGGTAGACATCCGTTGACCCAAATCTTGCACGTCAGCATCACTGTATTCACAGCAGTGAGAACAGGCCAGCTCCTGGCATGCAGCTCCCTGGGATGCAGCTCCCTGGGATGCAGCTAACATCATCTGTGAAAAAGGTCTGAAGAGTTTTGCATTCAAATGGTTAAAATTTCCCCCTGGGCTGACTTGCAGTCTGTGTGGTTTTAACAAAATTAAGCAATTTTTAGATCTTGGGGGAAATAAATCAGAAAGTGATGCTCTTGTGTGCCTTCCTGTGTCCTTTTACCAAATCCTGCTCAGTGGAATTTTGCTCCTTGTAAGTGACCACGGTCTTTCCATTGCCAGCTACAAAAATGCCTTCAAGGCTTCCTGAGCAACCTTTCTTCAGGAAGTTATACTGGAGAAAGTTAGAGGTATGACTTGGTGGTACAAGATGAAACAAGCTGAAATACACAAATGGGCTGGTATTAGCCTTGGAGATGCCCATGTGGCAAAAAACCATCTCCTTTTACAGAGAGAGTTCATTGAGCCAGATCAGATCTCAAAACCAAACCCTTCAGCTCCATGAACATCCCTGTTTGTGCAAGGTGATGCAGAAGTGCAAACTAACTTTTTATAATTGCACCTTGATCACCAGCTGCTTCCTCTCTACAGGCTGTTCATGAGACATAACTTAGAGAGGGAGACAGGACTAGAGCATAAATTGGAAAGCAGCAATATTTAGGTCGTGTAAGTTAGTGCTTGAAATTATTTCCAAAGTCACAGGTTCCTGAGACTCAGGTATCACAGCTCCTGTGTTCAAACAGCACTTAAAAATTGGACCAAGGCAGGGGGAAAAGAAAGATATTGCAAGTACAGGGTCCTCAATAAAGAATGACTTTTTTTTTTCCAAACAGGCAAACAATTTAAAAGAAATGGGCTCTACATCACTTTATACTAGGATTTCAAGTAGATATTTTATCAATTCTACAGAATATTTTCTGCACCATAGCATTAAACAAAGGGACCCAAAAGCCTCAGGTTATCAAACTTACTGACTGAAATGACCCAAACTTTGCTGTGCCTCATGGATTTACTCCACAGAGAATATTTTTTGTTTGTGTGTGGACAGACCAAATGGGCAAACAGGCGACTCACAAACAGTTTGGTCTTTGAAAACAAAGCTCAGGAATGTTAGTTCCCACTATCAGTGGGACCCCAAAATAGTTAATGTTCATAAAAAAGTAGGGCATGAGTCTAAGGTAGAAGAGATCTTGCTCCATGCAGTACTAGAAATGACTTACACACAAACTAGTGCCAAAGTGCGGTTATTGTAGGAAAACAAGATGTTGGAAAGCATCACACAGCAAAATGCTCGGGCATTAGAGCGCATGAATGCACTTTACATTCTTCTGATAAAGAGTATTTCTAATGTCTGCAATTTAGTTCTTACTATTTTTGTTGCTTCCCATCACATTATAAGGGTAGAGGAAAATTAAAGGTTATCATTAAATTGCACGAGTGACAATTTGAAGAAAATGTCAGTCAGTATTAAAGTACTTTAAAAAGGGAGTAGATGTTGATAACTAAATTATTACAGGGAAACAGGGCATCCGTGGAGAAAAGACAGTTGCCTCCCCCCTGGTGTCAGCAGGCACACTGTGTTATTTGTGACTTCTTTTCTCACAGTCTCATTTCTGACCTTTCTTTGTCAAGTGCTCATTGAAGTTGAGGTTTGCATTTATCTACCTGCTGGGCTCCCATCTGCTTCTGAATAAGCTCAGACCTCGACATCCTTCTAGTCACACACCTGACAGACTTGGTCAGTTTTTGCACACACTTTGTTACTTCCTGCAACCAGTGGCAATAAATATCTCTTTAATTGAAGCCGGGAACAGTGAGCAGATTTGAGATGTGACCTCAAACACTTACAGCGTTCAGATGCTGGGACTGTAACTTTGCCTTATCATCCGCTTCTTTGTCCAGCTGACAGCAGAGGAGCTTCCAGTTAATGTTCATGTCTTTTCCAGTATTTGGACATTACCTGAACTCTGATCGGGCTCTCTAAGGACAGCTGTCACTGGGAACTGAGCTACTTCAAAAATCTGATCAAAAAGCAAATGAATCCAAAATATCTGTTGTTATCTGTTAAGGTCTGACTGCTAAAGGCAATAAACACTCAAAAATTCCAAGGGCTCACCTACACATTAACTTAAGGAAAAAAAAAGACGTATTTAAGCAGCTGTTATAAATTCTACTAAATATTGGCCATTCTAAAGTATTCAAAACTCTAGAGAAACACACTGAAGCAATAAGAGTGGCTTAAGAAATATGTGGAGCGATTCTTTTCTTAATATGTGACTTCTACTGTTTTCATGTCATATTTTCTTGTGTGTCTGTTGGGAATAAGCACTTCATTTAAAACAACAAAGGTTTTGTTTTGTATCTATCTACCTCTTGGTCCGAACGGTAGCAATTCACAGAACTGGGAAGCCCTGTTATCAGCACTCACTGAAAATCTGGCTCGCACACCAAATTTCCAATTTGTACTCCAGATGTGACCAGGAAAGTTTTTCTATAAAATAGGACATAACTTTAAAATAAAAACCTGATAAAGGATGTGAATAATGACACCTAGTATTCAAACTTCAATTTGAATGGACTTCAATTATTATAACCAGTAAAGTGAAGCAGAAGTATTTAAGCCCAAGCATCGGTCTCTTTTTTTTCCCATAAAGTTCAGCAAAACTAAATTAATTACATGAGAAAATAAAGTAATAGAAATACAAAGTAAAAGCAGTAATAAGCTGTACTGTATATTTAAAGTCAAACACGAGGAAACAAATTTTTGGTTTGGAAGTGTTCAGTGTAAACAGAAATGTCTCTTAAAAAGTCAAAAGGAAATAAAAATCTTGATTAAATAGTGTTAATTAATGATAATGGGTAGCTCTCTTCAAGAGAAAAACAACCTATAGTTAAACAATGACGTTCAATTAGTAGTTACTATCCAAGGTTTATAAATATCAGGCTGTCTTGGAAATGCTGATTCATGGACTCTGATCCCTGCTACCCCAAGGTAAATACACAGTAACTGCAGGAAAATTCTGTGGACTCAGACAGCCATAACTGAAAGTAGAATTTGCCTGTAATCTATTAAGGGTAATTCCCACTGAGTTGATTATGCTATTTCAAGCTCAATCAATGATGTGCTAAAAGGAAAGCCCCTATAAAAATGTCAGTGCAAACAAAAGGAAAGTTTAGGATGATTTCCCCAATGCTGATGGAGCTCCTGATGCTCCAGATGCTGCTCTGCTAAGCAGCTGAAGACTCCTCTCCGATACCTATAACGGGATTCCTGAAGAACAAATATTTTGCTACAAAATTCACTAAAATGCACAAGATAAGAGGTACTTTGAAGACACTTCCCAGGCTGGTCTCTCACCTTAGAAAGTCACAGTTTTCCACCTGTTTGTTTCAAATCACACAACACCTGAGTTTAATAAAAGCATTTGGAGGACTGTTTCCAATAGGCGAGCTATCAGCATGCCACTGTGCTGCTGCCCGCCGGCAGCGCTCACCTCGGGCTCAAAAGGGAAGTGGTGGAAGGAACAGGAGATTGAAACTGAGTGCACATCAGTACTACAACTGCTCAAACATCACAGAATCACAAGGTTGGGAAAGACTTTTAAGATCATTGAGTCCAACCATTCCTATCCTCTGCCAAACCGTATCCCTGAGCACCTCATCTACCCATATGTTAAACACACTCGGGGATGGTGACTCA
Organism: Porphyrio hochstetteri; assembly: GCA_020800305.1. NCBI lineage: Eukaryota > Metazoa > Chordata > Aves > Gruiformes > Rallidae > Porphyrio > Porphyrio hochstetteri. The sequence continues at coordinate 2,117,637 of CM036923.1, read as the reverse complement.
TCCCCCTCCCTGGGCAGCCTGTTCCACATCCCAACAACTCTGAGTTGTCAGCCACTGCAGATGGCTACTGAAAACTGCCCAGCCACAGTAGCAAGGATCTCTGTGTGAGGGTCATTTAAAAATTGTGTTTCAGATTCTATTTTATCTATGTGATAAAGCTAACATCCAAGTCAAAGTACCAACCTAGGCAATCCAGATAAGAAGTCAGCAATAGATTTATGATGACTAAAAATGAAAATTCCAAATACTTTAAAAACATATACTGCTCCCTTCCTCAGAATGTCTCTGAAAGTTATCTCCAGCTAGAGAGTACCTTTTCCTAACTGAGAGACCTCGGGTGAGAAGATGCACTGTCCCAAGTATCAGAGGTTTTGGATCTCTGGAGGGAGGAACTTATTGTGAGAAGTGTGTTTCCAGTTGTCTGAAATGCCCTGCATACCCCACACCTCTTCATCTGTGTTGCTCCACATACACACATACACACAGAGGGATAGAAGTTAATTTATTTCTGTTATCACATTGGGTGGCTCCCTAAATGTCAATGAAAACTCAGTAAGTAGAGATGAGAATTGCTTAGAACACACACTCCTGAGCTGAACTAGAACTCTAAAGTAGATGCACATTTTAGAAACTCCAGATTATTCTTAGGGGACTGGGCTGAGAAAACAGATATTTTAGCTCAAAATATTGACCCACTGTTTATAGCTATTAGAAAGTCCAGCCAATGCTAGCATGGCAGCTACAGGTGGTTATACAGATACCAATGGGTTATTAAATCTCCTCCAAGTCAATGCCTCGTCTCCCAGAAATGGATTTTAAAAGCTGCGGAGGTACAGAAACACCCAAGGGAATTATACAGAAACCACCCTGTATTTTTTAAAAATCTAATTAACTGTAAAGTAATTTCATTCCACTGAGACTATAATAGCAGAGATGTAAGAGAAGGAGCAGTAATTTGCTTTCCTGCCTATTGATTTCTGTGAGGTAACTGGAAAAGGCAGGTATTTTTAGCCCATCTTAAAAAAACAGTTTATAAGTAAAGCTTTTTCGGTGCTCAGGGAGAAAATCTAACCAACATTTAAATGTCTTGTTTTGCTGCATGCTCTCTTCACACTTTGCAGTTTCATCAGTAAGTAGGAAGAGATAGTTAATAGCCACAACGAGGGGCTGGTCTGAGCTTTGGCGTTTTCTTTCTCATCCATCGGGAATACTGACTTTGCACCCCGCCCTCTTCCCAAAATTACACTGATGGAAGGTAGCTCTGCAGACCTCCCAGGTCATCTACAGAGGTGCTCAGGAGCGTGTTCCCCTGCTCATCGTGCCTGTCTTCTCCTTTTGGTTAAACTGTCACTATTTTGCAAGGAACACTGAAAACATCTGCCAGCGCTAGTACCGGTGGGAAAGCCTTTCCACCCTGACCAGCCACCTGTCTGTCTGACAAGGATGTTACAGCACCCACACAGCAGCCTGTTAGAGAGGAAACTCCAGGAGCACCGAGGCACGTCTTGCGCTGGCCACCGCCGGGGCTGATGAGGGTTGACACATCCATTCTTGCAGAGAATGGCTGCCAAGGGGTAGCAGCCTGTACTGAATTTTACATGAACCTGTCAATATCGTACATAACGTTACAATCTCGGCGCTCCTGGGAGACTTAAATCGGCAAGACATCACCTCATAATTTACTGCAAAAATAGTATCTTGTCTAATATTAACTAAATTCTGCTCTTATTTATGCCCTGTTGGCTTTGTTTTCAGAACATTTCACACATATACAACTGGAACGTTGTTGCCTTACTCAATTCCGCTCCCAGTAACAGAGCAGCAACATTGATTTAAACAGCAGTGTTCTGGCTTTCTCATGTCTAAGGATGTGTGTAACAGCAGAAAGTTCAAAGGATGGAATAAATCGAAATAAATACAAAATTGATTTAATTCTGGGATTTTACAGATAGAAAGAAGATGTGATGATAAAGAGTAACACAAAAAAGGGCTTAATTTTGGCCGGTGTGTCTTTTTCAACTTGAACCAGAAACCTGTTGTAGTTTAGCCTTTTTTGTGAAGACAATGAAAGAACAGGATCAGGTGCTGATCTACTTGAAAGTCAGAGAGGGCTTGACTGGACTGGCAGGCCGGTTTTCAGAGAAAGCCTCTGATGTTGTGAGGAACGTGGTGTTTCTGAAACACCGTGTAATGATGCTTCTGAGCAGGTATTTCGCTGAAAATACATGTTCCAGAAACTAGGAAAGTAACTTCTGATCTTATCTGAACGGGGATTATAAACACAATTAAATCAGAAGATTTCACCGTTTTAACTGTCCTTTGGTTTGAACACATCTAGTAATGTACTGGGTGAGCACTTTCTCTTTAAGCAAAATGAGCTTTCCAGCTTGATGTCACGGTATCCTTGGTGGTGCTGTAGCCATAATTCCAGAAGAAAAATTCTGGTTTGGTATTTTAAAAGTCACCTTCTCTCCATTGCATTAATCTGCCAAAGTCCGAGGGCTACAGTTAAACTGACTCCCACAATTTATTTCACACACACATACACACCACACAGTCTCACACACACACACTACTCCGGCTGGCTTGTTTCTGGCAAGCAATGGATTTTCCTTCACACTTAAACTGTGTTTTTAGTTCACTCTCTTTTAAAACCAGATGCCTACGGTCTCCCTAACCCTAATTTTTGTTCCATCTGCATCTAAACAGCAGGGTAGATATTCAGTGTTCTGATAAAGTGAAGCACTTAAGGAAAAATTCCTATCAAAAGTCTTGTTTCTCAGAAGTAAAAGCTAATACTCTGGTTTGGGAGTTGTAATCCTGTGCACATAATGTGACTATTTATCATTGTTGGGCACTTTTGACTGGATGATTCAAGATTTGCTTCATAGTTTCAAGACATTTACAAGCAGATAAAGGAGAAAACATTTGGTAAAAGATGATCCCATATGTTATAAATAATGACTTCCATGGTGTCACCATAAAATATCGTATAATAATGAACCAAGGTGAATAATTCACACAATTTTCTATTGGCTTGAAAAATTAGATTATTTTTTTAGGAGCTAAGTGAACAATAAATTTCAGTTCCAAATGAGCAGCACTGCAGATAGTCTCCAACCCTTATGCAAATATCCACGAGTAAGGGATGTAATGGCCAACATCACTACACTCTGCTCACAGAGAGCATGCCAAAGCAGTGTGGCTATGTAAGTCACTGGTAGGGTATGTTCCACCAGTTTTACAGTTTTCAAAGGCTTTAAAAATAATTTTCAAATACCCCTGAAGTGGTCTGTCAGTTGCTAAGAGCTATAATTACTATTTCAATGCCAACTAAAGTATTAGAACACAACAATCAACGTAATTTGCTCGTGGTCTAAACTGGTGCTTTACTTTTCCATAGAGGGTTATTCTCCTCAGAAAGCAGTTGCTGCCCCAAGTTGTTCAATAAATGTGAAGATTTGTTACCGCATTCAGTACCAAATACATTCTTGTAAAATACACTGTAGGTGCAACTAAATAAAGGTAAAGGCTGAAACTCTCCCTTTTTATTGTCAGCAAGAATGACATGGTATATGGAAAGCTCAGAGGTTAATACACTAATAAAAGTAAAGTCAAGCCCAGTGATTTTGTCTGATATGTTGTCTGCTGGGTCTGTGCAACTCTTTCCAGAGATAAATACCCTGTTTGTTGGGATAATGAGTGGCCATATCGGCGTCCTTCGTGTGAATTGTTATGTACAGACATGAGACTGCGTATGACTGACAAACTAGGAACCTAAAGAAGGAAAATCCCTGTTCATATCCATAGCCTTCACATTTGCAGGATTAAAACCCGTATGGAAAAGTCACCTAAATGACAGTCTACAAAATTAAGAGTCTTTTTAAAAGCAGGAAATTCAGGAAACTGTCCATTTCAGCTTGCTGCATTCTAGAATTATGACTTTCAGTCCTAAATACTGGAGAAGACCTACTATTCCCTAAGGTGGCATAAAGTATGTATTAACTTTGGTTCCCTTCCATGCATGCTCCACCCCCTTGAGGTATCTAAAAGTTTCCAATGCACAGGGATGCAGGCTTAGTCCCCATGGGGTAGATATTACAACGCAGCTATGAGTTAAGCAGATAAAATGTTCTCTAACAGTGAATAGTTGTTGCAGTCACTAAATACATCAGGCCTCCAAATATCCCATGCTTGGGTTACTACTCCAATCTAATGTGCATCATCCTGCCTGTATTTTAGACATAAAACATATGCCAAACTTGGGTGAAATGGTGCCATTTCCTCCTGAATCATATGTTTAATACACACACACAAAGTGAGGCTGCTTTAGGCATTCTGGTATAGGAAATCCAGGCAATTCTGCTTTATATATGGTGAGCTTTAAGCTTTGTTTCAACTGTAGGAGTGAATAAAGCTTGTGTATATCCTCCAGGTAAAGAATCACACTTCTAGTTTCAGCTCTTGATTTCATGGACTACACCTAGCTGCACTGATAGCACCAAAACAACTGTAATGTGTTTTTAAAATACAGGACGTGTTTTTAAAACATGCTGGTCCAAGCATGTGCTCTGTGCTTTAGGATTCACACTAAAATTCCTTTGTCTGTGATGTCACTGTACATCAGGTGCTACTTTGCTGGAGTCAATTTCTACTGTATCACTGAGAAGAATTCAAAACCAGGTATCAAAACATTTATTATTCTTTTAACCTCTCCCAATAGCATAAGTACTATTCTATGCCCAACTGAAACAATTAAAACCACTGAATTACAGAAAACCCCTCAGAGTCTGAGCTTCCATGACACCTATTCTGTCTTGAGAGAAAGCCCCTTAATACCGCCGAGCAAGGGACAGGAAAGATGATTATGGCTAAACTACCAACCGTGGTAGTGTGGCACAAAAGTGGGTCTTGGTCACCAAGTCTGCAGGCCAATTCCACTTTGACATGTAAAAGGGGCTTTTCCAGCAGGGAAAAAACAAAAAAGATATTCACTGTCAATTTATTTCAAAGGGTCCTTAGGAATGTGATTCCTCCCTGTCGCTTTGGAACATCTCTGCTGTAATCTGGTTGGAGCTGCAGCTGCTCCCAGTGCCTAGGAGCCAGGTGCACGACTGCCATCTGCTCCTGCGGAGGGACAACAGGCTCCTTTTGCCTTCTCACTAGCACAGAAAACAGGATTTTATTCTTAATATTTAGCTGTTTTCTATGTAGCTGCAAAATACACCTACCTGCCTCTTCATGTCTGAGGTCTGCTTATCCTTGCCTCACAGATTGGCTGGAGGAGGGATAGATACAATCAGAATTTCACTAGTGCAACCAAGACCCTCCCCTCAGTGCCTGTGAACACACAGCAACAGCTGAGCGGAGCACGCACCAGGAGGTGTAGCGCTGCATGCACGGTAGCCTCCAGCAACCCTGGAGCTGTTTAATGACCAGCACATAAAGCTGCACGCTATGAGCTCTCAGATTCTGATGCTGCATCAATAACTCTGTCAGTAAGTAGTATTTGGCTTACTAAGAATATGAGGTAACGATCACTGACTTCTCTGAGCTTTGGATGCAAACCCTGTCCATAGGGCCTGCCTACGGCTCAGCATACAGCTTCATAAATTCTCCCTCTTCTGAAGCCTTCATTACTAATGTCTTATTTTGACTTATAGAATGGTATCCAAGTTTAGTTTTTCTGCTAAGATAGAGGTCTCGTTTCCTTGGCACCAGGCTGGAAAAGTTTCCAAGTTTCCTTTGAAATGTAAAAGTAGAAGTGGTTTGCTTGAGATAAATTCTCTAGATCTTGGCTCAGCTACAGAAATAATTCTAGGAGGAACAGCTCCCTCCCCCCCAAATCTAACAACACTTGACAGTAGGAAAACAATTCAGTGCAAACAGAAGCTTTGCAACTGCCAGGAATGAAATCCTGGCTTCTCTGAAGAAAAAGAGACTTCTGCCATCGATTTCAGTGAAGCCAAGTTTTCTTTCCAGGTCATTTGAATCCATGTCTCACAGCTGGTTACCCAGGTCTAGAAGCACCACAGAATGGTTTCTGGCATTCCGATGCTACTAGAATACCCAGTGCCTGCCTGCCGCTTTGGGCAGTGAACCTGATCAAGTCAGAGCTGGTCTCACACAGAACCAGGCTGTGCTCTGCCAGTGCAGGGAAATCTCCTTTTCACAAGAGAACTCGTACAGGTTTGTGTGCATTTACCAAGCTGTACTCACGGCTCTTTGTGTCTGTGGTCCCCATACAGTGGCAGCTCCTGTTAATGAACAGAGCATCTGTGTGATGCATGGCTTCTCTGAGGAACTACCAGTCCGCTTATTTAACTAATAGTGAAGTTATGCACAACTGCTCACAACTTAGGAATAAAAGAAAGGAGCTCTTCTGTGAACTTGGTAGGAGATCATAGCAGGCTTTATGATGACTATTTCTATGATCAACAAGTGCTTTTTCATTAGGTTTTTCAGGAAGAGAAATGGTTAGTGTTAACCTAATAAAGTCAGTAAGTCCTATTTTTTTAGCTCTTTATGGCATTAGAAATATTAACCAGTCTCATGGGTATTAAAATGGGTTTTCAGGGGTGTCTGAGTAAGTTAGGTATCATTGAACTTCAGGAGGTATTTGGCACCCAATTTAAAGAAAAAAAATCTAGCTGAAACATGATTTTTGGCTACTCAGAAGTCTTAAGGAACAGACACCCCTTTTCTCCTAAAAACAGAATTTTGCAATATCCTCGAAGCATCAAATTATGAAGCAACAAGACAGACCTGGTAACTTCAGTGAATATTCTGCAGACAATAAGGAATATTTCCAGCACCATTGTTTCTCCCACAGTATTTCCTCCTCTTGGACTTCTTTATATCTCATTCACAAAACCTTCTTTTCATACCAATATATAATCCTTTGTTACATGAGAAAAAACTCACCCTGCCCTGTGTGCAGTGAGTAACTCTAGATCTTTCCAATCACTTACAGATAGTCATGCATTTTTTTTCCCTTGTCATCTTTGCTTGGCATTAAAAATGGCATCCTGCCATTCTGCAACAACAAGTACATTCAGGATATTCATGTGTATGTAGATACTCTTTGCCAGAACGCTCTCCTTGTGAGTTCCCTATATCAAATACTATGAGGAATAAAAGCACTTTCAATTGTCTGTAGCCTAAAACCTTAAAAGAGATGTAAGGAAATGTGGGTGGGTGATCAATCTACTAATGCAAGAGTCTGGAATGACTGTGTGTTTTCAATTGGTAAGGATTTTTTCTTGCTACCTCTCAAGTTCAGAAGCTGTTTCACATTTTAAAGTGTTCTCTTTTAGTTAAGTTCGGACAAGGTTTGTATTCTTTGGAAAACTCTCAGAAAACAGGATTTGGAAAGATCTCTTGAGTTTTCACGTTAGGAAGTTTGTAAAAGTAATTATTTTTTCATATTCTGTTTTGTTTGATAACTTATTGTGAATGATCTTGCCAAATCATATTTTCTGCTCCGTAGTTTGCAAAAGAAATAGCCATTTCTTGTACCAAGAATGTCACAGTTATTGTAGTCTGATTCAGTGCTCCTCTGGTCCTTCCCCTTTTCATTCAGACTTTTGCCTACGATTCCTCTTTAGACTGGTTTAGACCTGAATTAATCATAGAATCATAGAATCACCTAGGTTGGAAGAGACCCTTTAGATTATCGAGTCCAACCATAGCCTAAACCTGACTAGTCTACCTCTAAATTATGTCCTTAAGGACTTCATCTACATGACTTTTATCTAATAAGCATAGAGAAAAGAAAACAGAAAAGCACCTTGTCCAAATCTGAAGTCACCACTTAAAGCCTAGCTTGGGCTGCCAGAAGCATGAGGTGCTGCTGGAGAGTCCTTGAAATCCATTAGGATTTCTGCAACTCTTACTGAGTTTAGAGGGTTCGGATGAGTTGAGACACTAGAGTGATAGGTGGCTGCAGAGCTACAAGTAGAGTACTGTGCCATGAGAATTGTTTCTGTTCATTTAGCCATCACTGACTTAAGGTTTGGACGTTCAAGGGAACAAGCAACTCAGCTGCCATTGAATTTCAATTAGAAAATGGTACCCAGCTCCTGTAGGGACTTCTGACCCAGCTCAGCCCCAACTGTTCGGACCAAAGCCAATGAGTGGTCAACTGCGTATCGGCTGCTCTGGAGGCTCTAAGCACCTCTCTGAATCCTCCAGTACTTTTTAATCTGCTTCTGCACATGAACCTGTGGAGAAGCAGAATCAGCTGCCTTTATTTACTGAGCTCCCAGAAGGAATTTGTGAATGAACTGCATTAAGAAGCTGCTGATGCCTTGTGGGAAATCTCTGAAACACATTTTGTTTGGAATCGATTCTTTATGTGCCTTGTAGCATATTTTCTCTGTCTCTTTTCTTTTGCGCTGGAATCCTTATGAGAAAAGTTGTTGCCTTATTTTGGGGCAAGATTTCCATTACTGTCTCATCTCAGACTGAATTTCCATGTTTAAGTATATGCTGTTTGAAGCAGCAATTAATGCAAACTCTGTTCCCCAGAAAGAAGAGGTTGGAATTTTTTCTCAGGAAGGACGAAGGGAAAAAAGGGAGAGGCTTGCATTTGCTCAAAAATTCTGTTAGCTTGCCTGGTGAGGGTGCAAGAGAGAAATACAAGAACAAGGAGATACCTGTTCCCTTCCTTGTACGACCTAGCTAGGAATTGCCTAAATGGGTTTTTGGTACTACTCAGGATGACCTGAGAGGGTTTGACAGTAAGCTGGTATACTGCAGTACTGAAGTATGTGGCATTATTTAATTTATTTTAATTTTTAACAACACAGCATAACACAGTAAGTGCATTAGACATTTTGGGATTCTAGCATCTTGCATTGCACTGCTGCCATCTCAGTTTGTCAGCAAAACAGTATTTTAGTGAGAATGAGCCAAGAATATTGAACGGGATCCAGAACCCTAACTGAATTTTCCTTCTTTCATATGAAATGCCTCAGATATGGCCAGACAAGCTATGTCTCCAATGATATATAACCAAGTGTATTTTCCTTATATTGTATTTTGAATTACCGCCAGAAAATATTAATCCTCCTCAATGTAAGGTAGCAGAGGAATCAAGTGCACGCAGCCTGCAGCATCATCCCAACAGAGAAGTTGGGGCACTGGTTTGACAGTAACAGGCCTGCCCAGCTCTCCAGGAGGGCTCCTCAGGAAAGCTAAATCATTCATGTTGTAATTAAAGTCTCTAGAGAATCACCCAGATATGTTGAAATCTAGACTAAACCCTTACCACTTAAAGCTGCATTTCAGAGCTGAAAGAGTTTATAATAAAGTGCTATAGAGGACTGGGATTTTTTAAACTTTTAAGGGAAATAATGACCCCTGAATAAAATAATAGCAATTGCATTATTAAGTTAGACATGTGCTTGTATTTCTGAAAATGAAATTGTAAAGCTGATGGAAAACCTTCCCTTGCACAAAATACACAAAAGAACAGTGATAATTTTTTAATGATCGAAATTATATTTTAGGATTAAATTCCAGTCTTAACTACAGCTAGATAAGACCAGTGATTTGGGACTGTGTGTAATTAAAAGGAAACAGATCATCTTCGCCTTCACTGATGGTTATTAGAACAAATCCCAGGTGGCAGTAAGAGTAACAGCATTTGGCTCTTTGTAACTGATGAGAAGTCTAATAAAGAACTGCTTTATCCTGTATTTACTACAGAGTTTCGTAAAGCCAAACTGAAATCTCTAGTAGCCTTATGTTTGTTCAAAAATACCACATGATATCTAAATGTGTGTTCCTGGGACTAAGCTGCCCAGTGCTGTACAATTGCTCCCATTGGAGCTGCTAGTGAAATAAGATCATTTTCTAAAATAAATGAAGAAAAAATTGCATAACAAACATTGAAGCACATGAAGCCAAACGGTTCCTATTGTTGGAGTATTACCTGTATGTGTGAGTGCCCGAGCAGGTAAAGATTTATGCCTCAATTCTGAAGTTGCTCGGCACCCTGTGTGTTACTGTGTTTAATAATGAACGCCTAAAGCCACTGGGGGACCTGTCTGCACAGCGACTGCAGTGATGCTTACCCCAGCCTGGCTGTATACAGAACTTCAGTGCTGGGAGCACACTCTGTTCAGGCAGGCTCAAGTGCAGCAGCGCCAGGCTCAGAAAACTCTGATTTTCCAAAAGCTCCATACAATCCCTTTCTCACCACTGAGCTCAGTTTTCACTGTTTACCCTGAAAACATTTACCGTTTCCAACCCATTGTGTTGCAAAAGTGTAAATGACAATTTTGAATAATTAATTTGCAATTAATCCAGGATTTTAATTTCAGTTTTTTGGAAGGTTAATAGGCTCCAGTGACCATAAATACTATTTATACATACGTGTCAGAGCCCTTCCAGGATATGGCAAGTGCAAAGACCTCTTCACCTATAATCAACATGCAGAATAAAAACAAGCACTCCACTCGTACTGAGATGTACTAATAAGTTAATCTTTTAAAAATGGGTTTTTTTTTCATTAATAGAAAGGCAGATTGTAGAAACAGAAACACGCAAAATTAATGTAACAGTAAAAAAGGACAGAGAAAATGCCACCCTTGGTTTAAGGGCACAAAAGGGATGCAGGGAGACCTGTTGCAATTACAACCTGTGGCCACCCCTACACTGGTCCTTGCTTGAAGAAGCGGTCTGTAGGGACAGGACAAGGGGCAATGGCTGCAAGTTGGAGCACAGGAAGTTCAGCACCAACATGCGGAGGAACTTTTCCCCAGTGAGGGTGAGGGAGCCCTGGGACAGGCTGCCCAGGGAGGTGGTGGAGTCTCCTTCTCTGGAGAGATTCCAGCCCCATCTGGACACCTATCTGTGCAATATGTGCTAGGGAGCTGCTTTGGCAGGGGAGTTGGACCCGATGGTCTCTCGAGGTCCCTTCCAACTCCTGTGATTCTATGATTCTATGATTCCCTTTGCATACTTGGGGCCTCTTTCCACTTCCAAGACACTTAGATTTTTTATTTGTGTCTTTCAGTATGTGCAGGATTTTTGTACTAAATAGAAAATCCTGGACCGCTCTGCACTCCTCTCTGCTTGATCCAGCTATTGTTGAGCTCCTGGGGAACAATTCCTTGCTGTATTCTTGATAAATATGCCAAACAACTGGGACATCTCCAGTCAGCACAAGAACTTCAAGTGGCCCATGCTGGGGCTGGATCACCCAATCTTTATCTTGCTTTCACCACTCAAAGTTAGCCAAAGCATCTCTGCCTGAGCCGAGAAGGTCCATCCACTCCCCACTGACAGACACCTATGCAGCTCAGGACTGAAAGCGCTGCCTGGTTCAGTGGTTCACTGAACAAACTTTACAATTCTGGATGAGCCCAAATGTGGTGCAAATCCTAAATTTACATCACTTTTTGATACCTTCTTCCTTTCCCTAGAGGCAGCACATAACAAGGTAGAGCAGTGAGGATCTCCCTTCGCACGGATGGTGGTTGCTTCACGCTCCTTGTAACCGTTCTGAAGCAGCATTAACACTTGCGGTGCTCTCCAACAGAGTGGGCATTTCCTTCTCTCCACTGCCAGCACTGCAGGTTTTCACTCAAAATTGAAATGACACATTTTTAGGGAAGTTTTAATGACTTTGAAACAAAGCTTCTTTCTCAAAAATATCCAGGAGGTACAGCAGCCAGGGCTTACCAAAAAGAGCTGAGCAACTTGCTGTGTGTTTTAAGTATTGATTCCATAAGGATGTCAGACTGGTGTCAGGCAAATACCCCAGTATCCCCACTTTCTGGTGTCTCCAAACTGCACATACAGGGGATTCTGTCCAAGATCAGCATAAGAGCACTAAACTGAGAAAAACTGCATCAGCAATGATTTCTGTCCTTTCAGCCTGCTTTTTACTACTTTTGGGGGTGATTTGTGCTTTTATTTTGTGTTTGCATTTTCAGGGTTGTTTTTTCATGGCTGATTTATTCTTCTTTTTAGAAAAACATAATGGCAGTGTGATTTTTTAAGGTTATACATAACTATGCACAGTGAGAAGCCAGAAAGAAAACACCTTAAATTACTATCTCACCTTTGAGTCCTGAATATTGCTTTCAGCCAGAAGCACCAAGCCATTGGTTTATATTGTTTAAATAACTTTCTTGGAGAAGGTCTTCATGGAAGAATAGTTTACAAATTTTTTACTGATTATTTATGATAAATGTTTAGTGACTTTTATCTCAGCAGGAAACTCACTTTAACAGTTACTGTGGCACAATGTAAAATAATATTACAGTTTGCTGATGCTAATTTATCTTGATTATTCTAATGATTTTATATTTTTATTGGTGCACTGGATTGCAAAAAATGCAGTATAATTTAATTCTTACTATCATATGCAGAGAAATCACTGGAGGCATTAAAATGATGAAAGAAGAGTTATGCTAATACCACAAAAAAGGATGCAAAAATGATTTATGTTACTTTCTTCTCCTATTTGCAGTTCATTAAGTCACTGTCTTCTTGTAATGACCAAGTGAAAATTAAAGTACTTCAGAGAAGAACTTTGGGTTCAAGCATCATTAGAAGAAGAGAAATGGGTTCTTTGATGAACTTGACTGCAGAAATCTATAGAGCACAACTTAATCAGACTGCACATTGATCTTTGATGCTAGAAGGCAGACCTAAGATTGAACAAATCTTTTAATGCATATTTTCCCTTTAAAAAGTAGAATATGATGCATGAGAATGATTTATGTTTAATACACTTCAAGTTTATAAGGTATAAGGGAACACTGAACTTCCTTTTTTACTCACTGCAAATTGAAATCCAGAAAAAATGGGTTACATATATTCTTATACATTCCATAATGCACAGGATCTACAGCTCTGGGAAATGGCATGTTGTTTCTTAACTAATGAACTTCCAGTTCACTCAAAATGCCTAATTTCCATTCCTCTGAAATATGTGCCGTGGCTTCCAGTTCATAGGTAACTATAGATGGTCCAAATGTCCAACTTATTTGTTGTGTCTCCCCCAAGAAGTTTTTTAACAACTTAATTAGATAGCAGGTTGAATTAAACTCAGCTATTTGTAGTGCCTCTGATTTTGTAAGGTTCCTACAAGGCCATAATCCATAGAATTTGATCCTCTGGAAAGAATACTACAGGGTTGCATGCCACACTGCGATGGAGTGTAGCAGTGATCCTGCTCCAACACCTTCTATTAGTTTTCAGCAGAGAAATCCCTAACTTCTACATTCTGAAAGGAACACAGAAGGTGGGAATTTGAATCTAAAAGATTTAAAGGTTTCAAGGTTTTTTCCTTTATTGAAATAACAAAGATTAACACATCTTCTCTTTCTAAAATGATCATAAAACTTTGTGATAATAGGTCATAATATATGCCACATACTAAACACAGGATAGTAACACACGTTACTATTCTTTCTTCTAGAAAGATCCCATATTAATATTCATATCTAACTGAGTTGTGTTCTAAGGCCGTATTTCCCATCTTTCACTTACAAAAGTAAGATGTGCTAAGCCATCAATAACTCGTTTTAACATGTTTAATTTTCTTCTGGAGTTCAGCGGTTAACCCACTTTGCAAACCATGTCACTGCTCCAATTTACTTCCAGTAGATATGGAAGTTGGAGCCAAATTACTCCTGCACATCATATTAGAAGAGCTGTACCAGGACAGGATGCAGCTTTCTGAGCCTCCAGTAGTTTGTTCCACTTTTGAGTCTTGCTCAACCATCTTCCTTAAGCTGAGGATAAACCCTCCAGTGCTTCAAGTAATTTCTAAAGGATATTCTGCTATTCTTCCTTTCCTCCCCCAAAACTGTTATTTATTGCTGGCCAGATAAATACACAAGAAATTAAATAACCACTCCTAAAATTACTAACTCCTATTTTACTTTCAACTTCTCTGATTCCTGCTGTTTTATTTGCTGCTGAACATGCCTATTTGACAGAGCAATCCCTTCTCAGCATAAACCAATACTGTCTCAGCAACAAAGCTGCTAGGTATTAAATATAGGATGTTGCAGAAAGTATTTAATCAGGTTAATGTACTTTAATGACTATAAATTAGATTTTATTTCTCTAAGCATGCAAATGGTATTATTTGGGCTATTTAAAACACGAACTCTTTGAATGGTGTAAGTCATTTAGAAAATTGATATATATTTTCAACACAAGTATCAATGCTCTTGATGTGCTGGTAACTTTGTGCAGAGAACCATTTTTATGCAAAGTAAGTCTTTAAACCCCCCTGACATTGAATTTAAATGCTCACTGATACCAAGCTTCCTAAAATCATAAAGAAACAAAGATGAAGCATGAATAAATATCAAAAGTGACCTACTCATATGAAAAATTCATCTCTCAAACCAGCCTGGGAATCACCCCTCTTCTGTTTTCAGAGGATGAGTAAGTACTGCGAGCAGCATACTATACCAAGCCCTGCAGTTAGAGTCCCTCGGCTGGATCTCTGCACCGCTGCAACCTCTTTTAATTTTATCTGAGTTCAGAAGAAACACTCCACAGGACAGATTTTTGTGCTAGTGAAGCCACATTTAACGAGCAAAGTGGTTTTATCCAGCATCATCTCAACAGCTGCAATTTTGGACAATGTGAAAACACTTTGCAAAGGGCATTACTGATCTGCCAGTGACACATTTTACCCAGAAATATTCCACACTTAGACCTTTTTCTCCAAACTAGATATTGAAAATAGATCTTTTTTTTCCTCATAATCCAGAGCTTTCCCTAGTACAGATCTATCTAAGCCAACCCTTAATTTCAAGCTAGGGGGCACATCATAGACACGAAACACAAACCTCACGCGTGATGGGTTTGTGTGACAGAAGGGATAACACCTTATCACAGTTTAATAGAGAAATCAAATGGAAAGGTTTCATATCTAGATAGTGTGAATTCTTTGGCAAGCTAAATCTTGTTTTAGGAAAACTTTTCCTATTTGCTGTATAAGTCTCCTCAGATGAAGTGAATTTCCAAGAGTCAGAAAGGCTCAGCACTTGTAGGAGCTCTGCTATTAAAAGCTTATATGGCTGGGCTGTGCCTTTGGTGGATGTTGGTGTCTATTGCTGATGGTTGGACTAGAGTTAGCCAGCATAACGGTTATGGAGGTGAATGCAGGAAGAAAATCTGGCAAGCTGAACATACATTTTTATTTTTACTTTAGCAATGATGCATGGAGGAGTATCTAGAGCATTCAGTATCCACACAGGAGAGCATGTGAAATCAATAGATGGGTTTCAAGAGTATATCATGGACCTCTTGTATGTTTTCTATCAAGCATGTTTAAATATTGAACCCTTCACTATCTTGGGAGAGCTATATATCTGCCTTGCAAACCCTCTTTGTGATCCTATGCTGCTGTTTCACTGTTACGAGTGACAATGACAAAGCTCTGCTCAATCCTTCTGCCTTCTTCCATCACCGTCTGTTTGTGTATCTAACATTTATGACTACTGCTTTGTTAACAGATTTCCTGAATATTATTTTTGATGAACTGAGTTTGAAAGAATATAATATTTGTATTGCATAATAAAAGAGAGGATAATTTTTATAGGTTTTATATGTTAGGTAATCAGCTTCACAGATGATCAAAGATTAACTTTAAATGGATGCTGCTAAGAAAGATCTTCAGTCTTAAATCAGCTTTTCTGCTTTAAACCTTTCTCTTTAATCCTCAGCTTCAAGTAATTTTATAAATAGATAAAATTGGAAAATCTTTTAAACTACAGAAGTATAATATAATCAGATGAACCTCAATGCTATCTTTTCTTTACTTGAGGTAGCTAAGAAAAAACAAATAGTTTGTCTTATAAACTGCACTGTACATCAGCGCTGATAGAAAATTATTAATAAAAATAACCTGGATCATTTAAAAAAACCCAAACCTAAATCAACCCAAGTCCTTTCTCCTAGTTATGTAATATTTCAGAGTTGGTTCTATGTCAGGAGGTAAGACTGGCACCTACCAGGACACATGTGTAGCTCAGGGAGCCAGTGCCGGGGGAAGCACCACCTCTGGGGCTGTACCGGTGCTGGAAGGTGCCACAGCAAAGACAACCCGTTGCAATAATTACCTCGTACACGGTTGAAATGCTTCTGTGGTTACATAAATAGCAGCCAAATGAAGCTAAAAGTCTTTTCTGAGAAAACTGTTCCTCTCCTTTTTTTCAGTTTATTCCTATGTTAGGGCCCAGAGTCATCTTGACTTATTTTTGCTGTTTAATCCCTAATTACCGTGCTTTAAACCAACGCTCTGGTCTACCACGATACCAAGGAGAGAGCAAGGGGGGCCTACAGAACATAATTCACTCACCTGTCTTGGATGGCTGGGATAGGATAGGCTGAATTACTTCTGGAAATGCCCATCTCTCTGCATTGATGTAGCCTAAGTAAAACTCGATGGCTAAAGTTACAGGAGATGAATCCCACTCTGGGACTCGGATCATTAACTCCCTTGCATGAGTACAGATCTTTGAACTGTGTTACTTGATTTATGCTGTGTGACCCAAGCCAATCCAAACTTTAGTACGCTTCAATCAACATGAAATGTATGGCTTAGATGTACCAGTTTTGGTATGAAAACATATCCTGAGATCCTTGCCAATTCGTGCAGCTTCACATTCACAGGAATGAATAATAAAAGCAGTAATAGTAAAATTCTATCACTACTGGAAAATAAAGAAAAAGAAGTCCAGATAAACTGAAACTGATTTTAGGAAGTGTTGTTCAACACAAAAAAGTAACCAGGATTTGGAAATATATTTTATGCCAGTTTTAATTACTTCTGGTTTTGCTGACAGCAGGGTAAGTAAAAGGTAAACAGTTTTCACTATCAAGTGTGTTCTTTAAATCCACATTATTATTGTATATGAAATCAGTAGACCTGATTTTACTGATATTTAAATTGGGTTTGCAAACATCAGTCCACTGGTTCCCATGCAGTTACTCCTGATTTGTAGGAGTGTGGGAATACAATCCTACGCTCTTCTTTGTTTTGACAGTATGCATATTTTTCCATGCAATTTAAATCATCAAATCCCCTTTCCTCCTTATGCGTTGGTCACATCTCATGAAGTTGGTGAATACTTCACAACTCCAGTAAACAGGAGAAAAGGCATTTAGAAGAAAAACTACACATAATCATTAAAAAGACAGAGGATAAAAAACTACCAGAGCTGCAGGGCAGCAGAAATATTCACAGAGAAACTCTACATTTGTATTCAGCAATGAAAATGGGATAGAAGCTGTCACATCCTCTGCTATGTAGGCTAGACCTGCAAAAGCCTGACTTGAAAGCAGCACATATAGATGGATATAAGCTGGTTTTTGAATGTCATTAATAAAAACAAATATTGCTCTGAAAAATGCTGTGGAGCCCACTTAAATGCTTTCAGTTAAAACATTCAAGATGAATGTTACAGACCTGTGTTACTAGGAAGAATGAGTAAAGTCAGGTTGAGAGAAACTTCTGACTGAAAAATAAATGGATTCTGTTGTGTCTAACAGACAGCAGCATGCACCAGTGTGGTCACGAAGACTTCTCCTCTTGTAGCAGCCATTGGTTGGCATAGTGACAGGCAACATAACTGGATCTTTTTAACCTCATAAAGTTAAGGAGCATCCCACAAGGAAAGCAAAGGAACAGGGGCTTCCTGTCAAGGCCACAGTGACTTTCAGCCACAGTGACCTTCATATTCTCTCCGAGTGCTTTGGGTACATCAGGAAAAAAGATCAGCTGGCAGGGCTTCTTCAGGATGGTTCCTCATAGAACACTGTCCAGATCAGTTTTGAGACTCTCAAGCAAGAAGAGCATCTTTTGTTTCACGTGGGAGACTCCCTCACAGTCTCACTGTTGCAAAGATTTTCCTGATATTCAGCTTCAATTTTCTATTAATCTCTTCCCATAACTCTAGTTATATGGTACTTAGGGCTCAGCAGTGTAATCCAGGATCACAGTCTTGGTCTTCACTGTTACAATTTTACTGCCTTTTTATAATTAACAACCTGCAAAATTCTCTAAGGAGATACTCAAGTTGCCTATTGGAAAAGAAAAAACACTTCAATGCCCTGGGATTGTTAACTGAGGCAAGATAACCTGTTATATATCACTCCTCTGAGTAAGAATATACTGATAGGCACAAGATCTGCTATCCTGCCTCTCTAACTCTGCCCATGGGTCGCAAGATTTTTTTGTTATAACACACATCTAGGGCTAAATTTGACTCTGGTTGCCCTTTTCAGAGCTGTGGGTGAACACTGTAGAAACAAAGCCACTAAGCAGCAGTACTTAGAGCTATTGGGATGGTTCAGAGCAGACAAGTAACATTCTGATTTTACTTCAACCTGAATCCGCGTTTGAATCAAACTCAGGTGCTCAGGAAGTTTTAAATCCCCTCCCATGGCTTTTAACATGGGCATTTTTCTTTGCCTTGTACCTTCCATCTAGTGTCAGCAGGTACACCCCACAGAAACACCAACAGTGCCACAGCAGCTAGTTTAAGTGTTTGAATCTCATCTAGATGATGCAGAATATGTTGGACTATAGGAAATACAAACGAAAGCAGGATGTAGCTAATTACTCACTCTGCTGGCAAGGGGTAAGTCAGGCATTAACAACTAACACAGAGCTGTAAAGGTTCTTTTGCAGAAGGAATAGTTTTTCTGAAGTTCTGCATTATCAGGGATGAATTTACACTAGCTGGTTTCTCTGGTGACTAAGCAAGTCTCTGCCATGTCACATTTGTCTCATTGGCCCTCTGCACAGTGCTCCCATTTTTATCCTTTCCTTGAACAGCAAAGTATTCCTTAATAGAATCCCATTAATTATTAATCCTAGTGTTTATATTAGTAAATAAAAATGGAAATCTGGTCTTCTCTTTTCAGACCTAACATTTTTAGTCTAACACTAAACCTGTAGTACTCTAGCACTTTATCCATTAAAGTTTAATATGATTCCAGTGCATGTTTCATGCATTCTGTACTCAGCCACACTAAAAAGCCAGTGAGACAACTACGTTTAAAGAAGTGCCATAAAAATCCAGTCCTTGTTAAACTAAAAGCCAAAGAAAATGTCAGTGGAGATGAGCTACACTTTTTGCTTATTAAATCTAGACAGAGTTTGATTTTAATGCACTTAGACTTTGGCCTGTTTGATTTGGGTGATTTGATTTGGGGCCAATTTCTGACTCTTGGTAGAAGCCTGAAAGAGGCAAAATCTACAGATTCATCCAGACAAAATATTGTCACTCTACTTTCCAAACTCCTACCCCACATGCTTCATCAGCAGTTTATTTCCTACTGAGTCTTCTCAACACTGCAGTTATTCTCTGCTGTAAAACTTTATTGCCAGGTCAGCCAGCAAGCTGAAGCCCCAAGCAGGGCTCCCCTCCTGCCCACTCACACTCCTAGTCATGCATCTTCTTCCCTTTCCCATTCCCCCCCCGAAAAGCACTGGTGTCAGGCATCAATGCTCTCCAGGGCAATAAACATGATGCTTGTGTTTTACAACTCAGTGGAGCAGGTGCAACCTGAAAACAATGCAGCTTTATCTTGGGGAGTTACAGCACTTGCTGCTTTTTGGTTTTGTTATCTCAAATAATTTGCTTCAAAGATGCAGGATGAAATGGAAGGAGCAGGCATTGCTGAGAAATATTTGACTATTTTAACCTTCACAAGAAGGTAGATGATCCCAGTTTAGTAATTTCTGAGACGGATCCAAGATGAGTATCTCAAAAGTTACTCCTATCAAACACCCAGTCATTCATAATGTTTCAGGTTTAAAGGAGACTGAAGGACAGCCCCTGTGTTTGTTATTTGTGAGAGGGAATCAGGGGAAATGATGTGAAAATACTTTTGGATGGGTTTTTCTCATGAGTCCAAAAGAGACCCTTAGATGTTATTCAGCCTTCCCAGAGTAGGTTCGGGTTGTTTCCAGGTGAGAACCCTTCTAGAACATCAGGCTGAAACCTCTGGGTGTTCGTTTTGTCTTGAGAGAAGTTACAGGAATAAAATTAGGACAAGGAGCATATCTAAGGAGTTTGACTGCATGAGTATTTGTGAAAGCTGCCCCAACATTGCTGTTCTTCTGTAAATCTCCATTATACAATTCCATAACCTTTATTTAAATTTTTAATGATGTGTTTGTGGTCTCCACAAAGCAGCTGCTCACTATTTGTGTTTCTGTTGTGTCTAGGGACCGCTAGCATAGATTGGGCATCACTGCGATTGAGCCAGGTGCTATGAAATATGTAAAGCTATTTCCCAAAGTGACTGCTTCCATTATCCTTTTTTTAAAAACAACTGTTAAAATCCTCCCTGTACCTGTCTGCCATCTCAGCTCACTCTGGAAATGCAGTTCCCAAACTGATGCTTGAGACTGCTTTAAGGAATGCCAGCACCCGACAGATGAGCACAGGGCACAGTGGGCAAAGGCCACAGAACCAAAAATTTTGCTTTCACTTCTAGTAGGATAAATCTGGAGTAATCCTAATGTCTGGTGGCATGCACTGGTGTATGTGTGACTTGATCGTGCTATGACCAATCTCATAGCCTTCTATGATCTCATCACCGGCTGGGTGGATGGAGGGAGAGCAGTGGATGTCATCTACCTTGACTTCAGCAAGGCTTTCGATACTGTCTCCCATGACATCCTGATAGAAAAGCTGAGAGATCATGGGATGATGAGTGGACAGTGAGGTGGGTTGAGAAGTGGCTGTCGGTCCGGGCTCAGAGGGTCGTGATCAGTGGAGCAGAATCTGAACTGAGGCCTGTGACTAGTGGTGTTCCCAGGGCTCGGTGTTGGGTCCAGTCCTGTTTAATATCTTCATCGATGACCTTGATGAGGGAATAGCATCCACCCTCAGCAAGTACCTGATGATACAAAGCTGGGAGGGGTGGCTGACACACAGGAACACTGCGCTGCCATCCAGAGAGACCTGGACAGGCTGGAGAGCTGGGCAGGGAGAAACCTGATGAGGTTTAATAAAAGCAAGTGGAGAGTCTGGCACCTGGGGAGGAATAACCGTCAGTATCAGTACAGGCTGGGGGATGACCTGCTGGAGAAGAGCTCTGTGGAGAAGGACCTGGGGGTCCTGGTTGATGACAGGTTGGCTATGAGCCTGCAGTGTGCCCTGGTGGCTAAGAGGGCCAATGGGATCCTGGGATGCATCAGGAAGAGTGTGGCCAGCAATTCTAAGGAGGTGATCCTCCCCCTCTACTCTGCCCTGGTCAGGCCCCACCTGGAGTATTGTGTCCAGTTCTGGGCTCCCTGGTATAAAAAGGACAGGGATCTCCTTGAGAGAGTCCAGAGAAGGGCTATGAAGATGATTAAGGGCCTGGAACAGCTCCCGTATGAGGAAAGGCTGAGTGAGCTGGGGCTGTTCAGCCTGGAGAAAAGAAGACTGAGGGGGGACCTAATTAATGTTTATAAATATCTTAAGTATGGGATGCAGGGGGAATTGGCCAACCCCTTTTCAGTGTCTGTGGGGACAGGACAAGGGGCAATGGCTGTAAACTGGAGCACAGGAAGTTCTGCACCAACATGGGGAAGAACTTTTCCCCAGTGAGGGTGAGGGAGCCCTGGGACAGGCTGCCCAGGGAGGTGGTGGAGTCTCCTTCTCTGGAGATATTCAAGACTCGTCTGGACGCCTATCTGTGCAATATGTGCTAGGGAGCTGCTTTGGCAGGGGGGTTGGACCCGATGATCTCTCGAGGTCCCTTCCAACCCCTACAATTCTGTGATTCTGTGATTCTGTGATTCTGTGCCTCTCTAATGCTTTTGGTAGTCAACTCTGCTCCCCTTTTCTTCTTGCACACATCAGCTCAGACTGATCTCACCAACACCACTAATGAGATCACTTTGATCTTACAGCACTGCAAACACTGAGATCATGATTAAGTTCATTTTTTAAAACTGGGTTTTTATTTTGGGTACTCTGTGAACATATACAGAAGCTGTACTCACACAAATCCATAGGAGAGCATCCCAATATAAATACATAGTGGAAAATAACCTCGGTAAGAACAAACCAGCTTTCTGAGGAAATATTGATAGAGGCTATATATATCCATATAAATGATGCTACGGGGAAAACACATGGCTACGTGCATGTAGCTTTTCACACCAGTTACTAGAAATGCAGCCTCCCTTTGTAAACACCTGCTTGGCTATTTGAAGAATATATCACAAAGAGTTTGATACAAGTTTAGATGAAACTGGAAGGGCTACAAAGGAATGAGAGTTCTCACAGGCGACGTACATCCAGCTCCAGTGAGAAAACATTATTTGCATAGTAGGCCACTGGATGAATCAGATTGTTGACATTTTTATCTGCAGAATTGCAATTAATTCTACTCTTCATGGTGAAAATAAGTCCTTTAAGATGGACAAAAATAAGAATATTCAGCTGATGCCTATCTGCTCTGAGCATGGCAAAAGCAAGTAAGATAAACCCCTCCAGGCCAGGGCTGTTTCATCATTTTAAGATTTTCCAGAATTTCTGGGAAGTTTTATGGTGCCAAACTTATATAGTGGTGGTTTATATTTTTTCCAACTCAGCTCTGAGAAGTTCGCATCAATCTTGATTTTCCCCCTTTCTTTCTCTTTGGTCTTCTATTTTTGCTCTGGCATCATCACTTGTAATGTGGCAGCTGTGTAGTGTGTAAAGTCACAGGCATACTGTTCCTGATTTCTGGGTGGATCTGTTAGGACAAAGCTGTTGAAGAAGGCAATGATTTGCCCCTTGGCTGTGGAGTTATTACAGTAGTGTCTCCCTTTTCCCATATAAAGATGAGACATTGTATTGGCTCAGTTGGATTATAAGGAGCTGATCATACAGGTAAAAAGGGATCCTTTCATTAGGACAGTTCTTACATTTGATTACAATGGACTCAGCTGCTATGCAAGGCATCTGAAGAAGTACTTGAGAAGACAGTGGTAGTAAGAAATGTATCTTGAAGGTCCATCTATTCAGGTGGGAAATGTGCTACTAGCACTAGACTCTTGTATTGTGTTATATTCTCAGATGCTCGACCTGGTGAGTTCCTACGTGGACACAGGGACTGAGAATGGAATGTGAGGTTTGCAAGCAGGTTACACTCCCTAAGTTGTCTCCCAGTACCTGTAGTGGTCTTCTCTGGCAGCTGGAAGTTTTATTCCCTTGAGCTGGCTGAACATGATTACAGATCAGCAGCCGTCTTCCAGTTCTCGAAAGGAATGGAGCTAAGGGTAAGCCTCTTGTGAACTGCTGGTGCTGGGCCTGTAGGCTTCACTGGAAATGGATGATGTGAAGGAAAAAAAAAAGGACACCTGTTCTGCAGATGGGTTTTCCCTTGAGCTTCTTCTAATGTTTCTTCACACAGCAGATAAAGATACAGCCTCAATGAAGCCTGAACGATGGGTAAAGGGTGGTAAGAGTCCTCTTTTCCCAAATCTATCTGTCTTGTGCTGCTTTTCCATAATTTCCCCTTTATTTTCAATAAGACCTCCTTTATATTTTTCTGCTTTCAAGGACAGAAATCTAAAAACTGAATTGCTGATTAGGGAATAGCTTGCCTTTTGCAGATTTGTGTTGTGTCTTTAACCTTGATCCAAGATGAAGACAGCAGAAACAGCCCCCGCAGTGAATTTTAAAGTGCATTTCACTGCACCTGGCACAGAGTCTACACTTTTAAGCACTGAAGCGATTTTGGATTATATAACAACAACTTTCTGCAAAGGCTGCACACACGTGCAGGTGGAGCAGGACACATATATAAAAGCTGTATAAAAAACTACTCTGCTAGTCAAGCTTCTGGCGTGAGAGAAACTTGCATATGCTCAGAGCTCAGTTCTCCACACAACCAGCAAACCTCTTCCACTGGGAGCTCGTCCATTTGTCAGTGTGCATGGCCATTCAGAATGGGGTTCTTTGTCGTTACCTGAAACCTCATTCTGCCTCTCCTGCCCGTCTGCACTTCCCGGTGCTTTATCTGTTCCATTTCTTTATAGCCTTCTCACATGAAATACAAACACTCCCTTGACATTCTTCTCTTTCCTTCATGGTCCCACTTTCACTGGTCTGGAATATGTCTCTTCTTGAACAACATCTTTATTACTGACATAGGCTTTGCCGTATTTAATATAGAAAACCCCAAATCTGTCTTCTTGTGAGATCTGGGGACCAGCATGGCTGGTTTTAAATGGGATGAATTTGATATGTAGGAATATGCATCAGGTTCACTGAAGTTAAACTGGAATTTAGGGAAAAGTATAAGAAGGACAGAATATCCCTGTAGCACCCAGAAGGCACGTCCGTAACTCTCCCTCTGATTAGCTCATCAGTCAATTGTCTACCAAAAAGAAGCTGAGCAGAAAACAATGTAGTCAGTGGTAGGACGAAGAGAGAAGTGGAACAGGTTCTTAGGGGAATACCCTTAAAACACAGACTTCTGGCATTCAAGACAGCTGTGAGAAAATAGGTTTGGTTTGTGAATGTTCAACAAAGCTGAAGTCTGTCAGCTCAGTAGTATGACATGTTTAGCCCAAGCTTTTCTAAACGAGTCTGCACTGGGAATTTCTTAGCTTTGCATTAATTCAATGAACAATGTAAACTAATAGTGTCAGAGTAAAACTGTCGTTATATATCCCTGGATTTACATCATTAAATGTCTCTTCTTTACAGATTTCAAATAGTCTTAACTCTTGTTATGGGGTTGGGTTTGAGTTTTATTTGCTAATTAGCTGTGTGTGGCCTGTATTTTAAACAATTCTTCCCTGAATTTGAGAGACATGAGATGGTTCCAGCTCAGGATGAACTTTTCATTTCTGAACAGAAATATCCCACAGTATCTTTTGAAATATCACACCCCCACCCCGACAGCACAACTATCAATTTCATAATCCCCTTAAAAAGAGGGTAGTGGGACAAAAGGCATGATGTGTGGAAATATCTTGTTTCACAAGCAAAGATTTTGTGTCAAATTAGCTGTGGACATACTGCAGGAAAAGTTCGGTTCTGCTGAAAGCCTGTAACACTGAGCAAAGCATTATTGTACTTATAGCTAATAGTAAGATGGTTCTGGGTCGTGTCCTGGTATTTCATTATTTGACAAATTCATTGAAATAAATGCAGTCATCTGTATAAGGAAGAAAAAAGTGATTTGTGCCTCATATATGTCCAGTGAGTTTATATTCATGCTGGACCCACCCTTTCAAAATCTACCCAGGGAAGCAGTTCTAGCACATCCTATGGCGATGCCAAGTGTGTGTGGGGGAGCCATAAGCTAAACAGAATAAATACACATATATTTTCTAGAAATTTCAAGAGCACACAGAATTGTTGCCCTGACCATCAAAAGCTATTAGGTCCTTTTATTTCCTAGACAGATAAACAAATAATTTTCAGAATTTTAAAGTTTTTGCAACCTTCATTACTCTGAAATCATAGGTGTTTAAAGAAAAGAGTATTTATCAGTTGGGGGGCTGGACTTGATGATTTCTGGAGGTCCCTTCCAACCCCTACAATTGTGTGATTCTGTGATTCTGTTTTCCAAACAGAGGGCCCAATGCCCGAAACACTCACGCAGGAAGAAAGGCTTATGGGATGATTTATAAATATCTTATAAATATCTATTTATATTATATATGTATTTATAATATAAATATGATTTATAAATAGCTTAAGGATGGGATGCAGGGGGAAATGGCCAGCCCCTTTTCAGTGTCTGTGGAGACAGGACAAGGGGCAATGGCTGTAAATTGGAGCACAGGAAGTTCAGCACCAACATGCGGAAGAACTTTTCCCCAGTGAGGGTGAGGGAGCCCTGGGACAGGCTGCCCAGGGAGGTGGTGGAGTCTCCTTCTCTGGAGATATTCAAGACTCGTCTGGACGCCTATCTGTGCAATATGTGCTAGGGAGCTGCTTTGGCAGGGGGGTTGGACCCGATGATCTCTCGAGGTGCCTTCCAACCCCTACGATTCTATGATTCATGACCCACAGAAATTCGAAGCAACAAGCCCCTTCTCTTTTGTCCAACTATTTATTTTTCATAGCATGAAGTGAGCGCATTTTGACAGGTACAGACATCCACCTCATCCAAGTGGGAGATGAAGCCCACCAGAGAAAAGGTACCTTACAGGTAACACGCAGTAACCGTATTTGGAAGCAATGTGTCTCTCTCATGACACAATCAGGAATCACAAGGGTTCCTTGCTGAACTTTCAACAGTCGGTTCTCATGCAGTAATGTAAGAAATGGTTTCTGCCATTTACCTTGTGTAGGAAGCAAATTAACTCAAAATCCACTGCAGGTATTTAGACTATGAAGTGAATAAAGGAGGGAAGATAAGACAAAAGAGAAAAGCAGCCTTGACTTCCACTGTGAAGCACAAACACTCCTCCAATTAAGCTGTGCACTCTGAATTTCTGTAACATAAAGCTACTCTGGCCTTCAGAAAACTTTCATTGCATCCTCTGCAAACCCAGGCTGTATGTTTCTCAGGCACCTTTCAGTCCCTAGCACTTAGGGAAAGCAGTGAATACACATGTACAAAAATAGGTCAGTGACAGCGTTTTCTATGAAGTATGGCAATCCCATGCACCTCCAACTCTTGCTGTGGGGTGCTGGGTTGTGTGTGAAGGCCTCTTCTTACCTACTGTTCCATCTGTGGTGCAGGTTACGTCCCTCTGCTGACACAGCCCAGTGCAGAGACTTTTCAGCACAGATGACTCCAGCTATGTCTCTTTTAGTTCAAGTCCCCTGCTCCGAGCCGGGTGTGCTGCCTGCGATGTCAGCTGTCACACCAGCACTTGGCAATGTTCTGATGGTGACAATTGTTCTGCTAAGACAAGGTCTGACATTCATCCGTCGAGGAGACTTCATGGGAAAGCTGTAAAGCCCTCTGGTGAGTTTTAAAATCTATCCACCTACACTGCAAGCAATTAATACTTAATCATCATAATCTGCTTGTAAAACAGGTAAGTACTGTCATTTGCACTTCCCATAATCCAGCCTAAACCACTTCCAGTGCTTTTAGATGCCAACTAAGCAGCTCTGAAAATGCTGTGCTCAGTCTGGAAGACAGAATTCCCTCCTAGGTATGCAGGAAGGTCTCTGTTCACCTTCAGGTTGCTGGCTGCAAAGCACTTTGAAATTCATGCTCTCGGGGCAGGTACCAAATACAACCTCTGATGTCTGCTGTGCTTCTTCCATCTATTTTCCAAATATGGGATAGGAAAATCTGGGTCAAATTAAATGCAAAATGCACTTTTCCAAATTACACAGCAGATAAACAAGTGAAACTCCCACTTGGATCAAAAAGAGTTATGCTCACCTAAGCAAAGCTGTAATTTGGTTTTCCCATTCCCAAATATTCGTCTCTCAAGCAGCATCTTTTTTAGAGAAAAACACTGGTTGGGAAAGCTGACAAAATAATAAAAATGCACAGGGAACTCACAGTCAGTATCAAACATATTGGAAAATATTAATTTCTCACTAGTTCACGAGCAGGCAGCTTATTTACATAAAAAGTGTAAGATGAGCAATGGACAAACACAGGTTAAATAAAAACCAGAATAAAACCCAATTTAAACCATACGAGATATTCCTAACCACTTCAGAATCATATAAAGCAGAACTGGCTGATGAATCACCACAAAATTCCTATTTAAATGAATGGGGTTTTTTCTCCATCTTCCCATGAAACTCTGACTTTATTCCTCTGAAACTGCTTTAATGAACTCCATAAACTATTTGCTTGGCAGAAAACTATGTAGAAAGGAATCAGGAATGATATAGAAAAGGGAAAAGAAAATCATAACATATGCAAACTACCAGAGTGAATAGACTTGCTGCTGCTCAAGTAGAATATCCAGACCAGGACAAGGGTTACTGGTACCTCACTGGCTCTGGTGGTATGGTGGTTTGGGGAACCTCTGGAAGTTCACTCCTATGATGTCACGGACCTGTCTTGCAGGACAGAGCAGCTCTGGGGACACTGTAACACACTTCTGAGAGACATGACTTGAGCAATGAGCTACTGGGGGTATCGCTCGTTACAATTAACATGGAAGAACAGTAACAGTCTGGCCACTGAATGGAAATAAATTAAAAAAAAAAAAAATCCCCAAGTGCTATACTGAAAAAGTATCTTGTTTTGAAGGAATTTATTCGAAGACGCAAATTTCCAAGAGAGAGGAAAATATTCATGGGGAAAAGGCTTGCTTTTCATCGATGACCTTGAATGTCACTGCTGGCTACCCCTGGCAACAGCCAAAGAACAGCTGGGTTTCAATGAAAGGAAAATGCAAGGGAGAGCAAGGACCAATGTTGCCAGTGAGTTTAATTATCCACTTTCATGTTTGTATTAGTAATTGGTTTCTGGGGTGTTGGGTTTTTTTAATGTTTAATCCATATGGATGGTAATACCCTGTGCTACTGCTGTTCCTTATGCATGGATGAGTGTCTTTTCTAAGAGCAAACATGGAACTCCACAGCCACCAAGAGGCTTTGGCAATACCTGTCTCTGCACGAGGCAGCCGCCCGCTCCCCATTGCACTGCCTGCTGCTTCGACATGAGGCTGCCGACCCCAGCGCACCATGACTCACCTTGTCTCAGATACCAGCGTGCCTCTATTTTGGCCAGCACGCTTTGGGACACAGCAAAACATCTTTCATTTCAGGGAAGACATGCCTGCATACCAGGGAACCCAGGCAGGCATGGATACCTGGCTTGGGAAGCACGGTGGATGTTTCAAGGTCATCGTAACTGCCTGTTGTGTTTTCTGGTTTTGCCCTCAAGAAATAATCAAATTAATGTTCCCATTTCCTGGCAAACCCAGAAACTCTATTAATTTTACTGATTCATCCTAATACAGTGATCACTGCCAAGAATTTATTTCGGTGTTTGGTGTGCGGTGAAGCTAATGTAATTTGAAAATTATAACACTCTAAGATATGTAGTGACATAGCATTGATTAAAAATGCAATTTAAATGAATCACATGCTTGCTCCCCTGGAAAGATTAGTTATGGCCAGTAGAAAAGAAAGAGATGAGACTGAAAACAACAGGGGCGTGGGTTTGAAGCAACTGAGCTTCTCCATGTTGGCTTGTCACTGCTAATCCAGCCTGCAGCACATGCTGTGACGCCTTTACATCACTGTGTGTGTTTGGGTGAAGGCACTGTACTTGGCTATGAGCAGAATAACATCTAAAGAAGGTGTTCAGACGATTTGTAATAAAATCTAGCTCTTCCCATCACTAATTCTACAAAGTTACAAGCCCACCAACATCTTGGTGAGCTGCAATCTCAAAATTAATCAGCTTTAAGGACAGCTGGAATTGTTTGTCCTGAACAATTCCGTCATGTGATTAAAAGGAAACAGGTGTAAGATGCAAGAGTCAGGGAAGGGATTCTGCTTTGGGTTTTTGTTTTATCTGAAAAGCCAGCCACCTCATCTGTTGCATTCATTCTCCTTTAGGAAACATTAATCTGCACAGATGGTGAAACCCAGTAATCTCTGCTACCAGCTGCAGAGTGGAATTTTTAATGAAATGGGAATTTGAAGGTTTTCACAGAATGCACTAGAATCATTCCTGTTATTTCCCGTGATGCCCAAATTACTCTGACTGTTATTTGACATCTACTGTACAGTAAATACAGCAGCCGCACAGCTTCGGTCAGCCCAAATACAATCATTTCAGAATGGCCTTTGTTGTTTGCAAAAGCCAGATGCTGAAAGCATTTCATTCAAAGAGAAATAAGTCATCCACCCTCGGCACATCTACTACAAAAAGGTTGAGAACTTATAACCTGTTATTTGGAAACTTTATTTTACTTTTCCCTGAGATACAAAATAGCTTTAACATGTCTGTAAACTAAAGTGAAGCCAGAGCTTAAACATAAACTAAGGTTTGTAAGAAAAGACACCACCTAGAAAAAACACACAGTTGCCATTAGTTTTTCATGCTTGTGATGTAATTATTTTGGCTGAAGAATATACTCCAGCATTCTGTTTTTAGGAGCAGAGATCCAGGCTCTGCTTCTGCCTCACCATCACAGTTATCTTCAATATTGCAGATAAACCACTGAGCTTTTGGGAATAAAAACTTACCTTGCTTTTCTGTGTCACAAAACGGGCACATTCAGACACGGGTGAGAGCCAACATTGCTCATTTGAATTCAGTGGGGATGAAACCTTTTATATCAGACCTGATTTGCTCTTAGGAGTCCAGACAGAGAAAAACAAGCACCGAGAGATGCTTTGGAAATTAGACAAATTCAAGCCTGAACTCTGAAGTCTTTGCTGTGTTGGTATGAATACAACTGTGTTGTACAGCAGGGTAAATACGATGATGTAAGTTAGTGAAAAAGGCATTTACTCCTGGGCATTAGGGACTTGTGTTGTACCTGCATTTGCCTGGTTAATCTGGTCAGAACCAAAAGGCCAGAAGTTCACAAAATAACCCAAGGGTAAAGTAAATAGTTTTGAAATGAATCATGTAAATGATTTGTGTTATATGTGTGCAGCCTCCATGGCAAAGGTGCCATCAAAGTGTTGGGTCAAATCAAATCAATCAGTTAAAGTGCTGTGAAATATGAATGCTGAGGGAATAGATGAGATCTTGATGTGAATAATAAAATAGTCCATAAACTACCTGAAATAAATCAATCTTCCTTTCGTGCAGCAAATACAAAATACAGTATATTTCTTATTAACTGTGACTGAAGTGAAAATATATTCAGATGAAGACACAGTATTAGAAGTCTATTTAATCTAGTGGAGGACAACACTGCCTTAAGCGATTGCTTACTTCACAGAAGTCTGGAGGTCAGAGTTTTAAAACTAATTCAGCCCTTAAGATGCAAATAGATACTTGACGTGATTTTGAAAGACATAGACTCCTTCTGGCACTAAGTCCTGCTGATGAAAATGGGGTTCAGAACATTTGTAAATCTTTGTTAGGTATGTAAATATGTTAAAAATCTGGTCCCAGAACTCTTACATTCCTCTGAAAATGCTGTATGGAAGTGGCTTTATGTTCCAGGGGGGGAAAAAAAAGTTTCAATGGAATAGCTTTATTTCTCTTGAAACATTCTTTACTGTGATATTTATCCCAGTGCTGCAGAAAACAATAGAGTTCATGTTTTTAATTAAAATGAGCAACAAATATTTTGATGGAAAGTGCAATAGGGGAGGGGAAAAAACCCTACCAAATGTATTTCAACCAAAAAACTCCCATTAAAAGCATCTGGCTTTTCTGCCTCCTTGTCAAGAAAGCTTTCTTTTAGTTACATATAATCCACTAGTCAAATTCATGCAGGAAAATGTTACATCTTTGGCAAAAAAAGAAAAATCTATTTACAAAACCAGTCTGGTTAACTCAAATCAATTAAAAAAATCTAAGATATAAGCATCATCCTATTCTATTTCCTTCACACCAGTTCTCCACATTATTGAGTATATCCAAAAGTATACAATAAATATAAAAAGCTACCTGAGTATGTTTACTTCATATTCATTATAGAGATTGATGAGACAACAGTAAATGGAGAAAGAGTTTAAGGATTAACCTTTGTGAGAAACCACCCAAATCAGTCTGAGAGCACTATTTTCCTGACCTTAAATGGGAACAGACAACTCATGTTCCCTTTGGGGAGGGAAATGAGATTTCTAAAAGAAAGTCAGTATGTTTACTATCATTAGCCTTAATTCCTGTTCCAGATGCGATGGTTGAAATCCTCAGCACATCTTCAAATGACACCCGTCTTCCCAGAAAATCCACACAAATACTGTTGGTGTCTGTTTTCACACTGAGGGGCTGACAGCTCTTCCTGCACTTCACTCTCCCTGCCCAGCACAGGCACAGCGTGTGCGTGTCCTCCCGAAATGGTGCAGCACGACCTGCAGATGAGCCGTTACCTCCCAATGTATTCCAGTGACTGCAGGTGAAACACCTTCCTCCCGTGTGGGTCTTCCCTTATGACACAGTGGCTGCTCTGAGTTTCCCTTCTCAGGATTCGTCGGACCGATTCCCCGAGGGGCTGCCTGATGCGGCGCTCCCGCTGGCTCTCCGCGCGGCTAAGGAATGCCACCTCAGTTTTAGTGACTCGGGATTTGGCCTAGATAAACTCCACAGGGCACAATGGATAAAGATGTCCAAGGATAGATTTGTGCTTCAGTAATACTAGTGCAAATCCAGAATTATACTGGATTTATATTTATCTGAGACCAGGATGTAACGTACACAGGGTTTTTTTTACAGCACTATCAGAATGGGGTTTTATGCGTAAATGAGTAAATACCACTCTCCCTAAAACACACTGCCCCCGTTAAAGGACACAACAAAGAAAAAAAGACCTCAATCAACTGTTACTTGGACTTTCTAGCCAGATTTTTTCCCTGACTATTGCTTTATCCAATGAATTCTGTTTTACATCATTTGGCTTCGAGCTAAACTAGTTACCAAACTCCCATTATTCTTTTCAGATATTCCTTTCATAGATCTCATTCATAAATGAGAATGCCTATGCTGTAATTCTCAGCAATAAACAGCAAAAATATTGCCTTTGTGAACCACTGCAAGACATTAAATATTATTTCCTTAGACTGTAACTTTCCTTCCATTCATATTCATAGAAAAGTACAGTCTTCAGTGAGGGTTACCGACAGACTCCTGCATTACAACTGTCATGCCAGCAGGTAACAATAGCATCATTTAAGTGTAACTTGCACAAATACCCACGGTGATATGTAACTACTAAGTAAGTTGAGGCTGAAAAATGACAAGTGTAGTTTTATTCACTGCATTTGATAGGAAGCCCTGCAGGAATCTGCAACAGTTTATCAGATGGCCCTCTTGAAAAAAGAAGACACATCACATTTTAAAGAGAAAACACTCAATGATCATACGGTTTAGTAAATTATAATTGCTAAAAAAGGCTGCAGATAACTCATCATTACAAAAGCAGTACTATTTGTGTTACAGAGATTCCCTAGCATTAAAAATGTTGTGACTCATATTACTCCTCCTTCTAACCTCCTCCTTAAAGTGGCCACATGTTTCAGCCTTAAGCATTCTTGTTAGGAAAACTCTGAAGTGACGGGGGGAAATAGAGGTGAAGACACCACTGAAAAGAAAGAACCCAACCATAAACCACATCACGAAATGCAGAGAGAGAGAGTGTAGCAAGAGAAAAAAAAAGGAGTTGGGAATAAAGGGGGCCTCTAGTGGGGTGGGGAGAGAGGAAAGGACTATCATCAAGAGCCTCCATAGCAATTTAAAGAAAGACATTTTGCTGCTTTTATCCCAAGCAATTACACTGGAACTATCTCCCACTCTACGGTGTGTGACACAATGAAAGCCACCCACGCTATTAAAAAGGAGAAGGAAAGATCTATTCGGTGAAATGAAGGCAGTGCTACAAAACTTCCCAGCCCTTGCAAGACAAGGCAAAGAAAAGGTTTTATTTAATGTTGTGGCTTGTTGAGCACAGCTTCTCTTTGTGATGTGTTGCTGTGCTTACAATAAACAACTTTTGGGGGTTTTCAAATGCCTCAGCTTTGCTTCATCGTGTTTAATCACCTGCAAAAGCTGTTTATTGCCTTGTATACTTCCCCCATCATGAACATTATCCTTTAAGTATAAGGCTTTATGGTGAGCCTAAGCAGGCCAAATGATGCAAGGGTATAAGGCACTCTCAGAGCCTGTGTAAGCGCAGATGGAATAAATCCATATGAGGACTACAGACCATGAAACTAGAAAGAGAAGCTATAGTTGCAGTGCAATGATTTCACCAGCACACTGCTTATCCTATACAACACACCCTTGTCTGCAGAGGGCTGCACCAGCAATCTCATGTGCAACTATCCAAGAAAGATCTATGCATTCAAAGAAAATTATGAGGGATCATGATAGGCAAAGCCAGAAAGGCCAATAAAGGGCATTTGTGTGTACTTTTCTTCTGAAGGCTTCAGGTAAGGTGCTTTAAACCTGATGCAAACCTAGTAATAAAACCAGAATGCTGAGAAAGTATTTAAATGAGAAAATGTGATATTAAATAGAGCACTTCCTTTATCAATACATAATGACTACATACCCTTGTCAAGACCCTTTCCTAACAGGTTATCAAGGCCAGGAACAATTAATCAAAGGCTTTTTAATACAAAAGGGTAGTTTTTCCTTCTTCAACAGGCAGAGATAGAAAGATGGTTGAATTCAGTCCAGGTGCTTTTACAAAGTGTTTTAGCAGGTATTTTCACTTTGGTTAAGAACAAGGCATGCAGCAACTGTGTCGCTACTGGGTTAGATAGCAAAGACACCAAATGGTGGCATCAAACAAAGCAATGACAGTGACACACCTCTCTCTTTCAAAAGTCTAGTCTCGCTGGAATTCCTGCCTTCCGTGAGGCCAGAGGGAAAAAACCACAGGGTATGAAAAAATAAGTACCCAGTGAATGCTTTACCCATTCCTCTCATCAAATTCAGTGAAAATTTGTCTAGCTACTTTTAATTTACAATTAATTTACTCTTAAGGTGTCAAAGACAGTCTGATCTGCTTTATATTAAAGAGTTAAGGGGGAAAATTAATTTCATTAAACTGCAGGCATCTCAAAACTAGGTTTTCCTTACCAAGACAAGCACACACTTCCTTGAGCTATTCTAGATGCCTGTGTTAAAGCAGAGGAATACTAGTTAATGGTTCTTGAGAGAAACTAGGATTAAAGCAGCCAGGATCTGCTACACAGACAGACTTAAAGCAGTGTTGGCTGGCAGGACTTTCTGGAGGTTTCTAGACCAATCTCCTGCTCCAAGCGGCACTTTTGCCAGCCCTGCATAAAGCAATCCATGACTTCATTCAGCTAAGTCTTTTTTCATGGATTTCCTGTTGAAAAGAAATAAGGGTGTGCTTTGCATGTAGTCCATGCCCAGACATGTCTTTGTGAAAGTATTGCACAGATGCACACACAAGTACATAAAGGAAGATTCTAAAGTTGTAGTAGTTGTTAATGAAAATCCATGAGCAGCCACAAATCCTTTGCCCATTCAATGGCTCCTCTGTGTCTTGAAGCCACCAAAACAAGCAGGACCAGTGGCATTTCCATTTTACCAAAGCAGACTGAGATTGTAATGTACCAACAGACTCAACTTCTGTATTACAACTAAGGGACCACTTTCAGGCCCAACAGGCCTACTTGAGATGGAAAAGTTTTTCCTTCACTTTAAAGCTCATCAGCAGTAAATGCTGAAAAGCTAGCCAAGTGCCTAGCTAATTTATACTTATTGGCTAGCTACACAGAACTTCCTCTCCTTTCTCAGAAGTAACACTGGTAATGTCCTATTTGTTAATGTATCTTGCTAGAGCATTAATTAAATTTACCACTTAACCAAGCATGAAATCATGTTTTCAATAATAACTCAATAAACACTGCATAAGCTGGGAAAATTATGTATCTCATTGAAGAATCCAGTATCACCAAAGGTGTCTCTTTTAGTCATTCAATGCAGCATGACTGCCCATCTACAGTGCATCAAGACAGGAAGCTGATAGCCCAGTTAGCTTCAATGAGCCAACAGAGGATCCAGGTAGTAAAGCTTATTGATTGGGCTCAGACTGCCATAAAAAGCTAATGAAATGTAACTTTCATTTTGCAAAAAAATTGCAAAATGCATCTCTTTAATGTTGTGTAGGCTCTTTCTGCGATGGCAGATCCTGAGATGAGAATTATCCTTCTCATTCTGCAATTGCTGTTGCAGTTTCCTTCTTGTTTGCAGCCAGTGTCTGCTCTAATTGGGTGCCGGTCCTCATGCTCTCTGCAGTAGTATCATTCTTTTTCATAACATCTGATGTGCAGAACTCCTCTCTCTGTCTTCTCATGCTATTAAAAAATGATTGCAGTCAGACTAACAGTAATATTTATAAAGTTTGTTGTAATAATTTGACATACTCAATATTTCATCTAGCACAGATGTTTTATTCTCCCATTACATACACCAGATGCTGTAATATTCTTCCTAATTTATGTGTGGAGTGTTCAGTTAAAGACTGCTGTGTACTTCCACACCACACCGCGCTGGCGTATAGCTGAACAGCACAGCTCTCTCTCTCCAATAATCACCTCTATGCTGTTCACAGGAAAACAGTAGTCCTAAACCTTCTAGAGATAACAGATGGTATCTGGCAGAGGCAGGAAGAAAAGTTCAAGTGCTGGCATGCATTTTGCTCCTCCCAGTGGTTCTTCTTTTCAGGAATCTCTTTAATATATAGCTCACTGCACATCCCTTTACTCATGTGATGTGGGGCACAATGGTGCTCTAAAACAGGACAAACAGTGCTAGACAAAGGATTTTAGATGCTGAAATGTGTATGTGGTTTTACAGCTAAAAGGGCTTTCAGGAGAAGACAAGTCTGAGTGGAAGAGAGGATATGAGCAAAATCCGTTGGCCAAAATAATAAATAATCCTTTCAATGAGATAATGAGAGAGCCTAGAACTAGCTGGGGAAAGAGACTGGGTTGAGAATACCTCATTATTAACAGCATTACCAGAGATCTGGAAATGACACGGGTTTTTACCCAAAGAATGATGGAGATGCAAGTGAAATACTCCCTGACTTGTGATGATTTCTGGGTAGTGCCTCAAGGAGGTTTTCATTAGCACAGCCATCAAAGAACAAACATATTTTGGAGTTTGTGGTGAAGAACCGTGTTTCTGATTTTATGTTTTTTCTTAGTTTGTAGGGTATGAGGGATAATTTTGAGCAGTCCAGGCAGTGATACAAGCAATACATGATAGTCACTGAGAGTGAAGAGCTGGTCCTTCCATGAGGGTATTATGACTTCGCTTACAGAGGTGAGCATTCATCATGAAACTGATGTAAGACTTCTTCCTGCTAAATAATTTCTCCTCTTCCCTTGCACTGTTTTGGGACAGTTAGGAACAGGAGGTGATAAAGCAGCTGGACACATATAAACATCTTGGTGATATTTGCAGTGATATTCTAAGGGGAACTGAGTAAACTTTCAACTTCAAACAGCATTTAAAGAACTTGACATTTGGAAAAATATCAGTCCATTCGAATATCCAGAGGTGTTCAGGCAGAAGTTTCCCCCAAACCACAGAGATGAATACAGAGATGCCTGCCACGGCTGTTTGAGCTCCAGCCAGCGGTGCAGTGCCAGCTCAGATACCCTGTTTTCAAAATTTAGGCTGGTACCTCTGCTTATTCTTCTCTGAGCCAGCTTTGCTACTATCAAGCAGATTCTCTTCAAGTGCACCTTTGGCCTGTAAGACTTAGCAAATAGCTGTAAGAGGATTTTAGCTATGACCCTGCTCACTGTAAGTAGTTCTTAGCCATGTCCTTGCACTGCAGTTTGCAATGGTCCTTGGAAGGCTTTCTGATGCTTAGCTCCCTAACTTGAATTTGTCACAATACTTAAAAAACACCGTGTTGTTTCTGTTCAAATGCTGCTGGACACTCTAAATGAATTGTTTTCTAAAAGAATGAAAACTCTTTGGTTGAGACAGTTCTTGGGTACATTGTTGAGAATTTTATCCAAGCAATCTTACACTCTTATTAGTTTATTAACTTTATATTTCTTATGCTATTGAGCTCTCAGTGCTGTACTCCCTGAAAGATACAGAAAACGGGGCATTTCTGCTGGAGAAAATAGCAGCCAAGCACTGACGTGCAAAACGGTGATATGAAGAGCAGCAATCTATGGGCTATGCAATTTCTTTCTTTAATAGACATCTACCTGTGAAATCCCATTTGTTACCTAAGTCCTTCACTTTGATAGCTCCTGCATCCACAGACACACACTGCTTGCAGGAAGATGCCTATGACAAAAGATACTGCAAATGACTCATTGTAATAGTAACAAACTGGTTGTTGACCTGTTTCCTGCTTTCCCTACACGAACTCCAGTTGCTGCTGGCCAGTTTCATCCAACTTTGTCACAGAAGAAATAGCTCAGTGTTTTGTGAAAATTGGGAAGAAGAAAGCACCAAACCAATTTTGTGCTGAGGAACAGGCAGGTACAACTCCAGTATTACAGACTGCTGTTAGCAGCAGTCAGCTGGGCAATCGGCAGGTGCATTTGCAGGCTGGCTGGCACAAAGGGACTTGGAAATAGTCACAGCATTTTCTGCCTTCACCTGATAATGGAGGGGATCGGTGGAGTGGTGGAGAAGTGATAATGGGGGACAGAGGCTATGAAGAAGCTAAAACGACGTTCTGTAGGAAACCAGGCTGCACTATTTTTGCTGTTTATGGAACACTTTGTGTTAACAGAAGACTTGTCACAAAGAGGCCCCCCAAAAGGTCAAACAAGACACAAAAGTAATTTATGTCCAGTATGTAGCTGCCTCAAGGACTAAGGACGTTTGGGTGAAAACAAAACTTTGCAGGATAACAGAGGGCCATTCTATATGAAATTTGATGTAGATACTGGCATACATCCCTGTGCTTCCAAACAATATCCTTCCATAAATAAATATATATATATATATATATATGTATATATAAAAAGAGTGTAAGCACTATAAAAAGCCTGGATACAGCATCCATCTGGTCATGGGTAGGCAGTGGCTTATCGGCATTGAGAAGATTTCAAATAGACAAAGTGCTGATGCTTTAAGCCTAAAGTTGAGATTGAGAGGCATGAATTGGAGAATCTCTCCAGTATCACTGCCTTCTGTCCATGCCAAATACATCCTGGGAGTGAAGTTCTAGGTGAAGAGTTTCGCTCTCCAGCATTCAAACCTGTCCCTGGGCAACATCAAACCAGGGGACCTGTTTAATGGTGCTTCTGTTCTAGCTGAGCAATACCGATAAAATAGCCCCGTATGTATCAAACAGGGAGTTACATCCCAATCCATCTTCAGGCTATCGACCTGTGGCATCCTGCTGCTTCTAGTAACACACTGGAAGCAAAGATCAGGAATGTGTATTCTTATCAGAAGCTTAAGTCACTCTAAAGTAGCTATTAATGTCTATCATATAAATTACATGCTTTACAAAACTAAACACGCAAATCCATTTATTGGAAGGGCTGTGATCATCTCAGAAGTCCAACTGTGGATTAAAAAGAATTCACACACTTTCCCCCCCTCAAGGCTTCTTTGCACAGTACATTTGAAAACTATTTTGGGTAGAGGTCTTAAATAGTCTGAGATAAAATAGGACTAGATGAAATAGTTAAGGCTAAATACTTAGTCAAGGCAAAGTATCTTCAAAGGAGCTTTTGAGTGCCAGCTCAGCACAGCTGTGCTGCCCTTGGCATAGCCCAGGAAGATGCTGGGATTCAAAGCCCTATCTGCCACATATTTTCTTTGCACTGATTGTGTGGAAGGGAATGGAGAAATGCAGAATGCAAGTATGGGGGTTTAATACTATCAGTAGCAAATTATGACGTTGACATGCTGCCTCCAGCCGCTGGCCAGGGCGCAGAAGAGACGATGAGGGAGTAAAGGGTGTGCACATTCCTATTTACTACACACAAAGAAAGTAAAGAAACAGAATTTGTCCTTATTAACTCCTGCCTGCTCTTCTTCTTTCCCTCCCTCTTCCTCATCCCAATATATACCTCAACTGCATCTATGTAGCAACATGCCATATAAATTAGCATATTCTATGCCACATCCTCTTCTACTGCATGGAGTTGTTAAAATAAGTAAGAGTGCAGCATGCAGCACATTTTTTTTTCTGAGCAGTATGTCAGAGGTTAGAGATGAGCAGTACTTATATTTATATGATGTACGTTTTCACCTTGATCCCGAAAGCGGCTTTGAGATAGTCAGACCTTGTGAATTTGTAACACTGAAATAAAGATTCATCTTTCTTGAAAAAACAGAATTATCTTTTAATAGTCACATCAGATGCTCCAACTGCATTGTGTAACAACCCCCTCCGGGTGTCTCAGCACCCATATGAAGTTCCTTCAGATGGTTTTAAGCAAGTTACACAGATTTAAGTTCAAGATAACTTCACTGAAGCCATCCCTTTGCCTGTTCACAGCATTGTTCAGAGCTGGAGCCGATGCAATGGAGACAAAACATAAATTCAAAAACTCAAGGGTTTATTGACTTTTCTTACAAATGATGCTGTACCTCCAGACTGATGCTTTAATCAAATGTCTTACAGTGAGTTTTTGGATTCTGAGAAGTTCTGGAAAATAGATTGCAGAAGGAACCTGATGTGTTCATCCACCTTTATTTGTCTGCAGAAATGATGAATGATAGGAGACAGCTTTAGAAAAAGGAAGTAAGCTACGAGTCTCAAACACACATGCACGAAGGTGAACTGGATCCTACAGAAGGCTTGTGAAAATGTGACTGTTAGGGGTTTTTTTTAGTTTATAAGCTAAAATTTCCATTGTGAGACCTACATAGATATTTTGGATCTGTTTCTTGTTCAGGGACACAAGCAGTAACTTGATGAAGAAGCTGGAGGTAAAACTGTTCAGTTATAATTGCTTTCTGTTGAAAGTTACATAAACCTAACAATAGCTACAGATTCCAACACTTACCTAAGTGACAGAGGGCTACCACACATCTGAGCAACACTACTGTGAGCTACGATTTTCTGTCTCTTCCTCTACAGGAACAACATATCCCAAATAAAAAAACAAAAGGGTACATACAAAAGGATTATTTTCTCTTTCCAATTTTTTTTGCAAGACCTGAACTCCCCTGCAATACACACTGTCCCTTACAATAAGAACAGTTTCTTTATAACCAATTTATGTACATTTTCCTCCTCTGCTCCAGAATCATCCACTGATGGTTTTCCTCAGCCTGGTGAGTGACACGCAGCTTAAATATCCCCACTGCTTTAGCATCCAGATCCCAGTTTGATGAGGAGCTGCTGATCCACAGATTTGTTTTTGATTATTAGATAAGTTCACTGACCACTGCTTCAGTTTTTTCCCTTAAGCTCCTTTCTAGCATCTAATCCTAAAATACATAGTTTAATTCTCCTATCTATAAGCAAACCGTGCTTGCTTCAATCTTCAACAATCAGTGCTAAACAGTACCAGGAGGAAAAAACAATGAACTCGCACTTCTAACACCAAACTGCTACTCAGAATTCTGAATGGCACATCTCACTGCCACAGCAATTTGTATTTCACCCTGGCAGCAGAACTATTTATCCTCATCTTTTCCAGCTCACAGCAGAATTGACATGTGTCTATTATAAAGTACCTACTCCGGCTGCAAGACAGGCAGAATCCCCTGTTAAATATATGGTGATTTCTGGAGTATATTCAGTGCAGAACAATACAGGGACCTGTGACTAAGGACTCTTACCTGACATGCTGGAGACACAAAACCAAAAACATTTTGCAAGTACCAGATGCACAATTACTTTGTGCTCCTGCCACAGAGCAGGTTTACTTGAACTCAACTTTAACTTGTATATGAATAAACTCACGATGAGCCAACACAGACCTTAGTTTATTTCCTGATTGTTTTCACTTATTTGGGGTTGCTGCAGCCCAATTACAAACCAGTCTCCAGTCGATAGCTTTAACCATTTTGGGTGAGAGTTACGTGGAAAAGGGAGAACCTTTCCCACAGGTTCTTCAGCAGCTGTGTCCATTTCCAGTTTGTCAGGAACGGCATCTCTTCCAGCTCTCACTTCACAGCTGCCACCAGCAGGCCATGAGCAATATCTGTGCCTGCTCTCCATGTAACTGTTCAGAAAGCTGGCCTCGTACCTTTCTCCCACAAACAGATCTCCAGCCAAAATGGACCTCCTGCCTCGACAGGCAGCAGACCCCAAACACACATGACAAAGCCTCCTCTCTCCATGTAGAAACTGGTTTCCTAATCTACACTCTGTTATACAATTCCAGAGCAATTTGTAAATCATCTTCAGGGAAAACAGCTTGGCTATCAAGACATACAGGATAAAAAGGCTGATCAGCTAACAGTCTTGCCACCAGCTTCAGTTGGTGAAGAACCAAAACCACAGTCAACACCCTGTTGAAAGTGTTGCTCGACCAATCCCATAGCCTTCTATGATCTCATCACCGGCTGGGTGGATGGAGGGAGAGCAGCGGATGTCATCTACCTTGACTTCAGCAAGGCTTTCAATACTGTCTCCCATGACATCCTGATAGAAAAGCTGAGAGATCATGGGATAGATGAGTGGACAGTGAGGTGGATTGAGAACTGGCTGTCGGACCGGGCTCAGAGGGTCGTGATCAGTGGAACAAAATCTGACTGGAGGCCTGTGACTAGCGGTGTTCCCCAGGGCTCGGTGTTGGGTCCAGTCCTGTTTAATATCTTCATCGACGACCTTGATGAGGGAATAGCATCCACCCTCAGCAAGTACCTGATGATACAAAGCTGGGAGGGGTGGCTGACACGCAGGAACACGGCGCTGCCATCCAGCGAGACCTGGACAGGCTGGAGAGCTGGGCAGGGAGAAACCTAATGAAATTCAACAAAACCAAGTGTAGAGTCTTGCACCTGGGGAGGAATAACCATCAGTATCAGTACAGGCTGGGGGATGACCTGCTGGAGAAGAGCTCTGTGGAGAAGGACCTGGGGGTCCTGGTTGATGACAGGTTGGCTATGAGCCAGCAGTGTGCCCTGGTGGCTAAGAGGGCCAATGGGATCCTGGGATGCATCAGGAGGAGTGTGGCCAGCAGGTCGAAGGAGGTGATCCTCCCCCTCTACTCTGCCCTGGTCAGGCCCCACCTGGAGTATTGTGTCCAGTTCTGGGCTCCCTGGTATAAAAAGGACAGGGACCTCCTTGAGAGAGTCCAGAGAAGGGCTACGAAGATGATTAAGGGCCTGGAACAGCTCCCGTATGAGGAAAGGCTGAGTGAGCTGGGGCTGTTCAGCCTGGAGAAAAGAAGACTGAGGGGGGACCTAATTAATGTTTATAAATATCTTCAGTATGGGATGCAGGGGGAATTGGCCAGCCCCTTTTCAGTGTCTGTGGGTCAGGACAAGGGGCAATGGCTGCAAGTTGGAGCACAGGAAGTTCCGCACCAACATGCGGAAGAACTTTTCCCCAGTGAGGGTGAGGGAGCCCTGGGACAGGCTGCCCAGGGAGGTGGTGGAGTCTCCTTCTCTGGAGATTTTCAAGACTCGTCTGGATGCCTATCTGTGCAATATGTGCTGGGGAGCTGTTTTGGCAGGGGGGTTGGACCCGATGATCTCTCGAGGTCCCTTCCAACCTTGATAATTCTGTGATTCTGTACTCGCCTGGCAGCCAGGAAGCTGCAAAGGCCCAATGTTTGAACTCACACAGAATAACCTAATACTGAAATAAAAAGAACAGAATAATTATTTTGAACTGTTGATAATTACTTATTGGTTCAAAATATATTCAAACTGGGCTTACATTGATTGCAAAGAGAAAAAAGAAAATCTGTCTTGGATGTTCTGTAATTTATTCTTATATCTTTAGGAAACTGTTGTAGGGCTGTTTTAAAATACAGCTACTATAGCTGTGTAGCTATTTAAAGTTCAGAATATGTCGCCTTCCTTAAAGGACTGATACCTGAACGTAGCAGGTGCCTAACGTTTGCTTCCCGAGAAGAAAGAGAAGGTTCCAATATACACAACCAGTGATCATAAAATCTGGTTTACAAATTGCAGCTTTTGCCATTAACTGAGGGCACAAAGTTGTAAAATGTTGAGGCCAGGATTTACCAGGAGGACACAAATGTGATCCTCATTAATTCTGGTTGACACAGCCAGTGTTTTACACATGGCAGCTGAACAGTAACCTTTTAGATGGTAGCATCTTCCCCAGATATCTTGACTTTGATAATACTATTCAACTTCTGTATACAAAATGACATGCAAGATCCCCATCTACTACAGCAGGCTTTCAGTAGAAAACACTTCTTTGATATTTTGCCCAAAATACCCACTTTAAAGAAAATATTATCATACTTAGCTAAGTTTAAATATGTCATACATTTATAATTTTATGTTTGTAACAGAAAAGCAAAGAATGAATCACTCTTCAGAGACCAGGAAATGTGTTTTAACAGTG
Organism: Porphyrio hochstetteri; assembly: GCA_020800305.1. Lineage (NCBI taxonomy): Eukaryota > Metazoa > Chordata > Aves > Gruiformes > Rallidae > Porphyrio > Porphyrio hochstetteri. The sequence continues at coordinate 2,073,611 of CM036923.1, read as the reverse complement.
CTAAAAATGCAAAATTACATCCCTTCTTAAGCATACAGCGTTAGGAGACTTGCCCACCTTTACTGTGACAGCAGGATCGGTGTGAGAGGAAAAAAGATCTTCAGCCTGTTCACATCAGTGGTTATAGCCCCAAGTATGGAATCAAATACAAAGACAAAATAGATGTTACTTTTACTTCTGCAAGGCTTGTAATAAATATCTGGGTTTATAAACAGACCTAAGTGCAGGATGAAATAAATCCAAATAAGATACTATCAAAACAAAGCATGATTTATATTAGAAGATAGAAAAAGGGCATTGAGAACATAGTTGGTACTTTTGAAAATTCCTTTGAATATATCAAACCAGTAACTGGACGTCAGCAGCTGCATCAATCTTTTTTTGAAGTGACACTATTAGGAACTGAAGACAGGAAAGCAACTTCTTGAAACAATGGAGGAGGGAAAAAAAGAGATGGACGAAACCTTTGGCTAGTATCAGTTAGCCCAACTTCAATAACATCACAGACTTTTTAACCATCTAATGGATCTACTGCCCAAGGTCCACAACAGCAGAGCCCCCTGATGTTTCAGGTAACATCCCTTGGAAGGCATGTCCTAGCTTAGAACCCCCCCTTTGCAAGGGTACCATGGGTTGCTTTCAATTATTACACACATGCAGCTGAGATACAGTTTAATGTATAATTTGGAAGGCACTGCTGCCAAACTGAGAGCATATCCTAAGCTCTGAAACAGGGACAATATAGCTTGTTGAGTAAGCTTGCTGAATCATTTCTTGCCAAATTGAGGATCTCCTAGGAAGTTTCCCATGGCAGACAAGTGAACTTGTTTTATGACACTAGACAAGATTAAATGTCAAGCAGAGTAGTTGTACTGGAGCATCAAAACACTGATACCACGAAGCAGCTGTAGAAATGCATTTCTTTGCCTGCTCAGGACTCTGCTCCACTATCAGAGACAACCAGAAATTCAGAACACACCAAGAAACTGAGTCCCCACATATTCCAAACTGACTCATTCTCAAGAAAGGACAGCTGAAGTGATAAGGACACAGATGTCCTGGTATAGAGACAGATCTAGACCCTGAATATACTTTTTCCCAATATATGGTGTACTAACAGTAATGATTACAAGTACCTCTGAAATAATAGCATTTTTCCTCTTCTAAATGATGAGGATGAATAAACCACAGTTACTTTAACCTGCTGGTTTTATTTTATGCTCACTACTAACACATCTAAGAACACACAGTACTGTAGAAGTATTAGAAATGTTAAACAACTATTTAAGCAGCAATGCTATATTTCATTTTTTATTCATTAAAGTTTTTGATGTTTGCATCAGTCTTTTGACTTCCTGAAGCCACCCTAAATCAAAACATCATATTATTAAGCCCTCTAAAAATTCATCACAAATCAGTTTACAGATGACATTGATGTCTTATTGCTATCCATTCCTCCTGGACCATTTCTAACAATTCATTTTCTATATTCCTGCAGCACTGAAATATGGTTCACACCAGTATCTGTCCTTTTAGTAATCACCAAAGAAAAGCTTGGCAGTTGTCATATATTGCACTCCTGAGAAAAAATGCTAGTAATACTCTGAATTGATTGAACAGCATGGAATCAGAACTAGCTGGCAGAGAAACCATTTAACTGATTTCAATTCATAAATCTCTTTTCTCCTATCCTATTTTAGTTTAGAAACTGCTAAATATGGCCATTATCTTGTGATGCATAGAATGAACCAAGTATTCATAAAGATATTAATTCAAATAATACGTGACTGCATTCATTAATGTCCCATATGAGAAGGCAGACTAATGGATCTTTACTGAGTAACTTTGATTTAGGCACACTGAGCTCAAGTATGTGTGTAACTGTCCTTGCCCAGCAAACATCGAGTTGTTTATTCCCCAGAGGTCAACATCAGGTACAATGGTCTTCCTTGACTTAAAAATAAAGTGATTCTAAACAGAAATTTACCCATTTTAAGCCAGAATTTAAGTCCTTGAGCACAACCTAAAATGATTAGCAACATGTGGCATCGCTTACGTGACCAGGTTTAAGTAGTTGGCAGGGATGCACTTAGTGTCTAAAGCAAATGCTGTCATTGAACATGTTTTTAGGAGAAAAAAGTAAGTATGTCCAAGAACTGAAATTACAGGTATGTCAGGGGACAAACTTTGGGGAAAGAAGGCAAAGCTCTGGGAGGAGAGAGACGCCAGCACTGGTGAATGGCGGAAGGAATCCCAGCAGAGGACTAGCGCAGGGGGCAGTGAGGTGGTTTGTTCATCCACCATCATCACACACAACTATCAGGAAATCCCTGCTTTGGCAGCTGAAACCCTAGTGCTTGCTGTCTAAATGTCACTAGATTGCACTGGCTCATCAGTAAAGCCACTCTGGTCCCTGTTGCTGATTGCATCCGTGCTTGTATGAACCCAAGGAAAAAGAGCAGAGAAAGTAAAATGGTGTTTTTCTTTGTGACAGGGTGGAGGTGTGTGATTTGCATATTAATAAGGCTTTGTATTGTTTATTGAAAAGGGCTGTTTATCTGAAATGGGCTGCATGTTAAGTTCACTAAAATGGATAATCAGGAGACAAAGCTGGGCCTGAGAGAGAACTGAAACTTGGGGAGTTTCCTCAAAAGCAGCATTTCTTCTGGGGAATTTATCTGCACGTAAACTCATTAAACATCTTCTGCTGAGATCCTGGATCTTGAAATCCAATTATCTATATCAATGATATTCATCCTTCAGGACGCAAAGAGGTCCTTTCTCAGGAAACAGAGAAGCACAAAGATACCAAATAGCACAGCACAATTCAGGAGAACATCTAATGGTGCTTGAATTGTAAATCGCATGACCCAACGCCACCCTGCAATCACTGGACGGCACAGAAGGCAATATATTACTGCTCACTGGAACTTTGTTGTGAATAACTGGATCGAAGAGGTATAAATATTTGGCATCCCTTTTGCTCCTGAGTGGAATGGGAAGAAGTTTCTTCACAGCCTTAGGTCAAAAGTAACTATTAAGTCACTTGCCACGTAACAGGCCACAGACTTAACCTTTCCCCCTTTGCAGGCTGTGGAGTAGGAAGACAGTGATGTTGTGCTTCGTACTCTCCCTTCAAACCATTCCTTTTCTTTAGGAGCAAGAACATTATTTTTTTATTCCAAAATTGTCTAAAAAAACGTAAGGAAGTCTTAATCTAGTTTACTGCAATGCCTTCCATTACTTATACTGATACAAAATAAACTCTAGAATGGAATTGAATGGAAAGATAGGAACATAAGTTTGAATCCCTAGTCACAAATTCTGTAAGGGAATGGATTGTAACAATTCTGGTCCTGCCTACGTGGAAATTGAGAACTAAACAGGTAACTCGTTTACAGGAATTAAGCAATGCTCCTCACCCCCAAAAACAAAGGCACAAGAGATAAAAGTTTTAACAAATGAAGGAGGCAAGAGGCACTATTAAGTCAGTGATCATATCACCCAGGTACACGTTATTTGAATTTCTCTAGACTGGTCTTGGATTCTGTTCCTCTGGGTGACCCTCTCCAGTTCCTTAATTTAATTTCAAAAGTGATGCATGTGAAGTAGAAATACATTCAAAATCAGAACTCAAACACAACTGATTTCTCCTTTAATAGCAAAAAAATTTGTTAAAATATTGAAGTTACTGTTCCAAGACTGTTGGTACTGATTGCTTCCTTCCATCTAGCCTCTGTTAAGGTTTGTCTCTCCTCCCAGCTCCCTTTGCAAAAGAGGTGTGTAATTTTGACTCTGTATGCAACAAGATGCCTCTCTTGATCACTATGCATGTAAGCTAGCTTATTATAACTTTGATTTGAAACCATATCAAATCCCTTTTTTATTTATTCATCATTTTTCGTAGGATCAGTTCCACAAAATCCTTTCGTGTACAGCATAATCACAGTTAAGTCTTGTCTAAGAAATTCCCTGGCTGCTATATCAGTTGGTTCATTGCCCTGAAAACTGAAGTGCTTCAGTCCATATGAAACACACCTCTATTTTTAACATCTAAAAAAACATTACCAAAAAAACGAACACAAATATACTACCTGCCAAATCAAATCCTCAGTAAAGCCTTAACCGTGAGCAAGGAAATTTTTCAAGGCACTAAAATTGTAATCTTTTCCTCAAAGGAAAATTTTGATTCAACCATTTTAGAAACCTCTCTAAAATGACTAACCACAACTAGGACAAGTCCTGTTCTTGTACCAGAAAGCCAGCACTGTTTGACAGCAGCAGGATAATATTTGTGAGTGTGGTAAGAACACCTCATTACTCATCTGGCTTCTCCCAGTTTATCTGTGCCTCCAATTTTTTCAGTGCCTCCAGTATTTTATTAATAATCAGATATTTGCTTTACACTGAAATGGTATAAAAAAACCCAGGTGAATTCTTAGACCTGTTGAAGGTATTAAATGTTCTGAAACCCCTGGCTTCAACTCACTGACAGCATCCATGTTCTTGACTTTCATATTATGTCATAAATAATCTGAAATACGTCAGGCTTTACATAAATAGCAGTCAATAAAACTCCTTTCATATCACAATGAAAACCTCAATGTATTTCTGTTTAAAAAGCAAAATACACATATTACCCTGAAATTTGGTGCATAGTTGGAGGCATTACTGGCCTTCAGTAGGTAACAATACCACCATTTTATCACTTCTGAGGTGAAGCTTACATCAGTACTGATGTATGTGCACGTGTACCACCAGGACCTCAATGGGAAGCACATTCCTGACATCTCATGCTGTATCCAGCAGAAATCTTATTTGTCAAGACAAAAGGAGAAGATAAATCATTTTGGAGTAACCTTTTGTTAGAGTCTCTGCCTGTTCTGACATTGCAAGCTACAATGCCTTTTCACCTGCTTTGTTCTGTATTACAGATTGCATAAAAGAGAACTGCCTGCATGGAATAAGCAACAGAATCTTTAAAATACCCTTTTAAGGACCCCCTACAAGGGAAGCAACACAAAACCATTATGAACTAATGACTATTTCCAAGAGTGCTAACAAGTCTGAGATGCTTTATTTATAAAATAAATTTAGAATTGGAAAGTATCAACTATTCATTTGGATAAACAGAATTGATACTTATTTAAAGATTGTCCTTAAACCTCCATACTTTCTTTAGTGAAAGCAAAATCATTAAGCATAATCATTAGGATCAGTTTGCTTTATGAAATATTTTCAGATTACGACCTCTCTTTGAATGGCAATTTAGGAACTAAGTAGATCACAGAAATTTAGTTTAGTTGCTGCACTCTAAATTTGTCTGATTTAGTCCTGATTTTTAGTAAGTACAATTATTTTAGCAACCATAAGTGAAAAGAATGAGCTAGCACCTAACCTTGGCAATGCAGAAAATACTTCCAAGAACCACGTATGTAAAATGTCCCTCTGTAGACTACTGGTAGTACCACCTACTGAGCTGAAGGGTTTTGCTACAACAAAAGCCTTGCCCAAAGTTGAGTTCCTAACATAACTCAAAGGGAGAAATCCTGATCACTGGTTAGCATCTATTGGAAGTATTTCTGTATGTACACATACTTCAGACAACAATCTCCACCTATTTGCAGAGAATCATTTTGCCAAGTCGTTTCCTGGCTTTACGTCTAATCTACATGGATTAGACTGGAAGCTGAGGTTCCTCAGCCCCAGTTAGACACATTATCTAACCCAGAATGACTGTTTTCATGCCTCAGTGTATTAAGATATACTTTAAAAACTGGACATATATACTTTAAAACAAGAAAAGGTTTCTATATACATCATTTAAAAATATTGTTGGTCAGAAATAGTGGTTAATAAACTAGTCAGCTGTGGCAGTCACTGTTCAACAAGAAATTCTAGTGCTGATTTTAGATGAGTAAAATAGTCTTTGCTAACCTATCACTTCCATCTTATTCAATATCCTTGGAGATTTACTTATGATCTGTTAAAATAAATTTTCCCATTGTGTTTTCAAACTAATAGATATGAGGAGATGTCCAATAAACACCCCCCCCATCTTATTAGTACTGCCAATATGCTCCAGATAAGACAGAAACTAGATCAGTTTTTGAACACAACTGTCTTGCTGTCCCATGCTGAGATATGTATCACATAGTTCCTTTTATTTTATAACATAAAGAAGCTTATTCATCCCTTCCTACCTGTTAACATGATGGCACTGCAATGCTGTCCTGATTTAGATGAATAACAAAAAGTCCAGGCCATCTTAAACAACACTTTCAGAAAAGCACCTTGAAAACACCACTCAGGATGATCACCAAATTTAATTACAAACACAGAGTTTCCAAGTGAGATGCTATTCTTCCAGCCAGCAGAGTTTCAGTTAATACAAAAATATAAATATGTGCTAGAAGACACCTAAACACGTGTGGTTGCTCTCTCTCCAGCAGTGATGAAATTGTGTGATTTGCAAAGCACTGTGTTGTTACTCTGTCTCAGAGCTGACTGAGATAAAAGCGTAAATGCTTTAGAAATATAAAACATAGCAAGTCTTTGTAAGCCTACTAACTTCTTGGTATTATACAGAAACATGACAGAACACATACCTTTCTTCCCCCTGTGTTTATGCGAAGTGGAGTTAAGAAGGGATCAAAAATCATATGGCTGGTTTCAATATTGACAGGTGACTGCCTTTTCCCAACAGAGCAAAGATTCCAAGCTGAGTTCACCAAACCCCAAAAGGAGGGAACTGCAAAATATAAAAAAAATGCAAATTTAAGAAAAGTCTGGAAAGACTGGAGAAATAAATGCAAGGCAGATAGCCAGAGAATGACATTTGTCATAGTCAGGGCACACACTGAAACTCAGAACAGGCAAATTAATCTCACACTTGAAATTTAAAACTTCGTACACAATGACAAACCCACATTGTTACACGTATTTTTTATCAAGAAAGAAGGCTGGGATTTTTTTTTCCTCTTTTGAAGGTACCAGATATAATCCCAGACTTGATTATAAATAGCTCCTTTGCTGTTAGTCTTACAGAATATTTACTGAGCAATAGGACTGTGACTCATTAATCCTTATGTTAATTTTCATACATACAATGTGTCCTTGGTCTGCGACTGTTCGTTCCACCCAACGTTTTAAGTCTTCATATTTATTAGAATTCTTTAAAGAAAACAGAAGTATTTAAAGAGAAACTCACACCTCGTGGTCCCAGAGAACAGGCCTGCCCTCCAGACAGCTTCTACTAATTTCTGTTCCATTCACTCAAGCATTTCTTAAGTTTTGATTTAAAAAAGTCTGTTGGAAAAGCCATACTCTGGTGGTGAATGAGGACAGTTCCTTCTCTGCACATGCAATGGCTTGGAACAGCGAGGGACCCTTGATTTTTGGCAAGGCGAGTTACTTTCACAGGTTCTGTGCCCCTCATTGGCAAAAGAATTAAAACGTGATGTAGCTATATACTGCTTCTCCTCAGGTAACTGCAGGCTGAGGGTTCACTTGCAACTAAGCTGTGCTTTACAGACACCATCAACCTGAAAAAAAGTTCTGACTAAATAAGTAAAGAGCAACTAACAAGACACCCAAAGGACACATTGAAATTTGTGTCTGCACAGTTTGTCCCTGTCTGAAATAAAACATTGCTTTTATCAGCATTAGTCTGCAGTTCTGTGTAGCAGGTTGAAATATCCCAGTCACCAATGTTGATGCCTTTTTTGGCTTTTTCTTTTCACATTTTGTTAAAACTTTTCATGCCCTTTGAGCCTCAAAGCATTCCTATAATCTATAAACCATGTGTGGCAAAGTCTACAAACACTGGCTAGGCAGAGGAGGATGTGGCCCAGTCCATGGGGCAAGAGCACAGGTGTTTCACGCAGAGGCTGGAGCTGAAAGCAACCCATCAGCTGCTTATAAAAGGCTTTTTGGTTGCTCTAGGTAGCTGTATACAGGATTTTGCAGGGTGGGTGCTTGCTTCTGCTCATGGTTTTTGGGCCCTCTAGTGGGAGCTGCCAAATGTGTTGGCTAGATTTGAGCCTTGCACTTAACTTACGGGGATGACATTCCTTGGAGGGGAGACTGGTTGACAGTGTCTTCTGAGTAGTGTATTCCTGAGGAAACGGCTGCTCCTGGTGACTGTTTTCCTATCGTGTGTTGTAGAACAACATGGATCTCTGCCTTTGAAGTTTGAATGTGCTTAGGTGTAAAACTTTGCTTGAGCTAATAGCTTCATGTAACACTTTTATAAAAGTAGATAAGCTTTAGGGTTCTTAGGCTCTTGCTTGCACAGCAACACCTCGGCATGAGTACCTATGCATTGATGGGAAGTGTTTTGTAGTAGCTGAGAGCATGCCTATTCCAGCAGTTGCCTGGCTATCATCCACAGATGTTACTTTTATTATAAAACATCTGAAAACTCAAATTTAGGTTGAAACTTTTTCTTCCTTTGTTCTTGTTGGTTGTGCATCCACAGGTGCTGCCCACATAGGCGAGCTCAAGCAGCCCTGAAGGCATCTAGCCATAACTGGCATGTTACAGCTAGGAAAGCTTGAAGTTTCCTCACATGCAGCTTTGAAGTGAACATGCACCACCAATTCCTTAAATTCACTGGTGAATTATCTTTTCTCGGTGCCTGCTGCAGACAATCAAATCAGCTCATGTGCAAACCCCCAAATGGGTAACTGCTCTTAGTATGTCCTGCATGAAATCTGATGACCTCAAACTATGTCAGTAATCTTTTATTTGAATAGATGGAAGGGCAGATAGAAAGCTTTTAAGAGAAGCTTTGTGTTGTTGGAAACATGAACCAGCAGCATGGTCTTAAAATTTTTGGCTCCTCTGTTTATGTTCCCAGTTGATTCCCTCTTCTGCTGCAGACTCACCAGACTATAGAAATTCCCAGAGTATGTGAAGTGATAGTGATAATGCTTTGAAAATTAATAAAATGGATGTAGTGCAATTAAAAATAAAACAGAGCATGCTTAATTATTTGTGACTTTTTTTTTTTAAGAACAATACTGTAGACTCTCACTGCAGTTTTTGTTGGTGAGAAAATCCCTCTTTATGGAGTGGCCTAAAAGAAAAGTTTAGGTTAACTGAGGTAGCCAGACTTCCCTTGATAAATCCCCTTGTGTTGTTATTTAAAAAAAAAAAAAAGACGAAACTAGTGATGTAGGTTCAAGAGGAAAAATATTAAAAGGGAAATCTGCTGCTTGAATGGTTTCTAGTATTACCAAAAGAAAAAAAAACCTTGAGGGGAAGGAATTATCTTGGTATTGGTAAAAACAGTTATTTAGCAAGCTTTTAAAAAATAAGCAAACAAACGAGACATGGTAAGTGCAATAAAATGGCAAGCCAAACAGAGCAGTCCATTATCTTCAAGTTCATATTACTTAAAGAATTTATGATGTAACAGACTGTCCCAGAAAAGCTGCACTGGAAAACAGCTGCTATGGAGGGTTGTTTTCCAATGTTATTGCTGTTTTTGACAGGGAAACCTTGCATTCTGTGCAATGCCTGTCACACCAACCTATCACCAGAAATCAAGGAGGTGGAGCTCCAATGCTGCAAAGGTTAGACTTGTCACCCAGACCTGTGAGTCTCTGCTGCAATCTTTGGTTTCTTTCTAAATGCCTAGAAGCTCCTGGTTAAGAATGGCTCCACCATGTGCCTGTTGCTACCCCTGTTATGTATGGTTAGACAGAAAGAAAGTGCAGCAGTGGTAAACTTACCCTGGTGATCAGAACAACTTTGCTTATGCTTCAACTGGAGGTTAATTAAGGATGACTGACCTAAGACTGCACACTTGAGTTAACTAGTTGTCGTGGTTTTGCCCCAGCCAAGGGCCGCACCCCACACAGTCGCTTGTACTTTTAAAAGGAAGGGGGAAGGAAAGTTGGGGGAAGGGGAAAAGGGAAGGAAGAAAGGAGGAAAAGAAACCACAACCTAGAAACCAGAACCACGCAGGTTGGGATAAGGATAGTTTACTAAACAATAACAGAAAACTAGATATAACAATAACATAAGTTTAAAGCACAAAATAGATGAAACTGGTGATACACAATGCAATTTCTCACCAAACCACACAACTCAGGCCGCACAGCTTAGAGCCCGTCCCGGACAACCCGACCGCCCCAGAAACTGCACGTCCTGGCGTTGTCTCCCCCTCTTCCCCCCAGTCCCCCCTTATACCGAACATGACGTAACTGGTATGGAATATCCTCTTTGGCCAATTCGAGTCACCTGTCCTGGCTGCATCCCCTCCTTTCTCACTAGTAAGGAAGTATGCAGAGCTGAGAAAGGTCCTTGATTGCCCGGCAACAAATTGGAAAACATCAGGGTGCTATCAGCACTATTCTCATGCTAACACCCAAACATGGCATTCCATCCACTGCTAAAAAAAAAGTTTAACTCCATCATAGCTGAAACCAGGACACTAGTGGATGGGGATATTATGCAATAGTAATGTGTTACAACTTCCTTTAGTTACAACTAAAGGAAGAGGTTGAAAAACTGCGGGTGATCAGGGACTGCGAGCGAGAGATTGACTGGTGGAGTAGCTCCCTGGCGTCCCAAAAGGAAGACAGTCGGGATGACACCTCACACCTGAAGACGGTCCCCCCTCACTGCCCGTGCCAGGTTAATGGGAGTGACCCAAACCCCGAGGAGGCCTGGAAGACAGTCCCGACTCGGCGTCGTAGGCACTCCCCCTGCCTACCTACCCCACCCCCTCAGGTGTCCCTGAGCAACAGGTTTGGGGCCCTGACAGTTGAGGAGGAGGTACCTGAGGAGATGAATGGAGCCCCTCTGCCTCAGAGAAAGCGGAGGCCTAGAGTGAGGCGGTCATCTGCACGCCTTGAGACTGCCTCTGTTAGGCAAGAGAGGAAGGTAGTCGTAGTAGGAGATTCCCTTCTCAGAGGGACAGAAGGGCCTATATGTAGGCCAGACCCTACACGCAGGGAGGTGTGTTGCCTCCCTGGAGCCCGGGTCAGGGATATTACCAGAAGGCTACCAGGCCTGGTAAGATCCACTGACTATTATCCCTTACTGATAGTTCAAGCAGGCAGGGACGCAATCACAAAGTGTAGCCTGCAAGCTGTCAAAAGGGAATTCCGGGACCTGGGGCGCTCTGTTGAGGGGGGGGGAGCCCAAATAATATTCTGCTCTATCCCCACTTGTGGGAGGAGGGGCTCAGAGCAGGACAGGATAACCCACGAGTTGAATGTGTGGTTAAAAGGCTGGTGCCGGCGCAAGAACTTTGGATTCTTTAACCAAGGGATGGTGTACTCTGCTCCTGGCATGAGTACTGCTAATGGGGCTCACCTGTCCTATAAAGGAAAGCGGATCCTCGCCCAGGAGATAGCAGGGCTCATCGATCGTGCTTTAAACTAGTTAGGAAGGGGGAAGGGGATATTAAGGCGGCTGCCAGGGTTAGGCTTCGGGAGACACAACGGGAGTTGACGGTGGGAAGAGGTAAATACCAACAGCACAGTCGTGGACTTGGGGACGTTTTTCCACGTGAGAGTAGGGAAAATTCTGTGGACTGCCCTGAGTACTCCTCCGTGGAGCCACTTTTGCCAGTCCCCTGTCAGAAATCTCGCTGTGGGCCGTTGAGGATACCTACATCTGCTTCACCACTGAACTGTCTTTACACAAATGCACGTAGCATGGGGAACAAACAAGAAGAACTAGAGATCTTTGTGCGGTCGCAGGGCCATGATCTCATCGCAATCACAGAGACGTGGTGGGACAACCTGGACGACTGGCACACTGTCATGGATGGCTATGTGCTTTTTAGGAAAGACAGGCTAGGGAAGCGAGGTGGAGGAGTTGCTCTTTATGTGAGAGAGCACCTAGAATGTGTTGAGCTCCACCTGGGGAAGGATGAACCTTCTGTCGAGTGCTTGTGGGTTAAAATCAAGGGGCAAACCGGTATGGGGGGCATTGTTGTGGGAGTGTGCTATAGGCCCCCCTGATCAAGAGGAGCAGGTAGATAACGCATTCCATAAACAGTTAGAAGTAGCCTCAAGTTCCCGGGCACTGATCCTTATGGGGGACTTCAACTACCCAGATATTTGCTGGGCAAGCAATACGGCCAGTCGTATGCAGTCCAGACAATTTCTGCAGTGTGTTGAAGACAATTTCCTGCTACAGATGGTGCAGGAACCCACAAGGGGAGGGCGGCTGCTGGACCTTGTTTTCACTAACAAGGATGGACTTGTTAGGGAAGTGAAGGTCGGGGGCAGCTTAGGGCAAAGCGACCATGAAATGGTTCAGTTCATGATCCTGGGTGGAAGAAGCAAGCCAAAAAGTAGGATAGCTACCCTGAATTTTGGTAGAGCTAACTTTGATCTCCTCCGCCACTTAATGGGGGCTATCCCGTGGGCTACGCTGTTTGAAGGAATGGGAGCCTGCGAGAGCTGGCTAGCATTCAAACAGCACTTCTTCCAAGCACAGGAACGATGCATCCCTTTGAGGAGGAAATGGGGAAAGAGAGGCAGAAGACCTGCATGGATGAACAGGGAGCTATTGAGCAAACTCAAAGAGAAGCAGAAGATCTATGAATCGTGGAAAAAGGGTCTGAGCACCTGGGAAGAATACAGGAATGTGGTCAGGGCCTGTAGGGATGCAACTAGGAAGGCTAAAGCCCTCTTGGAAATTAAGCTGGCAAGGGACATAAAGGATAACAAAAAGGGGTTTTTTAGATACGTGAACAGTAAGAGGATGTCCAGGGATAATGTAGGTCCCTTGCTGAATAAGGAGGGTGTCCTGGTTACGGGGGATGCTGAGAAAGTGGAGATATTGAATGCCGCCTTTGCTTCGGTCTTCACTTCAAAGGCCCCCCGGGACCCACAGACACTGGATGAGAGTAGGACTGATTGGGAAATGAAGAATTTCCCTCTGGTTCAAGTAGGGGAGGTCCAGGAGCGGCTCAAAGGGATTAATGCACACAAATCCATGGGCCCAGATGGGTTACATCCACGTGTGCTGAGGGAGCTGGCGGAGGTGATTGCTGAGCCGCTCTCTATCATCTTCGACAGGTCTTGGAGGACAGGAGAAGTGCCTGAAGACTGGAGGATAGCCAATGTCACTCCAGTCTTTAAAAAGGGCAAGAAGGAGGAACCTAGTAACTATAGGCCAGTCAGCCTCACCTCTGCCCCTGGAAAGGTAATGGAACAGCTTGTTCTGGATGCCATCTCCAAGCAATTGGAAGAGAAGAAGGTCATGAGGAGTAGTCAGCATGGATTCACTAAGGGGAAATCGTGCTCGACCAACCTCATAGCCTTCTACGATCTCATGACAGGCTGGGTAGATGGAGGGAGAGCAGTGGATGTCATCTACCTTGACTTCAGCAAGGCCTTTGATACTGTCTCCCATGACATCCTGATAGCAAAGCTGAGAAAGCATGGGATAGATGAGTGGACAGTGAGGTGGGTTGAGAATTGGCTGTCGGACCGAACCCAGAGGGTTGTGATTCGTGGAGTAGAATCTGACTGGAGGCCTGTTACCAGCGGTGTTCCCCAGGGCTCAGTGTTGGGTCCAGTCCTGTTTAATATCTTCATTGACGATCTTGATGAGGGAATAACATCCACCCTCAGCAAGTACCTGATGATACAAAGCTGGGAGGGGTGGCTGACACGCAGGAGCACTGCGCTGCCATCCAGAGAGACCTGGACAGGCTGGAGAGCTGGGCAGGGAGAAACCAGATGAAGTTCAACAAAAGCAAGTGTAAAGTCTTGCACCTGGGAAGGAACAACTGTTTGTATCAGTACAGGCTGGGGGATGACCTGCTGGAGAAGAGCTCAGTGGAGAAGGACCTGGGGGTCCTGGTAGATGACAGGTTGGCCATGAGCCAGCAGTGTGCCTCGGTGGCCAAGAGAGCCAATGGGATCCTGGGATGCATCAGGAGGAGTGTAGCCAGCAGGTCAAAGGAGGTGATCCTCCCTCTCTACTCTGCCCTGGTCAGGCCCCACCTGGAGTATTGTGTCCAGTTCTGGGCTCCTTGGTATAAAAAGGACAGGGATCTCCTGGAAAGAGTCCAAAGAAGGGCTACGAAGATGATTAAGGGCCTAGAGCATCTCCCCTATGAGGAAAGGCTGAGTAAGCTGGGACTGTTCAGCCTTGAGAAGAGAAGACTAAGGGGGGACCTAATCAAAGTTTATAATTATCTGAAGCAGGGGATGCAGGGGGAATCAGCCAGCCCCTTTTCAGTGGTCTGTGGGGATAGGACAAGGGGCAATGGCTGCAAGTTGGAGCATAGGAAGTTCCGCACCAACATGCGGAAGAACTTTTTCACAGTGAGGGTGACTGAGCACTGGAATAGGCTGCCCAGGGAGGTGGTGGAGTCTCCTTCACTGGAGATATTCAAGACCCGCCTGGACGCCTATCTGAGCAAAATGAGCTAGGGAGCCTGCTTTGGCAGGGGGGTTGGACCCGATGATCTCTCGAGGTCCCTTCCAACCCCTACAATTCTGTGATTCTGTGATTCTGTGATTACATTTAATTAAAGTAATTAGTGTTGCTGCTTAAATGGTCAAAGTAATAGAAAAGTATTCAGAACCGTAATGGAAAACTTCAAGGAGGCTTCATGTAGGAAACCAAGGCTTAATTTAAACACAGGTACTGAATTAACTGTTTAGTCCAAGGAAATTGGCACAAGAATCTAGGAAAGCATACAAAATAATTATTTTATTATCCCAGCTTGGCTAACAGACAAGGTTCTACCAGGGACTAAGTCATTAATGAAACTGTATCTCCTTCCCCCCCCAGTTATGGTGTATTTCCATCAAAATCTAGTCATGTATGAGCAGGAGTGTGCAGCATCTTTGTGTGGACCTCAAGCATCTTAGACACAGCCTGGATCCTGTGCTGCACTGGAGCTACTCTTAGGAGCTACTTCTCAAGAGGCCCACTAATAGCTTACCACCTCATTTAACAAGGTTCTCTAGTTGCTGGTTGTTCTACCAAAAGTTTCTGTATACTGATCATGTCAGCTCTGCCTTCAGCTGTAAGTCTCCCTAAACTTATACTGCTTGAGAGCTGATTTGCTGTGAATGTATTACATAGACATAAGGTGGTAAGTTTTTGTCTGATCAATGTTCTTCTTTGCCTTCAATCTTCTCATAACAAAAAGAAAATTGGATAACTTCAAAGTTTATTCCTCTGTATGTTGGCACATTATGGACACTAGAATTTTCTATGTGTGTTATATGGGGAGAAGGTGAGGGGTTACTTCTATTTTATACCTATGCAAAAATCTCCCACATCCTTAGGCTGTGTCTTACTGCAGCTGCTCCTTTTTCAATTTACTGGGAACAGTTTATACTAGATGCTCTAGTATCTGCATGGTGCAACAGAATGAGGGATTCTGATGGCTTTTACCCAACCAGTGTGCAACAAGAGTGAGATAGATACCAGCTAGAACAATAAAGCAAGGATTGAATGCTATTCTCCTAGTCATGAGTACCAAGGATTTGCCCAAATAAATACAAGCCTCCCCTCTCCAGAGAAAAGCAATGAGTGAACAGCGTCCCAAAGGATAGCCTCCTGTGAGTATAGCAAACTTGCACACAGATGTAATGATACTCTCTCCAGTGTGTGCTGATGGACACGTCTGCATCCTTGCTGTGAGAGGAGGCAGTAGCTTTCCCAGTATGGGGCCAGAGGTGAATGCTGTGCATGACTTCTTAATTACTTGATATTACCAAAAAATGATGCTGGACTCAAAGGTCTTTTTTGTGAGAGGGTTGTGGGCAGTTAAGCAGTGTCTTCTCATCACTTGTTTGGCTGTCAAAGAGTTTTTTTTTTTTTTCATTTTATGCCACAATGAATCACTGACAGGAACCATTCTTAGTTGTTCGAGGTTGTTAAAGAATCCTGTTTCCCACCCCCTCTGTGCTCCAGCCTCCTGTTCATATACATGCACTGGCTTCTTTCCTCAACTCACAGCTTATTTCTGTTAGGCTAACTTTTGTTAAGAGTACTTAAGCCATTGTAACAAATGATCTATTACTGCTCTGGGAACAAAAGCAAAGAGCAGGCAGGTTTCATGCACAGTAGGCAAATGGCTTCTATCTCTGCAAAGTTTCAGAATATGCAGGAAATATCCCCATATCTCTCAGTATCGCTGCCAGGTTGAGGAAAAAACACAGTAGACTTTCTACTATATTCCTTGTGTTGCCTCCTGTAAATAAGGAAGATAGTACAGCAGCAAATTGTAGACAGAGTAAGACATTTTGGAGAAAATGTTTAGAAAAATCCCACTGAGCTCAGAACTAGGTACAAGTGGAGACTGTTCTGACTCCAGTCGCCTCTACTTTGTATGTCTCACTGATCTGAATATTCTGCTTCCTGCACTGGGCACTTGGGACAAGTAGGACATAACATAGTGTTAGCTGTGCAGACCTTTCACTGAGGAAACCACCTCTGAGATTTAGGTCTGAGCAATGCAGAGATTCTGGTTCAGGAAGGAACAACAGAGGCAGTACTTTGTAGAATAGATACTGCACTCTATTGAACTCAGCATCTTTATATGAATGAAAATGAAAAATGTAGCTTATTTTGCTTTCAGTGCAGCCCAGCTGAGAACTATGTAAAAACGAAGAAGCTTGTTTAAAAAGAACACATGAATGGTTAAATGGACACTGGGATTGCCAGAATATAAACCAAGTTTTAAATTGCTATGTGTATATTCTGAGCCTTTGTTTAAACAGGGCCAGCAAGCTTCAACAGAAAAATAAAGGAGGTGGTAAGCAAGCATCCTTCAAAAATAATGATGTCCAAGTAATAAAAATGGAAAAAAAAATATAAATTCCTCTGACAAGGTAAATAAAGCTAAGATACAAGAATCCAAAAGAAGATACCAAAGAACAATTTGCTAAAGGCATAAAATCCCCATGTAACTTAGTTAAAGTGTATGAGAGGCAAGGATCCTGATTGAGACCATAGGGCCATCTGATGATCAACTTGTAAAAGGAGCCCACGAAAGATAATGCAGCAACAAAGGTGTATCCATTCTTGATTACTAAGGTGCCTCAGGAGGTTCCCACAAAGGAGCTTCTTTATGGGAAGTAAATCCAAGAAACTCTCACAATCAAGCATTAGAAAAATTACTTTTAGTATAAATTTATAGAATGAATTTGTTAGCACTGGTCAGAACTCTAGAATGAATACCAGAGTGAACTGAATTGCCAGAATTCCTCACTTAAAATTTGTATCAGTCTCAGATAAAAAGTAGGATGGTGCTTATTTTTCCCAAGGTATCTGGATACAGAGTTTAGTCAAGAGAGTAAAATTACTACCATGTTGCAATGCACTAAAACCATAACTTCCTCTTCAAAGTCTGCTCAACTTTCAGGAGCATACTTCTGAATTTAAGTTACTCTAGAGTTCATGAATTTAAATAAAAGGAGCCAACTTATTCATGCAGCAGATCCTTGTTTGTATATTTAAGCTTTAGCATCAGCTCTGGCAATAGCATAAACCACAATCAGATTGTATTTGTGCAGCAATTATTCTTGCCCTGTGTAATTACTGGTCCCTCAGATAAAATCTCAAGCTACTTTATTGAAGCTGGGAATTGAAACCACAGAGAATCAGCTATCTATGTACATCAATAAAGCAGTCCATTAATTATTTCCACCTACTCAACTTGAAGAAAATTACCATGCTAATGCCTCTGGATAACCACGTGACCTGCTTTGCTGCTACATAAAAGCCAAACGTCAAGTCATAAAGGCTTTGAGATAAATCAGGGACACCAAAGAAATGACAGAGTATAGGATGGCATTCATGTAAGTAATTGGTCACAGGAATCTCCACACTGCAGTATCACAATGGTTTCAAATTTGAGAACTGAAAGTATTCTGATTTCTTTTTAAGAAGCAAAAAGTTGATATCTGACACAGATCCCTGAGAGTAAGACAGCCTTACTGATGTTCAAAAGATGGCAAAAATTACTACAATTTTTCATCAGTAAATCTTGAAACATTAAAGAAATTAAAATTGTGCAGAATTCTAACAGCATCATATGACATACTGCTAATTTCATACTGGTATGTTCAAATGTCACCTTTCCTCTGTAAAATGGATTCTCAATGACAAGAGAACTTCAACACCTGCTGTGGCAAAATGAGAAAGAACAGAAAACTGGAAGAGGGAAACGAGGAGTTAAGATTCTGGAAAGATGCTTTCTTTTAAAAAGTGTTAATTTTCTGCTATGCCTTTAACAGAGACATCCCACAACACCCATTTCAATTTACCTTTTAAATTATAGCTGCTCATTTCTGCCTAATTAAGCATTTTCTTAGGTTAAGGTATTACCTGGAAAAAATGATTTAGCAATCACAATTAGTGACCTCTGACCTTGCAAAGCTTTTGCTTATTTTCATCTACACATTTGGGCTACCAGTGTAGAAAACACTACCATTTCTTTCATTACGCTGATTAAACAAGACTAATTCATTTCTATAAATTATGTTAATCTTAGGGTAAAGAGCAGTTATACAATGGTATCTAATTGGATTTTTCTCTGCCAAACTGTGGTGAGTTAACACATAAACCACATAATCAAATATGACACTAATGTTTCCCAAAAACAGAGGTCAGCTGATTAAAAGGTACTTACAGATGATTTACCTATTATCTCTTCTTTTTGCACAATTACTATGGCAAGAGTAGGAAGCAGTGTATCTATAGGCAGAGGTGTATCCAGGTCCAAAGCTAGGCAACTTCAAGTAACAAACTTCTATGGCTGCTGTTACAGCTATTCTGAAAATTTAACAATCCAAAGCATATACAGTCTTGGAGAAAACTGTCTATGTAATGCTGGTGAAGTTCCTGCTGCTGAGAAGTTTAGCATAACTATGTCAAGAAATGATAAAGAAAACAGATTTAAGGGTGGTTTGGTTTAAAGGTTAAAAAGAAAATGGGATGTTCAGAGGAATTGGCATGGATTGCTCATTAGGATGTCAGCTTTGAGTAAAGGAAATCCTCCTTGGTAAAAGCTAAAAATGAGGGAACACCTTCTCCCCCACTTCACAACACGAGACACAGTGCACACACGTGGACTGGATCAGTGCCTGTTCTGCCCTTTGTTCTGATAATGTGCTCCCTTATTACGTCTGCCAGTGCCTGGGATGCCTGTATGAGTAACTAGCTGCATCAATTACTGCTCAGCTGGCAGTTTCTAATCAAGTCTGGTCAGTCCCTCGGTCATCAATCATTGCCAGGGTTCAACAGATACTCTCTGCCTGCTGCAAGGGGAAAACTGGCAATTGCAAGTGTCTAAGTTTGCCTGATGCTTGTAATTTGGGGGTTGGAAAAGAGGGAGTTTTGGCCTGGATTTAGATGTAGATTGAAAGGGAAAAAGATGAAATGCAAACAAGCTGCGATGGTTGTTCTGCCCTTTAAAGAGGGCTTAGCACAGACATGCAGGGAAGTCAGGCTTGGAGCCTACTCTATGACCTCTAAAAGTAACCTTTCCTCTTCGTGTTTCTTTGCCTTTTGTTTTTCTGTTTGTGCTGTGATGCTGGGGATTTCAGCTGTTCCTATGAAAATGAATGATCGTTCTGAGGCGGGGTGAGAGAGATCTAAGGTTTTAAAAAAGATCCAGAAGTGAAGAAAGCTTCACATAGACAAAATTGGAACACAGGGGAGAGGTGTTCAGAGAAAAGCAATTTGGAACTTATTGTTTTAAGGAAAGGGGAAAGACTGCTTGTCCAGCAGATAACTCGAGCTCTGTTCTGTAGATTCAGCTTTATTTTAATGTCTTTGGGATACTATTGATCGTTTTGCTGAAAAATATAAATGAAAGAAAGAACATAAAAATTACAACAGACAGGGTGTTTATTCTATCAGAACTGCTCTTTCTGGGTATCCCAGTGCTTCACGTATACTGTTACTAAAAGAAATGCAACTCTCAGGTAGTAAGTTGGAATTTAACTGTCTCTTGCAAAATTCAGTATATGTCTGCATCTGTTAGCACTTCCTTTGATAGGTTGAATGCAGTGAGCATCACACCACAAAACTGCAGGGCATTATGAGGTTCCATATGGAGCAGATGGGCACTGAGGCATGTGGGTTATGTGTAAGGAGCATCCAGTAAGGGTTAATCAGTCCCATTCTCCAAAATCTTTGTGTCACAGTGAGAATTACTTGTAACTATGTGCTACTTTGGCTTCCCATAAGACTCTTACAGCAAATGACAGCAACTAATGCAGAAATGTCCTGGCTCTGCTGACTTGCAAAGACAAGTGAGGAGCAAGCACAGAGATCACCACTGAGTGCTGCAGTTCATATCTGTAATGACAGATCAAGACAGAAACACTGTTCTGTGCTCTGGTATTTTCTAGAGTAATCAGGTTTCTCTGACCCCATTCCAGAGGGCTCTGGCCCTGCCTGGGGATGCTGTTTTCACAGTGAGATTACCAAAACTCTTAACTTTGATTGTTCTTGGAAAGGCCAAAAGTCCTTAGGACAGCTGACTAGATGCACTTACTCAGAGGCTGGGAAAAAGTTGTGTGGGTAATACTGACCTCTCAGAAGTCCAACATGGTGCTGCCAAGCCACAGCTCTAAACAAAGGCATTCCTATGAAATATTCTGGAGTGGAAAGAAACCTTGGCCTCTCCTCAGCTGTTACATCAAACCATTCAGCTAATTGCCGAAAATCAATCACCGAGTGACCTTCAGCTTTTCCTAAGTGAAGTCACACTCTGAAGAGCTGAAGAATCTAGTCACTGCTGCTTTGACAATGCGTTGTACATACAGCACGTGGTGTACAGCCTCTGCAGATGGGCTGCTGCTGTGCACAGATGCCAGTTAATTGTTATCTAGGAAAATCTGCATGCTTTGGGGGAATCTAGTGCTCTTGCACTCAGATTCAGCTGATAATACTCCTGCTAGGATGTTTCTGCTACTCTGTGTGTGCAGCACATAGATGCAGAAAAGGCTCAGTGGTCCCTCTGACTCAGGGTCAACCTGGTAGCATGGGGGTCCCAGCAACTAAGGATGTCTTAGAAGTCATACTTGCTGTTTTCTCCTTCCTCCTGAATAACCATGTTTGGATCTCACTAGTCTTTACACAAGAATTACTGCCTGAGACATAAGGGCTTTTAGTTGATGGCACATGATCAGATTTGTGTTCTGTGAGTGCACCATGGGACAAGCACACTGCACAGGAACTGTATTGTTTTCCTACCCAACAAATCCCTGCATCATCCATCAGCTGGATTTCAGATGGTAACCAGTATTATGAGCGTAGGGCTGGTAGTTATTGGCCTAATTTTCAGAAATGCTGAAATGTGTTCTCCAAATTCTCTGCAATCAGGTGAAAATAAAGGAAGAAGGGAAAGGATTCACTTTTTCTTCAAAAATGGGGCCGCTTACATAATCTGAAAATTCTATTAGTGTAGTGTCTAGCCCAAAAAAATCCTGTATAAACAACATAAATACTGAATAACTTCTTAAAGGAAAGAAACTGCACTAGTACAAGTAAATCCCTTGCAAAGTACAGAGCAAAGGAAATCATTCATCTTGGCCAAATGGCTGGGAGACATCATCCTCCCTCTTCAGACTCCCAAACCTGATTGTCAGTTATTCAAGTGGGTTTGCCCAGGTTCCTATTGGCTTTTGTAGCAAACACAAGGCAAATATCACAGGCTTATCCAAGTTTTTGCATGCCTATTATTGAAACAACTTCCCTGGTTTTAATATCCTTTATGAATTTGCCATTATTCAGACCTGCTCTGCCACTGGATTAATTGCCATACGCTTTGCTTCAATATGCTGCAGTTTTTCTAATGACAAGGTCATACTGCAAACCTTTCGGGCCGATCATGCATTCAGTTTGGAGATCTGCTGTGAATCGGAGCTTCCAACCAGCCTTGCTGAGCTTGCTGAGGCTGCTTTTGGATAGAGACAGCAGATGAAACTGCTGAGTTCTGTCAGTAAGGAAACATTTTGCAAATAAATTGGTTTTCACAAGGCTTCAAAGGTTCTTAAATACTCACCTAAATGTGTATTTAATGACACCAGTGTTTCCTCATTTACTGTGAAGTTTCTGTATTTGCAGTCAAATACAGAGGAATGCTGTGCACCACTCCAGTCAGACTGGCTAACTGGGAAGGTTCTCAAGCTGGTTTTGTCTGCAAACAAACAAAACCCCCAACCTCTCCAATGCCACACAAAAAATGGGGGGGAAAGGCAATAAAATAACTCAAGGCATTGCTTGGGAGCAAAGAAAGGAAGAGTGTTAGATGTGAGTGGGATGGATTTGGGTAAGAACCTCAAAGCAGTGAGGCAGGATGCACACTGATCCACTGCAGCTCTAGGTACTGTGTAAAAAATGAAGATAGCCTACAAGTTTCAGCAGCCACATGTTCAGCCTGTAGCAGCTGAGCTTTATGTTGAACTTTGCACAGAATACAGATTTTCATTTCTACTCACTCAAACTTTTGTTGTCTAAATTTTAAATCACCTCTCTGCTTAGAGGTGAAGATGTATTTTTGTTACCTTGCAGACAGTAGATCTTTGGTGCTGAGAAATCGAAGTATCTAAGACCAGGACATGCATGATTTTTTTCTAATGCCTGAATTTAAGAGAAGGCTTTCTCAAGTTCTACAATGTATTATTAGATCAGAACGGCATGTCAAACCATGCCAAGGTATTGTCATAATTATTCCATTTAAATTACCCACTGGAGGGCAGATCATGTGTTCTTACAGGGTTTGGGTTTTGCGTCAAGGATCTGAAGTGGGCAGAACCTGATCAGTCCTTCCTCGAGTTCAGTGTCTTCAATCTCCTTGGCTTGATCTCCAGGCTCTTCGATGGATGGGAGAGAACAGGCAAGGGATTACAGAGAGGAGGAGCCCAAGAAGGACCGGTGTGGAAGCTGTGCAATAAAGCAGGGCTGTGTGTGGCAGCCGCTCCCAGCTGCTGGCAGGAGGCCAGCAGCCACAGGAGAGTGTCAGGTCAGAGGGGAGGCCCACAGGACAGGCTGTTCAGAGCGGATTACTTGCAAACAGCTCAAGGAGACTGTTAGTGTAAGCCAAAGTGCTGGAACAGTATGGATACTCGAAAGAAGAGGGCTGAAGAGACTCCCCTCAGCGCTGTAGGGCAATGCTGTTGTGCTCATGTGACCCTGATATACTGTGGTTGCTGTTTCTAGTCTGATTGTGCCTGATCTCACTGTTGCTGCACAGAGAGTGAGTGACTCTTCCAAACTGCTTTAGGAGCTTCCAACTGCAGGCAGACATAAAACTCAGTGTAGCAATGGAATTGTAAGAGGAAATTTTCTCTGAATGCATCAGCAAGAACTGATGTAGGTAATGGGCAGGGAGTGGACACTCCCTCTTGATGTAAGACAGTGTTTGGAAATGTGCTGGTATGCCATCACCAGTGCATGAAAATGGAAGTGCACTGCCTTGATGCAGGAAAGCAACAGGAGTAACTGAGTTGTGAATGTCAGTAGGTGCTCAAGGTTACATCAAATAGCCACTGCAAGGAGAACCCTCCATTAATTCCTACTAGCAACTCCCCAAACTATGACTGAAAAGCAGTTTAGCACAGCAGTAATCTGTCCAGAACCTTTCCTTAGCTAACTGCTTTAAGCTGTGAGTATGTATGCATGTCTCATACTACTGTCAATCACAGAGCGCTACAAAAAATGCTGCTTGTCTGACCAGTGCTGGCAGGTGGCATAAGTTTGCAAGGCAATAAGCATGTGACATTTTCTTTCTGTGGCTTGTAATGAATTATTTCAGCTTGTGAAAAATGACAGTAGCAAGCATGCTATTTATGTGAGAAATACAGCAGTGCATGAGCATCATCCAGCCTGAAAGGTAGCTAACTGCTCTACCTTCACTAGCATCACTGCAGCACCCAAAACATTTTAGCAGAGCAGTGGGGAGACAAGTCAGAGATGCAGTGCATAGAATGCAGCACTAAAGTCTCTCGCAGGACCATCATCTGCTTCCCAGGGTGTCCTGGGGAGAACCAAAGGCCTGTAGCTCTAGGATGCTCCTGACAGCCCATTTCTCTCTGCCAGGGACTGTAACAACTCAGAAGGAATGAGCATCAATTGCTTCCAAGGGAGATGTGTAAAAGATAATGTATGTTGCGCTTTTGGCAGCAAAGATTCACCAGAAGATAGTGCCTTGGAGGCTTTATTACCTGTGACCTTCACACAGAACCAAATACATCTTATTTTCTGAATAATTTCAGCCTGTGGATACAGCATTTGATGGTCTTTCTAGCAGTAGAAGAATAAAATCACACCTTCCTTGAGAAAAAGAGGCTTAGGGAAAAAGTGTGAAATGGTTACATCCAGATGGAGTAGAAAATTTATGGCCATGCACATGGAAAATGCTGCAAAGATGAAATGATTAAAGTACCTTCTTATGGATCCTAGCTCCTAAATCAACTCTGAATTTTATTATGAATGGTTATCAAATACACCAGGTAATCAAAAATCAAAATTGCCTAGAGGCAAAATCCATAGCCTTATAATCACTGAAAATGTAAGTTTAAGTTGACCTCTGTCACAGGCTTGCTAATATTTTTAGAAGTTAGAATAGAGTAGTCCTGGAAATAGGACTAACTGAACTAGTGATCTGCAATTCCTCAGGCTTTGGAACTACCAGCTCTTAACACTTTCTATCTCATTTCTTTAATGAAAAAAATTCTAATGACTTAAGCTGCCACTTGATTTTTAAGTTTTAATTTCAAGGAGTTGAATAAATACACAGAAACAAATGTTCTCTCTGACCCAACAGAGACACTGCGCCTGTCAAAAGGTCATTTAGAACTACAGCAAACTGGTTCTATATACTGCCCAATAGCTTCCCTCAGTGCACCAGTCTGGATTTAACAGTAGCAAACACCAAAGTACTGCTTTTTACACACAAATTCTATTAGCTGATCCGAATATATTTCGGGTTAGTTGAGTTGGCGTGACTGTAGTTTACACTCTCAGTGGAAAAGTGAACACAAATGGTTATTCGTGAACATAACACTTATTTTTCTGTAACAGCGTGTTAGGTACCTGGCAGTGGGCTTTAGAATTACTTATGCCCTTGTCGTGGTTTTGCCCCAGCCGGGGGCCGCACCCCACACAGTCGCTTGTACTTTTAAAAGGAAGGGGGAAGGAAAGTTGGGGGAAGGGGAAAAGGGAAGGAAGAAAGGAGGAAAATAAACCACAACCTAGAAACCAGAACCACGCAGGTTGGGATAAGGATAGTTTACTAAACAATAACAGAAAACTAGATATAACAATAACATAAGTTTAAAGCACAAAATAGATGAAACTGGTGATACACAATGGAATTTCTCACCAAACCACACAACTCAGGCCGCACAGCTTAGAGCCCGTCCCGGACAACCCGACCGCCCCAGAAAAACTGCACGTCCTGGCGTTGTCTCCCCCTCTTCCCCCCAGTCCCCCCTTATACTGAACATGACGTAACTGGCATGGAATATGCTCTTTGGCCAATTCGAGTCACCTGTCCTGGCTGCGTCCCCTCCTTTCTCACTAGTAAGGAAGTATGCAGAGCTGAGAAAGGTACTTGATTGCCCGGCAACAAATCGGAAACATCAGGGTGCTATCAGCACTATTCTCATGCTAACACCCAAACATGGCATTCCATTCACTGCTAAAAAAAAAGTTTAACTCCATCATAGCTGAAACCAGGACAGCCCTTTAACAGAAATAAGATCCAGAAGGCTTAGTAAGTACAGATTAGTTGTCTTCAGTGTTCGTTCCTCTGATTAAACCTCCTCTAAGTCAGTAATCACAAATCCTGTTAAAGTTGCCACATACAAATGCCCATTCACTGCAGATGAAGTTTACTCTTAACACAGTTTTCCATAATGATCTGACCAAATAAAGAAAAGTAAACACCAAGCTTACACTCTGAATTCTGTTGCTTTCTGGTTTACTTAATGGAGTTTCTGCACTCTCCCAGGCAGGCAGGAAATGGAATGAGACTTTACAGGACAAGTAACTCTGAAGAAAAGCTTTCTATCTTGATCTCTCACAACAATGCATACAGTGACTGTTCTGTCAAAGATTTAAGAAAGGTATTTCCAGAATCAAAACAATTCAGTTCCTACCCTTTTCAAACAGCTGTAGGAATCTTGCTGAACTGTAATGGTACTCATTGGAATAAAAATCCCCCTTGTTTTGCACTCAACTTAGCAGGAGAGCATCAGTGGTTTAGCAGCTATCAGCTGTGTGCAGTGAGTAAACTCACTGTGGTCTGTGTGCCTTTTAACTGAAAAGGCTTGAATATGTTATGAGGAAAAGTGAAAGTACTCATTTCAGAAACATTTTCTATGTAAAGACTTAAACATGAATCACAAAACCTTAGCAAAACAAAACCAATTCTCATGGCTGGTGTTATCAATACTGTCATCCTTAAGCCTTTACTGTACTACCCAAAACCACCCTGGCTATTTAATCAAAGTCTGAGTCTGACAGTTAGGCAATTGTCATTGGAAGCTGCCCCTACATCAATAGTGATGCTTTTTCTTTGTTCTGCACTATTAGCTGTTGTCAGCTGGGCTAACAGATATATCCATTATGCTGCCAAAGGAAACCAGCAGAGCAATATAACGACAAATCCTGGACCACTTATAACCAGCCTTCTTCTAATGTGCAAGAGCAGTATTAATTTATTTTCTGTAGCGTTAACTGTGGCTAATTTAATAAGAAAATGGTGTCTCTACATCATTTCTTGTGACTTGGCCCAGCGATGTGCTCCTCAGTCCTAGGATGTGATGTAATACTTTTTGCTGTATTTGGAGTGAGATATTTCAGATCTATAACAACGCCTGGTATTCTTGTTACTCCACCAGTTAGCTACTGAGCAATGATCAGTCTTGAAGCCTCTGTGATGATTTCAATACCAACACATCCTAAGTTTGAAAATCTTAACAGCTTCAAAAGGGAACTACTTGAGCACTGAGTATTTCCTAACAAGAAAGTAGTAGCTGAAAGTAGTAGCTAACAGTAGTAAATCATCTGGCTTTGCAGAAAATGGCTTTACTTGGTGATTCAAAATGGAAGTCCTGCCGATTATTTTGGGTGGAAAAACATCACATTTTAGATTAACAAAAGCACCCTCTTAATCTTTTGTGTGTTTCCAAAAATGTTGATGATTTCTTCAGAAAACATTCTTCAACATTTCATTTCCTCAGAAAAGCCATAGTTACCACATCGTTTTTGTGGCCAGCGCTTTATTAAAATACAGTCAGTGCTTGCAGTTAAGTGCTTCCCTGAGTTACAGACACATTCTGAGTGCACATCATTTGCTGAAAGAAACTAAAGAATTTTAATTCCAAATTTATTCTTGATGTCTCTTACGATCCCTGAATTTCCCCCTTTTTAACATCTTTTATGATTCATGCATGTTCTATGCTAACAGCATTTCAAATTAAAGTGGCCACAACCTTTTAAACATGGGGATATTTACAGGTGCCTGAGGAAGAATCTCTCTTTTTCAGTTCCTCTTCCTTCAAAAAATGTGTATTTTTTGAACAAAAAACCCCCATAAACTGTAACCACTAAGAAATTTCCTCTCTGCTACCATCTGAAGCATCTTGCTGCCATCATTGGTGGAAGGATTTTGTGATGCATTTTAAATCAAAAGTTCTTATGAAATGTTGCCTGGATAAAGCAGTTCAGATGGACTGCCTAATGTGCAAGTCCACAGCAGTCATCATGGACCTGCCTGGGTGTCTCCAAAGATGCCAGTGATTATGAAGTCTCCTGTTCTAGAAATTGCTTTGAAAAAATAGGAAGCACAGTTTTTGGAGCCTACTGAGGTTTCCTTAAGATCTCTTTTCCCTGAACTAACACTTCCTATAACTTCTTAAAAGTCTGAGAACACTCCATAACTCATTAAGCAGATGAACCTAATTTTCTACAGTCAAAACAAACCTATTACTTCCAAGGCAACTGCTCCTCTCTATGGGCTGAAGATGCATTAAGCTCACATTTAGAACAGGTGTTAACAGTATTAAAAACCCCAGTAAATTTTGATGGACTCAAGGTTCCTCCTGGGAAATATTCACTATGTATATTAGAGGTGGCTTTTTAACAGGTGCATTACCTATCTACTTTTTCTAACTACTCAGGAGTTGCACTGGAGGAGAAGGTGGTGCCTCTCTTAACTCTTCTGCTGGAAATTTCATTCACACTCATGCAAAACCAGCTGGACATTAAATCCTAGCCCTTGAGATCCCTGAAAACTTGCTGAGGTATTGCAAAGCAAACTGACAACCTGCCAATGAGAGAATCACCCTGGGAGGATGCCCAAATGTTAGGAGACTTTAAATTCCATTTCAGAGATTTGATATGAACTCCCACTAGATCCCCATCACAAGGTGCTTGTAATTAACGTATGTGATTTAGGATAATTCCTGCAATTTACCTACCTGCATTAAAAAAACCCCAAAGTTGAGATACACAGGGTATTCTTAGTTTATTTTTAAGCTGAATATTTAACTTACTGATATAGCCCAAGGTGCATGAAAATTTGATTGTAACAATCCATCTATTAGGCAAGTTTTGGTGCATCACCTTGATGACGTGAATCTAGATAATTTAATTCTGTCTGCTCTCATACATACTCCTCTCTTCCCTGACTCAGCTGTGCTATCTAAACTGCCTTAAAAAAGTTCTTTTTATGTTTTCCTTTAAATTCAAGCAGTATCTGTCAGGATGCACTGTGGCTAACATTTAATAACACAGTCACAAGGGAAAAAATTCTCAAGATGGAAGTTTGGAATCTCATAAATACATTTAGCTTGTATTTTATCATGAATGAGGTTTAATTAAAGGAACTGAAATTTCTCAGTTTGTCAAAAGAGTTTTTATATTCTTTCTCTCAGTTATTCTTTTTCATTGTACATTAACATTTCTAAATTGCAAAGAAATCCTATTCAGTTTTACATTAGAAAACAAATTCCCTGGATCCTGAATTTGGCAATGACTGTTCTGTCCACTGACTGTACAGCAGCAGGTGGCATTTGGCACAATAAATAGATTTAAAATTAAGTAAGCTTCTTTTCACTCCTTAAACAAGATGATGTCAACATTTTCAGGCTTAAGCTCAACATTAAGACATACAATTAACCAGCTTCCCTGGAATTTTGCCGTATGATTAAAAGCACCTTAAAGTCAAATATCTGCCACAGTTCTTAAGAAAGCGAAACAAGCATGTTTCTAATTACCAAATTTACCTTTTCTAGAAGGAAAAGAAAATCTGATTTCAAATTCCTCTATTTTGAACCTCTGAATCTGGGAAATTACATAAACCAGGCAGGCTTGTGCAAATGTTTGTTTTATTACCAGAATGAGCATCCCCTCTTAAATGTTGACAGAATCTGTCATTTTCATCTGCCCATTATTCACTCTCTACCTAACACGAGTTAAAATTAACAGCAACACTGCCTTGCAGCTTGTCCTTTAACGCTTACATGCAAACCTGTCAGTTCTTCACATTAAGATACATTTACTCTTTTCAAAACACATCCAAGCAGACTGCTAATTCTACAGTCCTTGACTTCATAGGCAGTATAAACTTTTAAATGGTAATTGAGTCATCTTTTGATGAGCTAAAAGGAAGAGCAAGGCATGATTTTGCCAACAGAGTGCTGTTTGCTCAGCAGTAAAGTTTATGGAGTACTGCTTTATTCAGACAAATGATTAGGCTCCATACAGGTGGTAGGTGGATGACACACAGTCATGATGTACAGAAAATCCATACCCATTATCTAGCAGCATCTTCTAGCCTTGAGATCTATGAACTTACAGCTGAGTTTGGAGCGATGGCTGACAGTGACACTCAGCATGGAGTCTGTGTCCCTCCCCCTGTGGACGGCATAAAACTCACAAGCAGAAAAGGTTGGCAGGAGGGTTTGTTCCTCACATTTTTGGTAATTGTTAAAACTTCTGACCCACTGAGGGCTTTTTGACAGCATTAGTATTAAGAGTACAAGTGGGGAAATGAAGCTACATGTCCCCTCACTGCAAACACCTTATTCTCTTTTCCTAGGGGTAACTGCATCAGTTAGTTACTCTTTCATTTTCAAACGGAGTATCTCTAGATCATTCATAAGTCAATAGAGCTGTATTTGCTGCCAGCTTTTTATATCATTGACAAACACAGCCACTGCTGAAAAACACCCTGATGCCATCCATTCTCAGCAAAGCCTTCTGTGTCCATTTTGAAATACAACCTGCATTAGCACTTTGCACATCACGTATTGTCTGCAGAGTTTTTTGATGCATCTTTTATTTTCAAGGTCACCAAAAGTGTCTGAAACTTAGAAACTGAACTAGGACAGTGGTTCTCCTTTGTTGACTTCAATGCTGCAGATGGCCGAAAGCCCGAGTGCTTTTTAGTCTAAACCAGGTTTTGTGTAGACACTGTACTCTCTTCTTCAGATGATCTTTATTTCATGTATTTAAAATAGAAGCCAAAAGGATAAAGTACGACTTAACCTTCATCAGCTGATCCAAACTAGTTTTTTAACATGGATTTAGCTTATTTATGCTCCTTCCAGAGATTTAACTTTTACCACCTTTGAGGCACTTGCACAGTGCTGAACCCCTGAAAATCTGCTGCCCTTATTGTGGGTTCCAATAATGATATCTGATCAAGAAATACTTGCTGTCAACTTAGTGTTCTATTTTCCACTGTTAAAATTTTTATGAAAAACACAGTAATGGAGAAATACAAACTGTAAGGAAAAGGCTTCAAGCTGGTGAGGCTCTGTTTATATTCATGGAGTTGTGCTGACTTTATTAAAAAGTGAGGGCTTGGTTCCCCACTATTTTTTAAAAATATATTGTAGTAACCATATAATATTATATATTTGTAACCATATAATATTTTCGGACGAATGGCTAAGTCCTCAGCTGGCACTACTTGGCAAACATATAGCATAAATATCATTCCTCCTTACGTAGTACCTTATGGACCCAGTTTTTCT
Organism: Porphyrio hochstetteri; assembly: GCA_020800305.1. NCBI lineage: Eukaryota > Metazoa > Chordata > Aves > Gruiformes > Rallidae > Porphyrio > Porphyrio hochstetteri. The sequence goes on along the minus strand of CM036923.1, from coordinate 2,042,610 downwards.
TCTGAGAAATGCTGGTTGCTTGTCTCTCACAATTTTACATATTGTGCTGCACTTCATAATCTTCATCTCTCCTCAAGAGACTTGATGCCAAAACCAGGGCTAGAGCTCCCAACAGAATGATGCTGCTTTGAATTCAGCTTCAGCTGGTTTCATCCTGTGAATCAAGGATCGGAATGGTTGTGACACCTTAAATTTCCTTGGATTTCACATACTCCAGATGACAGGAATCACTTTCAAAAGGCAAAGTAAAGGGTAGAATCTAATCAGGTAGAATCCAGTCAGGTGTGACTCACACTCCTTTCTGTCCCCCAAAACATGTTCCTGAATGATCTAGGGTTCAAAATTCCTTTTAAACAAAATTTCCCTCAGACTCATGTCGTGGGCTCCTGAAAATATCAGTTCTTTGCTGTATAGAAGAACTGTATTCCTCTGACATCTTCATCTCTCTTCTTCTGTTAAGATTAAACAGAAATATATAAAAAGGCACGCTCTTCTCTGGTTTCTCTATAATGTCATTTATCTTATTGGGATTCTTCTGACAGCTTGTAATGCTTCCAGAGCTTTCAAAGACCTTTTCAGCAATTCAATCTCCTTTTGGGTGCCATGGCCTGGCCTCAGTTCACCCAGCTGAAACAAGGCCAAAGGTTTTGAGGAGCAGCAGAGGTTTATTTCAGAGGAGTAAAAGGTGGAATAAGCAACATCAGGCTGCCTCCTGCTTCAGCAGTTCTGTAAGGCTGGGCTTAGCTCTTCTGAAGTTTCCTAGATGAGGTTGGTCACAGGTTGTGCTGAATGTGATATAATACCAAAACACTTTTTGCTCAGCTTCTGCTGAGGCAGTCTCATCAGCTTCTGAGAATCAAATCCACAATGGCAGAAAGGAAAAATGTTTGGAAACCTTTGTTGTGCTTTCTCTCATCCTGGTGTGAGAGGAAGCACAAGGAGCACTTAGCAGCAGGAACTGGCACAACCAGAGTTGTTCACTGTAACTGAGGGCAAGATTCTCGTTAAGCCTAGAAAAGTGTAGGCCACAGCAGAACTTTTCTGATTAATGGAAATCCCTCTATGGCTACCTATGCATCTGATTAAAGCCAATATTAAAAAAATTATGTGTTAGAAAGCACATGGAGACACCATTTATAGTTATTGCTCAACAACTTGAATGATCTTAAAGATGGCATTAAGAAAAGTGAGAAGAAATTTAACTTATTCTACCACTGTACACTAATTAAACTGTTTAGTGCAGAGATCAGCATAAATAAGGAATTAGCAAACAATGATGTGAGCATAGGAATGATTTGTAATATCAGCACATTGATGCACTGGGCTCAGACACTGTGATTTGATTGGCAGCGCTTTATTAAGTTTTGGCAGCATTAAAGTAGACTGGGAGTGCTGTTATGAAGCTCAAGCACATTAATCCAAGTTCCAGCTCTCGTTAATACTGATGAGTGAAGGCAGTTAATTGAATTATGTATGAAGTACTGCTGATTAAATAATATTTCACTCCTTGCTATAGAATTAACTCTGCTTTATTACTGGCCACTGTTGTCTCTAAGACTGAATGTCAGAGGGACTTTTCTCAGGCATCCACTTTTTTTTTTTAGCCATCTGTTCAGGTTGTTTATGAATGTACCCATCTCTTCCTACTTGTATTGGCCTTTGAAAGAAGTATTTTTACTTTTTCCAGATGTCGGTGTGACACTGAAAAACTTTTATTCCTTTATAGGAAAGGCTTCAATTAAACTTTTCAATTATTTTTCTTCTCATTGACAACAGGTAAAAGATTCTAGAGATTACATAAACATCTAATGTTGACTGATGCCATCTTAAGAAAGAAATACAACATTAACTGACTATTTTCACTTTAGTTGGCTAACTTCTACCTTCTTCTACTGTTTTAAAGTATTGTACATAAAACCAGGGACACACTATTGTTAATGAAGGAGAGAAAGGAAAAATCCTGACACAGAATCTCAGGTTACAAGGAAACTGTAAAGCAGGGCTTTAGAAGATAAACTAATATCCTTTCAGGAACTTCCCTGAACAACTACAAGAATTACTGTCCTCACCAGTTGGCAGACCTCAAAGACAAGACACCTGAAAGAAGATCTCAGTTATTTAGCTGTTCAAAGACCACTTGACAAAAACTAATTAGGATCATGGCAACGGTTTAAAAACTACAACAACAAAATCCTCAACGTTTTCAAGACACAAGGGTTAGTCTTGGACCATGTTGTCAGGCAGCCAGTTCTCTATTCTTTCATCTATGAATTGGCAAAACATTGAAATTGTGTTCACTGAATTTTAATATTAACATATATTTAATCCTAACATACTAATACACATTAATGAATACTGAATACAGTGTGCAAAGAGTATAAAGTCATAAGCTTCTATAGTTACAAATAATTATAAACATTTTTAAAATATGCAACGTTGAGGGTCTGACAAAGAGCTACGACTTTATTTCTAATGCAGAGGGATCACAGCACTTTCACAATCAACCTTGAATTATTCTACAAATAAGATTTCCAGAGACAGTCCTATTTCTGGCCATATGTAAAAGCTTTCCAGTGAAATGAAATGTAACACTGTGCTGCACATGGGACAAAATACAGATAATATATTTGAAGATTAAGGATGTTAAGTTTAAATATGTATCAAAGTACAGAAATGCAATGTTTTCACTATTCCCTATTATTTTGCAATAATTTACTTCATAGAGACAACTGAGGAATGAGCTTTTTAAAGTGTCTTTGGAGGCTAGAAAGTCCAGAGCAAGTGCTTTTGTGTAGATGGATTACAACTTTTTATTAATTTCCATTACTTACACTTGTGTGTCCCCAGGAAAATATTTTTTTTAATTAAGTTGATGTTGTAACCAGAAAATGTGGAGGAAATGCTTGTAAAACATTGTTCAATGAAAAGGCCTCGGTTATTTCTTAATTCAAACTGCAAGAACATTTGCAGTTTGGATCAGAGAGTACTGCAAGGTCTCTAATTAAGGTTATTCGTTGCTTAGACATGAGTTTTCCCTCAGCGTTCTTTTAATTATGATGTTCTGAAACAAAATTTCAAGAATGCAAATATTCTATTTGAAACCCTGTTTCAAGATAGAAGTTTACATTTTGATACTGAGATGCCGTTTCCAAGAGAACTGTAATAAGTGATCTGCACATAGAGTTATGAATAATGGAAATGGTCTGTGGATGGAGCACTGGACTCCTGGAACCAGAAAATCTGAATTCCTTTCTGTTTACCTATGATGTGTTGTATAATTTGTATGACAGATGCACAGAACTGATACCCTAATTTGAAGCAACTCGTTTCTCTTGTGGGGATAAGACTTAGCCTTGTGTTAGGAGTGTTGAAAAGATTTGAGGGGGAGGTAGAAACAGTTGAACCTGATCTGAGCTAGGGGTAAACTTCTCTTAACTCACAATGAAACCCAGATAACAACCTCAGTGACCTATTACACGAGTCTTTCAAAAACCACAGGGGTGTCCATAACATTAGCTATTTGCAAGACATGCTTCATCATGATTTTTCTTCTACTCAAATACGATGGTGCCTTAGACAGACTAAAATGAAAATTCAGCTTTCACAGCACTGCCAAAGAGAAAGAACCTTAATCAACAGACAATAGGAGGCCCCTCTCTCATGGTGTTTATTCTTTCTGTATTTTGAAGGATGGGTTCAAGGAACCCAGAAGAAGGACCAAAAGTAAACATAAGACTATTTGTTCTTCAAGTTAGATTGAGTCACATTCCCATTGGAAAGCTAATTTCTTTTGCTATGGTAAGGTATTTTGAGGAGAGCAGGTTTCCCTGAAGACGAAAGAGACTGGATGATGTAGTAACGTCACCTTGGAAAGTGGAGTTTCTGTTCCTTGGGAGTGAAAACTTTCAACACCAAGAACCACTGGCCTAAGCCCATGAAAAAAAAGGAAGAAATGGTTATCAACAGAGGCTGGAAGAGTGCATGTCCATAGAAGGTCCAGCTGGAATTTTGAACTGCCCATGAAAATATTGATTTCAGAGTCACAGACTAAGGAACGGATGAGGAGGAGGCTGATAGCCATCTGTGGAGGAAGCTCTGCTTGTTTCTCATGGGTTCCAAAGATCACGAAGTGCTGGTGAGGATGCCAGCTGGCATGCTGCCATGAGGCTTCTCTGTTCCATCAAACAATCTCTGGGAAGCTTGCCCATGAAATCATAGCATATATCCCAAAACAAGTACCACTTGATATTTCTTCACTCTGAAAGCTGATGAGAAGCAGATTTTCTTTCCAGAGCTCAGACTTCTAGAGCTTCTCTTGACTAGCTGTGTTGAGGGCATGGCAGGTTGAGTGTCACGAGAGTTGTTGAAAGTTGAAGTGTTTATTTAGGACTTGGTGCCTTTTCTCCAATCTTCTGGGCTTGCCTACACAAACACTTTTGTAACCCATTCCAAAGACTATGGCTGAAGAATATCTACCGATTTACATTGGTTTCCAGATCCTGGAATCTCTTCAGCACTGTGAGGGCAGGTGATGGTTTCTCATGTTGACAATTGTCTTTCTGTTCTCTCCATCAAATAGGACTGTTTCTCCAACAGAGAGAAATGGAACCCTTCTCTTTGTTGAAGGCAGAACTAAATCTTGTTATCTATTGTTTACTCTTACAGTCACATTTAACACTGCTGAATTCTCACTGAACTAGTCAGATACAAACTTCCTCATAACTAAGTGGAATGTGTTGGGTTTTTTTTTTCTCCTTTCTCTATTTTAAAGGAAGTTACTGGAAAGTCTCATTAGCATAAAACAGCAGAGTGCCCTGCTGTAGAGGGCTAGGCTTTAATCACTTGATTAGGGACAATATCTACAAATTAGTTTCAACAAAACTGAGTGGCAAGAAACCAGACATTAAGAACTGTAGTGTCTTGTGCTGAGGCCATGGCAGTGCAAAAACACTACTGAGAATACGATTACAAGTGACATAAAATACATACAGGCTTCTATCACTGGTGCCTTGAGTACATGAACGCTCCTTAAGTACTTCCAATATTGTATCTTGTTATTATGTGCACTGAATGGCAAGGCCATGCAGAGCTGAGAAACAAAAATGTATCTGAAAAACATGAAGAAGCTCGTTAGTACTTTTGGACAGACATGCTTTGGGATGCTTTTACAACAAGGAGCTCTTATTTCATTTTATTTAGGTATTTATAATGAGCTTGGAAATGGAGATCAGAACGGGAGCTATATACTGGTCTTACAAAATGACACATAATGTGCATAAAGTGTAGTAATTTCTATTGACCAATTTCTATATCTTGTGTTACTACTATTATGGTTGTGGTAGAATCCAAAAGCAATTCCCCATACCCAGATTATTCCCCACACCTTTTCTACTAGGTCAAATCTGGAGTAAAAATTATGAGAAAAGAGTCCCACAGACTGTAAATTTATAATGAGAAATACCTACAGAACACTATGAACTCAGTAGGTGATTCATTTCCTGTTGAAGATGATTCCTAAAAGCTCAAGTATCTCCAGAAGGTCACTCCCACCTTCAGAAAACATACACAACAACTTATTTTTAGAGTTCTGTAGAAATGCCTTGCCCACACAGTAAATTGGACATATGTTCTTGGATTGAGCTGCCAGTTTTGTGAAAGTTAAAAAATTCTGGGCTTAGTGTTTTACTAAATAAATGGAGAATTTTATTTCAGTCAAAGCAAAACCCAATTTTGCATAAAACTATTGCTCATGGACCTAGCAATCAGAAATAAGTCTGCTGTTGTCATTTTTTATGCTTCATTGTAGGTTGCTGGTCCTCCTACAAGTACATTCCTAACTTTAGCTACAGCAGCGGGAAAGGATGTGGGATTAAGTGCACGCTAACTTGCACTGGTACATCGGAGTGAAAATGGTAACTCTCTTCCTTTCTGTTTCTATCCTTTGCACAATATGCATATGCTGTTCCTCTATCCAAAACATCCTATTCTCACTTTGTTGATTAGCCCCTGTAGCTCTCTATTGTGTCTGCACAGGAATGCTGCAATGCTTGTTAGAGAGAATCAAATCCCCAAGCTCCTGTTATCTTTTAACAAATTAATAACTTGCAGTAGATTCAATACTAGAAATATGTATGAAATCTCTCATAGTGCATACCTCAGCAGAAGTCAGCATGCATTTTTGTAGGTGAAAGTAGAATTGGGCTGGTTTATTGTTTGCAGGTTCAGAGATTCATGTTGGATTTGAAATTTAAAATCAGTTCAAGTCCCTAATTCAACTATTACTGAAAACACTGTTTTGGATAAAATACTCTAGTCTATTTGCAAATGGAAATGCACAAGCTATTTTAAAATAATAAAGAGTATGCTGAATACACATGAAGATAACTAGAGCTGTGCATCACATACAGCCTGGAACCCAAATGTTATGAAACTACAAGGAAGAACAGTAAGAATTCTTTCAAAATAGTAAGAAACAGGGTAAAAGTGACAGAAAAACATTAGAAATTACCAGGATGACTCATCGTTTTGCATCTAAAAATAAGACAATAGGCTTTTCCCAATATTGGTTGCTGATATTAATGTGAATTATATACTATCATCCTGATTTCCTGTGGCTTTTTTCTAGAAAACCAATTTTTGAAAGCCTGAATCCTTTAATGTAAAAATGTAAAACGTTAAAAACCATAAAAGAATTCATAAACAAAGTGGCTGCTTCTTGACAAGGAAATGCTGGAAAAAATGTTGTGCATCCCAATGGCTGTTTCAATTCTTAATAGGAAAAAAAAACCCACCCTGAAATTATTTTTGCACCTTAATGCAGAGATCTCTGCATTCAAGGAGCAATTTATCTATCTCCACACATCATAAAAATACACTGAATTAAGCTTTATCTTGTAATATAATTTACATCTCCTGTTCTTCAACTACTAGATAAATTGCTACCATAGATGTATTATGTCCTGCTATTGTTACACAGCTGTAGGTCCTGCATAAGGAATGCTACAGATAAAACACGTAACACATCAAACATTATTATGTTTGAACTCTCTATAGATTTAGGTGTAGATACACACATACCCATGTCTGTATGCACCCCAACTGCAGAGACATGTAGCAAAGAAGGTGGTTTTGAAAAACCTACTTGAAAAAACCCAGCTTGAATAGAACAATTAATTCATCAGAGGCCAGTGAAATGTAGTATCGTGATCCTCTCTGGTCCTCAGGATTTTTGTTAACACATCACAGTAGAGAGGTCTGTTTGGAAGTTTTGCTTGTTTTAGATCATTCAAGAAGCAGAATTTGATTGCTTATGAGTGCAATGCCTAAAGATGCAGCTATTTCAGCTTACTTTTAGGCCCAGGTAGGTTTGTGAGCTCCAGGAGGTGTCTGAATGTCTCTGCTGAAGCATTGGGGCTCTAGGGATTAAAAATCCAACTGAGCTCATGAAAAGGCTAGAGTATGTGGAAAAACTTCTTCCCAGAGAGGGTGAGGGAGCCCTGGGACAGGCTGCCCAGGGGTTGTGGAGTCTCCTTCTCTGAAGAGATTCCAACCCCGTCTGGACGCTGACCTGTGTGTTATGTCCAAGGGCTTTGGCAGGGGCGTTGGACCCAATGATCCCTGGAGGTCCCTTCCAACTCCTATGATTCTGTGATTCTGTGAAGGCTGGACTAAAGTTGGATCATTTCTGCTCAGCTTATAACAAATTCAGACTCCAACAAGAAAGAAATTTAGGCATTAGCTCAGCCAATGAGGAGATATAAATATACCTGGGGCTATGTCCATTCATAATATGAATTACTCTACATATTGAACAGTTCCTTACATGCAACGTATGTCAGGGAGAGAGTTTAAAATGAAATTGTACTATCAGAGGATTGATTACTCATGGCCACTTGGAGGTGAGGCACAGCATCATCTTGGCGTCACTGAAAATATCTTCACAAATTGAAGCAGCAAGTTAGAGAGTGAGAACAGAACAGATTCAGAGATTCTCTGAACAAGGACACATGAATCTGCTTCTATTTGTTAAACTTCTGCTGTAAAAGGACAGTACTTAACTAAAAGATTACATTGCCTGCATTTTTAACACTATGAGGGAGGACCCTATGCATTTCAAGATAGTTTTAAAAATCACATCAGTAAAACTCTAACTCATAGTCATAGAAGAATATGTACAGGGCTAGACTGCTCAGTGTCCTGTTTCTGAGAAGAGATTCTCGCTATAAAAGCGTATCTACCAAGCCACATATCAGGCCATTTGGAGGGCATGTGGAGCCTTCCTTTACTGATACAAAACAAGATCAAAGTTCTTGTGTCAGTACAGAAAAGCATGGAAAAATGTGCATTTACTCTCTCTATCCAGGGATAGCAAATGGCAAGCCTTTTGGCAACTGTTCTGTCCGTAAATGCACCATAATAATATAGAATGCAAAGAACAATCCAGTACCTCCTTTCTACACCCTAATCCCACAAACCTAACGTTTGCAGGCAGGTCATGTATAAGATTTTGAGTGCTGTTCCTCTACAGAGGCAGCTGTGTAACACAAAGGATGATACTCTGTAGTTTGGGAGATGTGTCTATAGGTGTGTGACTGGTAAGCAAAAATACACCTTTAATACACTTGTGAAAATATTTTCTTATTAAAACCCAGCTGTTGTTATTACAGCAGCTTTGTATTAAGAGCCTGCAACTAAGAATCCCCTCTTCTCCAATTATGAACAGCATGCTCCACAAAATTCTTGCTGTTAATACATGGCCCAGCAACAGTGTTATGTAGTAAGTAGTCGAAGGTATCTTTATGTACATTATGCATGAAAACCAATGCAAGCTCATGTTGCAGAACAAGGTCAAGCAGGAAATTCTAAATTAAATGGCAATATCTCAGTAACAGCTTCCTGAAGGGGATATTAGAAACAGATTAACAGAAGTCTTCCCGGAAGGAGGCATGAAACAAGAATATCCCTCACCTGAACCAAGTTCTGCCTACACTGCTTTAATGGTATTTAACTTTCTCTGGATTTCCATTTAATCTGTGGGAGGGTTTGGGAAGTGGGGGGGTAACTAGTACTTCAGTTATTTGTCCCACTTTCAACCCCTAAGAGAATACAGAACACTCTTCCAGGGACTGAAGTTCTTATCTAAAGATGATTTAGATACTTCGGAACTTTACAGTCAGGATGGTCTTCAGGCACTAAACGATACAGTAAATGCCTCCTGGGATGATTTTACCTTCTTGCCCAATTCCCAGAGCCTTTTGGGAGAAATTATGTATTTTATGTACTTATTTCCTTTTTCTTGGCCAGTTGTTTGCATTTTAAAGCACTCAAATAGAGTTTGTAGATCTGGCCATCAATCTTAAAAAGGCACCGGGCCTTAGACTGCTAAACCAGTTCTGAAAGTGAAAACTGTTGGAAAAACATATTCTGTACTTCAAAATGGATTCCCTAAATCACGAAGTGTTTAAGAAACTGTGTATCTCTTTTTTTCCAGTATTTTTTCATAGTCATGTTCTGGAGCTTCGTCACATCTTTATTTTTACAGCCTTGTGGTGTTCTAGACTTTTGACACAAAAACTATGCAGATGTGGTTGTTACAATGAAGGGATACAAATAAACAAATACTCATGATAATGTAACATGCTGGGAGAATTTGTTGTATACTCAAATATTGCATGTAGCTCAGTAACCTCCCTTATGCGTGTATCTGTGTCTGCCCAAATGGACTCTTAATTCAAAGAGGGCTGTGAAAAGAGTAGTTACAGAATTAGCAACAAAGGAGAAACAATGGTGAGAGAGACAGAAACCTGAGCATCAGTAATAAAGGTGGAGAGCATCGTGTCTTTCAATTCACTGCAATTCTGTCACTACAATTATAGCTTTTTCTTTGGTCCTCTCCAGAATTGCACTGTGGTTACACTAAGCAGAGGTGCAGGAAGAGAGTTGTATCTCTATGCACAACTCTTAACGCATTTCACATCTCAGCAAATAGTTAATTTTCATATTCCATCTGTTCCTCTTAGTAATTTTTCTTACTTAAACTAGGTACAGGAGTTGCAGGAAAAATACTGTGAACTAAGTTGGGATACAGTATTTAAAAGTCTAAAAATGAATTTGCACTGGAACAGCATTCTTATCCGGGAAGCTATATCCAAGCAACTGACAAGAAGAATAATGTGACGATGGCCCTGAAACAGAGCCTGCAAAAGTCAAGTGGAAGAAGGACTTCCATGGATTTCATCAGGCTCTGAGTGAGACACCACCACTATTATATTCTCTAGAACTAAAAAGCCACAAGTCCTGCCACAAAGCAATAAGCCCATAAAAGTGAAATTACAAAGAGCAATAAAACCTTGAGACACTAGTTTCTCTATTACTTTAATTTATACTCCTGTTAAGCATTTTAAAGTGCACATTAAAATTCCTGGTAATTCTAAAGATGTCTGTATGTGAATAGTAGAGCCTGCCAGGGCTATGCAGTGTAAGTCTTTCAGCCACAGCCTATTAGATTTCAGTCACTTATTTCTTCTTTATTTTAAGAAAACCTACTTTAAGAGTAGGAAGAAGAGCCATTTGAAGATGCCCAATGCTGAACAGGAAAAGCAAACCGGAATCCAAACTCACTCCTGGGAAATGGCCTGACATGCAATAGTGAATGGTGTTCTGTAGCCACAGCCTATGTTGCCTAGTTTGCAAATACAGAAAGGTTGACTACATTATCTGAGATGCTTTCTCCTGTGTCATATGCTATATCCTCTGAGTCACACAGCACAGCTAAATCCTGCTGTTCTAAATTGGGACTAAAGCTGAGAATTAGCCATCATTCCTGTCTGCATGTTGTAGAAGGGCAGCTGGCCCTTGATATGGCTTTAGCTGCATGAGATTGAGATTGGAAGGAGAAGCAGCAAACATCCTGTTCATCCTATACCTGTTAGTGCTGTGGTAGCACAGCATGATCCCAGGTAGAAATGTTTAGTCCTCCCATTCAGTCCCTCCCCTCCTTGAGAAACAAAGGATACAGGATTTAAAACCCGTATCCTCCAAAAGCAACTACTAATGCAACTGCAGTGAAAGCACTCTAGAAGAAAAAGGATGTGGGCTACACTGTGCAGCTGTGTGAAGAAGTAATTTCATTAAAAATAGTTGGAAATAGATGGTTTTAAAACTATTCTAAAGGGAATACCATCTTGTAAGTATTGGTTTGCTGGGATTTTTCTAAAGAACCAGCCTCTGATGTCCTTGTTCAAGGAATGTAGTGCTTGACTCAGCAAGAAATCCTGCTGTTTTCTCTGGGACCTATTTTCAGACAGAAGTGATAACCTAGGATTTTCAAAACTAGCAGTGGCTGCCTTTTGTAGGGACTACTTCATCCAGACTTGATTTCTTATTGTTCTGGTGTAGAACCAAAGTTATGCCTGGATTTCAGAGACCTTACTAAACCAAACATGACCACAGTATTTCTCATAAACAAGGAAGAAAAATTTCACCTTCTCACCATCTGACTGAAATGTCATTGTTTAAAATATGGTAATACACATGAAGGAGGCATGCCAAGTTCACAGTGCCCATCCTCTTGCTTGCTGTGGCTTTCCTGTTGGGGCAGCAGTACCCCTTCATTTTAGTCAGCCAGAAGACATGGGCTTCTCCAAAGGATTTGAGGAACATCTTTTTCTCTTACTAATCAACATCACAGGACACTAGGCAGACTAGCCTGATGACACAGTTGTCCAAACTAGTTGTTTAATTGTGTCCCAGCTTCCATGCTGTTGCCTTGAACTCATCCATCTTTCTTTATCTACATCTCATTTATTTGTAAAATGACCTCTCTGTGTAAAGACCTTCATTCTTCACCTAAGTCCCTATAACCAAAGTGCCTAGATATTAAAGACAGATAAAATACATTAGGGGGAAGTCATAAAGAGGTCCTGAAGAACCACTTCTGTGTTGGGGTGGAACATGTATCAGCAATGGGTTCTGGTGTCAAGTGAATGACTTCTAGTGTGACCTGGTTATTTTGTCCTACATACTTTAGTATTTTTCTTTCCCGACCAGACACTGAAAGGCTGTAGGCTATGATGTTGTCTACATGCACTTGTAAATTATAGCAGTGCCATTTGCACAGCTGTAGTTAACAGCCTGCCAGGTTTCCCATTATGATGTTATGCTGTTATTTTCAGGGTTTATGTCCTGACTATAAAGTTGGTGACTACTTGGTCTGGAAACACTAATGCATTTTTGTACATTTTATAAATACAAAATGAAAAAGTGCCCTAACATAAACCCTTATTCTACTGGGAAAGGAAAAAGTGACAATTTGAAGTAATATTTTCAGTAGTAGAAAAAAACCAATCAATAGCATTCAGGAAGCTTCCTTCTTTGGCCAGAGTCATTAACTAGAATGTAATTTACAGCTCTCAGCAGGGTCAGCGGGCAGCCGGAAATGCATTAAGTAGGTGACTGTATTTTATGGTGAGTTTCTTTGTAAGAGATAGTAAATCTTTTGATGATCACAAATAGCATGTGCCCAGAAATATTATGGTGGGGTGATGTTATACAATAGCTGTATTTTAATGTGTGTGAGTAATGGCAGGAAAACTTCTCCAAATAGTAATGCCACATACTAGTAGGCAGGCAGACATGGTAAATGACTGTCCTGGTTTCAGCTATGATGGAGTTAATTATTTTTAGCAGTGGATGGAATGCCATGTTTGGGTGTGTCGTGGTTTTGCCCCGGCCGAGGGCCGCACCCCACACAGTCGCTTGTACTTTTAGAAGGAAGGGGGAGGGAAAGTTGGGGGAGGGGGAAAAGGGAAGGAAGAAAGGAGGGAAAGAAACCACAACCTAGAAACCAGAACCACGCAGGTTGGGATAAGGATAGTTTACTAAACAATAACAGAAAACTAGATATAACAATAACAGAAGTTTAAAGTACAAAATAGATGAAACTGGTGATACACAATGCAGTTTCTCACCAAACCACAGAACCCAGGCCGCACAGCTTAGAGCCCGTCCCCGTACCCAGAAAACCGCCCGTCCTGGCGTTGTCTCCTCCTCTTCCCCCCAGTCCCCTTTATACTGAGCATGACGTAACTGGCATGGAATATCCTCTTTGGCCAGTTCGGGTCACCTGTCCTGGCTACGTCCCCTCCTTTCTCACTAGTAAGGAAGTATGCAGAGCTGAGAAAGGTCCTTGATTGCCCGGCAACAACTAGAAACATCAGGGTGCTATCAGCACTGTTCTCATCCTAACACCCAAACATGGCATTCCATCCACTGCTAAAAATAATTAACTCCATCATAGCTGAAACCAGGACAGGGTGTTAGGATGAGAACAGTGCTGATAGCACCCTGATGTTTCTAGTTGTTGCCGGGCAATCAAGGACCTTTCTCAGCTCTGCATACTTCCTTACTAGTGAGAAAGGAGGGGACGTAGCCAGGACAGGTGACCCGAACTGGCCAAAGAGGATATTCCATGCCAGTTACGTCATGCTCAGTTTAAGGGGGGACTGGGGGGAAGAGGAGGAGACAACGCCAGGACGTGCAGTTTCTTGGGATGGTTGGGTTGTCCGGGACGGGCTCTAAGCTGTGCGGCCTGAGTTGTGTGGTTTGGTGAGAAATTGCATTGTGTATCACCAGTTTCATCTATTTTGTGCTTTAAACTTATGTTATTGTTATATCTAGTTTTCTGTTATTGTTTAGTAAACTATCCTTATCCCAACCTGCGTGGTTCTGGTTTCTAGGTTGTGGTTTCGTTCCCTCTTTTCTTCCTTCCCTTTTCCCCCTCCCCCAACTTTCCTTCCCCCTTCCTTTTAAAAGTACAAGCGACTGTGTGGGGTGCGGCCCTCGGCCGGGGCAAAACCACGACAATGACGAGCATGGATTTTGCTCCTGAGTGTGTCCAATGGATTCATGGTTCAGTGAATTCACAACTGACCTTTTTAGAGAGGTGTTGCAAGAGGAAATGTTCACTGAGTACAAATGAGTGGTTTCAGACTGTCAAGTCACTAGCAATCCCCTAAATGAAGAGTCGAAGTAATCCTACACACACATGGTACTTTGAGAAATAAAGTTCTTGCAGGCTACTGAATAGATACTATGATAAACAATTCTCTGATTCTGTATTTACAATTTCAGTGATAGCAGCCTATGAGGAAGGTGCTTGCAAACTGTATGATGTATCTAGCTTTCGGCAACAGCCTCATTTCCTTTTGTTTTTGACCTCTTTCTCCATTAGGCAGGGGACAGGATTTGACAGGGATGTTCTTTGTGAGTAACAGTAGAGTTTTCATTGACAAGAAACAAAAAGCAGAGTTACTCTGTGTAACCTATACGCAGAGCAGTGATAAGTCTTATTTCACAGGAGTTTATTTTAACCATAGATAAAGGTGTAGCTGCAGTGACCATGTTTTCCTCTGCACGAAGTGGCAAATTCTTCCCCAATGATACTAAATTGTACTAATGAGATGTACAAATTGAAAACTGCATGCTGTATTTATATAAAGTCCTCAGTGGTGCTGGGTTCATCATCAATGTAGCAGTTAGGAACAATCTCCCTGAAGTTACTATAATATCCTAATGTAAACAGTCTCAATGAAATGAGGTGGATTCCTAACTGATAATTGCAAACTGTAATTGTAGTACTCTTAAAATATAATTCTCTTCATCAAAGCATTTTACAAGAGTAGTTTTTGTAAGTGGGATAATGATAGGATGAACGGTGAGGCAACCTCTTAGTGTCACTCATTATCTCTGTTTCCATGCCTTACTGTGATCCTTTCCAGTTCTATCTCATCCCATCCAGATTTATGGGAGAAGAACCTAAGCAAACATAAGCTGAAGCATTGTAACACTTCTCTGATTAAGTCCAATTACATGCCACTACAGAAGAACATTATTAGCACAGAAAAATACTATCCCTTGTTATTCTCAGTGACTTAGTTCTCCACAGGAGACTTAACGTATTTTACACTATACAATGAAAATCTATAAGCAAAGAGGTTTTTTAATGTAGGGAGTGATGACTGCTACTATCAGTCTTGTATAAAAAAACATGTGCAGAAACACAAAAAAGACTACTGCTATGAGGTAACTAATAGCCAAAGGTCCAGGTCCCTTCCTTACATAACCAACCATGGCCTATGTCATTACTCACTTTCAGTTTGGATTATTAGCCCAGAGAAGTTCCTTGGGTCTCTGTGCAGCCACTAATTCTTCTATCAGATTGCTCTGTACTTCAATTCTACTCCTATAAAGCATGGATACCATCAAAATGTCTACTGCCAAAGTGTGACAAGCTGCTAAGATACTGTGTGAAGAGTAGCCAGTAAAGGCATAAGATAAGATAAACTTCTTGAATATACCAATACCAGCACGAACATACAGGAGCCTTGCTATCTGCCCTTAGACGTGTCCTGAATAATCCTTCAAAGTAAGGATTTACAAGCTTCCAGTTATTAATGACTTAGTCACAGACCACTGTTCCAACTGCTTTTATACTCAGCTTGTCATGAATACAACAAACCCTTCTGTGTATGTACTAGTATCTAGACTTGGAATTCCTTCCTCTGCATTTAGATCAGAGTAAAGAAAGGAAAGATTCCTAAAACTAGCCTTACTTTTGTATTCCAAACCCCAACCTTTTGATCATACATCTAAGATACTGTGCAGGAATGAGCCTTCTTTTTTTTAAATCTGAGAGGATGTGCTCGTCATGGAATGATGAACCCCTGAAAGATCACAGAGGTGGACTTGCTGGCTTTTCACTTTTAACAAGTTCAAAGTGGGCTGGGATATATATATATATGTGGGGTTTTTTAAATTGCATTAGATTTGCAGAAAGAGCAGTTACTTAACCAACAGTAACTGTAGGTCTGTAATGATTGTAGAACCCAGTGTGTAGGACTGCAGATGTTTTGGATACTGCTCCCTAAATGCCCAAATAATAAGCACGATCTCTTAAACTTTCTCCAAGCTAGAAGTCATCATCCACACAAGTTATGGTAGGCCTACCAGCTACTGCTGTCTCGAAGAATTAGTGTTACTTAAGTGGTCTTTCTTCTAACCCATACTAGTGTTACTGTAAGATAAACAGTAACTACTTCAGGGTGATGGGAAAGAGGATTTTCAATTTTTTTCAAAAGTAACTGGACTACAGCTATCCCTAAAATCGGCACCTAACTGAACAGCAGAGTGGGAGGTACAATAATTGACAAAGATCTGCAGATTACTGTCTTAAAGGTCTTCCGTGTTAGCAGCTTCCTGAAGTAGAAGGGGGATACTGCTTGTGTCCTAGCAGGAGGAACCTGCCGGTTCAGCAGGAGAGGTACCAGACAGCTGGTAACACGGCAAGATACAACATGCTATCCAATGCAGTGTTTGTTATAAAGGGAAGGCTTGACCTTTGCAGTGCCTGCCTATGGCTAGAAATAGACAGGAAGACAACTTGAATCATTTGGTCCTGTCAGCATAATGAAGCAAAGTCTGTGATACATCGGTCGTGCAATTTTTCTTCTGTGGATATTAATCATAACTTGGGAGGAAAAACACACCCAAGAAAGACAATCAGGCTGTTAAGTGAAAAAGGGATCTGAGGCCACTTTAGCAAAGAACTGTGGCCCAACTGCAAGTCTGGCAAGGTTTAAAATTTTAGATTTTCAGAGTTCTTCTGTGTGTTTAGTTTACATTGCTTGCCCTCTAAAACATATTTGTTTTGTTGAAGCAGTGAAGAAAGCGGAAGCTTGGGATGGGGGAAGTACTGAGAGATCTGTTTGCAAACTGATTGCAGCCACAGGCCTTATGTAAGACAGATACTCCATACTTTAAAAGGGCCTTGTAAAAAGGACTGCACAGATGGGTATTCAAAGGAGTGGGAAGGACCTGAAGGCACTAACTTTTTGAGTTCCATGCCTGCAACAAAAGCAGCTCTAAAGGATGATTCCCAATCGTGAATCACAGAATCACAGAATCGTAGGAAGGGACCTCGAGAGATCATCGGGTCCAACCCCCCTGCCAAAGCAGCTCCCCAGCACATATTGCACAGATAGGCGTCCAGACGAGTCTTGAACATCTCCAGAGAAGGAGACTCCACCACCTCCCTGGGCAGCCTGTCCCAGGGCTCTGTCAACCTCACTGGGTAAAAATTCTTCCGCACGTTGGTGCGCAACTTCCTGTGCTCCAATTTACAGCCATTGCCCCTTGTCCTATCTCCACAGACCACTGAAAAGGGGCTGGCCAATTCTCCCTGCATCGCATACTTAAGATATTTATAAACATTAATTAGGTCCCCCCATCAATCTTCTTTTCTCCAGGCTGAACAGTCCCAGCTCACTCAGCCTTTCCTCATACGGGAGCTGTTCCAGGCCCTTAATCATCTTCTGTCCTGGTTTCAGCTATGATGGAGTTAATTATTTTTAGCAGTGGATGGAATGCCATGTTTGGGTGTTAGGATGAGAACAGTGCTGATAGCACCCTGATGTTTCTGGTTGTTGCCGGGCAATCAAGGACCTTTCTCAGTTCTTCATACTTCCTTATGAAAGGAAGGGACGCAGCCAGGACAGGTGACTCGAATTGGCCAAAGAGCATATTCCATGCCAGTTACGTCATGCTCAGTTTAAGGGGGGACTGGGGGGAAGAGGAGGAGACAATGCCAGGACGTGCAGTTTCTGGGGACGGTCGGGTTCCGGGACGGCTCTAAGCTGTGCGGCCTGAGTTGTGTGGTTTGGTGAGAAACTGCATTGTGTATCACCAGTTTCATCTATTTTGTGCTTTAAACTCCTGTTATTGTTATATCTAGTTTTCTGTTATTGTTTAGTAAACTATCCTTATCCCAACCTGCGTGGTTCTGGTTTCTAGGTTGTGGTTTCTTTTCCTCCTTTCTTCCCTCCCTTTTCCCCCTCCCCCAACTTTCCTTCCCCCTTCCTTTTAAAAGTACAAGCGACTGTGTGGGGTGCGGCCCTCGGCTGGGGCAAAACCACGACATCTTCTTAGCCCTTCTCTGGACTCTCTCAAGGAGATCCCTGTCCTTTTTATACCAGGGAGCCCAGAACTGGACACAATACTCCAGGTGGGGCCTGACCAGGGCAGAGTAGAGGGGGAGGATCACCTCCTTCGACCTGCTGGCCACACTCCTCCTGATGCATCCCAGGATCCCATTGGCCCTCTTAGCCACCAGGGCACAGTGCTGGCTCATGGCCAACCTGTCACCAACCAGGACCCCTAGGTCCTTCTCCACAGAGCTCTTCTCCAGCAGGTCATCCCCCAGCCTGTACTGATACAAACGGTTATTCCTCCCCAGGTGCAAGACTTTACATTTGCTTTTATTAAACCTCATCTGGTTTCTCCCTGCCCAGCTCTCCAGCCTGTCCAGGTCTCGCTGGATGGCAGCGCAGTGTTCCTGCGTGTCAGCCACCCCTCCCAGCTTTGTATCATCGGCACTTGCTGAGGGTGGATGCTATTCCCTCATCAAGGTCGTCGATGAAGATATTAAACAGGACTGGACCCAACACCGAGCCCTGGGAACACCGCTAGTCACAGGCCTCCAGTCAGATTCTGCTCCACTGATCACGACCCTCTGAGCCCGGTCCAACAGCCACTTCTCAACCCACCTCACTGTCCACTCATCTATCTCATGATCTCTCAGCTTTGCTGTCAGGATGTCATGGGAGACAGCATCGAAAGCCTTGCTGAAGTCAAGGTAGATGACATCCGCTGCTCTCCCTCCATCCACCCAGCCGGTGATGAGATCATAGAAGGCTATGAGATTGGTCGAGCAGGATCTCCCCTTGGTGAATCCACGCTGACTACTCCTCATGACCTTCTTCTCTTCCAGTTGCTTGGTGATGGCATCCAGAACAAGCTGTTCCATAACCTTTCCAGGGACAGAAGTGAGGCTGACTGGCCTATAATTGTTAGGGTCCTCCTTCTTGCCCTTTTTGAAGACTGGAGTGATATTGGCTATCCTCCAATCCTCAGGTACTTCTCCTGTTCTCCAAGAGCTGCTGAAGATGATAGCGAGCGGCTCCGCAATCACTTCCGCCAGCTCCCTCAGCACACGTGGATGTATCCCATCTGGGCCATGGATTTGTGTGCATTAATCCCTTTGAGCCGCTCCTGGACCACCCCTACCTCAACTAGAGGGAAGCTCTTCATTCCCCAAACACTCCTACTTTCATCCAGGATCTGCGGGTCCTGAGGGGCCTTTGGAGTGAAGACTGAGGCAAAGAAGGCATTCAGTATTTCCACCTTCTCATCATCACCCGATACCAGGACACCCACCTCATTCATCAAGGGACCTACATTATCCCTGATCATCCTCTTACTATTCACATATCTGAAAAAACTCTTTTTATTATCCTTTATGTCCCTTGCCAGTTTCATCTCCAAGCGGGCTTTAGCCTTCCTAGTCGCGAATAAGTGAGCTCCTTAGTCAAGTGAGAAAGGAGTTGTGGGAGCTGAACCACAGTGCCAGTAGGTGTTATGAAGGGCCGAAGGTCCATGCTGCAGGCAGACCAAGCTGTCCTCTTCTGAGTGTATTCCCTGGAGGCCTTCTGCTAGGACACCTCCTCCACAGTAAGACTGCCCTGGAGAATCACATCATGTAGTGTCCTGTGGTCCAGTACATCTCCCTCTGTACTAACTCAAAGTTTTGGTATAGTCTTCTTTCATTGCTAAACAGAACAAATGGAGACAGTGATAAAATGCTGGAGCTATTCTCTTCTGATTAAGAAATATTCAATCTATTACTATCAAGTATGGAGGATCTGCAGACAGTAGATTCTCTTTGACTCTGCCTATTAAGCAGAGCTGAGACTACCCACCACTGGTATGTTAAAGGTAAGCAGGCCATAAATAGGGGAAGGAAACTGATATGAACTATGTCTAGCATAGTCTGTCACAGCTTTCATAATGCATTTTGGACAAGATAATGCAACTAACCTACTTGCCCCATCAATCTTCTGCTCTTACTCCCTTTCCTCCTTTCAGTTCCTCCCTTTCCCTCCCTTTAGAAAAGGAGTTTCTAAAAACCTCCCACTGCCCATCATGTTTGCATCCCTGGATAAGACACCATTCAGAAAGGTGAAGCAGCAGTTTTTCATCCTGGCTTGAGACCTGAATGAATAACTATGGTCAGTAACAGTCTCACAGAGAGCTTCTAAGGGAGATTTCTAGATAATTCAAAGCGAGTTAGAAACTAGGAATGAAATAGAAGAAAAATTCCTGTGCATATTGGTAAACCACTGCAGAAGTAGGATATACTAAAAAAATTATCATGTTACTAGTTAATGCAGCCATCCTTGTTGGCACTTTCTGAGGACTAGTGACCGGCAACAGCAAGAGCCCAACTGAAATTACAGCAAACAGGGCTGTCCTGTCAGCCAAAGTGGTTTATGTCTGTCTTTGAACTTCATTTTGCACTTCTTAGAGGGTAGATGAGGGTTCAAGATTCAGCTTAGTTGTCAACCCCAGAGAAGGACTGCTATCAAAGCATTTAAGACCCTTAACCCTGCTTAATTACTAAGAGCTGCTGGACAGACTGCTGGACCACAGCAAGCTGAATGAACACCTTGTGTGCTGTCACCTGACCTAGTTAAGAATGTGCCCATTACACAAGGTGCCCATAATGCATGTCCTAGAATATAATTAAATTGACACTTCTGTTCAGCACCACTTGTAGCATTTCCTTAAATGAAGAAACAAATCCCATCTTCACACACACATCTTCACAATGGCAACTTTGATTCTTCTACCACTGCTACGATTGACACTGAAGAACATTACTGATCACCATACACAGTATCTTGCATTATCTCTCCATCTATTCATCAAAGCAAGCAGGTTCACATTTGTATTAAAATCTAGTAAATTTATAAAACCATTCACAGTCTTTATATATGTTTATAGCTTTGTATGATTAGAAGTTCAGAGACATAGATTGAGATTGTTAAATGTATTGAGATTGTTAAATGTACTTCCTGCTAAAAAGAAATAGCAGTGTTGCTCTGTAAGTTATATCACTGACCAAGGGACATTGGTCATTGGAATGTACCAAGGGACATTTCATCTCCCAGTAAAATGTGAGTATACAAACAACAGGAGCATGGGAAGCTTTGTCGGGAAAATCCAACCTATGAAATCATTAATCTGGAAAACTCAGCTTTAATTCAGACACAATACCCATAAAACTCTCTTATTAAGACCAAGTTGAATCATATGGAACTGTACTTCCTTGTGAAGGTACAGCATTATGTAGAACCACAGCCAGATCCTAATATGCTAAATTCTACTTTATTCATATTTAAGTTCAGAGATAAATCAAACCTTTGAGGTGTGAGTCACTTTCCAACCAGTCTCTTTACATTTTATGGAAGACTCAAAATTATAGACTTATTCTGATAGTCTCATTAAGTACAGCACTACTACTAATGTGACACTGTCTCAGACTCAATACTGTAATTTGGTTACAACTCATACAAAGATGAACAAATGTTAACACATTTGTATTAGAACCAAGGCCATCAAATGTCTCCCTTGAACAGTGTTCCCTTCTTTTTCCAAACTAAAAGCAGTCAACTCATCTGTTCCTTGCTATTTTAAAATACTAAATTGTATCAACAAGGCATTTGAAAACGAGACAATACATTTTAATTATGCACAAATACAAAAAAATCTCATTACCTTTCTAGTTCCGTGGTTTGCAAACAGGCATTTTTTGCAGAATCACCAAATGAAGTAAGAAACCAAGAAAATATTTGGTAAAAAGCATATTTCCTTCAAACTATCTTTAACTGACAACCAAACCTGAAATATTACACATACTAACCTAAGTTCCAATCAATCAGTGAATGATTTCTAGATTCTAGTGTTCCAATATATTGCTTTCTAAAAGAAAAACTGCTCTTATTGTTCCAATAAATAATTGTATGTGGCTGGCTAATTCTTCAGTCGCACCAGACAATGATTTTGCAGAGTGTGTCCAGACTCTACAATACTCCTGTACCTCAGACAGTACCACTTTTTTCACTAGCAAACCAAACACACCAGACGGTGAGTGATGCTGTGCCCTCCTGAAGTCCCAAAATAAGACTAGGAGGAATTTTATACTTAGTAAAAAGGGGAGCAATGCAGGAGGAGAAATGAGTGGGGTTATGTTTTGTATTATTCAGGCATCAAGCTAAGTGATCACAAGTCTCAGAGTATGAAATAGCCCCCTGTGTGACTGGAGGATGGTCTCATGCATGAGTATTTCAGAAAGTTTGTGTTTGAAGTTTCCTATCTCTCAGTTTCAGGAGTTTCAGGCTGTGGACAAAGAGATCATGGTTCTTACAGTGACCTGTCCATCAAAGGTTATTTTTAGACAAATACATAAAGAAATCTGTAGTGTAAAAGAAACTGTAAAGCTCGCTCAGGAGAAACAAAGGACACTTGAACTGCCTGTGTGGACTACAAGAAAAAGTACATGGTGATAGAACAAAGTTTAAAATCATGTTTTGGCACTCATGACCAAGACTGTCAATTGTTTCAAGCTCCTTTTTCCTTGTAGGGAATTAGCAAATTCACGTTTCATCCTTGGAGGGAGTTTCTCAGTGCTTGTCAAATACTGCCCCTGCATTCCTTTGTTGTTGATGCAGCTTTGCCAGCTGGTCTGTGTTAGGGCATAATCCCATCAATATGATCCTTGAAAAAGGCAGAGGCAGCATTACTGAGCTCCCTAGCAGTCTCTTCCCAGGGCAAGGAACAACTTACTCCTCAATATTAACATGTAGTCCAAAGTTTCAGTAACAGAGTGGAGTTTTGGCAAGTGAATTCTGTGATCACAAACTTGATTTTGCCACTTTTGTATTTCATGCCTACCAAAGCCAACTTTTATGATGCTATGAAAAAAACAGGAGCATTAGGAAAAGAATCAATACAATCAGACACACAGGTGTATCAAAGGTGATGAGCATCTATTTAAAGAAATGGCAAAGAATAATTTGGAATATTATTACCTTTGCCACCCTGAAAATGCTTGCGCCACTTCAGTGACACACAACATGTTCATAGCCACAGCAAAATTCAGCCAAACAAAAGATATAAAAAAGGTTATTTAAATATATTTGAACCAATCAGGAACTATTTTGATATTCCACACTAGAAAAAGTCTAGGTAGTGAAACTATGTAATAATATAGGTTATATGATTATTATTATCATGCAAATCACCATGCATAAAGAGAAGTATTCATTCTTCATCCTTTAACATTCCCTAAAGTTTAATTTGGAACCTAATCTGCATTCAATTAACATTTTAAAGCACTACCTACTTTCTATTTTGTTTGCCTACATGATTTAAATTGTAAGAGTGATTCTTTGCTTTGAGAAAAGTTGAATGATGGGAGAGTGTTGTACACGTCACTAGGATGTACACAGCCCCAGCCGCTGGGGAACCTTCCGTCCCGTGCTTGATAACTCTGCACCCTCACCTGCAAAGCTTTGCACTGAGGCCAACCTGAAGCAGAGTAACTGTAGTGGAGAACCTGTCAGTTGTCATTGCTCTCTTCTCTGTTGAGCAGGGCAAGAAGGAGAATTGAGAAAGGCAGTCTGATGGGTCTTGCACCTCATCTCTGCCAGTATCCTCTCCTACTTCTGCGATACACATCAGTGTTTGTAAGCCACTGGTTCACTGTGGGAAAAACCCCTCTGTCCAGATTAACATATTAAATTAGAATGGGATTTAAAGGAATTTTTCTAAACCCTCTCCCAAAATATGGGGTGTCTAGGGTTTGGGGAATGTACTGAAGTATGATTTGCTTTTATGAACTGCTCAAAGACAAATCTCCACAGGAAACAGAGTGTTTGTTAGGACTTGACTTAAATCCATCTAAAGCAGAGCATTGCGCTGAAAAACTTATGAATGGCATACTCTAACCTATGCATATTGTGATACACTCCTAAATGCATTCTTACACAACTAAATAGAAAAGAAGTGATAGTTCAAAGATGACAGTGGCTTTCCTTTGAAGTAGGCAAAAAATATTCACACAGCTAAAGCTGTGCCAGACAAACTCTAGCAACTCATCCTGGAGTGTTTTACAGTACTATTACCCCCAATTAGTCATCTCTGCCTGTGGTTGCTCCCCCAAGCAGCTAGAATGCTTTATTCATGTCAGCTATCTTATCTTAGATGCCAGCTTTGAACTGAAGTGACAGAGTCTTGTACAAGTATTCCTTTTTACTGTCTTTGGGGGTGGTAACTTGCAGCCCTGGGACAGGACAAACAGCTGTGGAAAGGAAACATCTTAGCAGATGGCTATAGCTGTTTGCTTCAGTGCACATCAGTCAGCAACTTCAGCTATAGCTCCTCAGACTGTCTGGCAGCTATCACCTCTCAGGTGCTAATTAGCATCTGATGCAAGATCTGATATGTGACAGCTAACATTGTGGATAAACTTAATATGCACTAACATATCCTTTGTGATGTGTTAGTCTGAGATCATAACCACAAAATGCATTCTTGACATACTTTAAATATGGTTTCCAAAGACTCCCAGATCAGGTGCTGCTGAAAAAAATGAGTTGTTTGTTCTGTAAAAAATTTCTCTCTTCTGCTGAGGCTTGCAGGCTGCAGAGTTGAATTTGAAAGAAACATGACAGTCTGCAGGAAAGATGCCCCTAGATTACCCTTGCTTTCTTCAAGGCTGCTCAGCGAGCTGTTCATAATTGTGCTTCTGGACCAATTCTTGAGGATGTGTGCTAGGTTAGTCCAATATGAAACAGGTATGAATAATACTTAATAAAACCGAAGATTATAAAACTACACTTACCTGGAACAAAGCTTCCCTGGACCACCTCCTTATAAGCCCACCAGCCTTCATGGATTTTTGGTGAATTTTGTTGAGCTAGAAAGAAATAATCAAAGAAAGCATAAAATTAAGGCAAGGTATAGGAAACAGTTAATGATATAAACTGGAAACTCTATGCAAGGTGTCATCTTCTACAGGAGAGCCATTCCTCAAGTTCCTAAGTGATGTTTATTCAATTTATTGACTGATTCTTAGCATCTGTATCTTAGAGGACCTTGTCCCGGTTTCTTGTATATAAAACACACTCAGCTTCTGAAGAACTGATCACTGAGCTTTAAAAAAACAGGTAGAAAATGAGGATCTGTAGCACTATTGATGGTTTCTGTGCCATCCATAAATTCAATATGGGATAAAAACGCAGAGAAAAAGTGTGCTCAAATACAGCTGCCAATATCTGAGCCCAAGTCAGTGGACTGAAAAGCAGTTTCTCCCCTCCTTTTCCAAGTTCTCCAATAATTTCTCACTTTGAATGGGAAGAACAACAGCATGGACCACTGGCAATAGCTGTGTCTGTAACCACTTCTCCTCTCATCCCACATGTTCCAAACCCAGAAGGGAAATGCATAGCCCATAGCTTCACAAAGACTGGCTTATGCTACACTGCTGAGGCAGGAATACAAGTTTCTCTGTTATCCTCTCTGTCTGCAATGTAGCATCCACTACTTATCCCCCACCACAGTCATCCTGGTAGGTAGCTAGGCAAGATACTTCCTTCTGTGACACAGATGTGACACACACCTCTATCACAGTTGCATTTGATAGCACGGTGCAGCTACACAATGAAAGGCTGCTTTGACCAGTGTTCTGAAGGCTGTAACTATGACAGTCTGAGCTTTGCATTAGGTTTGCCCCTGATGAGGCTGTTGCTTAAAGAACTTTACTAAATTCACGAAAAGCCAAGAGCAGAAAGGTCTTGATCAGATAGTTTGTTACTCAGAAAGTCATTATTTTTCTTTTTCTTGGAGGAAATCGAGAACTGGAGCAAATTTTGTGGTCAAAATGAAAAGATCTCTGTTAACTGGAAATACTTTTAACGGGCATACAGACACACACCCAGACATGCAGGTGAGTTTCCTAAGATAGCCGATCAGAACTGATATGCAACTATGTTCTGCCTTTGCTTGTATTTTGCTTGATATTTTCATATATAGAGCAACTAATTTTCACTGACCTATGGAAAGCTCAGCTACCTTGTGTATCTTTAAGTTAAATTTTAGGTTGGTTTTGTTTTATAAAATATTTTCAATTGCTTGCACTAGGTCCAAGAACTTTTTAACATAAATACGCAGCTACAGAAGCTGCTGGATTTAGCAGCTTTCCTTTCTAGATCACATATTATATACAAAAGACACAATTACCCTGGGAAAAGTTCCAGCAATACAATAAAAACTGTTCTTGTTATTAAAAATTACAACGAGGATGTGACATTCAGACTAAAAAGGATACGAGATGAGGACCACTGCATAGTGCTCCAACACTACTTATGATTTAACTGACTGTAAATTGCAGAAACAAAAGTAAAGATGAAGATAATTAAACATACTGACAGAAGGACCAACACTCTGCTTTACCAGAAAAACAGACAGACTAGTGGAATGGAGTCTGTCTGGATGCAGATTTCTCCTTGCAATACTGACGTTCATTCCACTAATTGAATGGTGACATGTTAGTAGTTAAGGACTATTCCACTGTGCACTCTTTACAGTTTGCAGGTGACATTATCTTCATTATTTTAGCTTTTATATTGTTGCTAGACACCTCAAACTGTGTATGCCTTTGTGCTGGAATGCACACTACAAACATTTGGAAAATTATAAATCCCAACCCACAATCAAAATTTCACACACAAAATATTTATATCCAGTCTGAACTGAAGGGTTTTTTTATTTCATCCACTGGTTTATGCAGGTTTCCTTTGTGTGTCTATGCTCTGCAACAGAAATCCTAGAAGATTTCAGGGTTCTTTAGCAATAGGACAGGATATTAGTGAGTCCCAACAAAGCATAGCAATCATTCTTCTAGTTAAAATTTGCCAGCATGGAAGTGTATCTAATAGCAATATACACAATTAAAAGTTGGTTCAGCCAACCAGAGGCATTTAAAAAGTGTGTGAGAAAAATATGTATGTAGATAGAGGCAAGTTAAGAACACTTCAGTGAGGATGGGCATTTTGTGTAATGCTTACTGCCAGCATTCTTAGAAACACATACAGTCAAAAGTGTATTGCTTTTGTCCATGCTGTGGCCAATCTCAATGATACATGGCAGGTCCAGAAGTAAAATATAACCTGTTATTCAAAGTTTAAATTAAACTAAAACCAAAAGAGTCTGGCTCTGCAGCTCTGCTTCAGTGTGCTGCACCAACATTTAGTAAAGCTAATTTCAAGAGGAGTATTAGGAAAACTAAGATTTTTGGGTTTTTTTTTCAAATCTTCTGTACTAGTATGGAACAGATTGCATTAGATGAGCAAGAAAATTAGATTATCAAAGCTTTGTACTAAATAATTGGATGCCTCTGCAATTGCTTCAGCTATCAGAGAAGAGCATGACCTGGCATCACTCTGCACATCCCACAGATATCAGATCCTTATCTCTTCAATACACGTGAAAATGAAACACATAAAAAGGAGAACAATAGGCAAAAGAAGATGTTGTACCACAGCCATACAAAATATCTAAGATAGGGCAAGAGCACGTTGGGAGTCCTGCTGATTTACAGAAAACTGAGGCCACCGAGGAAATCAAGTGGAAATTCAGGTGGTGGTTGTGAGACAGCAGCCACGGAGACAATTCCCAGTGCCATGGTCTTTCTTGAACCCTGAAATTTCAATGTTTTGTACCAGTTCAGGCAAAGCATCCTGCAAAATAGTGCAGAGAGTAACTGAACACAGATTTCCACTCTGCTGTGCATTATGAAATCTAGCTTGGTGCCACAGATTTACTCTGATGGATCCTACAGGGATTTTCCTTAGAAAAGAAAAACATTTATAAGGCCTCATTTCTGTGACTGCAGAAGGAGGGGTTCTGGTAAGGCCAGGGAGGAAAGTTCTTCTTCCAAAAATTCCTCCTAAACCATTACTTCAATCTGTGTTACACAAGTGGGCAAGAGGTCTTATTACGGGAGGAAAAAAAAGCTGTTCTCTATTTTTGACACATCATCAGACACATACCTGGATTAGTAATGGAACAAGGGAATATAAAATTAGAATGAACAGACATATGGCCAATCCTTGCTGGGAATCCTATCTGGGACACTTACACCTGATGCATGACAACACAGGGTCTCCACAATTGGTGTATCAGTGCCCATCTGACAGAACGGCACTCTGCTGGGTAAACAGCTTCAACCTTATGGCCCTGGAGTTGTTGCCAAGGCAAAAGATTCTTCTTATGTGTCACCTTGCGACACTGAAAAGTGCAAAATTCTTTGAGTATCCTTCTTATATCAGATAAAGTAAGACTACAACTATTATACCTCTCGTTGCACTTGAGGGCCACAGCCCGATGTGCATGTGAGCTTTGTGGATTCTGATACTCCTGTGTTCTTACCAGAACACGGCACTCCTCCATGGCAGCTCCTTTTTTTGACATGACCTGTTACATAAGATACTGAGGAGGCAAAAGGTCTAGAAAGAAATTCTGGATTGCTAAAGAAGATAAACTATCTTTTTGGTTTTTTTAAAATACCCCCAAAACACAAGAAAACATAAAACTTCTGACACATCAGAGATTTCTGCTTTTACCACGAACATACAGAGTATGCCTTTTGCTTACAAGAAATACTGTTGCTTCTGCCAGGCACCAGAATGAAGAGGCCCATCTGACCAGACACTTTGCTGTTAGGAACAGAATACCTGCACATGTATTTCTGCCACTGCACTGTCAGCATCAGCACTGTATTTTGCCATTAGTAGGGACAGGCCAAAGTGCCACGTTTGTCCAAAGTGTAGAGGATACTGAAGGACTTCCATTTGCTACAGCGTTCTCCCTCTCGGTACTGAAATCACTAGTATCTGAGATTAGTAGCTCTGCTGATATAACACCATTATGTCAGATCTCTTTCAATGCAGCTGCTGTAAGAGGAGACATATGAGCTAGGGAGCCTGCTTTGGCAGGGGGGTTGGACCCGATGATCTCTCGAGGTCCCTTCCAACCCCTACAATTCTGTGATTCTGTGATTCTGTGATTTATTTGGAGCCAATGTGACAAGTGTTGCTTTCATTCTGTCAGATTATTGTAGGTATGCTCTTGTTGTGGAGCACAAAATTACAGGCTAAATTCTGCAAGATCCTGTGCATTTTTGTTTCCTTGTGTGTTCCATGTACAGGGAAACAGCATTGTACAGACCATAAAAAGGTACAATAAATGCAAACAGTGAAAGATGTCAATGCCCCATAAAGTTATCAGTTACAGCTAGCTTAGAGGTTAAAATAGGTAGGCTTATGTTTTAAAAAGAAACTGTTGCTCGTTAGTAAAACTATTTTTAAATGAGTTAATGTTGTATCAGATACCAGGTACTGTGATGCAGATGCTCAAATACCTGCATATAATTTGCAGCAGAGAGGTCTTCATCTTGTTGGCATGCTAATGCTGACGTAATACAAAACTTCCCTCAGTAAAGATGCTTATTTGCAAGATATAAACAAGTAATTCTACAATTACTTATTTATTTTCTATACTTAAATAAAAGATTAGAAGGCTTGTATCTGATGCCATCGTTTATGTTGCTCACATCTGAGTATAAGCCAAGAGTAGAATCCTGCCAGATCAGAATCCTCCATTCACTTTACTACCATTTCACAGAGATGAAAGATGCTATGCTGTGGAGAATCAGGCTCACGGCAGTTAGGAAAAAAATGTCTTTTTTAAATCTGAATTTTATTGATCTGAGCTCTTCTGATTGCCAAATGAATCACTCTGAACGCTTATCCCTACTCAGCTTACATCCTAAGTCTTGCTTGTGATAACCTGGCTAGTATGGCCCTGGAATTAAATACATGACAACATTTTTATCACTGTTACCTCTTCTGCATAGTTACAAGATTAAAAAGAAACCTAGCTGCAACTAGGAGCCATACAGTTCCATAAGATACAGCCCAATGCATTAATTCATTGCTAATACATGATATGAAACTCACAGAAAGATAGCAGAGCCATAGTGCTTACTACAAGAAAAATTAATCCTCAAATCTGCTGTTGCAATGGTGAATGCTGAAAATGAGAGATATATTGATAAGTAATTAGATGCTGGTGAGATCTTCACTTACATCCACCCATTCTTTATGAGGCTTTATATGACTTACCCTATTTCTCTCCCACCTAGCTCTTGATTAGCTATGTAATGCTATCTGACCTTCCATTCAGAGTTCCACAGCTGACTCTGTGAGTAGCTTCATCACTCAAGGTATCTTCCTCAGTCATTGACAAGTAATCCAAGCTAGCTGTGTGCCTACGCCAGACATTAAAATTTGAGGAATTCTCCTGCAGTGTTTCAGAGAATCAGATGTTTTAATAGAAAATGAGCCCTACAGAGACCAGTGCAGGATGGTTTAAAAAAATAAAAAAGCTGTAAAAACTCTAATCTTTTTTGTTAAATTTCTTTTCTGGACCCTTAGGTAATGAATATACTTTAAATAGTTTTAATTACTACATTTTACATAGGTATTTTGCACATTGTTAAACCCAAGGATGTGTTGCCTAAACATTGGAGGGAATGAAGACTTAATCTAAAAAATCGGTTTCAACAAATTTGGCCATACAAGAAGCAGCTTTTGGCTCACACCACCAAATGCCTCTTAAAGCCAATGGAATACACATGTATGAAGTAGACCTGACAGCGGGGCA
This sequence comes from Porphyrio hochstetteri, assembly GCA_020800305.1. NCBI lineage: Eukaryota > Metazoa > Chordata > Aves > Gruiformes > Rallidae > Porphyrio > Porphyrio hochstetteri. The sequence goes on along the minus strand of CM036923.1, from coordinate 2,011,932 downwards.
ACTAAGCCGATGCAATTAGCTGAAGGTTCAGCCCTCTATAATTAATGTTCAGTTTGTTTAAAACAAGTCTGTACATAATTGCAGCTATTATTTAAGATGTTTTTATGTGGCCTTTTTATATCAAAAGAACACACTTCAGGCACTATATAAAGCATCATTTATAAGTGAATAGTTACAGGACAAGAAAGGTTAGCCTGCTTATGAATATTACAGCCTACATTGTATGCATCACCATACGATGAGGGAGGAAAATGAAAACAAAGGATTATAAAGGGATCAATAAATAAAATGCTTTCATCAGCTATGCCAGATTTTTTTTTTATAATGTTTTGCTCAGAAAACATGCAAATGCTCTTTCATTAAGTTAATACTTTCCAATTCCATAAAACCTTCTTCCACTATCCCCATGTGTAAAAGCTCTCACTGCTGCTGTGAATTCCAAACAGTATTCAACACAAGCAAAACAGACGTGACCTGTTTTTATCAGGTCAGAGGGCAAAAGGAAAGCATTATCATGGGAACTCTGCTATGCAAGGACACTTGACACTTCTGTGTATTTTCTGTTTATTGTAATTTTGTTTCCTAGTAAGATTCCAATTAAAAACCTGGGCCAAAGGGTGAGATTTCATACATGCAGACTCCTATATATGCTGGCAATAGTGACAATGTGGTATAACATCACAACATAGCTAACAGCTGTATCTACTGTCTCTATGTAGTTGATTTTGATGAGAGTCAGCAAGTGTCCAGAGTCACTAAATGCTGCTTGAAGAACCATAAACTAAGATGTTCACAAGTACTTAAGCCCACATTATGATACACATTCTGCTTACAGCACTCTTTCACCAGAGCTCCAAAAGACTTGGGTAGTATCAGAAAGAACTCCATTTGCAGGAAGTAAGAAGTGTGTATAAGGTCTGTTCAGTGGAGAACAGAATCTTGTGCAGATATTATTCTCATCTCCTACAGTCAAATAAATTTGTGAATGCTTTCACTAAAGAATTTCCTATCTTAAAAGGCAAGGAAAGGTGCAAAGGCAAGGGATAGCCAATCTAAAGGCCATGGCACAGAACTGGCAGGCAGGACTGCAGAACACTACTTCTTCCTCTGCTACTCATCTTGCAGGTGACCATGAACTTTCATTTATCTTCCTGTAAAAGCTGTTCCCATCCCACTGTTCCAGAAAGGAAATAGCAAGATTTAGAAGGGAACCCATGAATCTGTGCTTATTAGGTTATTCTAAGTTGTGCTTCACTCAGCTGTAGAAATATAGTTACTTGGCTTCCTTGCTTTCTGACACTTTAATACTATCAAAAGAGTAGGTTTAAGTGTAAGCAGGAATCATTCCAAATAATGTTCATGAAGAGCATGAGATGAACATGCTATATCATGCTGTTAAGAGGAGCTGTATAAATATATGGCTTTGGGTGGTGGGTCCCAACTTGTAATAAGCATTTTTCCATAAAGCATGTATGCCCAAACATGCAACTGTTATTTAAGTTATCATATAAATGAACAAAACCATGGGTATCCAAAGCTTTTAGTCAGCAAGTTTGAACCATTTTGCCTCACTCTTCCCTGAGCACCTAGGTACACCGATGTAAATGATGGATTGCACTGCAGGGTGAATTTCTTCATGTCACTGCACCCAATTTAAGATGAAACTCTCCATACTGTTCCTAACTCAATTTGCAGAACATCAAGTGTCCCTATAAAGCTCCTGTCCTTTTAATGTGACTAACACACACGTACAAGAGTTGGACCACATAATGTAAAAGACAGCACACTCAACCCTCTCCACGGAGTTTCAGGCTAACATGGCTGGAATGCTAAGGCATTGTTACACCTACAGGTATTTACTTCTATTTTTACAATAATGCTTTTTTTTGCAATTTCTTCTTTGGCAAAACTTAATTTCTGAAATGACTGAGAGACAGGAGGTTCTATATAGTTCTTTCTGCTATCTGGGAAAGCGAGCAGCTCTGAGATGAAAGAAGGCTGAAGGTTCTACGTGCAAATTATTATCAACTGGGGATGTGAGCCTCTGCTTCCTCAGACCCCATACATATCTAAGGGATTCACATCACTTTTGAATGCAGTACAGTTCTCTTCCTTCTCTGGCACAAAAATCAAACTTGCATCAAAGCTGAACTACTGCAAGAAATCAAAGCAATTAAATTAATGCAGGAGAAAAATACATAGCTGTATTGCAGCAATTAGAGAATAATACTGATTGCAAGCAGAGTGGGAAATTCAAAGGATCACACCAGAGACTCAGCACCTTTCATCTCAGTCACTGATGGCACGCTTAGAGTTTCATGGGTCCTAAACCAAATTAATACAGTGTGGCTGTCTTAATGTTTTCCAGATTCTCTGATAAGAGTGTCAGCATAAACAGTAGCCTACTCAGTATTATGTTAGATAGGATACTTCAACTCCATTGAGTTGTTTAATCATGTCTAGATATAAAGTCTGAAGAGCTCTATAAAATAATGCAGTAAGAAGCAGCAAGATATCTTGTGATATTAACTTCAGAATAGTTCTTACTTTACATCGCACTGCATGCCCTCCACTCCCATTAATTTCAATGTGGTTTGGGGAGACTCGGCAACTTCAAAGAAATGGCCTCAATATCCTTGAGCCTTTAAAGTTCAATACATTATTAATGCTGAATTAATAGGGCTTCCTTTAAAAGGAAACCACTAAGTTCCTTTCTCAGAAGCACACATGATATTGACATCCCATCGGGTTTCTGACCCTAGGTGCTCTCGCTACTCTGAACAGAAAGTTACCAATGGGTGATAGTACAAACAGATGGGGACTGTCCTGTTAGCTGCCACTGGCAGATCTTTTTTTTTCCAAATCTTTGGCTCCAGGAAAGAGAAATCATTTCTTCAGCAGTCTTCCCATGAGGGAGCTGTGCCTAGAATTTAAGTATTCATCACTGCTTAGGCAAACTCAAGGGATAAAAATCAAGGTCTTCCAATTAACCTTGAGATTAATGGCACGGCATCAATATTAGGTGCTTGATCCTACAAAATACACAGCAGCCTCAAATCCCACTGAATTCTACAGCATACCATTGTGGTCCAGTGTGTGATATGGAAACATTCTAATGAGCTACATCATACGCAGAGAATTGATAATGCTTAAGCAAGACCATTATGAGCATTTCCCACAATCTTAACAAAGGAACATACCTGAGAAAGAGGGATGAAGGCTTTTTAATCTCCCTTGAAAACCCAGCAGAACTTTAAATGGCAATCTGTAGGTCTTGTCCATACATTACTCTAACTTCAGACAACACAAAATGATGCGCTCTCAGGAGAGCGCAGGAAACATTTTCTCCTGGCTGAGGTAGGGACATGCAAACAACTGCAACAAACACCACAGCCATTAAAAACCTAATGGCAAAGGGGAAGCAAAATTGTTTTGATTATACTGAACTGGATTCAGAGACCTAGATTTCTAGTCATCCTGGGGTTGACAGTCAGGGCACTAATCCAGATCATCTCACAGCTCACTGGACTACCTAAATCCTCAGCTCTTAAACCTTATGTCCTGGTGCTTTCTGAGATCACAAAGTCAAAAAATGTTTTTCTGGCCATATAATAACAGCTTTGCTAGCATCAAGAAGAAATCTCATGTCAGAGGATAAGCCAAGATATGGATCCATTTCAGGCAGCGGCATCATGACAGAAAATTGAACCCATCATAATGTGGCTTTATTGCAACTGCTTTTCACCATCACCACCACAGTTTATCAGTTTCTCAGCAATAGCTGGTTATTGGTCACTAGACATTTCTTAACAGAATTGGGGGAGTCTTCTAGCTATTTTTTCTGAGTTGATAAGTGACAGCCTTTCTTCCAGTAAGTAGCAGTATCTTCAGTGGTGTTAAGAAGATGGTGATGTATTTTTCAACATAAAGTATTCTTTCAGACTGAAACAGATCTTTACTTTCTCCAAATAATGTTTATACATCATGGAGATTTTCAAAAGAGCCCAGTTTATGCATATTCCCATTAGTATACATGGCAAGTCTAGAAGAATCTTAAATAGCAATACACTCATTAAATTCCCTTTAAACTGCCAGAAAGAGTTAGGATCATCTGGGTTTTTTCCTGTGTGATACCAACAATGAGATGCCATGGGCTATCAAAAATTTCAAGGTCCCTGTTAATAATACAGGGGTTTTATATACATTTCCTTCCCTGACATTCCTGGAAAAACTGTGGAAAATGTGTGTTACAGGAGGCAAGAAAAAGGAGTAAAGAAGGATATTTGCTTCTGAGATAGCTGGGGCAAGTTAGAGAAACTCCCAACAAGAAACAATTCTTAAGAGTCCTCAAAAGGAAGCAGTCCTCAAAAGAGACTCTGGCCATGCATCTACCCAAGGTTACCAATACTTAACCAATATGTCATGAATGAACCCCAAATCATTTAAAAAAAAAAAAGGCACAGCTCAGAATCTCATTGGTATTAAATGGGCCAAAAGACAAATATGAACATTGTGTATCACCAACATTAACTTTGCCTAAATTTAACTTACAATACGAAAGGCAGCTTAGGAAACTAGAGAAGAAAATAAAGCAATCATATTGACACCTCAATCCATGCACATCCCTGTAACCCAAATGATGAAAAGGCAACCCCTCTGGACAAAATGGAGTACATGAATTCCACTACTACTTGTTTACCCTAAGTAATCATCAGTGTTAAGGTGAATGATTGTCCAGACATGGAAAAATTAAAGAAAAGCAGCTTTTTTTTCAGACTTCTAAAAATCAGAGACGGGAAATAATTGAACTGAACTGAAGTGGAGGAACTGAGGAGCAGCAAGAGGGAAAAATCATTCTAGTCAGATCAGCTCCCAGGATAAGACAAGACAGGTAAGAATAGAAAATGTCTTACTCAGTTGCCAGCAATGTTGTCTTATATTGACATTCCAATTCACTAATTACTGCTTAGATATTACAGTGATGACAGCCATATAAAAACCTGAGCATAGAGCTTTTACTGGTTTATTTTGGTCTACTTGCAAAAGACATTCCTAAAATTTTCCATCCCTAGTTTGGAAGCATTGCTTGTTTATCCCACTTGTCAAGTGAAGATGGGGAAGAAATTATTATTTATTTACTTTGTCATGCTCCCAATCTTGACAAGAGACAAATCACTCTCCATATTTCTCCCCCCACCATTTTTGTGTTCCTACAGTTCTGTGGAATATCCCTCCATGATTACTTTTATCATCCACCTGTCCATAGTTGTGTTTATCCACTGATCCTGGAAGAAGTCATACTTTTCCCTCTCTCTGGATTGATTCCTGAGACAGTGATGCTATTCTGGAACTCCACTGCTATTCTGTTATTCCTATCCCAACCAACAATATTCTTGGCTAGAAATGATGCAGCTCTGTCTACCCTGGGTGACTGCAGTGAGCAGCTTATTCTTCTGAACACTAACAAGTTTCTTGGCTTCATGGTCCTTGCAAAGGTGTCCCCTATTCATTCCTCTCAGCCACTTCTCCAGCCATTAGTCAAAAGCAGTGAAATGCTTCTTTCTCTTGTTTAGTTTTGAAGTTAAGATAGAAGATATTTCACACTGGCTGTGATGCCTGTACCTGTTTCATTTTGCTGATCTAGAATTTTAATCCCTTTCTAAATTATTGGTGCAGAAATCCCAGGTAGGAAAAACCCCAACACCTTCATTTGGGTGTCTGTTACTCATAGCATGGCCAACTAGACTGCCCACCTTAAAGGAGGTGCAGTCCTGAAAGAAAAGTATCAACCACATTCTCCTGACAACTGACCAAACTGACACCATTTCCTTTACTATGATTTGCCTGAAGTCACACATGGCATATATATCCAAGCAGATACAGGCTGCTCCATATCTCAGGACACAGTACCAGGCTAACTTGGCTCTGTGGCTGCAGAATTAGATCTGGTTTGTGTCTGGGTGGTGAGGAGCACAAATAGATGAGGACTGGGTGGAAAGGCACATGAAGTCAGTGAAAACGCTGATGGGGGAAGCCAGGCTCTATACGAAGGAAGTTACTTCCAGTCCTTTGATCTTTCCACCAGAACACACTGAATTTTATGCAAAATATCTCAGCTATTCCATAAACTCTAAGTCCACTTGAAATAATCTCCCAAATGTCAGGCAACCTAGTCAGGAGATTAGCAGCTTTTTAAAAAAAAAAATTGGCATGCTGAAATTATCTAAAGCAAATTAACTTTTGTTTGGGTCCAAAAAAAATTAAGACAGTTTGACATTAGTCTTACAGACAATAAAATCATCACAGTAACAGCCAGGAGAAACTGACCTCTGCAGGCTTTCATTCTCCCCTTCACACAAAAGCCTGCCTTGCTGTTGAGAAACCTCTACACTAACCACCAGGGAAACCCAGTGAGGGCTGATGAATAATGAATACAAATCAAAGCCCACTGTATCTGGCTGGGTGACTCTACAGTTACGCAATGAATGCTACTACTGCCTCTGGGAACTCGATTTTGAGCCATGTTACACAGATTCTTAGGGTCAAAATTGGATGATAAAACTGGATACATGGAAAGAATCTTACACCAGGGTCCTTTACCCAGTTTATATCAGGCCAGGTTCACTGCAACTCAAATACTAAAATGCCAGGTTTTCACTCAGCTGTACAGGAGCCCAAACCCAGTACCAGAAGATGGCAACTTATTCCATGTTAGTCAGACTGATCCCCACCCTTCCACACATGCTTGGAGTTGATCCAGCCATATACCTAAAAGGAATCATGTGTTTTCTTAAATCCTTATGGTACTGTGTATGTGGCATCTGCTTGTTTTTTCCCCAACACAACTTTGTGCAGCAATATGTTGATAAGACTGCTCTTATTTACTTTCTGGTACTGTTTGCAGCACTAGAAAGCTGTAGAGGTCACATGCTAGAAACAGTACAATATACAGAAGATCATCTCTAGTCAAAACCCAATTATCTAGCTGGAGAACAAACATTTTAACCGTGGCTGCACCCTCTGCAAACCAATCTACTGATCGTTAGGCTTTAGGCAAAATCCTCTCTATACATGTCTCCATTCTACAGTGTTTGACCATGTCCTGCCTTCACCTCCTGGATCTCAAGTTCAAGCATTTTTATGGTCTTCTTATCATCATACATATGGAGCTTGAGTCTACAACTTTTAGTAAAGCAAGCAGTCCACGTAACCCAAAGAATTTTCTTGTAGGAGTGAAGATTAATAAGATTTAACAAGACTGATGCAGGACTCTGCAGAACACACCACTTTGATAAATGGCACTCTCAAAGCAGCTTATGGTAGGCACATTCTAAAACTTTGCACTTGTAGGAATTATTCTGATGACTTCAAAGAAGCATTGAATATGGGTCCAGAAGAAACACAAGTTGTTTGTGACCCACCTGTGTCGATCTCACTGAGTCAGGATTTCTCCAACTGTGATTTCCCCAGCTGCAGCCCCAGGTAGGTACAAACAATGTGGTGCTGGACTTGTACTACTGCTACACAGCTCAGCTGGTTAGACACAGGACTATGCCACCAGCAGTTCACCCCAGGGTGATAGTATTTACTTTGCAAACACCGTTTCTTTCCATTATTTTCTAGCATTAGAAAGCAGCCTGAGTGTGTGGGAGATGTCAGGACAGTAAACAAAACAACATCCTCTGATATTAAGGAAGTAAGTAAGGTCTGTTTACTCCTCAAAAGCCAGAAGCCTATCCAAACAAAAATAATCAATTTGGGGTTCACACTTGCTTAAATCATGCTCTATCCTAGCAGTCGTAGCGCAGTATTTATTTTAACAGTCTTTGTAGGCATAACAGCAGATTGGATTTGACTTGAAATACCTACACCCTTCCCTCTCTCCCACCCCAGAAACAGTGAAGGAACATCTTTTCTATTTCTACATTTACTATTTTACATAAAAGAGTAAAAGAACATTTTCTCCTTTGGGTGGTATTTAATTAATACAATTGCAAAACTTGTGAATTTGGCATGAGTAAAATGACACTTGGGCACAGCTGGCATTTAGCATACTATCTTCCACAGGAGAACATCAACACTTTCTTTCCTTTACATGAAAGAGTAAAAAACCCATGTACAATTTTGTGGACCATCAAGCTACATTATTGAGTATGAAGAAAAACCCCAAAAGACTAGGCATTCCATTTTGGAAATGAAGTCAATAAACTAAAAGTGATCACTAATCACTTCTCATCACACATTGTTAAAGGATTTTCAATACACAGTTACAGACTTGTCACAGATGAGAAGCTAAGGACACATGAAGATGTTAGGCATTAACCATTCTGTTGCTATTAAACACAGCAGTAATCCACCTGTAACTGCTGGAACTCGCACAGGTGATCCAGAAACTTGGCAAATTTTTAACCATTTCGAAAAGCACACAGTTCTGAACTCATGTCACCTCCCATCTCAAGTACCAACCTTCCCTTCCTCCCCTGAACAACTTTTCATTCATCCCAGGTATAAAAAAATGACAGACAGATTAACTAAGGAAAATATTAAACCCTAAATTCCAAATGCCTACTGAAACAGTATCATCACTTTCTCTCCATCTGCGTTCAGCCACACTTTTTAACTTGGTGTGGCATCATGTGCACTAATGCTGTGGTGAAATCACGTTGACAATACTAAGCGACTTGAGGGACATACAGTGGCCTATTTCCTCAGGACAATTCTCACCCTCAACAAGCATTTTGTTCTAAAGCTGCTTCTTCATCCCCTAACATCCCCTTATCCTCCTCCCAAAGAAGATAAAATGAAGTCAGTCAACAGGAACTAGTAGAGTACTAGTCAGATCAGCATCACAACTGTAAACACAATTTCAGCCATAAATCAACATAAATGAGGTCAGAATCTACTTAGAATTCTAACACAGATATTTGCATTGGGTTTAATTAATCTAATAACAAACTGGCATCATTTATGCTATTTCAACTTTCAGTATCAACTAGCTGTTAGTTGCCCTGCCTCACACAAATCTACATTAAGAACAATACAAGATTTGGACCTGTAAGCCTCAAAACCCTCAAGGCAGCTTTTTCATTTCTTTGTAGTTTGTTGGAGCAATTATCTCTGAAATGCAGTGCAAAGCCCTACTGTTCTGATTTGGCAGTGAGCTATGAGTCAACCGTCTCTGACCTACTCAAAGAGGGCTCTACACACTGAGCAGCAGCATCTCTTTGTTTCTGTATAACAATTAGTGGAAAACATTTTGAGATATTTGAGTAAAAGTTACTATAGAAATAGAAAGTACTGTTTAAATAAATTACATTTATCTAGGCTTTGAATTAAGAACCCCAGTCACTCCTAATGGCTTCAAACATGACATGTTTTACCTCCTACACATGCTTATATCATTTTATAAAAGGCTAATATAGAGATTCTTTAATAATGTTCCGTGCATGAGAAGAGCTAGATGGTTTAAGATCATCAATACACAGATTAGGATGAATTTTAGGGGCTGGATGAAGCCAGCCTCCTCATTACGTACGGCCCACAGTCACATTAGCGTTATCACAGAATCACAGAATCACAAGGTTATTCTTGTTATTCTGTGATTCTGTGAAGGTTGGAAAAGACCTTTGAAGATCATCAAGTCCACCCATTCCCATCCTAAACTAAACCATATCCCTAAGTACCTCATCTATCCTTTTTCTGAACACATCCAGGGAAGGTGACTCAACCACCTCCCTGGGCAGCCTGTGCCAGGCCCTGACAACTCTTTCAGTAAAAAAGGAACATGACAACAGTAAGATTAATGTTTTCTCTTTCCCCTCAAAAAGATACCAAAAAGGCCCTCCTGGAATTTAGGAAGGAAAAGATTTCCAAATTTCAGTCTAAGCCACAGTAGACAAGAGGACTGCTGACACTACAAAGCTCCTTCTGCACAGAGAGAAAAGACTGTCTTTTTAAGGGTGTGATCATCTTTCTGCCCCACTGCAGTCTGGTCAAATTGCACAGCAGCATCAACAGAACATGACCTGAGTCCAGACCTGCACTTAACGGTTATGTAAGGACCTATGTAATGGATCTTAGGTTAGGAGAAATTCAGGTGGGGCCAACACTTAAAAGTAGAATGCTAAGTAAAAGCAGAAGAAGGGCTTTGCTTTATGCTTTCCTTAAGATGACAGTATGAGTATTTTTTTCCTCAATCAAATACTTGGGACCAAGATAGAGGGAAAGGGCTGTTTCTCAGACCCTCAGTGCAGCAGAAAACCCTCAAAGTCTCATTAATTGAAGCCAACCAGGCAGTGCTGTGAAAGGTCACTTCAGCCAGTAATCCTTGCACTTCAAGGTAAAAGTAGCATGGATTTTAGTCCATGATTCAACTTCCCAAAATCTTTGATTCCTGAGCATTCCTGAAGAGGTGGTGTCCCTTTCCTCTAAATGTGCAAATGAATGCCAGAATCAGAGAAGGAGATTCTCTGCCTTTTGTTACCCATTTGTAGCCCCTGTGTACAATTTTTACAGTACTGAGACTCGCAGAGCAGTTGATCCATATGAAACGTTTCTCCCATTGAGCTGGTTTGGCTGTAACTGCTCAGCACTTCTGCAAAGCAGGCTTTGGGGAAACAAGAAACATAGAATTAGTGACCACCCTTGAAAAGTTTGATTAACATGTTGCCAAGCAACACAAATTCTGGCAGAGACAGTGATAAAATTCTATTCTCTTGGGAAGCCTTAAATTCCCTTGTGACTATCTCTTCCTCTTCCTGCAATCCCCTCCTTTATTCACTGTGTCCCACAATCTCTGCAATAAAATGAGAACGTGCTATATTAGTGTCTTTTCCCACACAACCCTTGCACAGGCAATCATACTTCTGGTATTTCTAAAGTGTTAAGATAATTTTAGATTGTGAGTGTACATGAATTCCTCACTTGCCTCTCTCCTACTCTCATGTTTCAATTTAAAAAAAAAAAAAAAAAAATTCTACCAAAGGGCACAATTCTTATATCTACCCAAGTGATACGACGTTAGGCCTTTCTTCTTTCCCATACCCAACTGGCTCTCAGACCTAATTTTCTCCTCCCTTTCTCTCCCTGCCTCCCCCATTCCACAGCACCTCATTTGGGCACAGGCTCCTCCGCACCAACTGTCTGCTTGTCTTCCCATCGTAGCTCCTAGCACAGCTGTCTTCAACCAGCCAGTCCCAGTTATAGCAGATACCAAAACCCAGCCCCAAAGCACTTCATTTGATAAAGATGTAGGCTTTGAAACTTATTTCAGGCTTATCAAGAAAATCTGTTTCTCTCAGATGCTTATTCCATTTTTATCACACTTATATTTGCAAATATATGCATGTGTGCATCTGTGTATGAATGTGCATAATATTTGCAACCATAATAAATGTGAATGTAATTTATATGAAAGAACAGCACATCAGATCAAATACCCTGGGAAGAACCCAGTGGATGAGACATGAGTCCTTCCTTTAGGAGTGGGTTACTGAAGAGCTTAGGGGAGTAGGAGAGGAGTTATGCCTGTGGAAGTAAGTATCTGGACCAGCAGCTGCAGCAGTAAAAAGAAACTTAGAGGAAAGGGGCAGACACTGCATTCGTCAAGGACAGAACCGGGGGCAACAGGTATTAAGCTGAGCCCCTGCTTTTTAGCAAAGGCCCTGAAAGAAAGTAATCCCCATGGAGAAAGTTTGAATCGGTGCTTAAGCTCTAAACTCCTACTGTCTATGGTTGGGTCGCTTCTTGTTCCAGATCTTTCACACTCTCTTCTCTGGCAAAGCATTTCCAGACCTGCTCCTTCCCTTCCCCCTTCCCCCCTCCCCTCCCCACTGTCCCACATCCAAATAAAACAAGTTTGGGAACTGTTGATCTGCAAAAATGAGCCAGCACTAAAAGAAAAGGAATACAAAAAGAGGCATTAAAGAGAGATCCTTCATCCAAAACCTTTCAGTGATTACAGTTAGAGGTTTAGGAATCTCCTGAGCCAGAAGTTCCACTGTATTAACCTGGGAACAGCTGAGAATAATGCTGCCTTTTCAAACTTGCTTCAAGTTCCTTTAGTACCTGCAGAGCAAAATAAGGCCCATGGCTCTCATCTCTAGGAAGAGACAGCCTACAGCTACTGCAAGTCAGATGTATATTTAGCAAGATCAGTGAAGCTGTGCTGACTTACTGTGCACCGTATCATTTAGGTTGGAGTAGCATCCAAAAGATCCAATTAGGAGGAGAGCTCCATCCCATCCAGCACTAGATGAATACCTACAGTCCTACCCCAGGGAGACAGGTCAGGCTGCCTTCATACACTTCTAATTGGGCTCTCCTTGAAACTGATTCTGAATCTGAAATATTTGCAGACTGTAGCTGTTTGTTTACTCCTCTGGACTTGAACACCAGAATTACTTTAGTCTATCCCTTGTGAAATACAGGCCTTGCCAATATACCTCAAGATAGAACTCAAAGTCTAATGATAAGGTATAAAACATACCTTCATCCTCCAGGCTCGGAGTATTTGACAGGCTCATCAATTTCTGTCTATCATAAAAATTTGATCTCAGCCCTATAGGCTCAATAAATAGAACATTCATAGTTCAGTTATCTTTAATGGCCTATCGAACGTTGCTGGCTCCATCCAGCTTTTTCAGGTGACATTTTGACCCTCCTCTCCTTTTAGGGACAAAATTAAGGGAAAAAGATAAAAAATACTGGAGGTAATTGTATATCTAAATTGTATATCTATCTGCCTCCTTTATAATCCTGCATCTGAAAACAAACTGACATTTTCCTGGTGGCCACTGGTAGGTATTCTGGTCTTGAGTCAGATGATACCCATGCAGCCTCTCCTTGTGCTTTTTTCATCATGATATTTACATGTTATTTGCATGTCAGTTTGTATAAGTATCTTCCACAGTGCAGAAATGCTGAGCACCTAAATATAGCAAGAGATTCAGACTGTGATTCACATCATAGCTAATCAACTCTCTGAGAGGGATCATTAAGTTCATCATAAATACCTTTAAAAAAAATCCCTCTTTTGAGGCTAATAAAAGAACAAAAGCAAAGCCCAAGTCCCAGGTTCAAATAATGTATAAATTCCATCCTGTAAATAACAAGCAGAACATTCTTCTGGGAGCAGTGGCAAATAAAACCATTGCCCTTCTTCAGGACAGCTATGTTAGGTAAGGCACAAGGGAAAGGAGGCCACATAAAACACTTGTAATATTTCAGCATCACCAGAGTTTAACCTGGGAAGGCTTTTACTGGAGAGCTTCCAACTCTGCCTGGTCCTTGTTACATAGTGGGTTTTATTCCACAGCTGAAGACCTTCAAAATAACAAAACCATGCAAAGGAAAAGCAGATTGACTTTCTGGCAGGAAGTCAATGTGCAAATACTAATGAAATAATCTCAGTAAGCAGTCAGACTCCTCAAAGGTCAACAGCTACGTAGTGAAGAACTTTAGAGCATTTAAGTTATTAACAATTTTGTCTTCAGGATTCTGACAGTTTCTGTGCTCCAACTTAAGGGTTTAAAAAGATTTGACGACTGAACAGTCAAACTCTCTATAGCTCTCTGTGATTCTTCAAAGATTGCCTTGTTCCTATGGAAGCTACCGATCTGATTCCCAGGTTGTAGATCTATTTAGGACCAGAAGCAAAAGCAATTAGTGGACTATCATGAATGCTGTTTCTCCTTTGTTTCTGTCAAAGTGCACTATGAAACACCCAATCTCAGTGCTATCTTCCAATGCCATCATCTTTCCTGTTAGCCTATATCCTCATTCTTTTATCTCTTCCTATACTCTTCTTTTATTCCACCCCTCATAACCAAACACTCTATTCCCTTTACTGGTCTACTCCTGTCATTTCTCTCTCCTGACTCAGAACTAATGAATAGGTGCAAGCAAAGAAAGAGGGCAAAGAGAAGAAAGTTACTGAATGACCTCAAAGTGCCTAAGCTTTGAAATACTGTATGTCATGTGCTGTCCCTGCAGTCTCAGTTTGGTAGAGTCAAAGTTAGTGGTAAAACTTTCAGCAGTTTTAGTGGAATTAGAATCAGGACCAGGGAATTACAGGCCGGTGAGCCCCACCTCTGTGCCTGGGAAGATCATGGAACAGATCCTCCTGGATGACATGTTGGAGCACATGAGGGATGAGCGCGTGATCCAGGACAGTCAGCACGGCTTCACCAAGGGAAGGTCGTGCCTCACCAATCTGGTGACCTTCTATGATGGAGTGACAGCATCAGGGGATAAAGGGAAGGCAACTGATGTCATCTACCTGGACTTGTGCAAGGCCTTTGACACAGTCCCTCACCACATCCTTATCTCTAAATTGGAGAGATGTGGATTTGATGGGTGGACCATCCAGCGGATAAGAAACTGGTTGAAAGACCAGTGTGTCATGGTGGATGAGAAACTTAACATGAGCCAGAAGTGTGCTCTTGCAGCTTGGAAGGCCAATGGTATCCTGGGCTCCATCAGAAGAGGGGTGGCAGCAGGGACAGGGAGGGGATTGTCCCTCTCTGCTCAGCCCTCGCAAGGCCCCAGCTGTATTCCTGTGTCCAGAGCTGGGACCCCCAATATAAGAAAGATGTAGAACTGTTGGAGAGGGTTCAGAGGAGCCACAGAGATGATCAGAGGGCTGGAGCAACTCCCCTACGAGGAGAGGCTGAGGGAGCTGGGCTTGTTCAGCCTGGAGAAGAGAAGGCTGTGGGGGGACCTCATTGCAGCCTTCCAGTACCTCAAGGGAGCAGGGAAACAGGAGGGGAATTGGCTTTTTAAAGGGTAGATAATGGCAGGACAAGGGGGATGGAGTGAAGCTAAAGGAGGGAAAGTTTAAATTAGATATTAGGGGGAAGTTTTTCACACAGAGAGTGGTGAGGGGCTGGAAAGGCTACCCAGAGAGGTGGTGGATGCCCCATCCCTGGGGGTGTTCAAGGCCAGGTTGGATGGGGCCCTGGGTAATGTTGTATAGATCCAGGCCTCGAGGTTGGTGGCCCTGCCTCTGGCAGGGGGTTGGAGCTCTGTGATCCCTGGGGTACTTTCCAACCCAGATCAGTCTGTGATTCTATGACTCCAAGCAGAACTAAGTGAGGCTTAGGTCTTCCAGTTACTCAGTGAAACTGCTTCAGTTCTCATTTTTATCACTTCAGATTTACCACATTGCACCTACATGGCTTAGTATCAGACCTACCATGCTACTGACCACTACAGTTCCCATGGCATGTTGCTAATAAACATAATGACATTTTCATACTTAGGGACATCACTTCTCTTAACTGTACATGAAACAGCCTTTTGTCCCACTCTTGCTTGTAGCCTGTACTAAAATTGGTTTCTTTAAAATCATTTTTTTTTAAGAGTTTGCTTTACCATGAAATGCTGCTAGCCAACAGAAAGTCATAAATGCAAATACAAAATACTAGGAGAGATGACTGAATTCCCACTCCTCGCTGTGCCCATTTAAACCATGCAAGGGTGGAAGTGTTTCTTTCTGTAAAAATGTTAGGGGTAGATCTTGTTTCCACTTAATGTACTACGCAATTTTCAGCTTCCTTATCCCTAACACAGGTCAACTATGAAATAAATGTGAACTAAATCCTAACCTTCTGTGAACCACGGAATCAACAACAACTTAACCTTTCTGATCCAACACTTTACTAAAGAAAAGCTTAAGAGAAACAAGATGGAAAGAAAAGCTTAAGAGAAACAAGATGGGAGCACCCTATTTCTGGCTATATTGATGTGTTTGGGATTGCTAGTCAGATCCCATCAGTTCCAAATCAGAGTAATAAAGAAGTTGAAATGAGAACTCTTATCTGCTAGTTGGATTTCTTCTGCATCTCTCACCACTGATTTGAAACATACGGAAAGTGAATTCCACACTGGCACAATGCCCTTTCGACTCACACATCAAAGTGCTGCCTCTTCAGACAAAGATATGTTCAAGTTGAGAAAGCCTACAAGTAACACGTATATATGTCATCCATTTAAAGCGGGTCATCACTGCAGACAGAACAAAAAGAGCTAAGGATTATAGAGAAAGCGATCTCAACGCAAAGGAAAGGTCCTCAGATGATACGTGTAAATGGCCGGAGGAAATTGTGTTACACATATAGGTTTAATGTCCAGCATTGAGACATTTATAGAAAAGGGAAGAGTTGTTGACTATCACACAACCCAAGTGCAAATATAGCAAGTCTAAAAGAAATACAGTCATTTTACCCAATCTGTGAGAAAGTGGCACATACCTGGACTTTGCTAAATTGAGAAATATTTCACCCATGTACTTGTAACTCTGCTGCTATAGCACTCAAAACACACTGATAGTGAAAACTGCTCAAGAATAGCACAGTAAGTTTCAAGCTTCTAAGTGCTTACTGCAGTAACATGGTCTGTTTCCCAACATCTTGGCAGTCCTTGGAGAGGTGTAGATTCAGATTTAATGAGCAATACACACCATCTGTTAATATTGCCTTTAAGAGCAACAGAGAAAAAAGCAGCAGTATCAAGAGTGCAAGAAATGGCAGAAGCTTCAAAAAAATGGACCATCAATAACAGGGTTCTCTGTGTATGACTGTTGTAAAAACAAATCCCCCAAAATGAGCAACTGTTAAAATTTTTAAGTCACTCTTAAACCTGCATTAGAACCACGCAATATTCAGGTTAGAGCTAGTGGGCATATTACTTCTGATCAAAAGCCAAACTCACCAAAATCACACATCCCAGGACCTGATCCTGCAGGGCCCATGCTCTGGGCTATCTCCTTTCTCTAACAGACAGGAACAGATCTTTTGAGTTACACTGATTTACATAACTACAGGATCTGGCTAATTCTTAGTTTACACTCAAGCCAAGTGGGTAAAACCCACTATCATTCCAATAAAGTAGTATTTCTCACTTACTCCATGGGGTTATAAATAACTGCTCTGGATTCTAGACAATGGACAGTGAAGTCCCTGGGCCCTGAAGTGCCTAAACAGAGAAAGCCAAGTCTGACAGCACAATACATTTTCAGCTAGTAGCTAGGGCAGATCAGCTTAACCCTGTGAGGTCATTCAGGAGGCAGTCACACACGTTACAGACATACAGAGAAACTACTTGGTGTCTCTCCACTCAACAAATGCTTCACTTGCTTGCAGCGTGACCCCAATTAGGCAATAAGAACTGCTCAGTGGCTGACCTAAAGGTCAGGGTACTGTTTTCTACCTTACTGTGGCCCTACAGCTTAGACCCAGGTCTCAATCACTTGCAACGTGCAGTTGAAGCTCCAAAGCCTGACTACAAAGCTGCAAACATTAACTCCCTTATATTGCATGTTTAATTAGTGTCTAGTTCTCACAAATTAGTCTTCTATAGAACATAACCTGAGGATAGGCCTTGTGTTTAGGTATTATCAGCTATTTCCATCATAAATTAGAAAGAGGTCACTTTTTCCTTTCAGTTTCACAGTAACTACTCTCATTGATCAATTCACCTCAGGAACTGTGATTGTTGTTTCCGTTTAGAACAACTCTGATCTCCTATAGGTTAAGGACTGTATTTCCTAATAGCTGGCAGGACAGTAACTTCATCTTTTTCATCCAGTCAGTCATACTTTAATATTTTCTTCTTCCTCAAGAGAGCTTTGAGAACTTTCCAAAAATCCATGTAAATGCTTTGAGTTTACTTCCACAGCCCCTGTTTTATTTGAACATAATATTACATCTGGAGGGAAAGAAATAACTGGAGGTCCATAGTTTGCATGATGACTTATCTTTGGCCTACTTTATCCTACATAGCTTTGTGACAGGAACAGATGTAAAAGCTCTTTGCAGTCCTTAATCAAGACATACTATTCCTGAGATAACCAGAAGGCAAAAGAATAAGCCAAGTCACCAGGGTTCAGAAGCAGAGATGGTTGCATGAAATAAAGGGTTTATTTCAATCACCAGAATTCCTTGGCACACTTCTAAGTCAATTATAAAGTTAAAGCCACATTACCTTGCTGTATGTTAGTATAAACATGTAGAATACATTTGTAGTTATTTAATAATAATAAAATTCTATGACATAATGACCCTTTAAATAAGAAATGCATTCTTTTTCAATTATTTTAATGGGTTATTAATTTATAGAAATTATGAATACATCTTAACCCCCTGCAGATGCAGTTAAAATGCAAAAGTATATTTTCCTATGACTTTTCCACATCTACTATGGTGAACACAAAAGGAAAAAAAAATTCTGCTTGTTTTCAGGATATAATGAATAACAGAAATCAAACCCCCAGAAATTATATCTAACTGTACTAAATCTCTGAAAACAGCCCTGAGCTCTGATACTCCAAATACTGGGGTCGTTTATAAAACAGGATTTCCCAAACACTTGAACACCCGTTTTGCTTTTGGCCACATCTTCCAATGTCAGTAACATCCACTTGAGGGGACAACCACCACAGTGGCAGACAGGCTGCAGGGACATAGTGGCTATTTTGACTCTTTGGGACAGAGACCACCATTTACAACAAAGTAAAAGCAAGACTTAATTTCTATTGTTCTTACTTGAGCTTCAACTAATGCCAGCTCATATCTAAACACATCAAAGCTTTCTTCCTCCACATTCATTTAAAATGAGACACACTTTCACTGGGCTATATTATAAATAAAGAGTATGTTTGCGTCCATTCAAGAACAGCCAAGATCACTGTCTCAAAGAGCGATAAATAATAGCAGAATGCTAATATCAAACATCAAGAAAGATAGTTAAAACCATTACAAATCCATATCTCTCAGTAACTTAACAATCTATAGGTTCAGTCAATTTAAAAGATCTAGGAGCAGGGGTTTAGTGGATTAGTAACAACAGACCATTAATCTCTGCAGCCTCGATTTTAATCCAGCTATGACCAAAGTGATTGAAAACCATTCTGACCACATGACTGGTAAAGCTCCTAAGCAGGGTTCTCTCACATACCTGAATCCCAGCGGCAGAGGTCACAGTACGTTTCTAACAGGACTATTTACCAAGAGACCTCTGCTTAATACTTAACTAAACTCAATGCCAACATTTTTGGCAGAGCAATTCCACTGCACATTACCTCTGTGAACTAAGAGCTGACTTGAGGGTTTTATTTTACACTTTATTTCAGTCTGCATTAGCAAAGCTTGCTTTGTTGCCTGGGAAAATATCCAAAACAAACTTGTGTAAAGCAAATACTTTTTGTTTCTAGATAAGATTTTAAATAAATGTGTAGGAATTGATGACTGTCATTCCAAGCAAATGCCAGATTATTTCTGTCCAGTTTTATATAATAGCAGTGAAAGTTATATCCAAAATGCTTGGGAGTTTTAAAAACAATGCAGTAGTATTAGGTCATATACTCTGGTTTTATAGATAAGAATGCTCTAGTTCAAAGTTTTTAAGCTCTGGAGTATTCAATGACTAGGATCAATTCTTAGATGTCCAGAATGTGATGAAGGTATGTGATCAAGACAGACTTCCTCATTTGGTCTTCCACAAAGTTATCGGGGTACCAGTGAAGGGAGAATTTTCAAAAAAAGATTTAAATTCAACTGTTATTTGCTGTGGTCAGAAATCTGAGTCACATGTTCTTTTTCAGGAGCATTACAAGGAAGATGTTGACTACTTCAGCAAATATGCTGTTTTATTACTGCAAAGTAAATAAGTATTTAAAAGCATAAAGACATGGTAAACACAGAAGATCCTAGTTACATTCAGTAAGGAACTAAAAATAGGAGAGTTACAAGCATGGGTTATGAGAGTTACTGGCTGCTGTTGGTGAAGCATCAAATAAGCCAAAACAGGACAAGGGCTGGAGAAGAGCAAGGAGAAAGTTTGCAGGCTCTGTGCCCTTTGGTAGATCAAGCCCAAATACAGAAATGTAAATGTACTGTAGAGTTTTGTCCAGCCATTTTTATAAATAGTGAAATCCTTATGTAAACTTTCTTGCCAATGGTAGAAATTTATTCATAATACCATATATGAAACCTTATCTCACTTCAACTGAGGAATTTTTCTCTTGAGACATACTGAATATGCTACCACCTCTGTCCGCACTACATAGGACATGTCTGGCTTGTTTTGGTCCCAGAGGGACAGACAAAACATCAAATGCTTTTATATATCCCCCACAGGAAGTTTCCTGTATTGGTCTGACTAATCTCTGCTTATGCAACCTAGACTGAACAGCTGCTTGCACAAAACTGGCATGAGGTTTACCAGCCACCACTCTTGGCACTATTGGTAGAGTAGGTCTTCCCTCATCACCCAACACAGCAGTGCTGCCCCTCTACCAGTCATGCCGTGCAGCCCCACAGCCCCGGTCTGTGAGCAGCATGTCCTCTAGATCAGGACTTGAGGGCTGATCCAAATAAAATTAAAATTTAAACTGGGCAGAAAGTGGAACAGAAATTCACATATGAAAAGCGTTGTGTATTATCACTCCTCTCTTGTTATTTCACTCTTTAGGTTTTTGGGTTTGTTTACCATAGTCCAGGGGAAATCTGTTTATTATTGCAACATTATTGTCACATTATTGTGACATATTATTATTGTGACATATTATTATTGTGACATTATTGTGACTTCTTCCTGTGTCTGTTCCACTCAGGGCATCCATCAAGTGAGAATTAACAAATCACAATCCAGATTATTTTAATTCTGATTGTATAGCTTCTCTTGCTGTTAGTCATACTAGAAAAGTCCATATCTTCACTTTACCATACAACTGATATGATTTTACTTGGATAGAAAACTATTTTCAATACAATGGTGTAAATTAATCAGAGATTATGATTTTTTTTCTCATTTTAGCTGGGCTTTTACAAAGATATTTTATCATTTGTGCATTATACCACTGCTAGTCCTTGCTTCAGCAAAGCACTTACACAAATCCTTAACCTAAATTGATTTACACAATTATATATTAAGACTCAGATACAGCAAAACACTTGAGCATGTCTTTTAAGTTTTGCCTTTTGCTGAATCTCTGCATTAATGTGTCATGATAAAATCTAAAGAGGATGACTAAGTTTGCAGCTTGCAAGTATGAAAACATGCTTATGCTACTTAATAAAAATAAGTCATATTATTTATTACTGTTTTGCATCCTGTTCCACAGTGAGCTAAATACCTGTGACTCCTGAGCAAAGGCACAATTACAGACTGGCAAAGATGAATTGCTAACAACTTGGAGAGAGTGCCATGGGGGCTACTGAAGATAAAAATTACGCATCTGCAGATAACTTTAAATCCCACTTGCAATTACTAACTGCCACACAGTACCCTCAGGATCATCTGGGCAAGGGAGAGGAGATGGTGGAGTCCTTGTAGATTACTTTGTTTTCCAGCAGGCACAAAAGCATACTATAAGATACCACTTATAAATATGTATGTGAATGAAAAAACCCTGCAAATGGTGAAGCCAGATGAATATATTGTAAAATAAAAAGTGTGAGTTGTAGACACCATGGACAAGATACACTGGGAGGAGGATTTCACCCCTTCCAATAAATTCACATATGTGTATGCAGCATTAGCGACAACTGCATCACTAAGTAAAGGAACTAGCTCATATTGCTCAGATAGGCGTCCAGGCGGGTCTTGAATATCTCCAGTGAAGGAGACTCCACCACCCCCCTGGGCAGCCTGTCCCAGGGCTCAGTCACCCTCACTGTGAAAAAGTTCTTCCGCATGTTGGTGCGGAACTTCCTATGCTCCAACTTGCAGCCATTGCCCCTTGTCCTATCCCCACAGACACTGAAAAGGGGCTGGCTGATTCCCCCTGCATCCCCTGCTTCAGATAATTATAAACTTTGATTAGGTCCCCCCTTAGTCTTCTCTTCTCAAGGCTGAACAGTCCCAGCTTACTCAGCCTTTCCTCATAGGGGAGATGCTCTAGGCCCTTAATCATCTTCGTAGCCCTTCTTTGGACTCTTTCCAGGAGATCCCTGTCCTTTTTATACCAAGGAGCCCAGAACTGGACACAATACTCCAGGTGGGGCCTGACCAGGGCAGAGTAGAGAGGGAGGATCACCTCCTTTGACCTGCTGGCTACACTCCTCCTGATGCATTCCAGGATCCCATTGGCTCTCTTGGCCACCGAGGCACACTGCTGGCTCATGGCCAACCTGTCATCTACCAGGACCCCCAGGTCCTTCTCCACTGAGCTCTTCTCCAGCAGGTCATCCCCCAGCCTGTACTGATACAAACAGTTGTTCCTTCCCAGGTGCAAGACTTTACACTTGCTTTTGTTGAACTTCATCTGGTTTCTCCCTGCCCAGCTCTCCAGCCTGTCCAGGTCTCTCTGGATGGCAGCGCAGTGCTCCTGCGTGTCAGCCACTCCTCCCAGCTTTGTATCATCGGCGTACTTGCTGAGGGTGGATGTTATTCCCTCATCAAGATCGTCAATGAAGATATTAAACAGGACTGGACCCAACACTGAGCCCTGGGGAACACCGCTGGTAACAGGCCTCCAGTCAGATTCTACTCCACGAATCACAACCCTCTGGGTTCGGTCCGACAGCCAATTCTCAACCCACCTCACTGTCCACTCATCTATCCCATGCTTTCTCAGCTTTGCTATCAGGATGTCATGGGAGACAGTATCAAAGGCCTTGCTGAAGTCAAGGTAGATGACATCCACTGCTCTCCCTCCATCTACCCAGCCTGTCATGAGATCGTAGAAGGCTATGAGGTTGGTCGAGCACGATTTCCCCTTAGTGAATCCATGCTGACTACTCCTCATGACCTTCTTCTCTTCCAATTGCTTGGAGATGGCATCCAGAACAAGCTGTTCCATTACCTTTCCAGGGGCAGAGGTGAGGCTGACTGGCCTATAGTTACTAGGTTCCTCCTTCTTGCCCTTTTTAAAGACTGGAGTGACATTGGCTATCCTCCAGTCTTCAGGCACTTCTCCTGTCCTCCAAGACCTGTCGAAGATGATAGAGAGCGGCTCAGCAATCACCTCCGCCAACTTCCTCAGCACCCTGGCACCATGGAGGCCTCGTGCTCCCTCCTGTTGGTGAGGTGATTCACTTTCTCATTGAGGTGATTCAGTGTCACACCCTAACCAGAAACAAGGTATAAGAGTAATCCTATTGCTGCAAGGCAGGAATGACAGTGAAAATGGACTGCAATTACTTAAATTGCTGCTAGGTGACCTTTCACATGACATTTTATCACAGTTACTCTATCTGTGGAAGTGTGGCCAACA
This sequence comes from Porphyrio hochstetteri, assembly GCA_020800305.1. NCBI lineage: Eukaryota > Metazoa > Chordata > Aves > Gruiformes > Rallidae > Porphyrio > Porphyrio hochstetteri. Next base: position 1,988,717 of record CM036923.1, on the reverse strand, counting down.
CTACATGCACCCTGCAAACCATACCAAGCTCTGCCACCAAAAATCTTTTTCTGTTTCCTGACTGAAACACACAAAGCTCTTCTCATTCATACCTTTTATTTTTAGAAAAATCCAGACTGCACAAACTGCCTGTCAGTGGCTGTTCACACACTCCTAAGAAGCATCAGAATTAGGACCACCACAGGGTCAAACACCTTTTCTTTCCAGCAGCAGCATCCCTTCGCTTCCCTAACTGCAGCTTCCCACATGGACAACAGTACACCTTCTTGCAAATGGTATGGCTTTCCACCTACTCGTGAACAAACATCTCATTCTTCTTAAAAAACTGTTATCCTTTTGTGCCAGCAAGACAAATCTTCAGCACTACCTTCTTCCTAAAGAGATAAAGTTTCTTTTCTCTGCCATAATGGCAAACACAAATTAATGCTCATCATAGTGGTACAAGTAGGTCACCTTGCCAAAGATAATTTAGCTCTGGTAATTCCAGCTCCTTCAGTTACGCAGCCACCAGCCTACTGGCTGTACAATCAGCCAGGGTTTGCTGGAGGACACGGTCATTCAACATCATTTCAAACGGTGCAGTTTTCTAGTCACATGTATCAAAAGACCTTTCTTTATTACTCATTATCTTTTCCTTTTAGTATTAGTAAGGCAAATTCTGTAGGTGTCCTGCTGTGCTAGTCTTTCTACCTATGGCAGAACAGAAAAACTCCATTTTCATTACTATTCTTGAAGCAGAACAGGGCACTATAGGAGTTAACAGTAGGAAAGAACTTAAATTGGAAACATCCCACAAAACTGACAAGAAGATGATTTTTTTTCAAAAAATGTTTTCCCTCTAAATCCATCTACTCAAACACTACTTCTAAAAGCTAGAGATGTCAACACATTTAGAGAGGGAAAAAAGGATAATACTGCTTAGCTTCCTCCTCCCTGCATGTGCTTAGAAGCCACTTTAGACCAGTCGGTGCACAACTCTATCTGCTCCATACTTAAAAGCCAGGTATTCTGAGCTTGATCAAGTTAAGCACTAACCATACAGAGAGAAAGAATGTCAAAATGAACAGGTAAGATTATGGATAATATCTATCTTTATACTTTAGTATCTTATTCTAGTTTTTTGTGAACTGTAGCTGTTGTGATTTTTTTCTGGTAATACTATTACAAAAGATAAAACTGGGGCATTTAAGTTTAATACTAACTTTACTGCAGAAATACAAATATTACAGATCTACAGATCTAAACAAGGAATGTTTTCATATGGAAAAATACACCAGACATTGAAAACATTTACTTTCTTCAGTTCTGACCATTGCTTTCAGTAGACTATGTGTGTGTGACCACCTTCCATTTTTCAAGAAGAAGAAAAAAGAAAATTAAATATCTTAGGGCTGTAATCCCAGACAGGCTGTACCTGGCACTCAAGAGCACACACACCTGCTATCTGAAGCTTTTCTCATAGCCAAGCTTTAAGTTTTTGCAATTTCTAAGGCCCAAATCTCATTAACACTAAAGCCGTTTATAACATTCTTGGAGCTGCAATGTCTTTTAAGGTGGGTGTAAATATAGGTTTCCTTCTGCTTTCTTACCTCAGCTGTCAACTGCTAAGCACTGCATGAAATGTTTCCAATGCTGAAAAGTAAGAAGTTTACACTTATGGGCACCCATATATCTATAGGGCCCCCAATACCTGTCTACATCACCAGAGACGATGCAATACTACACAGAATGTAAGTCTAAAATGTTTCAGTCCTCTGTTTTTAAGACAACGATAACTTGGTGTTTTATCTTCAAGAAATTCCATTGAAAGATCCTTGACAGTTTTTTAACCGTCAATGGTTAAACAAGGAATGAAATATTCTACTACTCTGACTTCAAATGTAAACAGGTTGGGATGTAATTTCTCCTAAATGACAGATAATTACACCTTTTAAAAATTTATTTTCTATTTAATTACCATTAATGTTTCAAATTATCATAATGGAATTTTTTGGCTGATATTCTCCACTGTATGGCCAGGCTCCTTTGCTCTTTCTGATGGGATTACAATGGAAATGCAGTCACACTATATGGTGTTGCCTCTAAACAAATAACTTAAAATTTGATTCCTATTTTCTATTCCTTCCAATATGATGTATAGTTAACATAAAAACAAGATAGGAGCAAAATAACACTTATCACAGTATGATAGTGTCGTCCATAACTAACTGTCATCTAATTTTGTCTGCTGCTCGAGCTGGTAAGGAGAGAATGATAAAACAGTTTTATATAGTCTTCTATGAAGAGCCCAGATGGGCCAACCATCCACTTCAGTATCTATCTGCCATGTTAAGTTTAGCCATAAACAATCAGTAAAGATGAAAACAGCAGCTCCCTCCTCAGCTAAATTGCCACCTTTCAACCAAATAAGAAAGTGATACTTTGACCTACAGCAATAAATAAGCAAAACAGCCTTTTAAGGTAAGCAGGAATTACTTTTTCATTAGTATACAAGGACTATTCATCAAGCAAATGGAAAGCCATTTCAATCCTTGCTGAATTTAAAATGTAGCTATTGTAGACTTAAAAAACTAAACCTTTCCAACAATATCAAGGGAAAAACTTCTCTGTAACATTGGTTGTGTCTTAAAGACTCAAAGAATACCCCTAAATTGAAAGTGCATATTTGAGTTGGCATTTTATTCCTGTTTTTAGTAATTTTATCTTGGAGGCTTGTTAACTAGTTCAATTGCATTAACAATGAGGCAAAATAGGAAGGTGAGGAGGTCTCTTTGAAAACTGGGTATATTCATCACTGAGAATCAGAAAAGAATAGCAGCGATTACCAGTTTATTTTCATCAGTTTATTGGATGGAAAATAGCTCAACATAGTATGTGCAAAGCTATTCATAAATGTTTCCTTCTACTACCTTTGCATAAGCTAAAATTATGTGTGTTGTTTTGGCACTTTAGCGCCTATCTGGTCATGCTCTAGCTGTAAAGCTAACAATAAAAATAGCATGATGAAAAATACAGGACACACAAAAAAAGTAAAGCAGACATTTATAGGAGACTACAAGGCTATTTCCATAGAATTTTAAAGCAAAAACATCTTCACACCTTTGGAAAAGGCGGCAACATCTCTGAAGTGAGAAAGCATTCAAGTGCTAAGGAACTGAGAGTCTTTGGATCCAACATATGGCCTCCATCCTGTGTCTGAATGTGAGCAGGAGGATTGAATCCACGTGGATTTACAGTAACATCAACAAATGCCGTGCAGGCATGAAGGTTTGCCCACACACATGAAGCTGTGGAGATGGGGCAAAGCAGAAAAGAATACTATAATGGATTGGATGCCAAAAGCTCTTAGTTACCAGATGTACCAGGCTGCATGTTACACCTTCCTATATGCCCAGTGATCGCTTTCATGTATCATAATTCCTTCCCCTAGGATATTACATTTCTTACTTAAAAATGCCAGAAAAAGCTATTTCCATTATACTATTTGAGAATAATTAACTTGGTTTTGGTATTTTTTGTCCAAACATAACAATGAACCATTTGCTGTTAGTCACTAATGGTCATTAGAGACTTGGTACTCTCTTCTACGAGACGACTTCAGCTTGAATTATCTCAGGTTGTACAATGCTAAAAGAATAAGAGTTATCAGACCTTACAGACCATCATTCAGCAGATAATTTAGGCCCTGGCATAATTTAAAGTTCCTATAGGACAATTCTGTGTTATGCCAGGTAATAAGAGCTCAGAGACTACAGAAGCATCAAGACAGAAAATGAAGTGCAGCCATGCTCCAGATACATCCCTCACCCTCAATGCCTGGAGATGCTGCGTCAGATGCTCAATACACAATGCAATTCCTTGATGCACAGAATATTTTTAATAATATCTTAGTTATTTATGATGCATGATTTATGACCCACCCCATGCTGCCAAATAGGCCAACGAAATTACATCATGAAAGGGATCTGTCCCTATATGACTGGAGGATGATGGCAAAACATGAAAATACTTCCAAGTAGTAGGAGAGCTGTAGGACTTGCATGGATTTCATCCATATTAGCTCTCACAAGCCAAAACAATGTCATATACCAATTCATAGGAAGCCACAAAGATGCTGAACATGCAGGTCCCATAAATCATTTTGTTGGTGGATTAATAGAAAATGTACATAGAAACCTTAATGCCCACGACAGTAACATTTCCTATTTAACTGAAGGATCCTGCAAGGGGGGGTTTGAAGACAACATCCTGATTTTTTTCTTGAAATTGATTGCTAATAACCAGAATCACAAAAAAAATTGCTCATGGTTTATACAAATAACTGTGCAAGCAAAGGTAGCAGCCATTATAGGATCAACCACATCCCACCTGAGAACACTAATGCTAATTAATCTTTGGTGGTATTCTCAACAAGGAAGGAAATTCTGGACATCATACCAACAACTCTTACCCTCTTCCTATGCAAGCAGAATAAACAGCATACATCTGCACCATGATTTCTTGCATCTTCAAAGAACAAGCAGAGAGGTCTGATTTCAGCATTCTATCTACAGGACATCGTCAGTTCCACTGCCCTGTGTTCCTTCTATGCTGTGGCACCATTAAAAGGACACAAGTCAAATGATGACTGTTTTTCCCCAGAAACTACAATGCAAAGGAATAAATATGCATCGTGACTTAGAAGGAAAGAGAGGGCTTTCATTTCTTTCTAAAGGACAGAAATTGTTTTCATGGTCCCTCAATCTGTTATATGTTATTTGCATCTGCACAATGAAACTAGACTCTCCTTTCCACAGGCAATTTCAAGTAGCAAAAGCTTTAATCCAGTACCCCAAGAAAACAAAAATATTTAGTTTACAAAGCCCATTGTATAACTTCATTATTTAATTAGAAACACAGCATAATTTATACTTAAATGTCATGAAAATACAGAACAAAAGACAATGTGACACAACATTGAATCCGTGTTTAATAGGTAAGTTTACTAACAGTGATAAGCTAATTTAACAGCCTGTTCAGTTCAGTGAGTGACATCATCCCTTTGAACACCAGCCCTTAATAGGCCCTGATCGAAATAACCACTGGAATTAGTAGGAGGACCATCACAGGTTTCAATAGACACTGACTCAAGCATTTGCTAACATTCAGAAAAAGATCCATGCCCAGAAGACCAATCTTGTATCTTCACTGAGAAAGAACTGACTTAATAAGAAAGGGGGGAAAGAAAAAAAAGAATAAATATTACCACATTCCTTAAGTCACATCCCTGTAATTTGCAGCAGTGTGCTCAACTAGTAGGATTTTTTAAGTAATGAGTTGAATGAATGGCCAGTGCTGAAGTGCTAAAAATACAGTTTCTGGAATTCAGTGTTGAGGCAAACCTTAACAGGCTTCATTACGCCTTCTCTTACTTACACTGTTATCCAGACATCCCAGCTAGATAATATGCTATAAAACATAATGTAAAAAGGATGACAGAAAAGATAGAAAGCATTAGTGCCAGTCAGATATCTAAAGATCTTAATCCTTTTTACCAAGATGTCAAATACTAAGGATTCCTGAAAAAAAAAACCCTAGGAAAAAAAAAGTAAAAAAAAAAAGCCAAATACATAAGCACCTCCTCTCCATGGTCAGAATTAATTATCTGAAACCACAGATTTACCATGCAGCAGAAGTATCCCACCATTCATTTATTCACTGTGTTCCCCCAAAAAGGAACAAAAAAAAAAAAGATGAAAAAAACAGATAAGGGTCAAAGGGTCTCAGTGTGTCTGTAATGCTGGAGGGAGATGGAGAGCGAGGGGAGCCCCTGCAGGACTGAGCCCACCAGCAGCTGCAGAAGCCTTGGTTTTGTGGCTGAAGATGAGGAAAGGATGGTGAGGGGGAAGAGGGGGGAAGGTTAGTAAATACTGGCAGCTAAATGCATAGCATAAGGACCTGCACAGAATGGGACAGCTTCTTTCTGTCTCAGGATATTACAGTCAGAATGGTCAAGAAAGCAATGAGCTTCATTTTTCCATTCTCACTGGGGTACTTTAAGAAGTGCCTAATTTGAGGAGAACTGGACAGGTGGCATATCATGCTGAGCTAAATAGATAAGTGTGAGATTTAAATGACAAGAGGCAGCAGGTTTTGCTCTTTAGAAGAGTGAGAGAGTGAATTATTCTGATGGTACCAATGGGCACAAGGGGAAGGTCAGCCTGGGGTGCGCCAGTGTCACCCAGCAGCCTGGTAGCAGATGGTGCCAAATCTGTAGGGATAAAAGAAGGGCTGACGTACCCTGCAGTCCAGCAGCAGCCCTATTTGCTCGGAAATAAAAGTTTTAGGACAGGTGTAGGCAACACAAATGAACATAGATGCTGCCACCCCAAATGTCAGCATGTCACCCATCCAAGGGCTGTAAGCGTGGGTCAGTCGGGAGATGCTGCAGGAAGCGCAGTGGGGGCAGTCGCTGCCAGGGTGAGATGCTGCAGGGGCTGCTGGCTGGCTGGGGGCTGGGAGCGGGCAGAGACCAATCTCTGCGTGGTCCCAAGGGAGCTTTAGAACTCCCTCTTCCTAAGCACCTCTAGGCTGGCCACTGAGCTGCCCACCAGGATGCCCTACTCCCCCCTGCAGTGCCCTGCTTGTGTTGCTTGCGTTCCCATTTCCGGACTTATGCAATGACTTGCGGGCAGCAGCAGCCTGCAGAGAAGTGGAACAGCAGGAGACGCAGGCAGCCTGGATCCCCGTGGGGCTCCCTGAAGTGTCCCAAACTAGAAAACTGGCCACCTCCCCACTCCCGCCTCCTGAAACATAATTATTCCAGCATGACTGACATGACAAATTAACAAGGCAGCCAGGGCTTTTGCAGTAGAAGGCAGTGTTTTCCCCAAGAATAAATTGTTCCAATCCTTTACGCTAGACACCCGGCCATGCCTATTCATTAATTGGACAAGCTCTGGTGACAACTGAAATTACCTGACTTCTACATACTGGAGGGGAGAGATCTTTGCAAGCATAAAATGAGAAGCCTAAAGCTGGAATACCAGCCACCAAGGAATAATTTAGATGGGGCTTTTAAAATTTTTTATTTGTTTTCAAAGCACGGCCTGTTTAAAAGCTCTGTTTAAAAGCAGAGGCACGTTTTTTCAGTGTCATTCCTCCCTTTGCAGACCCTGAACTGTGGCACCAGAACATGACAACTCTCCCAATGAACCACCAACCTTTTAAGACCTGCAGATCAGCTGAGTTAAAGAACTTCAGGAGCTATGAAATGCTGGGATTACTGTGATGTTGCAATTAATTATCACAATCAGGTACACTAGGAATTACAAGCATCTTCTTAATCAGTACACTGTGGTTATTTATTTTTGCATTTGCAACAAATATTATCGTAATTACTACACGGGTATTGGAATGAAGGGGGGGGGGATTCATGGTTGTTGACTTCCATCACAACCCACTCACAATACATCATTCATGTATTTTTCATCTACTATTTTGGTTTGGGTTTAACTGTACCTCTTGCCCCTTGCTAAGGGGAAATCCCTGGGAACCCTGTATGGTATTCCCGACCCCCCCGACCCCCCCTCCCCATGCCTTTTCTGTGCTGCGTACCTGAAATGCAGACGATGAAATTCGCTTGCAGAAGAAAAAGTACCTCCCAAACAATTTCCATCCTCCGATTCTCATGCCAAGTGCATCCCTCGGCGAAAAAAAATAACAAAGATCAATATCGCAGTTTGAACGATCCCAGCAAATTTCCTTTCGGACTTGCAGACTGTATTCCCCAGATGTGCTGACAACACATGTCCGAGCTCCCTCTCTGCACGGCTCAAGCGAGATCCCTTCCCTTCCTTCGCCCTCCAAAAAAGACCACGAAGCCAACTGCCAGCACCGGGCTCTTCCTCCACGAGTGAGAAAAAAATCCACCAGATTTCCCAACAAGACATAGACAACAAACCCCGACTGATCCGGTCCGGAGAGTCTCTATTCCAGGGCGGCCAGGTGCAAGTTAACCCCAAACTCTGCGCGTCTCAGCGGGGCAGTGCCAGCATGCCGGGGAGAGGGAGGCGGCGGAGGGAGGAGGTTTCCTCTCCTGCTGCTACAAAACGAGCGGAAAGAGATTAATACCCGCTGCAACGCATTCACACACGCGGGCACCCCCCCGCATGCTACCGCACCTCCACGGCGCGGAGCACGTATCAGGCGGCTCTCTCCAGCCCTGCCGGGGGTTCTGCAATCCCCGGCGAGCCGAGGCGGCTTTCCGCCCGGCGACTGCAGGGGTCGTTCTTGCCCCGCGCACCGAGCTGTCCTTCCACGGCCGGGATGGCCCCGCCACCGCCCTCCGCGCCCACCCCCGGTCCCGCACCTCGGCGGTACAGCCCCTCCAAAGCGCCCCGGGAGTAGGGGCCTGGGGGTGTATTACACGGCTGTGTGTGTCCCAGTCTGAACTGCAATAGTCCACAGTCTGCGAGCAGCGGGGGCTCGCGTGCATCGCCGGCCGGCTTCGCTAAGGATGCCAATATTTAAAAACTTATTTAAACAACAAGGAGAAGAAAAACAAACCCAAACTTCTCGCAGTTTTGGTGGTAGGAAGGGCAACAAGAGGATACAGCCAAGAGTTAGCGAAGTACTTGCGCTGCAATGCCTATTTAATTGCATTCCCCAAACCACATCACTTCTGCATAGCATTCCCCTCCCCCAAAAAAAAACCCCAACCAAACCCCACAACAAAAACCCACAACGAAAAAACCCACCGCAGTGTCAATTTTGGGGTAATCTTTTACTTACCCCCAAATCCTCCTGGTTTATTATTTTATTCAGCTCATGGGCTGTGCCACTCCTGCCTGCAGTCCCAAAAACAAATCGAGGTCAAGCTCCCAGCCGCTTGCTGCAGCCACTACCACCACCTTAGCTGCACGGAGGTACCATAGCTCGTTGGATTTGCCCCCCGCCGCCCCTAATTCCGACTATTTCGCCATTTCCCCGAGTAGGAGACAATGCTGCGGGGTGTCGCGGGCCGGCGGGCGGCAGCGCCGGGCACGGCGGGGGCTCGGCGCGGTGGCGCGCACGGGCGCGGGCCGGCGGGCGAGCGCTCCGCCGCGGAGGCGGTGCCTGGGCGGGCGGCGGCGGGGCCGCACCGCGGCAGGGGGGGTCTGCGGCTGGGACCGGGCCGGTGTGCGCGGGGTGAGGGGGAGAAGGCAGAAGGAAAAAACCTCGCGGCCGCCTCGGCTCTCTGTCTTCTCAGGCACATTCCAGAAGCTGCTGCTCATTTGGTTTGAAATGTGGGTCCAATTTTATTCCCGCCCCCCCCTTTCAAAAAGAAAACCCCCAACAGGTGCACCTGGCTCGGGAGAGGTCGGGTCTCCCTTTCTGCCGAAAGGAAAACTGGGCGCAGAAAGGCAACGCTGGCAGAGCCGAGGGGCTGCGGGCTGGGGAGCTGCGCGGCGCGGGTAGGTGGGCAGGGGGCTACCCGGGCCGCAGCGCCCTGCGGGGTGGCTCGGTTTGTCATGAGAGAAAGCAGGGGGCAAGGGCTTTGGGCTGCGAACGAGAATCCCGGCTCAGGACAGGTGTGAAAAGGTGATCCTGCAACAGCTTCGACTGCGGATGCTTTCATTGATCACTGTAAGGCAGAGGGAAGGGGGAGGGAGAGAGATGCTTTGGGCTTCAAGCTGATATCCTAGCTCTTGACAGGTATGCAGAGGTCATATTACAAATACTCCAGCGGGGGATGCATGCATAATAGATTGAACATAGGTTGGTTTACAAACAATTTTCCAGCCCAGGGCATACTTGTAAAATGCACCTTTGTCTAGATTCTAGCAAAATGAGGACGCCTGGATCTCTGAATGGGGAAGGAGAGGATCTGTAAGAGAAGAAACCACAGGCTAGGTTGTTATTTTCATCGGCTCTGAGAAATGTGTAGGAGTCATAGGTTTCAAGTCATCTGATGGTATTTAATTGCAGTAGATCAGATTTCTTGAGTGCTTCAAAGCAACTGGATGGGACCAAATCATCACTATTTGAAAGGAAGAATTGGACTGCAGGCACTTAGTAGTCAATGTGATTCTTGTATTCATTTTGCTAGTTCTCAGGGTAGTATAAGTGCTCTTTGCACAGCAGCAGTCTCTGCTGATGTTTACTCCATCTTTTCTCATGGGTTATAAAAGACTCAGGATTTTAACAAATTGCCATCATCTGCACAGTGAGAACAGTGAGGCTGGACATGAGGCGCAGAATTCCCATATTTTTTTATTACATTTCATTAAACAGCAGGACTTCACAGCAAGAAGGATTTCTTTCCTTGACAGGATTGCAGGGTACTGAGGGTCATTTGAATACTTAAGTTTTGGCACTTGAGAATTATCCCTCTTGGGCAAGATGAAATGCATAGGAATTAGGGAACGAAGGCAGCCTGTGGGTAAGCAGACATTTGCCAGGTGTGCCATATACAGATATGCCTCTGGGCTGTCCAGAACACCAAGAGGTTGAAATATGATTTGCATCTGGTTCCTGAAAAGGTAAAGAAACCAGAGCTTCAAGGAGTTCTAAATCATTCCTTTAAGATCACAGTATCAAATGAAGGCTCAAATTGGCAGAAGAAACAATTATTGAACAGGAGATCTTGTTTGTTGAGTGGTCTGTGTTATGAGAGTCATGCAAAACAGCATATGCAATTCTCTTCTTCATGCCTTTTTAAATTCCAGATTACTATCTCCTACTCTGGTATTAAAACAGGCATGAGTGGCTTCCTCTACCTGTAGCCTAGATGTATTTAAGCACACTTTAGGAAATGCTCCATAAATGTTTCCATTGATGCTTACTAAACTCCTTTACCCACATAGATGAACATTTTCCCCGAATTTCCCTGTAAATTCTCTTTTGGGCTTTCCCAAAGAATTACTTACAATAACTTAATAAACCTACAACAAGACCCTTTTATGCTCATATTTACACAAACACCCTTGTTCCTAAACTAATCTCCTTGAAATTCCAGCATTACATGTGGGAAAATAAGTATCTCAACCCCTTGAGATGACCTGTCATAAAAGGGTGTGTTGGCCATTAAGCCAGCAAAGAACTGATTTGGTGGCGAGAGAGAATGCCAAATCCTTAGTGGTAAGCTCATGTTTAATTCCTATTGATGTCAGTGGAACTTTAATATGAGCTTAATGTCAGGAAAAAAAATAGGTAATTGATGTTATCTGCTAGCAAATAGCCAAAAGCCCCAAATATATTCATTTTTCTGCATCTTTTTAGTGTAGTGCGTTTATCATCCTTGTGCAAACCTCATACTTATTTCAGTGGCCTGTGATAAATAAGCAGTTTGTGACTCAGACTGAAAGATCTATGTGGGATCAAACACAAACAAAGTTTTCTTGACCTGGAAAATACAGAAGTGAGTTCAGAAAACATGGGGTTTTTTTTAAATCTTGATAAATAATAATGAGTTTATTCTACTGTCATTTACTTGCTGTGATGTTATTTGACTGGCAGTGGCCTTAAAGCTTGGTTTTGAAGTCATTATGGCTGTATTGGCGGCTGCAGCTCCACAGGAAAGCTTAGCTCAATAAAGTTGAATGGATGTCAATATGGGCCCATTCCAAAGCCCACTGAAATCAATTGGGGTATTTCTGCAGACTTCGATGGGTTTGGATCAGGCTTTCCCTGTAGAATCTGGCACAGTATATTTGATCCCAAGGAAAATGGTTTAATATAGTAGGGTGTATTTGAGGTAGAAGCAGAACATAATTCCTGTGTACCTTGGTGTAGTGTTAAGTTCAAAAGAGACAAAAATTCTGGCTGCAGCATACATATTTTGTTGTATGTGTTTCCATTCAAAACTCCTTCTGTAACTCACTAAAATGAAGGGGGTTGATGTTTGCTGCATTTATTTGAGTTCCATTCATATTTATACAGTTAGCTAAACTTCTTAATCTTGCCAACCTTTAAGCTATACTGAGTCATTGGACTACTCATGTGCCTAGTGGTAAAAATGATTGGAAAGTGGTTTTAGACACCTCTCTGAAGCATGTTTGTGTATTTTAATGGTGGGATGTTACTATCTAGAAGCTGTGGCTGGGATTTCTGTCAGAGTTTAAGCATACCTAAGGTATGAATTACAAGCTGGACACCTAGTTTCTTCAGGATGGATTTACAGAGAAAGAATTTTTGGTTTTACTATGCAAAGAGAGTTCAAAAAGTACTTACAAAATCCACATGCTTAAAGGTTTTTATACCAATATAACACATTCAAGTTCAGTAAAGTAGAGTTAAGGTTCATACCTTCTCAGAGGAGTTAGCATTTTGTCTCATTTGACTCAAAATTAGCTTGGATCAGGGAAGATCACTTGTAGAAATTGTTTTGAACTGGGCAACTTCTGAGCAAAATGGGTTGAACCGTGGCTTACTGTGGTTGATAGAAGAGGTTGCTGCTGTTCATCACTACCATGCTGCTGAAGATTCCCCCTGATGTGGTACAGCAGCTTGCCTGTGCACTCCCTAGCTCATTTCTGTCAAAATAAGTCAGATCAGCAAAGGGCTGCTATTGAAGTTGTCTGAAGCTTTTGGCATGCTTCCAGCAATTAAGCTGGCAGAGCTGGAACAGTTCCTGCCCTTACTTGTTTTCCAGTCCCAGGGGCTGCCTGGCCCCATGGCAGGAGTGATGGAAGAACTTGTGAGTCAGCTTATGAATTGCCACTGGGAACAGCCTAGGATGTAAGCATGAACCAAAATCAATGTTAAATCAGAATCAAAGAAAGGGCCAATGCTGCAGTTCTCTCAGGTGTAAGAGAAATCAAGGTTCACCAAATCTGAATGGGAATGTTCTGGTTGTGGCCAGGCCAGAGTCAACCTCCCCAAGCAGTCATCACAGGTGAGCTGAGTTAGCCTGGGCCATTTCCACACCACGTGACATCACTTCCCCATAAAAGGGGCTCCTTGAGGAAGGGTGTGGCCTGGGTGCCTTCTGTGTAGTCAGTGTATTGTGCAGCAGTCTAATGGTTGCGTTGGTAAGGTACTCTGTGTTATCACTGGGTGTGAGTGTAATTGGCTGTTATTGTTCCACTTTCACTGTGCTTTTGTCAGTAAACTGTCGTTATCCCAACCCATGGAGGCTCTGTCGCTTTCCCCTCTGGGAGTGAGTGGGGTGTGTGGTGCTCAGCCCCTGAGGCTGAACCACCACAGGGGATTTGAAGATCATCCAAACCCAGCAGTCTGTTAGTGTCCACCTCAGGGAATTTTACCAGTGTGTTTACTAGAACTGGACCCTAACCACTACTGAAATGAAAGTGATTGCTTGGAATAAACTATCGTAATGATAGCATTGAACCTTCCTGTGGTAAGTCGCATAAATATGACACTGTTCCTCACTGTCTCAGGTTTATTCTATATTTACACTTACAGTCCAGGTGGAATTTACACTAGTAGGTTTTTATTGCAATTAGTTGAATTCTTTGTAGAGGATGAAAAGGGCTTTTATGTTTAGACTGTACATTTGACTGCTTTTCTGTGCAAGTTCCAAGTAACTTCATATGTGGTAGTAAAATATCATAATAAATTGCAGAAACCTAACAGAAAAAAATCTGTGCATTCCATGCAACTATTTGAAACTGTAATAAACTTACATATTTTTTACTAGAAGTAAAAATTTGTCTAATCAAACCTTTGATAGTTATTTCCTGTATGAGGAACTCTAATGTTGGGGAATAAGTGGGATTAGGAAAGAATTTATAGTCCTGGTTGTGCCAACATCGACTATGTGCCTTCTAACAAAATGCCTCTATCTCATTATCTTGCATATCTAAAATAAGCTACAGTTCAGCAGAGAATTCAGTCAGACCAGGTTAATAGTTTGCAGTAAGAAAGGCAGTATTGACTTTTGCGACTTCAAGAGTAAGAACAGCTCACAAGTGCCCAGCGCCCTTGAGGCTGTGTAACCCCACTGCCCAGCATGTGGTGAGGCAACACAGGACTCTGCTGACTTGCAGCCCTCCCTTACTCAACGTTGTGGTTTAGCTGCAGTCTGCAGCCGAGCTCCACGCAGCCACTCACTCACTCTCCCTGACAGGGTAGCGGAGAGAATTGGAAGAGTAAAAGTGAGAAGACTTGTGGGGTGAGATAAAGATAGTTTAATAAGCAAAGCAAGATGAGCACTTCATTCCCCATGTCCATGGGCAGGCAGGTGTTCAGTCATCCCCAGGAAAGCAGAGCTCAATCATGCATAATTGTTACTTGGGAAGACAAACACCATCACTCTGAATGCTGCCACTCCACACCCCCTCATAAACTGAGCATGAGGCCATATGGTGTGGAATATCCCTTTGGTCAGTATGGGTCACCTGTCCTGGCTGTGTCCCCTTGCAACTCCTGGTGCATGCCCAGCCATCCGGCTGGCACCGTGGTGTGAAAAGCAGAAAAGGCCTTGACTTTGTGTAAGCACTGCTCAACAGCAACACAACTATATAACAAAACATCTCTATGTTTCAACTCTGTTTCCAACACATCCAAAATACAGCCTTATACCAGCTACTGTGAAGAAAATTAACTCCATCCCAGCTGAAACCAAGACAGTCAGCTTTGTCAGTGTGTGGGGAATCCAAGTCAACCAAGGAGGACAGGGCTCAAAGGCTCCACTTTACCATTTTCTGGATTTCATCATTGTCACTAGTCTGCTGTCCATAAGAATTTCCTATTTGTCTATCCCTGAACTCATTCCTCCTAGTCCTGTGTCTTGTTTTAAGCTTTTATGTAGCCTCACTCAGATTACAAAGATGTGTAAGTACCTTTGTTCAGAGGATAAGCAAGTTAATATTAGAAAGGCACTAGTAACAGGTGAATTGCTGAGAATCTATAAATACTGAGTCATAATGCTGCCATTTAATTTGTGGAGCTCCTGTTCCAGGTCCTGTTACTGCCATGCTTTCTTGTATTTTCTGAGAATATCTTCAGTGCTTATAAATAGTGCTGACCTCACTGAGGAAACTGATAAAAAATTTAGTGTATCGTTTTGAAAATACAGCCTCTAGGAATCCATCAGTGCAATGGATGTTAAGGTAATTCTTTTCTTGTGTCGATGGTCTTTATCAAAAGTGAGATGGGATTTACATTTTACTAGTAGAGATAATGATGTGATTTATTTGAAGTTAAAAACACCCCCAACAAAGAACAAGGAAAGTGACTGCCAGTTAACTATTAAGACAATCAATGTGTTTTTCCTGTGAGTCAGTCTATTCATTATCATTAAGATTTAACTTTCAGTCCAAATCCCTTTTTCATGTCTGAACTCCAGCAAACAGTGTGAAGATATCAAGTATTTGTGAAATAACATTCTTCTAATTCAAAATGACATATGTAAACTGCAGTGATTTAGTTTTTTCTGGAGGTGAGAAATTAGTCACAAAAGTGTTTAAAATGTCATGCTATCTTGCAGTCCCTCAGCAAACCTCAGGAGGTTCTTTGGGAGTCTTGACAGCTTTGTGCCCACAGAATTAGGTTCTGAGAGTGTGCTAGCATCAGAGTTACCAGATAAAATTGACTTCAGGTGGTGCAGTGATTGCAGTCCTGGGAATATTTTTATTTCTCCCAGCCAGGGAGTATATTAGTGAACTTGCCTGTTAAAAATAATTTAAAAAAGAACAGGATTTAGAGGGGTTGTTGTTTTCATAATAACTGACTGTGGTGTAATCGAAGTGTGGTGGATAATGAGAAGGGACATTCTTTTAGTCCAGTTTTTGGCTTTGACTCCATTAAAGACTCTGTGGACTGATACAAGTTGTGCCAGGCTCCTCGTGTTCCTGTGGGGCCAGTCTGGCAAAGAGGGGTATTTGGTCTGTACTGATGCTTCTTCTCTGCCCCCCTTTCATTTATCCTGGCCTAACAACCAAGATGGGCTGGTTTAGCCCACTCTTTGCAATTAGACCTTGCCCCAGAATCCCTACATTTCTGCCACATTCACAGCAACTTTGCTTGGTAAAAGTGAGACAAAGTTGCTGTCATGTGCTTCAGCATGTCACCCTAGGTTTCTGACTATTTCTAAAGCCATCTGCAGTATCTACAAAGCAGGAAAGAGAACTTCCTGGTTTGTTTTTATGCCTCCATCCTTCTTTCTTCCAAGTTTGAATTAATTAAAAGATCAAAAGTAATATATATTTTTTGATATTGAGAATTCTTTGTCATCTCAATCAAAAAGAAAAGAATGCACATCTTGAAAACTACTCTGGTGTGGATCTTACTGGTTCCTCATTACAGATTTTGACAGCTAGTTGTTACCTGGTGCCTGTTTAATGTAATTTCTTATGCCATATAGAGTAATGGTGATTGCAATATCAGATCAATATTAAGTATGTGTGAGTCAAGACAGCTATGCTGTAAATCTTCAGGCTGTGCTGCTCTCGGAGTGGATTGAGTTGGGAACTCATGGTCCCTCCCTATAGGATATAATAGGTATCTGCTTGCAGAGCTCTTTTCCAGTTGTGCTAAGAAACAGGTAAACCCAGCATACATTGTTTCTTGTGTGACTGCCCAGTGAGAAGTGCAGGAACTCATTAGAACAGTTGTTCTCTCCTGAGCATTGTGCTTGAACCTAAAGGAGGGATGTCTATGAAAAAAGCCAAGCTCCTGGCTGCTTTGTGGGGATATTGTTTAGGCTTGTGCACATGATGACAATGAGGCACAATATTGTTACAATTGTTGCCTGTTTCTAGTCACATTTTTCTGCTTTAGTGCATGAACCATTTTGGGATTTTTTCTGGGGGATACGTTGCTGTATTTTTCTGCAATTATGAACAGCAATTAAGAAGGAAGAGAAAGCACACTTAGCAAGTATTATCGTTCTTGTCTCTCTCTAGATTTTTTGTATTTTATAATCAAGGTTTTCTTTAAAACAGATTGTTACTCTACAAGAAAATACCTCACTTCTCCAGCTTTTTTTAGGCAAAATCAGTTAACAGGAGATTTCTGAAATGAGAGATGAATGTTTATCTTAGCATTAGATGTTCCCTGCAACTTTTCACGTGTTGCAAATGTCCATAAAGCATCAATTATGAGTCTGAGCTTCTTCCCATTAAAGTGAATGAGAGTTTCACCCTTTGATTTTTAACACGTTTCCTTTGGAATTAAGCTTCAATTCAGCCTTTCACCAGCTGGGTAACTTTCATCGCAAAAGTAATTCAGGAAATGGAATTATTCATGTGCTTAAAACAGACCAGGCACTCTGGTTTTTGTTGTTTTGTTTTTGCAGGAGGCTTCCAGAGGCACAGTGTCTCATACAGCACAACTGCAGTTTATAGTCAACAGACTGCAATAACTGCAGTCTGAATGGCACTTCCTCCACTGCTCTGTGTTCATTTGCAACAGTTCAGAAGGAAATAGCCCTCTTCCAACTCCTGCCTCTAAATCTTCCAAGTTCCAGGAATAATTACTTGTGCTGATGCCTGGTTCTAAATTGGTTTCATCTCCCTCAGTTTTCCTCTGTAAACTGGGGATACTTCTCACAACATAATAACATTTAATGCTTGCAGTGAGCTCTGAAGATAAATACCATGTAAGTCCTAAGAAAGGTGTTACTCAGAAAAAGTCCACAGTGGCTAATCTGCAGGTGCTATCAGTAGATTTATGGGATCTCTGAAACTTAGGTTTTGTATTTATCTAGAAAGAGAGTGGAGGAATTGTCATCTAACACAATTCAAAAGGATGAGAACAAGCCCTCAAAAAGAAAATAAGGCTCTTCTGACTTTTAGAAATCTTTATAAACGTCATTTAGTGTCATTTTCAAATACCTTGAAGGGATCATAAAACTTTGCTCATCTCTGATCATTGTACCACTTAGAAGAGGAAAGGTATGAACAGCCATAACCCTGGCACATTTTTAACAATACTCAGGACCAAAGGGGATTGTAAGATGGAAGCTTTGATAACAAAAACATAAAGATGTCATTGTCAACTATCTCAAAATATACACGCTTGTTGTAAATGTCACATAAGTCTACAGCTAAGTGATGGATCAGAATTTCCTGTGTTTTCAAAGTGCTCCTGTTGATGAATACTTTAACTCCTTCATGAACAAGTTATTTTGTGCCCCACATTTTGCTTTCTGTCTTTGTGCTTTGTATCACTACACCACCACACATACACATACACACCCCCCCATTTAATATGAATCAGTTGCATATACAGCCTAGAATTTCAGTTATACTCTGAGCCAGGAAAAAAACCCCTTTGATAAAACATGCATAATACTGTAAATCCCTTTATAAGCAACAGTATGACATTTTTACTTGTCATTAAAACAATAGAAACAGTTATAGAATATTGGAGATGCAAGAACAAACTTGGACCCCAGTAGACATCTTTATTCTGAAAGTATTTAAGCATATGATTAAAATTAAGGCTTTGATTGTGAGCATCTTGGTTCAGGTGAGCATCAGCAGAGTACTCTGTTGTTGAAAATCAAAAGCAAAAGGCACTATTAAGAACATCCAGTATGTCAGGATAGATTTTGACCTCATAGGCTCTGACCTTGTGACTGCTCAATCCTGTTTGCTTGTGGGAGCAGTGGTAGAGGAAGTAATTTTTTGACGTAAATAGTGTAGATAAATATTTGCTATTACTTCTTCATCTCTCATCTCTTCTACACTTATCTTTATTAAAAATGAGAGATCAGATAAATTTTCATATTTTTTGGCAGAACCATTGGGCTTTAGTTTGGGTTTAGAGATTTTACTATTTCTGTGGCCTACTATTGAATCAAAATAATAATTTCTCAGTAGAGCTGCAGGTGCAGAATACATGAACCATGTCTTGCCAAAATTTATTAAGTGCATTAGGTGATTGGAAAGAAACTTCATCACATATTAAAATCTGTAATCCCAGTAAATTAAAAGATCATTTGAAAATTACAGGCTGGTGAGTAGCCTAACTCAACTATTAAAAATCTGTTTTACAAATTGCAAATCATTAATAATTAGTATTACAAAACCTATTACATCTTTGATTGGGGAGAAATGGACTGAGGCTAGTATTACATTATTCAATTAGATTTAGTTCCATTTGGTATGTGTTTTACTTTATTTCAAGTGCAGTCTGTAAAAGGATCATGGTAGCAACCATCCAAAATGTCAATTAATTTGTGTATAGGGCAAATAGCACACATAATAATTTCATCTTATAGTGCAGCTCTGTTGACTGACAGTGGAAGCGCTGTTAGGCTCACTATGGTTAATTAGGTTTCTTTATGAATTGTACAGTAGCATTTCAGATAATAATTTGTAAATGAGTTTATTAAAATTTCTATATTCATATAGTGAAGGCACGTTAAACTCTGTTTCTTGAATGTTTATGGTGTCACCTTTGCCTCTTCACTATGAAAATGTAAATTGTCATGAGGAAAATGAAGTAAAAACCTCAAGCCAAAGAAGTCTATGACTTGGCAGATCAAATTAAAAGACCTCAGGGATCAGAGCAGCCTGCTAACTGGAGAAGAGGCTACAAAAAGCCTTGTCTTTTCTAGGCTTGCATCTTCCACCAGGTCACTTGAATTGCATCCATTCCCAATTTATAAATATTAGTTATATCTATGTGAGCAGCTGAGAAGTTAAAGATTTATTTCCTGATTGTTGCATTTTCCACCACATTTCATTCAATCTGTGAGCACTGCAATAAATCTATCTTTGCATTTTTCTCATCTGTTTCTTCTGTTTACTGTATGCTTGGTACTACAACCTTGCCATTGTGTGAACCTCTTTCTCTCTTCCTGAAACTCCCCTTGCCACCATGAAGAAAGCACCTTCAGAATGTGTATTTATATGGCAGTATTGCTATATGAAACACCAGATATAGCATATTCTGTATTGTGTATTATACAGAAATGACCCATTTTCGAACCCTGATAGCTAAACAAGTCCCTTTATCACTATAAAAGTCAGTGCAGAAGTAACCATTGAGGTTAGGGATATCTTTTAAAATGTTGAGCAGAGAGTTCTCCTTGAAAATTCTGCCTGCAACTGCTGTCCTGTCTGAGCTGAACAGTTCAGACACATAAACCAAAAAGGAATAGACCAACAAGTTTAAGCTGCATCTATTTGTTTCAGTCATTTTCACAAGTGCAAAGCATCGTAATGCGAACTCGCTGGTTAGTTTCCCCCGGAGATCCAGGCGGGTGTGGAGCGGTTGGTAATTTATGGATGTAGTCAGGCATTACTCTGAAATCACAGTATTATGGGGAAAGCTCGGAAACAATTGAACTGAGATGAGGTGACAGGAATTGGTAAAGAAGGGGACAGCTGGAAGACCAAGGCAAGGAGGTAACTTGTTGCTATACTAGCCATGCATATTAATAGTGCTATCATAAGTGAAACATTTCTATATTTAGTCTTTTTTGGGGGAAAAAAGAAAGGCAAAAGAGGATTTAGTGACATAATAGAAACATTTTTCAGTACAATTCATGCATGCGAATCCTTTGGTTCCTTTTCAGCACTCCTGTCTTTCATTTGTCCCACCTATTAAATGTTTCATGCATGGCATGGTTCAGCAACTGAAGTCACCCTTATTAGATAGCCTTCTGAAAGAGAATTGGTAACATATTTTTATTACTAAGTTTGTTTTAAAGAGTTGAAACATGTAGCAAATCTTTAGAATTAAGTCCTCTCTTCTGCTAGCTGATGAATATCTACAATAGTGTGGCACAGAGCCTTGACACTCTGAAGTCATTCAAGATGACAGATCTCCTATGTGGAATTGGAAATTCTGGAATTAGCATGCTAATTCCTTACAAAGAAGGAATGGCTGGCAATTCAAAGTCTTGTTGAAATTACTATGGTCAGGGCCGTTGTTACTGTTTTTTTTTTTTGCACTGAGAAACAGTTTAGATGTGAGAACAGTGTTCATGACACACCTCCAAACAGATCTATATATGTTTAGGCACTTAAATCTTACTGGGTAATGGAGCTGGCTTGCTGTGACTGCTAACGCTCACACCCATTTTTCACTTAGCATCAAAACTCAGATTTCTAGAAATACAAATCTGAATATATACCATGAATGTATACCATCTTCCTGCCTTAGACTAGATGGTCTAATAATGTTATAGCACAAGCACACAGATGGGTCCTTCATACATCGTATACAAATGCAGCCTTATACACATAAAATGTGTGTGGAAGAGAGGATATTTTTTGCTACCTATCTAGAATAGAGTTGTAAAATAGATATAACACATGTAGAAGTTATATTTGCTTTAATGGAGACAAATTGGAATAATATAAGTTTTTTTCTTTCTTTTTCCTTATCGCCAGTTTCTCGCCCCATTACTTCATAGATATACTTTCAGAGATGGTGTAGTATTAAAACATGTACCTATAAAGTCTTATAGAATTTGCATACCTTAATGTACTGTGAAACCTAAGTCAAATCAGAATAAGAAACTACCAACACATGAAAAAGATTTATGTGATATTCCATGAGCCCAGATCTGATTGTTTACGCATAAAATGGAACATCTATATATGTGTGTGTGTATATACATCTAGATTTATATTATCTCTCTCTAAACTTATTGTGCACTCTTGCCTCTAGCTATGTGGACAGATACATCTTAGAAGACACTCTGTGTGGAGGAAAATTCACCTCCGGACTGCAGGTAGCAAGTGTTGGGCAAGGGAACCCAGAGTGAGCTGGGACACTGGAAAAAAAGATTTTTACCTTCCTGCAGTATGAGGATAACCTTAATCCTTCATTTTACCCTGAAATATCTTCTAAACAGCTCTGGTTTTAATTTCAATCTGAAATGCTGATTTATATGTGGGGGACCACTTTCAAAAAGTCAAATGTTGCACAGGGACAACTGGAACAACTGGTGTGGAACTGCCTGCATCCAGAGGCTGCAGAAGGGGAGCACCACTACAGTCTTCTCTGGCATGATAATTAATTGCCTTGTTCTTTAGCAGAATTGTCAGATATGAGCCCTTAGATGCTGCAGGGAGCAGAGCTTTCACATGCATTATATTTGCATCACAAAAATATGTTTCTATGAATATACCTTGTAGAATTCATGCCCTTCGTTATTTAATCTGAATCCTGTTTTCTACAGATATTTAAATCACGGTTGATACTAGCAGGGTACTAGCATAGGGTCTTATTCTTTCTAAGAAAGCAATGGCAAATAGGAAGGAAAATAATTTTGGGTTTTTTTCTTCACATAACCCAGCTTTGCAGAGCCAACCTGACTTTTGCTACCGTGGCATCTTTGCTCTGCTCATTTGAGGCAGTCCTTTCACCTATGTTTTGTTCTTTTTGCCTGCATCAAAGTCTGTCAGGGTGACATGCTCTGATGTACAAAGTCTAGCACTGTTGAGCCCCCATTATCATTTGACACTACTTTAAGAAAGACGGCTTGCACTGCTGAAATTCAAAGTCCCATTGCTTTGAACTGCATTTCCCTGACAGACTCTTGGTGTATATTCTGTCTTCTGGCAGCT
This sequence comes from Porphyrio hochstetteri, assembly GCA_020800305.1. Taxonomy (NCBI): domain Eukaryota; kingdom Metazoa; phylum Chordata; class Aves; order Gruiformes; family Rallidae; genus Porphyrio; species Porphyrio hochstetteri. The sequence continues at coordinate 1,966,263 of CM036923.1, read as the reverse complement.
TTAGCTCTTACTCATGGACTTTTCCTGTGAAAATACAGACAAGCTGCATTTGTACCGGCTTCGTTGTATGAACCTCTGGGGAGTGGATGTGTGTGTGATGTAGACTGGTGTACACTGAGGGGTGTGATAATACAATACATGCTCCAGTTCCTGAATCATCCATCTAACATTGGTGCTGGCCCCCAATTAGGGGAAAATTCTGACTCAGCAGCAGTCAGCCCACCAAAGTCTGTGTGGAGACATGGGTTGCCACAACTGAAAGGTAGTCAAAACTTGGCTCCCTCTTGATCCTTTCTCCAAGATGCTTTTCTCTCACGTTTTTATTTTTAAAATAGTTTATGCTGCCAACTCAGATTCTTCAAGTAGGGCCCTTCCTCACCTTTGAATTCTTAGTAGTTGGGTTTCTTTCATCAGCACAATTCTTAAAAAAAGGCCTCTTTCTGGCTACAGCATTACCAAGACTGTTACAATATTTCACAAATCATGAAGTATAGTAGTTCCACAGAATTTGCACTGATACTCATCAAGAACTATACATGACACAGACATAATGCAAATGAAAAACTTTGCAGAGCACTTCAAGTCACCTCCACACTTTGGTCAGATTTAGGAACTCATCACAGTAGGCTTTCACCAAAGAGACTGGAAAACACTATTGGACACACTGATATAGAAGAGGGGATTCTGTGGTGAGGAAAGATAAGAAAAGGCACCATGAAAATCATTGCAACTAATGGGTCTCTCTTATGACAAGGAAGGTTAATTAGGTAATTATTCTCATTTCTTCATTTACCCTTCTCTTCCCCTTTATCCTTTCTGTCTCCTTGCTGCATGACCTTTCCCTTGACCTTGAAGATGCATAACCCATATATGGCTTTTTATGGTGCTCCAGGAGATATAAAACAGATTAATTCCCTGATGCTTTCTTTGAATATCCCACTGAATTCTTAATACAGAACATTTCTGAGAATTCCCCACATTTTCTAGGGTCTGGTTCTTTTCCCAGTCCAAAACCTTTCTAGAATTTCCCCAGAACTTTCCAATAATTCCTAGCTGTAGGCCTCTTCTAGGATTTCATTGATCTAGAATCTTTATGAGAATTTTGGAAGAGATTTTCAGGTATTTCCTAATGGCTTTCCAAGAACTCACGGATCTAGTGTCCCTGTCATGTATACCTAGAACCCCTGCTATGTTACCTAAAATCCCAAGGTGACTTAGAGCTCTACTGAGAAGGCTACTTAGAACCTGTCCTCGATATTTAGATCCCACAGTATGATTACCACCAGCCTGTCCCAGCATACCTACCTTTTGTTTTACAGTTTTAGGGAACTTTCCAAAATGTGTTATGGTGAAATGCTAAAAAAAGTCCCAAAGATTCCATCAAGTACAAGGATGGGAGAAAGATTATGAAAAAAGAGGAAATTAACTTTTTTCTTTAGTTACTAGGGACTAAAACTGGGGAAGACAAAAGCAAGGGGTATTGCCAGAGAAGAGAATCAAATCAGTTCAGAGCTATGAGATGTCACAGGAACTGAGGTAAGAACATCTCTACCATACAGTGGATTTGCTGTTGACAAATAAAGTACTGAGAACAGACCTGTAGTCAGAGCAGAACCACAAGCACATCTGAAAGGATGAAAATGGCATAAGTTCAAAACATATAGTCTTTCATTCCCTTGTCACTCAGTATGTGACTTGAATTAAGAGCTTACTCTTCAACCCTAACGTTCTCATATTTTATTGAAGATGCAATACTCCCAAGAAGACAGAGTGTAGTATCAAGCAATAGAAATAACGCACAAAAGCACAGGAGAGGACTGAGATATATAGACAGAATTGAAGATAAAACACAACCATATTAAAGCCACTGTATTAAAAAATAAGTAGACCTGATTTTCTTCTGCATCGGAGCTTTCTTATGCCACTTTGTCAGAATAATGGGGCCATGAAGTGTGCATAACTGTAATTACTCCTACTCCAAAGGTCCTTTAAGCTGACAGACTGGTTTAAATGGAGCATTGTATAAATGAGAATTGAGTTCAGTGTGGAGTAGATTGCATGTTCCTCTGAATTTCAAATGCATTCTAAAATTTTAGGTAAGAAAAGTGGCAGGGGTATCTCCCTCTACAGAAAAGAGGCCATGTTTTGGAGTCAGTATTTTGCATGTAGTAGCATTTCATTGGGCTTCACTGTACATCTTTACCTCTCATACAGGCATGGTCATCTGTGCAAAGATGGTGAAAATGCTGCCAAACTGTACTGTTAAAATTTTGCAGCAACTGTGTTCAGCTATGACTGCAAAAGACACTCAGAGTATGATATTTTGTATGGTATAGATCAATTCAGTGGAATGTCCCAAGATGCAAGAGGAAACTGAGTAAAGAAAGGAGAAACACAGTCCCAAAAATAGCCTTAACCCTTCTTGTCTTGCAAAGGCTCTGTGGCTACCAGTCCAATTGATTCATCCAACAGAACTGTACTGAGACCAAAGGATGCTCTACAATTCTTTTCTAGACTGAAAGGCTGGCCTTCTGTGGCAGCAATTCTTAGGTATGAGAAGCATCAAATACTGTGTGGAGTATGTTCCCTACTTACATAATAAATAGATGGCCAGCCTGGAAAGATGCTTTTAAAATCGTAAGATTTTTCCAGGGGTAGGATGAGGTCAGAGGAGCTGGGGATGTAATATAAGTTTCTAACAAGGAAATTGAAAAGCAGGTAAAAGAAACTGCCTTTCAAAATTCTCCTTTATTATTTCCCTTTCTTCACTCAAATTCATATCAGGACAAGACCCACACAACATTTCCACAATCTTGTAAGCCTGCTACAGTATAAAATGTACTGCTCTGCTCAGGTGAATTGTACCTACTGTGTCTGTATAGGTTAATGAAATCTAATCCTGTGCTCTTGATAAAATCCATTAAGCAGTGACCAGCTGCTTCATTTGGAATCCCAGCTCTGCTGTATCTCTTCTTCTCTCCCATCTGTCAGTCAACAAGGTTTCTCAGGGAAGGTTTTCCATTTGTCAGGTTGACTTCTGCAGCCCTGCTACTTTTGGATCACTTTGTAAAATGATTGCTGTAAAATGTCGTAAGAAGGAATATCTCTGGCACCTGATTGTCTATTTGTTTTATTCTGGGAGCAGGCTTCCTAAAGTGCATTTGAGAAATTAGAAAGGGTTATACCAGTTATACAGTATGTTGTTGGGAACTATTTCCTGGCTAGCTAGAGGTCTTATAGTGTTACTTCAGTGTAAATACGTGAATGGCTGCCCTGAAGCCTTTAACTGCAAGTGTCACTAGGTACATTATCGTGATAAAAGTAGATCTGAGGATTTGGGTTCCCCAGACTTCTTGCCAAATACAAACTTATATGGAAGAGTTAAGTAGCTCTGATTAGTGTTTATGGAATTTTAGCTTGTGAAATGTCTGCTGGGCTGAGATGCATCCACAAAAATCTTGGTTCTGCAAAGCCCTTAGTCATGATCTTAAGTTCTTCGCTGACTTGGAGCCTGAGGCTAAACAAGATTTAAATGGAAACATAACCTTGACTGCCATATATAAATTAGTAACTGATACAAACTTCCATTATTCTGTTTTCATTCAGAAAATTCAGTGGAATTAGTCAAGAGAAATAAACCTGCCATCATTGACAGGCCTTGAGGATAATCCCTGAGTAGAAATGTCTTCCAAGTCACATCTTTCAGTATTAGCCTAATTTTAAAAATGGAGGGTTTGTGCTACTGGGAAATGTATGTTCTTAACAATAAAAGTGAAATTGAATCACATCCTGCAAAGAAGTCTGAAATCTGTACAGCCCAATTCTGTAGGAGTCCTACCTAGTTAGAAATACATTATGCAGTGGTGCTGTCTCAAAAGGCAGTGCTCCTCTGCAAAACAGAGACAGCAGGAATAAGAACAGATACTTGAGAGTACTTCAGTGAGAAGGGAAAGAAAGAAAAAAAGGAAGTGATAAAGAAAATCCAGCCACTGCTTTTCTTTCTGCTGGAGAAATAGGAGAAATAGTGATGCTATGATCTCTGACCTTTTATTAACAAGCTAGTCATTTCCAGAGGACAGTGATTCATTGCTGGCCACCTTATCTGCATTTGAACAGACTCGCCCCCAAGGCTTTCCTTTGTCATATACTGTAACTACAGATGGCAATAGATTCCCTGTACTAGAGGAAATAGATTTATAAAGTTTAAAGTGTTACTTTATCCTATCTGCAATATGAAAGAACCTTTAATGAGATTTAGAAAATTATGGATAAAGCCTAGTTTGACTTTTGTAATAAAAAATACATTGACATCTCTAACTAATGTGTATTGTCGCAGTGTAAGCCTATACAGAGGAAAGGGTGCCTTATTTGAATTATGAATTGATAAAAGGAATATGATACTGTATTTGAAGGCGGTACAAAGGCTGAAATTTTCCATAGGAATAAGAAAGAATAAAATGTCTTTCTTGATCTTGCCCATTGTACTTTGCAAATCAAATTGAGGGAAAATATTCTGCTTTAAACATTGGACAGTCACTGAGAGGTGAGAAACATTCTTTATACAGAATGGGTAAATGGCTATACTCTGATTACCCTTCCAGACAAGGTTTGGTATGCCTTTACTGACCGTGATTCTTTGAATTATCCCAGGGAAGTAACCAAGAGGCTGAGACACCATTCATTAAAAAATATTCACAGGAAATGCTTAGTATTGATATGCAACTCTTTAAAGTAAGTTTGTCTGTGTGGTTACCATTCAAAGGGGAACTTTTAATCTTGTAACTATATAGTTGCTTTCTTTTACATTTATGATGTTGTTCTAGTTCCTTAAGTTCTAGATGACTTTCTTTCCCACCTATGCCTATGTATATTGCTTCAGAATTAAGTGTTTGGTACAAACACAAATGCCCAGTGATTCTGGACCTAATAGCTTTGCTGTTTCCCAGTCCTGATTTACAAATAATCAGAATGTATGTAAATTATGTAAATGCCATTGCTGTTTCTTCTGTAGTACAGGCTATTTTCCCTTTGTTCCTAGTCACAGCTGGTTAATTGTCACTATACAATCTGGACGCTTCACTTAAAACCCTCCACACGTAATTAGGGTTTCTAGTACAGTCATAGTAAATATTTTATCAGACATAAGTCATACGTGCATTCTTTTAATGCTTGTGACATATGGTGCACCTAAACTGAAGGACCTGGGATTATCTCATAACTTGAAGGTCCAGGTATGCTGGCACACACCCTTACTTGCTTTCTACTCTATGACTTGGTTTTCGTTGGGGGGAAAAAACAAACATACAAGTATAGCAAGAGCCATGACTTCTTTCAGAATGTTAGAAATGCCAAAGGTCCTAAGAAAGGACTCATGGTAGATGTACTAGTGAAGCAGTAATTTATTATAGGTTCTTGCAAGAGCGGGTGACCTAGCAAAGTAGGCACACCTGTGGTCGAGTTTGCAGCATTTTTATACCATATTCCCATCCGAAATTCCTCCCCTGTTTACCTATGGATTAGGTATTTCCAAGCTTTACAGGCTCAACCAAGGGCCTTCTTCACAATAGTATATAATATAATACACATTGTGTGTCTGGCAGGTTCCAGCTTTCCATTGGTGAAGAAAAGCAAAATGCAGTGTCTTTCTAAATTACTATTGTTTATCTTACATAGCCCTAACTGTTGTGCATCTTTGTTTTGTCTAGGCCCATTGAAACCAAATGGGGACCCTCAAATGCTTGCCTTTATCTTACTGCTAGGCAGCAGAATGGTGGGGCTTGACTGGGGCTCCTTTGTTGAAGGAACTCAGGGCACCAGGTTCCAGTTCATTGGATTATGCAGTAGTGTCCTGATTAATCTCATTTTACAGGACAACTCAAATCGAGCTACCTACACAGCTCCCTGTGGGCTGTCTCTGCTGAAATGGGGCCTCTAGGCAATCCAAAGCTGAGTGGCTTGTACAATCCCCCATGAGTTGCCTGATGGGCTAGACATTGCTGAAACCTGTTTGTGAAACTCGGAGCCAGACAATTCCTTACATTTCACCCCATGTCCTCAGTCACAATTTAACCACTTATATGTTCTCATTGTCCAATGTATGGGTATAAGTTTCATCTGCATCTTTTAGCAGAGCTGTGTATTCCTCAGTTTCTAATTGAACCCTTATCCAAGAGAGCAAGTTTATCATAATTCTTTAATACAACCGACAGCAAAACTTATTGCAATAATGCAAATTATAATCATTAACAGTGTCCCCACTTATCTTATGTGATATCTGTTGCATATCCAGATTGACAATTGTCCTTTGTCTTCCTAAATCAGCATAGAAAAATACCACAAACCCATTTCAGTTTGCAAAAGCAACATTCCCCAGCATTTTCCATAGAAGATTTCTGGTTTGCCTATGGCAAGACTAATCTCATTGTGAAGTGTGTGGTGCCTAGAGAATGGACAGGACATATTGCCACCCAGGATGACAGACCAGCCTCTTTCTTGACATAGTATAGTTCTGTCACACTTCACTCTCCTGTAGCTTCTTAACTAGTGGATGCTCAGACTCAAAGAAGCTTGGTGATGAGCAAAAATCTGTAAAAAACGTTTTCACAGAATCACAGGGGTTGGAAGGGACCTCGAGAGATCATCGGGTCCAACCCCCTGCCAAAGCAGCTCCCTAGCACATATTGCACAGATAGGTGTCCAGACGAGTCTTGAATCTCTCCAGAGAAGGAGACTCCACCACCTCCCTGGGCAGCCTGTCCCAGGGCTCCCTCACCCTCACTGGGGAAAAGTTCTTCCGCATGTTGGTGCGGAACGTCCTGTGCTCCAATTTACAGCCATTGCCCCTTGTCCTGTCCCCACAGACCACTGAAAAGGGGTTGGCCAATTCCCCCTGCATCCCATACTTAAGATATTTATAAACATTAATTAGATCCCCCCCTCAGTCTTCTTTTCTCCAGGCTGAACAGCCCCAGCTCACTCAGCCTTTCCTCATATGGGAGCTGTTCCAGGCCCTTAATCATCTTCGTAGCCCTTCTCTGGACTCTCTCAAGGAGATCCCTGTCTTTTTTATCCCAGGGAGCCCAGAACTGGACACAATACTCCAGGTGGGGCTTGACCAGGGCAGAGTAGAGGGGGAGGATCACCTCCTTAGAATTGCTGGCCACACTCCTCCTGATGCATCCCAGGATCCCATTTTGTAATCATTATATCTGGGATTCAGTACCTGGCCAAGTAATCCAACAGCAAGGTCAGTTTGTAGAATTTTACTTTCAACAGAACTATGAAGGATTGAAATGCAGCTACCTTAACCTAATTTTTTTTATTCTAATCCCCTTACTACTTGTCAAAGAATATCCTTTTACAGATCACATTTCCAACATCTGTGGGACTTATTTTCTTTGAATTTTGCCATGTCACATAGACTAATCTAACATCTGTGGACCTGTTTGATTTGGCAAGCTTAATTTTTATTGTCTTCTATACTTCTTAGGCTTTTTAGCATTCCATTTTGATGATTCACAATACAACACCAAATTCTTAGATTTACCAGGAAGATAGATATCATGCAAGAGGCAATCACTCAGTGCAAAGTTCATTTAAAGTGCTAAGAAGTGTCCTGGGGAATTTTCCTCATGAAGAGGAAAACTGCCATCAGAAAATTGGTGTAAGTAGCTGTTTGCACCCACCCTTTCATCTAATATGCACGTAAGGACATAGCTTATGTCTGGAGGATGTCCAAGAGCGACAAGGCACAAGATCATGGGATAGTCCTAATAGAGCAATAATCTGACTTCCTTCCTGGCAGCAGGTAAAGCAAATTCCTTGTAGGCAGTTGAGAATGTGGGAGGTGCAGTTTACTCTCTGTTACCACTCTTCCAGCTCCAAATGTCTGCCCTGTTTACTCTTCCTCTGTTCTTCTTGTTATAATATATTCCTTTTTGGTTTTGAGTCTTTGTTTTGATTTAGTGGTCTCCTTGGGCACCTTCTGCGCTTCTGAGTAATCCTTATTCATAAAGAGCTCAGTTACAGGCAATAGGGCCTTAAATCTAATTTTTTGGCATCTCTACTTGTATTTATGAAGAACCATTCTTGTGAATAAAGTTTCAGCTTGTGGTAAACAATGGTAAATAATGCCAACAGCTACAGTCTGGTTCCAGTTATACCAGCTCAAATGAGCTGAAAACTCAGCCCTCTGTCAGATGCTGTCAGTTTTCTAATGTGGAAGACTAAGTAATTCCATGATATTTGGAAACATTTCTCTCCCAAGCAGATTATGAATTTTCAAAGTGATGCTTAATTAGTCTTATTATTTGTTAAGGAACTGTGGAAAGATGTCATGGAACTGCTAAAGAAGAATAAACCTGGATATCAGAAACTACCTGGTAGCTGGGAAGCAGATAAAACAAAACCTCCCTGCTTTATCTTTGTAGCACAAAAGGCTTTCATCCCATTTGCACTGCACAGCCAACATCAATATGCCACTATTCGGGTAACAGGGGACAGTGCAGCTAACAAAGAATGTGGCTGGAAGATCAGAAGGAGTACACATACTCCTTACTGTTTGAAAAACACCGATTAGAACTGTTGTTTATGGTAACTTGTGATGTGACATAATAACAGAAGCTTATTGTCATTAGTCTGTAGTTCTTTAACTAAAGTTAGCTAGATAGCTAGATAGATATCAGATAATTTCTGTTTTCTACCTCTCCGACGAGTAAGGCAGTGGGTTTGGTTCTGGTAATTACTGGCTGCCTTCCCTCCAGTTTTGGCAGATTTCAAGTGACAAGCAATTGAAGAATGGAACAAGCTATGTCATTATATTAACAATATAGATCATGAAGCTGTGTAGGAGAGAGGAAATATAACAGATTTGTGGGGTTTTTTGTTTTGGTTTGGTTTAGGTTGTTTCCCATTTCCCAGAAAGACACAAGAATGAATCTCCCAAATCTGCCACTTCCTCGTAAATTCCAGTGACCATTCACTGCTCTTGGGCCATTAATAGCCCACTTAAGAAAGGAGTCTCACTGGCAGGGCTGTGTGATAGATTGTATTTTAGCACACTTGTTTTCCTCTGGCCATATTCTTTCCATGCATAGCTTCTGGGTCAGGGCAAATGCTCAGTTAGGTGCAAGGAAGGGATGGTGCAGCACTGCTGGATAACTGTTGAACACTTCCCCATAGTTCTGCATCCCACTTCAGGGGAACATGCCATGTAAATGGAGGGCCGTCTCTACACAATGATTTTAAAGATGCTCACAGACTGCATGTAAGCACTCAACAGACCTTTGTAATTCCAGACAAGTAGTATTTTTAAAAGTTTTTGGATGGGTGCCTTGAGAAGGAGAACTGATTTAATTCCTAACTCTGGAATGGCCTTGCTGTGTGACCTTGGGCAAGCCACTTAACACCTGTGCTCCCCTATTCCCTGCTGTGTAAAATATTGCTGATGCTTATCTAGATTAAAGAAGAGCAGTGAGGCAATGTTCATTAATTATTGTTGGAGAGTGTTCTGAAATCCAATCCAATAAAAGTGTAGGATGCAATGCTTTGCCCTTCTAGAATACATTCATTTGAGGAAGGTAAAGCATTATATCTTCCACTTTTATGTGAAAAGAAAGAAAAGTAAAGCCCCACTTGGAAGCCTTATTTTAATTGGCTTTGTTTTGTTTTTCCTGTACTGTACCCAAGGCTAAATTCATAGAGGCGTTTATAAAACATGAAAAAATGCAGACAGGCACCTTATGCAATTTGCATAAATAGTCTGGAAATCTGCTCCCAGTAGAGTCAGGCACCTACCATGCTTGGGTGGCTTTATCAGTCCTAAGGGAATGCCCACCTACATCTTTAGGAGGCTAATTTTCTCTGGCAGTCTAAACTGGAAGTTCACTATTTGCAATGCTTAAAGATACAGACCAAATTTGCAAAAGAAATTGTGAAGCCATTTGACTGTATGGCCCTCCCTGGCGTGTCAGATGTTTGACATTTTTTGCAATAGGAAGTTTTGGGATGAGTTGATACGGATATTTTGCCCTGGTTTCTTTGGAAGACATAGAAACAGGAGGGACTTCCCCCTTTGCAGCTGGTCTGAGGATGACGAACAACCTTTGGAAGCCCTGACATGGCAGAGGGAGTGGTTGGGTGACACTGCGTGGGACTTCATGTAGCATAAACTGCTGTGTGAAGTTTTCGGTTTAGGGGTGTGTTTAAAACAACTCCTCCCTGCTCAACTGTTTATCAGTGCATACACAGGTCCTACAGAGGAGTCTGAAATAATAACAAATAATAAGAAATTCAGATTTGGGGTTTTTTGTTCTTTGTGGACTTATTGTAATCTCCATGACCATTCTTCTTGCTACATATCCCACAGCAGATGTTTTCTCTTGGAAAATGGAATTTGTGGCTATGTTGTGATGCATATGAACAGAGAAATGGCCAGCTTGTAATTTTCTCCTTGTGTGAAAATCGCTCCAAGAACATATCAGAATAGCCCCATCTCTGTATTTCAGAAGAAAACATAAATCTTTGTTTTATTCCTGAAATTGGTAGGTGCCTCCTTTGTATGTGCTGGAAGGAAATTCAGATTATTTGAATATTTTAAACTTTAAGGCAATAGTTGACAAGTACTTTGTGTTTGGAAAAGACAGGCTATCAGTTGCACTGAGTGCTTTTCCTTTTCTCTACTCAGCAACATCACAAAGGAAAAAAACACAATCTAATGACACAGCCCGTGGAATGTAAAACTCTCCTTTATAAAACAGACGAAGGAGAGTGGGACCATCAGTCCTACATGGCCACCTGCACTGTGGGAAACGGCACTCTTTTTAGTAGAACAGACGGTTTTGACAAAAGCTGGTGCCACACTTGTTCCTAAGCATCGTGGCAGTTACAGAGTTAATCTCCTGGGCAAGGTGCAAACCCTTCAGAGTCCTGGAGAAAAGCAATTGGGGAGCTAAAGCTTTGCCTGGATTCAGGTGGGTTCTGAGTGCTGTATCACCTCCATGGGGAAAGCTGCTGAAAGCAGCAGCAGGTTTGGGTCTGTATTCATTTTTAAACTCTATTGAAAGCTTTCTGTACTGGTCATACAATACTTTGTTATAAGTTTTTGTCTCAGTGTCCTGGTATGGAGTTCTGCTCTGTTTCAGAGTTGCTCAATGGGTAACCAGAAATAAGAAGTGATTTAATGGTTGAAAAAAGCAAGATGATGAGGTGGATGCTTTTACTGGGGAGGAGGGGAGAACAATGCTATCTTGTGCATGGTCGTCTTAACATTTTGTTGTTACAGATATTTCAAAAACTAATATTCAGGAGACAAGGCTATTTTATGAGAGATCTGTGTTGGTGGTTGCAGTGTCCCATTAAATGAGGCTCCCTCTGTAAATGTGTATTTTTACAGTTAAAAAATGGTAAGCAAAATCTGAGAGTGCATGGTTCAAGTAGAGAGCTCTGAGTTCTGGTGTAGCGTGCTGGAGAACTGCATAGTTTCTTTGCCCTACAGCTGCATACTGCTGTACAGTCACTCTGTGGGAAGGTCCTTGTGGAGGCTTTGCTAAGTGTGCAGTTCACTGCAATGCTCTGCCTGCTCTACAGGGAGCTTGTTCTACTGGAAGGAGGAAAACAAGAAAACCTTGGGGAGGGGATAAGGAGAGAGAGGTTGGGTTATGAAGGCTGTGAAGGTTTGTGTAGAAGAGTAAGAAAGCTTTAGTATTTGTGTATGTGTATATATATATGTACACAAATAAAAAGGCTGTTGTGTCTTCCGATTTCATGAAGATAAGAGGTTAACAATAGTTGCAGTGCTGCTTTATATCTTTATATCCATTTTTTTTGCTTTGATTATTATGGGTTCTTGCTCTGATGTTACATTTTGGCAGTCAGTCAGTATGTGCATTTTCTCCCCTCCAACAACATGCACTCTTTGGGTTTGGTTTTTTTTTTTTCCTTGCTAGATGTGCTGGGAGTACAGTGATTGTTATCCTCCTGAATACTTAGTACCAAATTAGATGCTTTTTTCCGGTCGCTGCTCTGAGCAGCAGCTGTCTTGGTTGGATAATAGCTTACTTTGTCTGATAAAGTTGGAAGAAAATGAAACAAACCAGGGAAAAATCAATAATTCTCCCTGTAATGGAAGGGATGTGTACCTAGCATAGTTTTTGTCAATACACATACTGAATCATCTTATATATGACCACTTATTAGGTAAATTCCTTCTATTCTTACTCAGAGGGGTAGATCCAGGTAGCCAGGAAATGTGCCTAGAAAACAGAGTTTAATTTTCCTTACTGTGTTAGAGCTCCCCAAAACAGGTGCTGCTGAACTGGCTGCAGGTGTTTGGATACTTCCTCTAAAGGAGGCTTTGTGGTTTTTTTTAAAGCAGTCTTACTCAAAAAGGCATGGTCTGTGCACCTGAATTAGTTGTGTAAACAGTAGGCATTTTAATTAGGGTCATGTCCTAAGCTGATTCCCAAAGAATTGGTTTAGTACCACTTTTTTTTTAAAATTCATGGTTTATATTTGCATTTCTTTCATTCCTGGGATATATTCAAGATCCTTTGGGAAGGAATGGGAAAGGATCTTTCAGATGGGGAAAAAAAATGATAGAAAACATTAACCTTCTCTGTCATTCCCTTCCATCCCCAGACAAGGGAACCAAGTTCCTGTAGTGTCTTGATTTGCTGCTTCTGAGGCTAAATAAGATAAACAGAGAGGTCACTGTGGTGTTCTGCTGAACTAATGCTGTGTACACACAGGAGATGTCTGATGTGAGAACCTGGTGTGTCAACATGAGTGAATTTATAAACTCTAAAACCTTTAAAAAGAGACAGAAAAAATAATAAAAATATCCTGGCAAATACCAGAAGGAAAAAGATTATTTAAAAATACCCAGGAATCCAAGAGAGGGTTGATAATTGTATCAGGTATGTTAAGCTATGGTGTTGCTTTTCTATGCCAGACGGTGTCCTGACATCTAGGATTAGCTAGCTTCTCGGGTTGGATGACATGCGCTGCATTGAGCCATCCTGCATCCACAAGTAGATGGCTCGGATGGGCTGTCAATAGTCTTGTGAAGTTTTTTTATTTGAGTAGTGAATTCTTCTTGTCTTAAAAATATAATATGCAGGATCTTTAGTTCAAGTGAAACTTAGACTCGTCTGGAATCCTTCGTGGTGCTGCTCTCACTCATCTATCTGAAGACAATTCCCTGCAATATCTGTGTTCCTTTTCCAGTTTATTTTATTTAACATTTATTTTAAAACCTGTTGTAGTGTCAATTTCTGTAACAAATCCTAGAGGCACATTGCTTTGACAGGATCTGGTGCCTACGCAGTGATGTGGAGTAAGGACTTTTACTTTGTTCTTAGGTGCTGTTTGTTGTGGGGTTTTTATTTTTAAACTGAGGCAAAAAAAAAACCAAACAAAAAACCCAAAGCCAAACAAAATATCCCCAAACAAAAGCCCTGAGATTAACAAGAGGTCTTGAAAGTGTGAAATCTTTCATTTTGTCCTTTAGTTTTCCTCCTCCTGCTGAGGCAAAATTAATCAAGAGAATGAATCAACAAGACCAATATGATGATTGTCCATCAAATCATTAAGGAGTGTATGTTTTCCTTCAAGCCCTTTTCTTTGTGGATTTACTTCTGTTTTAATAGTACAAATTTTAAGGACAGCTGTTGGTGAGAACTATTGCAGGCTGCCACCTTTAAATCATGCTTAGAGGCTTCTGATCTCTGCAATACACACTACAGTGGCTTGTGACACTGCTTTCTATTGTAATACAGTAAGTCATTTAACACATAATAGTCCCTCCAGAGAGCTGATGGAAAGTCATTTTTAGCTTACAGTGTTTGGGAACTTGAGGTCTTGACTCTAAATGCAGGGACGATTCCAGTATGCGGAAGGCAATTACCAACCTTGGAACCTGTCCAGAACAGCGAGGCTAACAATGCTCCTCTCCTCAGTAGTGCCCTGGTAATACTAATAACCAACATCTCCCTGTTAATATATGTGCTGTGAGACGTGCATTCTAATAGGCAGTCCTGGTCATATACTCTTCTCAGTTTTCATTTGAATATGCACGAAGACATCTAACATCAGGCAGAGCAGGTCCAACAGTGGGTTTGTGAGTAGACATGCAGCATGGAGACTCAGGATGCTTGCCTTGGTAAAAGTGTAGCAGGTAAATTATGGGTGATGTAGTGTATAATCTGCACTATTATCGTAATTGCTATCTGCATTAACTTTTGAATGGAGATGAAAATATTTTATATAACAGAATTAAATACTAGTGTTTGTTGTACTATATTTAATACTTTGATACATTTCAAGTATGCGGTGCTGTAAAGAGTAACTCAAGTGGAATTTCAATCAGTGATTGCTTGTAAAATGCCTGAGATGAAATGTCTGAAGATTGAGTGTAGCTGAGACTTCTAGAATACAATGTGAAAGTAACACCTCAAAATTGAATACAAATTCATTAAAGAACACCGCTAATGAAATAATAGGATTCTTATTACTGTCTTTTGCAAAACTATTCCAAACTAAGGCTCTGTTCTGTTGTCTGTGTGTCCTCTGTAATGAAATGATTTCAGGACAATTTGCTCCTGTGACTTTGCATACCATCCTGCTATAAACCATTCCTTGTGTGTGTACTGGCATGCTTTTCAGCTCTGCTGCACTTAGCAGTAGTCAGAGGAGGTGCCTTTCAGCTTTCTGCCTGTGAAGACCTTTGTGCCTTCAGCTTCACAACAGGCTGGTGTTGGCAGTTACAGGCTCTAAAACGAAGTGTTGTGGCAGATGCAGCTCTGTTTGTACTGTTGGCAGCTGCTGCTGGCCAGGTCTTGCTGCATTTATCTGGGAATTGCTAGGAAGCATTCTCTTGCAGCTGCATTTCAGTTCTTTCTAATACCTTGCCCAAATGTTAATGCTTTTCAATAACGGGTTTGGTAACACCTCAAAGACTGTATACTAGGGTTGTGGCCCTTCCATAGGTGCAGACTCAGCCTCTGCTGCCAGTGTCTTTTCCCTGGAATTTCCACAAGGTGTGCCAACAGCACAGGGGTTCTTGATGGCTGTGGAAGACCAAGGCAGGATAAAAGTGGCAGTAAATGATCAGTGAAGCTTAAATGTTTTTATTTGTGCTGCAGTATCTGGGGATGAGTTCTGTCTTTTGCCTTTGTTAGCAAGGTTCTCATGTTCATTTTGCTCCAACTGCAAAAAAAATTTGAGAGGTTAAGCATTTAATCAGCCACAACTGTCAGGATATGTTAGATCAAGTTCTGATGTCCTGTGTGCTTCCTCTGACACTACAAATGTCATTGCCATGGGTTTTAATCATTCATTTGATGCTGTTCAGATGAATACATCTCAAACTGGTCAGACAGGGGAGAGAAATGTCTTACCATCCATGTAACCATCCAATCGAGATAAAAGTTGATAGATTCATGGAAGCAGATCATAGTGTTGAGATACTGTAGCAGAGCAGCACAAACTCTCCCTTGTTCACAGCCACTCTTCCGGCATAATCCCAACAGTAGAAGCCAGAATAGAGAGTTTTTTGTGGAGTATTAAATTCATCTTTTAACCTAAAGTCAGACTGGAAGATATCCAGACACATGTGAAATTTGTTTACACTTTATGGATCTACTTACTATGCTTCTGTGACTCACAGGGCTAACTAAATTCATACATTAACGTCATGAAGCAAGCAAGAAGAATCTCATGCCTGGTTATCTCACCTTTGTCATGTACAGACCTGGCTATTCCAGTGTGATGGTTGACTCAGGCTGGACACCAGGTGACCCCAAAGCTACTCTGTCACTCCCTTCCTCAACTGAACAGGGGAGAGAAGATATAATGAAAGCTCATGGGTTGAGATAAGGACAGGGAGAGATCATTCACTAACTACTCTCATTGGCAAAAAAGACTTGAATTGGGGAACTCAGTGTAATTTATTACCAATCAGAATGGAGTAGGATAATAAATAAAACCAAATCTTAAAAAAACCTTCCCTTGGAGCACCTCTTCCCTCTCCTCCTTTACTGGCCTTATGCCTGCAAAGTTGTTTTTCTCATGTTCTCCCTTCTCTCTTTGGCTGCAGTTGTGTGGGTTTTGGGTTTTTCCCCCCTTCTTAACTATGTTATCCCAGAGGTGCTACCACTGTTGCTGATGGCCTTGGCCTTGGCCAGTGGCAGGTCCATCTTAGAGCTGGCTGGCACTGGCTCTGTCAGACATGGGGGATGTTTCTGGTAGCTTTTCACAGAAGCCACTCCTGTAGCACCAAAACCTTGCCACAAAACCCAATCCTGCTGAAATTGTGAGTGGTGTTCTTTCGTTAGAGCCATTGAACTGTGAAGGAAGGGGAAATGTTGGTTAAAACGGGTACCTTGGCAGGTAGGTACTTGTGGGTTTGTCTCTGGTTACAGGGATGGGGAAGTGGGAAAAGGCGTAAACGGCCAAAAGCAGAAGTGATACAAGCAGCAGAGAAAGGACATCCTCCTGTTATGGTCCAAGTCATTCCTTTTCTTTCATATGACTACTTGGTAGATGCTGCCCACTGCCTGGAGCTCTTAGGACAAAGAGGTCTCTGTGTCTCACTGTAGTTACGGTCCATTCTGTTAGTCATCACTGGTGTGTGCTTGCCATAAAGCTCTTTGCAAGCAAACAAAAAACATGTTATGCTTTGATTCACAGGATATTAAATCTTGTGTGGAGTCAAAGATACAATTTGCTCTGTGGCACAGAATGACCTGTCCAACTGTAGCTAGTGACCTTTATCCAAATGAAAAACCTTCTTACAAACATCTGCCTTAAAGGAGAAAGATCTCTGGAAAGCGTATGCTGAATGCTTAAGTCTTGGGAATGGTAATGCATTTTGATTAAATAAGGACAGTTCCTGTTAATTTATGGGAACATTTCATTACTGTGATAATCCAGAGTAGACAGTGATAGGAGTTACCTGATCTTGGTTTTGGATTTCCTTCCCAGTTATGAGAGTGTGGATGTGGCATTGAGATGCAAATTGCTGCTTTGGTCTCTGAGGTAACCACCTGGTTACTTAAAGTAACAGGTACATAAATGTTATCAACAGTTGGATTCCTGAGAGCAAGTAAAAAGCTTGAACAGGATAAACAACTTGTAGTAAGGCTGGATCCAAAGCTTGCTGTTCTACTTGAGTTTGGATAGGCACTAGTTCTTTGCACCTACTAATTTGGAAATGTGTATGTATTGGGTTTTTCTTGGCTAGATGAGTGTGTGTTGCACTAAAGATACTAGGCTGTGCCTGTGTGCCTTTAGTGTAAAGGTGGCTGTTCTGTAAAACTGTTCCTATTACGGAAAGCTTATAATGCTGTGTGTTGCACTATCTATTGAAAAACAGACTACCCAATTTAGCAAAGAAAATAAAACTGAAACTTTATGATGTTTCTTTACAACTCATTAAGTGATGATAAAAGTCTACCAGTTAATCTTACTAACTTAAATTTACATCAAAATAAATTAACTTGAAAATCTGGATTGCTTAAATTACCCAAATCTGCATTTAGGGGTTTAATATTTTATCTGTAGATTGTTAGGCTATAGCTACATGTGAACTTTTTTGCTAGGCTAAATAGTTCCTGCCTTTTTTGTCCTTCTCCCAGGTGTGCATCCGTAGTGTTCATGGTGGGGCTGTATGGATTAACGTACAGGGCCTTGGAGAAGTGGGTGGGTTGGGCAGCTGCTGCTCAATCTGTTGGAAACAGCGCTGATGGTGAATGTCTAACTGTGGTCCCATTCTCTTTTACGAAGTCATTATGAAATGGGTAATCTAATTTTCATCCTTTACACTTTTTTTTAAGTGATCACTGCAAACATGGCGAGATGCATTTGGAATGCTTCACACGATTTTTGTTTAGTGTGCCTTTTTCCTTAGGCTTGTTTTCCTTCTTAAGCAAGATGAATTGGTGAATATATTTGCATGCTGTTGTGCTTCAAATTATGTATTCACAGATTTTTTTGTCTGCACGTAACTAGTTGGGCATAGATACTCATTTTTAACAAGAAAGTGGCAAGATTCCAAGCCATTGTTTTCTGCTTTTTGTTTTCTAAAAAAACCCTGTCATTCTCCCCAAGGAATTACAAACTAAGATGAGGCAGATTGAGGGCAAGCATGTGGTTACAAACAACTTCTGAATAATTTCATTTCAGAAGCCTAGTGATGACTTTGAAAACTTTGCAGGTAAAACACAAACTTCTCAAGTAAAACAAAATCCATCAGATCAACAATTCCCTGTGTGTGCATGCTCATTTTGTTTTGTCTCTTTCCCTTTGTTATGATATCTATTGCAAGGAGAGTCTAAAATGATTCTGATATTCCCATCATGCAGAAAACTTTGACAAAGTTTTATGTATTTCAGTTCTTAAACTTTGTTTATTTTTATAATTAGATCTCAGCTCTTATGCACTGATCTCTCTTGGTTTTGTGAGAGGAGGGGTGTCATTTGGAAAGAAGATTTAAGAACATGGGATTAGCCCTAGCACGTCAGGAAGTCTCTTGTTTTTCCACCTAGCTTTGAAAGACACTTTAGTTAATGTATCTTTACAAAGCTCTTTCTCACTGCCCTACAGGCTTAAGGGTCCCCCGTTTGAATTCCTTTTCTGCCTGATTTGGGGTGGGGATTTGGACTTTGCTCTTTGAATGAGATTTCCAGCAGTCTCAGCTGTTGTTCTCACTGTTGATGTCCCACAGGCCCTGTAGGTCAGCATATCAGAGATCCTGCTTCTTGCTAACTTCCCACTCCTAGAGCACATAAGCACATCATGCTCCTCTCCTGCATGTGGCAGTGGAGTTAGAGCAGTATTCATAATTCATCTCATTGCTTCAAAGAACCAGATATGATCACAGCAGAATCAAAAAATGAATGCTAAAACAGAGGCAAAAGGGTGAAATATATTACACTGATGACATTATGGCAACATAATGAAGAAACTGAAAGGAGCAAAATGAGATCTTATATTTTCCTTAAGTTTAGTAAACCCATTCTTTTGAGCTTTATGGATGCATTGAACATCAATAAGATTGATTAAAAAGGCTGTAGAATGTTAAAATTATACTATGTTGCTTGCAACTTCAGTATTATTCATGCTTACAATGGGCCATTACCTATATGCTGTTCTTTACCAGGGAAAACAATAAATTATTTGTTTTCTTCTGTCTGTTTTTACCTTGCCTAAAGCTTGTCAACAATTTCTCTTTAAGGATTGCTGCAATATCCATTTGCATAATAAAATCTGTTTCTTCAGCTTGGCAGAAACTTTGCCATAAGCCTTGTTTCTACTGAACAACGGGCTCTTGCTTACTTGCGGCGTGCAACCTGCTGCTGTTTGATAGGAGCCATAGGAAAGCCAGCAGAGCAAATGGCAAGATGTGGAAGGGCCAGACCTCTGGAGCTGGGAGTTGGGACTGTGTGTCAGCTGAAGCTGCTAGAAACCTTGCTGTTACCATTGTAGCCGAAACAAACCCAAAGTGGCTGCTGCAGGTCATGTGGCACTGTTGTGTTTTGAAGGGTGTATAATTATTTAAGCCTTAAACTCTGATTTATTGGTTGCAAAGATCTTCTACAGAGGCTGATTTCCTCTTGATTTGACTGCATACCAGAAAAAGAAAATCTGTTTTCCCTCAAACACGTTTGTTCATCCAAAAGATAAGGAGCAAAACTCGAGAGTGGTGTAAGGTCGATTTGAAGTGAGGGGAAGCTGTGAAGGACCAGTCAGGCTGTATTTGTGTTTAACTTAACAATAGAATGGTACTACTGGGAGGCAAATGTACAGGTGGGGGAAATGTAAGGGGATTAAAAAAGAAATTTAATCTTTCATCAATTTCTCTGTGGAGCTGACAATGTTTGGGTAATTAAGCTGTTTACCTACATTTGTGTGCCTGCTGTTACAGCTGGGTGTTGTCACCATCACTTTTTTCCACTGTATAATTTACTGCATTAGTAAGTTGCTGAGAATTCACCTGCCTGCAAACACATCCACCCTTGGAATGAAGATAGGTTTCTGCACTCACTGTACAGGTGCTTTGGGATCCACTGAAGGAGAAGGATCATTTTGATTCATATAATATGCATGTTGGCTTTTTAAAAATTATTTGTTCTGAATTATGCCTGGAAAAGTAGGAGGAATCACAGAATCATAGAATTGTAGGGGTTGGAAGGGACCTCGAGAGATCATCGGGTCCAACCCCCCTGCCAAAGCAGCTCCCCAGCACATATTGCACAGATAGGCGTCCAGACGAGTCTTGAATCTCTCCAGAGAAGGAGACTCCACCACCTCCCTGGGCAGCCTGTCCCAGGGCTCCCTCACCCTCACTGGGGAAAAGTTCTTCCCCATGTTGGTGCGGAATGTCCTGTGCTCCAATTTGCAACCATTGCCCCTTGTCCTATCTCCACAGACCACTGAAAAGGGGTTGGCCAATTCCCCCTGCATCCCATACTTAAGATATTTATAAACATTAATTAAGTCCCCCCTCAGTCTTCTTTTCTCCAGGCTGAACAGCCCCAGCTCACTCAGCCTTTCCTCATATGGGAGCTGTTCCAGGCCCTTAATCATCTTCGTAGCCCTTCTCTGGACTCTCTCCAGGAGATCCCTGTCCTTTTTATCCCAGGGAGCCCAGAACTGGACACAATACTCCAGGTGGGGCCTGACCAGGGCAGAGTAGAGGGGGAGGATCACCTCCTTCGACCTGCCGGCCACACTCCTCCTGATGCATCCCAGGATCCCATTGGCCCTCTTAGCCACCAGGGCACACTGCTGGCTCATGGCCAACCTGTCATCAACCAGGACCCCTAGGTCCTTCTCCACAGAGCTCTTCTCCAGCAGGTCATCCCCCAGCCTGTACTGATACAGACGGTTATTCCTCCCCAGGTGCAAGACTTTACACTTGCTTTTATTAAACCTCATCTGGTTTCTCCCTGCCCAGCTCTCCAGCCTGTCCAGGTCTCGCTGGATGGCAGCGCAGTGTTCCTGCCTGTCAGCCACCCCTCCCAGCTTTGTATCATCAGGTACTTGCTGAGGGTGGATGCTATTCCCTCATCAAAGTCGTCGATGAAGATATTAAACAGGACTGGACCCAACACCGAGCCCTGGGGAACACCGCTAGTCACAGGCCTCCATTCAGATTTTGTTCCACCGATCACGACCCTCTGAGCCCGGTCCAACAGCCACTTCTCAACACACCTCACTGTCCACTCATCTATCCCATGATCTCTTAGCTTTTCTATCAGGATGTCATGGGAGACAGTATCGAAAGCCTTGCTGAAGTCAAGGTAGATGACATCCACTGCTCTCCCTCCATCCACCCAGCCGGTGATGAGATCATAGAAGGCTATGAGATTGGTCTCCCCTTGGTGAATCCATGCTGACTACTCCTCATGACCTGCTTCTCTTCCAGTTGCTTGGTAATGGCATCCAGAACAAGCTGTTCCATAACCTTTCCAGGGACAGAAGTGAGGCTGACTGGCCTATAATTGTTAGGGTCCTCCTTCTTGCCCTTTTTGAAGACTGGAGTGATATTGGCTATCCTCCAATCCTCAGGTACTTCTCCTGTTCTCCAAGAGCTGTTGAAGATGATAGCAAGCGGCTCCGCAATCACTTCCGCCAGCTCCCTCAGCACACGTGGATGTATCCCATCCGGGGCCATGGATTTGTGTGCATTCATCCCTTTGAGCCACTACTGGACCACCCCTACCTCCACTAGCGGGAAGCTCTTCATTCCCCAAACACTCCTACTTTCATCCAGGATCTGCGGGTCCCGAGGGGCCTTTGGAGTGAAGACCGAGGCAAAGAAGGCATTCAGTATTTCCACCTTCTCATCATCACCCGATACCAGGACACCCGCCTCGTTCAGCAAGGGACCTACATTATCCCTGATCATCCTCTACTATTCACGTATCTGAAAAAACTCTTTTTATTATCCTTTATATCCCTTGCCAGTTTCAACTCCAAGCGGGCTTTAGCCTTCCTAGTCGCATCCCTGCAGGCCCTGACAACATCCCTATAATCCTCCCAGGTGCACAGACCCAGTTTCCATAGTTCGTAAACCCTCTGCTTCCCTTTGAGTTTACACATTAGCTACCTGGTCATCCACACAGGTCTTCTGCCTCTCTTTCCCGATTTCTTACTCAAAGGGATGCACCTATCCTGTGCTTGGAAGAAGTGCTGTTTAAATGCTAGCCAGCTCTCACAGGCTCGCTTGCCTTCTAACAGCGTAGCCCACAGGATAGGTCCTAAAAGGTTGCGGAAGAGATCAAAGTTAGCTCTTCCAAAATTCAGGGTAGCTATCCTGCTTTTTGGCTTGCTTCTTCCACTCAGGATCTTGAACTGGATCATTTCGTGGTCGCTTTGTCCTAAGCTGCCCCGGACCTTCACCTCCCTGATGAGCCCGTCCTTGTTAGTAAGAACAAGGTCCAGCACTTGCCCTCCCCTTGTAGGTTCCTGCACCATCTGTAGCAGGAAATTGTCTTCAACATACTGCAGAAATTGTCTGACTGCATACGACTGGCCATATTGCTTGCCCAGCAGATATCTGAGTAGTTGAAGTCCCCCATAAGGACCAGGGCCTGGGATCTCGAGGCTACTTCTAGCTGCTCATAGAAAGCACTATCAACCCGCTCCTCTTGATCAGGGGGCCTGTAGCACACACCCACAACAGTGTCACTCATACTAGCGTGACCCTTGATTCTTACCCACAAGCACTCGACCGATGGTTCATCTTTCCCCAGGTGGAGCTCAATACATTCGAGCTGCTCTCTAACATAAAGAGCAACTCTTCCACCTCGCCTCCCTAGCCTGTCTTTCCTGAAAAGCACATAGCCATCCATGACAGCGTGCCAGTCATCCAGGCTGTCCCACCACGTCTCTGTGATCGCAATGAGATCGTGGCCCTGTGACCGCACAAAGATCTCTAATTCTTCCTGCTTGTTTCCCATGCTGCGTGCATTTGTATAAAGGCATTTTAGTGGGGCAGCAGGTGCAGGTATCCTCAGCAGATCACAGCGAGATTTCCGACAGGGGATGGGCAATAGTGGCTCCACTGAGGAGTCCTCAGGTCAATCCCCAGAATTTTCCCCACTATCACATGGAACAACATCCCCAAGTCCGTCACTGTGCTGCTGACTTTTACCTTCTTCCACCGCGAACTCACATTGTGTCTCCCAAAGCCCATGCCTAACCCCAAGAGCCATCATAATATCCCCTCCCCCCTTCCTAACTAGTTTAAAGCACGCTCAATGAGCCCTGCCATCTCCTGGGCAAGGATTTGCTGTCCTCTTTGGGACAGGTGAGCCCCATCAGCAGTCATCATGCCAGGAGCAGAGTACACCTTCCCTTGGTCAAAAAACCCGAAGTTCCTATGCCGGCACCAGCCTTTCAGCCACTCATTCAATAGATGGGTTCTCCTGACCTGCTCCGAACCTCTCCTCCCACTAGTAGGGATAGACGAGAATATTATTTGAGCTCCGCCCCCCTCAACAAATCGCCCTAGGTCACGAAACTCCTTCTTGATAGCACGCAGGCTACACTTCATGATCGCATCCCTGCCTGCTGGAACAATCAGTAGAGGATAATAGGCAGGGGGTCTTACCAGCCCTGGGAGCCTTCTGGTAATATCACGGACCCGGGCTCCAGGGAGGCAGCACATCTCCCTCGTGTAGGGTCTGGTCTACAAATGGGGCCCTCCATCCCCCTGAGAAGGGAATCCCCGACCACAACTACCCTTCTCTCTTGCCTAACAGAGGCAGTCTCAAGGCGTGCAGACTTCGCCTCACTCTAGGCTTTCACTTCCTCTGAGGCAGAGGGGCTGCACTCATCCCTTCACATACCTCCTCCTCAACTTCCAGGGCCCCAAACCTGTTGCTTAGGGAAACCTGGGGGAGCGGGGTAGGTAGGCAGGGGGAGTGCCTACAACGGCAAGACCAGACTGTCTTCCAGCCCTCCTCAGGGTTCAGGTCACTCCCATTTACCTCATTAGGTGGCTGGGAGGACAGAACCTGGCTCATCCGATCTGTCTCCACCTCAGCCTCCCTGGTGCTCATGAGCCTGTCTAGTTTACCCTTGAGCACATCTACCTCTTCTTGCAGGTATGCTGCACAGCTGAGGAGATCCCTTATGATCTCACACAGTACACAGCCATGTTCAGAGCTGTCTGCTGCCGCAAGCATGTTGTGACACTCCCTGCACCCCAAGACCTGCACCGCAGCATGCTTCTGCGGTTGGTTAAGCTGAATCCTTTCTCCTTTCCAATGAAGGCATACTTGGGTAATTGCAGTTCTGTAGGGAAGCTGGCCAAGCTGATTCTTTGAAGTTTGCTCATAGTACTCAGAACCCGACTAATATAGACAGCTTATAAACTGTGAGAGGCACAAGTGTGGTGGTTCCATTGTGTATATGCTTTATCATTTCCTAAGGCTAACTTGGGTAGTAACCCTTCTGGATAGGAGGCTGTGCTGTGCTCCTTTCGCTGCTGCTTTTTGCTGCTCAGAGGAAAGCCACCCAGACCCAGGCTGGGAGGAGCAGTAGCAGAAGTGGCCAGGCAGTGCTTGCAGCAGCTCAGACAGGACTTTACCCTGTTCCTGACTGCTTGAGTATTCCCTTATTATATTTCACTTCATACCACTAGCTCTCTCTTCAGTTCTGTTTCATTTAGTAGTGCTGTTTGGATTTTATGCTTTCTAATTCCTTTACCTGATCTTTACTAACTCTTCCCTGCACCCAAGAGAGAGCTGATCTTTCTCAGAGTCACTTCGTGTACTTTTTTTTTTTTTTTTCTCTTTACAGAACTTCTTCAGGGCAGAAATTCACTTCCCTGTATGCATAGCACAATGGTAGCTAATAATGATTGACCTTAATGTGTGTGTGGCTAATAAGCTTAAATAACAGTATGTGTTTCTGTGATTTTCTTCATCCTGAATACGAAGCAGTTTGACTTGAAAGATCAATAGAAAAATTAACCCTTATTAATATCGAAAGCTGCTTTCCTAAAAGCAATCCTCTTACTTTCAGCTGAAGAAAGGCCACTTTGAAAATACCAGAGAGGTGGGCATTGTTTCTCCTTTCTTTTTTCTCTAGCAGATACAGAAGCACACCTTTAGTGTGGCCATACCATAGGAAACGTGACTTTTTTGTTGGTGTTGTAATGGCTTTCACAAAATTTACATATGCAAGTGGATACTATGTCCACTTTACCACACTCAGTAGTGTTCATGTGCTCCTGTTGCTCTATGGAAAATAGTGCAAAAAACCTGCCAGTGAAATTAAACTTTGAGAAGTAAGCACAAAGGACTGAGGTTTTCCTAAGGTCTGCCATGGGATATGGGAATGTCTATGGTGTCTTTATGAATGAAAGAGCATCTAGAAATTTAGCAAGCCAGAGTGATGTGAGAAGGGCCAATGTATTTACTGATGCTGGGCATAGTAAGAAATGTCTTGAACAGATGCAAATGTTACTGTGCAGTAAATTCCTTGAATAATCCCAGAGGAGCAGTAGTGCTGTGACACTGTACCTGCCCCAGGCTAAGGGAAGAGAGGGAAAGAGCATAGGGCACAGAAGACAATGCAAAACCTGAACACCAAAATAACCTTTCAGATTCACAATGTATGTCCTGGGCAAAGGCAATCACGAACCACCCAAATTCCTTTTTATCTCAGTATGATGAGGTACTTGCTAGGTGGCTTTTCAGCTGTCTCCTGTAGTCCTAGATGTTACTCCCAGCAGGATTGCTAATGTGATATCACTCTTGAGATATGCCAGTTCAGCAGCTCAGAGGAGCCCTAGAATGCTTAAAATATGAACTAGGAGTTGCTGGCACTGCCTGGTGTTGACTCACATTGAAATTAGATTTTTTTTTTTCCTCTTTGGCATTAACTTTATATTAAATAAACAGGAAAATCTGAGTTCTATTAAAATCTCACATGTATTTTTCATGCTGAGCCAGACTTTATTTCAGTGCTTGTTTACCAAACTCGAAGTATTTTTGGTCTGTTTCTGCATAACTGTTTGTGCTATTCTACATTATTTTTTCCCTACCAAAAATCTTAAAGAAAACAGTTGAATTATTCATTTCAACAGACTTTGCAAATTGAGAAGCAAAAAGAAAGGAAAAATTATATGGAGCAAACTGAAAATTTTTTAAATAATTAAATATACCTTTAAATTGGTCTCGACAAAACAAAAGCAAAACCTACCAAACATACAGTGTCTGAAACTTAAAGCTGAATCTTTTCCTACTGTTAAGCTAAAGAATTTGTAGAATCCCAGACTGGTTTGGGTTGGAAAGGGCCTCGATGCACATCTAGTTTCAATGACATGGGCAGGGACACCTTCCACCAACAGAGGTTGCGCAAAGCCCCATCCAAACCACCCTTGTATGCTTCTATGGATGGGGACAGCCACAGCTTCTCTGGGCCACAGAAATACCTAATACTTCTAGGCTTGTGAGAGAAGCTTTCTTTTCAACAAGATCCAGTTTTAAGCCATCTGTGATTCAACATGGGCAATGCCATGCTCATTTTATTCTTCATTCTAGATGGAAGAAGTCAATGATATATGTAGTTCTTAATACTGTATGGTAGAATTGTGCAAAAGATACTAATCAAGGTAAAATGATTCTAGTAGAGATCACGCAGGCATGGAAAGGAGTAATCCTGGGGAAACAGAAGCCTTTATGAATACTTATTGAGATTTATTGCATGTACAAAACACATTAGAGCTCTAAAAACCACCATACCTATAAAAACAAATGAGCAAACAGAAAATATCTGCAAAGGCACTTAAGGATGCTGAGGGCTACCTTCCACCCTCTTGAATGAGAGGAAATATAGGCAAAGAATTGCATGTTCTTTTATGCCCTAGTAGCGCTGACACTCATTTGTTTCAGTCTTGGGGAAAGCTTTTATTCATTCTTGGGTACTGTATCAATATTCATCCAAGCTTCTTCAACTTACCTTCAGGGCAGGAACCCTGTGGCAGCAGGTTGGGGATTTTGGGGGATTTTAATACTTCAGGGAAGTTACTTTCTTCTTGAGGTTGGTGAGGACATTGCTGGGGGGTTGTTCAGCAGCCATTCTGCGTGAAAGCTACAAAGTTCAATTATTTCACCTCCCCTTTGAGAGATGATCAAAGCAGTGGACAGGGAGCATGGGGAGCAGGGAGGGCACCAGACTGAGGAGGAAATGAATGAGTGCAGACAGACACAAGAAAATTTCCTTCTGTTGGTCTGTTCAGAGGGTAGGGCAGAATGGGATTGGAAAGTAGCTCATTTGTAACCTCTGTGTGATGGGAAAGCTCTGACCACTCACTCTAATGTGGCCTTGTGACCAGGGGCCCTGACCTGGGCACTCTTATGTCCACATATATCCAAAACCTCCTGTACTGGGATCAAAACCAGAAAAAGAATATGGGCTTTTAGTCTAGTCTGTAAGCAGTGCTGGAATCATAGACAAATGTAATCACCTGCAATGAGCCCTGGTTTCAGTTATCAGAATGTGGGCTACTGTCCCTTGGCCCTGTTCTGCAGTGGGAGAAGCGTAGGCTGCGTTTTGTATTCATGTCAGGGGAAAATCTGAACTCTTGAGGCTCCGTAGCTTTTGCTGTTTCCATCTGGTCATGGGTTTTAAGAACCCAGGGGATTACTGTGATCATCCCATCTGACCTCCTGTGTAACACAGACCGTAGATTTCACACAGTAATTCTTGGAACCAGCCTGTAACTTCCAGCACAACTACAGCATCAAAGGTAAAACAGATTTCTTAGCTTCTGCAAGAGCTATTGTCAGATGTTAACTACAATATCTTACAGGTGAAGGATAAACCTCTTCTTCACAAGGCAATTATCATGTAACTGTACAAAACCTTTCAAGAACAAACTATGTGTGCCATGCTATGAGATAATTGCAAAAAAAAAAAAACCCCAAACCAAATTAAAAACCCTCCACTGCTGCTTTTAGAAATACCTATTATGTTTTTTGGAACCCCTAACACAATCAAGTATCATCTTTTTTTCTTGTTAAATGGCAGCCCCATCTATGTAGTTGCTTCTTTTAGTTCTGGTGATGTCTAAGATTTTTGTTTCACTGTGTGATGGGCTGAGGGGATCTTATATAAACTAGGTAAATACTGCTGTTTTTTCGCGTTTCTGATCTTCAACAGTCTAATTTTCTCAATATTGTGTTTTGGTTTTCCTCCTCCAGTTTTGTTTCAGATTACAATTTGATTACCATACTTCTAATGTGGTTTCGTATCTGTTTTGTAGGTGGCAGCTATTTAATTTAGGTGATGACTGACTTCATCTGACTGATTTGGAATTTTACAGCTCAACCAGTTACTAGTTATTTCTAATAACAGGGCCAATTACTATTTTTTTCTCAATAATAGTGTTATATAGATATTAATAACTAGTATTTTCTGTAGTGGCTTTTAATGCATGTAACTTATTTTAACCTTATTATGAAAAATATTACCTTCTTTCCCTTCAAACTGTATTCTGATACTTAAAACTCAACTTTCTTTTATTAAGTACTGTAGTGCTTCAGATTTTCATACGTTGTCCTCCTGAAAAAATCAGTCCACTATAGATTGTGTTCTCTAGCACTCAAAGGGTTTACTGTATCTTACATAACTTTGAAGCATTCTGTTTAAACTGATTCCTTTGCATACATTTCAACCCATGAGGAAAACACAAATGGATCTTTAAGGGGAGGATATAAGGATGGGGTGGAACTAAAATGAGTAATAAAAAGGGTTTCTGGATAATAGAAAAATATTTCTTTTGCCAGATCAGGGTTGTAAGGTTCAAACATTTGAATATTTTGTGAACTGAATCCAAGAAATTATGTGCTAGGTTAATCGCAACACTTCATTGATATATTGACCTCTTGATTTACAACATAGATACTATAATTCTGGTCTAAAGGAAGACATCTGTTAGAAAACATTAAAACATGCTTTTCAGGAGCTTAAAGCTTTTTTTGTTTTTGTTTTTGTTTTTTTCTGCCAGATCAGAAAATTCATCAAAACAACAACAAAATACATAAAACCCAAGGCAGAACTGTTTCCACAAAATAATTAGCAAACCAATAGTTATTAAGAATTATTTAAAAATTAATGAGCAGCTTTTGTTGCGATGCTTCAGACAGTGACTCTGACAAGACATGAGCACTGACTAAGGGTTTCCTCTCTAGCCTCTCCTCTGGCAGTTGGGAAGGAACTGCCTGTGTACCTTAATCTCAGGTATTTTTGTAGAGTTTTGATATTGTCTGTTACAATGCACGTGTAGTTCTTTCTCTAACCAAATAATTTATGTAGCCAGTCACTTAAATTCTATAAAATGCCAGATGATAACTTTACAGAATCAATGTAATATCGCATGGGGAATTGCTTCAGCCAGAAAGAATCTCTCTTGAAGAGTGAACACTGCCTGAGTTTCTGATGCCTTGTTTGCTGCCACACTATATGGCGCTCAATTTAGCATAGGAATGAGCTCATCAAGTCACTTAGTAAGGCAGGTGCTTATGTGCTGCTGAGTAGAAGCTCTTGTCATTCTTTTCTTCCTTCATCCTCTTGAAGAGAAGCAGAAAGGAATTTCTTGGTTTCCCAGGAGTGTTGCAGCTGATGCCAATGCAACAAACCTTGTTTTTAGGGCAAATGCTCGTCGTGTTCTCTCTGTCTCCCTCGCACGCGTAGAGGAATCACAACAATCTGAAACAAAATGTTTAGAACATCTCGTGTCTGGTATGCAATTATTTATCTTTACACTGCATTCCTACCATGCATTTCAATCATGTTCCAATATTTTACTGACTCAGAGGTAATGTGTGTCTGAAAAGCTGAAAGCTATAAATTTTATGTTAATTGACAATATAACATCTGAATTTAGAAATACCTGGCATGAATAAAATGTAAAACAGGATGATTATGTGTGATTAAATAGTTGACTTTTATATTGTATATTAGTCATGCCATCATCCAATTAAAAGGATAATGGAAACAATAGTGATTTTTAATTTTTAAACCAGTGTGGGCTGCATTAAGGGGATTATGGAGCTTTATGAAGTAGTTTGCATAATGTAATGATCAAGAATAGAGTCTGAGTCAAAGCTGAGCTGCACATGGCAAATTAGGCAACTTTTAATTTCTCCTTGAGATAACTTCGGACTGTAAATTTTGATTACGAAATTTAAAGGAGGTGTCTCCAAGTTATGAAGAGGTTTGCAGAACAAGGTTGTCATTCACCATCTTTCAGGAATCCTTTTCAGGCCAGATCTTGGCTTTGGCATGTGAGTGTTGAGGGCAGGATGGCTATCTGTGGGTTATGTGCTTTACTAGACTGAACTTTAGCCTTTCTTCAACCAAGGCTGATTTCAATAATTGTGGATATCCCGTGCCAATAGCTGCCACTGTTTTATCCACTGAAGCCTGCTCTGTGCAATCTGTTGCTTATTAGCATTAGTGAGCCTTGTCCTTCTAATTAACCTAATGATCCTCTTAATTTCACTTGATTAACTGCAACACAGGTAAAAATATAGTAATATGGCCTCTGATACCATTGACAAAGGTCAGAGGAGTTGGATGTGGCTGTTTGCCTACGTGACCATAGAGCATAGGGTGCAATCCAGTGAAATTTGAAGCAGCGTAGGCAAAGTGTTCTGATTGCCCCCATCTCATTCAAATCTGGCAATTCAGTATCTTCAACTTATGTCCTTCCCAAAGAATAGAGTACTTGGGATATTTGGTTGTTATTCCAGTGGACCTGACACTTTTATAGGAAGGCTTTTTGGTCTTTCTTGTATGAAAGTCTCAGCCCTCGCATTAATCTTCTCAAAGGCAGACTGGTTTTTATGCTGCATAAAATAGCTGCACATCTGTTGTTTTTAATAATGTTTGCACATTCAGAACTCCTTTTTAAAAAATCATTTTATAATCCAACATTTTACACATCCTTGTTGTTCTGTAATTCTTTAAAGTTTGTTTGAATCCACAGACAATTTTATTCTGAAATTTCTGATCATCACTTTGTGTCTCAGGGATCGTGAGTGAGACTGGCAAAAATGTATACTGGCATGTTAATTACCTAAACTAAAGGATCCCTGTGCTCAGTCATATCATGAGGGGGGGAAATAAGCCTCTTCTGTTTATTTTATTTTTCTTTTAAAAGGAAATCCCTTAATGCGACAATAGATTTATAGCTTAGCTGCTCTAAAATCACCACTCAATGCTGAGATGGTCACTCTG
The DNA here is from genome assembly GCA_020800305.1 of Porphyrio hochstetteri. Taxonomy (NCBI): domain Eukaryota; kingdom Metazoa; phylum Chordata; class Aves; order Gruiformes; family Rallidae; genus Porphyrio; species Porphyrio hochstetteri. Next base: position 1,935,006 of record CM036923.1, on the reverse strand, counting down.
GACATACCTGGCTGTAGGAATGTCTGAATTAGTGCCTGAAAGGTGATGATTTTAATGGTTTCCTGAAGTTGTGAGGGAGATGTTTGCAAAGCAGTCCTAATGATAAGTAAAAGTAATTGAAATATGAAGCTGCTTTTCTTGATTTCCTATTGCATTTGACAGGCTTTTCCCCATAAGCTGGGGGGAAGAAAAAAGAATAGGGTACCATACCAGTCTGTGTGAATTTTGTGTGAAGCTGAGACATCTCTAGTGCAGAAATGCTAGCTCTGTAAGGAAGATACAAGCTGCTGGAGCTTATCTGTACAAACAGATAACAAAATAGACTAATGCCATTTTTCCATGAAGCTCTGTTGGATGACAAGGTGCATTTTACAGAACCCTGGCTTGCAGAGCAGTGATCCCTCCTCCTTCCCTGACTTCCCTTGGCTCATCAGCACTGATTGCTGTAACTTGGGAGATGGCAAAGGACAGGGACATGTGGAACAGTGTCCTCTATGGCTTGTTCACAGCTCAGGCTGAAAACTTTTAAGTAGCCACAGTATTTTAAAGCATAAAGTGAACTGCTCAGTGTTATGGGGAAGAAATTGAACATGCTTGAGTGTGGCCTGTTATGATGATAGAAAGCAGGTGAGGAATGAAATGCAGTCTGAAAATAGTGGTACCCAAACATGTAAGGGAAGAACCATGTTACAGGAACAAATTTGCAGAACAAACTAAGCACAAATGCGGTGCCCAAAGAACCCATCTGGCTTCATCAGCTCTGCTAAAGCACAGAGTTGCTGTAGTGAGTTGGCAACATAAGCTTGTGTGGAAAAATTGGGGAAAATCCAGTGGGTAGGGATATAATGAGGGTGTAAGTGGGTGTGGCCCTGAGGAGAGGGGAAGGAGTCTGTCATGCTCTTGCAGCCATATTTATAAGTAAGGTCTCAGACTAGTTAGTTCACAGGTTACTTAAACCATACGTATTTTTTTTGAGAGATCATGATCCCTGAGAGGAATTTGGGGCTCAGCTTGGTTCACATAAGCCGACTTAAAGCAACTCCTGGAGAGAAGCTGTGCTTCGAAGCAAGGTGCAAGGGACTTGTCCTTTGTGTTGCTGTGGAAGGCTTGTTTCTGAGTCTTATTTGCTTTGGCTCCCTCAGAAGAGCATCTTCTTTTCTACTCTGTTATTTTTGTAATAAAGTGCAGCTGTAGAGACTGGTAGCTTTTTTCTGGTCCTTTGGTCTGTCTGTTTAGAGGAAAGAAGGATGGGAAGACCAAGTCCAATTCAAACTCTAGCTGAGTTACACTAACAGTCAGTCCTGGAAATGAACCTCTGATGCTGCAGTGGAAGAGAACCAGATATGTGAACTGATATTCCAATATTCATTACTTTTGAAAATGTTTGTTTAAAGAGGCTGCTTTGGTGCTGTAACAAAGAACTTGCTTCTCAAAATAGTATTGCCTGGGATTTTCTTTTCCCAGGCAGTGGATGCATTAGCTGCTTTTTGAGTGATTGATAACCTAGAAAGTTTGTTTCATTACTGTTGTGATTTGCAGTTCTCTGTCTTAGCCAAAGACACTTGCCCTTTAATCTGGCTCCAGTCTGGCATCAGTTTGAGTGAAGAATCAGGGGCACTAGGCTTCTAGACAATTCTAAGAAGCTTTTGACCTGATTCGCCTCAGGCTTGGGAAAAATCAGAAATCATACAGGGTTCTGGAAACGTCTTCAAACTGGTGATTTCAAAGTTCTGTTGACTTCAAAGGGAAATGGGACTTGACTACTCATACTTGCACATCCTGGAAAGTGTATATGTAAGATTTCCCATGCCATTCTCTTTGTATAGCTGGTAGAACAATGGTCAGCCATAGCATGTCTCTTCAGAATGTATAGCCCTGTAGCAGGACAGAAGGTGGTTTGTGAGGTATGGGGCAGTTGAGCAGGGTAGGATCTTCCAAACAGTCATGTTGGAGGCACAGCAAATGTTTGGCTTCCCACAATGAAACATTTGGGCAATCCATTGCCATCTGTCTTTATTTTGCATACCCCCTCAATTGGCCAACACATTCAAAATATTACTGCAACTTATTTCTCAAAGAGAATCTTAAAAAAAACACTCATAAAATTACCTACACATTTTCCCCTATTCAAATTGTAAAAGATTTCTTTACATTTGTGTTACTATAAGGCTTTGTAAGCCTTTTTTTGGGACCAAAAAAACGTACTTCTGTGGGAAGTGTAGATGCATGGTACCTGTTATGAATGCTGTGATTTCATCAGGTACTCAAACTATAATAACAAACTGATTCAGCCAAGTAGGCTGAAAGGCAGTGACTCAAGACTGTGCCATATTTATCTGGGCATGGGTGGTCTAGCACTTGGAGGCAGTGCTACTAATGCTTCTGCTCAGCTATCTTCCTTGCCTATGAGATGCAATAAATGCTAATGTCTGTAGCTAATACCTGTTACATTATTGGAATATCTATGCCCCCAATTTGTGTGGGCTTGTGTGGCAAATCTGGAATGGATGGCAGTAGCAACTCGAATGACTCACATAATAGAGCTGTCTGCCATTAATTTTTGGCTCATCTGACAAACTTCTGTCTTAGAGGGTATTTCTGAAGAATTAACAAGGGTGCGGATGATAAAGGAATATGCTATTAGAGAATGTCATCTTTAAAGTTTCTTGAAAGATGGGCAATTTTAAAAGGTCATTTACTCCAAAGTGTCTTTCCCTTTTCCTTGCTTAGCACTCCACTTGCTTACAGCCTGACTGGCTGCTTAGCATTTTAATGCACCAGTGCATTTAAAAATAACAGTAACTGTCCTTTCCATCACCTGGTTCTTTTGTTGTAATTGCTGTTGGATGAGAATTCACTGAAAGAAGTGGAAGACTTTTGTGGTGGTGTAAATATCTCTGCTGATTAAGGTCCTAGAAACATCTGAGTTCTGTGTCGCTCTGAGTTGTGCTGTACGTTGTCTATACTGAGCACTGTTTCCAGTTTCCTAAATAAGCCAAGCTCTAACCCTCACTCTTCTGATTTATTATTTTTTAATATATATATTTACCTCATTTGATGTTTTTGAGAGGAAGTACTCTAAGGAAAGCTGGACTAGGATATAAAGGAGAAACTGGTTTGTGGTGTTTCCTGGAAATCACATCACCTGATAGCCAGTCTTTTGCTCTCCTGTCACAGTTATGTGTCTTAGTACAAAACTTTGTTTTCTTCACAGGAGTGCTGGCACCTATTTTTAAATGAGTCAATGATTATTCTCATGTTCCTCCCAGCCACCTCCCATTAGTTCAATTACAGTTAATATATGCTCAAACTTAATGCTTTAGAATGTAAATTAAGCTACTTCTATCAATAGTGAATTTAATTTTCTTCATGCTTTACTGCAGTGTGCAAAGCAGGCATGTCCAGCAGCCTTTCTCAGGCGATACCCTCTTCAGTATCAACTTTGGGCTCATTTCAAGCTCCACATTGACTTGTCTTCTAATGCTTCAAGTGAATTTGTCTAACCCAGATTCGTAATGAACCAAATGTTACATTTGTAAGGAGGAGGGGAAGATGATAGCAACTTTAAGCATAGAACGGCAATTCCATTTTTTTTTTAAATGATGATACAGGGTTAATATCTAATGCCTTTAAACCTTCTAGGAATAAGGTGAAGTGCTGAATGCAATCTCCTGAAAATCAAATTAATCCTCCCATTTCAGTGGTGTCTGGGGACCCTTTCTGTATCTTTAGAATCTCCAAGCTGCCAGACATTTAAACCTGTCACACAAACAGCTTTGAATCCCATCCTTCTTATAGAATCATAGGGGTTGGAAGGGACCTCGAGAGATCATTGGGTCCAACCCCCCTGCGAAAGCAGGGTCCCTAGCTCATGATCACTTCTAGACAAATGATGAACTTTAAATGGAAAGGAAGTGGAAGTTTTTCCACATAGTAGTCTCCCTATGCCACACCGATGAGCAGGAGCTTTATGATAAGTGTAGAGCTGAAGGTGTTGCTTGCCAGGTGTGTGCTAGTAGGAGCCTGTAGTACTGTGACTGAAGCACCATCCATGCTTTTATGGGCCTCTTACTAGGAGGAGTAGTACGTTTCACACTTCTGCTCAGTAAATTCTGAGCTTGATCATTGTGAACAGCAGCAACTAATCCAGTTGTGCTGTTTTTCAGACCTGCATGAAGTTGTCTTGGAATGCAGGACACATTCCAGTGGGTAAAAATAAGTAGACATTATAAGAAACACAAAAAAGCCCCCAACAAACCCTGCCTCCCCTCTCTCTCCCCAAATCCCAAACAAACCAAAATCCCTGGTGCAGGCTCTAACACTTCAGATATGCAATGAAAAGCTTACTTGTACATGCCTCACTTTTAGTTAGCTAGGGAAATGAATGCCCTAGCCTGAGGCCTCTGTGTTAATGACCTCTAGCTACGCAGTGATGAAAGGTTTCACACATCAACTTGTTCCCTACTGCTGAATCTCTCAGTGGAGCTACATCCTTTTATGCTGAGGTCTTTAAAACTTAAATTTATAAATGTATCAAACGTGGGCATTCTTCTTTTCCATTCTTCCCTCTTTGCATTGAGATATGATCATATTATGGTAGATGTTTGCTGGGGAGACAGTCTCCTTTTCAGAGTGATGTTTATGGAGTCTTAATTGGTCTGGCTAGTGTGCTCTGAAGATGAAGTTAGTCCCCATACATGCAGAATTATAAAGCAGATTTACAAGAAGGATGATACCGTGATTTTTTTTTTCCCAGCTGCCTATGATTCAGTAAATGCCTTCCTCATCCCTCTGATTTGCATCTATCATGTACACATAGGAAAAACCTGTGTGCCTCTGACCAGCATTTCAGAGAAGTCACTAAATTTATTCAAAAGACCTTAAGCTCATTTCTTTTTCCAGTACAAAGCCTGTGTGTTGACACAAGGGTCTGGCCTCAGAACCACTGTTCCACTTTGTCTCTGTCTGCTTCTGTCATTTCAGTTTTATGACATTATCTTAACAGTTCCAGGCCAGGTCCAAGAGCAGTGGGCCTGCTGGGTTTGCAGAGAATGCCGAGGAAAACTGGGCAGCTGAAGACACCAATGCTCTGTGTGGTTGAAGAAAGCAAGCATGCCCTGGGGATCTCTGACACTGTCTTTGTGTTCACTTGCAGGAAATATTCTTGGTGTTGATATTTAAGTATCTCAGGCTGCATAAGCTCAAATCTTGTGGACTTTTATAGATGAAAATGCTTCAGACTTTATGTGCACTGTATCCATTTATCAGTATGATAGTTGACACAATAAAAACCCTTTTACAGGCACACTTGAATATAGGCCAGAGGAAACTGAGTTGAAGCATGAGAAAATTTATGGATCTTAAGGCCAAGAAGGACCATTGAGATTGGCTAGTCTGACCTCCTGTAATTTGAGTAATTCATGTTTATGTTGACCTCATGTTATTTTCCTGGTAAGAATTGACAGTTATCTTTGTCCTTTGCATCAGAGGTAAGATAGCTATTAACCTCCTCAACTGCTGTTATGTGTAAGCTACTGGACTGTTTTGCTATAGGTTATAGTGCTGGGGAAGGTTGTGTGTAACCTGGGGATATGCTGGCATCTCTCACTCTAACAGAGCAGTGTCCTAGCTACAGGCAGGACCTGATGAGGGGGATTTGGGGGCATTTCTAATCATCTTGTACTAAATGAGCTCATTGGTTTAAATTAATCATGGCACAAGTACTAGAACAAATCTTACAGGTGGGATGTCATCTTCTATTTAATTTACATTCCTTAACCATGGTATGAAGATGGATTTAATTCTGAACCAGATTATGATTGTTTTTAACACCTTTTTAATTGCAGTCATTCCTTTCAGAATGGGGAGTGGTGCTTTTAAGCATAAAGTGTTCTGCCTATGGCATATGAACACAGCTCAATTGATTTTTAAGAGTATTTGTGGGATGCTTTCTAAAGCACTGTAGGACCATTAATTAATTTCTGATTATTAGAGTTGTACTTTTGAACACCAGTTCCTTTGTGTGATCAATCTATATTTACTGTATTTGTGGGGGAGTGTAACAGAGGATGGCACTTGTGTTACTTCAGTGGAATTGCCCATTACCTGCCTTGTTTATTAGGTTTCTAGCCAAATGAGCAATATTAAAACTGGAGCTAATAAAGGGCTTTTTCTTATCTTTAATTGATAGTCTGCTTTAGTAGCTTATTTACACTTAGTTTACTTGCATGAGAATTGTATGATACTATTCAGACTCCTCAGTCCTAGAAAATACAATATATTGATTTATTGACTGAAGTTAGAGACTTAAAAACATTCTTTAATAAGGCCAGTTGTCCTTGCATGTTAACAAAATGAACATGATAGGCGAAACAATCAGCAATTAATCACTGTTAATACGCCTGCCATTCATACAGGTAGCGTGATGAATTTGGAATACAGCTCATACTGTGAAGAACTCCATATTCAGAAGGGATTGCAGAATTAAAGCAAAATGCTATAGGACTAAATTTTAGCATATTTGTATTCAAGCTACGCTACTGTGTTTTGGTAGAGGAAATATAAGTGACTGGATTGATTGCTGTAGGGTTTAAAGCTGTGGTTTGGGTTTGTTGGGGTGGATTTTTTTTTTGTAGAATGAATGGAATAAGAGATGGAGTGGGGGCAGTTGTGTCTGAAACTTCACCTAAGTAGTGCAATATTTTGGTACCGGCCTGTAAATGAGAGCCAGTCAGTGGCTGGATGAAGTGGCATCTAACAATGTCCTGTGCATGTACTCAAGGAGGATGTATATGGGTTCCTGCAGCTTTGCCTGCTCCTGTGTCACCTTCACCCTGAGTTACTCAGCATCTCTGTGCTGATGAGCTATGAGGGCGTGATGGACATTGGCAAGCTCCACCCACCTGTGACAGCAGACATGACGCCTGTTTTGATATTCCTTCTCTTCACCCACTGAGAATTGAATAATGCTGTTCTTTAAATCTGTGTCTCTCAACAGCTTTAAAATTATATATATCTATCTATCTCTTTATGATGGACAAGAGAATTTGTATCTCAGTTGTTTCACACTGCTGCCAGACTCAAGCAGTCATCACTTTATATTTTGACAAGAATATGCAGATACTGGATATCCCACGCAGTGTGTATTAACTCATCGTTTCTGGAGAACAAGCTACCAGGAACTTCAGCCCATTTCAGCTGCTGACTTTAGTTCTCTTACTGCTTCGGTCCATTTACCCTTGAACAGGAGAAGAGCCTGACTGTGGCATCCTTGAGAAACCTGAACAGGAGGCGTTGTGCCCAGGGTGTGTCTTATGTGTTGATTCCTGTTCCACTCTCAGGAATTTATGCTGTTGATTAAAATGACAACTATTTATTTAAAATTTAATCACAAGTACATTCAAGGATCAATGCAGAGGTGATTTTGACATTTTTCAAACCTCGATATTTTAATTAAAAGATACTTGAAAACAAATAGAATAGGTGATGACATTTTACCTGAGGTTTTACCTGGGCTCTATAATTCCTGATGAGCAGAATTAGAAGGCAGACTTTGTGAAGATGCTCTATGGGATGTGGATGAAATGTTATACTATTTTATGGCTCTAAGACACCTGTAAGAATAAGTCATAGCAGAAACTAACAGAATAATCCATATTATAAGCAAGAACCCTGGACAGTACAATGTAAGTTTTAAATGACAGGCATTGCTAAAATATTTTGAATGGATTTCATTTTCAAAGCTAACCCTTACACACCCCAGTGCTCTGCACAATCAATACTATAAATTTATATGCAAAACTGCCAGAAAAATGACAGATGAATCTATAACAGCTGTGATCTGATGGTATTGCTGCAGCCTAAAAGAAGTGTGAGCTTTTCTGGCAGTTCTATATGGACAGCTCTGCTGTAGTTTTAGGGTAATTCTACTCCTAGGGTAAATAGTATGTAATTTGTGACACCACGGATTTCAATTAAGCTCCATCAACATTAAGGTGGTTGAAAATGAAGGCTTTTAGTGTTGTCCGTAGAGGTCACATAAAGTGAATCTATTGAACTGTAATTGCAAAAGAAGTGAAGTTTTAAATAATTCTGTGTGGCATCCTCAATTATTTTTAATAGAGGATTTTTTTCAGGTTAATTCATTTGAGAAAATAAAGTGGGCTTGATTTTTAAAATCTCATAATAGAGACAGACTTTCTGTGAAGTTGCAAAGAAATGCAAGAGGAACACAAACCCTTATAGCTGCTCATCCCTCAGCGTAGGCCAAAGGATGTTTTGCTTATAAATGATACAAAATGAGAGGCTGCCATGTAGTGATGGGAGTGTTTTAAAAGTAGCGAGTCTAGAAAGAATATAAATTCTGACACCTCTGAAGCAAAAAAAGGCAGTTTTGCTAATCACAGTTCGTTAAGGTTGACAAGATGCCTATAGCATGTTTTCATTTTTTGCTATATTTTCCCCTTTTGCCCCAGATGATTGACTGTGAGGCAAACTTGGCTGATGTTGATATGCACTTAATATAATAATCATGACAGAATTACCGCAACACTGACATGTACCACAGCCCAAATGATGTATTATGGGTTTTCTGATAATGGCCTTTTATATTGATGAACTGATAAATTATGATGCAAAATAACAGCCTCTTACTTGGATCCGGTTTACACTGCTGAAGCAAGTCAGGAGTCTCTTACTATATGTGAGGACAGGTCCCTCCGTGATTTCAAATGGCTGCAGAAATGTTGGCATCAGTGGGGTGAAATCAGGCAATTCCCATCAATGTCAAGACCAAGTTAAGATGGATAGCTATAAATCTTGTGTTCATGGGTCAGGAAAATCCCGACTCTATTTCCATGAAACCAAGGAAGAGAGATGTTCAATGGATTGATAAAATGAAAATACGGCAAAACAGAAACTTGATCCTAGTTCTTTTTGACGGTTAAGGGGGTAAAACTGGACTGCCTTTCTTTCCTATAGGAGAAAATGTTCAGCTGCAAAGCAGATTTCCAGTAGCTAACACATGTCCAGAGCAAAGCAAGGACTGACATGCTGCTCATACACGTGCTCAGACTTGGGGTGCATTCTGCCATAGATGGGCCTGAGCTCTGCTTGCCACAATAAACGTTAAGTGGTTTCACCTTTCTCGACACCAGACACTTAGAAATGCAGTAGATCAGTCCCTGAAGCTAGGGGAAGCAGATTGCAGCGACAGATGTGATGGCCAATTTAGTAGATCTTGGTTTAGGTGAGGTATCCCAAGTGTGGGAATTCTGCCAGATCTAACTTTAATCTTATTTAAAATCTACCTCTTGTGAAGAATCTACTGCCCTTTTGGGCTAGGTGATGGCAATGGCAAAGTGATATGTTGTCAAATATGCTCAGAAAATTTCAGCATTTAACCTGCACTTTAAAATCCATGAAGATGTATTTAAAAATGAAGCAGTAAGCCATGCTCTTCAGCTTCGAGTCTTGGTGTTTTTTTTCTGTTATGTTTTTTGTGGCTGTATCACTTGTGGCTTGAAATGAGTGATAGGTTTCTGGTATAACCTTCCTACAAGAAAGATCAAAATTATTATAGTACTTTATGTCTATGAACCTTTTCCACAACTGCATATGTTAACCTGTTCTCTTATGGCAGTTATCAATATGTACAGTACAATCAAGGGAGCATCCTAGCAGAGCCAGGGTGATGGAACACATTTACCTATACTGTTACAATGTCATTTGTAATTCAGAAAGCATTATCTTAAAAACCACAGCTAAAAATCGATTATTTTTTTTCAACCAGTTTTCCAGGCCTGATTATTCTTCAATTTATACTAATGTAAGTTAACAGGAGTGCTATTGAAGTCAGCTGAGCTCTACTGGAGTAAAAATGGTGTAAGACAAAGCTAAGTGGTGTTTAGGAAGAATAGGAAAACTAAAATATTTGTATTTATTTAAAAATAGACATCATAGATCTAAAATCCATGTTGACTTGATAAAAGTCCTGAGCATTAAATCACTATAATTAATTTTTATTTTTCCATTGCTATCAATTGTTGACATCTACAGACAAGCACATAGAAATGTGGGTTTTATTGGTATAGCCATTTTTAATAATATGTGGGAATTCCATTTATTAAGGAGTGTTTCATAACAAGGAATGCTTCATTTGTGCTACCTTTCCCTTCCTGTGCTCAACGCAGGTGTGATGTGGTATTTATGCTCAATATAGTGCTGGGTGATCCACGTGCTGTGGACTTCAGCCTGGTGGTTTATGGGGCAGTCCCAAGGAGCAGTGCCTGCCTCTGCTTCTGTACTGAATGAGGGAAATGTCCTTTTACTTACTACTGCTGGAAAACCAGCATGCCTGGGCTTCGTTTCTGCATCTCATATGTGCCCACAGGCAAGCGCTTTCTCCTTGTCCCTTTTACTTTCCTTGTGTTTGCCTTCTCTTCTGGGACTGCTGTATGTGCTTAGACAAGTACTGAGTTTAATTTAGGCTGCAAAGGCAGGGCAATGCCTAGCCAAAATTTTCTTTTCTACCTAGCCCTCTGAAGGGGTAAGAGGGGCCCTTCCTCTCCAGGACTTTGGGGGCTGAACCTTGGTGCTAGGGACTGGGTGACCTTGGTTCTTAATCTCATGTGTACAGATGGATGCTTGAGTTAATGTGGGCCAATGTTTCCTGGAGTCCTGATGTTAGTACACCACACAGCCACCTTATGTTCTGCTGGTACAGGCTTTATACAGGTGCTTGGATTAGTTTGTGGCTGTATGGCAAATATACTGTACTCGTACCTTCATACGGTTGATATGTCATAACAGTGCCTAATGTGTGGGGTTTATAAAATGGAATTTAAGTCTTTGGGAACTTCTGCTTTATAAGTGGCTGCAAAATGACTTTCAAAAAACTCTCTGAAAAGTTAAGCCCAGGTTTAATGGGATTTTCACATTCCAGGGCTGGTTGTTCTGCAGAAAAATATTTTACTTCAGCTGTTTTGGGAATATCGCTTCTGTATTTATTCATTCAAAAAATAAATAAAAAATATTTTTATATTTCATGAAAGTACATGTACCTCATACCACTTCCTCACTGAAGACTACTTTTGAAACCATGTAAGTGGGTTCCTCCAATGCCATTTTATTCATGAAGGTTAAAACCTGGCAATCCACAATCGCATCCAAAAGCAATCCTGCTCAGTTGTCATGGAGACAGCAGGGATGTTAACGATCTGGATCATGGTTTAAAAAGCCAAACCCCACTTCCTTGTGTGCTTCCTTCTTCCTGTTCCTGGATCCCAAAATCCCATCAGGCTCTGGAAGTGCAATGTGCTCTTGAAAGCAAATTGTCTCTTTTAATGTTTCTTCCTGTTTAAGGAATATTTAAGCCAGAGCACACAACATCCTTTAGCGCTGAGCCTTACCTGTCCATGACCTCAGGAGGTCATTCTGTAGGATGCTGTAGATCTTAACCTACACTTGCATCAGCAGTAGCCAAAGGTGCTCAGTGCTCTGGCGTTTCAGGTTGATTCATCTCTCTCCATGAGCCTTCCAGTTGCAGTGAGGCAGGGTTACACACTTGTAACTGCAGCAGTGGTACAGCTTGACCTTTTTGCACAAACCCCTAATTATTTAGGGATATATTAAGCTTTATGCTCAAGGAAGGGACTTTTTTAATGTTTGTGTTGGTTTTTTTTCCTCCTGGCTGACTGTTATGAGCTGAACTGAAGAATGTGGGATGGGCTTTACTTAATGTGATAAGGTTAAATGTTTAATGAGATCTGTAATTAAGTTGTCATTAGCCCTTATTTGGTACCCTTAGGCAAACTTAATTTAAAGCTTGAATTATCAAGACTGCTTATGGTTGACAACAAGCTGTACTCTTATATATATAAAAAAAAAATCACCAGTCCCAGAGTATAACAGATGTTTTCCATGCATAATAGTGCATGAGGTGTTGACAAGTTAAAAAAGACCAAAACAAACAACCCCCAGAACTTTATGTGGAGTTCCTGTCCTTGAAAGACACGATGTCATCTTTCCTTATTTATTTATTCCACTCCACTTTGCCCTATCTGCCATTATGCAGGCTCCAACAAAGGTGACCCCCAAGTATTCAAAACAAGTCTGGAGTAATATACTAATAAAAATTCATGTGGTGTTTAAAAAAAAATAAGGAAAGCTCAAATCTTTGTTCAAGGTCCATTAAAATGTACAGATCATTCTGCAATACTTTCATTAGCAAGCTCCTAGCTCAAAGAAGGCCTGCCTATTGTGTGATGAATCCCCCACAGTATTATTGACTGTCTTGTCCTCTCCAAAGGTAGAAGTTAAAAATAATTAAAGAAAAAGTAGTATGGTGGAAGAATGATAGCAGTTAAGTTCCATATGCTGTCTAGCACACGATATATGCATTACCTTTTGGCAAACTCCACTTGACCCCCTGTCATTTGGCTATTCAATATCACTGAAGGGCTCCATAACTCACACTACAAATAAATGCAAACGCTACCAGAGGTCTATATTAGTTTACAATATAACTATAGAGAACTCTTTCAAGGCTACCATGGAGAAGTAAAAAGCAACAACAACCACCAAAAAATAAAAAGGCACATGTGAACTTAAGGACTAGAATAATTCATTAGGCCAGAAAACCCTTGTGCAAGAAATGATCATTTCAAAGGGGACAGTTACATTCTAGCAGATCTCAGCTTTTGGGACTAAGGGACTAATGTTGCTTAGGAACAACCTGCATATTTGAACACTCTTTTAAACTAAAATACCATAATTCAGTTAATGAATACCAAAGTCTGAAACTCTAATTTCTAGACTACTACCTTTTGTGTAAAGGTTGTCTTGGTTTGCAAGTGAATGAAAGCACAGAAGAGCAAGTTCTTAACTGTTCAGGTAATCTGCAAGTTTATTTCTCTGTTGTCTTCCATGGATAGCTTTGGTGTCATACCCTGTGTACCATGTGTTGTTTCAAGATTGCATAAGTAATTCAGTAAACTGAACTGTCACAACTTGGTTTTGTGTCTCTGCAACTCAAGAACCTTTTCAGCTGTAGATAGTAAGCATTCCTGCCTGAGCCCAATGATTCAAAGGGCTTTATTCTTTGTGTTAATCAAAGTCAATGATGAAATGCTACACTGTGCTCAGAGAACTGCTGTGATTTCTACTGGAGTGTTGGAAGACTGAGATGTTGCTGCTTGGTCTGGATGGATGATGGGCTGTGAGGATGTATATAACCATGGCTGTGCCTTTGGTTTAGCATCTTGAGGTAATAGGATTGAGAACCTTGGAGTCATGCAAAACCTATTTTAATAAGGTTCATGATAACTTCACTGGTGAAGTCAGTAGGGTTCTATGCCTGCTTCACAGTAATGTGGATCTCTGGGTGCTGCTGCTCAAAAGATAGCAAGAAAGAATGCTACAGATGATGTGACTACTTGGCCCATAATATCCTCCTTGAGTGGTCTGCGCCTGATGTTGAATTATAGCTCTCACTGAATAAAGTGTCTTCTCAGAGCTAATTATGCCTCTGGCAGGTTGTTCCTATATACTAAGTTCTTTTCCATGTTGGAATGATAGGATCTTTGCATTCATGAAGAGAGGTTTCATCTTTCTGCTGGATTTGCCTGATGCACAAATACTTTACTAGCTCATTTATTTTCTCTGTTTTATTGAAGGTTTTCTAATTACTCAATAGATGTATTAAAAAAGAAAGGAAAAAGAGAAATCTAGAAGATAAAGGGCTTTGAATCAGCTCAAAGAAAAACAGTCACTTGTGATAAATGTAAGGTAGTTTGTAATTGATCACATTATTGGAGAATTTTACCTCCATTGGCTTTATGGTCTCCTATTACGTGCTTTCCAATCTTAAGTAAAACTAGATCCACATGAGCCTTTTGTAAATAAGGTCAGTCAGGGTTTCTTTAGCGATTACCAGGATGATGAAGACATTTTTTCCAAGTATTGCTCTGCAGCCCTACCCATACATACATTTTTCTGGGAAGTTAAGTCTCTGCTTTTTTCTTTTTCTTTTTTCAATGACAGTGGAGGGAAAACCAGACTCTTTGGCTTTACCTTACGTAAAGGAGGTGCACAGCATGGTTTGATGAGCTCCATGTCTTAAGGTGAACATGAGAGAACTTTGTAGGGGATGAAGGCTGAGATCTGGCCAGGCTTCAGTAAGTCCATGAATATCAAAGGACATGGTTCACCTAAAATGCAAACAGAGGTTTACTTTTAATTTACAGTTTTCTTGTGTGGAGCTTTCCGCTTTAGAGAAAGGGATGAGTTTTCTTTTCCTCTTTCTATTCTTGCCTTTGTGGCTGCGTTTATGTTTCCTGCTTACAGTGAGTACAGGTTTCAAACATCATACTTAGCCCTTATTGCTATTATCCATCAATACGGTGGCACACAATTCCACTGATTTTAATATAATTGAAGCAAATTAATACCTAAAATCTGAACATTAGCATTAGTTGAAATGGGAATAAAATTGCTCCCATCTCACATTTAAATTACTGCTTCTTTTCATAAATTTTAAAACAGCTGACTCTGAGTTCCTACCTGCGTTTTGGGGGGAAAAAATTTATTACTGCTTTTTTTTAATAGGGACTCATGCAGAATTCTATCAGGGGCTGTAGTTACGCTAAAGATGAAGTGCAACAAAAAGGCTGACTGCTGCACTAGAAGCATACAGTAGAGATATTAGAGCATAATTTCCTAATTCATAACTGTGCATCCCCAGAGGGTGGAACGCAGATTTTAATTTTCAAATGGTGTGAATGGATTGAACTGGAAAAACAAATCAGAGCTTTGACTGGCTGACATAAGTAAATTTTATGTTAGGTTTCAGTGGAATTACTTGTTTTATTGTTCTTGGATAAAAACCTTGAAACTGTTTGTTGCTGGAAGTATGTTGACCTTTGTTCCAACTTTTCCTATTGGACTTGTTATGGTGTTTTGACTTGAATTTTTTTTTTCTTTAGTGGAGGGGCCATTTTCCTAATCTTGCATAGTGTTTTGGTTGCTATTTTTCTCTAAAAATGCCCTTATTTTGGTCTGATCCTTGCTGAGTTTCATAGCAGCCTGATGTTCATGCAGTCAGCAGCGATCCACAACTGAGGCTCATACCATGTGCAAACATATGGCAGTTCTTAGTTTATCTCCTAATTCTAGTCAAAAGAAAACTGTTGAAATTTTTCAATTTTTAAGCTATCTTTAGATTTTGTTGCCCCAATTCTGTACTGATACAGGAAACCCCCGAGGATTGCAGAACTTTGGGGATCTCCCGTTGCACTGCTGGTCTGTGAAGGAGTCAGAGTTGCCACTGGTCCATGTTCACAGATTTAGAAATCGAAGGGAAGAAAAGTTGTGGCTTAACTCAATCCAGATTTTCTTACTCAGGCAAACTGGCTTGGCTGTCGGTGTCAAATGTACCTTGTCCATATTCCACAAGAAAAATGTCTCTGTACAGTTCTTTGTCTCCTCTGCTCTTTGGTATTTCACTTCTGTGTCACGTTCGTGGCTCTGACCTGGAAGGCAAGTCTGTATCTCCAACAAAAAGCTTTATGTCTGGCTACTTATATTGATTTGGAAAATTACACTGCGTGACCATATCAGAACTGCCCTTCTAGAAAAATGCATATGGTGGATTTACTCTGGTTTCATCCTGCCATGACCTGGTTGATTAAGCAGGGGATACTCCAGCCTTTTACCTGCAGTGAGGAGTTGCACAGTCCTTTGAGGGCTGTGTTCTGATTGTGAGAACACCCTGCTTTGGTAGCACACCCTTACACAGGCACTACTTGTGGTCCAAGTCTGGGACACCCTGTGGAATTTTGCATTGTAGTCTTGTGGTTTGGAGAGTTCCTTTCCTGTTTCTGTCATTCAGTAACTTTTCTGTAAGTAATTTAATCTCTCTGCTTACAAAACTGTTTCAGAAAGCAAGAAATGCAAATCAGCATTGCAGATGCCAACTGACTCTTAATTTGAATTAATGCTTAAAAATGATGGTGTGTTTTATCTCTGCTCAACCTAACTGAATCATGTTTGATCTTTTTGATTAGTATTTTTTAAAATTTCTTTTATTTTCTTCCCTGCTTTCCTCAAGTGTAAAGGGTACACAGACTTTTCTGAATGGTGGTAGAGGGGATCATGCAGGAGCAGATGATTCTTGGAGTGAGGATTAGAGCCCCTGCATGTGAGAACTGCTAGCACTGCATTAACATTAAAATTTAATGGTTGATGTGCATGTGTGCACTGAAGGGAATAGGCTGACTTCTTAATTTGGGATAGTGAATGCTGTTAACTTTCTTCATGTTTATGAAAATTAAACTTTAATTACGAGGCATTTGTTTTGAAGTTAATTTCTTTCTCTTTGCTTTGCCTTTGTGCTCAGGTTGAGAACTGGAAAGTGAGATTACGTAAATTGTTTAATTTAATTAGTAGTCTCCTGGTAAATGTTCTGCAGAGCACTAGTGACTGACCTGTGCCCTGACATTATTGAACTATAAAGCAAATACCCATGAGAAGAAAGTATGGCAAATTAGCAAATTTTCTCGTAGAAGCTGAAAATTAAACTCTCCTGGCCTATATTGGTGTCTATGCAAATCCTTGTGCTACTCTACCTCTGACAATCTATTACTTGAGGACGTGAAAATCAGTTTACTTCACGCTCCTCCTTGAACTGACAGAATGTGAGTTAACCCTTGTTGGACCCCTCAGCCCGTTCCACCCTAACCCTTTGCATGGCAGAGCTGTACCTCTGAGCTCCCAAGATGAACGGAGGGTTCTCTGCATTATAGCTTACTGCACCCTCAGGTAACCCAAAGGGAGAGGCAGCTGCAGCCCCCACCCCATCCTCAGCACCTGACTTAAAGGACCATTTTTGTGAAGGGGGTTTTGCTGCTCTGAGCAGATTGCTGGGTCTGTATTCTCTGCTGGTGTTAGGATTCAGATTGAACAAGCTGCAATACAGAACTGCAGCAGCTGTATACACACCAAATATCTTTAGGATAGGCTTGAGGATCTACATTTCAGAGTTTAATTGCTTGTATTTGCCCTTACAGGTTGGGAAGTGGACTTCAGAACTGGCCCCTGAGACCTTCTACTGTGGTTTAACTGAGCTTGAATTCAAACTTGTTTGTTCCAAAGGGTGAGTAAGAAAACATCTCTTGTGGCTCTATTGGAATAATTATAACTATTTAAGATATAGGCAAAATTCTGTGAGAATCCAAGCCACTTCAGTATAATGTCAATTGATTATCAATCACATCTATCTTATTTTTTAAACATAAACTCTCTGTGTGAAACCTAAGGAAATCAATACCAAGATGGAAGTTTTAATGTGGATCAAAGTGGAATTAAATGTCTTTTGGTAATTTACCTGTAGTTGGTAATAATTTCTGTATTTTATGAGAAGTTACTAGCAGCTTCTAAAGGAAGTGTAAACCTTTTTATCTGATGAGTGCTAGAGCTTTATGTGAATATATGACCCTTAAAATGTTTTGAATGTTGTCATCTATCTAGGAAACCAAGCTATCTGCCACACTGATTATGACAGTAACCTGTGATAACTTAATTCTCTAAAAAGATTAGACTCTAATGAATTTTCATCCATATTGAAAGCTGAATGTTAAAGAGCAGAAAGCATGTCCCAGCTTACCAGCATTTCATGATCTGGGTTTCTTAAACCCAGGCTTACTTTACTTCTCCGATGATAGCTATTGTTTGGCGTTTGGGTTTTGGTGGGCAGGTGTTTTTGTTCGTGTGTCTTTGAGAATTTCCAGTAGCTCAGTGTGATCTTGCTTTCTCTTCCAAGGCTCCTGCTATGCTGGAGTTAGCAGTGCTGATGGATAGGGTAAGGAAAATTTTCACATGCCTTAATGACACATTAAATGAGAGTAAAAGAGAGCAGCATTGTTGCATAAACTCTCAGAAACATTTTTACAAATCTGCATATTTTTTAAACTTTGAAACTTTACTCTCAGATGCTTTGTGTATCTTAGATTCCATCAGGAAAGTGTGCCATGATATAGTTTAAAGACTTTCCAGTTTCTTACAAAGTGATCTTAAGAGTTCCCTCTCCTCTAAAAGTATGGTTTCTAAAGACATCGCCTTTTAATTATTTACATCAGCTTCTTCATTGCATCATCAAAAAGCAAAATGTGTATTATAGCTTGAAAGCAGCATACAATCCACTGATCAGAGAGGAATGAAATGAGGCTTTTGAACAGCTTTGCCAAGAAGGTGCAATGAGGCTTCCTAGAATTATCATTAGGTGCCAGCTTCATCTTGCTTAGGGATTCTTCAAAGCAGCAGGACTGTTGTTTCATTAAAAGAATATATCTGCTTTTAAAGAAAGAGATTGTTAATTAAATGAAGTCTGCTGCCAAATATTGATAACATTTGAAGTGCAAAGTCTGGAGTTGTCCAACAGATTGGTGTGCTATTTCTGGATCCTGAAGGCCTTCTACCAAGCTGGACAGTCCGTGGCAGTGCCCACTTCCTGCAGGCAGGCTGGGCTTGGAGCCGTGCTCTGGCTGGGAGGTTAAAGGTAAATCATTCAATCCATTGAGACCACTGGAGAGTGAGGGAAACCAGCTGGCTCCATGACCAGAGTTTGTCTAATTTCACATCAGTGCTTCTCTGAGTTGGTAATAGAAATGCTGTCGTTTACCTACAGGGGCTCCTGGACCATTATATCACATAAAGTGCTAGGGAGGTGTTTTGTTGTTTGTGGATTTTGTTTGGGTTTTTTTTGGGTTTTTTGTGGCTTTTTTTTTGGGAGGTTTTAAATTTTGTTTTGGTGGCAAGTGTATAGGTCAGCAGGTGGGCACCCGTGGTAGTGTGTTGGGTTTTTTCCTGATGCTGTCAGTACATATCTAGCATAAAATTTGAACTTGAAAAGAAAGTGCTGTCCAATCCCTAGTTCCTGAAGCTCCAAAAATTGAACAGTCCTGTTGGTGTACGGGAATCACCCTGCACCAGACCGGGAGATTAGCTTGGCTCTTTCAACTAGATTAGAAAGCCAGAGTTAACAAACCTCCCTGGAAGCAAATAGCTGAGGTAATGATCATGATTTACAATCAGGATTCTTAGGACTTCAGGGAAAAACAGGATAGGAGGGGAGAAATATGTCCGAGGGCAGGAGCTGGCAGTTGTCTAGGCAAGCTTTAACTTCATATGGCTTATCCAATTAATCCCTGTGACTCCTTGGCTCTTCTGCAATACCTAGCAGGTGGGCTTAATGTACTAAGCAGCCCATGAGCAAAGCAGAGAGAGCTTGTGGTACCAACTGTGTAAAACAGCTCCCAGCAGAGTAGGGAACTGGAGACAATATCTCCTCTACATGATGCAATTGTATAGCCTCAAACAGTACACTTCTGGAGCACGCTGCACTGTAAGTGAATTAAAGCCCTTAAGCAAACCAGGCAGAAATATAAATTAGCTGAGAAGGCACATATATCTGAAAAATCAATTTAAATCCTGCAAGGCCCTTGCCAGCAGGACCACACTCTCAGACTTTTCAGATCCAACAGAAATGTTCAACACAAATGTATTTTTAAGTACTAGTACTAAATAACAGACCTCTGAACCAGTGATCTGGAGTCTGCTAAATTATTCGCTATCTCAGTAAGGCACAATAGAAATGTTCATAACTGGGCAGTGTGAATGGATGTGAGTTTATTACCATCTCAGTCCCTTTGGAGATCAAGTTCTGTGAGTCTTCACATAGTATGGCAAGATAAGATTATGTCTTTGCTAATGTTTTCCATTAGCTGCTACCTGCACCATTGCTGAAAGCGTTTGTGCCTGTTGAGTAGGGTGTAATTCAAGGCATAAGAAAGAGAGAGATGCTGGCAATTTCAAGACATCTCTTTCCTTATGCACAGTGCAGTGGGGAGTGTTTGCTCCTTCGTTTCTTGGCAAATGCTGAACTATAGAAATCCCTGCAATAGTTGTTAATCATTGAAAATCAGACGTGCCCCAAGCAAGAGCACGTCTGAATGCAGAGCTCACTTTATCAGATTTAAACCCTGCTGTCTGTGTTTTCAAAGTTTTGGTGAATTGCTCTTTCAGTTGGTATTTGTATGCACCCATAGCACCAGCTAATAACTGGAAAGGGATGGGTTGGAAGGAAGGCATTTCCAGGGATAGCACAGGGGAAGCTCTCCATACCCCTCAGGCTTGTGTTCTGTGTAGGCTGAGCTTCTCAGCCTCGGGAAGGGTATGCATACTGCATGTTCTGCCTTTATTCAAGTATATCCTGATTAGAACCTGACCTTTCTCATTACTTTTGCACATTTCTGAGTGAGTTCAGTTATTAGACTTAGCTATACTGAGTTTATTAGCGTGCAGGGGGAAAAACTGACACCCTAGAGAAGGGATCGCTGAAGTTGATATTACCAAAAAGTCTTCAGTTACGAAAGCAAATAGAGTAATGGAAGAAAATATACTGAGGTGACAGTTCCCATTACTGCATATTATGTGAACTAACGTCTAGCTATAAAATTAAGGGTTTCCTCTACAAGCACTTCTGCACAAGTACCATTTTTGCTCAGTTTCCTTACTCCTTGCAAAGGAGTGTAATCTTTCTGTACGCAGCATCCTTTCACACGATAGCCATGTGAAAGATTACTAGGTGACACTGTAGTGGTTATAGAAGCCAAGCAATCAGCAGAGGATGACACCTTCCAGTTCTGTGGACAGAGCGTCCTCACCCACACTAATAACAAAAAGAGAAAAGAAAAAGCTTCCACAAGTTTCTAACAGTAAGACTTTGGGATTTTCAGGATTTAGAAAAAACCAAAAAAACCAAAAACTGAGTTAATATCGAGCTTTTCCCTGGGTAAAGATGGAAAGTGAGAATACAAGGAACTTTAGCAACCCACCAGGAATGCTATGAAATAAAACAAGTCCTGACTTACACTTCTCTGATTTGAATGATATTCTAATTTCCCACTTGCATTTCACACCAACCCCCATATTAATTGATAATATTTACTGACCCAGATCCTTAAGAAAATATCTAACAAATGTGTTATAAACCACCTACAACTTCTGCTTGGAGTGATCTGTTGGGCTTGATGGCTGTTCTCCACGAATTAAAGTGAGTAGCTTGCTGTGTGAAATGTCAGTCTAAATACTTCCATGTAGGCACTCCAGTGCCTATCCAAAATGAGAGTGCAGGGAGCCTGTTAGCAATTGGACGTGGTAGGTGTCTGGAGTTATCAAAGCTGATAATCTCTGCAAAAGCTATTGAAAATGAAACACTTGTTGAAATAAAACATTGGCTGGAACAAAACATCTGGGCTTCTGTTTCTGAATAAAATGGCTTTGAGAACACTAGAAGACTTTGGAGCTAATTACTTCTAAAAAGAAAGAAACTACAGATGTTCATGGAAACAGGATTTTTCAATCTTTTTTTGTACTGATTCATCCTTTCTTTTAGATCTTGAGTCAAATTTTGAGTTCTTAAAAACAAAGGAAGTGAAATTATGACCATGGTGAACAGAGACATGATGATGATGATGTAGGATTCACCCTGCAAGAAAGATACCTATTACTAGAAGGCTCTCACTGCAAGTTAGGGAACAGATTTAAATGACAATTGCCATGTGGTGATTGTGTGTGTATGAAAGTCCTTCTCCTTCTATTTTAACTGGTTGGGGGAACAGCAGGGGATGACAGGCATTGGGGGGCGAGGCACCAGACTTTGACGGTAATTTCATAAGGATCTTAAAACACAGACTTGAAGCTGTGTTTTCTTACACAGGTCTGCTGTCATCTTTTTAATATCTGCCCAGCATTTGAATTTCATGCACACCCATACATGCCAGCAACAAACAGCTGTAAAAGTGTCATTACGTTATATTATCAACTCTCTTTTGAGAAGCTGTTTTATTTATGACATTTTATAAACTGTTATTTCAAGAGAATGGCAGTAAATCTACAATAGCATCCTCTGATCTGCACAGTCTCCTTAGCATGGCAGTGAGGGAGACAGGCTTTCACTCCTTGTCTCCCCATTTCTTTTTAAGTGAGTAATGCTGTGCAGCATGGTGCTGAGAGGGCAACAGCACCCTTCTCCTGATGCCCTCCACCAGCCAAGAGCTTGCAGCAGAATGCTACTTGCAGTCTTTATACTTGGCTCTCTCCACACATTTATTTTTAGCTTTATATCATCATTTTATGCCAACTGAACAAATAAACAAATCTTTAAAAAGACTTCATTGTTCCCTGCTGCCAACCTGGAATGATGCCAGAATCGATTTGAAGAATTGCCTTGACATCCTGCTGTGTGTTAAATTGAGGGTAAACCTTTCACTCCTCTGAGGTGGGAGAGAGGTGGGCAAGGAAAGGCAGGTGGAGAATCCCTCTTGCTCCTCTGAGTAGCCCGGTTTCTCCCTTTATAACTTGCTCAGTTCATGGTGCCCCCTCTCTTGTCCCACCTTGAACAGTCCTGGTCAAGGGAGTAGGCGGTGTTCGTGTTTCCCCTGCCCCCATCATGTCATACTTCTCAAGAAAAATAAAGCATGAGCTGAACATTAATACAAATCATGGATACTGATTCATCTTACACCATCTTATCAAATATCACCTGTAATATGTTATTGCATGTAAATCTTTTTATTGTATTGTGTGAATTTAAGAAATAGTCACTGATCCAATTCAGTGTTGTCTGTTTCTAGTGATTCTGTCTAAAATCCAAGTCTCCTGTTTTATTCAACCTTGCAGGCACATGTGTTACTTACTGAAGATTAACCTGTGTCCTGGTTAGACACTGTTCCTCGGAATATGCAGGCCATGGTAAAAAGCCTTCCAGCTTTAATAACACTTTAAAAATAGATGTAAACTGCAGTAATTGTACTCATGGTTTGCTGTCTGATCTGCTAAGAGAGTTAATAGTACATATCTATGTCTCTGCTTGGCTGAGAGGAAAGATGAGAGCTGCAGGTGTTGGTTGCAGATGGTGGCCCTTGAGCTGAGGCTGCAGCATGCGGATCAAACATCCGCAGCCCAGCCCTGAGTACGGGCTGAGGTAGGATGGGCTCTAACCAGCGCCTTCTCTGAGCCCCGCAGGGTGATGGGTGTTAGGCACTGGAAGGGCAGAGGCAGCACAGGAACAGTGTTACCTTTTCCTGTTTCTGACTGAATAATTAGAATGTTGGTGAGGGGCTTATTTTCAGTTTTCCTCTCAGGTAACTACTTGAGGCAATTTTGACTTTTCTTTGGAATTTGGCAAAGTGTCTGTTCTTCACATAAAATAATTAAAAAACTGAACGTTCTCCTTTGTAGTAAAAAAGGAAACTAGCCCATCTTATGGGAATAGCCCTTTTCTTTTTTGTTTATGCATAAATAGGCAAAACACTGTGAACAATGGCTGAGCATGATATATTTTGTTTCAAGAGATCTGGAGTGCCCACAGCTATACTTGACTTCAGCAGAAATTCCTTGTGTTCACTTCTGAAAATTAGACCCTTTGTTCTTTTCCTAGAGCAATGACAATCTGTGTCTCAAAGGTAAAATCACACTGTACCATAAGCTGTGATTGTAACAATAAGCTTGTGTTTTTGCAAAGAAGTTTGCAAGTTAAAAAAAAAAAAAGAGAGAGAAAAGAAATGAATTTTTAAAACACTTCCTTCAAGATTTTAAAATCTGAAGCTTTTTTTTCTTTCCCAGTGAGTATTCTTATGGGGACTTTTCTCATGCTCTTCTGTCCTAACATGCTTTGTTACTGTGTTTTAATTGTCATCAGAGAGCATGCTAGCTGCTTCGTGGAGCAGAGCTGCTGGAAATGGTACTTTTCCCTGTTCTTACTCGTCATTTAAGAACAGAGGAAAAATAAAATCAAGCCTGATGCCAGATCTCTCACACATTAATTTAGACACCTAAATAAATATTTTGATTTGTCAAATGTTCCATATGTATTTTAGAAGGTTCTCAATTTCTCTCAAGGTGAGTTGCATTCGTTTAAGTGTCTGATGTCTGGAGGGGAAGGAGGTATTTTCCTCAGCGCTGTTATGTAGTGTATTCACAATTACATTTTCACAGTCTGTGTGTGTTGTGAACACATCTGTTTGCTTGGAACATCTCCCGTATGAGGAAAGGCTGAGTGAGCTGGGACTGTTCAGCCTGGAGAAAAGAAGACTGAGGGGGGACCTAATTAATGTTTATAAATATCTTAAGTATGGGATGCAGGGGGACTTGGCCAACCCCTTTTCAGTCATCTGTGGAGATAGAACAAGGCGCAATGGCTGTAAATTGGAGCACAGGAAGTTCTGCACCAACATGGGGAAGAACTTTTCCCCAGTGAGGGTGAGGGAGCCCTGGGACAGGCTGCCCAGTGAGGTGGTGGAGTCTCCTTCTCTGGAGATATTCAAGACTCGTCTGGACGCCTATCTGTGCAATATGTGCTGGGGAGCTGCTTTGGCAGGGGGGTTGGACCCGATGATCTCTCGAGGTCCCTTCCAACCCCTACAATTCTATGATTCTGTGATTCTGTTCACAAGGAATTATTTCTTGGAAAGCAATGCTCATCCTCAGAGTCTTGCTTACCTCTAAAACTCCCTTGGGTATCTTTTTCTGGAATCTCTAGCTGGAAAAAGTACCTCTCTTATGCTGTCATTTTGTGATAAAGAAAGTTGTGTTGGTATCACATTTTAAACAGGTGAGAGGACCAAATCAATGTGTGTTTCAAACTATCTCCTGGCTTATCTATAGGACTGATGCATACGATTCAGCTGCTTGTCTTCTCTGAGACTTTCTGTCTTTAGTGTTGACAGGGTTTTTCTGATCTATGCATGCCTGAAGTAAAAATACCTGTTAATTTACTAGTTGCATAATTGCATTGTGTAATTGTCACGTTTGTAATCAATCTAAGCAGGTAGTGTAGGAGATTATTTGGTGTCTTGTTTATTCATTCAGGCCTTATGAACTGCCAGTGTCAAGCTTGGAAGCAGAGCACAGACTGAAATCTGTGCTGAGCACAGAAGATGGAGACAGGGAGAAACTTGGCAAGGTTGGTGACCTTCCCAGGCCCAAAAAAGCAGGCACTTCTGTTACTGCCCAAATACAATACTGGGCCCACTGGCGATGTCTGATGTCTTGATGGATGGTGCAATTACTCTTAAAATAGAATTCAATAATTTTATGAAACTCTTCGCGTTGGCTACAAATAGTAATTACTGTTGCTACAATAGAGTAATTAGCAGCATTTAGTTGAAATGTAGTGGTACTCACAATATAAAAATTGGTCTCTACTAGTCTTTTCTATGGTAAATTTAATGGCTTTTAATGTAATCTGTAAAGGAAAGGAACTGAACGTTTCAGCTGAGGTCTGGTAGAACAAACAAAAACTTCAGGATAATCCGAGTGGTGTGTTAATTGCTTGATAGTTACATTAAACTGAATGGCAAAGTGCATAGCATACAAAAGACTAAACTGAACATATTCTTCTGACTCCAAGATGCTATGTCAATTTAAGTTTTTTTAAAGGCTTTCTAATTTAAATAATTATCTGTTAAAGCTTATTGCCTGCCATCTTATAAAGTCATTAATTTAACAGCAGAGAACATATTTGAAAACATCTTTGTTTGAGCTAGCTGAAAATCTTAACAACTGTTTTTGATCACAAATAGCAATTAAACCAAAAAATGTTTTCAGAAAGCATGTTGATTTTTATTTTTTCTTTTTCCAGGAAAGTCAAAAGAATACCTTCCAAATTTTTTTGCATTTATGTTTTTTGAGATTAACCACAAAATTGTTCGGATAACTTAATTCTTGTTCATGTTTTTCACACTGATTTCATACTTTGAAATGACTGGTTTACCTGTGCAATACAAACTTTATTTTATTACTGAATCTAATCTTATTAGTCAAAGTAGTACAGTATATTATTTTGCTCCTTGGTAAAATAACCAGTCTATTTGACTAGAATTGAGGAGTTTGATTAATTTTGTTTGACAAATAAGCAAACTTCACTGCATGTTCAGGATTATGGCTTAGTGCTGTTTTCTGTTTGGTTGTTGTGTATTTTTTTAATTTGGTAAATGAAAAAGATTAAATTTAATCAACTTTTATTGAAAGAAAAAACAGCTTGTTTTTTCATACCTGTTACAGAAAATTGGTTTATTAGCAAAAAAATATACAAAGCAGCAAGGAATGTAAAGCAAATATTTGCTATTTTCTGTGGAGAAAAATGTTAATTGTGGAAGTAAAACTTTTCCCACCAGAAACCTGATTGAAGTGTTACATTTTATAGTCACGATAGAGCTCGTAATAGTGATTGTGCACTGCATCACAGGGTAAAAGTACCACCTTAGGCTTCACTGAATTGTATGAAAATTAATACAAAAGGAGAAATCATTAAGAACTGAAGTGAGAGAAAACTGGTTCCCAGGGCCAAAGCAGAAGCAGCTTTCATTGTTCTTTGGCTTGCATAGAGACGACTTTACCAGTCGATCCAGGCTGCTCTATAGTGCTTCACTGATGCAATTGATAAGCAGTAAATTTAAGTAATTAAAGTTCTCAAGATCTGCAGGACTTGCTGCCCTGCAGATAAGGGAGACACCCATTGTGTAAGGTTATTTTGCTCTCCCAGGACAGCCCAGAAGCATTAGCATGAGTGGCCATGTAGCTACAGCGCTTTGTAGTTTAGGTACTTGGTATGTTGTTCCTATTGGAGTTAAATTTTATCTCTAAGCTCTGACATTTCTTCTTTTGTAGAATTAATGGGTTTTTCCTTGTTTTTGTCTGTGCTGCTACTAAACAGGTTTGTGAATAATTCCATTTCTCTAGTTGTACAAACCTCAAAATCCTGTTTTACACACATGGTTGTAACATTCCAGAACAATTACAAAGTGGTTAAACTGGGGTTTTGCTCCAGTAATACTGTTTACAACATTTTTTGCAGGGTATGTACTGGATAATATACTCAACCCTACAGAACCACTAATATGACAAATGTAGCAGTGTTTCTACTTATTCATTTGTATAAACTAAATATAACCCAAGTGCAGTGTCAGGAGGAGGGAAGGAGGGCAGCTAGGGGCTTTGTTAATCTCCCTGAAGAATAGATCCCAGAGGTTGCTGCAGGCTGTTTGGGACTGTGTAGACTGGTAAAATTTGCAAATGACAGCAAAGTTCTAGGTATCCATCTCCTACTAGCTTTAAAATGCCTAGTAGTAAATTATGGGGCTTATTCTTATTTCCTGTCTGACACTTGATTACTACCATTAAAATTAAGCCTGTGAATTATGTCCATTTTCTAGCTTTCAGTCCATGAAGGCAGATACATCATGTATTTCGGTATAAAAGTAAGCTTAGACCTTTTGGCTGGGCCACCACCATTGCTGGTTTATACTACTCCACCTAATGATTTTGCCAATGGCTTCCTGGAGTAGAATTTTTTTCCAGACTGCAGTTAATCACCAAGTCATTGGGTATCCCAAACTGATGAGGATGAAGTCTCCCAAACAGTTGGCAGCCGCTTCGCCAGCATCACCTTCCTCCCACCTTTCTCCTCTCTTTCTTTACATTTTGCTGTTGTTTAAAGCAACTTTTAAACCCTGCCTTGTGAAACTCAGTTCTATCGCTTCATGTGATGTTTCTCAAACTTTTCAGATCATTTCATGTCTGTGGAGCTTGTGCCTGGTGGGACTTGTGTGGAGTTTGGAACTTCTCTAGTTTTTGCAGAGCAAAGCCAGTATTAAAACAAAGCTGCCAGGCTTTATCCAGTGGTACTGCTTTGTTGTGAACTTTGGGTAGGCAACTCTGAAAGATGATGCTTGTAAAGGGAAAAGATAGCACTCAAACAGCAAAAGAAAGCCTGGCATTGCAACCACAAATGGGTTGTGACAATCATAAGTGTCACTTGGTAATACTTTGCAAGGGCTTGAAACCAATTTTCCTTCCATTTGTTCTGTTTGTTAACCCTCTTTCACTGTGTCTCACCACCACAGCATCAAACAGAGAACAAAGTCAATCAGCAAGAGATTTGCCTTTTTTAATGAATGAAAATGAAATGATGAATCTTAGTAAATCTTCCCCTCTCCTAATTGTGATAATTGGAATCTAATAAAACATTAAAGCATAGCTCTGACATTGAAAGCTGTAGTTGAATTGTGATTTCAGTCTTGAAGTGATTCTTTTTTTCCCAACTCTTTTGTTACTACTGATAATAGACCACTCCAGCTTTCCATACTGAAGCACCCTCAGCTTTGCAAAGTTTAGGTTTGAGTTTTTGTTGAGAACTTCTTAAATATTTCCAGTTTCTTTTTATAGCTGGATGGCCTAAAACCAAAGTGAAAGGGTTTGCATACTACTGTCTGAATTGATCCAGACTAGACAGACAGGTAACTTCTCTGTTCTTGATCTGTAAGGAAAACAAGCTGCCCTTGATTCTAACGATCAACTCATCAGTGTTTCAGCATCATTAGAATTATCTTATTTGTTGTTTTAATGGGAGTGCCTGTGTTAAAGCATGTTTTGGTTTTGCTGCTGGACAGAAGAATTTCAATCTATGAACTTGGTGCCTCAAGGCATCAAAATTGTACTTGCTGTGTTGTGAATGAGCTGGACTTGGTGCTGCTGCAGTGAGGTAGATTTGGCCTCATTGGGAGTGACTGTTGATGCACCCCCTAAGTAAGCGATCGATGGTATTGATCTCGCTCGGTGAATTGTGTGCTGCTCGTGAGGCAATGGCACATGCTGCAGACTAATAGGAGAATAAGCTGTCTCACCGAGCCACTGCTGACTTGAATTACGAGAATTAGAAGTGACTGATGTTGAGAAAGTTAAAGAATTAGCTACTACCCAGGTTAGTGCAGTCTAATCAGGGACTAAAGACGATGTGCATCCTTGCCTCTGCAGGAGCTGTCCTGTGTGTGCTTGCATGTGGGCATGTAGGCTCTGAGATAAGGGTATCTGTTAAACCGTTGCACCTCACATGTGGCAGTGTGACCCGAGTTGCTCTGTGACGAGTGTGGTCTTTTTTTACAAGTAAAACAGTTAATAGAAGCTGACAAACTTTCTCTGATAAACTGAATTTTCTAATAGCTTTTAGTTGTGCCCATGGAAAGTAATTAAGCAAGGAGAGTGTTACTGTAATTATTAATGTTATGAATGAAACATGAGACCCTTTTATCGGAGTAGAGTCTTCAAGTTCACTTAGGGTTTCCTTCTAATAGAATGATTGATGGACTTTCGTCTTCACAACTGGACAGAAACACAAATTGTAGATAAATAGTGTAATTTTTAAAAGCATTTTGCTCTTGCCATGTTGATAGCAATAGTTGAGCACATTTTAAATGTCTTTAAACTCTTCCCCAGTATACAGTTGACACAAATCTCACTTGCAGACATGAGGAAAGCTTAACGTGTTGGCAAACCTCTTTTACCTCACCCTGGTTGAGAATCCATTTTCCTTTCCACAGCAATGTGCTATTTATTACTAAGCTTTTCCTGGGTAATTGAAACAATTCCCTACTAAGGAACTCCAAGCTGCCTCTAATTCTTATGCAAGAAAAAGGAAGGAATCCTTATACTTAAATACATATTTGGTAATTCTTTAAAAGAACAGCTGACAATTACTCTTACTTGTCTGTGCACAGTTTATATCTGGCCGTATGTAGCTGCTTTCACTGCTCAGTTTATATGGGATGCTGCCCAGGGCTGCAAACTTTTTCCAAACCAATGCGAGCATTTCTGCAAGAGCCTGTTGATGTGCTGGCATTAGCCTCAGCAAAAAGAGACTTATCCCATATCTGCCTCCTGTATTCTGTCCACTGGAGCAGGAATGGTCTGGGATTGAAGTATTAAAGTAACATCAGTAGACTGAAAGAAGACAAATGTTTAGGAGGCTTTTATTCCAAAGTGGCTGAGGATTAAAGCTGCAGTTCCTAAAATCCTCTGCTGAAAAATCTTAGGAGACTGTTTTTAGCCACAGACTCTAAAGAAGAGTAAAGGTATCTCAGCAGTCAACATTGAAAGTCCTGGTTATGGGTTACATCCTGAGAACATGTCACCATAATATTGGAGACATTTGATGTGCTGAATCCTATTGTAGTGGCACGTGGTCTTATTCAGTGGATGGAGATCCTGTGGAGCATCTCCCTATGGGATTTGATGGATAGGTTCAGGTTGGACAGCAAGTTCCTCCCCCCTGCCTCCCCACCCAGCTCTTTTTCATCATTGTTTTTCTGTGGAGAATATTTTTCTTTTCTTAGGCAGAAATTTTATTCCAACAGCACCTAGCTCTCAAAAGCTAAATCTTACATGATCCTTTCATTCATATTTGACCAGGAATTATAAAAGCTGCATGCATACATTTTCCCACTGAAAATAAGAAGTGTGACAACAGCATAATTACTTTTTCAAACACTTCTGTGTATGTATTGTCATCCATAAGTTTACTCGAAGTTAAATACCAATGTGCACATTTGTGTCTGTAGATGAATGTCCCTGAATGCCTGGTTTCTTTGAACAGCTTTCTCTCCTCTGCTAATGTAAAGTGAAAAATCAGTTCATTTCAGTTAAAGCAGTATTGCTAGAAAGAATTATCATCACTGCCTTTAATGTACTTGGGAACCAAGTGTAGTATCTTTAATCAGTCATAGCAGAAAGCGTTTAATGGGAAGAGAGATATTTTATTTCACATTAACTATTTTTTAAGTGAAAATCAAACTAAGGAACAGCTAGTCAATAGAGTACATAAACTGTATAGGATGGATCATGTGTCTTGTTAAACACTTTCATACACCATATGTAGTCTCATTTGACAATTTAAGTGAGAGCATAACATCATCTGATACTTTTTTTTTACTGAACAAGATGAATCTGCTTTAACTTGGGCTTCATGGTCACATTCTGAGGCCTTTACATAGACATTATTTTATGTGTGTTTATATGTTTAAAACCCCAGCAACAATTTTAAAAATCCTTTTTATTCAGGTTCCTAATGAATACAGCATTGCTCAAGTACTACGGTGTTCTGAATTTTTATGATAGATTATATATTGCTACAGCTACATGTAGACTTGTTTGAGAAAAACCTCTTTTATGTTAAAATGTGGAATAATTCAATGCGGATTGTTTCCTAAAGATGTGAAGCAGAAAACAATTTATACAAATGACAGTTAAGTAGAGGTACCTGCAACTGAAGGAACAGCCTTTTTTCTTCTTTTTTCTTCTGTGATGGCAGGATAATAACTAACAGAATCTCTCCTGGCACCGTATTGATGAAAATCAGAAATGTAAAAATGAGACTCGGTGCTGTGTTCCCTTTGAAAAGGTGTCTGTGCCTCTCCCTTGATTCTCCATTTTCCTTACAACTTCCAGACTTTCATTTAAAAATAACTTTCTCCTCCTTTCCTGACAGGAAGTTATCAGCTATCCTTGTGTAAATCTGTGCTGACACATGTTAATTCAATCTTGCTGAGAACTGTCTACTTCTAAATTGCAGTGGCAGCAAATCCATAAACTAGATTTTACTGAGGGTCACATCAGTATTAAGATGCATCAGCCCTGGTCCTGCAATGCCTGTGTTTACAGGCAACCAGCTGGAGTTCTAGAGAAGTTATGAGGCTCTTCTAAGGGCAGGGCTTCAGCACTAGCCCTCCTAGAATATCAGCATATTTATTCAGTGACACTAAAGATCAGGTGGGACCTGACCTTACTGAAGCTTAATTTAGCTGTCAGGTCATGTATGAACCATGTTAAAAGGCTTAGGGTCAATTTTGGAAGCATGCAATATGGTATTTAGTATCTTGTGCAAGCATTGGTGTCCTTGGTCCCATGTGTAAGTAGCTCTGGTTATGTGGTCATGTGTCAGGTCACAAATAAGCCTATGTTGGGAGTAGAAATATCCACTAGAGGAATGTCTATGAGCATATAAATGAGCATAGATGATCAGGCAAATGAGCAAATCGCACAAATTGACCTCCTAGCTGCCCGTGGGTGCAAAGAAAACTGACTTTAATAGCTAGCTAATGAAGCTTTTAACCTAAGCACAACAAAGCTCTGGTTTATTTGTTAATAAGCCCAGCGCTCTCTTGGGCTGGGTGAGGTTACTATGGAGAATTAAAAGAAGGTCCCTACCCCTGAGACTGAACAAAAGGCAACTACCTTGTCAGGCTGTGAACAAGTGGAGAGTGAGCAAAGAAAGCAAGCAAGGAGACAGCCCTGGTCAGCCGGATGCAGGCTAGCTACCAGAGTCACTGGGAAGGGGTGGTTCAAGTGACTGTCTGTGGGTGCTGTCTGCAGCCAGTCCAGGCAAAGTCTGGGGGAATCCTGTATCCAGGAAGATGTACAACAAGGGGACATGTGCGTGTGTCAGTCTGCAGGTAGAGTTATGCAATGTGCTTTTAAAGAAGGAAAACCTATTTTTGCTTCTATTATACATTGGCTATAATCTTCCTTGCATAGCATTCACTTATATAACAGTGGTCCTTTATCAAGCAGAAATAGAATAGGATTCTTTTCCTCCTTCATCCCTTGGCCTCAGATGGGCTTTTCCATATCCTTTCAGTGTCTGTCACAGATTTTCACCAATGATGCTGAAATAAAGGCTAAACATTTGTAGCAAGCAACACTTGAATTTTTCCTTCCTTCTTTCTTTGGGGGGAGGGATTGTGGGGGAACAAAACCACCATGCTTAATGCCCTTTTTTGCTATCCTGTGAGGAAGAAAGTATTTTTTTCCTCAGAGGTAATGGTACAGCCAGGGGAGTGTCATTTAGTACCAAAGGATCCCAACATCACAGAGAATTTTCTAATTTCATCAAAATTAATATAATCTCTGGCACTTGGTCCTAAATCATTGGTGACAGCTCATGGCAAAATGGGAAATATCACAGGGACCAATGACACTTGCTACAGCTTTCCCTTCAGCAATAACACTTCTGACGTATTTATCTTAATTAGCAGCAGGAGAAAAAGAAAGAGAGAGAGACAGAGAAAAATTCAATTGAGTTTGAGCAAGATCATAATTAAGAGTGTTCACCATACAATTCCAAATGTAGATTTCTGACAGAGAAAAAGAAACACAATTCACTTAGTCAAAAAATGTAATTAAGCATAATGGAATATTTTTTTAAAATCATTTTTCCTTTTTTAAGCATCTGCTCTAAGTTCCATCGCTGTGTAAGTCATTCCAAAAGGCTCATGTTCCTTTAGAGTACAACCTTCCTCCCAATGGGGAAAAAAACCCCACAGTGACACAGCTGACAGATGAAAGCTGAATCATTCAAGTTGTTTGTTTGAAATGCCTTTACAAATAAAAATTAAATGGGTGGAATGAAATATAAAATATCCTTATTCTAGATTATTTAATTATTATCCCACTGTTTTCTGGGTTGTTACGTTGTTGTTACAGCAGTAACTACTGGAGCAGTGTGCTGTGAGTTACACCTACCTGTGTGTCTCCTCCTTTACTGATACATTCTTGTGAAAGCGAAAAGTGAAAGGGACCCAAATATTTAGATTTTGTTAGCAATATGTCTGCTTTATAATCCATTAGGATATCACAGATAGTTTGTAAACATCTATAAATTATTGAAACTAAACCCCAGAATCCTCCTCCTTCCGAAGCATCTTATCTTGCTCTTCAAAATTTCTATATGAATTTTGCTCATGAACAAATCAGTGCGCTCGAATGAGTGAGATTTCGCTAGGTTGGGTGTTTGTTTTGGTCCTGTTAAAGAAACAGAACACCACAAAGTCTTGGAAAGAGTGAGAAAGCTACTGGAAAGGAGAGGGTAGTAAAGGGCTGGATGAACAATTATGGAGGAGGAAGTTCTGCACCAAATGAGTGGAAGAAGTGTTTTGAGCCTTTACAGAAACAAGAGTGGACAAAATCCAATAGTTCAAGACATAGAAGATAAAATGTTTGTGAAAAGCAGCTACCCAAGGACTCTGCAATAATAATAATGGACTTATAACCCCCCCTTTCATGTACAAGTTTTTTAATTGCTTAGTCTGAAAAATGCCTGTGCAAAATCAGGTGCAGCTTCATTATACAGGCACTGATAGGGATTGTTTAATGGTACTGTATGCACAAAAAGCATATTTACACATGCTAGTGGTAGCTTGCATATATCATGCAGTAATTACTTGCCTAAAGTGTAAAAAAAATCTGCATTCTATAGGAAAATGGAAAGTTAGTTGAAGGCCAACTTAGTGTGTAGCGGTGCTGCTCATACCAATCTTTCTGTTCCCTGCCTAACTGGATTGCTTCTGGGAGGCAAGCAATATTAAAGTCATTTTTTTTTCCCTGCTGTCAACTGTATCAGGTGCATTTCCCCCTTATTGACAAGTATCTAATAAGCTCAGATCTGCTCACTTTCATCTTTTGGAGATACAGTACTTATGTTGAAGGACATTTGGTCTTGCAGATAGATTTCTCCTTGTGGTACATAGTTGGGAAGTGTAATGCCCGGACCAGCTTTACCTTGGAAGGCAGATATTCATTATTACAATTCATCTGAGAGGAGAGTAGCTGTTTGCTGCAGAACTGATCTCAAATGTATGCATGCAGCAATAATTTTTATGAAGAGCAAACCTTCCCTGGGAAAAGAGTTCATTTGAGAATTAAATGGTTAACAATCGAAGTTGACTGTTGCTCAATCTAAGTTGACTGTGGGCTGGAGCACCTCCCCTACGAAGAGAGGCCGGGGGAGCTGGGCTTGTTCAGCCTGGAGAAGAGAAGGCTGTGGGGGGACCTCATTGCAGCCTTCCAGTCCCTGAAGGGAGCAGGGAAACAGGAGGGGAATCAACTTTTTAAAAGGGTAGATAATGGCAGGACAAGGGGGATGGAGTGAAGCTAGAGGAGGTAAGGTTTAGATTAGATATTAGGGGGAAGTTTTTCAGAGAGAGAGTGGTGAGGGGCTGGAACAGGCTGTCCAGAGAGGGGGGTGTTCAAGGCCAGGTTGGATGGGGCTCTGGGCAACCTTGTGTAGCTCCAGGCCTGAGGTTGGTGGCCCTGCCTGTGGCAGGAGGGTTGGAGCTCTATGATCCTTGGGTCCCTTCCAACCCATGCCATTCTATGATAACCGAACAGTGAATATTTAAAAAATCTGGAACCAGATCCCTGGAAGCTTGCAGAAATACTTGGTTGCATTGCTCTGTAACATGCTTCGTTCCTAATCCCTCTCGAAGACGTGCAGCAGCGGGAGGCAGGCCGTGGCTGGGGTGAAAGCCGTGGGTGCAGGTGCAGAGGCAGCTGACCTTTTCTGGAGAAGTCTCATCTCTTGCTGTGAGGGTGTGAATAGCTGCTTGGATGCCACTAACACTAATTCAAAATCTAATTTTCAACCAATTCTGGAGCTTCGCTCCCTTTCAACTTGAGTTGTTCTGTGAACTGATTCATTTAAATTACACAGCTACAGTCCAGCAAAGTGCACGGCCTGATCGTGAGAAGGTACTGAGCAGCCTGGGGCGTGTGCTGAGGCTGAATGCGCTGCAGCGGACCGCGGTGCACGGGACACTGATGCTCTGCCCTGCTGCTCTGTTCAAACAGTTTCTGGAAGCATCTGCAAATCCTGGGCCTGTCCCTCTACAAAGTATGTCTCTGTACCACAGCTGTGGCTGCTCTGGTGCATCTCTGGTGTGATGAACCTTCCCTGCAGGCTGGGAGAGTAGTTCTGTACCTGCAGAGCAATGTGAAGTGGGGGTGCCTCTGACCTGCTGCTTTGGAGCTCGCTGGAATTAGAGATTCAGCAAATGATCTAGCTTCACTTTGCTGTATATCAGGTATTAGAAATACTGGACAAATGTGAAAGGAAAGGATAGATGTCCATGTATTCTTCACAAAATATTTCCATTTCTCCAATTTGGCATTTCTTTGACATTTGAGAGTTGTCTTTCCTCCTTCGTAACATTTGAGATTCATGTTCTCCTGTTGCTCACCCAAGTGACTTTATTTTGATATGTGTCAGTTTGAGATTAACATACAACAGCATTTCTGCCACCTAGCACTTAGTCTCTTGAAAAAAATTAAAACCTTCAAGACATAACAGGGCATAAATTTTTCAGTGGCTTTATCTCTTTGACATGAATAAACACATAGCCTAATAGCTATGATTAAATCTATTTTTCTACTAGACTGTACTTCCTTGATCTGGGAGTTTTCTTTCTGTTCTGGTTCTCAATTTGGACTCGTTTCCCCCCCTCACCCCATTGTTGTTGAGTGAGATCTGATTTTAGTTAAACACCTGTTCAGCACTTTATCAGTAAAATTAGCTTTCCTATAAAATGGCAATACTGTCTTTAAGCTGAGTTCTGCAAATATCTACAAGATTATGACTATATGGACTATATTTTGAGTTTTCATTGAGCTCTATGCAGTAAAATATTTGCTCTCTTTGTTGAACAACCTATGTTTTGGTAGATTTTTTTGCATCGGGTTACTTTTCCCCCACCCTAATCCAGAAGTAGATACAGGACTCGATGAGTGAAAAATAACCCCTGTGGCCCAAAAATAATTAGTAAGAGACATAAAATGAGAAATTTTGCTGAATAAATTAAAATTCCTTGCAAAATATTTGTAGTGATTTTGGAGAGACAGAGAAACACCACCACTATTCTTACATATTAAAAACTATAAATTCAGAAGGCTACAAGTACCAGTTTTACATCCAGGGAAGGACTGGCTAAAGGAGTACGTGCTCTCCAAACCAAAAATTCTTAGAAGTTGCTTTAGTAGAACTGATTGAATTACTGTAGATGGTCATATTTTTGGTGCAGCTGATGCTGTCATTGTAACTCATTAGTTATTATGATGTATTTTATTTAGTTTAGTTGAATCCCCACATATATAGTGTCAGGCACAGTTTTGCCTGTTTGGTAATTGAACCCCTTTACAGTTATTTTTTTCTACAATTATTAAGTGCCTTGCTGTACTCTGTGCTCACAGCACATGTTTGCCATCACAGCACTGTCACAGAATGCAGCATTTGCTACTTGCTCCCTGGAGATGTACCTTAATCCATATTACCCACTTAGTCTGGAACTGGCTCATCAGCAGTTCCCTTTTCAAATATGAAATCTGGCACAACTGGAAATTATTTGAATCTGACTTTTCTGTATGCTTTTGCACTCCTTAACAGTTTTCTTATTTCTGAAACTATTGTGTTTTATTTCTTATCCCTTTATTCTGGTTTTGGTGTACTTTATTTTAATGAGTAGCGTGATACATGGTTTTAATTCCTTCATGAAACTTCTTTATTTCTAATTACAAAATTATTATAGTATTTCAAGAACAAAAAATTGATACCATATTTCACTATGATTTACTGTGAGATCTAATGAGACTCTTGAGTGCTCTCATACTGACCGAGACACTAATTCAAGAAGAGAGTGTAGAACCACAGGACACAGTTCTTTGAAAATTGTGGATCTGCTAATCTTGACCCTGCTTAGAATGTTTGGGTTTCTGTTTCCCTTCAAGACAGACACTTTGACAATTTCTTCCATAAAGCACTTCTGGTTCTGAACTGGAATTACTATGGAAAGTAGCTGCTTTCTACTGCGACAATGTTTTGGGTTAGAGACTTGCTAGGAAAGTAGTTGGACTCTGGTGAATGTGTGGTATGGAATGCAATGCAGCCTATATAGCCACAACAAATATTGTAAAGTTAATTTTTTAGGTACCTGTACTCTGCTGGAGGCTCCATGCCACAGCTTTCTGTCTGGGAGATCGCTGCACGATATGGGCTGTGGATGACCTTGTGTGTACAGAAGTATAGAGGCCATTGCTCAATTACATCTGGTGGCTCTGCCTTGGATAAATCATTCCATACTGCTTGATTATTCTGTAGTTCTCCAGAAAAGAGTACAATCGGATTGGAAGGAGAGGAGAGAGAGAAATTAGCCTGGCTCTTGTTAATGCAGGTTGTGTGCTAGTGGAGGAGGGACATGAAGCAAACCTTCAGGTTTCTGTCTCCAGGGACATCCCACAAGCACTGTGTCTAAGGGCTCAGGTGGAACTTAAAGGTGCTGTGGGTCCTGTGCTGATCCTTTTCACAGGGGTGAATTTTTCCTCTGGTGTGGAAAGGGGCTATAGTAGCTGCTACAAACATAGTTTTTATTCAGCTTCTGGTCTCTTCATGCCTCACAGGTACTCCGTGGGGAGCCTCCTATGCTGTCTGCTCTGAGAAGTGAAAGGTTTTGTGCATATATTCAGTTAATTCTGAAATCTCAGATGTCATTTCCTCAGCACATTTCCATAATTACTTATGTGGAACCAAATTGTGCAGCCATGATGGAAATGGTAAAAAGGTAGGACTGGAAAAAAGCAAAAGAAAAAAAAATAAGAACCCCCCCGGCCTCCTTCCCAAACTGTGGGCCTGATCCCTTGTCTATGGGAACTCCTGCAGAGATCATTCCATGTCTTGTTAGACTCATTCCAGAAGTTGAGAGATCAACTTGAATAAGAGTGTATTTTCCAGCATGCTCTAATTAGCTGCAGTCTTCACAGCATTCTTAACTTATCTGTAGCTCTGAGAATCTACTGACCCCCCTCAGCCAGTTTATTGGATTTATGGGGTTTTTATTTATGAGAGATGATTTTCCGGTTTTTAATATTTAAATAGTCATTCCAGGATCTCTGAAACTGTTCCACTTCTTGCCCCCTCCCAGTCTGTTTATCCTTTTCACGTGGGCTGAACACCGAGATCTCTTGTGCTTTGCAGCACGTTTCCCATAAAGCTTCGTGACTGATCCCTGTCTTACCAGTGTGTTTATTGCTTTGGTGTCTGGTGGCAACTATATGGCAAATACATGATTTTCAAAGGGACCTTTCATTTCAGGATCCTTTGGGGTTTTGTTTTCATTCACAAGTTAGCAATTAACCATATTCCAGTCCTACTGCTTTTTTTTTTTCTGATTGATGGGCTGTGTAGTACATAGCAAGTGTCTTAATTTTGGCCTCTTTGAAGTCATTAAAGTTACAGAAATTAATTAACATATGTGCATAAAATTGCCTTAACCAAACTGCATTTCTTCTTGGGGAGATTACTGAGCAGATATCATTCTATTACTGTCATTGCACTGTAAGGACAAATGTTTGCATTGTGTTCTCTCACATAAACTTAGGAATCTATAGTCTTGTTTGATTTACTAAGTACCTCACACACACACTTGTAGTTTCCTCCAGCTCTGGCTTCCTTCATATCAAGCACTTCTCTGCAGGGAGTGAGGAAAATACTTCTAAGCCTGTAATGTTCATCTTTCTCTGACATGCCTGGTTGTGATATATTAATTATTTTTAAATAACATTCATTAAAACTGTGCTCATCCCTTCCAGACTTTAAAATCAATGTCAGAGAAAATGAAAGCCTTTGTTTCAAATTCTCTTTCTGATTATCTCCTCACTAATTGACTTTTGCTCCTTTCCAGTCAAGTTTTAATTTCCTCATGTGGCTGTATGAGGCTGTCTCTTTCTATTTTTCTTTTGTCTGGCTTTGCGTTTCTGGCCAACTATTGTCTAACTGATTAATTTTCATCACCTAAGTCCTGTGTAGAATGAAGACCCTCAGATCAGCCCATGGAAAAGTGACAGTCAAGGTGTGCTTTGCTTCTTGAGGTGCTCAGTACCTCCACAAATGCCAGATGGTACAGAGGCAGTTCAAGATTTATTTTCAAGGTCTTGTACTTCAGATTCACCATAGATGTAAGTTGCTGTAGTCTGTGGAGAAATAGTCTCCACATTTTTGAGCTATCTTTGACAGATCTCTTTTGATTTTATGTTATTTTTTAATTCTATATGTAATTCTAGATGTTTTTACTAGTTTGAACTATAAAACCCAGAAAAGTTCATCTCTCCTTTTAAGTGGGAGTGTGTATATGATACTGTTTAGTTAACTATGAAGATACCAAGTCATAGTTTACATAGATTAAAATTTTATGTCTCTACTGATAAGAATTTGATCATCCAGTGCCATTTAACAGATTCTCCTCCTGTCCTGCTTTATAGTCTGATAGACATTCCAAGTTGCTGTGTGTTTTGATGTGAAAACAAAACAAAAAAAAAATCTCCAAAACCCCCAACCAAAACCATTACATGCAAATAAATACTTCATCAGTATATTGCAGAATTAAGCTTCATAGATACATCTGGTAAGTTGAACTATTTTAATTATCTTAGTTATCAGCATGCTTTGCCTTATTGTAAGGGGAGAAAAATAAAACCACCTGCAGACTTTTGCAGTGCTGTCTCTCAGATAAATCATCTTTCTTCAAACAAAAGCTTGTACTTAACTCAGCGTCTCCTACTCGTGGCTGTCAGACCACGGTAGACATCCCTGCTAACGCTGACCTGCATGACAACATCCCTCTGCAGTTCATTAGCTAATAGCATGAAAGCAGACCTAGGCACAGTTTGAGTCTAAAGCCAGCAGACAACTGAACTGGGCTCTGTGATCCCTTCGCAATCTGGTAGTAGTGAACTTAGCTTTCTCGTCCCTCAAGGAATGCTCTATTGCATCTCCTGTTACAGTATTTTGCCTACTGGAGAAAAACACTGCTGCTTCAACAGGATTAAAAGAAAATAAATCACAGCCACACCTGAAAGTGTTATGAGGAGGAAGATATTTGTAAGGAAGGAGAGAACTTACCATAATATCATTAAAGCACAAGTAAACTGAGAGGAAGGGCTGTGTCAGAGTGTGAATTAAATCTTTATTGTTGGTAAATATTGGCTTCAACTACATTGCAGGATGCAGCATCTCCTAGGCAGATTTCTTTTAATACCTTCCTCAATATGAGAAGGAGCTATTGTATTCTACAATACATCAAATATATGTTTGCCAGCAGACTTTATTAACTTATTAAATCAGCAAGATAAAATAGCCACTTTGTTCTATTTAAT
Source organism: Porphyrio hochstetteri (assembly GCA_020800305.1). Taxonomy (NCBI): domain Eukaryota; kingdom Metazoa; phylum Chordata; class Aves; order Gruiformes; family Rallidae; genus Porphyrio; species Porphyrio hochstetteri. Next base: position 1,894,146 of record CM036923.1, on the reverse strand, counting down.
TTAAAACAATAAAACTAAATAATAAAATTGTGGCTTCATAATATAGTCTCATGTTAAAGTCTTTTATCCAATATTAGAATTTCTTTCAGTGGTGGTGTAGTTTTGTTTAAACCTATATGTTAAGTATGTGATATCACATAAGGATCTATATGTTTAATGGCATGTGCCATATAGTTAAATGTGAAAAGCTTTTGTGGATGCAACTAATAAGGTTGTGAATTTAAATGGACACAAATTTATGAACTAAATTTTATTAAAGCAAGCAAACAAAAAAACCTTCAAAAAGTCTTTTCCTAATTATTTAGGCTGTGTGCGTCACATGGGGGAGAGTATAATGACTCTGATGACTTTTATTTTCATAGATTCACACATCTTAAAGCCCTCCTTGCCCTCTTGCATACTACAGCCACAGACCTTTCCTGGCAGTTTTGGGATTAGGCTCATGGTGCCAGTGTTGGGGAAATGCAAATTTATAAGTTCGTAAATATAATGCAATACTGAGCAGTGACTTGAGCCTGTCACCATAAAATAATGTTGAAAACAGATTTTAAAGAATGGGATGTCAGTAGGAGTGATAGATTTTAAAACTGAGGATTTAAAAATCTGACTACTCAGAGCATCTCAGTTAGCAGGTTACTTCACAGTTGTCCATGAGAGACTCTCTTGTACCTACCTAATAATTTCCTTTCTTGGATTCATGTTAAACCCAACAGGAGCTCTACATGCTCTTGCCACATCAAGGAAGCGCTCAGCCTTGCAGGTGCAACTCTGAGCTCAGAATCTTGGGCTGTAAATAAGGAGGAACATGTCAAATGCTTCATTTTCAAGTGTGAGGGTGTGTGTTAGTTTCAACCCTGACACAGATTCAGAATAGCGGGTTTCTGACCTGGCAAAAGCTTTTCAGATCACCATCAGTAACTGAGTGTTGGAACTGGGAGTTCAATGTCTTGTGTCAGTTTGTAAAACAACTGTTGTGTTCTTTTAAATATGTCTTTGTTTATTATTGCATTTGATAGAAGTGTCTTGAAAAAAGATATGCTTTATTTTTTCTAGATAGTTGTCTTGTAATAAACTTTTCTACTGAGCATGGATAGAGGAAGCAGAATAGTTACAGCACAGGTTGCATCTCCATTTCCCACACTCATCTGCAACAGATACAAACACAGTTCTTTGATTCTGCCATAAACGTTTTTTGAACTTAAAGTTGCTATCTATTCCCAATAATTGTCATGGCCTACACCAAAGTCTGAATGACTTGGGATCAATTTTTTGCCAGAATATCTTGATTTATATGAGGGTACAGTGTTAGCTTTAGATCTGTGCTTGTATGTTACTTAATCCACCTCTTTCTGCCTGTGCATGGAGAGAAGGCTGAAGTGGGTACAAATATTCCCAAGTTCAGAATTCCTTGGAAGAATATGAAAACACAGGTGCTTTATTTTTTCTTTCCAGTAAATGTATTTTTGATCAGTCTTTCATACTGCTTTCGATGCAGTAGTTTTCATAAAGGTTGCAGGAGCGGAGACTCTCTGCAGTACTCCCTGTGTGCTATAAACCCTGCACATGAGTTTATGGAAATACGGCTTTAGGTATGAGATATTGTTGCTCTGAAATAGCTAGCTGTTGACATTCTTGCATTATTTTACTTTACACAAAAGCATGCAGAGCTACCAGTTAGGTCTGCTATCGAAAGCTATGGAAGGGATTTTCTACCCTTCCAGACCCTTTTTCGTGTCCTCATGGCTAATCAAAATCTGAAATACAGAATACTGAAAAGGTCACCATGGCAAACAGCTGTATTGTATTTCACTGAATATATTAAGCATTTTATTTCTAATGTCTCATTCCAAAGACAAAGATTTTAATGAAACTGGAAAATGGCAGGAAGCTTTATTTATTTATTTGTTTATTAATATGGTTGTGTGTTGCAGAGTAAACAGGCAGTTTCAAAGTCAGGTTGCCATTATACATTGAGATTTTTCAGGCCATGTGAAGTCCTGTTGGAGCTGCCCACAACTTTGCTAAAATAGCCAGAGATTTGATTAATTTATTGCTACTTATTTGTAGTTTCAAAATGAAATATGAACTCAGGATCTGCATCCTATACACATGAATAGGATTGCTGCTCTTCATGGGGTTCAGATAAACACCAGCGAGGTGGTTAATGGTTTATAATAGAAGAGCTGGATGGAAAACTGTATGCTTTTCACAGCTTCAGAACATGTTGTCCTGTTAGCGCTAGCTGTGTTTGCAGTGATGTGCATTCTGAATTTCATGAGTGCATTAAGAAATAGCACAGGCTTGACGATTGAAATCAAATGGCTGAAAGGATATATACTTTTATTGTGCTGAGATTTCATTTAGTATCTATCTACCAACATTTCCTATCAGGAGCTTTCCATGGGAAAACTCTGTACTCTTGCCCCAGGGCAACAGGACAGTGAGACAAGTCTGGGGCAGAAGCACATGCATGGTGGGTCCCAGCGTGGAGTGTGGATGTTGCTCCTGCTTCAGGCTGGTCGTGTTGTTAGTTCCTGTGCTGGGAAGAGCTATTCTTAAAGCGGATGTACACTGCTCCCATATTGATGGAGGATCGGGATATAGGCCCTACCTGGCCCTTGGTTGCTTGCTGTGCCTGAAAGATTCGGTTAGAATTGCTCATAGGTAGGAATTACGTGGGTAAAAGCCTTTGGTGTACAGTCCTGTACCAGTATATTGCACGTGTAGTTCAGCCTGTCTTTTTTCCTAAGAATTGGTGGAAACTTGATGAAGAGATGCCACGTTTAAATTAAAACAAAAAAATGATAAAAGCAAATATGCTTTGTTTTATTGTTATATTTGTAGCCTTAGGTTATTGATTCATGAGTAGGAAGAAATCTAGTGAGGATAAATGTTAAGTCTCCGATAGTCCATTTAAAAATGCAAGTGTACAGTACTTGGTTTCTTCCTGTTATAAATGACTTGGTCCCAAACAGGATTTCTAAAAAAATTGAACAATTTATGAAACGAATAAAGGCAAGCAAACGGCGCTGTGGTGCACAGGCAGCGCCGGGTGCGCAGGGAGTCTCGGCTCCACCAAGACCACACCGTACACTTCCAGTCCCTGGCTTATCTACCTTCCAGGGATAGCACCGCCCACCGGTTTAAACTGAACAGCCATATATGACATGCTGGAGTGCCTCGCCAGGCCACCCCCACAAGACATAACAACCATATACATCTTAAACTGATATGCTGGAGTGCCCGTCAGGCAACCCTCACCCACAAGACATCCTGTAGGTGATTTAGCTTTTGTCTTGCTAACGAACTCAGGCAGCTGGTTCTGCAGACTTAAGGCACCTTCCTATTCTTCTATCCTTCTTTATCACCTCCTTTTCAGAGAGGAGATGTTTCTCCTGAGGTATCACAATGCTAACATTGTGGTCCTTTAGGCAAAGCTTTGCATATCCTTCATGGAGTTTGTTGCTGCTTCAACATACTTCATTCAGTACATACAAAAACCTTAAACTGTCCCTCCCAGGCACATGGCCATACAAGGGTCTGTCATTATGCACCCCCAACATTGTTCCATATTAACACGAATCAGATGGACATATGTCACATTCCTAAGATTCAGCTGATGTGGAAATAGTGGGGAACTCTTGTGTCCCTCAGATGGTTAACTGGGTAATTTGCAGGTAAGCAGGGATATTTTTTGAGTATGATTTGACATTTTCTACTGTATGTACCTCTGAGAGCCCCCTCCCCTTCTTTAATTATGTAAGAGACTTGATTTTGTTTAGAGTAGTTCTGATTAACAGTTCAGCCTACAGTGGCTGCAGATTATTCATGAATCATCTTTTCTCTTTTGATGGAGAGAAAATTGTGCCACCATCTCCAATCTTGTAGCAAATATTTCACATTTCCAGTCCCACTGGGATAAATGAAAGAAGCAAATATTTATTTTTCTTCTAAGTCAGAAAGCACTCATGCTGCTGTGGAAGATGAGGTAATGACATGTGCTCCGTGCTGTTTGTCATGTCCCAAGCTCCAGGGATCCAGGTTCTGCTCGCTGGGCAAAAGCATTCAGCAACAGATATGCCTGTAGTTGCAAAGAATGAGGGATCATTTCCAAGAAAGCAGAGTGTTTCAGTGAAGTCAGCGTAGGTAGGTGTGCTGGAATTACATGCAGATAACAGCATATGTTTTAGCTCTCGGGGGCTTTCAGGATTTGGGGACCAGGGATTCCCATCCTGACTTACCTTCAGGAGAAGCTTCTTTCTACTACCTGTGGAGAGAGCCCAGGGATTAGCATCGCCAGGCTAAAGTTAGCTCTTGTGGAAAGCCTCCAAAGTGTCCCAACTAGTTTTGTGTACTCGAAATCCTTGGTCCTTTAAAAATAAATAAACCCCAGAGAAGCCATGTTGCAGCTCATTACGTGTGACATATATCCATCTGATTCGTGTTAATATGGAACAATGTTGTGGGTGCATAATGACAGACCCTTGTATGGCCACGTGCCTGGGAGAGACAGTTTAAGGTTTTTGCATGGACTGAATGAAGTCCAATTTTGTGATTTGGGTAATTTTTATATACTTTACTAAATGTAGCTGAAAATAGTAATTTGAGGAAATTCTTATTTTGCTTTGTTTATGAGATACCGACTTATTTCAGTGCTTTTTCTTCAAGCGAATGGCCTTTCGATGAATTCTTGCTCCTTTTCTATTTAAGCTGCAGTTTGCTGTGTTGTTCTGCTTTACCATCCCCTGTGTCTAACCAGTTCCCTTGACATTTCTATAATGACCTGTTTTCTTCGAATACATATCCAGGGAATAAGTGCACTAAGTTGATACAGTGAGAAATGAGTGTTTGTTTTTCCTGCTCAGCTGTTAAGATGTGTACATTTACATATGCAGGTATGGTGCAGGATGCGACTGTACTTTGTGTGCTTCTCCCATGCATCTGTGTGTGTGTATATATGCAGGCTGACACAATCATGAAGTCTATTCATCCATTTTATTTCCCTTTCTATTCTGTTATAGATAGGTGGAGTCTGATAGGATTCTTTTTTAAATTAGAGGCAATTTAAGATCCAAACTCATATTTTCTCATTATCTGTTTTATTCAGGTTACTTATTTTACTATGTTCATTGCTAGGTACTAGAATTTAGCAAGTCATTTTGCAAAAGAGAGAGAATTGAGGAAAAGGGGAAAAAACTTGTATTAAAATTATTAACCTATTACTTTATAAATGAAGGTTTATAGGACTTTGGAATAAACATATAGAAATATAAGAAATTAGAAAGATTGAGTGCGATAGAGTATTTTTGATGCCTTTGGCAGAACAATTTCTTGAACACTTTAGGTGACATTTGAAAAGAAACCCCTTTGAATTTAATACAAACAAGCAACCCATCACCGCACAAACTGATATGAATTACATTAAAGAGATGTGCTGCTTAAATAGAATTAAATGTTCTTTTTCATTATGTCAGCAACAAATTCTGTAACTCCCTTTAATTGTAATAGATGATGTTCAGCTAGTAAGTGAAGATCTGCACCATGGAATATTAGAATAGATGCTCTATTGCCTTGATCCTGCCTGCTGTTTTGTGTGGGTTGAGTTGAAGTTCTCTCTGTTCAGAGATTTTGATATTAATTTGTAGATTTGAGGTCTAAGATTGTTCATCTTTTCTGCTATACTGCAGGCTGCTGTTTACTTGCTTTGGTGCTAAACAGTAACCATGCAAGTATAATGAATGCGTTGATTAATCATTTCAGTATAAATCATTTATATTCCAAATTAAGTGGCTTGAAAAAGAGCAGAGAAGAATTTTTATGTTGTTTCTTTGGGGATTTTTTGTTCCTCTTGCCAGACCCTGACCTGTCCATCCTACAAATCCACCAGTCACCTACTTCTTCCAGCCCAGTTCTTAACCAGGAAGTCAAACCTCCTGAATAAAAGCAGTGAGAGCATCCACTTACAAAATTTACATGTAATGAAAATTTTTTTTGTCTTAATGTCTGTGAAAGGAGAAGACCTTAGGATAACACAAGAGCAGCATAAAAAGTTTTTTATGTTTTTTTTCCTTTTTGGAAGAAGCACCCACATAAAGCAAGTCAACTCGGGATGCTAATGACTTCCAGAAGGTCTGAGTGCTCAATAAAAATGTTCCTCTGCAGATTGGATAAGAATCTGGGTGTTCAGCATTACAGTCCAGAGCCAATTAGGAAATGCTTTCACCTGCAGATAGTGTCTCCAAGCGATCTCTCAAATTCTACTACAGCTGATAGTAGTGAGCAGTTATGTTGTGCTTTTTAGCAGTAGACTTGTGAGTGCTTTGCAGGGGAAATGAGTACCACGATGTGCACTTTAACTGGGGAAACTGAGGCACAGAAAATGGCTATTAAAAAAGCTGGGAACTAGACCCAGATTTCTTGACTCCTGCCCTGGGGTCTTTCAGAATTTTGCCAGGCAAATAGACTCTAAACTAGCACTAGGTCCACAGAGTCTTCTCAGGTCTCTTACATTAGCACTCAGCATGAGGGATATCAGAATTGGGACTTTGTATCATCTCAAACCTATTTGTCTGGGATGGTTAAATCTCAGTGCATAATAAAAGCAGATGAGACAGTGACTTCCTTAGAAAACACTCTTTCACCCAACAAAATGTTTCTCTTCAACAGCAAAGAGCAGATTTTATTTCTGCCAAAATCTTTGCAACCAAATGGACAAAATTTATCTGTTATTAGCCATTATACATTATTCTCAGGTTCCCTGCTAAACTATTAAAATTAATCAGGTGGCAAACTTTCATTATGCCAGCTCTAATAAACAAGAAATCCAGGCTCCTAGCATTGGCAACATCAGTAAATAGAGCAGTACAATAAAGCGTCTGAGGAAACTCCAAAAGTAAATTAAACTGCACATATACCAAACTATTTATTTTTGTATTGACTCTTCCATACAACAGTATCACAGCCTACTACAGGCCATATAATAAAGTGTAAATGCCACCAGCTTGGGCACGAGACGTGCATCCCTTTGGCAGTTCCATTAGTGTTGATGGTGGTGTGGGAGTCAGCATCCCTAGGTAAATTATAAAGTCTGGCTCAGAGAACTTGTGTTTCTTGCTAGCTGAGGCCATTTTGTCTAAGGAATAGACTGTGATTTGCCACAAAGTCAGGAAAATCCAAGAAAAACATTATTCAGGCAGCAAGAAGAAATGCATTTAATGGAGTTACACTGGTCACAAGCTTCTCAGGTCAAACAGGCCTGGAATGAGGATGGAAAAGCTGAAACTGTAACATATGGGCACTGTAAGGAGCAAAGAAGTAGCAGTACAAGCTACACAGCATGGTAAGATGAGTGAGCTAGTCAACTACGGGAGCCCTTACTGGTTTAGCATCAGTGAATGGAAGAGAACAAATCAGGGAGCATGAAGCTGCTAAGAGACCTTGGGGTAGTGTTTGTTTTAAATGCCTGAAAATGTCTGGAAGCCACTTGGAGAAGTATGACTGCATCTCCACAGCAAGAGAAGGCACAGGTTGCAATTTCTGAATGGGCATGAGACAAAGCTACTTGGGTTTGTGGGATCCCTGGGTCTAACCAAAGTGCCTAGGAAATGAAAGCTGCCTCTATGCAGAGACAGCTGCCCCTGTGGGTGCCCTGCAAGAGGCTGGGTAGTTGCTGTCCTGGGACACTGATGTAGGGTCTTGTGGTATCTGAGCAATCCCTTCTCCAGAGGTTGTAGACTGAGAAGCAATGCATTTGTTTCTGGCATGCCTGTGAGGAAACTCATCTGTGTATGTGTGAGGCAGCCAATATCCACATGGTGGATTCAGGCAGTCCTGGCACCGTCGCTGAATCCAAAACAAGAGATCTGCAACACAACACTGGAGAGATTTGTTTGCTAAATTGGGATTAGGCTCAACAGCTGCAAAGTCTTTGTGGTTGGCACTTGGGGAATAAGAACTTGCTGCAGATGAGGGCTCTCACCTGGCAAATTAATTTTCACTTTTAAATTGATCCACCCTGAAAACTGCCTGAATCTGGCTGTTGCACAGATCTCAGAGCTACAAGCAAGTAGATACAGCTTTGTTTCTAGTTGTGCAGACCATTCCAGAAATAATGCAGAAACCACTTTATTGTTTATGTAATGACTGATGCATTAATAAAATATTCCTATTTCTCTCAGCACATGCATGTTTGTTTGATTATGCACCTCCCTTTACATGTGTTGATGGAAGGCTGGCCATTACATGACCACCTCTGCTGTCTCCTTGTTTTGAATCTGCCCAGGCTAAGTCCTCTTCCCAAAATACTGTGCAGTCTGTTCCCAGGAGCAGCAAATGTTCATGCAGCAATGTAGGCCATTCTCCAAAACAAGCTGTGACGTTAATAAAATCATTCACAAAAAGCAAGAAATATGTATTATTTTGTGCATGGGACCAGGAGCCAGGACTTTGAGAAATGTAGTCTAGTAAGAATTTTCTCTCTGATTTTGGGAAATTCTCCCTATTCACTCTCCCTCTCTTTTTTAAAGTAAATAAACATCTAAAGTTACACTCCAGTGTTAGAATTAGCAGCTCAATGTAGTGCTCTGAACCTCAGCAGGAAAATAATCAAGAACTACTCCCTTCCTGCAGCTGCATGCTAACTAAGGCAAATAATTGAGCTCATAAATTAAAGAGAGGGCCATGCCAGAACTCCTTTACCTAGTCCAATTCTTGCTTGCTATTTTAAAGTCTAAGTATGATGGAAATTTCCATGTTCATAGGGTTTGTATCAGGGGTTGATATAGTCACATTCCCAAATCCTTCTTGCTTGTACATCCAGGTGTTGAGGGAACCTCTGGGTTTAATGCAGTGCTGCCCATAGCATTTAACCACTGCATTCCAAAGACAATCGTTTCACAATTCAATTATCTTACAGTGTTTCTTCAATCTATTACATGGAAATAGAAGATAGAAGATATAAGCAGAGGGATTATGATATAAATGAGCCCTGTAGGGCTCCCTGCAGCTGTTTATGGCCTATTCAATAGCTGATGGATGTTTGGGGGTTTGTTTTGGTGGTGGTGTTTTTCCCCTAAATACAGACTAAATCTTTTGTGTTAGTTGCAAAGGAGACTGACAGATGGGATGAAGAATCAACAAGTCATAAAGTGATGAAATAGGTGATTAGATATTTTAGTTAGGTTTTGTTTTGGACATTAAACAAATTGAGTGTCTCATGTTGTTTTGCAAACTGTACGTGGTAGAGAAGACTGCACTTCATCCTGCACAATGTGCTGAGCATATCAACGGCACAGGCTGCCCATCAGCTTGTATGGGAGGCTTGGGAGGGACTCTGTGTGTATGGGGTGGGGGTGTGGAAATCCATAACTCCTGGATTATTTTGCAGCTGAGCCTCTTGTCAGAAAGTTTTGTAAACTTGTCTGATGGGGCAGACAAAGGAGAAAGTACCCCATTCTCCTCAAGGGTGATAAAATGGGATCCAGAGAGCTGTGAGTAGCTTCAGGGAGAGGGGAACTCTTGAACTGAAATGATAAGATTTCAGCTGGCATTGGAGAGCTTTTATCCACATGCATACCACACTCAGTTCTGTATGAAGGAATTTGGGTTTTTTGACTATATGTATATTTTTCAGTTGCTGCAGTGAAAAAACAGTAGAGAACTATTGTACGTAGGATTCACTATTAGAGCTGTTCAAACACTGCAATTTCTGACATCAATTTAATCAGGGCAATCAGAATTAACATGCTGGTCTGAAATGAAATAATGTACAGTTCCTAAGAAGGAGATGTAGGAAGATGGGAAAATGAATAGTTTCCTGGAAACACCTTTTTAGATGTGACTTATTTTTTCTGATCTAGGAGGTGCTATAACCATCGAAGAGCCACCCTCCTGACAAGCAGGCTCTTCTTTCATCAAACCATATGAACTTGGTCCTCCACTATAAGAAAATATTCATTTGGTTGGCTGCTAGTTGGAAAGTCTTGAATTAATAAGTGTCTTCTGATAGCGTCAGTTCTGCTGCATCAGGTCCTGAGCAGAACTTCAGTCTAGGCAAAGAAATAAAATTTGCCTGCAAAAAAAGCACTTGATACCCAAGAACTGAATTGATACAGATGCACATTCAACCTTAGGCAACAGTCTTGTCAAATCTCATAACTTAAGCAGCTCATGGTCTGTGTGAGACACTAGGAGAGAAAACCAGTGGAGGATGAAGCAAGGCAGATGGTTGAGCTTTGAAATAGTGCCCTACTAGCACAACATCATGTTATGTACCAGCTCTTAGGTCAGCATTATGCTGTAGTCCCTTCAGCTGTTTGACAGTGGCAGAGCTGCAGGCTGGGAAGACCGTTTTGTGTTTGCACACTGGACTGTGATTTGGGAGAAATTAATTTGATTCATGTCTTTACCACAGGCTTCGTATGTGAGTAGGCAGCTTTGCGTGTTGCTTGTGTACTCTGTCTCAGCTGTTGGGGCAAATTAAAATTTGCACTGCTCAGGTGGAAGGTTTGTGGTGTCTTTAAATACCAGTTGACCAATAATTTTTCGTCCCTGTATAGGAATCACTGTGACCAGCCCAGAAGTACTATATTTCTTATGGTGATATCAAAGCTGTCAAACAAGAATGAGGTCCCAATATACTGGGAACAACACAAAGGGAGAATAAAACTCTCTTCACCATGGCTTTCATTGGTTTAAGGGCTTGTCTAAAGCCAAAAGTTATTCTGGTATCAGAAAAAGGGTGAATACACCCAGGTAAACCAGTATAGCTTCACAGGGTCCTCTGATGCCAGATTAAAAGCAACTTCTTTTTGCTTATATTTTTTAGTTTGTTTACAACAACCTGAGTTTTTTGTAGGATTGCTATCAATGAAATATTTTCGTTTGGCATGATTTACCTCCATAAACCTGAGTACAGAGTATTCTCATCATCTCTTAAATTCTTGTGTTGTGCAGCTGTTTTCTCTTGTTATATGTATATCTGTATCTGTTCTATATCCTTCCAGAGCTGTCTGCATTTTACCAGTAAACAATGATTCATAAAACTCATTCTGTAAAGAGCCTGAGATTCTTTTGAGTGACATGTGCTCTATAAACATATGGCCAGTTGTTACAGCAGGCTCTGGTAGTACGTGAGAGAACAAGAAGATGAATCTCTCCCTCATACTGGAAGACAGGGTTGGAGCGTAGGGAATGGCAGGAGGTAGGAGGCATCGAAATGGCTCCCAGGGAAGAGAGGGGAAGGATGTATCCTTCGGTGATATAAAATCAGCATCATTAGGAGTTAACTCCAGTTAAAGATCTGGCCCATAAGCTATTTCTTGCACTATGATTTATGTAGAAGCTATTTGCTGAACCCATTCTACAAATCTTCATCTTTATGATCAGTGGTTCAAGCTCCATCTATATTTTAATATACTTCAGATATCATTAAAACCACGAATTTAATTAATAGGGAGAAATTACATTCTTACTTTGTTAGTATAGGGACATTATGGCTGGCATAGTTCTGTGTATTAGGAAGGAAAGAGGTATGGAGGAGTATAATGCAGCAGCTGATTTTTAATATACTTGGCTTATAGGGTGAGAAACATTTGTTCTAGTGATTATTTTCTCTTCACTTAGATATTCGGTCGCATCTGCTTCTAAACACAATTCACAAATTGACCTTAATTATATCTAAACCTATAACTGTACAAGGTATATTTTAAATAGCAAACCTATCTGACTTAGTACATTAAATTGCAACATTTTAATTAACTCAGGAATACCTTCCCTTATTTTTGTGATTTATTTTTCCTCTCTTACCCAGCTTTTAAGTGCAGAAGCTTATGGGTTCCCAATGGAATTCTGTTACTATAGTGAAGTTTTTCATTGAAATTTGAACAGACTAAGCCTTGGGGGTATTGAAAAGTTTTCTGCCAAAAATTTAGCATTTCCAAGAATTAATGAAAACACCTATTTCAGTGATCTGCTATATGCTATTCACTGTGTTTGTAATGCCTCAACAACTTGATTCAGATTTTCAAGTGTCTGTAGAGCTGTGTTCAAGATACTGCTGCATGTTTGTTTAATTTCACAGAGCAAATATATTCAAATAAACCATGTGCACAATTAGGGAGATTTACTGCTCTTACTGAGATATAGCTAAAGGACATAATCCTGAGGGAAGGGAAATTCTCAGCTCCTGTTGACTTATGTTGCTTCTAGGTAGCAATGGCAAAGGGACATCTAACATTAAGACAGCAATAGAGGGAACGATTCAAGAGGTTGGAATATAAATACTTCTCAAATTCCATCAAGCAGTTGATTTGAGTTATTTAATAAAGCACCAGGGAAGACTTGGCTTTATGACTGTCACATGGGAGGAGATGAGAAGAAAATAGTGGCATCTGTGCTGTTCCACTGGGCAAATTCTTGGAATTTCATTAATGGAGCATTAATGAGCAGAAGACATTGTCATAGCTGATCTGTCTCTCTGGAACCTGTATATCAGTAGTTTATGACGGACCTCGCTTAATGCCTACTGCAGTCAGTAGCACTGTAGCCATCAATTATTTCTTACACTTCTCATATATAAAATATCTCTGTACTTCATATAAGGATTAAGGGCTTGTGAAATGTCCTGGGCTGACAGCCCTGGAGACTGAAGTTCTGTTAATTCGTTGAGTAGGCTGATCTTAACTGTGAGAGTACTTGCAGCACTTCATGTCAACACTGCTGTGGTCCAACCCTCTCTATGGGCAGGAAGGTACCTCAACAGCAATTTCCTTTCACTTACAGCATCCCCCAGAAGTGCTAAGGCAGACATCTTCTAGCTACTGAGCATTGTTATTTTTTCTGAGCAACAAATAAGGTCAGATAAAAATTACTGTCTAAATTTCATTTAAGGCTAAATATGTTCTACTTGTCAGCAACAAAAGTGCATTACTTTTGTACATATTTGCTGTTTGGAGGGATTTCCTCTGCAAGGCCAGATCTGACTGAAGGAGAAGTTGAATTTTAAAGATCCAGGTTTGCAGGCTGCTGAAGAGCCCTCAAATGCAAAGGCCTTTCAGTTGCGACCAGCCAAGGGCACATTGGAAACAATGACCTCGGGGTGAAAGGTTCAATATCCTCTTACCAAACCTCTGAGGCCTCCAGTCGTATTGATGGATTTCTTTTCATGTTGCTTAGATATTAACTCTGTATACTAGGAAAGAAAAAAACCTCAGCCACAGTCTGAGATGGAATAAAAGTATTTTAAAAAATGGGGAGATTAATAATTTTATCTAATCTTTGTGAATAATAATAATAATAGTACTTCTGTAGAGCTGTTAAAGAGGCCATCTATAAAATGTACAAGATAGTAAACATTTTAAATGGAGATTGTATCCTTGGGGAAACCAACAGGAATTTATTATTTTAAACCAACAGGAATTTATTATTTAACTTGTACTGTTTCATATGAGAACATTGGTTCAAACAACATTTTAAGCTAGATGCTGCATGTCTCAATCCAAAATGTCATTCATCCTCTGCTAATTTGCTCTATGGCTTAGAGCACAATGTATGAAAATTTTAAAATGGGAGAAAATTGTATTTAGGAATGAATTCATCCAGGACTTTGAGCTGCAAAAAACATTCACATGGAAGCAAGGAAATGTTAAGTGCATTTAAGAGGCAGAATTTGGTAAAACATCGATTTACAGATACGGATCAATATGGTCATCATCTTTAAGTTTCACGGTTGATCACAGTATGTTGTCGGTGGCACTTTAAGGAGTTGGAAGGGATTTGTTTCTACATAAAGCAATTGCTAAAAAAATGGAGCCCTTTCAGGGGTTAATATCAGGTATTGCTGATACTAATTGCATCGCATGCCAGGACTTGCTCCCAGGACAGACACTGAGCCAAAGAAATAGGTTTTTTTCCCCCAGTTTTCAGACAGATGTGTATTTAAAATGGGAGATGCTGTTTAGCACCTTCCAGTCTAAGTTGCTTATTTTTATGCAAATGTTGAAGTGTTACACGAACAATATATCTAAGCAAGCCACCTTCTCCTACAGTCTCAAAATGTACTGAATAGGTGCTGATATCTCTTTCTAGAACTTGAGCCTAAAAGGAATAAGATCCTACTACCACTCTTGGGTAATGGAGTTATTTTTTTCCATGTCAGTGATATAGAGTAGTATTTCTGGCATGCTGACAGACCATAATAAAGGTCATAACACTTGCTGTCTCCAAACTCCCAGTGACTTGAATGGGAGTTTCAAGTGCACGGTATTGAGCCTAAGAATTATGGCTTGAGAGAAGCGTGTCTGCTAATAGTAATTTCTGATAAACACCAGGTGAAAAACAGCCCTACCACTTCTGGAGGAAAGGAGAAGAGGGTGAGAGTGGAAGCTGTGTGCAGTTTCTTCCTTTTTGCTAATAAAATTTAATCCTTGCACTGTTGTTTTACGTGCAGACTTCTGATAATAATGATGCAAGTGCCATAGAATAATTTTAGACTTGGGGAAATGACTTGATTAACCCAAGTGCTTTGATATGAACAGGGACTAGTTCTCCAGCTTCTACACTCTTACATAGCCCCAAGAGCAGGCCTGGGATTTCGTTGCTTCTTTTATTAATTTCTATATAATCAAACAAAACCACTTTGTGACAATATGAATATTTTTTTTTATTTGAAAAGTTGCTCATAGTGATTTTGTTCCATTTAGGAACAAAAACAGTTTTCCTTTTTTTATACACACCCATATGCATATGTATCAATTGCCATTTTCCACATTTTTTTGGTTTTAGTGAGCCATATTTTGTTCCAAGTTAATTAAGCCAATAAATAATTCATTATAAATATGGTAATCCTGTAAAATGTGTTTCAGGCAGAACCGGAGTGACAGTGGGTCTAACGTGTTATGCAATTAAACAAAAGTCCTTTGGATTTGCAGCCTTTGTGGACAATACTGACTCAAAGATCTACACAACTTGATCCCTACACAAACAAGGGTGGGTGTAAATGCTGTTACGTAGTCATTTAATTACACAGAGCTTGTTTGGTACTCCAAACCCATACTTCCAGAGCTTGCCGTCAGTGCTTTCCTAGATTCTAATTGTTTGTCACTGAATGTCATTTATTGCAGGAAAACTGATTGTCTTCTCAAAAGATTGATGACAGAACTGTGAGCAAAGCTGCTAAAATATTCCTGGTTTTCATCTGGGTCTGTCATGGAGCCAGTGAGTGACTCGGCTGTCTCCTCTCGCCCTTCTTCACTCTGCCAGTCTCCACATTAGACCCCAGACCCTGGCCATAGGGTAACCAGAGGGCTTTGGCTAACTTTGGGAATGGGAAACCAAAGAACGAAAGGGGAATAAACATTTCTTTCAAACTGTGAAACAAGCTTTGTCTCTGCTCTCTGAGCATTCAGCAGCAGAGACATGGCAGGATGAAGTAAAAGGACAACCTGCGGTTTTAAGCCTTATATATCCACTGGACATAGAGAAAAACAGATGGAAAATCTGTTGTGATAATGGCTGGTAGCTGTCAGTCCCTGTGAAAGGTTCTGGGTTTTTCTGTTTAGACTTTGTTAAAGGCTGTGATGTGCACCGTGGCATTTATTTTCTTTTTCAACATGAATAGTTGGCTAACTAAACTGCTCTCGAGTGGGTACAGGATTGAAAATGCTTGCATTTACACAAATAACCAAAAGCTTAGTGCCCAGGGAGAGAGAAAATCAGCTTACGCTAATCATTAGAAGTCAGCTAGGTAGGACTCTTAGATGGCAAATTTGTATGTCTGCTGTGGTCAAAATTGGTGGTAGTAGGGAACCTTTTAAGGTTCTCTTGCATGTATTGTAATGGGATTTTTTTTTTCAGTTCCTGAAAAATGATAAAAAATTTAGTCATTTTCTTTTTTGTGGCATTATTATGCATGTTTTATGATGACTGTATAATGTTTGCCTACCTTGTTCTTACTCTGTCTTTGAGTGATTAATCTTTTTTATCCAGGGTTGTAAATTAGTTTGTTTCCTTGGGCTCTTATTTTGTCAAAGGGATGTTTTGACACACCACTGAGCTGAGTGAGATTATCCCAATTACTTTTTAACTGATAATATTCATTGTCTGATACCTTCCATGTGAATACCTGCATGGGAAGAAACGCTGCCTTTCATTGCTGTGTGATCTGTTTTTACTCATAGGCAATTTGCACACAGATTACGATCTCCAAAGCAAGATGTTAATTATGAAGAGCAGTGACTAATGAACCCTTGATCAACAAGGGGTTTAACACCCTAATCACTAAGAACAGCAATAGTCAGTGTTGTTGCAGACTCTAGCAACCTGTACTCATTTCCCTACTCTTCCTATATTTGTGGATGGACTGTGGGAAGTCCTTCAAATTCTGTCCTCAGAAGGTACATTTCTGTAAGGAAAACTGACTTCTTTGGGGTGGACAAACCTTCCTTGTTGTCTTGGATAATGCTTATTTTGTAGAGAATTTGTGAAAATAAACACAGTTATATTCTGACAGCAAAGGTGCCAGAGATGTGCTGAAATGATCTCTCTTGGTTAAGTCTGGACAATTCTGAGAGTGATCCAGGTCACCTGCTAGGATTCACCAGCCTCGAAGGCAGACCTGTAATGCCAGGTCCCTGGAAGAGGATGTGTCTTTCCAGAATTAGACAGCTAATTCATAGGGGCCCCAGGATAGGGAGGATGTTGTCGACTAATTCATTGCATCTCTATTAGATTTTTCTAACTGAGAGTACAATTAAAAATTGTATTATTTTTAGAAAGTTATTGTTAACTGTTCTTTTCAGCAATCACATTTTCCGTTTTCATATTGTTGTGACATCTCCCATCTGGGTATGGCAGTTGCATGAATTAAGTGCTGTTGTTCAGCTTGATTACAAGGAACCTGAAATATGCCCCTCATGGGTATTACCTGTCACATTGCTAAATACAAAACCAACATAAAGCTCTGCTTGTTTCTGCTGAAGTCTTGCACACCCTGCTTGGAATCTGTTTCTGTGAGGTACTGAATGTCTTCTACTCCTGCTGGAGTCCTCTTGGTCCGACACTTCTTGGTGCTACTCTGCTGCCCTGTGACACAGGAATTTTGCTGTGTTTTGGACTTCTGAATTTGCTGAAGTCTTTCACAGAAAGTCTCTTTGAATTCTCCAACCCAGAACTGGATTTTTTTGTGCTTCACTGGGGAAAGAGTGCAGAAAGTTTAATCCGTAGGCTCTGTACAACTATAGGCACATGTTTCTCTCGGTTGTAAGGCATGACAAATTCATAATCTAGTTGCTAAAGCAGAACAAAACTTCTCCTATAATCAATAATTCCATTTATGCCCCCAAAGTCACATTTCTGTCATTTGTGAGGCACTTGGAGGTAAAAATAGAGATGAAAATACCGTGGTAAGTCTTTAATGTACCACATCTCTTCAAAACTTTTGTGACATTATTTCCCTTCTGTCCTCCTTGTGTCATCTTTAACATGGCCTGTATACTCATGCCTTCTGCGCATTGTTTATTTAATGCCTGTCCTCATTTCACTTTTACAACTCAAGTGCCTATTTTAGGCTTCTCAGAATCTTTTCTCCAAGTGGTTTGAGCCATGTTATTTTGCATGCCCTACTTTGAAAATATGTGACTCAAGAATGACTCAGGGTCTTGAAGAGTTAGAACATGGAAGAATAATAGTCTCTTAGACTTAATGAGAAAATTGGCTGCTCTCAACTATTGAGAGCATGCTTTTGTTTTTCAGCTTGTGGAGAGCACACATGGAAGCAGCGGCTAGCCTTCTATTTTAAAAGAAAAATGGCACCTTCTATATGTTTAGCTATTTGTTTGACAATCTCCAAAGTCTATTTTATAAATAATTTTTATGATAAAGAGCACACAACTAAAACAACAGATAATCGATTCTTTTAATCTTAGGCCTTTGCTTTGCATACACTTTTATTTCCTCTCCTTCCCCAATTACTGCATTGATGATCTTACACTGTCCCCCAGTCAGGCACTCATGGTAAAACTGGTTTTCAGGGTAGGATGGAGACCTGAACTGAGAGTGACTTTTGTGAAGTGTTGACTAAATTAGTTGTTCCAGGCTGCCCTGAAGAAAGCTTCTGAGTTGCTCAGAAAATATAACGGTGTATGTGACATACATAATAAAAAGGATTTTTGTCTCCTAAATGCTAGGATTCCAGGAAATGAAACTTTCACTGTGACCTGATTAGAAGCCTACTTTTTTATTTAAAGAAGTTGCAATTCAAAGAAGCTTTGAAATGAATAAAGAATTTCATACTTTGAATTTTCTGTATGAGCTGCCTTCATTGTTGACTACGTATGGCTAATAATAGCTGCAAAATATGACTGCAGCTGTGCAGCTGATTCAGGGTCTAATGGCTACTCTGCAATCTCATTTTTAGTAAAGAGCACAGAACCGTTGCTTTGTTTGTAAATCAGCCCCTGAAAAAGTCTGTACTGAGTGAGGTCACTCGCATCTCCCTGCTTTCCCTCTGAAAAAGGAGGGAGCAGCAGCAAGTTGTCGCTTCATCTGTGTGCATACGTGTGTGTACGTGTCTGTTTTCTGCCTGTTGGGCAGAGGATGGAGCGAGGAACTTCAAGCTGTTCCCGAGTGCCTCTCAATGTGTTTATCTTCAAAATGTCCCCTGGAGTTAGACTAGTGGTTTTGTTCCCACTTCCCACACAGACTACAGGGTGGTCTACATTCTGTAGGGTTCTGAAGTGGTACTTGAGCTAGCTTGAGTACTGGAGGCACCTTAACCACAATGATTCAGCCCTTCTTCAGAGGCGCGGGGCACACTAACCTAGATAGACCCATGCAGCAGCTTTGGTGGTGGTGCTTAGGTGTCTCCTGTGTGTGTGAAATTCAGCTGTCACCCTGGCTCAGTACATGGATATCAGAGCATCCTCTCAGCTCTCCTGTCCATTGTGATCATAGAGCCTGGGAGCATTTCTGTGGAGTCAGCCTCTTCCTCCCTGCAGGAAAGCTAGTCTCTGTGTCTCTGTTTCTATCACAAAAAATCTTCATGCTGTAGCCATTATGATGTTGACCAGTTAGGTGTCATCTTATGTTGAGTATTTGCATACAAAATTAATTAGGACTCTAATGACAGTATCTTTTTAATAGGTGACTTAGAATATCAGTGTTAGTTACTCTGGGAAATGACCCATGGCTCCTTTCAAAAATGTCTCAAACTCAATTCATGTTGACCTATAATTTTAGAACTGACGAGTCCTTGTGCATGATTAGCCTGAAACCTTAAAAGAACTTCAGAAACAGCTAAGTTCTCAGTCCATAAATTAGAACCTTCTGACGTGGCTTAAGTTGTACCCTTACGTTATATTTTCTAAAAACTAGAAGTTTGGGGGTGTTTCTATAGATGTGCTCTTTCGAGCTTACTTGGAAAGCACTGCAGAGAAATAGCTATTGAGCTGAAAAAGAAACTAAGTAAAGGAACATATTACAGCTATTAGCTAGCTTCAAAAAGCATAACAGAAGGTGAAATAAAACACTTGGTGTTTTATAATACACAGCATAGTTCCTTAGCCAGTCACGGTTACTTACTTTATAAAAGATGTCCTTGATGTGGCAAAGAAACTAATGGATTGAGTTACGTATTTTTAGGCTGTACCCTGTGCTTTAGTAGTTTTAAGAGAAACTATTGAGGAAAAAAGAGACAATGAGAAAACTCTTAAGCCAAAAATGAATCCGGTGCTTTAGGATAACTTAACACGCCTTGAGGCGTGCTTTTTTCCACAGGAGTGGGTAATCCAGATATTCTGCTATGCAAAATGCTTTGTTTTAAAAAAGAAAAGAAAAGAACAAGGAAAAAATTAGTCTAGGGAGAGCATTAAACTTCTGCTTGACATATGAAGGTTTCAAGGCAAAATTTATGTGATTAATATTCTTGCTTTCATGCTACACTCCGTGTCCTGTGACCAAAAAATTGGAGTACATTTTACACACCATTATGCAGCAACATAAGAGCAGGGTCTACATTTTTTGAAAGCTTGTCTATCCAGTCTTTGCATTTTTTATTCCTTTTATGTACTGCTTGCTCTGGGACATAAAAATACACCATATTGCCTTTATAGTTGTATAAATACTGAAGGTTAAATTGTACAAATGGTCTATGTCTAAACACTTGATATCAAATCTATGCAGCTTACTGAGGAAGATGCTTTAAAGAACCAAATAAATCTCTTAGCGTGCATGCGTACTGCTAGAGATATAGTCTGTCCTTATATGCTGTGTACGTACAGGATCTGCCAGCCAGCTGGCAAACACTGCTGTGTCTAACTGGTGTGTAGATATTGACTTAGGGAGGACACGAGGTTTAAAGCAGCAATGCAGAAGGGCAATGCATGAATGGCTATGTGACACTGTGAAAAATATTCTGAGCCTATCCTATCCTTATTTCAACAAGTAAGAACATTCTACTTTCTTAAGTAAGGAACCAGTTTTGTCAAATGGTAAGCAGTCATGATCTGTGGAAACTTTCTCATCAATGCACATTGTTCACAATTTGCCAACTTCTTTTTAGAAAACATCTTTTATTATATGGTGGGAGAGAAAACTTATGTTACAGCCATTGTGAAGCGTGCAGAATAACAGCAAAATAAAATGCGGCTGATGTCACAGAATCCCAGAGTGGCAGGAGCCAGAAGGGACCTCTGGAGATCATTTAGTCCAACCACCCCTCTTGAGGTCCCTTCCAACCCCTACAATTCTGTGATTCTGTGAATTATAATATACATATTTACATCATGGAAGATATAAGCTGTTGCAGGAGAGCTTTTTGTCTGCTTGAATATTACTATTTTTTAAAAACAATCACACATGCAAGTGTTAAAAGAATCACATTGCCCTCATTACCGTGGGACCATAGTTAACAATTTTCATTTACAAGACTAACAATGTCAATTCTGTTAATAAATTGTGGGCAAAACATAACTGATTTCAGTTGTTTTACAAAGTAATTTGTATGCTCTTTTTAAAACAAGCAACTTTTTCATAATACTAATAAGCATGCATAGAACCTGACCTTATAATAATTGACATGTTCATGGATTATTGCTACCCTATGACTTGCTATACACTACCAAATGAAATATATAGTTTATATAAAGTTGCATTTTAATTTTATTTTATTTTAATTAGTTCTTGTTATCAGATCAGAAGAAAGCAGTGCCTAAAAAGTATAGCTTTTGGAAAGATGCAGCAGTGAAGTTCCCAGCCCCAGCCAGAGCTCCTGGAGGAATTCCTTTTGATCTCATTCAGAACTAGGTTAAGGGTGTGTATGTGCATTCAGAGCTCTTGGAAATCTTGTGATGCTCCAAGTCCTACTGCAAATAATTAGCATATAAATCTATTCCCTCCTCAGGTAATATATGTGCTTTGCATATCCTATAATTCAGGATTTGGCCTATCATTTCATCTCTTAACCCAGAATCAAATTGCTCTAATTTGTGAGCAGCTGTTTTGTACAGGACTGGAACTGTAAACTATGAACTTGTACTTTGGTGCCACTGATTCAGTTTGTCTGTGGAACTGAACCCAAGAATCCAGACTGGAATAGTCAAAGAATCCAAGAAAACACAAATGCACTTTAGCATCTGATAACATCGAGCAGCAGAGGAGTTTTAAGTCTTGATTCAAGAGGGGCTCTTATGTCTTCTCTTCATAAGTTATGACAATGCAGTCGTCGGATTGTGGTACTGCTGTTTGTGGGGAAAAAAAAAAGAAAAAAATTTAGAAAACAGGAATGAGGAAGGTAGAGGTCAGTAATTCAGTGCTCTAGGTGAAGTTTCGGGAGAATCACCTTCTTTCCTCTTTCTAACAATACAGATTCAACCACATTATTCTGTTTCATATGTGAATTTAGCATGACACAAAATCCAACCAAAAAACCACCATCTATGATTTATTTAGCTGAGATCAAAGACATACAGCTGCAAAGAATCTAATTAAAGTTTGATGATGCAGCAGGCAGGCTACATCTATTATTTAATTTGGAGGTTGTGATCTTACACAAAATTAGCTTCCAGATTTCACTTACGCTCTTGGGCTGCAAATGCACTTGTTCTCAATCATTTTGATATGAAGTTGAATCACAAATTCCACAACAGATCCTTAGATGTCCTACGTGGAATTTCTTGTCAGGAATAAATTGCATCTCTGGACCAGCTTCTCTCTACACAGTTGCTCAGCACTAGCATGGTTCAGCTTCTTTTGCTTGAAGGACTGAGACTAGTATATCTTGAAAACATGATTGATTACTGAGATATGTTCAGGGGGACCCAGACTCAGCTTCTGACCTTCTCAAACTACATGAGTTTCTGAAATAAGCTTTAGAAATTTTCCTAAAAGTCTATATTAGCTCTCTGATTAGTTCTAGCTGTTTGTTTCATGAAAGAGAGGAGCACAGAACTAAGCAGTCTAATTAATAGACTCCTATATTTATTTATTTATTCTTAAAGCAAGAAAAAACATGTCCTCTCTGTACTGTCTTTGATAGAAGATTGGGTAAGAAATGACTAAAATAATGTATTATAATGGAAAATTGTTACAACTCAACCAGGTTATGCAAACATTCCCTTATGAGAGGGCCTTAAGTTGATGTTTTCTGGTTGATCTTGTACTTAAGTAAACAGCTCTGGAGCTGGAACATCCTTTTGCCAATAGATGTGATTTACACATGTGATACAGTGTACTCATCTAAACAAGGCTCTTTTTTTAGTGATACAGTAGCAATCCCAGCCAATTCTTCTACTTTAGATGTGTGATACTGAAGTAGAATCTGGTCCAAAAAGCCTAACTGATGCTCGGGGAGCCAGCTCTATGGAACGGGACTATCCATTTTCCCTGTAGCCTTGCACTCCAAGTCAACCATGTGCTGATTTGTTCCTTTCTCTCTGCTGTGCCTTTTACCCAACTTCAGAATTACCATTTTCAAATCAACAGTGGAATTTTGTCTGAAGTTACAGACTGGCAATTTTAGTTCTGGTTATCTGTTCCACTGGTGATTTAAGTTATGGTCTTTTATAGTATAAAGAAACAGCACTTACATGGCTGGGCACTGCTTTCAGCTTAGAAATGGCCATCATTAGCTGTGAGAGGGGTAGCTGCTGCTTAGCAGAAATTGATATCTGACTTTGGGAGTATTCCTGGTCCTCTCCTTTGTGCAGTGGTGTGGGAACAGTAAGATGCTGCTATATAAACCAGCTCTGCATCCTTCAGGTTGTGAGAATGGCAAAAATCTTGCCTGCCCTATTTTAAACTGCAGACTTTTACTTCTTCTTCTGCAGCTGGGATAGTGATGGTGATGACTACAGAGAAAGAGTAGCAGGACTCACGGCTTTGAGGTTTAGGGAAGAGAATGAAAGTAGGCTGAGAAATATTGATCCCACTTTCTTTAATGACTTTACCATTTGGTCTGGGAATTTGTTGTGAAATACAGACGATGTACACTGCCAGAATCCGCAGGGTTTACTTGAGATTAGGTACCTCTGCTAAGTGCATCAAGGGAGTCTGGAGAGAATGTCTGTCCCTAATTATGTGCTGAGATACTCCTCTATATATCTCATTTCTTTTACGGCCACTGAACGTGTTTGCACTTCTCTTTTCTGAAGGTACCCAGTGGTATAATTCTGGCTTTCTTCAACTGAAAAAACCCCAAATCAAACCCACATGTTAAGTGATTTTTTTTCTCTTTTAATAAACAAGGTAGAAAACAGGCTCTTTATGCTGTTAGTTTATTTCACTGTATAGTTTCACTACATAGCATCACAGACACATTAAAAGAAGGTTAATTAATTGTATCAATAACAACAACCTTCAGATTTCAGTTTCACCTGGTTTGATGTAAGTTGGGATTTGGATAAGCTTGGAATGTTATTGAGTTCTCGGTGTTAAATGTGTCAAACCCAAGTAGAAGGCAGAAGCATACTTAGTGTGGAATTGTGGAAGCTGTGGTTTTGAGGAGGATTTTGCTAAGTGAGAGACTGACTTTTTCAAGCAAGTCTACTGCTGGTGAAATATCACACAAATGATTGAAATGAGAAATTTTAATAATGCAGAGTGGGCCTAAGATGATACATATTTTTGATTACCATTCTGTCTGTTTGGGTTTTTTAATATTAAGCTTAATCAAAGAAAAAACAAATTTCAGTTAATGAAAGGCAAAAAAAAAAAAAGTGATCCAAATCTTTAGGGAGATATAACAGTTAATTGGATTTCAAGTACTGTAGCTACATTCTCAATAATGTTCCATTTTCTTTTCAAGATTACAGTTGTTTAGTTCCATTAGCCTTAATGTACAGGGTCAGCTTTTAAATTATACTGCATTAGTCTACTAGTTTCTTTTGCCTCATTCTTCCTCTTTTTCCTACATGGCTTCTCTCATAGCAATGACCTGCCTTGGCAGAGGTCACTTGTCATAGCCACAAGAGAGACCTGCCGCTGGAACTGCCAGTCCTCTTCCTAATGATTCCTGTCTTCCTTCCGAGCCCCCAGCGTGTCACTAAGAAGTTAGAGCTCTGTCTGTGACTCTCAAAACAATGAACCAAAGCTACTATTTGCTTGTTAAAATCAGACTATACCAATAAACTGAGTCTTCCAACTGAAAAAAGTAAAATAATAAAGCAGCACTTGACTCGGCTGCACTTGCTCTAACTTCTGAACACAATTCATCAGATCCTTAGGGCTTATTTTAAATTCCAGATTAACAGAAGAGAGTATTATGTATGATGCTGGGATAAATTTATATTGTAAGGGAAGCATTCTTCACATCTGGAAGGGGAGGTTCTTGAGCAGGGCAAGTTATCAGGTTGTTCGGTTGTTATTTGCATAGGAGGAATCTGCATTCTTTCTCACTGACTGAAATTTCAGCATGGCACTATTGTTAGTTTGTGTCTAGAAAAGAAAATGTTAATGTGAATTTAGCTTAAAAAGAGAGTTGCTAAATGTAGGTGGAATTGGGTGACAAAATTTAAGTGTCCATTATGGCTTCCCACATAATGGATTTGTTAAAAGCATTGACTTTCCTTCTTTGAAGCATGTTGGCATTTGATTTTGAGATGTCAGGTAGACAAATACTTTGCCGAATCCATTTTTTGACATGTGCTTTAAACCCGGTGTGTTCACTGGGTTTGAATTGTGAATATTTCTTCCTCAGGGAAATAAGCCCTTTTTGCAGTGAAAATCAAGTAATGCATTAGAACGATGTTGGCCATTTCATTTCTATTTCTTGATTAATTGCAAACCAATGTGAGAACATTGATACCAGGTTTTTCACTCAATTCTGCCCATAAATATCCACATTCTTAAAGAAAGAAAAGCATTCCACCAAGATGACTAAGAGTAAACACAGGTAGCAATGAGAAGACATTACAAAAGCACTATGGAAGTGCCAGTCTCTAGAGACAGCATTTAGTTTACTGTGAGTTTTAAAAATGTGTCAGGGTTGTTTCTCTTTCAAAGAAACAACGCTTCAGTGAACCTGACATCTTTTGGAGCTGACCCTATTAATTATTTTTGACTTACTGTGTACTATAAATCCACAGGGATTTGCAAAGGATCAAGTACACTATTGTCAAGGGCTTTTATTTCTCCTTTAAATGTACTTTTATGTGTTAGAGAGTTTACATGTAAAACTATTAGTGGATGATATGTGATAGATAGGTTTAGAGATATAAACGCATCCATCTTGAGGGAAAAACATGAATAGCAGAATAATAAAATGTACCATAAATTTTGAGTCTGTACTGCCCAAAACTTCAGACAGCATATAGACTACTGTGCACAATATCTAATTTTCTTGTGGAGCAGAATAATTTCTAAAGACAAGTTCTTCTAGCCGAAGCAGTCTGGAATACATTCTTCAACAGAGAGGACCAATTCTGTTCTCAGTTACACAAATGTCAAACTTGAATTCCTACACCAAATCTGAAAGACATGCTCTGCATTAACATTGGTGTGGACGAGCAGATTCTCTCCCTGAGATGTTGTTTGCTCTTGGAGACCACCGACATGGAGAGGGTGATAAAGGGAATAGTGTGTTACTTACAAGGCAGAAAGAAGGGTAATAGCAGCTGGGGCGAATAATGAGTTGAGGAGAAACAAACAGATGTTGAGGAAATTCATCCTTTTTCAGATGTGTTTTCAGTCTTTCAAGGGAGAATATGATAGGAAGAAAAAGAGAGGAAGAAGGTAAAATAATAAAAATGTGCCTTTGTGCAACAAAAAGTCAATTCCCCATCACCCACACATGCACAGGTCTAAAGTACAGAGTGTATTGTTTCATGCAGTAAAAAGAATTGAAAGGACAGAGAACAAAGTAAGTGGTTATGAGGGGAGAGGGTTTGGGGTTTTTTGTATTCGTTTGGGTTTTCTTAGGGTAAAATTCTTCATAATTTTGCTTTTGTCAGAAATTCAGCTGAAGTCTAAGGCTCCGTGTTCCTGACAGCTGGTACCGGATGGTTCTGACATTACAGCCCAGCAGACAAATCTGTCTAGGTTTGGTCCAAGACAGGCCATTCTTGCATAGGAGGATTTGGTATAGAAGGTGACAAAAAAATTAGTAAAAATAAATCACTGCCTTATCATTGTCACAGAGTGTTGATTTCTGCTGCAAGATTGAATTTAAAGGAGAGTAAGGGGGCACCATTACCCTGATTGATCCAGTACTTCGCACTATAACATCTGCTAGTTTTTTCTAGATTTTACAATTCAGCTGACAAGTTATGATATACCTGTATGGCTATTCTCAGTTGCCAGGAATGTGGGAGTAAAAATGGGAGTGTCAGTATAACTGTGCTGGGACAAGATTGACTCCCAACAGAACAGAGTATTGCAATACAGGCCACAGTCTGCTCTCCATGGCCAGTCATTAATAATTTTCCTATTACAATCTGATTGCAGTATTGGATCACTATCTTTTAATTTTTCCTTTTTTTCTCATTTCCACCTCTGAAAATTACGCAACTCAGCTTTTATAAGCAACTGACTGGTAAAAAGCACAAGTGCTACGTTTGCTCATCGTTACCTATGGGGTTAGGTAGCTATGCCAGAAGTCCAGCCTGTACTTGAGTGTGACTGGAAGGACAACGTGGAATTTTAATGGAACCTTTATAACCAACTGGAGGAAACATAGAAATGGCATGAAGTAAATGCAATGTTGTTTTTCAACTAACGATGATGATGCGATTCCCTTTGCATGCCATAGTGCAGGAGAGGGGATGATGGTACACGATGATACTGCAGAAGCTACATAAAGTAGATTACCTGAAGTATAGTGTAGTAAATTATAATCCCCCTGTTTTACATTTATATACTTTTAAATGAGAAACTCTAGAGAGTAGCACAGCACTGTGTTGGTCAGTCTTGTTAACACCTGCAAACTGGTGAGTTAAACAGTTTTTAACTAAGATAATGCTGATTTTAACTGAGAGTGGACCAGGGAAGTGTTGCAGACAATGCAATGGCCCATCTGGGTTGTGTTTCATTGCCTCTCTTTTGCCAATTTCTTTTGCCAAGCTTCTAAGTAGAGGAGATTTCATAAATAAAAACTTCACCTAAAAAAAAAGATGGTCTAATAAATTAGAGAACAGACACTTCTGAAGAGGCACATTTGAAATATTTAAATGAGTTGATAGATCTTCTCTGAATCCATATGAATCTATACTACAGCCACTCAGAAGAAATGAGCTGTAAAGAGCATGGTAGATATTATTATCAATCAGATAGTTTCCCACCTAAAAAGAGATCTCAGCTAGATTATAAATTCCTTTTAAACTTTCATATACTTGAAGCTTTTTCTTTGGCACTTGTCATAAATGTTGATTCTTTTAGAGCAAGAATGAAATAGCAGCAAAATGTTGTCATTAATACTATGTGAATCATTGTTTTGTTTTAAATTCAGTACCTTCTTTTAAATGAAATTAGATTATCTGGAAAAGAATTCTTTGTATTTTTTCCTTTGCATGTTCCTATTGGAATATAACCACACCCCCCTTTTATATCAAATGTTTAGCTTTGAAATAGGGGTTGTATGGGATGTATTTAATGCATTAATTAGGTACACTAAAAATTACATAAAGCCCTTTTTTACCTTTTAAAAAAATGTGTAATGCCTGCTTCAGCTGAAACATGCATTTTTCAACTGTAGTTGGCACAGACGAAATGAGTAGTGTCAGACTCTGATTCTTCAAAGACCTGTGCATGTCATCTTTCAGTTTAGACACAGCCCTGCCTAATGCTGATGGATTTTTTGTAGGCCAAACATTCAATCAGGAGTGGGTCTCATGGCAAGAAAATACATAAAACTCTTGAGTATCGTGTTGTTTGTGGGTTAACAGAGGTCAATGGTTCTGTCTTCATCCCAACTTTGTAAAGGACAGGTGTCATCCTGAGCACAGCAGCATGACTAGAAAGAGGTGACAGGAAGAACCTGTAGACTTAGACCCTGGGGGAAGGAGCAAACCAAACCAACCTAAAATTCATCCTACCTCTGCCTTCTTTCCTTACCATGGCTGCTCAGGGATGGACTTGTCTCCTTCAGGCAGAACCCACTGGCTTCTGGTGATTTCCATCGTTTGACAGACCTGTGGTTGGACATCCTTGCTTCCTTCCATGAAGCTCTGCTCCTATAGTTTCTTCAATAATGAAGTACTTCCCATTCCATCAGCCAAACCCAGTGCCTTGAGTGCAGAAGACTTAAAAGACAGAAGCAATAGGAATCTTTTAAAAGGGAGGAAAAGCTACCTTGTTTCACTCTGTTGCAAATTTCCTACTTTAACTCAGATAGAAGTCACATAATTAATAATCACCAGTAATTAATATGATGCCTCAATTATTTGATTTCATTGATTTTGACTACTTAATTTAATTTGCCTGCTTCAAAATATTTGATAAGAAAATGCAAGCTGAGCCACAAGAAGGTATCAGTTCTGTGGAGTTCTACTAAAATCATCAGATGCTGGATGTGTTCTTCACTCACTGACAGGGTAATTTTTCTTGCTGTCAAAAGATGTAAAAGTGTTTAATTTTATTGATTTTTATTAATCCATGTTTATTATTTATGCCATTTATGTGACTCTCCAATGAGAGTTTACTTCTTACAAGGCAATACGACTCACCTGTTTTCCCTATGAGTTTATTCATCCTGATACACATGAAAACATAAAAGGCAGAAAAATATGAGTAAAAATTATATTATTTTTTATTTTAAATTTAGAAAATGGTGAATCTCTTATACATGGTTGTCGTGGTTTTGCCCCAGCCGGGGGCCGCACCCCACACAGTCGCTTGTACTTTTAAAAGGAAGGGGGAAGGAAAGTTGGGGGAGGGGGAAAAGGGAGGGAAGAAAGGAGGAAAAGAAACCACAACCTAGAAACCAGAACCACGCAGGTTGGGATAAGGATAGTTTACTAAACAATAACAGAAAACTAGATATAACAATAACATAAGTTTAAAGCACAAAATAGATGAAACTGGTGATACACAATGCAATTTCTCACCAAACCACACAACTCAGGCCGCACAGCTTAGAGCCCGTCCCGGACAACCCGACCGCCCCAGAAACTGCACGTCCTGGTGTTGTCCCCCCCTCTTCCCCCCAGTCCCCCCTTATACTGAACATGACGTAACTGGTATGGAATATCCTCTTTGGCCAATTCGGGTCACCTGTCCTGGCTGGGTCCCCTCCTTTCTCACTAGTAAGGAAGTATGCAGAGCTGAGAAAGGTCCTTGATTGCCTGGCAACAAATCGGAAACATCAGGGTGCTATCAGCACTGTTCTCATGCTAACACCCAAACATGGCATTCCATTCACTGCTAAAAAAAAGTTAACTCCATCATAGCTGAAACCAGGACAATGGTAATTTACCAGTCTCCAGACTGCACCCTGCAAATTCTGGTTAGAATTCTTGAGTCCTTTAATTTTGCTCTAGTTTATGACCTTGGGCAGTACATGGCAAGTTCTGGCACCTCTGTGGAGGCCATTCTTGGTTTATGAAAAACAGGTATGAGACAGACTCAGGATCTGTATGTGTGGCTCCTTGTCCTCATGTACAAAAGCCCAGAAATCAAGCAGATGTATGACCATACAGAGACATTTGGAGGAAGAGTTGCCCTCAGCACTAGGGAAAACTTGAAAACATTTACAACTTCAGGCTATAGATGGGACTTAAGGGCAGCCTAAAAATTCATTTTCATTACCCCCGAAAAAGAATAATCATTTCAATGAATATGTAAAATGCAAACACCATGACATCTGCAAGCAGAAGCTATGCTAGTTTCTCAAATTAGTTTAGACTTCACATACTCCACCCCCACCTTCTGTTTAACAAATGTATGCATGGATGCTAGAAAAAAACTAAAGTCTATGGGAAAAAAATCCAAACTATGGGAATGAACTAATTCTCCTGTCACTCAAGTAGTTATAAAACAAGCCAAGCATATACTGAAGGTGAATGTTAATGACGAAAGAGGCAGACAGATGGTCTGACTTTTCTTTAGGTGGTTCATTGTACTTCTTTATTCACAGAAAATTGTCTTTGATAAATGGATACAATGATAAAAAGATATTCAAGCAACATATGGGTCACCTCTTGATTATGGTCAAGCAGGGTACATCTGATAGTTTTCTGCCACTTTATGATTGGTTGCAAATACAGGGTGGGTTTTTTTTTCAGTTGTTGGGTTTTTTGTTCTTGTTGTTTTATTAGAGGTCATCAGTATGAACTCTTACGTTTCTTTCCTGAGCGTATGTTGTCAAGCGACAGAATCTGTAATTTGTATTGAAGTCTCATACTCACTCCATAGTGATGACATTTTCTTACTAACATATTTGCTGATACCTTGAGATTCCTACAGCGTTACCTTAAGGGAAGTTCAGCCTGTTCTGGATCTTTCAGGCAATGCTTTCATGCCTCAGCATACTCAGCCAGCCACAGTCATGTTTTCTAGAAGCAGGGACTTCTGGTTTTTTTTCTTTTGGTTTTTAGTTGAGTTCTGACTAGGAAAAATATATGTGTACCCACTTAACCCAAGGAAAATTAGCTGTCTAGCCACCAGCTGCTGATACTGATACAGCAAAGGCAAATTGTTTGCTCTACAGAAAGAAACATAGTATTGTCTCAGGAAGAGAAGATGACTTGTCCCATGTTTCCCTTCCTGCTCTCAATCTCACCTGCCATGGATGTTACACACAGCTGTGTTATAGCTGCAGGTTTGGAAAGTTAGGCATTCCAGTGTGCCACTCTTCTTCAGGCAAATTTATGGGTGGAGAGGTTAACAGTGATCCACTTGGCAAAAGTTTTCATCTCTGCACGATGACCCCAGTCCTCTAGTTACTGCAGTCGTGTCTTTGGAAATCAGGCTTCCAGCAGACCAGTGCTTACGTAAGTTTTACATGTTCCGCGAGTACCAAATATGTAGGTGAAACAGTTTCAATGGACAGTGTGTAGTTATGTAGTAGGAAACCAAGCCAGCATTTTAGCAAACTCGTATCACCACACACTAATGTCTATTCCCTACTTGATTTGAAGAAAACAAAAAGGAAAAAAACCCAACTCTGTTGATCCTAGTTTTGCAGTGTCACAATTCTATATGTCCTCAGCAGTTGTAAGTTATTTAAGAAAAATATTAAAATATTGCTGCTGCATAGTGTCTAACTTGTATCAGACTTCCCATTAATGTATAATATTGAGTCAAGCGTGCTTTGCCTTGAATTCTTCTATCAATTCACCTGCGTAATTGCCCAGTGTCTCATGGGTAGAGATACTGCATTTCAGAGAAGTTGAACTCCTGCAAGCTGGACAGTTAGATAGTTCTGGCCAATTTAATTATGCAAATGGGAATTCGGTTTCTTGGGAATATATTATCAGCATTACTTCAAAGACTTGCATAAAATTCTCCCCTATCATCTTTTTTATGTTAGGGGTTTTTTTTTTCTTTGTTGCACAAGTGAAAAATGAAATATTAGAATACATTGAGAAAATTTGGTGAGAAAATAAATGAGCTAGATAGATTTGCAAATGTCTGCTGTTCCAGTTAGAGGCCGGTAAGCTAGGACTAGGGACATAGAAATTCTGTTCTTTCTTGCCCTCCTGTCTTGCACATATGCTTTTATGGAAGTATTTTGTGGAATTTAAAGGAAAACAGCATTAGAGATATTTTAAATCATATAATAGAATTCAATAGAATGTCTAGGCTGTGGCATGCTAATACATATGGAAAAAAAACCCTTTTGCAAAAGGAATTTTTTTTTCATAAACCCTTTAATTTTGTAGAAATTATTTCTTTTACAATTTTAAAAGACTCTACGTAAAGCTGTAAGGGTAACATAGCCTAGTTAGCATTCTAAAATTAGCCTAGGAATGGAAGAATGGATGGCCTTTTGCAATCTACTTGGAAACATAAGAATTGCATCCTAGTGTATGTAAAGTTCTAGGCAGATGACTTTTTCAAGCCTAATCGAGAACCTCAGCAAACCGGTGGAGTATATCTAATGCAATAAAATTAAATATATAGGGTTCTTTAGACAATTTATTATTTTGCAGAATATTTTAATATTTTGATGAACTATTCTTTCTCCACTTTTTCAAGCTATGGATCTTTTCTTGGGTTGGCTGGGAAGAGACTTGACTTTTGCAGTCGAGCACCCAGGATTGCCTGCTTGATGAGTTGGGGCTGAAGAAACTTTTCTACCCACTGTTTCTCTCTGCTCTAATATAAGACAGAAGCACTG
This sequence comes from Porphyrio hochstetteri, assembly GCA_020800305.1. NCBI lineage: Eukaryota > Metazoa > Chordata > Aves > Gruiformes > Rallidae > Porphyrio > Porphyrio hochstetteri. The sequence goes on along the minus strand of CM036923.1, from coordinate 1,861,385 downwards.
ATTTGCATAAACGTCTTCTCAAAGTATACTTATCTCTGGGACTGGTTTTTCATTTTTAGAGTTTTACTTATTAGTGCATAATTTCTTTTGAAAGTGGAGTCGTTGAAGTAATTTCTAATCTCTCATAGAGGTGGACATATTTATCACTTCAGGTCTCATTCCCAAGAAGTGATGATATCTATAACTGTAAATGCAGGTCAGAGCTTATAACATATCCCAATAGCTTTGAGTGATATAAAGTCATAAAATAGCTTCACATTTCCATTTTTATAGTATGAGCACATCTTTCAGCAATGCAGGACAGCTTGTAGGAAGTCAGCCTGTCTCATGATCTCAGGCAAAAAGTGGACTTCTGACAGATTTTAAAGGGCAGGACCACAGTGTTAACCCAGGGCAAAAGCAGTTTTTTGCTGTCATGAAATGGTCCTGCTATTGAGACCAAGATGTCTGAGGGCTTCTCTCATTCATGAGCCACGTTGATGGCAACTCGGTTTTGGCTGACAAGGTTCTGCACTGAAGTCAATTATTAACAATAATATTAATTTCCCTTAATTTTAACAATGTAAAAATAAATTATCTAAAAAAATTGTTTAAGCTCCTTCTTTAATTGAGGAAGAAAAATTCACAACTCCAAAGCATGAGCCATCTCACCCAGAAAAACGCCTATTTTAGAGCTCTCCATTAATTTCAGAGAAACTAAATGAATGAGGTGGGCTAGGATGCCCTAGTTAGGTGAAAGAAATAATTCCCAAATTAGTAGGTCTCTGTTACTTGGATAAGGCTATAGATAAGCTACTGAAGATCAGTATCTTCTCAGCCCACCTTCACCTTGATGTATTTATTGGCATTTTATTGTGGTGTAGAACCAACAGAAATGAAGAAAAAGATGAGGTTCTGGAATTAAATATTTAAAAAAACAAGAGTGAGAGAGAAGTCACTTAACATGTGATTTGCATCAAGAGTAATATTTAAAATTTAATTTTTTAATCCTTACTTATTTTATTGCTTTAGCTCAAGCAAAAGTATAGGTGCAACTACTTGGTTAGGCAGAGACCTACTTGATCTGTGTCTCTAATCTGACAATCAGGTCTGTTTTGTCTGTGTGACAATTATTTTTTATTAATAATATTTTCACATTTAACCATCAGATTACCAGCTAAATCACTGGCTTCTTTTTCCTCCCTGCTGCTGACTGCTTCTTTAACCTTGCATTCCTTGGTCTGTTTTGGCTACAGATCAGGAGACTTTTCAGCAAAATGAATCATCTGGAGTACTTAGGTGCTTGTTGGCTCTTAGTCATGCCATTTTTATTTAGTAGTCCATTTTCCATTGACACTGTTACAGCATAAGGCCTTTCCCAGTGGGCTTGTAATGAAACCAGTAGGAACTCTGGATATGCAGTCCTTGTTTGAAAGGAACAAAGAATTGTGCTAAAAAGTAATTATAGCCCAAACTGTGAAACTCTCTAAGGGCTTTTATGAACATCCTATTGTACATCCACATTTCAATTTATGAGGTTCATTTGAATCAGTGGCTAAGAAGAATAATGTGTAACATGGTGACAGACACCCAATACTTCAGATTTACACATTCAGTTGATTCCTTAATGCACTATTCAATGACACCATCCATTTCTTCACTGAAAGACAGTCTGACACTTGCTATTCCCCTGCATGGGTTTCTCTATCTTGTACACCCTCTTTCAATTTCTCACCAATAAGCAGTGCAAAACAGAGACAACAGCAAAAAACTTAGTTTTCATGAATACGCTACAGAAAATGCTTTCAATATTTAAGATCCAGTAACTGCTGACAAAAGCTTGCTGGTGGGATGTTCTTTAGTATGAAGAACACGGCCTTTTCCATAGGCATTGTATTGAAAAAATTATCTGCAGTCTGGCAATTAAAACCTCTTAAACAATTGTTTGGTTATTTGTATGTTAAAAGAAGATTTAGAAGCCAAAAATCTGTATACCATTTAAAGTAAACTGCATGTACCATTTAAAGAAAACCACATGTTAAATAGCATTGCTGCCAGAATTTAAATTGGCAAACATACCCATCCAGTTCCTGTTAAATATCATTAAAAAATTATGCTCAATGAGAAGTACAGACGTTAATACTTTATGGTAGCAGCTAGAACTGCCACTCTTCAGCCTGAATGTAATTTGCCAAGACTGTCTAAAAGCCAACCACAAAGAAATACATCTCTAGAAAGGTTTACAGACTACGGGGAAGGCAAAAATCCCAGAGACAAGAGAGACAGGGAGCACAGGGAGATCAAAAAGTAAGATTGGTCAGCTTAGTAAGTGATGTTCTTAGCACAATAATTGTCTGATTCTGGTGGGTTTAAGTCATGAAAAGAAGAGTCTTGAGCTGTGGAATTTTACTTAATTTGTCGCTAATGCACACACAGTTCAGAGGTGGGCCTGCTCTGGTTTGAGCTGCCCTCAGAGCTGTCCCTGCCCAGGCTGGGTCCCTGCAGGCTGCAGTCTCAGGGCTGCCTGTCTGTCTGTCTCTCCTTTCACCATGGAGCCCCTGGAGCAGCAGTCTGTTTGTTTCTTAAATATCTTTGCACAGACAGACCCCTTGTTTCTGTGTCTGCCTGAAACTTTGGGGGTTCGACACTGCTGCTGGAGGGGTTTCAGATCTGGCTGGAGGCCTGTATCCCTCAGCAGTGTGCAGCCAGTTGTGGGGGCAGGTAGGGACAGCGGTGACTCCCAGTGTCTAATAGATGTTAGGGGATCAGGAAATTTTCTGAGAGACTGACTAAGAAAGAATTTACAGTTGATTATGGTAAATTTTGGCTGAGTGACTTCCCAATGAAAAGAGTTGGCATACTGTAAATATTGGAGTATTTTTCTTCTTGCTTTTAAATAGTTTTTGACAGTACTACCTTAAGTAGTATAGGTTGCATTAGCAATGTCTACTTTAAAACGCATTAAAGACAAGAACATACAGTCCAGCAGTGAGCAATTAGTACAGCCTTGCTAGGGATATAGGGCTCCAGCTCTGTTAATATGCAAGCTGCCATTACACTGACAGGCTGTATACGTGATAAAATAATCCACCTTTTGACAGTTACCTCATGTAATAGCATCATGCAGCATTAGGAGTCAAAGGGAGAAAATAACCTGAAATTCATTAGTAATTGCTATGAGAAATTTAATACTTGAACTTAGATCCTGCAAGATGCAGAGTGAGATTTTCAAGTCTTTTTACTTCCATCCTCATTGCATCATTAAATTAATACTGTGTTTTTTCCAATTCATATTTATTTCAGTCGCTCGCTACTAGTGATGATTTTAGTGAATACTGTAAACACAAGACAATTTATCTGTAATGGGCATATTTCACAGTGTGTTGAGTGACCAAAGTCAGTTGTAAACCAAAGACAGACCAGGAGGAAAGAAGAGAAATGGGGAGAAGGGAAACTGCAACAGTGGATCAGCTTAAGTTGTTTTTTTCCTGCCACGCTAGCACCAGGGGTTGGCACTGAGACCGGTGTTCTTGTGACTGGTATTAGTACGTGCACAGCTCATACTGTGCACATACTAATAGAGATTGCCCCTATCCTGTCCAACTTCTCAATACAAATAACAAAACAAAGGGTCGGGGCAGTTAATGGTATAGGTGTTGATCTACAATGCAGAGAGGTTAAATTACATGCCCTTTGCTCTCTGGGCAACAATGCAAACTGCGGCCAAGTGCTGGGACACCATGGCTTTCATGAGCCACATAAAGCATCCGAAGCAGACCACATCCACATGTGCTTCTCAGATAGAAAGGAAAGCTCATCACTGCTATTATGACTCAGAATTTATTTTAAGAGAAACTGTAAAAGTTACCTTAATTATACTGTTATAGATTAATATTAAGTCAACCAGTGAACCGTGAGACAATTACTTTTTATGGTTGTATCGCTTTATGGTCATTTTCACATACATTCCAGCAGTGCCCACTGGCCCCAAGAGTCATCAGGGCAGCAGTCAAGATAGGAGCTGCATATACTTAATTGGTCCCCACTCTGTGGACTCCATATAGTAGATATAACATGCCCTAGGTGAGAGGAGGAAGAGAACTACAGGTTGCTGAAGTGCTTGCACTATGGCTGCACAGGTATTCTAGCAGAAAAAGTTACATGTCCTGGTTCTGGCACCTGAACATTTTACTGTCATGAATCATTGCTCCCTAGTGAATAAAACAACTTTTATATAAATACATTTGTCTCTTAAAACCTATTTTTGCTAAATAGGTTTCAGTTAAGGAATTGCAGTTTAGCTATGCATTTGTAAATGGTTTTCTTCATCTGGGATTATGTATTAGGCTGTTTGGTGTCATGTGATTCTGCTGCATGTCTGGATGAGTTGGAAAAAATGAAGTGTATAATTAATAATTTGCTCTATTCAGATTTTGAGCTAAATTATATGGTATGTTAAAATGTATGAAAACTTTGAATTTGCTAATATTTACATACATGTTCTGGGAGTAATAAATAATACAAGCAGTGAATTTACCACTTCATAAAAAATACTAATGAATCATTCTTTGTATCGTACAGTTAGCCACGCTCCTTGAGATCATTAAGGATTTCTGATAATCTATTTTACATTAAAGGAGAGGAAGAAATTATGGAAAAGCAAAGAAAAATACAGGAATATATATTGCAGTCCTTTTCAAGTTTTGATTTAATCAACCTGTAAAAAGAAAATGAAGTGATGCACCAGCCCAAGTAGCAATTGTATATTTACTCTGAATTGCTCATGTTTCCTTCTGAAAATTCATAACCTGAGGTAGAACTGAACAATGAAAGAGAAAAATCAAGCAGATAAAATCAATTGACGTGCTGGCTAGCTACCAGAACATCTTTATTTTCAATAACCATGTTCAGCCATGTTTTATATCTATTTATCAGTGAACTCATTGGGCAGAACAAAAAGGTGCTACTGTTATTATCTCATGCATAGGCACAGAAGATGTTCTCTTTTGGTTAAATATCAACATTTATACTAACCTTTTTGTTCTTTTGTGCTTAATAAGAATGACAGTGGGTGCTGTGGCTTCAGACTGTTCATCCTGGGTATTCTTGTAATTTAATTTCAAGACACATGTGAAATGAAGGTAGGTCCTGTATTTAGTTTTTACATATTAAGCATTTCTAAAAAAGAAAAATCATATTCTGGCCATGTAACATGAATGGCCCATCAACATCAAGCTTATTTAGTTTACACACTGGTTTTATACCACCAATATATTTGGAATGCTATTCAGTTTGGTGGGAAAATCCTCATGAACATATGGAAAATGTGTGGGTAGAAGATGACAGAAGGGGCAGATAGACGATGCAAAATAATTTAACACATTATTAAAGAATCACAGGGTGTTAGGGGTTGAAAGGGACCTCGAAAGATCATCTAGTCCAACCCCACCTTGTAGCAGTTTTGTGTTTGGTGAATGTCATTTAAGCTTGTCATCATATCAGTGCGAGCACATATGTATACCTGTATGTGTATTTCATTTCAGAGGTGAGGCTTTTTTCACCTTTGAGTACTTTGGCCCATTCCAGTGCAGTATCTACAAGTTCACTGGTACTGAAGCTTATTACACTGAAGTGAACCCTGTTCATCCATGCACAGAAACTACTTGTAGAAAAACTGTGGGAGCTGCAAAGATGCAGACCCCTTTTCATTCCATCAGCAGAAAGTGTCATGCCTCGATTCAATATGCATGTAAAACACCTACTTGCACGATACAACTGTCAGAAGGATGACAAGCCAGTCCAGTTCTGTAGATGATGACATGCAGAAAGAAACTCATTCTTAGGTTCCTCAATCTGTTTTATGCAGAACTCTTCTCTAGTGTGGTTAGGTGTCAAATACCTGATAATCTTCTTTATCTCCATGTCTTCAGTTTGATTCCTGGAGAGAATGTAGCAATACCCTGAGGAACAAGGCAGGACAGTAATCACTTGTAAAAGTTATGTTATCCCAAGGTCATTAATGATTTGCCTTGGCCTAGGAACCCCAGAATTACTTTTAGTGGCCATATTTTAATCTTACATAGCAATTGTGGATATCAAACACATTTTCAAAAAAAAAGATTGAGCATTTATAGTAAGCACTGGTTTGCTCTGTATCTAACAGCTGTGCTCTGGCAAAATTACTGTTCTCCTAGCACAGAAGATAACCAACATTAGAAAGTAGTCCTTATTGCAGCAAATCTTGTTTTTATGAGTTCCAAGTAAATTTAACAGATGGCCCCTGTGATGTAGATCTGTTAGCCATAATGCCCTGACTCTGCTCCAGGGAGGAAGATTTCTTTTTTCTTTCCTAAAGTTACAAACTTTCATCATCATAATTACTTAAACAGAAAAGACTGAGAAGAGTTCATGGGTTTTGGTTTTTTTTCTTTTTAAAACACACATGTAGTTTGTAGAAATTATTTCTCTCCTTTTTTAATCTTGAATTTAACAAAAAGCAGAGACACTGACAATGTCTTGATGTGTGGGCTTGTCTTGGTTGAATCCTCTTGTGTTCCTGCATCTGTTGTACAGTCTGCTAGTTCATATAAAAGATTTTAAAACACAATCACAAATGACATTTTCAGTGTTTTTAACTTTTTTGAAGAATCTAGATCTTGCTTGGTATAACCAGAAAACTTATTTCAAGTATACTGAAGAAAAACAAAAAAAGACAGTTTTGAAAAATGTATATGAATCTAAACTTCCTTAGGTGACACAACATGTATTGTCTAATGTCAAAGACAACCATGTGTCACGATATTCAGATATCAGCTTTCAGTGATGCTTGTATTTGCAAGCTTGTGTATTTGCTTTCTCTTGCAAAGCTTAGCACGTTCTCTAAAGGAGTAAATATTACTAGCCTCATCCTGTACCTGAGAAACTGAGGCACAAGTTGGTGACTGTAGTAGTCTAGCATCAAACATACTATTAGAAAAAGAAAAGAAAGATTAATGAGATGGTGGCCCAGATGCCTGGGTTTTTCTATCAAATTCTGAGGCTTGTGTCTCAATGAAACATCAACATTGGTGTTGAGGTTTAGAGGGGGTTCAAGTAATTTGCTTCATACTGTCTCTGTACTTCCAGTTCCTACTTCTTCAACTTGCAGCTGAGAGTTGATAAATATGGATTTGTCATGAAAACACAAGGGCAAAGGAGCAGTACTATAACTTTCAAATTTATGGTAAAAGTCAACTTAAAAGATGATAAAGTATCAGCACATAGAGGAAGATACCATAACTACTATATCCTGCAATGAAAAACAAGTCTTGTCCTGTCTGTGGTTGTAATGCTAAGTGGGGTTTCATCTAATGTGCAATCAGAGCACCCTGTGTGAAAAAAGATGCTCGCTGATGATCAAGCATTTGAGAAACCAGAGTACTCAGCAGGTTTTAAAGGAAATCAGGTGAAATCTTCCTCCAGATACCACTGCTTCTTTATATGCTGTATTGTGCTGATAGAATACAATGATGAATCATCTGTCATGTCAGTGTATGACACAATATATTTGTGATGAGTAATGTCCTGAACACAAATTTCATTGCACCACAGGAGAATTTATCCATCTTCTATATACTCCCTTTGGCTTATACACAACCAAGCCCATCAGGCATGGTTTTGCACAGTGCCAAAGCACAGTATCGACCCTGTGTTAGTGAGATCAATGCTCCCTGGCCTCTGAATTACCTTTGCCATGTAACAGGATGCAGGCTCAGGCGTCAGGTTGAATAGTTTATCAGAACAAGCTGTGATGGGGTGGGAAACTTAACTAAAGGCAAGGAGCCTTTAAAGCAGAGCAGCTGGTTCTAGGGGCTGCCTGTGATTACTGGATTACAAGTAGGGCATGAGGTGGGGCTGGGGGGAAGTTCTGTAGAGGGGGAGCAGCAACAGTAGCAGCTGTGTGTGGTGAGAGGCCAGAGACTCAAGGAAGGTCACCAAAGGTAGAGGTGTTGGTGAGGGGCTGAGCAGAGCTGGAGAGCATGCATGATGCATCAGGAAAAGGTGGGTAAAGCACTTTTAGAGTGAAATTTTGGGGTTGGTTATGTTAATGGAGAGGGTAGCTTGGGGAAGGAAAGGCTATAACATTAGAGGTACATGTATTCTATATTAGGAAAATGTTTACCATCCTGTTGGTTGAATCAAGTAATAAATATGTGAACCTGGGAATGCCTTATAGGGGAGGCATTTTTAATGTTGTCTTATCTTTCTTAAGTAGTTTTGTAGAGCTGCTCATAGGCCTCAGCTACCTATTTCTAAGTAACAGCAGGTACTATTTCACCCCCAGGTCCTCCTGCCTGTCTCTAGCAGATTGAGTAGATTGCCTCTGTCTTTTGCTTAAGACCACACTGGACTGGAGTAACAGTATCTGGGGGGCACTCCTCTTTGTGGGCTAGCAGAGTCTTTTGTAGAAATTCGTGAGGAAACAGGGCCTATGCTAAGTAGTTGTGGAATTAAAGGAAAAACTGGAACTGGGGGAGCAAGAAGGAGCCTGAACTCCAGGAGTCTTTCTCTACCCCTTTCCCCCCTGCTAGAGGCTTCTTACGAGTCAGGGCATTTTACTCCCTGTAGCTCAAGGCTATGCCTGAAGGCACCTTTTAGTATTACCTGTTTATACTAAGGCTGCACACCTGAGACCAGCCACAATAGTTGAAATGATTTCATAGAGGAAAAAATCCCAGTCTGCCTCTGGGTCTCTAATAAAAAATGAAAAAACAGCTGACTTTGTTTAGAGAGGGAATGGGTCTCTTAATAGTTTGCTGCCAATGTGGATTAAGACAGACTTTCAAAAGCAATTTTAAGAACAGTAATATATTGCCACATCCAACCTCCCCCTGCTCTTCTCCAAACAGGTTGGTTGTGCATATTGAAGTTGGCTTCCTAATGCATCTCCTTCTGGTTTTGGTGTTGGGGCTTTTTTAATTACATCTATTTCATAGTATACCTGCTATTTTAGAGATAGCAGAGTATGAAATAAATTCAGTGATGCTTCTTTAGAAGGATGTACTTTTATAGTAGCAGAATGGTGGTAAAAGCTATCTGCTTTAGACAGAGTCCCTTTGATGGGGAAAATTCAATCAGATCTCTTGAAAGTGCTTTAACAGAATTGAGAATTGTTCCTTGTGTTTCTGCCACATTCCTGAATGTCTGCAGTTGCTGCTACTCTGTGCTGTATACAGGTGACTTGGGGAAGAGACTTCTGTGTGATAGTGTTAACTTCTTTATTTAAAAAAAAACCCCAACCCTACACATATATCTGGTGAGAAACTCTTAGTATAACTCTTTTGTGGCTGAACCACTTTACAGAATCCTCTCTTGTATGTGGATGGCTGGGTTTCTGTTTTCTCTCAATGTAAGAAAGGCCAAGGCACGTAAACCTGCAGCTGCAACAAATCAATGGCTCAGATGATAGGAAACAGCAGGTCAGCTTTGCAGTCCAAGCTTAAATTTGAAAGTAATTCTTGTCTGAAACCTCAACAAGGTTTCTTGGAATCTAGTTTGCTAGTTAATACCCTTTTTGTCCCTAAATGCGTACTGGTGTAAAATTAGTCAAGGCTTGCTGAGAGAACAGAAATGATGATGTCGTGCAACAAAATGGTTTCCCTGATTGTAAGTTCAGAACTCTTGGTCAGTAGAACTTGTTATTGTTTCTTCTCCAGCTGCGATAGCTTTGTACTTTATTACCATTCCCCTGGGCTATGATGGGCCTCGGTCGGGGCTTTGTGCTCATCCATGTGTGGCAGTGTTTAAGGTAGTGTAAGGGGATAGGAAGGTATCTGCTGCTCCTCTTCTGTGAGAAGCCAAGCCCTGCTGCAAGTGAGGAGCACAGGAGGATAGTGCAGGCAGGCTTTCTTTAAAAAAGACCAGGAACCTTAGAAATTTCACAATTTGGTTTTCTCAGATGTTTGTGTCTAACGGCTTTTCCACCCCTGCACGTTGAGGTTGTTAAACTGACACTCTTTCTACATTGTTAAATTAACTTTTTCATGTCTGCTCCTGAAATGAAGTGAACCTCCCAGCTCTGATGTGGCACCTTCTCCCTGCCTTGAGCTCAGCTTCTTACCATTTGGATGATAAAAGGAAAACAACAGAACAAATCCCTTTTTGCAATGCAAATGTTACTGTGCTATGTAGTAACTCAGGGCTGTTTTGATAGGAAGGAGGTGGTGGTAAGAAAATGACATTCTTCAACCCAGAACAAGTTTAATATCACTGCTATTACTGAAGAGTTGTGGTTCTGTTCTTTTAGGTGGTGCCTAAAGCACTTCTCAGGCTTTCAACTCAGCCTTAATGCACTTTTCATGGGGATTTTTGCTATCAGTGCCCCCCAAAACAAGGTGAAAACTTAAACAACCAGAGAAATCCAAACAAAAACCCAACAAAATAAATGCATAAGGAGAACTGGTTCCCTTTGAAGTTGATAGATAGGCTTTAAAGGACTTTCACTGTTCTCTGAAGTGCTGTTAGCAGAAACAAAAGAAAACAAATAGAAATAATATGGTGTCAGTGCCGACCTCTCTGCATTACAGCTTAGACTCTCTGATTTTCAGCATTCTTAAAACAGCAGAAAATCTCCAGTTGTGGCAAGAGCGGGATTAGCTCACTTCACAAGTGAAGTATAGCCCTTGTATGGCTTGTCTGAGCCCTGCCTGGGCAGGGTCTAGGGCTGCACAGTAGATTACAAAGGCTCTCTTTCCAGTTTCCTCCTTGTACTTAAATATCAAAACAGCCATGCCCTTTCCTGTGACCAGCTTCCACCCAGCTGGGATTCCTCCTGGAATTGAGAGTTACACTCAATCACAGGTGACTTTCCTGAGTTCTGATGGCTTTTAAGGTGTGATAAAAGATTAGAAGTAGACCCTATAGAGTTAGAAGTCAAAAAGGAAGGCTAATAAAAAGAAATGGATTTCAAGGGAGACTGTAAATACACTGGATGCTTTGAGGACTGCTGATAGGAGAAGGAAAATGAGGAGAAAACAGGAGAGTAGTTGGCGGCTGATGAATGCAATGTTGGTGATGCAGAACTGTGCAGAGGATTAGTGGCAAGAACAGGTTAAAACTTGGCATGGTAAGAAAGAAAATACTTGTAAGGACTTGAAGGGGATGTCTGTTTGCAAGTAGAGGAGGGCTTTTTTTAAAGTGTTCAGTGCTCCTTAGGGTAACAGTGTGACCAAAGAAAAGTTCGGGAGAAGTGGAGGAGATACCAGAATCCTATTGAAACTGCAGGGGATGTCCCTTAAGGTAAACATAGTTGTACAAACTGAGGATTATCCAGGTTGATGAAGTAAACAAAAGGATCTCAGGATTTTCTTAACCTCCAAAATGACTTAATCCTTATGAGTCTTGTAAAAATCATACATGCTGGATCACGAAGCTCTTGCACTCCTTAAGGCAAAGGACATCACAGGGCCAGTCTGCTGGTACGACTGTTGTTTTCTAAACCGTTAAGCAGTATTCAGCTTTCCAGATTTGCAAAGGAAAGGTAAGAATACTGAGAGCAGCTGTGGTAAATTCATTGTGCTGAAGGTTCCTGTTGGAAAGCTGAGCTTGAGATAGTTCATAATAAATCTGACTGGAATATTCCTTCTCCCAGAGAATACCACATTTTAGGCTTGAATGAGTATTCACTACTCGTCATATTAGCTTAACTTCACAGAAAGTTATTCATTTTTTGTGCATTTGAGTCAATATTTAGCACCATGGTAGCTGAAACAAAATAGATGGTTTATTGTATGGTTTTAAGTAGCAGCTGAGTCCTGTAGCAGGAAGGCAATAAAAAACCCAACCAACAACAAAACAACACAAATCCACAAGAAATTCTGATGATGTTTTGCCCCCAAAACAGTGTTTTGCAGAGAGAGGGGAAATGCTGTGTCTGTTAAGTGTAGCTGGTTGTCTTCTGCGCAGGACAAGTTTGGAAGAGACATACTGTATGTCTAGTGACTCTCAAACCATATTTTTACTGGGTAATTTTGAAGATGCTATACACCAAACAGGGTAAGTGGCCTCTTGAGCTAGGCACATTACAAATATAGATGTGTATACGATGTTCTGCTCCAAAGAACTCAAAAGATTAAGTACTAGCACAGACAGAAGAACGTGGAAACAGGCAGAGTGAAAAACATAATTTTAGCTTGTTTTATGCAGAGTGTGTTTTGGGTGAATGGATATTTAGTAAGTGATATTTTATACTCCTAATGATATTGGCTGTTGAGTGCATCTGAAAAGCTTGATTCTATATTAAGGATTTTCTTGCAAGACTGTGTTCCAGTTGTGAAGCAGACCAACCTGATGACATGGTGCTAAGGCACCTTATTGAACAAGAAGCTCCAAAAACATATTGTGGTTATATTTGTTGTAGAAATGTTCCAGCATGCCCAGACTGTTGTGCTGGCTGAAAGGAAAGATGATGTTCTAAAAATGCCGCAAAACCCTTAAGTAAAACAAAGATCACCTTACTACTTAATACAGTGGGTGTGACTGACCCAATGCTAAGCAGCATAAATAGTTCTAGAAGTAGGTCTTGTGCTTTCAGAGATGTGTCATTTAAAGACTGCAGAAGTTGAGAGATTTTTCTCATTTACTTCACCTCTATTTTTTTACATAGCTCTAAATTCAGTTATATGTCTAAATTTGAATATGAAGTAGGAAGAAATACAGTATAAAATAAATAACAGGAATGCTGAGAACTTTTTTGACTATAGCCCTTTAGAGACCAGCCCAGATGCTTTTTCAGTCTGAGTTTTGATTTGGGAGAAAATATTTCAAAAGCATCTTAAGGGTCATTGCCCCTGCTGCTCACACAGTTTAAAATACTAATTTGTTCTGTGAGCACTCATTATTCCTAAATTATGTAAATGTTTTTAAAATAAGAAAAATTGCACAGACAATTACCTGGCATGCTTCTTTACCAGGTTACCAGAAACTCCCCAAAAACATACTTGGAGACAATAACAAATAACCCCTACATAACAAATACATCTTAAAGTACATTTCATAAGCAGAACTCAGATGTATGGAATTTACTTGAGTTGTTTAAACTATATATGTAAGGAATATGATCTTAAACAGGCATGTTACACTAAAATACAAAAGAAAGCCACTGTAAATACATGACTTCCCACAAATGTCAGACTCAGAGGGCACTTCTAGTTTACTAGCTTGCTTCATAATGGTGTCTTTAAAACACGAGTTCAACTGTGGTGCTCTCTAGCTGTTCTACTGCTAAGAAGATGTAAAGTTTGATGTGCTACTGTGACTAGATAGAGATTTTTCCTTTACCTAGAGAGATTCTTCTGTTGCTGGTACACAGTGTTCTTTCATTTTGTTCCCAAAGCAGATGAGTACACTTAATTGGTAACTGCAGTATTTCTGCACCTCCAGGCATACATCACTGGACTCCCAGGCTCACATATGGGTGGATTTGTATCTGACAGACCCCCACCACTGCAAAAAACCTATTGTCAAACCACAGATAGTCACTGGGTGGTAGATATCATTGGGGTGTTGCTTAAAGCTTGTTCTATTGAAATACTTTCACAATCATAAGACTTTGTTTTGCTTTAGGTAAATATATAGTTAAGAGTATTTGTTAAAGATTTTCTTTTTGAGTCTTGTTAGGTGACTGAAAGCATCTCAGTGTCCTAAACCCAATTCTCTCCCTACAGCCAGTGTTGTTCTAGTGACAGAAAGGCAACTCAGAAAACCTGTGGGATGAAAATCCTTACAAGCACTGTCTTGTACGTAGGTTGCAGTCAGGAGTTAATAAATGGCAGAGAAATACAAATTTCCCAATGCCTGCTTTCAGGCTGAAAGGTTCAGTCAATGAATATTCAGGGAGAATTCTACAAGTAGGGAAACCCTAAAACCTGCATTGTGCCTCTGTCTTCTCATTGAGCCAGTCTGAAACTTCTTACAAGTAAGGAAGTTTTATGGAAAGAAGGCACAAGGCCTATATGCTGTAGCAATCTTTGGGACCTCCTCCCTGGCATGAGAAGTGCAAAAATAATTGTTTGAACTTAGATTGAAGTGGTTGATGGAGGTGGCTGAGCTTGGTACTACAGTGCAGTAGGCTGAGTAAGGGGGTGACTTTATCCCTGCTATTCAGCTGAGAAACTAAGACACAAAAACCTCTTCAGTGTGGAACCCTGGTCCCGAACACGGCTTCTCTAGGCAGCCACTACCTGTACTGTGAAGCTGCCCTGACTCCCTTGCTTGTCACATCTGCAACCCCTTAATGAGTCAGAGCATTATATCTACTCTCTGTTGTTATTCCAGGAATTCCCTTCAACGTTTGATAACCAGCAATGCTCATCAACCTACTCCACTAGTGCTTTATGTGTTATTGGTCACTGAATGTGTCCTTTGTGGTTCTCTAATTTAATTGGATTTTTTCAATTTACCTTTGTTTGTCTCTGGTATATTGCAAACATAGTTAATTCAATGTGAAAGTGTTCCTCCTTGAACAGCAGTAATAGAAACTAGAATATTATGCCTGCTTTAATCTACTTATCATACAACAGTGTTTGTATCCTGTGTACTTTTTTATTAAGCACTCACAGCATCCTGTAGGATGTGATGTGCCATAAACACAGATTGTCTTTCTCTCTTTAGATTAAAATCTACTTTTTGAATATTGCCTTCCTTACTGGAGTTTAATCCAAGCTTGTTCAGCTTTCTGTCCCTTTTCTCTCTTTCCTGTTATGCATCTGAATGCTATTTCTTAGCACAGAGTCTGATTCCACTGGTGATTAGTTTGGTGACTGGTCTGCTTAAGATTCTCTGCTTTACGATCTTTATTGGCACTTACAGCTGAATTTATTGGTAATAGTTTGTCTTCAGAAGCATGGTTACCATAGTTCTGCTGTCAAAGGCTTTGAGATTGCAGTCTGTTTTACATTATGGTTTAGGAGTTTGCATTGAGCAGTAATCTCTTTGTACATCTATGATGTACATAAGGTGGCAGTCCTAGACTCTCACAGGGCTTAGGATGTCCCTGTGACCCAGTGAGCTCTTGCTGAGAAATCTGGGCTCTGGAGCAGTTCAGGTTTCTTACTAGTACTGTCTGTTGTCATTTGCATGCCATGAGCCTTTGAGGAGATAGTTGTTTTGGACTGAAATAAGGGGATGGGAAAAGGAAGATATTTGGAATTATTTGTAGAAATATGTCTCTTTCTGTAGGAGAAAATATCCAGCATCTCAGAAGGATCATTTTTTAACTTTCACCATTCTCAAAGTCCAAGTGTCCTTTTCCATATTGTACTTTATCTTTTTCTCCTACAGAATAATTCCCTGACATTCCTTTTGGTTTGCCTCAATATATTTGTTCCAGTCACAAGGATAATTCAACAGTGTTTTATAATTGTGTTGTGATGTTAAGAGAATATCCTCTTCCCTGTGGTAAATTGTGTGAGCCTGTTTTTGCTAGGAAAGTTGAAGGTTGCATTAGCAAATGTCTCTGACCCTAAGTTAATATGAGCAGTTAAAATCCTTTTGTGACCTTAAGGTCCTGGGAGCAGTCAGTAGAAAACTGCATTTACTTAGATTTTGGCCTGTGGATTTGGAGTAGCATCATCTACGTCCCCTGCTACACTTGAAGTGAGACCAGTGACTGATTCTTTACTGTGGTCTTGATATATATGAACTAGCTTTGAACTAGTTCATTCATGAAATATTTTCTAGTAGTTGCAACACTACAGACACTTCTCATTTCCCCAGTAGCTTTTGGAAGAATTCAGTACCTGCTCAGGAAGTGAATTCCTGCGAACCTGGAGCTGGTGCAGATGTATTGCTAGTAGTGCTGAAGTCAGTGAGTCTGAAGATACCTTAGAGATGTCCTCCCTGTACTGCATGACAGCAGCTGTTAGATTGGAGAACTGCTATTGAGCAATGGATTCATGATTGCTTCCTGATTCCATTCATAGAAAGGATATAAAAGGACCTTCCTATGTCTTGGAGTAAATCTAGCTCACTGTGAAGCACGTCTGCATTGCTTCTGAATCCCACCTACAAAGTTCGTCAGATATTGAGGCTAGAATGGAAACAACTGAGTGTTTTCTGATGAGAAATGGTAATATTCCATAGAGGTGTTCCTTGTAAAGGTTGCATAAAGGAAAGGGTGGAAGGGACTGCTATACTGCTTGATGGTTTGAGCAAAGCTCTTGCTATTGAAAAGGAAACTGGAGATCTCTGGGGAGTAAGACTAGGACCCTGGGCTTCTGGGGAAGTGTGTAGATCAGGAGATTTTCATCTTTTAATATGAAAATGTCCCAGAATCTTCTAAAGCTGCACACTGATCTACCTTCATAGAGATTCTAGCCTGTCTTGTTAGGTGCTTCTTTGGTTGAGTAGGAGCAATGGTATTTTAGGAAATCCTGAGGAGGGTGGCAGGAGCCATTTCTAAAAATACCTTTCTGCTGGTGAGCTGTTTCTTTATATTGATGTATGTATATGTGCATTAGATGCAAAGCTGGTGCAGCAGGATCAGGATAGTGGAATGTATTCACCTCTTGGCAGAAGGTGTGATTCAAGAGAAAAATATTATGAAACTGCTGTCAAAGTGTGATGGGTCAGGGACTTGTAACATTTGCCGTTCATCCCTTTTGGTGTTTCTAAATGACAATGGAGAAAAATGAGGCAGACTGGTGTTTTTGTGGCAGAAAGAAAGCTTGATTTCTTTTCTGAAAAAGGGGTAGCAGGGTAGTGCAAAATGATGTACCACAGGGCACCTGCAGATGAACTGTATGTGCCGATGCTTTATGCAATTTTAGACTAATATTCTATAAAGTAAAGAAGCCAAGTTACTTTTTAGGCACTTTGACTGGTTCTTAACATAGTTGGGAATGGCTATTGATTTTAAATAATTCCTATAAAAAGGACAAAACATGAAAAAATTTTTCCTTAAGCCCAAGCATCACAGCAGCCCAGAGGTGATTGCTCAGAATTAATTTATCTAGCAAATCCTCTTAGTAGAAATGCCCTTAATCTGACAAATGGAAAGATGTTCACTCCTCTGAAGTCTTTCTGCCACATACTCCATCTGCTTCACATGAGGAGTTGTCGGTTTCACAGCTTTCAGGAATTCTCTGAAGGTAGATGGTGTAAAATAGTTGAGTGAGTTCTCATACTTGGAAATTTGTAAAATAATTTATTTTTGTTGTAGTTCTTTTAGGAGGCTTGAAGCCTTGGTCAATATGCCTTGCATCAAACATTCATAAACAATTACAAGTTTTGGGAACTTCAGATCATCTAATTTTTGAGGTATCAGGAAATAAATGAGGCTTTGGATTTGAGCCTGGTAAGTCAGAAGGCTCTATCTGAAAGAGAACTTCAAACAGCAGGGCCCTGAATCCAAAATAAAGACAAGCTCAATTCCTTTCCTGTGCTGTACCTACCCTATTGATTGATTCCAAAGCAAAGTTGGCTTTGCCTTATTCACCAGTTCAATTATAAGATTGAAGTTTGACTGCTATTAATTACAGGAAATGTCTTCATATGATTTAAGAATGTTTTAAGAAGAAATAGCAGAAGTAACTTTTAACCTTGTTCTAGCCAGATTGGAATAATACCCAAAACTGCAGAAGATCAATCCCTGCTGTGGACCTATTGATAGAAGGGCAGACGTTTTATCTTGATAGCAGACAAGGTCAGCTCTTTTATAAAACTTGGCTCCTATGTAAATACAAATCTAAGAGGGACAAAGAATGATTTTTCCTGATTTATGGTGTGACCCAAGTCTTGTAATGTCCTTCAGGTCTGATTTAATGCTGACACAGTCTCTGGGTTTGACTTTCCAGTTATCGGTCATTCATCAAGAAAATGGATGAATTTGATCTACTGTTTTCTCAGGTGGGCTGCTGTTCCTACTCTGTGCCTCACAAAAGTTCAGAGGGATTCTAGCCAAAAAGGGTTTTTTCTGATATTTTTTCCCTTTTGCCTTGAGAGCTTTCATTGTGAAGGATTTAAAAAAAATGTCATGAGAAACAAACGTCTTCTAATATTGTCGTCATCCACATGGGCCAGGCTGAAGATATGCTGAACCACAAACATTTTGACACTTCCAAGCACCTCTGGATTCACCATTTTGAAAGAACCAGCAGGAAGTAGTGAAACAAATATTGTGAGAAGGCACGGTGATTTCAAAATAATCCTCTGCTGTCTTTCTGAACGCGTCCATGTGACCTTTGAATAATGGGAAAGATACTGAAATGGCTCATGCTGATTTCAGTGGTGCAAGTAAGAGCTGCAGGAATCATCAGGTAAAGTGAAGCCACTTCCAACTGTCATCTTGAAATGAATCATTAACATACCAATCAATATGCACAACAATGAGAAGGCTTCGCAATTTGACAGGTTGAATTGCCTGGGAAATGGCCTGTTTGTTCTACCTGGGTTTAATGATAAACATTTAAATGATTAAGAAGTTCAGCTCACTTGGAGGAGGGTAAAGGAGAATTGGGTTGTGATCTCTTTGCCTCCTATTGAAACAATGGCAGCTTTTCCAGCTACTGGAATGGGATGGTTCTCTGCTGGGATTATTCCAGACAGTGTTAGAGGCAGCAAAACAGAAACGTCTGTACAATTCCTACACTAGACCATACTTCAAACAGGCTATAGAGCTGGCTGCTGGTCTGCTTCCTTGAAGTAGGGATGCAACCTGAGGGAGAGATGGAAAGAGGATAAATGTAACTTCAACCTCATCAGTGAAAAATCTGCTATATCTGCAATGTAGAGGTCCTTCCTAGTCCCTAACCAAGAAACCTGAAAAGCTCTGTGCTGACAGACCACGTATGTTTAAGCTACTAAATGTTTTCACCTCCCACTGGCTTCACACACTTCAACACTGAGAACCTTGTGGTATTGAGCTCTGAATCAGTCGATGCATTGTCACAGCTCCCTGAATAGATGGCCAAGTCAGGGCTGAATTTTATTAACCTTGCCGGATTTCAACTGTGGGCCAAACTCTGCTTCCTTGGCTTCTGTAAATGATCCTATTGGTTCCACCTCATCCATTGCTTGCCTTTGGAGTAGTAATTGACAGCAATAAATTCATTGGGTTTTTTATTATTAAATGTGAAGTATAATAAACCATGCAGAAGTAAGGGGAGATTGAGATGGACACTAAATACTCTCAAGTCACAAACAGGAGCTCTATGCCACACTGTCATTTGAGGTAATTTTGAAGTATCTATAAAGGCACTCTGATGTTAAAAGGGAAGTGAAAGTGCTAGTTACACTGCTGCAGTCATCTGGAGATGTGACAAACAGCAGGCTTTATGACTGAGCCTAATGCATCCTGGACCTTCTGAGGTGTGAAGGCAAGGGTGACACCTGGCTCACCTGGACCTGCTTGGCATTGTTATAAATGGCAGTGTGGTTACAAAGACGGATGGTCAGTCTTGCTGGGAATGACAGGGCAGGTAACTGCCTGCAGAATTTCTGCTGCTTGTCACTTTCTCTTGGGATCGATGTCAGGTTCTGCCAGTTGGGTGTTGTAATGATCATGACTTGAGACCTTATGTGAACCGGGCTGCTAAAACCAAGCTGAAGTATGGAGTTTGTGTTCTGGCTATACAGATGACCTGTGGAATTCAGACTGGGGTTTTTCCATTGCTTCCTTTATCAGTCAGTCCTGATGATTAGGAATTTGGTTTAACACTTGAGGATCTATTTAAGCACTCTTGATAGGACTCAACATTGAAGAACCATAGTTGAGGGCCACAGATGGTGTGGTAGGATGTGTTAGTTGGGGCCACAATGTAGGAAAGCATTTAGATGGAAAGTGTACCTGAAGCAAGCAACTGCTTTGCCTAAGACTTGCCAGAGAAGATGCTTGAACGTTTTCTGCTGCTTTTAAAATGGTGTTAGGAAATGATCTGTTGTAGTGACTGTTGTGGTGTTTAAGTAGCCTGGTAAATCTGAGATTACAAGCTTAGAAGGCTTCGAGATATTCAGGAACTGGACCTTAAAAGATTCAAGGATTAGCAACTATTTTTGAAAAAGGGAAAAAAAAAGTCTTAACCTGATGCTTGGATGTGAGGTTGTTTAGGATTTGTGAAAGAAGGAAGGCTGCAGGAGGGGCCCCTCTCAGCTGGACTGTGCTAAGTGGCAATGAGAATACTTTAACCTCCTCCCTATTGTGGCTTAAATTATATTCACATACTGTCCATGAAAATATGCAAAATATTGGCTTGCTCTGTGTTTAAAATGGAAAGTCAATAGACTTGTGTGGTTTCTCTTGCAGTTTGAACTCACTGCATATGTACAGAATGAAAAGCGTTTAGTCTCTTTGGTAATACAATCAAGCAGGTATTACCTGCTGAGTCAGAGGTTTGCAATTTGTAGTCAAAATTCTGTGATAAGGAGCAAGCTGCACACAGATGGCAGAAGTTAATAGTCTGATCCTGCCATCAGGACACACAAAGGAAATTATCATCCATAGAAGACAGAACAGTTCTGATGGCTTGGAATAGATCTGTACTGCCCTGTAGTTTGTACCCTTGTTTATATAACAGTGTTATCATTCTGCTGCACTTAGTATTATTTTTAAACTGGCATAAATAATTCTGCAAGACTGAGGATAATGGAGGACTGCAGGACCAAAGCAAGGAGTCTGTCTGACTTAATCTTGAAAGGAGCTGCTGCCATTCCCACTGATTTCAGCTGCAGTTAAGGAAACACTATGTGACTAAAGCAGTATTTGAATCTTGTCTTAAGGCTGATGTTGCTGTGTTACACAACTGGAACCTAAGTACTTCTGTAGCATGGAGACTGGAAGTTTGTTCCCTCTTTCGTAGTGCAGGATACCTGCTGTGATTTGGAATTAGAAGACTGACAGAATCACAGAATAATAAGGTTGGAAAAGACCTTTAAGATCGAGTCCAACCATTCACATCCTAAACTAAACCATATCCCTAAGTACTTCATCTACCCTTTTTTTGAACACATCCAGGGAAGGTGACTCAACCACCTCCCTGGGCAGCCTGTTCCAGGCCCTGACAACTCTTTCAGCGAAAAATTTTTTCCTAACATCCAATCTAAACCTGCCCTGGCACAGCTTCATGCCATTCCCCCTTGTCCTATCACCTGTCACCTGACTGAAGAGACCATCACCTACCTCTCTATAACCTCCCTTCAGGTAACTGTAAGTGGTGATAAGGTCTCCCCTCAGCCTCCTCTTCTCTAGGCTAAACAGCCCCAGCTCCCTCAGCTGCTCCTCAGAGGATTTGCCCTCCAGCCCCTTCCCCAGCCTGGTTGCCCTTCTCTGGACTCGCTCCAGGACCTCCATGTCCTTCTTGTGGTGAGGAGCCCAGGACTGGACACAGTTCTCAAGGTGTGGCCTCACCAGTGCCCAGTACAGGGGCACAATCACCTCCCCAGACCTACTGGCCACACTGTTTTTGATACAAGCCAAGATGCCATTGGCCTTCTTGGCTGCCTGAGCACACTGCTGGCTCATATTCAGCCTGCAGTCAACCAACACCCCCAGGTACTTCTCTGCCTGACAGCTCTCCAGCCAGTCTTCCCCAAGCCTGTAGCGCTGCATGGGGTTATGTCCCATGTGCAGCACTCTACACTTGGCCTTGTTAAACTTCATCCCATTGGACTCAGCCCATTGGTCCAGTCTGTTCAGATCCCTCTGAAGAGCCTCCCTACCCTCAGGCAGATCAACACTTCCTCCTAGTTTAGTGTCATCTGCAAACTTACTGAGGGAGCATTCAATCCCTTCGTCGAGATCATTGATAAAGATGTTGAACAAGACTGGAGCCAGGACTGAGCCCTGGGGGAGGCCACTCGTGACCGGCCTCCAGCTGGATTTTGTTCCATTCACCACCACCCTTTGGGCACGGCCATCCAGCCACTTTTTAACCCAGCTGAGGGTCCACCTGTCCAGGCCAGTGGCAGCCAGTTTCTCAGTCAGAATTCTGTGAGAAACTGTCAAAGGCTTTACCAAAGTGCAGGTAGATCACATCCACAGCCTTACCCTCATCCATTCAGCGGGTCACCTTGTCATAGAAGGTGATCAGGTTAGTTTGACAGGATCTACCTTTTGTAAACCCATGTTGACTAGGCCTGATCCCCTGGCCATCGTGCATGTGCTGCATGATAGCTCCCAAGATGACCCTCTCCATGATCTTCCCTGGGACTGAGGTCAGACTGACAGGCCGGTAGTTCCCTGGATCTTCCTTCCAACCCTTCTTGTATATGGGTGTAACATCTGCCAGCCTCCAGTCGACTGGAACTTCCCCAGTCTGCCAGGATTGCTGATAGATGATGGAAAGGGGTTTGGCAAACACATCTGACAGCTCCCTCAGTACCCTTGGGTGAATCCCATCTGGCCCCATTGACTTGTGGGTATCTAACTGGCCAAGTAGGTCGCTAATCATTTCCTCCTGAACCCTGGGAACTTTGTTATTCTTGCCCTCCCTGTCAGCCAGTTCCTGAGGATGAGTACTCAGGGAATATCCTTCATTACTGTTAAAGACTGAGGCAAAGAAGGAATTAAGGACCTCAGCCTTGTCCTCATCCCTTGTCACTAATGTGCCATCAGCATCCAATCAGGGCTGGAGATTCTCCTTGACCCTCCTTTTACTATTAATATACCTAGAGAAGGACTTTTTATTATCTTTTACAGAACTGGCCAGCCTGAGTTCCAGATCAGCTTTAGCCCTTCTGACTTTCTCCCTACATGATCTCACTAATTTCCTATAATCATCCCAAGACACCTGCCCCTTCTTCCAAAGCTCATATTTTTCCTTCTTTTCCCGTATATCAGCCTGAATCTCTCTACTCAGCCAGGCTGGCTTCCTAGCTCGCCGACCCCTCTTCTGTCCGACTGGGACAGCCTGTTCTTGTGCCGCCAAGATTACCTTCTTGAGGAGCAACCAACCCTCTTGGGCTCCTTTGCCCTCAAGGGCTGCCTCCCATGGAATCATATCGAGCAGCTTTCTGAACAGTCCAAAGTCAGCCCTACGGAAGTCTAAGGTGCTAGTTCTGCTGTCTCCCTTCCTTACTTCTCCCAGTACTAAGAATTCTATAAGCTCATGATCACTATGCCCCAGGTGTCCTCCAACCTTCACATCCCCCACCAGGTCTTCTCTATTGACAAGCAACAAGTCCAGCAGGGCACCTTCCCTTGTGGGTTCATTCACCAGCTGGGTCAGGAAGTTGTCTTCCAAACCCTCCAGGAACCTGCTAGACTGTTTTCTCCCTGCTGTATTGTACCTCCAGGAGACATCCCGTAAGTTGAAGTCCCCAATAAGGACGAGGGCTGGTGATCGCGAGACTTCACCCAGTTGTTTAAAAAACAACTCATCAGCTTCCTCCTCCTGGTCAGGTGGTCTATAGCAGACTCCCATCACTATATCTCACTGATTTTGTTCTCCTCTGATTTTCACCCAAAGCTGCCTCAGAATCTTGAGGCTGATGATGTGGTGGAAATTTTTCCCTTTTGTTTCAATTAATCCTTTGTGTTGGGGCATCACATAGTTGTTATTTGAGGTCTAGCCTTTTTAATTATCTTGTTAGGTGCTTGTAAATAAACTATGATAAACTCTTAGTTGTCAGATGCATTAATTAAAGTCCTAGATAAGTAGCTATTAGGAAGTGCCACTATGAAGGCATAAATACATATAAAAAGCTTTTCAGTTAAATAATGCTATAAAGCCAAGAGACAGTTTTGCCTGCAAACAGTGCATGTGAATGTCTGATTTCATGGTTGTATAAAGACTGGACACTGTGGTCACTAATATGTTATGAGATCTGTCATCAGGGTACAATCTAATAATTCTTCATGTTGACAAAACCCCATGAAACTAACTTAATGCTGTCATGTATCTTATGACTTCATGAGGGAGTGATGGTGTGCTGTCCTACATGGAAACTTGGAGCTGAAAACAAGTACTAACATACAAACCACTGCATGCTCTAACGTGTGCAGTGAGTTCAGTGTTATAAAACAGTCAAACATGTAGATAGATATTTCTGCCCTGGGAACAGAGGAAGGGGAAGGGAAGACTCTAGTTCCCTATGAATGTATGAGGCCAGTGGAAAAGCTCTGCAGTGCGGAAGGATCCATGTCTGTGCCTCGCCTACTTCATGAGATAATATATTGTGTAACATGAATAGCAACAGTAATTTCACTTATACATGAGAGGGGACAGTTGTTCATTTACATAACTTTCAAAAGTCATTATTTTATTTATGGTGTTAAATAGATTATAAGAATATAATTGGAGATGAGCCTGTAACAATACTTTTAAATTACTAGTAAAACATAATTAGACTTAAGACAGCTAATTAACATGACAAGTTTAGAGATATGATGAGTTAGCTTATGATGTGATTTATGATGGTCTGTAGTATGCTGACTACTACTAACTGAGTTTAAGCAGCATTATATGGGAGCTGGATCTCCTATTACAGTACTCCAGGTCTTGGAGGCTGCCAGTTAGGAGTCAAGTGTGACTTTTCACTAGTCTTTTTGGCTACAAGGAATGACTATGTACCCAACACATCAAATACTAAATCCCAGTATTCAGTGAGTGGAATGAGCCAACTTATGCCATTTCCATTTCTACCCAGGTTTGTGTTTTACTCGGGAGTGGTGGATATGTTAAGCACTGGTGTATTCTTGTGGTATGGTCATTGTAGTTGTTCATGGCAACTGTTATGCTGTCGCAACTGTTATGCTGTCACAACTGTGTGTAGCTCCTTGTGCATACTGAGGAAAATGGAGACTCCTCAGCCCTCTGAGGCTATGTAAATTTTTGCTATTTGCTCCTTTGGTATTTTTGAAGGAATAAGTACTGCTTTTGGTATACAGGGACTTCTGCTTCTGTGAAAACACTTGGCAGGTGACAAGTCTCTTTTGTAGTATAAGTTTATCCTTTGCCTTGAAGAGGTGACACTGCAGAATTATGAATTCTTTTTTCTTGCTTGGAAATTTGATTCTGAAGTATCCACTGTGCTGGTGTCATTCTCTTATTACTTAAACCTGGCACTCGTTGCTTTCCTAGTCAGGGTGCCTAGAATTCAAGGTCAAAGTCAGAGATGCTGTTGAAGTAAAATACTCAGTCTGGTTTTGTAAGACTACTGTGGCTATACACCACCAGCCAGTGTATTACAACTCTTGCACTGATGGGCTAAGTGCAACAGACTTTAGATATGTAGATGTCCAGAGGAATGTAAGCTTTGTTAAAATAACTGTCGGTGAAGACACACTAATGGTTCATTAGCAGTGTGAACATTAACAGTATAGTGTGGACTCCACTCTTACTGGAAATGAGAGAAGATATACTGGTTCACTTTTGAGTGGAAATCACTCTGGATTACTTCCTCCCCCCAGCAGTTCAGACAGAGGAGGATTATTTTTTATTTACCTGCTTGTTCTTGCAAAAATGTTAGTCATTTTGAATTAAGAATGGAACATGTGATCAATTCAGCTATTTCTTCCCTCCGGTTCCTTAATGGTTTGTAATGATGTCCCTTTGAAATTCCTAGTAAAAAGTTTTGTATTTTGTAAAAAGAAAGTATGGAGGTGAATATAAAAATTGCTGTCTGGCTCTGTTCCTGTGTGATTTAGTTTAGGTGAGCCTACTCTGGCAGGAGGGTTGGACTAAATGATCGTTTGAGATCCCTTCCAACTCCTGTTCTGTGATTCTGTGAATGGAGTGCTCACATTTAGATTGCAGCCAAATAAAATTTTGTGTCAGACAGTTAAGTTTTGGCTTCATTCAAGATCTAAGAGACGTTGATGGCAGTAGTAAACCTGAAATACGAAGCAGTAGGGCTCTTTAGGTTATGAGATTGAAGATTCACATTCTCACTGGTGACAATTTATATCCAGATATAGACTGATGCTGGAGTGAGACCTATATTTAAACTTCCTTCTGACACTGAGAACATATTGGCCCATCTTAGTTTGAAGTTAAGTATTAACATGTTGGATTTCCCCCTCCACCATCCCTCCCAGTTTTACATGTTTTCCAACAATCTCATTTCACAGAATCACCAGGTTGGAAAAGACCTTTAAGATCATCAAGTCCAACCATTCTCATCCTAAACTAAACCATATCCCTAAGTACTTCATCTATACTTTTTTTGAACACATCCAGGGAAGGTGACTCAACCACCTCCCTGGGCAGCCTGTTCCAGGCCCTGACAACTCTTTCAGTAAAACATTTTTTTCTAATGTCCAATCTAACCCTGCCCTGGCACAGCTTCATGCCGTTTCCCCTTGTCCAATTTTTGGACATTTGTGGACTGTTGAACTTAATAATGGACATAAGTCCTGTTGGTGGCTTTTATTTTTTCCAGCAAAATATTTATCTATTAATGTTTTAAATACTAAGAAAGAAAAGAATTTACTTACAGTTGAATTGCTAAATTGCATGACTTTCCCCATGTGATTTCTACTGTCTCTAAGCACTGGACCTCATCATTAAATGTGGGGTTTTCCCCCACTATCCTTTGGAAACTTGGTAGTGTTGTAGCTTCCAGGTACAGGCTGCCAAAGACCAAACTGGATATAGAATCTAGGTAAGTTTTTGGTGGGATGGCTTTGCTGGTCTCCAGAAGAACTGTATGCTGTAAATTGGATTAGATGAGTCCTGGGGAGCTGGATAAAAGAAAGACAGGAGCCAGACTGGACAGAAATCTTACAGGGTACCTGAAATACGAGGTTATGGATGGCTTGTTGGGTAGAGATGTACCACAGGGTTGAAGCTATGAGTGAAACTTAGTGTAAAAAAAAAAAAAAAACCAACTTGTAGAAATTCAGGAGTTCTGCCTAGTCACCTGTGAAGAATATATTCGCTCATTCTTAAGAGCAAGCTGTAGGCATCTTTCTGATGTCAGCCCAGACTGTGTTCCTTTCTATAAGCATGCACGTCAGGCAGCACTAGCACAGATATCGGTCAGCCAAACAGATGTTCTCTGATAAATAACACTCCTTGGTTTGAGCTTTTTGTTGGGAGCATTTGCTTCCCTGATACTTGTAATGCAGTGAGACTTCTATCGCTCTTGTTTCAATTTTTATCTTGCTTTTCCCCCTGCTGCTTTATAGAGTAGTTTGTCTTGTAATCCATTCCTTATTGCTGGAAAATTGTCCATTTTAAGCCTTGATTCTACTATCAGCTATGCCAGATCAAATCCAGAGCAGCTACTCCAGGGAAGGACATTCCAATCTGAGCTCCGCTGTTGTCATATTGGCGTTATATTCTGTCCCTTTTATCAGCAGAGCCAACCAGGACTAAGTCAATAAAAAGCATTCTTAAGTATTGCTTTTCTCTTGTCGATTTTGTGAATTATTTTCAGGCATCAGATTTTGAGCAAAACACTCCTGACCATAGATCACAGCTGGCTGTGCTGTTTGGTTAATAAATGCTGTTGCAGGGAATGGCAACCTGCACAATTGTCACCATGCTGCCTGAAGGGCACTGAAATAATTAAAGTAGCAGGCTGACTTCCTAATTTTTGATCACAACAATAATTTTGCAACTTAAATATATTTATCTTATCCTGAAGACCTGTGTTAGCCATGAAATTGCAAGATAACCTGGGTAATTCCAGGAAATAAAAAGAACTAATTTTTTGTTATTCTTCTAAAAAATGT
This sequence comes from Porphyrio hochstetteri, assembly GCA_020800305.1. NCBI lineage: Eukaryota > Metazoa > Chordata > Aves > Gruiformes > Rallidae > Porphyrio > Porphyrio hochstetteri. Next base: position 1,833,757 of record CM036923.1, on the reverse strand, counting down.
GAGTCTGATGGTTCCTCTGACAGTTACAGTCTAAATGCTGTAAGCCTGTGTCTCCACTTGGTTTGGCGATGAGATTTGTGGGTCAATTTGAATGTGTGTTTGCTTATATAGATGTAAAATTAGTATAACTTGACTCTTTGCAGACCTGGAGGGACTAAGCCTATCAATAAATAGGTGTTACTTCAACTTCCCAAAGGATATAACATATGACCTTTGCTTTCAATAAGAATATATTGCAGAAAATCATGCTCCATTCAGGTAAAATTGAGAGGCAGAAGACTGTCATTTCTGAAGGAAAATATTCATTACAAATAATTTGCTTGGCACTCATTAGTAGAGAAGTGGCAATATCAGCCACTATATGCTGTGAGTAAAATTAGCTTAGAAATATTTATTTTTATTGTGCTACAAAAATGTGTCTGATAACGAGCTTTTAATCATACTGTGATTGTTGTAGTCATTGTGCTTCTGAGTCACAGACACAGGATGGTATATCCTGGAAAAAAGCCCAGCTGTTTGGGAAGACGAAATAGTCCTGGAGTGAAACCCTTTAAATGGAGAGAAAATCTCTCTAATGTGGGAAATGTTTGTTCAGTTCCACTCCAACGCAAGGGTGTGTTAATGTGCAGTTCCCTCAGTGCAGTCATTGAAATACTCTGGTCTTGAACTCCCAGCCTTGGGTGAATCTTGTTCCAGTCTTGCTTCTAGTATTTTTATTTTTTTCTGATTTCTCGTTTTAAAAAAGTACATCTGGATAATAACTGCAAAGTTAGAACTCGTTCTTACAAGGCTTCAAATGTCCACCAACATCTAGTGTGAGAAGAGGCTCGTTAAACTAAACATTTAAACTTAGGCATTTCAGTAAGTTAAGCGGGTACATATATGCTGCTTGCTGGATCAGCTGTGCTCTCTCCATGGGGCAGCAGATGTGCCAAGTGAGTTACCTGTTCTCAGTGGACAGGGATAAGAAAAAAATGCTACCAATCCATTATGTTGTATATGATGGTCATGAAAAAACTGGTGTTTGGGAGTGGGGCGAAGAGTAGAATAGGGTTCCTCTGTTTAATGGTAACTTCCCTGGGGCTAACAGTGAATATGAAAAAACTTGCAGTTCACAGGCACTGCAGAAATAGCAGAATTTTCCCAGGGTGTGGGGTTTTGATTCATTACTCTTTATTTTATATGCTATTTTAAACTGGTGTTTCAATTTAGGGCTCCTGTATTGCTCTAGTATAGTTTGTGGTCTCAAAATAAAATTATGATTATCTGTTACATTAATTTTTCTATGGGTTACTGCAAACACTAGCAAAATAGATGGACAGTATAATTACATTAGTTAACAACTTCACAGATATACTGTAAATAGATTGTAAAATAGGTCAGAGAAATTGCTGAAACTTGAATCTCCCACATCCCTACAAGGTATTTTTGTAAAACACTTTCCTCGGTCTGTATTATTTCAACACTATTTAGCTCACTGAAATTCTAGGGCTCTGCTGAAAGTAGGATGTATCATTTTAGTCCTGTTTAAAACCAGTCCTGTCACACACTTGGGCCATGTTTCAGCCTCAAAACTCAAACATGAAGTATGGTGCTTTTTCATAGCACTTCTGAAAACCTGAGACCAGAAGATGCAGGTGAATTCTGGCAGACATGGAATAAATTGGGAGCAAAATAAACCAGTGTAATGAAGTAAGAGAGAATGAATCAGTGTTTCTCATCTTACTCATCAGATAATGAACATTGTGATTCACAGTCACAAGGAGATGAAACATTACAGAGAAATATGTCAAGTGAAGAGCAACAGCAATACAAAGGCAAGACTACTGAAGGGAGAGGATTATTAAAAAGTCTGGAAGCTAGTGGAATACCTAATAATAAAGAGGACAAGGATCTTAGTTTTAGTCATGTTGACAATTTTAAACTACGTGTTTTAGTGAATTCCCTTCCTTTGGCTTTGTAAAAGCCTTTAGAGAACAGGGTACAGTGTGTGCTGCTCTGCACTGCTGTGGCATCCTGCCTGCGACTGGGGCCCTATCACAAGATAAAAACTAAGACTAGTTCTTGGCTTGACCTGTGCAAGGTTGCAAGTTCAGGTAAATGGGCTCAAATCATCACAGTCTGCTTGGACTTTCAGAGAGAGTGTCCATCTTAGGTATATTTTATAATTTAAGGCTTCCGTACGCATACAGGTACTGGCTCCATTGGGATCATAGACCCTCGTTAGTGCAGTTCAAAATGTATTCATTATTTTAAAATAACTTTCAAAGTATCTCTTTGACTTTACCATTTTGAGAAAGCTATGTTGACTTTTCTTTCCCTGTAGCATTGTGGATGCTTTTCAGACTTTAATGGCTCTGCTGATGGGGGAAAAAACAGTTCTTAGTGATACAAGAATGTGAGTTGAAGGAAACTAGCTCCTGAAGATGGGCAGCTAATTAGGAGCTCTGCTGTTTTGTGTTGGGGATTGGACTGTGGGAAGGATGATGTACAATAGCTCGCTTTTGACACAGAAGATGGTATTGTGGTTCTCTGTTAATTAAGGATTAGAGATTGCAGCCTTATGTTAATAGAGTAGATACGATTAGCGCAATGGTTTGTCTGGAACATATATAGAATGAATACTGAGATTGTTTTGGTACCAGACATCTTGATAACACACCTGCAAGGCTAAAATGTAATAATAGTGTAACCATGGCAATGCTGCTGAATTAGGGTTGATGTAATGTTAAGAACTAAGATTGATGTAGTATTAGATGGATAAATTTCTAACCAGTGGACTAACATTCTTGGGATATACTACTGGGGGGGGTTGTATATGGTGGGAAGATTTCTGGTTTTTATAGTTGCTTGCCAAACCTGTTGACCACCAAGTCTCCTCAGCACACATGTTAAACACCTGTGTTTTCCTCTACTTTTTGTATGTGTCAGATGAGGCAGGGAGGCAGAAGGTTTGTGGCTCTTTGCTTCCCCTGCTTTTTGTTTGAGCCACAGTAATATTTGAAATACTTTGCAGCAACGTGTGTGCTCCTCCAGGAGATAGGTAGAGCTCATACCTGAATACAGGTTGTACTGGATTGCTGCCTTCACCCCAGATATCCCATCTTTGTGGGACATTATTGGTGTCCGCTCATTAATTGTGGGTGACTTTTCACCCCCCAAAAAAAGCTATAACAATTAAGTACAACAGTATTAGCTAAAGAAAACAAAGTCTTAATCTAATTTATATTAAACTATAATTTATTTTTCTAATAAAGCTACTCTGCATTAATATAATATTTGGTATTTTATAGTCCATCCTACCTTTGGGAATGTAGCTTAATCCAACCCACATATTTCTTCTTATTTCCTGCTGCGTTACTTGTTGCCTCTTTGGTTCAAGGTACATATCCACAATTATTTACCTCTTTAATTAGCTTTGCATCATTAATCTAGGCTACTTCTCTTTCTTTAGATGGAGTAACAGTTTGCATTTCCAGAAGAGTGTAACAGTTCTGGCTGCTGGAGTGCCCTTTACATCTTATGGCCAATATCTCATGATGTGTTAATACTTCCATGTGTTTCACTACACGTGGGTACAGGATTTAAAGTCAATGCATTGTAGCCTTAGGAGTTTCTTTAGCATCTGAAATATATTCCTGAACACTACATAATGGTGCACTTAATTCATGAACAGTAAATAATGGTGTACTATCCCTTTAAAGCTACTCCAAGTCCATTTTTCTTGGTAAAATTTTGGGTTTGAGTAAAGCAGAGCTCCCAAAACAACTGGAAAAATGTGGTATTAAAGACTACACTTTGTCTTGCAGCTCTGTGGATGTCTGTTGCTGCAAGAGGTTCAAATAATGATGTGGTTCCCAACTGAAGGGCCAGGTTCCATACCACCCTAGGTCTTATGCTGCTCAAAGTAAAGACTGTTCTGAGCTCACCATAACACAGTAACTTATATTTTTATTCACTGCAACTGGTTTCTAAGGGGTCACCTCATGCATCCTAGGCTGGAAACCCTAAAGCCTGTCTTACTAGAGTCCAGACCAATCTGTTAGTGTTCCCTATCTTCCCTCTCCCCTTTTTCCAGCACTGCTCCTCCCCAGGGAGCTTTCTTTTCAAGCATTAGTGGGGAGCCCAGGCATTGTGCCACAAATGTCATAGATGAGTCAGCAGTGTGCCCAGGTGGCCAAGAAGGCCAATGGCATCTTGGCTTGTATCAAAAACAGTGTGGCCAGTAGGTCTGGGGAGGTGATTGTGCCCCTGTACTGGGCACTGGTGAGGCCGCACCTCGAGTACTGTATCCAGTTCTGGGCTCCTCACCATAAGAAGGACATGGAGATCCTGGAGTGAGTCCAGAGAAGGGCAACCAGGCTGGGGAAGGGGCTGGAGGGCAAATCCTCTGAGGAGCAGCTGAGGGAGCTGGGGCTGTTTAGCCTAGAGAAGAGGAGGCTGAGGGGAGACCTTATCACCTCCTACAACTACCTGAAGGGAGGTTATAGAGAGGTAGGTGATGGTCTCTTCAGTCAGGTGACAGGTGATAGGACAAGGGGGAATGGCATGAAGCTGTGCCAGGGCAGGTTTAGATTGGACATTAGAAAAAAATGTTTTACTGAAAGAGTTGTCAGGGCCTGGAACAGGCTGCCCAGGGAGGTTGTTGAGTCACCTTCCCTGGATGTGTTCAAAAAAAGGGTAGATGAAGTACTTAGGGATATGGTTTAGTTTAGGATGAGAATCGTTGGATTTGATGATCTTCAAAGGTCTTTTCCAACCTTGTAATTCTGTGATTTTTCTCTCGATGTGAGGAGAATGTGTTACCAAAATCCTCTTCCTCTTGAGCTCAACTCTTGTTCAAGAGTTCAGTCAGGAATTTTGTCTCAAGTTCTTTTTCCAGCTGGTGAGCATTTTCCTTATTTGATTTCTTGGTGACTTCCAAATGAGGAGACAGTAAAGTGGTAAGTTTTCCTTCATAATTCTTTCTTTTATTCAGACACAAGGTTTCCTGTAGGGATTCTAGACTTCCAGCTAAGCTCCTACCATGCTGGGCTGTTTTAATAGGTAACTGCTGTTATATGTAGTAATTAGGCAAAGGAGGCTTCTCAGCTCTGACTTGAGAGAATTTGACAAACCTCTCCTGTTTGAATTGAAGCATGTGCTGCTGGGAAAGGGCCAGGTTGTACCCACAGGAGAAAAATGTTGTGCTACATGAGAAATGCAGAACATGCTGCCAACAGCTTCTCACTGGTTTGGTTCTTGAAAATAATTCACATTTTCCAGAAAGAGCATTTTTATTTCCTTGATTTGTTCTGAAATTCTCAAATGATCTCAAGAGGATTAAGATCCACAGTTCCCATTAATTTCAAATTGGAAATACCAACAGTTAAATACCTTAAATGGCTTGGGAAATCTTAGCGGGTTTTACTATTATGTAACATTATACAGTGTAATTAACCTGCAGAGCAGGGAACCCTCAGTGTGGTGAGCAGCTGGAATAGTGATCTTTGTTGGTCCCAGATTTTTTATTTTGATGATCCTGGGCTGATTTAGGGTTCAGGAGCTTCTACATGGCCCATGATAAGGGGCAAGGCGTGTGGTAAAAGGCTTGCCCGGAAGGTCACTCATGCTAACAGATTACAAGAGGTGAACTCTCAGCTCAAATAATTTCTTTTAAACCATGATGAGCAGGCACTGGGCTGTTGCGGTGGGGATTTTTGGTGGGTTTTTTGTTGTGGATGTTAATTTTTTTTACTACTTCAAGTCAAAGTCTGAATTTTAAGGGTTTTTAAATGGCAAATTCTTAACAATTTGAAAAGCTGGTGTTAATATATTTTTTTAACTTAGTGCTTCAGGTGCTAGAGAGTTTGAAAAGCATGAACAACAGAGAACCAAAGGGCAGCTTTCCAGTAGAACTACCGCTCTTCATAAATTAATTCAAACAGTTGATCTTATCCCAGCTCAGTAAGTTGTGTAAGGAGGAAAAACATCACTGTGAAACCTTCACTAGGCGTTAGTAAAACATAGTCTTGGAAGATTAGGAGTGTTTTAAAATTGAGTTCTGTGTGAGTGGTGCTCCAGGTAAGCCCATGTTGACATACTCTTCATCTGTTAATTACTGGGGGGAAATGAACAGTGCCAAGCTGGTCTAAGTAAATCATCAGAGTACATTACTTCCACAAAAACGTACGTATAGGCTAGAATCACATTCTGCATCATGGGTATGAGAGCACTACTCTGTGAAATAAGTACATTAGGGCATGTAGCTTTCTTAGCATCAGCTATTATATCCTTTTAAGCCATATTTCTGATAGTAGGTTTCCTTCCTGAAAATTGGGAATTTTTTCTATTTTTATAGAAATGAGCTTCCTGCAGACTGGCATCCTGAGCTGTGTACACAGCTCCCCGTGCCACGTGGGGACCACAGTGCAATTATCAGAGGCATACATTGAAGGACTTGAGTAATTTTTCAAATGTTATTTTGTTTTCAGATAGTTTTAGTACTGAAGGACACTAAGTACTCAAACTTTTTGCTTACTTTATTTAAATAGTCTTGTTTCTCTGTCTACAGAGTCTTCTGTTTTTATGTGCTCGAGCACTGTTCTGTGACTGATTGCCTTTAATGTCTTCAGTGAATCTGAGCATCTCAGAGCTCATACCAAGATGTAGCTACACAAGGATGTTAATTTAAAGGAGGAGGTCAGTTAGGAACTTCATTAACAGTTTAAAACACTAGGTCCTCTGAGGAAATAGAATAATGGTTTTGGCAACTGTGGTACTTTCCTTGAAAATAATTTCCAATACAAAGTTTCCAAAGGTTTGTCTTCTGCTGCTGTGGATTGCTCCTTGTGTTAGCCTGACGACACACTGCAGAAAAGACCCACAGTCCCACCTATTGCCGCTCCAGATTATCAGAGGAAGACTGGAGTGTATCCCTGTAAGCGGCCTATTTTTCTATGCCTTCAGTAATAATGCGGAGAATATACATCATAAGCCTCTTAATTGTACCTGCTATTTGCTTCTGACTTTTTAAAAACTGCTTGGTGTTCTTTCCCAATCAGTGTAATCACTGCCCTGTGTTAACAAACATCTTTGATACTTACAGGCTGCTTCTTGAGCAGCAGAGCTAATAAAGCTGGGTTTCCTCTTGATTTACCTCCCATGTTTGCTGTACCCAGGCCAGGCTTAAACACTGGTGGTGTCAGGTGTATGCTGCTGAGCTCTTGGGCAGGTGAAACATCCCTCCCTTACTTTTGGAGTGTGCCTTAACTGTCTCCAGCTGCTGTTTTTCATAAAGCTGTTAGGAATGTAACACCCGAGACCTCTACAGCTTTGTCATGTAATTATGGTTGGCCAGGTTCAAAATCCCTTACAAGGGACAGGCAGGTCTTGTGTGATCCCAGAAGCCTTGTTCCTTAAGGAACCCGGGCTAAAATTACCTCCCCACATTACGTGGTATCATATCACATTACTTAATGTGTGTCTTCAGGAAATGATAAATTCCAGGCAGCTTTCATTACCTGCAGCACTAAGTGCTCTCATAGTCCTTGTTACTTTGATAGTGCCATGAATTTCTAATGTTTTCTGCTTTTTGGAGAGAAATACGTACCCTCCTGCTCTGTACAGCTTTGCTTTGTCAGAAAACTCACTTTTCCTTTTTAAGTTCTCTTTCCTCCTCTGTTTTCTCTTGCCAGGGGACTGTTAATTCTGTCATAACAGTATACTTGTTTGTCGCTGCCTCCCAGCTGGTTTTCAGAGTGGAGCAGGTCTGTTTGTGGAGGGAGAGCAGGGGGGTGAAGTGGTGCAAAGGCTTTCTGCAGTTGACTTCTGTACAGAGAATTCTCCATGCTGGCTTCTTCACTCTGACTGCTTTATCACCTTCAGCAGCCAGCCTTACCTAATGCCAGCCTGTGTCAATCAAGGAACCCTCTTCTCCTGCATTTATATCTTTCCTTACTTTCAACTTTTTACTGTTTTCAACACCACCTTGTGTCTCTGCTGACAAGTGCTTTTGAACAGATGCCACAGTGCACCTTGTCAGATCTGTTCAGAAATATGCATCTGGATGACTCTTCTGCATGAGAAAAAAGAGAATCAGCATCCTTATTTAGTCTTCTATGTATGTATCAAATAGTGGATTCAAGGTAGTTAAAGTTGGAACCAAATAGGTGTGATTCTTGTGAGGCTTTACTGTGATTTCTTTTCATGGTATGCTGTACCGCTGTTCATAGTGAAATTATAACGATCTCTATATTTTCATATAATTACTTCTGCAGCAAATGTGACATTGTGAAACTGAGGAATAGTGCCTACTGTTTCCGAAAGGCTGAATGTCTAAAGATGATGATAGGTAGGTTCTTCCTGTAATAACAAGCTTGCATTTATAGTAACTGACCTGCAGCTGCTTTTTGAGTTGTAGGGCTGACTCCTCTGGTAATTACTCCTCCCCCAATTCACGTGTGTCCTCTGCAATTTGTTTCATTACCTGTTCAGTCTTGACCAAGTCCTCTTGCCAGAGTTTGATTCTGAATAAAACAGAGGAGAGACGTGGATGTTAACAGTGAGTTTAGTTTAAGTATCTTAACACTGGAAATCAAATTAATAAACGCTTTCTCCTACTTCCTTTTAATATTTATCCCTTGCTGTTCAGTGTATTGGTGATGGGTTTTCTGACTCCTCACACCATACCCCAATCTTTCCTTTTGGTATCTTCTTTTCCTGGGTTTCACAGGTGTGCCTAAACCTTGGTGGTGTTAACATCAGAGTAACTCCCAACACTGCTCCAGCTATTGAATTCCTTTAATACCACAAACTGAGAGAAGGATGAATGAAGCTTTGTCTAACGTAGTTCATGTTTTAACATTATTCATCTCTGGGAGATTGCTACCCACCAGTATAAAGGTGGCTGGAGTGCTCTGTGCAAACAGCAGGCTGTGGAGCATGCAAAGTTTTATCAGCCTGTTTTGCACGTAGGTCATGGAAAGTTCTTAAAGGCTTTTTGTGCTTTTAAATAATTTTTATCTTTCTTGTCACAGTTGATTCTTGGTCTCAAATTTACTTTAACCTTCCTCACCTCTAAACTTGTCCTTATCACGATGTTCCTGAGGGTAACAGAGGTGAATCCGTTTGTGTATTTTTCATCTTTCTTGTAGGTTTGTCTTGTGCTTCTGTAGAATGACTCATCATGGAAAAGAAAATAGCTACTGGCAAGCTGTTTTCCTAAAATAAATAAATAAAACAACAAATAAACCCAGGTTTATTTGTCAGGGAAAAAAACCAAACCAATAAGGTCAGCAAGCTGGAAAACTGTTTACTTTTTCTGAATGTGGAGTTCAGAGTTGCTCCCAGTACCTGGTGGTGTATCTTATTCTACATGGTCTTGTTCATTTTTTACTCTGGTTATCTCTTATGAGAGTGTTTGTCCATTACCATTCCAAATAGGTTCTGTCTTGAAATAGTCACTTGTCGAGGGTACCTTAAGGCCTTTTCTGTTGTTTATGGGTTGTGTCCTGGACCTCCTGTGCTGGCAGAGACCTATGTTAACTCAGTGCATTCTGCTCTGGCATGGTGGCTTTTCACATAACATCTTGGGACTGTTGTACTACAATTAGTAGTACTTGTTTTGTACAGATGAATTATACTTCATAGCAGAAACAAACTGCTGCCTTAAAATGAATGTTGAAAATTGTTGCTGCTCCTTTTTAATGATTTAATTTGGGAGATATTTGAGAGAGTGTGTTTTATAACAGCTCACCAGCCTAAGCCTCCCTTAGGCAAAGAGTAGCAGTGTGATGCTCTTATTGTGATAGTTTCAAGATATCAAAAGTAATCTTAACCCTGAAGGAGGCATCAAATGAGAAGAAAAGGAAGTGCAGGAAGTTCACAGTCTGTATCCCAGTGCTTTACGGACTGATGCACAGACCCACTTCAGGTCTCTGGAACAGCTGAGACCGAACACTGTAGTTGCCCCAATGTTTACAAAGCTGCTATTAATTTCTGATTAAATGCAATAATGCAGGATAAGAGTCATCATTCATAACATGAGATGTGTTCGTAGGTGTGCACAGAACTGAAGTCTGAGTGCTGCAGTTTGCTTCAATGGGTGACTAGACTGGGTTATAAAATACAGGCTGTAGCAGGAAGCTTGGCTTGATTGTCTCATTCTGGCCATAATGGGAGGAGAAAATAATTAGAAAGCATTTGGCTAGAGTGCAGAGGGGTTTTGAGGAATGATCTGGGGGCTTCAAAGTCTATTAAAAAAATAGAGAGTGTTTGACCTTGTGGAGTGGAGCTTAGAAAAAAAATTCATCATTGACAAGCCCTTTTAGAAAACACTTTTTCCACAAGAATTTTTTTTCCCTAAAGTTGCTGTTGTACCAAACATGAGTGTTCTTTTTGTGCTGACAGTCAGAACTACTGAGCCTCAGCACCTAGGTTGCCCTTGTGGTAGCCTAGAGATTGAGTTAATTCAGGTGCAGTATCTTTCTAGTTTAAAATACTTTTTTATCCCTCATTGTTTTGTGCTTCTTTAAAAAAACAGAACACGAGCTCTAAATGCAAAGTCTTGGACTCAGTTTTGGAAACTAAGCATGTGGCTTTTGTGTGGAGCCCAGTTTAAGGCAATAGGTTATTTGTTCATGTCCATTTCAATGGAACACTTCTCAAGATTGGGCATCAGTGTAGTCCATTCATCCATAAATAAGTATTACAGATAAGTTCTCAGGTAAAATCAATGGTACTGTTCACCAGGGAAAGCATTACTCAGTGACTCTAAATGTTCAGATTATGGGGCTTGGTCTGGGTACCAAGTTAAATATTTTTTTAAAATCTTCCTCCCTGTATCAGCTGTGTGGTTATGAGCACTGCCCTTGAAGGCAGACAATCTGATTGCTTTTCAAATTGCATGCCTCACCTGCTGTTTGTAAACGTGTTCTTCTCTCATTTACCCTGTTACTGAACAAACAGTCATTGATTTTGGTTGCATGTGTGTTTTAAAGCAGCAACATCCAAGCTTGGACACAAGTGCAGAGGCTGTCTGCTTAGTGAGGTACCCAGCTTAAAACTGCAAACTACTTAAACTGTAGCCAGTCCTTTTTATTGTTGTTGATTCTGCTGGTAAGGAAAATGAGCACTGCTGAAGAGAGCATGTAGGTTATTAATGTGCACCTGCCCTGGAAAATGTGAATTTGGGAATTAAATGTGAATTGCACTTGCATTGAATATATGTGAAGGATAGCTTCACAGCAGAAGAGCAGGTAAGACTGTATGAATGTCTGCGTGCCACTTCTGTTACAACAGGATAAATGGCAAAGCTGCTGATGTCTGTGTAGGGATGGGGCAGTTTGTTCAGTGTTCTGGAATAAGATCTGTGATTCCAGTTGCCCCTGCAACTTTGGTTTTTTAATAGTACTGGGAGCCCTTTAGCTCATCCTACCCGTTGTGTTAGGTACTGGTAAGTGAATAGTTCCCATGCAATACCATTGCTGACACAGAAGACAAAGTGTGGATAAAGGAGATAGAAAAATCTCAGCAGAAGTCTATTATTTTCTCTATCTTCCATTTTTTGGTTCTAAGCAGGCCAGCCTCTTTATTTTTAATTTTTGAAGACATCCCTAGTAATTGAAATATGAGTACAAAGAAAAAATCTGCTTCAGCATGGGATTAACTCAGGTGCTGAAGTTGCCTAGTTTGACTTCAGATTTCTAAAAATGAAATTCACTTATTGTGGTTTGAGTTGTCCTCTAATGTAGGTGCCCAAATCATCCCCATGGCTCTCCACTCACTATGTATGCTGTCTAGAATTGTCTAATGTAATTACTACCTAGAATCAAATGCAATACTCCTGAGTTCATCTTGTAATGAGTCTTTTGCACCCTTATTGTGCTTTAACTTATAAAAGACAAGATGCTGGCATGGCACAGAGCAGTATGACAACATGTTTAATTCCTGCATTAAAGGATGACTTTATCACACTCTTCTGTAGTTAACTTCCAAGTATGTGCTACTGTTAATGAGTGCTTATCTCCATACCTTTGTGGGAGCAAAGGGGCTTCACAGGTGTGCTAAGAAGAGTGCCTTACCTTAACTAATTCCACATGTTGAAGGAGAAACACTATTACTACTTGCAATTACTTGCCTGGAGCTATAAGCCATGCTTTTTTCCTCACAATAGAGGTACTCAGTGCTACTGATGTGACAATATATAATTACAATATATAATTAAGGCATGTGGAGTTACAAGCAGTTTTATCAAAGAATATGCAATAGCATTGTTCCATTCTGTTAAGAGGCAGACTGGACGCTTCCTTCTACAAATAACATTTGTGTTTAGTGATTAGTCACCTGCATTCAGAGACAGGAAGGGTCTTATGCTTCTAAGGTCAACATTTTTAAAGTCTTAAGAGTGGAAATCCACTGATGACAATACAATGCAGAGTCTTGCACAGAGATTAAATGGCTGGCGGGGGGGAGCAGCAAGCAGCAGGCCAGTGGGAGTTTGGTCTCATCCAGGTCTAGTGCTGCTTGACCATCACAAATTTTTGCTGCCATAGTGTTAAGTAACACCTGAAGTTAGGTAAGTGTGCCTCTGGTTCCTTAGTGATGAAATGCTGAAGCTTTAGTTATGTATATTCTTTAGACATCATCTATAGCTGCTACTGTTCCTGTTTTAGATACTGATTATGTCAGTGAAATTCGGTATGGATGCTCGCAGGGGAATGAGTCAGCTGATAAGTCTTCTGCATGCATACTTACCTCCTGGGCCAGCCATTTAATTGAATCTAAAATCAATTTTCAATTAGTGGTGGTTTGGCACCTCATATTAGCTGTTAGAATTGTGAATAAAGGTAAAAAGAAAAGCATGCAAATCTATAACTACTTTTACCCTAATGAAATGAACATTAGCAGCATTAGGAAGAGATGTGCTGAGTACTTAAGAAAGAGTTCAGAAGGATAGGTAACGCTGACGTGTCCAGCGATGCTCGCCTTTGCCAGGCCAGCAATGCACTTGATAAATGCAGTGATACCAAGGCCAGGACAGCTAAGTGGAAATTATTTTGACTGCTCTTTGAGAAACTGTGCATCCCTACACTGTACATCCCTTGTGGTTTAGGTTATTTTCCCTTGAAACACAAACAAAAACTCATGGTAGGTCAATCGATGACTGTGTCTTAAACCAGCCCTGCTACTGGAAAAAAAAATAACTGGAAGTCTCAAACTGCATTTCTCTTGATGAATGTCTTGACAGGTCTGATATAGACAAAAATTGTTAAAAAACCTTGTATATGGTATGTATGTCTGAATGCCTTGGAAAGTATAACAACTGAAAGTGGAGTTTCCATTTACTAGTTGTTTTAAAAGTCTCTAAGATCTTGTCTCTGGTTTTCCAGTTGGTGGAGAATATCTGTCTTCTAGTTCAAGAGACCTTGTGCTCTCCTATCAGTGCAGCTACATCACCTCATAGTGGAGGTCTGGTCAATAATTTTGCATTCAGTTCCACGCTGCAGGTCTATTCCAGAGTGACCGTTGTTTTGCAACCATCGCCTTTTAGGCGATCTGTTTTAAATTGTTGCAACATAAAATCAATACATCAGAGCAGGGCTCAAATGGTAAACACTGAAGATGGGAATGCTGTTTCTTCCACATGTGTTTTCATTATTTTTTAGCACAGGGGATTGTGTGTTTCTTTTCCCAATTTCCAACAAGTTCTAGTCCTGTAAACAGCCTAGGTGATTTTCCTTCACGTGTCTCAGTTGAGAGTCTGCCCAGTTTAATGACTAACAGAGGAGAAGTAGTTGGAATGTTGTTAGGGAGGCATTGGTATTTCATTACTTTTCTGCATTACATGGACAGTCACAGTAAAGGAAAAATGGACACTGCTAAAATCATGCCACTGTGCAATTCTCATTAGTAAATAACAGGTTATAAAAGTAATTTAACAAAGCATATGTATCTAATGTATGAATTAGTAAAATCTTTTCACTTCAAGCAGCATTGTCTGACAGCTGTAGATTATTTAATATTCACCCCAGACTCTAAAAACAGTAGCAGAAAATCCCCAACAATACCTGAACAGAGAATCTTGCTACTGAGCACTACTTATATGCCTCATAGCTGTATTTTAAGGATGCAGGGATGGCATGGAGCACTGACTGTTAATGCAGTGTGCGTTTCTGAAAGGGCTATCAGAGTTCTTAATGGCAGGCTGTTGAATTCTGTTTAGGCTTGTTTAATCCTCTAAGTGCCTTGATTCCCTTTTGACCAGGATGACTTCTGTGCTATTGTGAAGGACTGGACTTGAAAGTCTGTGTCCCATCCTGCAGAAAATGCAAATCAAGTGTGTTTCCAGTAAGCAGCAATTTACCTCTTTGGTCTCACTGGTTCCACTTTGCTCCCTGGTGAGTGTTAGAGTAGCCCCAGAGCTGCACTGATTTAGTCTGACTGCTCAAGGTCCCAGAACTGTTCCGTGCACAAGGGTTGAGCAAGTCACTGGAGACTTCCTCACATCGTACTCACTCTTCCTTGGTTGTTCATCTCATACAGACTGGCTCTGTATCAATTGTTTGCTACTGGAATGGTCCTTGGGGAATGGACTAGTGCTGTTCGCATGCAGATGTATCCATCTCCTTTGCTGTTCTTCCTACTCCAAGGCAAATATAAGTAGTAATGGAAAAGTTACAAGAAAGTTTGAATGCTCCAACAGATTATTTTTTTTAAAATGTATATATTTCCTGGCTTAATGTTGCTGTCGTTGGCTGGATAATACATATGGCTTCCTTCAGGTAAACTATGGCTGCAGGTGGCCTTGATTTAGCATCCAAGCTTAATCCTTTTTTGAATTATGCCAAAGTTGAGTTCTAAGGCTGGATCTTCGTTGCCTGACTCAGCCCTATTTCTACCATTTACAGTAGTAATTACAGTAATTCATAGCAAAAAGACTATCTGTTGTGCTGCAGTTTAAATTGATTTCCTGCAAACAGTCCTGTGTATATATTGATTAGTGGGTTTTTTATGTGGATTGTTTTATAAATGGATTATTTTATTTTCAAAGAAATTTTTAGGTATGTGTGACAGTTCAAAGGAGCAAATAGCATTTCTTTTGATTGCAGTTTCTTTTTAGGCTCAGCAGTAGGGTAGTTGAAAGACGAGAATTCCTTTGAAGGCAGTGTTTTTTCACTACTACATTGTTGTATAAGCTTGCTGGGGGAGAAGAGGGAAAATAGGTGCCTATTGATCGTCTATATTAATTTTGTGTAGTTAATGCTATGTTTTGTTTCCCTTCTCTATTCCATAGACCTATAGGACTCTGGGTTTGAATTAACTGTTGTGAGGCAGGCCTTTTTGTACAACCAAAAGAGGCATGTTTGGCCCCATCCTATTGACTGTGACAGAATCTGAATGAAGTCCTTACTGCTGCAGGGAGTAACCCGTGTTAGGGAGGTGACAGTGATAACAGCACACAACATATGTAGTGACAAAGATTAGCAAGAATGGTATGTCTGGGGAAAGGCAGCTACTGTGAAGGTGCAGCCTTCACCATACAAAAGGTTTGGGCACAGTTCTATAGCAAGGTGCCTTACAAACAAATCTTGAAAACGCTGGTCGAATGGCTGTATAGAGAGATGTATTTCTTGCTTTCTAGTGCATCTCGACTCTTTGGTGTTGTGCCTTATTAACTCTTCTATGTTAATAAATACTCAACAATAACACGAGTTACATAAGCTGGAATATGCAGTTACAAGGGTGGCACTGAGGTTAATGGGGCTGGGTATTGGAATGCTGTAAAACCCCAAATGCTCTGAATCCTCACAGCTGTTTTGCTTGTAATAAAATGAATGTTTGCAATTGTTCTACAAATTTCTGGATGTTTATTGAAATGTTAAGTGGGCTTATGTGTGAGAAGCTATTGGCAACTGAAATTTAATTAGCCTTAAACATATATAATTTATGGTATATTTATTCTCTGTAGTAAGTAAGAGTTTAAAGGCTTAAGGAGCTTCAGATGAGCTGTAGTGGCATCTTAAGCTTCTACATCTTACTGAGTAGCTCAGCTGTCTTTAATGACATTTACTGTTGAAGTGTTCTAAAAGTTTATTTACCAGTTTGTTTACATTAATTAGTATAGTTATTTCAAAATCAAAATGCTTATAAGCACGTTAACTCAAGATATCTTATTCTTGTCTCCTCTGATAAAGTTCCTAACTCTATTGTTTCACACCAACATTGACTGCTGTGAGTAAAAAATGTGCATTGCTTCTGTCCCCGAGCCAACTGCAAGGAGCTGTGTGTAATGCTCTGGAGAAAAATCCCCAAAAAGAAAATGTTGCAGAGAACCTCCATCTCTTTCAGTCTTTTATTCAGCTAGTGATGGTGGGTTAATAAAGCTTGTGGTATACCAGTGAAAAGGTTGGTTCTGGGCACATTTGAAAACTAGGCTGTATAGCAAAGGTGTGCTTTTCACGCTGACTCAGTCCACAGTGGTTTTCTGCTGAGACCAGTGCTCTATCAGCACAGGCTTTGTCTCACCTATCTGCACCAAGGTAACACCAGAGTTTCCAATGCTATTTTGCAGGGGAATAGCTGATGTGAATTATGCCTCTCTCCTTCCAGTGAATACAATGATCAAGTGAGGAGTGGTCTGTTGTCTTGCACCTGGAATATTTATTTACATATGTAGAAAATCTTTCCAGAAGATGTTGGAGTGCTGGGAGCTTTGTGTAATGGAGATGCTTTAGTTCACTATGTCACTTAATCCATATTGCATAGCTGGTTTGTGTTTTTTTTTTTTTCCTTCAATGCTTTCATTGACAGAGCATTGTTATTCTCAGAACCTTCAACTGCCTGTGGTAGTGCTGCTGAAGAATAATCAGTCTGGGAATTTTGTATCTAGGCATAATTTGCAACACTTTTTTTCAACTCTGTGCATTGACTATTGCTACTTAACATTTAAAGGCAAACGAATGCTGTGACACATGAGAACTGGAATAATAAATAGGAAGATTGCCAAGTGTTTTTTAAGGCTCAGGAAGAACTAGATTTGCACTGTGTACATGTGTGCAAATCCTGCCATTTGTGCAACACTGTGCAACCACAGATAATGGTTTGCAAATACAGAATAGGCATCTTTATTACTCCTCTGGCAACTTCAATATTTTAAAATTTATATTCACCACAGACAGGATGTCTTGGATCATCTAATTCTACATTTGAACCTGACAGTCCTGTACAAGCAAGGACAGCTCAGCAGTGACTATTAAATTGTAAAAACGAGGAAGAGTTCTTTCAAAGGGCAGCATACATTGGTAATGTCATGTGTTATAACCTATAAACTGTACCTGTATAAATACTTGAAAGGCTGTCAGGCTTTTTAGATGAAAATTTGATGTCTCCAGCAAATAAATCTTTCTAAAATGTTGATCCCCTATTTTTCTTGAGCCAGTTCAGCTATGGAGAAATCATCATGATCTGGAATGTTCCATCAAGCTGTTATTTTCTGTGATAGCAGGTGTTTGTCAAAAGTCTTATAGCTGTGGCCTGGACATGGAAATATGCAGTGATGCAAAGGATGGGAGAGTGGATGCTGAGGAGTGCTGTTAGTCACCTTTTCAGTTATAAGAACAAGTGTCTGTCTCTTCAGCACTTTCAGATATCACTATTTCTAAGGAAAGCTTATGGTTTAGGTATTTTTGGTTTTAAAAAAAAGTTAATCACTTTTCCTGTGTTTAACTTTAAAACATGACTAAGTCCTGAAATGCATATGACACTTCAAGCTATCCAGACAGATTAATGTTGCAATTTCCAGCCATGGCAACTAGACAATATTGGTGACGCAATGAATCACAGGACAATAACAAACTACCTCTAGTTAGCTGCAAACTTTAATTGATATTAAACTAAGCCCAAACCTCATGGTCTGTAAATGGTTTCTTCACCAAGTGGCTAGACTTAAGTTTGGGTCTGTACTCTTTGTCCAAGAATTTGTCTAATGAATACTCTGCATCTACAGTATCCTGCAGTGCAGAGTTGTGTGCATTGCCTGTGCTTTTCTGGAGAGGAAAAGCACTTCCTTTGTTTTCAATCTGCATCCCCCTTACATGTGTAGCAGGTGCTTTTCCTTTTGTGGCCTTTGGAAAGGTTTTGTTCCTTCTTGGGCAGGCCTGTCTTGGGACCTCTTTGATAATGAGGAAAGAAAGAAGAGGCATGTCCATCTTTCAGGCCAAACACTCTCAAGTAGGCCCTTGTACTTGGCTGTTCTAGGGGGTGTAGCAGAAGGGTATGGTGGAAGGGTGTTTGTCTGAAGAAGACTTAGGCAAGAAAGTCCTTGTTGCCAGCAGTTTGACTTCTCACACAGGACCTGCACTGAGGGTAGCAGATGTGAGGCACCTTACCCAGAGCTGACAGCTCTTTGATGAATTAACACAGATTGAAGTACCCCAAGGCTTCTCTTAACTGGACTCCCTTCTTTGGGAAGGCTCATACAGAATCGTAAAAGGCGTATATATACTCACACACATGTGGCTTTCCATGTGTCAGCTGAGGTGTTGTGGGGCCAGCATTTTATCATTTCTCCTTGCTTGCTTCTATGCAACTCATGGCTCCCTGAAGTTGCACAGTAGAGCCTGAGCTCTCCAGGTCAGAAGACTCTTTGCTTCAGTGTTTGAACAGCACCAGGAATAACATGACCAGAAAGCTGCCCTGGCTATATGTAGTGTACTACAAAGAGCCTGCAAGAAAAATGAGCTCATGACATCACATTTTGCATATGGAATATATAAGCTTTAACTGGGACTCTTATTTAACTCATTTATATGTCTTCCTGTTTTGCATAGTAAACTAGTCAAATCTTGGCATACAAAAGCAATTCCAGTTCAGGGGAAGCGGTAAGAAGATATTCCAGAACTTTTCACTTTGTTTCTTGTGCTTACTCAGCTGTAGTGGAGGGTTTGTAAAAAGGTTCTGCACTAAATTCCCACTCTGAAAGTGGCTGGTATGGGCCACGCTGCCTGGTCATTGTGGCTTCTTTTGACTTGTTTAGTTACTGCCTGGCAGGGCACATTTAGTGACCTACAAAAGAAAAGGGTTGAGATTAATTCTTTGGAAGAATGAGATAACAGTATGTGCCTGAAGGGCTCTAGTTAAAGGACAGGGCTAATGCTGCCAATATTACCCTTGTTTTTCTGTTACAGAAAAATTTAACTTCAATGTTGTTTTTAGCTGCTATTTTTATGCTGCCAGGGGTGTGTTGCCACAGTCTTCAGGACAAACTTTAGGTAGTGGCTGGATGACTGTCCTGTGTAGCTCAGAAAAGTGTCTTTGAGTTATCATTATACTGTCCTTAGCCAAAGCTGGAGATGCTGAATTTACCCTCTGTAAAGCTGTTTTAATGAACTCCAGCAGCACCCAAAATGACTTGCAAATGGCTTTGGCAGAGCTTTTCCATATCCCTTT
Organism: Porphyrio hochstetteri; assembly: GCA_020800305.1. Classification (NCBI taxonomy): domain Eukaryota; kingdom Metazoa; phylum Chordata; class Aves; order Gruiformes; family Rallidae; genus Porphyrio; species Porphyrio hochstetteri. Next base: position 1,814,329 of record CM036923.1, on the reverse strand, counting down.
CTTTAACCATGGACGTCTGGACCCAGCAGTAACTATGGCCATTGCCTTGGTACCCAGGAGAATGCTTCTTAACAGCTAGTCTGGATAGCACTGGCCGAAAACATTAATTTCTTCATGGAAATTGAGTTTTAAATGAATGATTTTCAGAGAAAAGTTTTTGCGCATACAAGGCATTGACAGGAATGAAGAAATGCATAAACCAAAGCCTTTGAGACCAAAACCAATTAGGAAAACTTCAACAAAATTGAAGTATTGATACCAGTTCTTCTGTAGGCATCTTCAGCAGCTACTTACGAAACCTGGAAATAGTTGGTCAAACACTGAGAAGAACAGCTTGGGAGTGCTTGGGCTGGCTAGCGAAGGAAGCTGGGTTATGCAGATCATAGAATTGTAGGGGTTGGAAGGGACCTCCAGAGATCATCGGGTCCAACCCCCCTGCCAAAGCAGGGTCCCTAGGATGTATCACACAGGTTGGCATCTAGATGGGCCTTGAATATCTTCAGAGAAGGAGACTCCACACCCCCCTGGGCAGCCTGTCCCAGGGCGCTCTCACCGGGAAGAAGCTCTTCCACATGTTGGTGTGGAACAACCCATGCTCCCACTTGAGGCCATCGCCCCTTGTCCTGTCCCCACAGACCATTGGAAAGAAGCTGGCCATTTCCGCCTGTGTCCCACACTTGAGATATTTATAAAGACTGGGCAGATCCCCTCTCAGTCTTCTTTTCTCAAGGCTGAACAGGCTGAGTTCTGTCAGCCTTTCCTCATAGGGGAGATGCTCCAGGCCTTTAATCATCTCTGTAGCCTCCTCTGGACTCTCTTCAGGAGATCCCTGGCTTTTCTATACCAGGGAGCCCAGAACTGTACACAATACTCCAGGTGGGGCCTAGATGCCGCAGGAAGTGAAGTAGTGACCGCATTTTAAAATTGTGAGATGCGGGTGTCGTGTTCCATGTTTTTGGTAGGATACTTGACAAGATACTTCAAAGAGTTGCCTTTGTTTTCCATGTAGGCGAGTCCCTACTGCAAACAATGTGTGTGCAAGGAGTGCTGTGTAACACGAAGCAGAGGCCGACCAAGTCTAAGGGATCCCAGTTGGTGCTCAGCACTGGTCAGCAAGTGGCTCAGAAATGGAGTGCCAGGTGCTGAGTTAATTTGTTGAAGTGACATGTGTTCTCTGTCTCTGCAGTGCAGTGCAGCCACACAATGGGCTGCATTATGGTTGCATAGGTCAGCCTGCTTCTGGCTTTTTCTGATTTACAGTGCTTGGCTTTGCAGCCTTATTATGCTGCTTAAGCAGCGGGTATTTGTGTATCGTTTTTACAGGAGTTCCAGTGGATAACAATGACTAGGGTGTTGGGTTTTTTCCTTGATTTTTGTACACAACTAAAGGAATATGTTCTAAGAGAAGTTCCCTAAATTATTCTTGTAACACTCTCTTTGGCTTTAATTGGTAAATTACTTCTTGCAAGTCTCTGAGATGGAGAGTCTCATTTCCTGGAGTGATTTGATTGGCAATTTAGAGATGATTTGTTAAACAAAAAGAGTGTATTTCATAAGATTAAATTTGAAATTGCAGAACTGCTCAAGGGCATAATTGCCCTGCTTTCTCCTAGAAACACTGTTGTGCTGGAAACGTATACACCAAACATGTTTTTGCAACATTGGTATTGAAAGAGAAACACACTTGGAGCTGAAAATTGAGTATCCACTTGGTCTTTAATGCTCTTCTCTGCTGCAGATCCCCAAAATTTCATTGTGACTAACTGTTGAGCCATAATCCCAGTTATGAGTCTATGCTGCACCCTTTAAAGGTTTGTTTTGGGTTTTTTATTTAATAGCTTGTAAGGTTATCCTTTTTATATGTATACAAAAGTTTGTTTAACTTTTTTACGAAATAGTAGATATCCAGATCTAGTAGAAGGATTTTAAGGCATCTTTAGCTTGAGAGGTATCTGTGGCAATGAGTTCCTCTCTGTAGTTATATCATTTAATTTATTATGCTTTAATACCATCTAAAATCCTCTTATGTTTAGAATATTTAGAATATGCTTCTTCAATTGCCTGCTGAAAGATGATGACTTTGGGGTTTTTTTTGCCCTTGGATAGGCTTTTTATTTTTCATTTCCTTTAGACGATGCAGCATGCTGCTACAGCCCAGTCACCTCCTTATGAGGCTTTTGAAATTTTACTCTTGTTTGCATTTACTTTAATATTTTGATTTAGGTACTCAAGCCTGAATACAGGGACCTGTAATTATGAAGGGACATATACAAAGCCAAATTGTCTAAATAAAACTCCACAATGCAATAAGCAGATTAATTTTTAAAAGAAGTGCTCATTTTGATGGGGTTTTTAGTTTGTTTTTTTGTTAGCTTATGTAGCAGAAGGAGCTCACTGCCATTCCTACTGCTGAAAGTTTATTATGAGCAGCTTTTAGAGCTAAAGCCACTGTAAACTACCCAATTTCCTCACCACACCAGTCTGGTTTTACTTACAATACTTTTAATAAAGAAATCTCATTGAATATAATGTTTTTCCATATATGCTCTGGCAGAAATGCTTTTATGGGGTTTTTCCTTTTTCACATTTGAACTTATATCATTAGGTTACTGTATTTTAAAAAAACCCACAAAAAACCCCCCAAATCCCCTGACAAATCTGACCTGTAAAAGAAAATTGCAGTTGTATAATGTCAGTCTTCAAGGACTGGGCAGAACAGTTGGATTCTCCCATTGTTGGGAGCATGAGTGAGGCAGGGACACGTGTTCCAAGTCAGTTGAACAAAAAGTGTAACTTGTAATAACTAGTCTATGGAGACTGGCCAGAGGGATTCACTAAGCTCTCCTCTATATACAGAGCAAACTCTAAAATGAGCTCGCAGGGGACAGGGCACAAAATTGATTAGGGATGTTTTGTCAGTTAGGGCAGAAGACAGACCTTCTGTCTTTTAAATAAAATGACTGATACAGAAAGGCTGCAAATCACTTAAAAGATTAAAAAAGGGCAGGGTGTCTCTAATGCTTTATGCTATAACTAATTATTAATAAATTATGTTTAATCTCTCTTACATGATCTGATGGAGTCATTCACAAATTAAGGGTTTGTCAAACGGATTACACATTTGGTCTCTGGGGTGTCTGAGTGCAGCATCTCTGCTATCTGTTATCACTTATTGCTTTGGACCTTAACAGGCTTCATCCTGTATGTCAGTAGTAGCTTAAATATTGGTGTGGTGGAGTGCCGTAGCTGTCGCTGACCAGCCATTTAGATAAATCACTGCTTTTCTTGAAAACTTTTGGCATGCTTTATTTATACAACTCAGAAGCTTGTAATTATTTAACCCTTGCTTATATTGAGACCTTCATCAAAGCTGTCTGTGCTTTTATTGACAGTAATGAAAGTGATGTATCATTGTTCATTGCCCATGCACAAGCCTCAACTATTTGATACACTGTCATTCTGTGTTGTGCACTCTAGTTCTAAAATCCAGTTTTAAAGCTTGTCAGGAAGAGTACACATCCCTCTTGCATGGATAAATATGGGTTATTTAATTCTTTGAACATGTCTTTTATTCTGTGTTCTGGACTGTTACATCAGTAAACAAGTTTGTATTTTATCTGAAGGAAAAGAGTATAGAGAGGACAAATCGCTTGTTTCTAGCATGGCTAGTGTACTGAGGGTGGTGGAGGTGAAGCTGCATCAGGACAATATGCTGCTTCTGTGAAGCCCTCCACTGCTTCGGTGTCTTATTAATCCTACACTTTGCTGTGAATTAAACCAGTGGGCTCTCCTTGTCTTGTGTGCCAGGGACCTAAGGAATGTGCTAAGAGCTCTTCCTTACAGGTTTTTACAGGGCCCCACAGGGTTTCTTCTCACTGCCAGTGTCTCCGTAGAACTCTACAGCATGCTTCAACATGCACAATAAATGCAGCACTTTCTGTTGCACGCCACAGACCTTTTCTGCATGGGGCCTGGTCTGGTAATGTGTTCCATTCAGGCCTTTCACAAACTGGTGTAAGGGCTGTGATAATGGCTTCAGGAAAAGCCTGTCTGTTGCAATTATGTAGAGCAGCAGCCATAACACTGGAATAGTTCTTAAATAATCTGGTTTCTCTCCTGTGGCTCTGGCAGATGGTAAGTGTCCATTCCTGCAGAGGCTGGAAGAAGTTTGCTGAGGGTGTTTCTGATAGCTGGCTTTGCAAGGATAACAGCAGCCACCCTGTTATCCCAGACATAGGCTGTGGCAAAGAGGGATGGAGGCAGTTTTCCTGGGTTTCTGCTTGTAGCTCTGGTTCTCAAGTGTATCTAGCTTTTCTTAAACCAGTGGGAGTTAGCTAGCCAAATACTTCTGGGAATTTTCCAGTAACCTGAAGTTTTTTGAGAATTTGACCCTGAGGTCAAAACAATATTTGTATGTCACGAAGTAGTATTTTTTTCCTCCCCTAGTAAAACATATATAAAACATATGCAGTTCTATTTTCAAAATTACCTGGTGCTAATACGTTCTGTTAATGGCTTTGGGATGTTTGAACTAGTGTGCTGAATCTCTTAATGTGCCAGACTTCCAAGCAGAGCATGCTAAAGATTTGCCAGAGAATGACGATGATGATGTCTTTCAATTCCTAAAGGAAGAAATTTCACTTAGAAAACCATAACTTTTCCTGACTGTTTTCATCCTAACCAGTGGGAAAGGCAGAAAGCTTCATTAAAACCTTGTTAAAGAAATGGAGACAGAAATGAAGAGGAAATAAAACTGGATTAAGATAAGGGGCAGAAATGAGGCTGTGCTGTTTCAGTGATGGGATGGGAGTTGCAGAAGGCACTTTTCAGTGTTAGGGTTTGATGCTGTCAGCCGTGGCATTAAATCCACTCAATCCCTGGTTCCAAAGCCACAGTCTGTCTCCATCAAAGAAATTTTTCCATCTTAACATATTACTACTGTCTGCCAAGCATGTTAATATATATTCTTCACGTAGTTTTCTGTCGGACTTCTTTCCCCTGCAAGCAGTGCCTGGTGAGCACTGTGGAAAGCTGGTGAGCTGTGCGGTCTGTAACTGGCCCTTTTGGCCCCTGCTCCCTCTTCTGCTGCGATGTCTGAAGTTCAGTTTCCACCAAGTTGTTTTGGAGGCGCAAAGTATTGTCTCATTTGGGAGGGTGAAGCTCCATGAAACATCTGTGAATGAGTAGGAAAATAATCCTGGTTTCTTTCTGCCTTTGCAAGCCCTACCAAACCTGCTTCCCCAGCCTGTCCCTGTGTTATCTCCGCTTTGCGACCTGGGCTCTCCTGCCTCAGGCTGTGCTGGGACTCTGGGTTTGAAGGGGCCATTCAGACACAGCCAAAAGGTTTCTTAGGGATCTTCTGCAATGTGATGTCCTTGTATAGAGTGATTATACCTCATATTCACACTGAGAGCAAGAGATGGGGTGGACATGCAACTTAAAAGTAAGCCTCACGGCACAAGAGAAATTCATGTTACAAAAAATGGCTGATTATATCTGTTTAAAAGTGAGGAGGGCTGGTAAAATAAGGTTGGAACTGGTACAGAAGGCCAAGCATAAGGTCTACTTCAAGTGTAGATTAAAACTTGAATATTTGTATGTTTTTTTATTCTTTGTACCTATGCTGCTGTCACCAGAAAACCTCAGGGCACCCTCATCAATTGTGGTTCTCAGATAAAGTAAAAAATAAAAAAACCTACTTAGTGGGGTTTTTTGCTTTTTTTTTCCTTTTTAATGTCTGAGTAGGTTGAATGTACCACCTGAACACTATAGCTGGCAAGTAAAATAAGTGGGTTCTGATTTCCAAATTCTTGGTTTAAACATCCAGTGAATGCTGGACAGCACCCTGGGAAGGATGGATTTTTTAATTGTATGGGTCCCATGACTTCTGGAACTGAGAGCTGATGTGACCTGAACTCTCTTTAGGTTACTACAAGGAAAAGAAAAATTTCAAATAGGATGGGGGATTCACATGGCAGTTGAGTTTTTGGGTTATCTTCTTTGTGGGTTCCCCTCCATGCCCAACAGGCTCCCTGTTATAATTCTTAATTTATAAAAGCTCTGGGTCATGCTGAGGGAAGTTTATTCCTTCAGTGCACACTATGGGAGTTGTAGTTTTCTGCTGTTGAACTGTTTATGGCTATTTGCTGTAAACAACCTGTTGACTAATGGTATTGTTTATACCTGAAGGTTGCTCAAAGCTAGCACAGCAGTGCCTAAGAGACTTTGATAGGAATACATTTCTCACATAGGGGTTGTATAGATGAGTCCTAATTCACCACGGAGACCCTTTTTTTTTTTTTAAAGCTACTGCAGCCAGACTGAAATGGAAGAATACAATGGGGACTCCGGCATGCTATCTTGAATCTTTTAAAAGCCTCCTTGTTCCCAGTATTAAAGTTTTTCTCTATTGAATTGTTTTTCCTTGCAAAAATGTTGAGTTCTAATGTTTCTGAAGAACAAAATATAAAGCATTTTGTCCAATGTGGATAACTTAGATATCTAATTTCAGGAGATGAACTCTCAGCATCTGAGATGAGACATTAGAAATAAAGTGCATGTGAGGATTCTCGTGGAGCTGAATATAATGAGATAGCAGAGAGGTGTTGCAGATGGTTGGAAATAAAGCTCCAAGGGCTTAGCTGGCTTGGCACTTGGGGAGAAAGCAATGTCATCTTCTTGCCTTTAGCATTGGATTTCTTATTGCGTATGGGATGACTTCAGTAAGTGCCGACAAAGAGCTATTAAATCTTAGCTCACTCAAGGGTTTGGCTGTTTTGTTGGGACTTCAAAAGAAATTGGAAAATAAGGTATGAACAGAAAACTTTTTATGTGTTATGGGATTTCATTTTGGCCCAGAAGCCACAAATCTCATTGCACTTATTACTGAAGTCCCCATGGATCAGATAAGTAATTGATTTAAGGGGACTGTTCTTAGAGCCAAAGGGAATGCAACCGAAAAGAGGTCAGCAGCAGGTTTGCACAAATACATGAGCAGTGGCACCTTTAGTGTTGTATTGATTAGTAGTGGTGAAAGGGAGAGATTTGTGTGGGGTCAGGTGCTACATTATGAAGGGCATAAAAGCTGCTTTGGCTTTAGCCCTGTGGGATGTGGAAGGAAAACAAGCGGTTAGGTTTGAGGAATGACCAGTACTTGGGGAAATGTGGACTTTGGCATTGTACCCAGAAGAGAGAGCATTTTGTTATGGTATATGGTGAAGGGGAGGAAGGAGGATTAAGGGGTTTGAAAGAGCAGCTATGAAGCTACTTAAATGAGTAGAAATAAGCTCTTGCAGCCAAAGCCATTGCAATTCTTAAATCTTCACGTTGTTCTAGGAATATTTGTCAGTTGCTGACCCATGTACAATAGTCAAAGGAACTTACAGGATGGCACCTAAGTGTTCAGCACTCAATGACCAAGTGCCAGGATTAAGTCTCATCGAAAAATTTGGCTTTAAATGATGTTGTTACCTTAGATATCAGTGTTACACATAGTACGACTTTCTTCTCTGAGATTGAATGTAAGACAAGCAGTGGTCTTAGTATCTGGAAACTAAAAGCTTCAGGGGTTATTCCATTAGTAGCCCAAATATTAACATTAAGCACTTTCTAGTGTTGCCCAGCCTCTGTTTTGGTAGTGGAGATGCATGCTGTCTGGCCTCACTGTGCTTTGATAGTATGAGAATAGAAGAATAAGCTCTAATGTGCAACATATTTTTGGTTTAGGTTTCTTATAGGTAATTGTAGCTATTTATTCTGTAAGGGAATCTGAAAGTTCATGCAGCAAATAATCTTAGGTGGTCAGAATTCTTCTTTGGATGATCGCCCAGAAGCCTGGAGCACCTGCAGAGCTTGCCAGACAGGCAGAGACATCACGCAGTGCAATTTCTTTCATGACATCTTGATAGTTTGATTGGATTCCATTCCTGGCCGCCCCCGCCCCCCCCGTCTAAAATAAGGATGTATGGATAAAACTCAGAATGGGATGGAATTTATCAAAGCTTAGCATTGAGAGGTTCAATTTGAGGCAACTGCTCAGAAACTCTGCAGTGCTGGTTAAAAATTTAGAGATAATATCACACCTTTTTTGGACAAACGATACCTGTTTTCATCTACTTTTGAGAAATCTAAGGGAAAAAAAAATATATTAGATTCCACATCTAAAAAGAGCAAGAGCTGAATCAGAGGAAGCAACCCATAATATTATTATGTAAAGAAGCACATGTTCAGTATAGCCACACAAAGAATAACTAACAGCAATGGTATGCTGGCAGGCAGTATCCTTCCCTCAGCCCAGGACTGTGCATAATAAACCCACCTTCACTGCAGGAGCCTTGGGATCTGTGCATTAATTCCCTTATTGTCCTTGGATGAACTTGACAAGAGAATAGGAGAGAACTGGAACTAATAAGCGAGGACCTTCTTAAACCCTTCTTGCAGTTATGTCTGAGTTTTCTCTCTCCCTACAGTATGTTCTTGCACACAATCTCCTTCCCTGTTCATGCACTGTCCTGCAGTCTACAGGATGGGAAATCCCTTTCTCCCCCTTCCCTCCCTTTAGCTTATATCCTCCTAGCAACTGTTTGCTTTTCTTGAGAGCAAAAAACACAGCCACTATTATGAGATGCTTGTCAGGGTATTTGTGCTCTGTGTGTCTTGCCACTTCCAGCCCAGGTTGTGTCTCTGCATGGTTTATAACCTTTTGGGCCAGGCACTTGCACTCCTGTGTGCATACAGCACCTGACACGATTTGCCATCAATCTGACATCGTCTTTAGGTGCTCATGTTTCTATATGAGTAATAATGGCAATGTGAAAGGAACCTTCCAACCAGTTTTGAAGTTATCTGGAACATCAGCTTCAATAAAAAGTGGCATAAAGTTTCTCGTTTATGAACTTTATCTGAACTGAACAGCTAGGGATAGATAATCCAAAAAAAAACCCCACATACTGTAACATCAGAATGTTTTTGATCCTGAAACTGGGACTGTGCAATTAATCTGGTTTCCCAGAAGCTAGCAGATACTTCCGAATGTGAAATTATTCCACTTCTGCAGAAATGAAAGGATTCAAAAGATCAGCCTCAGCAGTTTCTGCTGGGACTGTGCCCAGGGTATGTCATTTATTTTGTAATTTTTTTCAATTAGATTATTTTTTTCTTTTTCAAGAGAGAGGATGTCTGACTCTTTAATCTAATTCATTTATTGTTTTTATCCTGCCGAGCCTCTCGTTGTAAATCCAATAGTGCTTCAGGAGACCTCCTGGAAATTTTACACTTTTCCAGTGGCAAATCTTACCATGGTCAGGATATTTGTTTTAGTTCTAAGATACAGAATATTTCCATTCCTCTCCTACTAGCTGTGAAGGATTTGGGTGGGAGGCAGTGGCAGAACTGTAGGTATCACTTTCAAAACTGAGTAGCACTCTACAAGATAATTCTTGAAGAAGGTCAACTTCATCTGTTCTTCTCCAGCTGTTTGCTCCACAGCCAGGGTGTTGGTGTGGGAATACCACATTTCCAGGTTTGCTGCAGCAAGATGGCTTGGTGTTTACCTAAGAAGTGGGTGTTGTACCCAAGAAGTAAACTGAGCATAAATCCAGACCCTGTGGAAGTATGTTGAGATTGCCATTAGTTTCTGTGAGAAGTGGATAGGGGTTTTGTGAGAAGCAGAAACAGCAAAACAAGATTGACCTCCAGATCAGAGTATAACTTATATGTTCTGTGTTACTTTATCACCATCTGCTTTGAGTTCTGTTCACGCTGCAGAAGGTCATGTACAGAAAGTTACAGTAGACTTCACAAGTGCCGTGCTGTCCTCTAAAGGAAAATGTGATATGTGGAAAACGAAAGGTGCTTGTATTGCCAACTGGATGCTGAGATGGATGTGGGAGTCACTGATCAAGAAAATGCCAGGGATACTCATGGAGCTGACAGATTATTTTTTTATAGTCATCATACTTTGATATCTATGTTCTTTTTCTTGTGGTTATTTTAGGAGCAAATGATTCCCAGTTCTGATTAGATGAACAGTGGAACATGCAATAAATGTACACTGAAATTAGAAATTCTCTTACCACTTTGGGAATTATTGGTGCAGTAGCAGTAACATTGTTTGTTTACTGCTGTCTAATTTTTGAATAAGATGATCACTGTGTTAAATAATAAACCATAAGCAATCACATATGCTTGCCTGATGTTCTCAGACCACAATAAAAACTACAGTTAAACTTTATAATGCTTTGTATGTTAGGAAAAGGTTTACAATGCTTGCTGAGCCATCAGGGAAACGCAAACTTGAGCAGTTATTTCTCATGTGATGCAAACTTGTAGGTACAGAGGACACTTATTTGACTTCTCAGCAATCTGCTAACATGTTTGGAGTGCTGAAAAAAATCATATGTATCAAATAATCTATAAAAGAGAAAGCAATTAAATACCCAGAGTAGATACATCAGCAGTCTGAATACCATCTTTGTCCCAGTTTTTTGTTTAAGGAGGGGCTGACTTTAGTGTTCTTACATTTTTTGTAGTAATGAAATGTATAAATGAAAACATCATTGTTTCTGATCAGATATTGCAGTGGCCCTACAGAGTAAATCTGAAACCTGATGTCTGCAGGTATCAGTGGCAGATTTCCTTTTCCTTAGCCCTAGTGATATGGATCCACTTGCGTTCTGCCCAGGAATTGTTTGATGCTCATAGTTTAGAGAGGAAAGCCTCATGCAATCTAGATTATGTACAGAGACCACTAGGAAAATAAATAATGGGAAGGTTTTTCCCTTTCCGGGACCATAAGCCTTAGTTTTTGCATTTTTTGGAAGAATTTCTATTTCCATATCCAGTTGTAAAATGAAGGACAAAAATACAAGCAAAATAAAATTGTGCTAGTTTAAAGCTATGAAATTAATTCTGAGATCTGGGTTTATTTGAGGGGTAGAGAACAGGTGCAAAATGTTCCTTTTGTGCCATTCCTTCCCCTTTTGATTCTCTTCCTGTCATTTTTCAGAGCAGGTTTCACATAAATAGAACATGAATGGAGTTGCCTGTTCTAATCCAGATGGGAGGATACAGGGCTGGTATAATTTTAATGTGAAAGATACATTAGCTTACATTTAAATTATGTAAATATGCATGCTCTTCACTGGATAAGTGAAGACGAACCAGGAGGCATAAATGGTAATTGTATATGGAAGGTGTGAGCCCTTTGAATTAATACACACACAAGCTTTCAATTTTGAATTGCTTAATATTGTGGGTGAATTGCTGACCTTACAATTACCCCTGTGCTTAGTTTTATGTACTTACGTAGTACTGTTGCAGGGAGTAGGTTAATTGAAATTTGGAGTAAGTGTACAATCAATAGATCAGATTAGAATGAAATTCTGTGCTTGCAAACAATTTCTGCATTACTGTGTAGATTTGAATTCAGCTAATTTAGGCTGTTTTATGACGTTACTCCAATTATTGGAGAAGTTTGTCCCCCTACAGGTAGCAGTGTCATTAGAGAGCAGACACAAAAAAAGCATCTTTGAGAAGAAGCTCCAGAAAAATGAATCAAAACTATACCATGGCGTTGAGCCTCTGGAATAATTTCTTTCTTCTGCTGCTGACAGAGTCCAAACTGAGCCAAATGAATGGCTTGACAACTATACACTTGTGTTGTGTAGTATTTACTAACCATGGAATACAACTGAAACTTTAGAGGGCGATGAAAATTATTGTGAAAGAGTCAAATCAGTGCACAGCTGTAACAGGCTTGAATTATTAAGCAAAATATGATATGTGAGCTGTAAAGGGACTCAGGCTCCATTTTGAAAAGCAAGTCTTATTTGTTGTGAGGGTAGGAGGGAGCGGTGCACAGGTGCTTGTATTCATGTTCCTCATTAGAGAAATAAAATGTTCTCTCTTATTTTTAGCTCATTTATTTTTATTTTTCAGAACAATACTATTCCCTAAAGAGAAGTGATTTTATGGAATAAAAATGTGGCTTGGTCTGCATGTCAGCAGTAGTAACTCATTTAGGTTTCTCAGCTACCTGGGCTAGCAATAATGACCGTCATATATTTCCATGGCCCAAAAATGCTAGAAAATCAAGTGATTAATCTAAATGAAAGGGAATATATGTTGCTTCCTTTTAACTAGATGCCTCGTGTTTGCACAAAAAGACTACCTTAATTAGCTGTGGTGAGCTTAGGAACAACTACACTTTTACCAGCTGTGAAGATCTTGAATTCTTTACTGACACATAAGAAGGGAAAAATTTAAAATAGTAGTTGTGACTTAATCATGTTGTGTGTGTTAATGTATTATCTTTATATGTATACATTTGTGTATACCAACTACCCTCAAACAGTGACTATAATGCAGGGATTATTGTTTATACTAGGAACTTTCCTGTAATTGCAACAGGCTTACTAATTCCTCCCCGTTCAGAAGCAGATGTGATATTGCCCCACAAAGATTCCCCAAAAATGTGATAATGTCCTTCATTAAAATAATTATTAGGAAAAAGACATTTTGTCTTTGGAATTAAGAAATCATTCAGCAGCAGAGAATAATAACTGGAAAGTGTTTCCTCTGGTGTTTTTTTCAAAACACTGTTTACAGTACGTGGTATCTGTATGCAGCTTGGAGCACTGGAGCACAAGACTTATTAAACAATTACAGTATGTCGGAGACCAACACAATTGCATTTACTTTATTTTAAAATTTACTTGTTTAATTAGAAATTCTCCTGTACATGTCTGGAAACTTTTATATCTCTAGTCATTTTGTTATTAATAGTTTTTAAACAGCTATAGCATATGATTAGCAAACATCTGAAAACATTATGCATATTTTATATGGCATATATAGTCACACATTTATAATTTATAACATATGTTGCTAAAAATTTATTAAACATTGATAGCTGGTTTCACGTTACTACTATTGTGTATTATAAATACAATAAAATCACTCCCCCGTTCCCATAACCTTTCTATCAACATTCATTTATTGCTAATAATTTTGCAATCTATGGCAGCGTAAAAATGGCCATCATCCATCATAAATGATTTATGAAGCCATCTCCACCTGCTTATCTGTCACTTAGGCCATACATCTCTGTAAAATAACCAATCTGTAAGTATCAGAGAGCATCAACTGTACTTCAAAGAAAAACTGGGGTTTTCCAAGAAACAGTAATTGAGTTGCTTACCAATAACTTGAGCCCTAATGACCAGGGCTTACCTCTTTTGGCATGCCAGTCTTTTCAGTAGATGAGCTTCCTACTTTTCTTGCCCTTGCTCTCAAGGGCTTTCTGCATAGTATAAAACCTTATCACTTTGCAATGGCAGCTTTTCTCCAATCATTTTTCTCTACTGTGCTGCTCTTTCCTTTTCTGCTTTAGTCGTGTTGTTATCACATTAGTCTCCTCCATGGCAGCTTAGGGAGTGAACTGAGGTGGAGGGAAGGAAGATGAAGCTCTTCCAGTATAAGCTGGGCTGCTGTTTGGATAAAATATGACGGGAAGGCAATCTAGTGGAGACATGGCCTTGGACTGGGGTGAGCAGAGCACTCCTGGGAAAGCAAGAAGAGAAATAGACTGCTGTTCTCCTATGTACATGAAAAAACTCTTTACTATGAAATGCTTGAGTAGTTGTCAACGCAGGAGGTAGAGGTTAGGGACCCGCCTTTCCAAGGTGTATGGACAGTGACTTTTACCTCTGTCATCTTGTGCGTGTGAATCAGAATCATGTGCACTTATCCAGCCCAGCACATGCAAGATTAATGATCTTCCTTGCTTCTCAAATTCCTTCAAATCTCTCCTTTAGATAGTGCAGCTGAGATTGATTTGTGGCCTTTGCCCATGTCCATACGTCTTGATTCTGACAGACAGCTTTTATGAGCTCTTGCTTTAATGTGCCTTTGCTGGTTTAAGTTGTTTTGCTGCACTTTTGATTTTATGCCTGCAGAGAAGAGAGTGCTTCTGAGGCCTGTGTGAGTAATTGGTAAATGCTGTAGAATATGCCTTAGTTAACTTGCAGCAGAACTCTTTCCATGTCACCTTGGCATCCAGTTGGTTCATTACTGCTCGATCTCCTGCTGAGATGTCTTTGTGATGGTGAATGGGTATTTTGCAAATGCGGGCCTTGGGCCACTGGGTGTACATTCCTCCCTTTTGAATATTTAAACTGTGCCCCCAAATCAGTCTTGGTTATTTTGTGATATTTCAAAGTATTATGCTGGAATCCCTTCAGATAGGCATGGTGCTCTAGTATTTTAATAGAATTTCTGTTGATGTATTGACTTCTATTCGAATTTAACCTATGATTGTGTACAATTCTTCTGTTCCACGTGCTCCTAATACAAAATTCGCTGTTGGAGAGAGGCTTGGTAGCCCTTTCAGATATCTTAGTAGAGCTGGAATTTACAGCAAATTATATGCATTCTGAGATATCACTGTGCAAATGTATGAATTAGTCTACTTTTGTTACTACAATGATAACTAGAATGTGAGGACCTCAAATGCTGTTTGAGAGTCAAAGAGAGTAACTTTGGTGCTGTGGATTCTTCCTAGCTAAGTGTAAATTAATTGTTCCACTGTTTGTATCCAGTTTGCAATCTGTAATTTGCCATTCTGAAGGATTATTTTAACCAAGAAGCTAAAGGAAACTTTGAAATACTGTTAAAGATGTGGTAAATCCAGGCAAGGTATTAGATTAATTTCCCAAGTAGGGGTTCTTGTGTTTTATGTTTTCATGTAGAGCACAGAATCTACAAAGCCATTTGTTCCTTGGACAGCTACTTGCACCACACTGCAAAGCAACCTACGTGGTTTCTCCAGCGTTGTGCTGGTGATAGCTCTGAGGACCATGGCAGTGATGTTTGTTTTTATACTGTAAGTATTAACTTTTTTCCCTCTGGTGCTTGACTGATGGATAGGGATGTGAAGAACTGTGAACAGTTGTACTGGCTGATCCTACCAGGCTTCATTTCTTCATTGTTACTCTGTAGTGCAAGTACTGCTGTTGATACTCTGGCCTTCAGCACTGAAGTCAGTGTATGTGACTTGAGTTTGCACACATAAATTATGCATAAATCTGTTCCAGGATTAAGGAGATTTGATTTTTTAGAAGTTTTAAGAATAGTAAAGGCTTTTAAAATTCAGTTTCTACCAAGTTCCTTTACCGAATCTCAAGGCTGAGGCAAGCGATGAAAAATCCATAAAAACAAAACTTCAGAACCAGAGTGTGATATGATGCAAACATCCTGAGGCAGTGTTCATTCTGAAGTAGTCTTGTTTCAAGTATTTTGAGTTTTCCCAGTGCATTCAGATACGTAGTTTGTGCCGTCTCTCCCCTGTTTGATGGAGTTTTAGGTGCTTGTGCAGTAGTCTTTCTAGGAGACAAAATAATTGCCACTGAAGTTTTAATGTTAACTTTCAAACCACTTTCTCATCTGAGAAATCAAAAGATGACCTAGCAAGGTCTGTGCAGAGCTGATATGAATTGCTCACCCTAAAGAGTTGATAATTTTAAAGTTTTTAATAGGAACCTCAGAACCTTAGAGATACTCAAAAGATCTCCACACACGGTCCAGCTGCTTGCTTTAGGTGACACAGTTTGAGCTGTGATATTTTGGTAATTTGGTCCCTGATTGTGCTATTGTCCTGGTTTCAGCTATGATGGAGTTAAACTTTTTTTTTTAGCAGTGGATGGAATGCCATGTTTGGGTGTTAGGATGAGAACAGTGCTGATAGCACCCTGATGTTTCTAGTTGTTGCCGGGCAATCAAGGACCTTTCTCAGCTCTGCATACTTCCTTACTAGTGAGAAAGGAGGGGACGTAGCCAGGACAGGTGACCCGAACTGGCCAAAGAGGATATTCCATGCCAATTACGTCATGCTCAGTATAAAGGGGACTGGGGGGAAGAGGAGGAGACAACGCCAGGACGTGCAGTTTCTTGGGACGGTTGGGTTGTCCGGGACGGGCTGTAAGCTGTGCGGCCTGAGTTGTGTGGTTTGGTGAGAAATTGCATTGTGTATCACCAGTTTCATCTATTTTGTGCTTTAAACTTATGTTATTGTTATATCTAGTTTTCTGTTATTGTTTAGTAAACTATCCTTATCCCAACCTGCGTGGTTCTGGTTTCTAGGTTGTGGTTTCGTTCCCTCTTTTCTTCCTTCCCTTTTCCCCCTCCCCCAACTTTCCTTCCCCCTTCCTTTTAAAAGTACAAGCGACTGTGTGGGGTGCGGCCCTCGGCCGGGGCAAAACCACGACAGTCATTTTGGCGCCCAACGTGGGGCATGAACGGTTGGGATAACGGTAGATCTGACCCTAACTATCGCAATTAAGATAAGCACTGTTGTTTAAGCAATCTCTGGTCACGATGATGTGGTATTTATTCACAAGGCTGTGTCCATGGCTGTGGCAGCAAAAACACCGCATGCTGTATACAATCCTGGCAGGATTCTTTACTCTCTCAGGTCTGCGGCTCCCATATTTGTTCCCATACTTCATTATAGTGTATTTTATGATATCGGTCTATGATACAATAATATCGATGACCATGAGCTTAATCTGGTACTTGTATGAGGTTTTGCTGTCCTGTCCATTCTTTGGACAGGGAGGGGTTAATAACAGCACTGCTTTCTTTTCCTTTGGGCTAAATACAACAGCTCTTATGGCAATTTTTGAAAATCTTCAATATCTCTGGGATATTCAAACTAGCATTTTGCTATTGGTAGGTTTGGGGCAGATGGTTCAGTTTTTGTTATATATCAAGCATAGGTTTATGAATACCACTGAAGAGCTTTCTCCGAGACAGAATAATCACGAGTGGCAGGGCATGTGGCAAAGTATGGGCAAGTACCTAGGTACTTTCTCACGCCCGATGGTTTGGAACTTCACTCCTGAACAGCTACAAGACCCCGATCAAGTGACTGCATACCTAAAGAAAAATTGCTGTAGGTTTCCCAGAGACGGACACCTTACTGCACTGTGCTGGGCTCTGGCCACTATTTATCAAACACTGCTTGATAGCAGGCAGCACTGTCAGCACTGTCAGGGAGAAGGGAAAGGAAACAGACTGGCAGATACTATAGCTGCTGCAACCACTGGGGCTGACACTGCAGCTACTGCAACCCCTGTGACCAACACTGCAGCTACTGTAATCTCTACAGCAGACACTGCAGATGATCAGAAAAACCAACCCACACAAGTGTCTGTTGCTCCCGTACAAAAGAGGAAATGCACAAAGAAATCAGTTCGCATAGTGACGGATGATGATGATGATGATCAACCGGGACCATCCCGAGGATATCAGGATGAGGCAGAACCAGAGATTGTTACCCGATCCCTGACTCTGAGTGAGCTGCGTGAGGTTCGAAAAGATTTCACCCGCCACCCAAGTGAGCACATTATCACTTGGTTGCTCCGATGTTGGGATCACGGGGCCAATAGTTTGGAGTTAGAAGGCAGAGAGGCCAAGCAGTTGGGATCCCTAGCTAGAGAAGGAAGAATTGACAAAGCAATTGGGAGGAGGCCGGAAATCCTCAGCCTCTGGAGGCGACTACTGTCAAGTGTGCAGGAAAGATATCCCATAAAGGAATATATTACATGTCAGACACCCAAGTGTAACAGCATAGAGACAGCTATCCAGCACCTGAGAGAATTAGCTGTACGGGAGATAGTTTATTATGATCTGGACAATTCACGGCTTCCCGCTGATCCCGATGAAGTCCTATGCACTCCAGATATGTGGCGTAAGGTTGTACGAAGTGCACCGTCAGGGTACATCAATTCACTGGCAGCAATTGACTGGAATGATATGGATCCACCAACCGTAAATGAGGTGGCCTGCCGACTCCGGAAATACCAAGACAATGTTTCCCTCTCCGTCATTGCAGCAGTAGAGAAACTGGTTCAACGACTTGACAACAATGTGTCCAACTCCCAACCCGTATGGAGCAATGTTGCAGCTACTGGGAGAAAGCGTCCATCGTTCCAAGAGGGAGAATACACACCACGACGTACATTGTGGTTTTACCTGCTTGATCATGGAGAGGACATGAGGAAATGGGATATGCAGCCCACCTCAGCCCTTCGAGCACGAGTAAATGAGCTGCGGGGTAAAACATTCGCACAACGAGATTCTGCCAGGAAGAAGGCTGCACCAGTTTCTACTGGGCAGTTCCCTAGACCAACTGGAAGGCCTACCTATATGTCTGATGTGTCTGATCCTCTTGAAGGGACCTCTAAGTCCTTTATGCAACCAGTGGAAAACAAATATGATCAGCAGCAATAGAGGGGCCCTGCCTCCAGCCAAGTGGTACGCCACAATTGACATTGCGAATGCTTTCTTCTCGATCCCACTGGCGCCAGAGTGCAGGCCACAGTTTGCTTTCACCTGGAGAGGCATCCAATACACGTGAAATCGTCTGCCCCAGGGGTGGAAACATAGCCCCACCATCTGCCACGGACTAATCCAGAATACACTGGAAAAGGGTGAAGCACCAGAGCACCTGCAGTACATTGATGACATCATTGTATGGGGCAACACAGCAGAGGAAGTTTTTGAAAAAGGAAACAGGGTAATTAAAATCCTTTTAGAAGCCGGTTTTGCTATAAAACGAAGTAAAGTCAAGGGGCCTACGTGAGAAATCCAGTTTTTAGGAATAAAATGGCAGGAATGCGTACCTCAAGGGGATTTGATTTTGGGTGAGAATAGCCAATATAATTAATAGAGTAGAAATTATAATAATTGCCAAATAACCCATTATTGTATATTCATTATTGTTATGATTGCTGTATGTTGTACCATAGCATTATAGCCGGAGTCATATAAGTTAATGAAGAATGAGTGCCATGATGATGGAACTAAAGCCTGGCCTCTCAAGAACTTTTTTTCTTTTTTCGCTTTGAAAATAAACTCTGACCCACAGACTATGAGCATGGACCATGCCAGGTGTATCAGTCAAGAGCCTGAGATGCAGCATGCAACGAGCCAATGGAACATACAATTATTCTGAGAAACTGTTACGACAAATGGAGCCTGAAAATCATGGACTAAATGAACTCAACAACTTCAGAGGGATGATTCACAGACTGAGGGAATAAGATCTGTATGCACGTATGTGTGCATACATGTGTACATACATATATGGGTGTGTGAAACACGAAACTGGTTGTACCCAAAGAAAATTGTTGGATCTGGTCATGACGTAAATGGTATGGAATAAGGGGTGGATAATGTCCTGGTTTCAGCTATGATGGAGTTAATTATTTTTAGCAGTGGATGGAATGCCATGTTTGGGTGTTAGGATGAGAACAGTGCTGATAGCACCCTGATGTTTCTAGTTGTTGCCGGGCAATCAAGGACCTTTCTCAGCTCTGCATACTTCCTTACTAGTGAGAAAGGAGGGGACGTAGCCAGGACAGGTGACCCGAACTGGCCAAAGAGGATATTCCATGCCAATTACGTCATGCTCAGTATAAAGGGGACTGGGGGGAAGAGGGGGAGACAACGCCAGGACGTGCAGTTTCTTGGGACGGTTGGGTTGTCCGGGATGGGCTGTAAGCTGTGCGGCCTGAGTTGTGTGGTTTGGTGAGAAATTGCATTGTGTATCACCAGTTTCATCTATTTTGTGCTTTAAACTTATGTTATTGTTATATCTAGTTTTCTGTTATTGTTTAGTAAACGATCCTTATCCCAACCTGCGTGGTTCTGGTTTCTAGGTTGTGGTTTCGTTCCCTCTTTTCTTCCTTCCCTTTTCCCCCTCCCCCAACTTTCCTTCCCCCTTCCTTTTAAAAGTACAAGCGACTGTGGGGTGCGCCCCTCGGCCGGGGCAAAACCACGACAGCTATCAAACCAATGTTTAGCCTTATTTAATAAAGAATTATTTTCATTAGGTATGCTGAAAAATTGAGGTCCATTGTAGAATTAAGACTTTATTCTTTGAATCCTTTTAAGGAAAAGCAAATTAAAGTGGAGAATTTTGCCATGGACATAAATAAATAGAAATTTGGGTAACATCTACTTCAAATCCTATGGAAGAAAAATGCTCTTGGTAACTGTAGGAGCAGGCATTTCTGTAACTGCAATAACAAACTCTGAAAGCATGTAGGATGCTCCCAGGAAGAAGGGTGAGGAGGGCATGTATGTGTGACTGCATTTGCTTGATTGATAATGTGCTGGGCAATTAGTGCATGGAACAATCAAGAAGTTTGGGTGCTGCTTTGATTGCTATTGCTGTCCTTGTCACTGTTTTAGCAAATTAAAACCTTAGGTCCAAAGCAAAGTTCAACACCAAACGGTGCCTCCAGCAAATTGGAGAACCAATCCCAAAGGGAGTGCCTGGCAGACCAGTGTGTTTGCCATCAATTAGCTTATTTTCCCGTTTGCATTTCAGTTTAAAAAAGACTTTCATGCTTTTCCAGGGAGGGGATAGTATCCAGCTGCTCTTCTTTCAGTTTTCTTTCAGGGCAGCACTGGCTTATGTAAGAAGTTGGTGTTTGTTTTGGTTTGGGTTTTTGTTAGCAGATGTGAGTAATAATGTGCGTGACATGAGGTGCTATAAAGCACCAGCCCTTGAGCCCAAGCTCTCTTCTTAACTGTAATAGCAGCCCACTTAAGCTACTAAGAGCTGCTGGGATTAAAACAGCAGCAGCCCACTTGAAGAAAGGCCTAGCCTCAGGGCTGAGCACCCATGTTGTAGGATGAAAGCTGGCAGATTTTTCAAGGGGTGTCTGAGGTCTATGTCTATCACTATGGAGAATTTACAGCAACTTCAGTGTGTTTCAAGTTGACTTCTTATCATGCATAAGCTACTTGGTTGGATGGATTTAGCAGGTTTTCTCAAGCCCTGTTGTTACAATGGTCTCTTCCTGTGTAAATGTTTTTTCTAAAGCAATAGTGAGTTCTGATTTGAAAACAAAAGCACAACAATTCCAGGAGGGGATGACAGGCTGTGTTCTTTGTGTGAGTTGTTAAATTGAAGTACTCTTGCTTTTCAGAGGGTTTTTTTCCCCTCCTATCAAGCGCATCTTTAACAGAACTTCACAGGGTTTGGGAAACTTAAAAGCTATTCCCATGCTGAAACCATAAACTAATTTGCTTGAGCATTGCCTCACTCAGCAAAATGCTTTGGCAGGAGGTGATGTTTCCAGGTGTGCGTTTGGTCCTGAGGAGGGCACAGCCATTGCCACATGTCAAATGAAAGTGTCCCCTCCCTGACTTATGGAATCGGTGACAAAGCTCAAGGATCGATACTACAATAAAAGTCTGTCCCTGTAATGCCTCACCTTTACTTATAATAAAAGTTCTGGCCAAGAGATTTGTTCTTCCATAAAAATGTAGTGGGTACAAAGATTGGATCTCCGCTACTTTGTAGTATGGGTTGGGGCTGCTGCTGTTGGATTTCCAGCACAGTCACATTTGCTTTGCAACAGTGGAGCAAAATGGTTTTGTGCTTGTCTAAACCACTCCCTCTGTCTTAATGGGGTTTTTTCCAAATCATGAGTACGTTGTTGACTAAACTCTGGGCAGTTTCTTTCCAAAGCCAAAAGGAACAACTTAAACTACTAAAATATTGCTGGAGAAATCAAAGTTATGGTCCCTTCTAAATTAGGGTATTTTTCTTGTTAAAATGCTAGTGGTAAAATGGAAGCTTTCAAAACCTTATATTCTTCTGTATTGTTTTGTGTTGTATGTTTATACTGTTCATTAGTTGGTTTTAAAATAGTGTATCTTTTTCTATTTTGGTGCTTGAATTTTAGATTTCATTTTGAGAGTATATCAGAACTCTTTTGTAGGCAGCTCTAAGTATAGATTCATTTGCTTGTTATTTGATACAGACTTTTATTATGAATAATCTGTAAATTGAAGAGATAAAGAATGTAACTTTACATATATATAAGTAATGAGTGATTTTTATTTAAGTAGGGTGGAAGTAATAGTGAGATATGATCACAGAATAACTAGGTTGGAAAAGACCTTTAAGATCATAGAATCCAACCGTACCTGATATGTAATGAACAATATGGTACTTTGTGCTAAACTAGTGGATTTTCTTTATAAGGGTTGGGGAAAGTTCATCTAGCTCAGCCTTCTAATTTGTGGGAAATCCCACAGTATTTTATAATGACTGCTCATGTTGGTACATATTGAAAATTAAAGAAGACATACAGAAGTTGCAACTCCCTGAGACTGCCCCAGACAGCGGTACTGAGAAGTCCTCTGTTGGAGTAGTCCTTTTCCAAAACACTGTGGGCTCTGCCTGTTAATGCTAAACTGAGGACTCGAGGTACTGTTGCTGTGTGAGGTGAGATCCACGGCAGAGGAAGCCATGAGAACCTTTGTTGAAAACTACAGACCGTGTTCGTGTAAAAGGCATGAGCTACGCATGTTGAGAATGTTTTGTCTGTTGTTGTGTGAGGTTTTTTTAGCTGGGTTAATTGACATATAGAATTAAATCTCATTTCTGTGTCAGCAATCTCCTGTGTTCTGAGAGTGGATGGATTCTGGGTTATAGGACAGAGCCCCAGACATAAAAAGGCTGTAACTTTCCTGTAACTTGTTAGTCCAGAAGTTGGTGTCAGAGATCTCTCTCCTCTTTGTACTGCATCTGTTTTTTCCTGTTATGATGCAGTAGCACAAAGAATAAACAAACCTCTTTAAACCAGCGTCACTTCATGAAAGTCAATTGTAGTCCTGAACAAACTTTGGTTTTGATGTGCCAATGATAAGGCAATGAACCTGAAGTGGTTTGCTGTGAAAGGTGATGGACCTGCAGCATGGGGGCTGCTAAACTATGAGAGATGCAACCCTCTTCTCTGCTGGTTACAGGACTACAGGAAGCAAACTAAGTCTGGTGGGTGACATTGGTGTTTTGTGGCAGAATAGATTTATTTTAATGGCTGTGGTAGGTAGAAAGCAAGATACTAACATGATCTTTTGAAACGTGGAAAATGAATGCCAGAAAATGGGGCAAAAACCGCTGGTGGGCACGGAATACACTGAAGATACTGTTGTAAGAATACAGACCTTCTCGGTGCAAAGACTGTACCACGCTGCAGCACTGGACAGAGCTGAGCACAAGAAGTTCAGGACCATCACTGGGGCATTCAGACATGGCTGTGACCAGCAGTATGAATGTGTCACTGTCCTGCTAAGTGTGCAGGATGTTGTAATTTCTTTTGATTAGATCTGGATGTTGGAAAGTTTCCAGATGTTGAATTTCTATATTTGTTTTTAAGCCCCTTTTTTGTTAATCATATTTGGCCAACATTTTGGTTGGTCACTTCACTAAAAAAGGTTGTGAGAGTAACTAGGCTGCACGGATGAGATGTTAAATACCTTCACCATGGGAGCTCCTGATGGTTTTGACTTTGACTGTGGCCTTGAACTTCTGCTTTGTCCACCTTTGCGAAGCCAACACTCAAAGGGAGCTCTTGGCTTCTGCTTTGGGGGATTTGTGTACTGGAGTAGTTCCTTATGCCTACGTCTTTTCCACATATACAGACATCCTTGCAAGGCAGAGTGCTTTAAATAGTCACTGCTGAGTTGTAAATGTTTATTTGTTTTCTTTTGTCATTTTTTGACAGGTTATCTGTGATAATTTTGTTAATTGCTACTTGTAAGGAAGAATCCCACTTACTCTTTTCTCTATACTTATTACACATATAAAAATGTCATTTAGCTTTTTATACACATTTGCATGAGGCACTACTGTTCCTTGGTAGGAGGATTACCTCGAACCGCCTGACAGGAGAGCGTGTGTTTATATAACGTGTAGTATTCATGACTATAAATACATTTAAACATCAGAGCTGAGCTGCTGATAATGCAGAGCTACTGTCAGGATTCAGCAGGCTGCTACAGCTCGTGGGTTGATGTGAGTGACAGTGCACTTGAGCCATCTGGAACTGGCAGCTTTGGGGACCTTGGCTGCTGCGAGTGGGTAGAGCGGCGGCGTGCCTCTGGAGGATGCAGTTCTGCTGTGTTCTCCCAGGCTTCGCCAGCGTGAGGGACTTGTGCTGGCAAAACCTGGAGGGGTGGGGGAGACTGGGACCCAATACCTCCTCTTTTCTTTCCTCCACAGCGCTGGTAGAGAAGTAGAGATGGTAAGCAATGCATATACAATTAACCTACTGCCTCTTTATCTTGAGGGAGCTTAGAGTTGACAGCAACAAGAAAAAGTGCAATTGTAAGCTTATTTACTACAATTGTTAACCATCTGGGATATAAAGCCTCTGAAGTGAAGGAGCTGTCAGATTTCATTCTAGTTAACCCTGTGGAAGCAAAAGACTTGATTTTAATTTCTTTCATCAAGCATTCAGTTTAGAAACAACACTGGACAAAAAACAGTATTGATGGGTTATTTTTTTTCCCTATTATTCTCTCTATACATCCACACTGATATAGTAGCTGATTACTAACAGGTCAGCGAGGCTTCTGCTGGAGGACATGGGAGGAGGACACCAAAGGGTGAGAAACGTCCTTGACTCCAGCTGTCAGGTGCTGTGAAAGGTGATGGATCCATGGCTTGGAGGCTGCTAAACTAGGAGAGATGCAACCCTCTCCTCCCCTGGTTACGGGACTACAAGAGGCAAATTAGGTCTAGTGGGTGACATGGGTGTGTTACAGCAGAATAAATTTGTTTTAATAGCTGTGGTAGATAAAGAAAGATGCTAATTTGGCCTCCTGAAATATGGAAAATGAATACCAGAGAACAGGGCAGAAAACACCAGGCCAGGGTAGAATATAATGATGATGCTGTAGCATGCCCTGCAGAGTGTGGTGAGCTGTCCTTGGGCTTGCACACAGAACAGGCAGGATTCATCCTCAGTTTTCTGAATAAGAATGCAAAAAAGAAAAACCAACTCAAGAAGAACTGGCACAAATTGTGACAGTTTAAGGTACCAGAAATGTAACAATGAATAATGCAACAGGAATGGTAAGCCTTGCTCTGTAGTACTGGAAAAACTTGCTTTGCTTCTGGCTTTTAAGTGTAGAAACTGGGCCGTGTTCTTTGGTGGGGCGGTTTATTTAACAGTTTAGTGTGCTAGGAAGGCTAAGAATTGAGGGTGCTTTTTCCTGGAATGTTGGTGAACTAAAGTAAAGAAATTAAGGAAGAGAATTGCTTGAAGGGGGGGGGGGAAACAAGAACAGCATCTCACAGCAGGGAACTGAATTCTACAGTGGAGCAACATTGGCTCCAATGGATCAAATCCAGGGTAGAGGAGGAAAGTCTGTCTCTGCTCCCTGCTTCCTTCAGAGTCCAGGATAATCCAGTACAGATCGGAGAAGGGGGGAAAAGCCAACACCAAGGACAGGACAGAAATGTGTAATTGCATAAAATATCTGTAGGAATTCCCTGTGAAAGGGGTCTGTTACCTGAGCAGGAATCTCTTTTTGCGAGGCACCCAGGCTTGGGCTCTGGCACTGAAATCCCACCCTAAGGTGCCCAATTACCTCTTGGTAATGTATGTGAGTTAGAAAGAGGTGTGGTTGCTCCCAGGAAAAATGAATAGTGGGAACTGCAGCCCCTTGCCGTGTGGGAGTTAAGTGTTCAGAGCCACAGAGAATCAGGTTGCTTTGGTGCCAAAATACAGATTTAGTTGCTTAAAATTAAGTCTGCCAGTGTCCCAATTTCCCCATCTGTAAAATGTATTACAGCAATTTCAGCTAATCCTATTAAATTGTAGTACTAGTGTTTCACTATTAATATATCTACAAGGACATGCATCATGGTAACTTTACCCCATGGTGACTGAAATGTCTGCAGTAGCACAGTATAAAATAATCAGAGCCTCTGGGACTCTGAAGCTCTCCTTTTTTTAATTGGTTGACTAGAAAGAAATTATGCCAATTTTCTCCAAGTGAGGAGGGGAGGGAAAGCAACCTATTTTACAGATGAAGATTTTTCTATTTCCTCTCAACCCTGCTGTTTTAGGGTAACAAGCAAGCAGGATTTGGTGAGTGAGCTCAGTCTTTCCTTTGCACGTTAGACTTGTGATATTTTTTATTGTTTCATCTAACGTTGTTCAAGGATGGACTCAGGTGCCTTCAAAATGCAAAGACTGTGTGTAATGAAAAGACTTCCTGCTAGGCAAGGAAAAAGCTTCAGAGGTAATTATAGCTCTGTTTCTTCAGCATTTTGTTCCATTTAGTGTTTTATTAAACCTCTCACCTGATCTTTGGTGTGTGTATGATAAAAGGAAGCTTGTAGTGCAGCCACCTCTGATAGATGATATAATCCTTTTAGCAGGCAGGATGTAAAATAGGTCCCATAACGCATCAGGATTTCCTCAGAAATCTTTGGCAAGGCTAATTATTTTTTTCCTAGCCACTGAGCAATTGCTAACTCTCTCACAGCTACTAAGTGCTTCTGACCTTCGATATTTCTTCTACCCTTGTGCAGAGATTACACCTAGAGTCCCTCAAGGACACAACACCTGGGTTGCTGCTTCAAAACAGAGCTCCCTATCAAGGACACCGTTTTTTGATGCAGTTTCTGCTTGCTCAGTGCATCCTCCGAAGATGGCAGCATAACATGTCACATTGCCATAAGAAAAAAATTACAAGCCTGTGTTCTTTGGAGTCCACTATATAAATAAAAATCACTAGTACCCTGTTGATTGCAGTGGCAGTGCAGTAATAACAATATATGTAAAATGTAGGTGTTGGATTGGAGAGGAGGGTTATGGCACCAGTCTGAAGATCGTTGCTTTTGCAGTGTGCTGCTTGAACAAATCCCTAGCCAGAGGGGAGGCAGCGTGACCTAGAGAGATAGGTGCTGAATCCTGGTTCAACATCCCAGACTGGTACTGAAGCTGCAGTAAGAGGCCACAGTCTGCATAATGTTTCTAACCTCAGCTCCTGAATCTGATGAACTGTCGGTGGTCCACATGTTGGAAAGGCTGGGAAACTGCAGCAGGGGTGTGTGAGCAGGCAGCGAGCATGTGGCCTTCAGTATGCTGGCTGGACATGGGTGAGGTGTCTCGCCCCTCTCTGCCCTTCTGCACAGCCACTTTAGCACCTGGAAGGAGAAAAATTAGGGATTAATTAGGGTAAAGCTTTCAAATATTCACCAACATGTGGTAACATTCTGGATGTCCAGATTTTTTCCAGATATCCTGAATGTGTTGAGCTCATCTGACTGCTTGTGGATGCTTAGTGATGTTGAAGATTAATCTTAAAGTCTTCAGAAATATTTAAAATTGGAACTTATGAAAATGTGAGGCTTAACCTTCTTGAAGCATTCATTGTTTAAGAAAATTAACTTGCATTTAGATATCTTTACTGTGATTACATTAAATTATGTACAAGGGCTGAAATCTTAATGTGATAGGTAGGTGCCAAGAGCTTAAGACTTGGGTGGTATGTAATTTAGAAATTGATATTCCACCTCTTATTGTTAATAAGTTAAATGCTACTTGCTGTAGTACTTCATTTGAAATCAGCCTCACTGGAGGAGATTTGAAAACCATTCTCTCTACTGTTCCTCTGAATAAGGAGTTCCTGACACTTGAAGCTTGCTCACTCTCTGTTTAATTCTTCAAATGCATTGTTACAGAATTTACTCTAATCTCAGCCTCTCCAGAAGGCAGGCAGTGGCCCAGAGCAGAGTGGTTGGGGATCCCAGCCCCACACATAGGTCTCAGAACCTCAGGGTTCCTTGTGAGTGGGAAACCAAGACATGGAAAAACACGTTCCTCCCTGTTGTAGGCACATAGTCTTTTGAAGCATTATTGTCAGATGTCTGGCTGTACCATTTAAATAATCACCAGAGCCACATTTCCATTCAGTTGACAGCCTGTTTCTTATCTCAGTAATTTTTATGGTTCCCCAATCAGAGCTCAGTACACCACATATACAAAATAATTACAGTGCAGCAAAGTGTTCATTTGCTTTCTTTGAGGGGTACACTTTTCAAATATTCCCTAGGAGGGAGTTTTACCTAACCCAGGAACTTTAAGTGCTGTTAGAGCTGTAACTGAAACTGCAATGATGCAATTAAATATTAAATCATCAATCAGATGCTGTACATTGCTGTTAGATCAGGAATACTGGAACTGAAAGGGAAAAAGCAAAAGCAAATTGCAGGATGGTTCGATACATCCTTATAGCTTTGTCAGACTAAACATGGAGGAGGCTTCAGGTGAGTTTACTGCCACCAAATGTGTTCCTATAATGAGAAGCCATTGAGAAACAGTAGGGAGAATCCAAATCATAAGCAACCTGCAGGGCCTAGCACAATGCAGTCCTCTTTACATGAAGACTATCAGCACTTCCTCATCCCACCAATAATACCTGCCTCTTATCAAGGCCCTTTCTGATGCAGGGTAGAGCAGCTTTACAGTAAATGATTTGCTGAGAATTGCACAGGAAACTCAAGCACAACTAGGATTCAAACCCAGGTCTTGGAACAATTTTTAAGAAAGTATTGGATCATCTTTCTGTTGTGGTAATAATAATAATTTGTATTTTGACACCAAAAAAGCCTGATTCTCCTGAAAACTATTCCAAAGGCGTGTCTGGGGTCCCTGATAAAATGATGTGATCATGTTGGGCTTGTGCAAAGCACTTGATACTGGCCCACATGACATCCTTGGAGAGACCTCGATTTGGTGGTTAAACTGCTCAGTGGATAAGGAATTGGCAGGATATTTGCGCTCAGAGCTGCAGTCAACAGCTCAGTGTCCAACTGGAGAGCAGTGATGGGTGTCATTCTTCAGGGGTCAGTACTGGCACAAGTGCTGTTTAACATCTTTGTTGGTGACATGGACAGTGGGATCGAGTGCACCCTCAGCGAGTTGCTGACAGCATCAAGCTGTGTGGTGTGGTCACCAAGCTGGAGGAAAGGTATGTCATCCAGATAGACCTTGACAGGCTTGAAAGGTGGGTCAATGTGAACAGCATCAAGTTCAACAAGGCCAAGCACAAGGTCCCGCACATGGGTTGGCACAACCCCAACTACAGGCTGGGCAAAGAATCCATTGAGAGAAGCCCTGAGGAGGACTCGGGTGTTAGCTGATGAGAAGCTCAACATGGCCCAGCAGTGTGTGCTTGCAGCCCAGAAAGCCAACTGTGTCCTGGGCTACATCACAAGTGGTGTGACCGATGGGCTGAGGAAAGAGATTCTGTCTTTTCTCCAGGGAGACCCCACCTGCAGTGCTGTGTCCAGCTCTGGGGTCAGACTGATACAGTTGGAGTTACTAGGATGGAGAAGACAAGGCCTCCACAGAACCTTCTAGCAGACTGCCAGTATCTGAAGGGGCTGCAGGAAAGCTGGAGAGGGGCTGTTTACAACTGCTTGTAGTTGATAGGACAAGATGGAATGGTCTTAAGCTGAAGAAGGGTAGATTTAGATGAGGGTGTCCCTGCCTGTGGCAGGGGGGTGGAACCAGTCTGTGTTTCTAAATATCCAAAATATATTTCTTGTCTAGCTATGGAGTTGGCTGGTTCATGTAATGAAGCTCTTCTATGTATTCTGGAATACCTCTTATGCGTAACTTGTTTTTTTTTTTTCCCTGATTGGGGAAGAGTAAAGCTGGAGGAGATTCTCCAAAGTACAACACTATTCTTTACTACTTTTAAGGCCTTTATATTGCTGGAATAGTACAGTAAAGCTCCAGTGTAATGAAAACCTGAGTCACTCAAACTATAATATTACTTCTACCAGAGGTAATTTTTAAAAGTGCAGATAGACTCAGTAGGGCATGATCCTTGTAGCTAATGAGATCTTTCCCTTTCTTTGCATTTACCTAGAGTTTTGTATTTCTGAGGCAGTTCTCCAGGCTCTCTGTAGAGACCTGCTTTCAAGCATTTATGCTGGAGACACGCATACAGGCTATGGTGTACCCGTTTTTCTTTTGCTTTCATCCTTATTTGTTGTGTGTTTTCTTTAAAGTAATTCTTGGGCCAGACATTCACTTTGTCCTCCTTTTCTTACTAGCAGTTTAACTGTTGTAACCTGAAAGTTTGTCCTCTTGTCTTATTTGTGTGAGTTCTTGAGCCCCTATTGCATTAGAATTGAGGTAGAATGATAAAAGGTTTACTTTCTCTTATGTAGCTTGTATATGGTAACTGATTGCAGCTGGATACTCCAGCAGTTGATGCGTATCAGAGTTTCTTAGATTATCCATTTATAGCTGAAAAGCCAGCATTTTGCTGTAACCTCAGGAAAGTGTACGTGGTGATATCAAAATTGCATGTGCTAGAAAGTGCATACTCTCTGCATGTTCCTTCTCTGTAAGGGAACGTATTTATGTTTACTTTACTTTTATATTGTGCCTCTGCTTTTTTTTTTAAATCTGAGCATCTGATTGACATGGTGGGTTGGTATGTGTGACCCACTACTGCTTTCAGGGCCACTGAAGGTTGGACTATATCATTCCAATGCATCTTAGTACAGATTTGTTGACGTCAAAAGAGCACTGACAAATTAAACAACTGATGATCTGGCCCTAAAAGTGATCCAGCCAGTTGGAATGTTCTGGCTGATAAACAGGAATGATGTGTTTGTTTTCCTCCTTCTTAGAGTCAGAGGGAAGCAGGCTCTGCAGGGATGCTGAAATTGCTTGCAGCAATATCTTCTGTTATATGAATCCAAATAAATGAACAGACAAAGCTTTCCATAAGGGTAACCAGTTCACAGGGGAAGAATCCCTTTCCAAGACACCTTAGATACATATTTACGGCAGGGGGGGGTGGGGGGTTGGGGAGAAGCAAAGCAGCCAGTCTCCAGACCTGCCATGTTCTTGTTTAATGACCATGTAGGTGGGAGATGTTACAGCCTGCCCACAAACAGCTGCTTTGCCCCAAACCCCAGCGAATGGTGTCCAGTGACAGCTGTTTCCAGGGCTGTACCTGGCAGAGGGAAGGTGTGGATAGCTAAAGCATGGCCCTTCACACAGTGATGCAGTACTGGCTTTTCCTTTATTTCCTATATATAGGCTATAGGGTTTTCCTATACTACTTCAGTAGTGTGTCAGGAGCCTCTAAGCATTAGGTCATAAAGGCTTTAGCCTGTCTTATTTGCATTTGTCTAGCATACTATTTTGGATGCTTTAGGAGGATATAGGTAACTAAAAAGGCTAGGGAATTTTAACACTTTCATGGGTGAAATGAATGTTAGATGGCTTTGCCAATTGTTCAAAATGTCTCTTCTCCAGTGACAACCTTTTTATACGTAGGTGCAATACATGTGTCTGAGGTGGTGGATCCTCTGCTTTGTTACTGAAGAACTGAGGTGCAGTGGTAAAGAGACCTCACCATACATGAAAAGAGTTTCCTATTTGAACACACCTACAAATGGCTCTGCCTTTGGTCTGGAGCACTGGGCTGTGGTCGTTAAAGATGACCTGCAGGAGGTAACAAATTGGGAGCTCTTAAGGAGGAGGAAATAGCCTCTCCATATGGCTTTGGCACCTATTGGTGTCAAAAGCAATTCTTCACATCATCTTTCAGGGGAAAGGGTAAGTAGGTCTCCTAAGCCTCTGCTGATTTTGGGCTCCTTCAGCTAAGAGCAAGGTGTCAGCAGGGAATTGTAGTGCCTCAGTTGTGCGGCAGGTGCTGTGTCCTTTTGTCTCCTCGCAGCTGGTAACACTGGCGAACTGTTTCAGCTGTAGGTTACCTCACTGGGTAACCTCGGGACAGGTACCCTAAAACGAGTGTCACCGAGAAAGCTAATCCTGCCCAGCACTTCTCCGGCACGTTTTTATCTACAAAATACTTTAATAAGCTAGGACTGAAAGTAGCGAGTGAATGGAGAG
This sequence comes from Porphyrio hochstetteri, assembly GCA_020800305.1. Lineage (NCBI taxonomy): Eukaryota > Metazoa > Chordata > Aves > Gruiformes > Rallidae > Porphyrio > Porphyrio hochstetteri. The sequence goes on along the minus strand of CM036923.1, from coordinate 1,782,569 downwards.
CAGCACCCCGGTCGCCCTGCCCGGGACCGCGTCACCGCCGGCGGCGTCGCTGCGTCGACAGGTGTCAGCCGAGTGCCACCGAAGGGCTGCCCGGCGCTGCAGCTGCCTCTGCCACCTCCCTTGCCAGGCAGAGCAGAGTTGTTTCGTGTGGAGAAAATGCCAGCCGGCTGGGTACGGGCTTGAGTTTCGGCGACATAAAGGGGAGCAAATTCGACCGCGCTGTGCAGGCTGCTGGGGGCGGCGCTAGGGCAGGCTGTGAGGGGAGACCTGGGCCGGGGCGCACAGCACCCTCCCTAAATGGCTTTGTGCTCCTGCACTCAGGGCTAACAGGCCCAGGGTGGCTTCCTTCCCAGGCGACTGATGCGCTTTCCACAGCCTTATCAGTGTTGCCATACTTGTACCTGTGTCTGACTGTACATGTGCTTCCACAATTAGCTGGCTTCCAGTAATTAAGCTGCCCTAGTTATCAGTGTGTTGTTTTGAGCATGGCAGGCATCTCCTTGGGCTTCTGTAGGTATGAACCTAGGAACAGGTCTCTTCTGTCAGCCCAGGCTCAGGCTGTGATAGATACAGGGACATTATCTGTGCAATCAGGTAGGGGAAATAATGGGATTGAACTTTGTGTACATTTTATAGACTTCATGTCATGAAGTTTCAAGCAGCTTGAAAGGCCAGAGCATGTCTCAGCATGATAATTTTGACATGCACTACATCTCTGGAGAGAGGGTGCATCTGTTTGCTGCTGCTTTCATGTTGACCCTGTCATAATCAATAAGAATAGCTCATCACATAGAAATTATTTGTGTGGAGGATAAGGATGTGTATTTCTTGTAAAATACCCCTGAAGCATTAAAATAATTTACTTCTGTATCATGATCAATCGTTACATAGCGATGTGTATAAAGAGTATCTAACAGAATACTGCTATCTCTCATCATTCAAAGCTATCTGAAATTCTACCTGCATGTGTAATTCCAGATCTGCTATAAATGTAGGTTTATACTATATTTTCTGCCAATATTTAAAAAAAAACCCACACAAAACTCCTCCAAACAAAAAAAAAATCACAACAAATAAAGCCCTCACCCCCCCATTCCCCAAGCAAACCCAATCAAAGCCCCAACAACAACAAACCCTGAATAGTTTTTGTCACTGTTAAGTTGGGGAGCAGTGTTTGGGTTGGAGGGGGTGTTAAGTAGTTTCATCATGCGGAAAAAAATATTAAACCTATTTCACCAATGGATTTAGAACACAGATGCAAAGTACCAATTAAATTATACATATAGATAGTAAAAGGATTAGAAGGTAATGGAAGTAAAACTGGGACCTTTGAGTGAGCCTATAAAAATGTTCTATAGAAAGATGTAATTTTGAGCTGCAATAGAACATTCCTTTCCAGTGTTTAGATATTCAAATCCCCAGTTAGGCTTTTTATAGCTGATCTTTGTTTTTTATATCAAAAATCTGAAGCAAGACTCTATATATATTTCAATTTGCAGAATAAACACATGCACTCCTCCCACACCCATCCCCAAACTGGTGTAGGTGCCTTGCTCCAGCTGTCAGGACCACTCCCCTCCTAGGGCACTTAGTGAGTTGCTCTCTCTGTATCTCAGTAATGGACCATTATTCTGAGACCTCCAGTGCTGGGAAGGAAATCCATCCCAGTGCAGTTGGCTAGTGTAAGATCGATGTGCCTCTTAACTTCTGAAAAGAGGTCCCAAGTGTGCCATCCTTCTGTCCTGCAGGGAATTTCAGTTCCCAAAGTCCTCCTGTTCAATACAGGGGTGTTGCTGGAAAGCAGAACATCCTAGTTGTGGCTCTTCTGTTGCCTTTATCACTGTTTAGGGGAATGGTGCTTATCCAAGCCCCTAATTAAGGTCTCAGCTCAGATGATGTCTTGCAATCAACTATGACTGCATGTTGACAGGTTCCATGTGTGTTAGGGTGGAGCTGGATCACAGAGCTTCAAAAGTAACTGCCAAAATAGTTTGTGTAGGCTGACTTTGGATTTTAGACTAACTGGGAGAGTCCTTGGAGAATCATTTGGGGAAGGAAAAAAAAAAAGAAAAATAATGCACCACCACCAAAAAACCCCAACCCTCAAACAAAACCAAACTCAAAAATCTGTCACTGCATTCTCCTTTGCTGTCTCACGGGAGAGCCTGTCATCTGCATTCAAATTTATTTGTGAACAAAAGGATGTTGCTTGTTCCAGGCTGGAGCACATGCACATGTTTACGTGTGAGCTGGACAACTGGGGAACCCGAGCACCGGTGCGAAGTAGAGAGCAGCTGTATAGATATGCCAAGATATTTTTGCAGCTGAGACTGAGTACTGAGTTCAGTTTACAGTTTAGAACCACAGCGTGTTAGGGTCATTCACACTTAACTTTATGTGTGTGCAGTACCCCTTACACCTTCCAGTCTAAGCCCAGGAATCTCAGTTATTAAAGAAAATTAGACAGCACAAGATTCAACTCCTCTTATCTTAGTTAATTGTGGCAAACTAAAAGTAAGTACTTAGGCTTGATCAAGACTCAGTGTTACTGAGCTTGCACATCACTCTCCCTGAACAATGCTACAGCTAAAAACCTGTCAGAAGCAAATCTGAGAGTTTGTGGCTCTTTAGCTGTATGGTTCACACAGTAGCAACTCTATTCTGAAAAGCATGTCTCCTTGAATGACCCCATAATGACCTCCTGTTAGGTAATAACGTATTTGGACATTATGATAATTTGAAATAGCTGCCTGGCTTGTAGCATAAAATTTCTTAAATACTGCAAGAGGAATATTAGCATGGGCTGAGGCTACTGATTGCTGTTATGGTTGAACAACCTGAGAAGTCACTGCTGAATCAGGATTCCCAGGAGATGAGGGCTAGGTTTGCCTCCATTGATATGCTGCTGGCTCTTAAAAGTCTGCAATTAATTTCCATTGGTATTTTATTGCTACAAGTATCAGCAACTGAAACAGTTGTGACAAAGTCTACAATCTTTGTTTAGAAGTTGTTCTGCCTTGAGCCTAAGTCTGTTTTCTCGTTTGTATGTTTCTGTGTGCATTTGGAGTAATATTTTCAATTTAGAATTCCTCCAGAAGTAGTGCATGCATAATCTTTATGAAGAAATCCTGTCAAATATGGGTTGATTATTCCTATTTTCTAACGTGTGCTGAATCTACCACCCTGTGCTGCTCCAGGGGTATTGGTGCACTGGTACTGGCAAAATGCAGCTGCTATGGATGCAACTACACAAGATGTCTTCTGCCCTGCTATCTTTTTTCCTTCCCAGCCTCCAGTCAAAGAAAACAAAGAAATCAGAAACAAATCTAAACAGAAAACCTAAATTAAGCTAGTCAATTAAACTGGGAGGACTGGTGCCATTGACTGTTGCTGTTGCTTTCAAAGAGAAGCAATTTAGTTTTTTCTTTTATCATGTCTCTGGAGAGGTAAAACTTCCCAGCTGTGCAGGAAAGGCTTGCCTTGCCAAACCATTCTGTCTGAGGGCTCGCAAGAGGCTGTCGGTGCCTTTATTCTGCAGATCTTTGGCAGGGACATCATTAATGTCAGGAGACTCCTCAGCTAGTCTGTCTCCATGACACAGACTAGCAGGATGGCTCTCTGCTTTGAGATCATGCAGGGTTCAGCAAGCCGTGCTCCCCAGCGGATGTCTGCCCACGCTGAGTGGCAGAAACAATTTGAGTAGCTCGTTTGCAAATGAACTACACATTCTGATCAGCTCTCCCTTGCTTGTAATCACATCACATGGGTTTTGCAGGGGATGCAAGTGATGCATCAGGTGTTAGAATGGCATACTACAATTGTGTTAAACTGGCATGCTAACAAGCCTTAACACTCTGTCTTCTGGCTGTGTGGCATGTGGGCTCTGGGAGACCTGATACGTCTCCGTATTACAGCCCTGTGCAGCCTTCTCAAACCCTGTTGTGTGACACAATTCGGTTCCTGCCAAAGTGTCCAGAAAGAGCGGAGAGAGGGAGAGGAATGAAGACCTGATATCATCTCAGAGCTGAGACAACACAGCGCCCGAGACTCCTCAGTGATTTCTGTAATTTAGTTCATGCTGCTCTTTTTTTTTTTTTTTTTCAATTGATAACAGTATTTTTGGTTTAATAAGATGTTTAGTCTCTACTATGCTATTCAAAATTGTAAACTCGTGCTGTGTGGCTCACGTTCAGCAGCAGAATACCCTTCCTGGCTGAATAAGTATCACGCCTGTAACTCAGTTACAGGAGCCAAAGCTTGCAGAAAATGTATTTTAAAATATACTTTTAGAAAGTTGTAGAGCATCTAAACTTTATGTAGCTTTTGCAATATGGGTAGTGCAAAAAATGAAAATAAACAGTGATCGTACATCATGGTGGAAATGTTGGAGGCAAGCAATCATGAGCAACATAAATTTGTTTGAAGATCTGAATGATTTCTAATGAAAAGTGCTTCGTGGTAGTTTGGCTGTGCTGTGTGTGGGACCTAGTCCTGCTCTTCTGGCAAAATGTGATAAAGGACTTGGGTTATTTTTGCATTCAGCATGGTGATAATCCTAATAAAACTCTAGGAACCATTTTGCAAATATTAAATTAGAAATTATCAAAATACTCCTTTCAGGAAGGGAAGGTATTATTGCCTCAAGAAATTGCAAGGTTAAATAACTTGTCAGATGTCAGTGAGGAAAACAAGGGGCAGACTGGATTTATTATTGCAAAGTGAAAAATTAAATGATGTTTGGAGTTGCAGTGAAGTTCATAGCCCTAAACTCTGGTGCTGTCTAGAAGGCTATGGATGGTAGTGTCATCCGCAGCATACAGGTCTTCAGGAAAGGTCATAAAGGCTGTGTCAGCCCAGTTCTCAGGCAGATGGAACTGCTGGTGCAGAGCAGAACATGCTGCAGTATTGTTTCCTGGCAAGACAATGAATCTGAGCAAAAAAAGTCCTGTTAGAGACCAATCACTGGGGTAAACTTCACCATGTCAAAGCTCTATGGGTTCAACCACATTTCTGCAGCCCAGTTCCTACAGCTGCGTTGTGGTGCAGACTGCAGAACTGGCTCTCAATTAGGATTTACAGCACGAGATCTGGTGAGAGTTACCCACGGGGATTTGACTTTTTTGGCAGCAAGGATACCGGGAGGCTTCTGTGTCTCTTGGGAGGCTCAGCGGTAGCAGTGGGTATAAATTAGTAGGTTATGAGAGTCTGTTACAAAGCTGTCCAATGTTAATCTCACTGGATGTATCTGTATTTAGAATTAATTGTGTTTCTGCTGATACAGGCTCACATAGGAACTATGTTTGTGTACCTACTCATTTGCATGTTAATGGGGTTCTCCAGGGTTTTTCCTTGATCTTTAACAATAGGAAAGCCTGGCTAATTGAAATTTATTTGAAAAGGGTTTATTTGCCTCTTGGGCTAGGGACAATAGACTCTAACAGCTGAGGAAGTCTGCAATGCTCATGTTAGTGAGTTAGAATTTAATACCTAAGCATACCCACGCTGGCAGGATAAATTAACAAAAGAGGTGAATGGTTTACACTGATGCTCCTCATGCTAACACCCTGAATTGATTTTGGTCCAGCCTGTTCATGTAGTGACTGCTTCACAGCAGCCCAGGTGGGAACTCTTTTAGTGGAACAAAGGACCTGCGTGTAAAGCTTCCCTGTGACATAGTTGTACGCTACTAAAGGATGAGTCTGGCTCAAGAATGGCAGAATGATAGTCCACAGAGATCTGTCCTGATGGCCACCATGAGCACTGACAAAAAAACCTCAGGCATCAGAAGTGCCCTTTCATGCAGCCAGATCCTGGCTTGGTTATTCGAACGACTGATTCTCTAAACCCCTTATTCCACCATCGCTGGTGCAGAGCATTTCTATCTCAGATCTTTGTGGAGTCTTGCATACAGTCCCTTGCTCTCAAATGACTCCTGTCCAGAAATGCTGGAAATTGTTGGTGAAGCATGACAGTTGCTCTAGTAGATCAATGTACTCTGAGAACTACCTCTAGGCTGGGAATATCATGATGGCTCAATTTATCAGCTGCCTCTTTTGCCAGCACCATCAGTCAAACTGGAGCTGGAGGTCAGGATTTCAGTGTGGAAGTAACATTTTGGGTGAATGATGATTATTTGTTGCAGGGAAGGGTTGTGTATTTTTACTACTTATCCTCTGTGGCCTGTGTTTTCAGCATGAGAGCTGCTCTTATGTGCCCCTTCTGGGGTCCCTTGGTTTTAACCCAAATATCGTGCTCTCTCTTTCTCTAGTTAGTCACCAAAACTACTGCAGAGCCTAATCTCTCTATTTTAGAACCTGCCTATGATTTGGTGGTCTCAGTCCATCTCATTGTAAATACTTAATTGCTGGGTCTTATATTGAGATTTTTGATTATGAAGAGTTCATTATGTGATAGATAGTACATTTCCTACAGGATGGAGTATAATCACAGCTGAAGCACAGCTGTCAAAATAAAATAAACACAAAGTGCAGCTATTGCTTTAATTGTGTCTATATACTTGTTAACTCTGAAAACTTCAGTCCAAAGTGGTGCTTCCCACTGATAGTGCAGCAAGGAGAGGGCTACCACACTTTTATACCCAGACCCCAACTGGATTTTTATCTTTCTGTCCTGAGACAGAGCTGATCTGTGCTTCAAAGGGAGCGTGGCAATTCCTGTTGTCTCCTGAGGCAGGGAAAAGGAAACGTGACAAATGGAATCCATGAAGGATAAGGCTGTCATCCTGCCAAAGGAGACAGCAGTCTGGATGCTGGGTGCCAGGTGGTCTGTGGGAGCACAGAACTTTCCCAGTGGCAGCCTGCTGGGTGAAGCTGGTAGAACAGATGAGGTCTGTTTCAGGTGGGCTCAAGGCAGCTGTGACATTCGGGCCAGACAAGTTGTAAAGCAGCGACCTCTCACAGATGGAAAAGCATTGTGAAACTAGTTCTGTCTGTACCTGCTAAACACCTTTTCTGAGCACTAGCTTAGCATCCTCTCAGTCTTGAATACTGTGGCGATTCATGGGAGGATTGGGCCTTGCCAGCCTGCCTTCTTTTCCATTCCTCCCCACCCCCAAGGCTGTTATTTGCTGACGTTACTTTGCAGGAGGGGTGGAGCTGTAAAGGTTGTGCCATGCTGCAGAACAGTACAGTCTTCTGGAGCTTTTTGTAAGAGCACTGGAAAGCCATTGAGGACTGGGAAACACTTGGCTGGCCTCCTGCCTCTGAAAAGGGAGAAGGAGACCCACAAAACATTTCTTGTCCCTGCAGATGTGGGTGTAACTGTGTATCAGTGTGAACTGCTCTGTCATCCATCGATGGATTTGTAGCTTTTTTAGAATCTCCCCTCTTTGTTGTCCTTAAACATGAGTCCATATCAAATTTTAATTTATTAACCTTTAACACACTTAGAGTAAGTGATGTTTCATGCTTGAACTTTCCCTTCTGCTGTTTTTTTGTTACTTCTCTTCCTATCTGCAAATAAATCATTTTAGTTCATGTATGTTGCCATACATATGTGGTAGGGGGACGGTTGGACTAGTTGCTCTTGGAGGTCTTTTCCAACCTTGATTCTATGATTCAAGGTTTCTCTTTGTTTCTCTTATTTTTGCCATAGATTTTGGAAGTTTTGTTCTGTATATGTTTCTAGTATCAAATGCAGCAAGTGCTGTTTAAGGAAAACTGTGGGAGTTCTTTAATAATTGTTTCCATCTGTAATCCGAGTTGTGCGTTATAGATGCACAGCTCTTCCTGTATGGTTAAAAGAAGATTATTTCATAGGTAATGTTATATACAGGATGAAAGATTTTTAAAAAAGTAAGTGTGGAGGGTGGTTGTTAGGAACTGTAGAGGGTGGTATGAAATCAAAAAACAGAGAATTAAATTCTAACTCAGGAATGCTCAGCTTGAACTTGGAAATTGAGAATTACTGCTAGCAACCAGTGATCAGTCTGAGGGAAGCCACATTGTACCTTGAGAAAATGCTAGATATGATGTTAGATAAGTTTTTGGAATTACTTTTTGTATAAATTTTTGTGGCATAGAGACTACAGAAGGAATTAGCATCTGGTATGGACCGTCCATCCTTTGTACTAAGCTAATTAGGGAGAAACTCAATTGCTCCTTCAGTGAGAGCCTGGGTTTCTAAAACACCCTGCCTAGAGAGGCATAAGAATTGCATGGCTAATAAAAACTCACATCTCTAGCTGAAATTACTAAGAATTACCAGGTTTCAAGGATCTCAGAAATGTGTAGGTCCTAGTACAGGAGGCAACTGATTGGATCATCAACTGGTGTAGCTCCTTGAGGTAAGATGTGCTCCAACTGACATCAACACACAAATTGCAATACTGATTCACTGCTCTTGTGCCTCACAGGACAGACAACACAGCACACAGAGGATGGCCAAGTGCTGTGCTTCAGGCAGGATGGGCTGTAGTCACCAAAACAGGTTGCTCTGCTGTGCTGTTGCTTCTCCACATGTGGTAGGTAGAACAGAATGACAAGCAGATGAGAAACCAAATTCCCACTGATGAGGAATGGTGAGCAGATTTATTTGACTTTAACGACTCTCTTTAAACAAAGAACATCCTGGTCCTCAAACTAAAAATGAGGAGAAAAAAAAAAAAAGCAGGTGCTGAGGTTGTCCAGACTGCCTGCAGAGTTCAGCTCCAAGCTAGCTACAGGGCTTCGTTCATTCAGTTTGGTAATATATAACTGCAAATGTCCAGTCAGTGTTTGTAAGGAAGAAAGGAGCTGAGAGGAAGCTCGGTCTTGCTGCAGTTGATAGCAGCAATAGCAAAATAAGGCACAAGAGAAAGTCTTAAAGTCTCTTCAGGTGTAAACCAACTGAAGCATTCAGTGAAGATGACTGTCTAGGAAGGAAATATAATGTTCTAAGATTTTTTTTTTCTTGTCTGCATCTGTCTAGTGGGTGTTTTTACAATTGACTAGAATGATGTTAAAGTAAGTAACAGATGTACATCCTGAAATATACTGACATACTCTTAAATCAATCTTTGTTTTCAAAGTCTTTTGGAAAGTTGAGAGAGATGAATGGAATATTAATAGCCAAATTGGTTGGTAAACTCTGGAAGCACTTTAGAAGTACCCTTCAAAGAAAGGATGTGGTAAAGTTTAAATTGGCCCTGAGGGAGCCACACAGGGCCATCATCAAACAGAGCATTTAAATGAAAGTGTGTGAGGAGTACTTCTTTTCACCAGCTGGAGCTTGGAAACATGAAACTTCTCGGAATGAGTCTGGCAGCATGGAACTGTACCACGTGCTGCAACTCCTCATTGTTGTTAGTTCTGTGGTTTGAAGCTAATTGACTCTGTGCTGGAGCTTAAAGCTTATAGCTCCTAAAGGGTGATTTTAATGGTTCAGTGGCAAATTACCTTGGAGTCTCCTGTTGGCCTAGAATCTCCATACCCAATTTCTGTCTTAGACTCTCCCCGCCTTGCACCTTAAAGCTGAGCTATGGTTACTTGTCTTCCACCTTGTCAGGGTTTTAGGTAAGCATTGTTTTGTTTTCTTGCATGTTGCCCCTTCATGCTTTGGAATCTCATAATTTTTCAGAGCTTTCTTGGAATTCTTCAGAAATTTCAGCATTTGGGAAGCCACGAGGCTGTATCAATACTGTATCCATCATGCTGGCTAAGTATTTTTATCTGCCCTGCATGGGGGATGGTGGTATAGAGATTTCTAAGCCTCAGTTAATGCAAGTAGCTGTGCATGTTACGCAAAGCATAGTATCATGCAGAGCAATGAGTTGAGGTCCAGTCAGTCTGGCTGCTGTGTCCAGACTGGTAGGTCTGGACACAGCAGCTCTTGGAGTAGCAGCTCTCCGGTGGGATCCAGAGCTGTTGCTGTTTGTTTCTTTTTGTGATTTCTTGACTTAAATTGAAAGCGTTTGCTCTGTCTGTTCAGTGAATAACAGAAAACTTGGGTCAGCTTGATAACTGGAGGTTTGGAAGTGGTGTCAGAAGCAAAACTACTGATGGGGCTCTCTGGCTCCCCTGCCAACCCTGGCTCAGGTTCTGGACATTGGAAGCTGCTGACACTGAACATCAGTGTGATCCCATCCGAGCACAAGGTTTAACTTCAGCTTTTATTTAATCATATGCTTTATGATGCTGATTCCTATTTAAAAATAGGAAGACTAAACCAAGATTAATTTTGCAGAGAAAGTATTTCCCTTTACCATAGAGTTTTAATTAAGTATTGGGGAAAAAGCATGGACGACACTGAATCTGCTTGGCTAGAGTATTGGAAGTGGATGCTGAAATGAGTCTTATTTTTTCTTGTCTCAGTATATTAAGAATAGAGGATTGAAAGCAACAAGAGTCCTTCATATAAGCATTTCAAAAGCCTCATAAGGGAATCTTCAGAGGTATATCCTGCTACAAAGTTTACCTTAAGTGTTTGTGCAGCTATTCCAACAGTTGATTTTTAATGTATGTTAGAGTTCATCTATTAAGCAATGGTTATTATGCATATTTGCACATGGCAGACAGGGAAATAGAAGGTTTGACAAGCTTGCTGTGACTGATTAAATTATTTTTCCACTTCCATTAGAGTTCTCAATCTCACCTTGAAAATCCCATCCCACACCCTTGATGTGATTTTTAAATGCCATTTATACTGTACGTAAGAACACCCTAACTTCTGAGAGCTCTGTGTTTAATAATGAGACTGAGAAAATACTTGCAGGCAGTCCCTAGGAAATAGTAATGAAATTTCCAACAGAAGCATCTAACACTGACAGAATTTGCTGGTGCGTCCACTTCTTTGCATACACACGAGAAGCAAAACGTCCTCTTTCAGTGGGATTATAAATCAGAAGACGCCCTTTTTTCAGCCATTTCATGGTTGCAAATGCCTGGATCACCTTTTCTGGTTTGAGTTCCTACAATGTGATTTAAAGAATAATGCAGAGGTGCAATGCTTATTTGGTAATAACTGCTGTTGGGGTTCTTGCTCTTGCAGTCATGTCTGGTGGGGAATCTGCACTCAGAGAACCAGGGTTAACTCTAAGCAGAGGTGGGAACTTGCTGGCTGACAGGGGCAGTTCCCAGGTTTCTGACTGGCTTTCTGCATCATCACCTTGAGCTAATGTGTCTCTGCCCCAATACTACCAGGAAACTGAGGTTTCTTTGGAAAGAAAAATGATATATTCAACTTAATGCTGTGTTGAAAAGCTTAGAGGACAGCCTTAAATTAGGTGACTTTATAATGTTTTTTTGAAAAGTAGCTGTTCTGATGTGGTACCAAGGGGTGCGTCTTGCAGCAGAAGTTCTGTAATCCCACTGCTGGGGTATCAATAACCACAGTGAAGCATGTATGTTAATCCTGGACTGATTTCTGGATTTTGATGTGCCCATCATCAGAATCTTAGGGGCTGACATTTACAGAGATAGTCTAGATGATTAAGTTATTTTTAAATGGAAACATCTGTAGGGCAAAATGCACTTTGGCAATTCTGCAATAGTCTACAAAATCATACCAGTTTTTCCTCAATGATTTCTTTGGAGATATTCCCCCATTAAATGATCTCCCCAAAACCAGAATGTTTTTCTTTTTCATGTAGCTGTTTTTTCATTTTTCCTTGAAACAACTTTTTTGTCTCAAAATCTATTCAGCTGCTCTTTTACTAAAAGTACCCTTAACTTCAACTTTACAGCTTACATTTTACAATTTAAAATCATTTCAGACTGCAGCCAGTTGAGGGTGGGGAGGAAGCAAAACTGCGAATTCAAAGCAGCTGTTATTCACCCAGGTTTATCTGCAACTCCACTCAAAATCAAAGCAAAATCAAAATCTGAGACAAATGACAGGGAGCTATGGCACCACCAGAAAGCAAAGAATCTCTGGGGAAACACTGGAACGAAGGTGCCAGAAGTTTTACACACACCCTGGTGACAAACCTTCATCTTCTGTCAAGTGGTGAAGCCTCACTGATTTCACAGAATCTGGCCAGATAGGTGCTTCCAAAAAGGAAGGCAGTGGCAGGCAAGGTGCACATACTCATTGTCTCTAGCCCATTGCTTTCTCCCTACCTAAAGCACCCACTCAACCTTTTGTTTTAATTAGAACGTATTGTGATTGCGTGAGAGCCGCCGTGTTTCCCGAGGTCGCAGGCTGCTGGGTGTGGAGGACCAGGGCTTGCACTGTTCCTCAGTAACAGCTCGGTGCAGGGGGGTCGAGGGCTGTTTACAGATTATTTTTCTTAATACAGAAATTCTCTCTATCATCTCTAAATGACCTATGTAGGTAGCTGTAGCATGCTTATCACAGTATCTTAGTAGATGATGTCAGGATTTGACTCTGTTCACATTAGAACAAAAGCTGTAGAGTCCAGAGGGAAAGAAGTAGAAATACATTATCTTCTCATTTGGCAGCCGACTATTGCAGATCGAAACTTTACCTTTGCTACCCCCTTCTGCAGAGACCTACTGTGGAGATTTATTTTTTTAACTGAAACTCTGTGATGGTTTCAGGCTCAACTCCTGTATATTTAGCTGGCTTTGACAAGATTTTTGTTACTGATTTCAAAGGTCAGTTGTTCCTCCCCTCTCCCCTGACAACATGCTTGAATAAAACGTAAACACTGCTGGCTGTAAAATTTGAAGTGGAAGAAAATGCAGATGTTGTGTTTATATCCAGTAGTTTTTAACTCCTGTTCAGGGAGACAGGCAACCACAGCAGTGTGCAAAATGTGCCTAAAGCTACCGTTCTTTCATTTCCCTGCACAGTGCCCATAAGAAGAATTATTAAACATGATTTTCACAAGGCAGGCATTTGTTTTTTAAATCAGGATTGGAAGATACACTGGGGCTTTAAGAGATTTATGTGCTATTGCCTCTTTTATAATTGTTTCTGTAAATGGATGTGAGAGTTGAATCACTTAGCATCATTTGCTTTGCGGGAAAAAGCAACGGATTTTAAACTGAGCTTATTGTCATAGCCAGGCGGGTGATCTGTTATACCTGAGAACACTGTGGTGTGGGGTTTACTGCTGCATGTATAGTGCTGCTTTTTCCAGGTGAAAGAGGGAAAAACACAAACAGTAGCTCACGCTGTCAAAGCTCTAGGATGTCTAAATGTCTTTGAAAATGTGCATTCTCCCCACCTGAGTAAGATTTATATTCACAAAGGCTGTGCAGGGTTTCAACTCGTACTAATTTTGCCAGCTCAGTTGACTTCCTTGGTGCCAATTTACCTGGCACCAACTGTGAAAATCAGGGTCCTGGATGTTTATACATTAAAGAACTACTTGTTGAACTATTATGTAATGAAAAGCATGTCTGTGTGTTTTCTAAAAGTCTGCAGCTCATACCTCAGCTGTTTTACTGCTGTAATTCACCCATTTTTTTTCTATATGCTTATATGCATATAATGCATATATATACACATATGCTAGAAAATTATCTACTGGGAAAGAGAGAACTACTGAAAGCTAATGCTCAACGACGGAGTAAAGCAATGCTATGGATGTTTGGCCAGAAACGGGCTTGTGGACTCAAACTTCTGCATTCAGGAAGAGTTTGAATTAAGGCCACCGGTGACCTCTTTAAGCTCACATCCTAGCCCACAGCATGTGTTTCCATCAGTGCTTTTTCTAAATTTCTTGCAGCTCACAGCAAACTCCCCACTTATGTGTGCAGCTTCCAAGTGCCCTTGTCTGGACAAGCCCACAGAAACTCAGCCCATACCCAAAAGTCCAACACACCTTTTAGCTAGACTAACTCGATAACTTCTGCTCATGGAATGGTTTGGGTTGGAAGGGACCTCCAAGATAATCTAGTTCTGCCCCCCTTGCCATGGGCAGGGACACCTTCACTAGACAAGGTTGCCCAGGGCCTCATCCAACCTGGCCTTGAACACCTCCAGGGTTGGGGTTTCCCCAACTTCTCTGGAAAACCTGTTCTAGAGCCTCACTACCCTCAGAGTAAATAATTTCTTCCTCACATCTAACCTAATCCTGCCTTATTTCATCTTAAAGCCATTGCCCCTTGTCCTGTCACTGCACTCCCTGGTAAACAGCCCCTCTCCCACTTCCATTATTAATATTTAAAATAAAATTTAAAGATTAAATTTTACTTCCAACACAGTTGAGTCTTCTTTTAGAGACACCTAATGCCGTCAATGCCATTATTTTTGCATGTAAAGATAAATAGAATTTTTAAATAATTAACATCAAGATTTATTCACAATTCTCCCTGTGAAAGAGAATTAATTTGAGATACAGAGAAAAATACATTATTCATAATTTCATGTTAGAAATAAGAAAATTGATGTGAGGCTATTTGGCATGGACTATAAAATCTCATTAGCAGCAGTGTTCTGAGACAGTCTAAGAGGAGAAATACATTTAGCTAGACCAGATTAATACATTGTAGTCTCTTAAAGCAAGCTATCTCCTCCTGATTATTTTTGAGAGACTTCAAAATACTAGTTAGATTTCCTCTTGAAATTAATATTTAGTAAAAAAGTTCCAGAATTGATCTCTCTGCAAAAGTGGTTTGCAAACATAAAATACTGAGCAGGAAGGAGTTCTTCTGTATTAGTTTTTGCTCTGCCATTGTTCTAAACTTGGCTGAGTGAGAATACTGTGGCCTAAAGTGATGGCCAGCTCATAACCCGTTATGTTGTATGCAGCTTTGAGTCTTGATGGGTTTTATCTTAATATATTTATCAGAAAAACTTTTTGTTCTAGGGAAAGCAGCTATTATTGTACACTGATAGGCAATGTTTGAAATGTCGAGGTTGCTCTCCTTGGAGCCCGCAGATACTTCATTGGCAGGAAGATAATAAAGACATTAAGAAAGTACTCTTGTAATCTCATGGTAAAATAATTAACTCTGATGGTTCAGCAGTTTGATACAGAGCAAAAGGTCTGTTTGAAGAATACAGTGTCGCTAATTACTTTTTGTTATTGTATGAATTGATATTCCAGTCTAGAGTCAAAGACAGCAATCTGTCAATGAAGTGTGTTAGTGACAGGCTCCTGGGCTGAAAGCTCAGGCCTGTGGAAATCAGCAGTAAAAATCCCCTTTACTGCCACGAGCCCAGAATTAAGGTGCTTGAGCAATTTTACTCTCTCCTTTGGCAGAAACCTGTTGCTCTAGAGCTTAATTGCTGGATAAAATCGCAAGACTATAAACTAAAGAAAAGCACTGGTAGTCCTAGGTAATAGCTAGGAGAACAGAAGGAATAAAATTGGTGTTAAAAGCATGGTTTAAGTGAACAACAGCAGACATTCTTCATAGCTAAGGCTAAAGCAACCCTTGGCTCTTTACCTCACTGGCTTTTCACAGCAATGTAAAACAGTAAGTTTTCAACACATGCTATTAATACCAGTTTAACATCAGCACTTTCACTAATGTTCATGTTCCTTCTATTCCCTTGCAAAGTGTGTCATCTAGGACATAGGTAGTTCGGCAGGAATCGCTCCATTGCTGTCTGAACTTGTTTTGACCTCCCTGAGTGCAGTATTGCATAAGGCAGATAACTTCAACTGACTAATGAAATACTGAAGAAGTATATTTATTTATTTTTAGCTGTATCTTGCTCCAGATACTTGTTTTCCAAGGTCAAGCAGACTCTTGGCTTTGCAAAGCACTAAGAGGATGGCCACAGGTTCATAGAGCACCATGAAAAGCACTTAAAAGGCTGCTTTTTGCTTTTTTTTGGTGAAAGCTACCTTCAGATGTTGCTTATGTATTAGCCCTTACTCTTATTTAAAGCACTACAGTGAGACTACTCAAAACCTGTTACTGCTATTTATTTATTTTTCTGTAGACTCTTACCTTGCCCTTAGGTTGTTCTGTAGCATGGGGCTTATTTGGAGTTGGCTGGCTGTCGTGTGGTACCCAAGGCAGCAGTGATGTGTTTCTGACAAGCTCTCTTAGAGATACTGTTATAAAATAACCCCCAATCTCACCAAAACCTAATATTTAAACACTACTTTTACTTCATATGTTACAGTATGACCTTTTTCCCAGTTATTTTGAGTCCTCCTCTCTTTCTTATGTACTACTTGTTACCTGCCATAAGAGGTTTTATCTAATGGCCATTAATATCAGCAAGAGATGCTACAGGTAAACACAGCATACGTTTGAAATTAACATGACTTTTTTAGAATGGAAAGAAAAATATAACAACCTCATTAGGCTAAAGACCGATGAGGAACGATCTCCATTTGGTGGCTGTACTTTCATTCCAGTGATGTATGGGACCAATTAAATACATTCTCTATAGCACAGCAGGAGTATTATCTGTTTTATTAGATGTGCAGCATCTAGTTTAAACGTTTTGGAGAACTAATTTGAAGATCCAGAGGTCTCTAAATAGAAGTTCAAATGATAGGAGGAGATGTCTCAGAGATGTGATTCAGGTTAGATGTATTCTTGTTAACTGCTTCTCCAAGTCTGCAGAAGGAGCAGGTTTAAACCAAACATTTTGTACAGGTCAGGTTGCTTCACAATTTTAAGTGTCAGAGAAAGGATTTTCGCCCTTAGGTGAAATGATCATATTAGATTGCAGTTGTCTACTGACCAACAGCAGCATCACAGGAGGGAAAAACCTGGAGATTTCTAAATGCATTCAGAAAAGCATAGGGTGTGTTTGGTCTCCAGAAGAGGATCCAAGAAAGAGCATTAGGTGATTGTTTTGTGCATGGGAATGTCAGCAAAGAGGGAAAATGCAATTTTGGGGAAATAAGCTACTGCATATTCCTCGACATGGCTGCATAAAGAACATTTGATTCCTTAAAGTCTTGGCCTAGCCACCTTGATAAAAAAAGAGATAACAACATAGATATATACATGTCTAGATGCAGATGAAAAATCAGTTGCAATTTACAGAATAAAATTCAAGGAAAAATGCATATTGTCTCTTTTGCAGGTAATCTGATATGCTTTGTCCTTACAAATTCTGACAGGTTCTCTTTCTTTCTGAGAGAAACAGAAACAGGAATCTTATGTGTACTAAAAAAGAAAATGGAAAACTAAAATGAAAAGATTGGGAGGGTCAAAAGAGTTTTCTCCATCCAGAGAAATCTGTAACTTAGGGGAATCCACAGGTAGCTTATTAAGGCTGCTCTGTGCTTCTGGGCAGTCCTGAGAGTATGATCCATTATTACTACCATATAAATCTGAGCCTTATATTTAAAGCCTTTTCTTTGGAAGATGTAGGCGTCAGCCTCATTATTCAATCATTCTTATTTTTAAACAGAGGGAACTATTTCATGGGGGTTTTTTTCACTTTGCTGATTTGGTATTTGTAGCCTGTTAAAACTTGCATGTAACTGACAGTGAAATGCAAGGCTGTCGAAACCAAAATAATTATTTAGATAAGCTGTGTCCTCAGAAGATTTTTTTTTTTTTTTCCTCTTCTATTAAGCAAGCAGTTGTGTGAATGTTGCTGTGTTGCCTGACGCATCCCTTTCAGCAGCTGGCTTAGATGCACTGTAGATACAATACAGTAAAAGCAGAACAGCGATTTTGCCATTTTTCATCATTGACAACATAGCTAAACCTTCCATGAAAGCTCTGTCTCTGGAAGAACAGGTGCCTGACAGAGAAACTGCTCCCGACTGAACTGAACGGAATTGCTTTCTCAGATCTGTGGACTTTTATTAGGACAAAAATTCAATTTCCAGATGTTTGCCAAGGGATCCTTCGTACCCCTTCTACTGCTCAGTGGCCATAAAGAAGCCTGTAATGTGTGGGTAAAAGCAATGCTTATGATTGACAGCTACCCATAAGCCTTTCTTTTAATTTAGAATGCACAATGGTGGAATATGATTCCTGTATGTACTGTTGCTTAAGAGCTGTTCTTTCAAAATGAACGTCTTATGTGACCGTAAAGTGGAAGAATTTCTTTTGTGCCTATAGCATCCCATGCACATTTTATGAGCCAAGGGAGATAAACAGGAGAGAGGTGCCTAAGTCATACTCTGCTCCTCGAATGTGGAAGAGCTTTCCCTGCCTTTAAGGAACACAAGCACGTGTGGGGGTCTGAGGGTGGAAACAGACAAAAGCAAGAAGCTGTAGGCTTCTACACACCAGCAAGCACATGGTGTGTACCAAGGCATATCACCTGCCATTGTTTACAGAAGACTCAGCATAATTTCAAGGGTTAGAAATTTATTTTCTCCCAAAATGCAGGGTCAGACTTGATCCTTATTCAATTCCATAGGTTTTAGAGAAATCACTTTGCTGTTGTATTCGGCAGATCCTTGGGCTTGTAATCTTGATGTATTTATCTGTGACAGAGAAAGGCAAAAGACTTTACTAGCACAAAGCTGGTGGCAGAAGTACCTGTGCTGTCATTCATGAACACGAGGCCAGGGTCCCTTTAGCAGAAAGCATGCTCAGCGTCTTTCGAGACCAGATCTGACCCTTTTAGTGTTATCAGAGTCTGTAGGTCTTGCCCAACTGAATTACATAAATAGCTACAAGTTACAGCCCTGTAAAATGCAGAGTCCTTCTCAGGTTGCTGAAGGCACTCGGTCCCCATTGGTCCCTAACTGAACTCAATGAAAGTTGGTGTCAGAGGGAGCTAAATGCACTCTTATATTAGTAATCTAGTCTGGGTTTCCTTTTTCTTTACTGTTTGTACTCATATCTGTTTGTGTGTGAATATATGTTTATGGACCTTCTATGTATAAAATACCAGAGAAAGAATGAGCACCAGTAAATTAATATATGGCAAAATCATACCTGATAAAAAGCAGCTGTCTTCATAGGGAAACTGCTCATTGCAAATTATATACTCCACTCTGAGAAAGTTTAATTAACATGTAGATCATTGGTTTTCCTCATGAGTCACAGATCTATAGTCTAGATGTGTTTGTCTTAACACAGCAAGAGCTTTGTGGTCAGTAGCTTTGGTTATGACTTTGCATGTGTGACCATGTACCTGTAGACTTCGCCCCAGGAATTATGAAGACAGCCTCCTTAGTGGCACTGAATGAGGAGCTGGTTGTTGTAGGCTGGGTCAGTACTGCTGTTGACTTCTGCTGCCCAGCCTGAACACAGACATTGTCCTTGAGCGTTCGTGTGTGCCACTCTGTATGGGGTAGTCTGTTCTGATGGGGAATGCTTGTCCATACCGGATGGCAGCTGTAATGGGTAATGTGTACAAACCCACAGAGATTGGCTTTGACAAGATATGTGCTTGTCAGGGTTTCTAAGATTAAGTTCTCAAGAGGTGACCTCAAGCTCTGGTTGCCACCGACAGTTACAAGCAAGCAGGCTTGGATTAATGAACCTCGCTGTGCGCCTGCTTCTCTGTCGCTTCTGTTCTAACACCTCAACAGGCTTGTTTTCTGAACCACATCATCCTGAGGAGTAGTAGTACGGATGCTCAGGAACTTGCTCTGTAGGGTCTGATGTTTTTGGGTGGAAAATTGCTGTGGAAAATCTCTGGAGAACAGGTTGTTGCACAGTGTTTTTACTGTGGTGTAGTTCTCCTGCTACCGCCCTTCATGTCCCTCAATTTGAGGGGACCAGTTCTATACAGGAAAGTATTTCCTCATTGAGTATTGGCTTTGTTCCAGAGGGATCTTGACAGGCTGGAAAGCTGGGTCTGGGTGACCCTAAAGAGGTTCAACACTGCGAAGGGTCAGATGTTGCACTTGGGCTGGAAGAATCCCAGTCATAGATATAGACTGGGAGAAGAGCTCCTGGAGAGCAGCCCTGCTGAGAAGGACTTGGGGATTCTGATAGATGAGAAACTTAACATGAGCCAGCAGTGTGCTCTTGCAGCTCGCAAGGCCAATGGTATCCTGGGCTCCATCAGAAGAGGGGTGGCAGCAGGGACAGGGAGGGCATTGTCCCTCTCTACTCTGCCCTTGTGAGGCCCCAGCTGGAGTACTATGTCCAGAGCTGGGGCCCCAATACAAGAAAGATGTGGAGCTGTTGGAGAGGGTTCAGAGGAGCCACGAAGATGATCAGAGGGCTGGAGCAGCTCCCCTATGAAGAGAGGCTGAGGGAGCTGGGCTTGTTCAGCCTGGAGAAGAGAAGGGCCTGGAGGGACCTCATTGCAGCCTTCCAGTCCCTGAAGGGAGCAGAGAAACAGGAGGGGATTCAACTTTTTAAAAGGGTAGATAGTGACAGGACAAGGGGGATGGATTAAAGCTGAAGAAAGGAAGGTTTAGATTAGATATTAGGGGGAAGCTTTTTACCGAGAGAGTGGTGAGGGGCTGGAATAGGCTGCCCAGAGTGGTGGTGGCCCCATTCCTGGAAGTGTTCAAGGCTAGGCTGGATGGGGCCCTGGGCAACCTAGTGTAGATCCAGGCCTGAGGTTGGTGGCCTTGCCTGTGGCAGGGGGGTTGGAGCTCTGTGATCCTTGGGGTCCCTTCTAATCCATGCCATTCTGTGATTCTATGATTAGGGCTTTCCATTGACTCGTAAGGGTCACGTACCAATTGTCACTCTCTCTGCTGATTCAGTCTAGGCACCAGCATTAGCACAGATCCAGGCTGTATCCATGTGCACAGCTGGTGCCTAAGGCAGCTGGGCTGCCAAAGGAAGTGCCCTTAGTGGCATGGTCAGTTGTCCACAGAGTGCTGGTCTGAGATGATCAACTCTTTCACACAGCCCATGTGCCTCTTTCACTTCGAACACCAACTTCTTTTCCATTCTTTAAGTGTTGGGATTTCCCCATGTATTTCTGCTTCTGTGTCATAGTCATTTAGTGTGGCTCCTTTGTTTATGCTAATTCAAAGGTCATATTGCTTTTATTATACCTTATTAAGGCTAATTTCTTAGATTCACTTGGTGTGTCTCATTGCTGGTCTTCAAGCCCTGGTTATTTAGATTGCACACTGCTTTGTACAAGAAGAAAAGATTAATGTGATTTTTTTTTACTTTATTTTTTTGGCTCAGTCCCATATAATTATCACTCTACCCACATTACACAGGGTACATTTTGCAGTTCATAATTCCAGAATGCATCACCGTGAACAAAAGCTTGTGAAGCAACAAGAATATTGAAATATGCTTCTGCTTGGGGGGAAAAAGTAGTCTGCCTCCCACAATCTGGACCACGCTATGGTTAGAGGTGGGAAAGTGCTGTGGTGGATCTAGACACATGCTCCCATTAGTGTCTCTGCTGTTTGCAACTGTGCATGCAAAAAAAAAAAAAGCCCAAAAGTAAGAAAACTTGATGGGGATTACAAAGAAACCCTTCAGTCTCATAGCACAGAGCTTGCTATTTGTCCAATGTGCTAAAGATAAGATTCGTAGAGGAACCGAGGGTCCTTTTGAAAGGATTAGTTGTGAAGTAGGCTTTATTGTTGTATCCAAATTCTGGAGATGTTTTATTTATTGCCATATCGGAATTCTGCTTAGCTGGAGCTACGTTCATAAAGTCAGGGAGCCAAGGAAGGGAGGGGAGGAGGGAAGAAACAGAAGAAACATACAAACGCTGCAGGGAAAAGATGTAAACGCATTCCAATTAGTACGTGCAAGGAAGTCTTTAATTGTTCTGTTCAGTATCTTTTACTGATAATCTTCCCAGTGAATATACATGGATTTTAGATGTTTTGCAGGAGTTGCTCCAGATAATTTTTAATCAGCAGAAACTGCTTGAGGAAATGCATTGTCTTGCTTCGTTTGTTGATAGCTTAAGACATTTAAGAGAGCAAGGAATAAGATCACTTGATAAAATTATTCCTCTTTCTCCATTTAAAGCTTGTAAAGAAATTGATAATGTGTTTAAAAAATTCTATCCTGAAAGATGTAATTTTTGCAGAATAACCCACGAGTATATCTTGATTCGGCTATTGGGGGATTTGAGGAACTCTTCTCTCTTTAGTGCGTTGTCAGGAAGAGAAGTTCATGGGCACATTTGTAAAATCTTTAAGGGATGCTGAAATCAATAATTTTTCACAGTGAAATAAAGTGAATATATGGTACTTGCATGTGTAGTACAGTGACTTTTTATATCCCATTAATTATCAGTTTCTGAAAGTAGATGAGGAATGTTTTAGATGCTTAGATTTTCTGTCGGGGTTGCTCTGTCCCACAGTCCTGGGGTATGATTTATCTCCTATCAGCCAGAAAAAAAAAATTTCTTTAAGATTAAATGTTAAATTTCCCTGTAAACTCTGAAGAAACTGTTACATCCTACATTTCTCCTGTGTCCCTTTGCGTTCTGCAGTGCCCTCCTAAGGTATGACATAAATATTGCTCAGGAACTTCTCTTTCCAGCCATAATTCTTTTTAAGTGTTTCACTTCGAGCATGTAGAAAAACAAGCAGGAACTGAAAGAAAGTGATGTTTCAAAAGTGATTAACAGTTGAGAAAGATGTATGTGAGATAGTTAAGAAATTGTCTTCTGTACCTTCACGCGTGTGGTCTCTGCAGCAGTAGAGAGCTGCTGGCTTTGTTCTCCTGCTTGAAATTACATTTCAAGTCCAACCATGCAAAATCAATATATTTCAGTCAATCACATTTAAAGCTTTACTTGATAGCACATGTTCTTCCTATAATATACTGGGTTATTGCCTTCCAAATTTGATAGAGCCAAGCTTTGGGATGAGATAAGAAATATTAATGCGGTGTGCAGTTTAAACAAATCAATGCAGCAATCTGCACTGAATGCTAGCAGGGTAAACAGCTGACTCTCATTTGACATGCAGCAGTCCCAGTACTTAGCTTGGCCACAGTTCCTGCAATTTGTTTTCATTTACGTTGAACCACTGAAGTCTTTTGCGCTGCTATTAGCACTTTGGAAGCATTAAGAAAGAAAGTGAGATGGATTCAAATCCATATAGGTACAAAATCAAACTAATCTTCTTTTGTAGCTGAAAGTGAAATTCTGAGAAGCTCAGAATTTTTCAAAGTCATTTCTCCAAATTCATTGTAGAAATCATCAAAGCACTGTTTTTCTGCTTTATCTTAGTCTGAAAAGGAGAAGTTACTTTTCCTGACAAGGCAGCGTACTTTATATTCCAAATACAATCCAGCACTTGCTCAAACTGAACTCTCATTTATTCCTCAGAGCTGTATATGAGAGAAGAATGCATTGTCTACGAAATGACTACATAAAATAGCATCTGTGGGAGAGGAGAACGTAGCTCTCAAACCTATCGTTTGAAATTTACCACAGGAATATAATTAAATATTATTTATTGAAAATAAACAGATTTTCTTGGGCTTGGCAGGAAAGCCCACGCAGTTGTCCGTCCTATTTTGCTTTCTGTGTATGTTGTCAAGCTTGGTAAATTTTTTAGCAGCTGTCAGAGTAAATTTATTACAGAAGAGGTCTAAGTTCTTGTGTAATCCAGAAGGGAAAAGCCCTGCTGAGTTGGTTTTGCTTCATCTTTTGTCTTTACAATGCTTTAAAAGCCATACGTAGTTAAGATTCAGGAACAGCACTGGTTGAACAAAATTTTCCATCTGCTAAAGAAGAGTATGTTTGTGTGTGGGGTTTGTACGTAAAATGTGTGTGTATTTATGTTTAAAAATAGTTTCCTAATAGCTCACTTCATAATAGGCCTGTTTTAAGCATGTAATCTGCTAAGGATGCAAGTGTTAAACCACTGAAATGGAATTGGAGAGCTGAGATGAGCACTTCACAGACCAAGCTCTTCTGAGGCAATGAATTTTGCTGATGAACTTGGGTGAGGGAGGAAAGCTGCCAGACCAATAAATGAAGGATCTAAGGTTGTGCATTATGTGAGGACTGTATCCCAACAGCTGTGCAGTGAGATGTCACGCTTTGTCAGCAATGCAAAGGAATCTCTTAAAGAACCATATATAATATGGCACAAAATTAATAAAATCAGGGTGGGAAATTACTGAGTCTTACAATGTATTAAAATTTATCAAATATCCTAAAGCTACTGGAACTTTTGGGCACAGAAAACAAGCTAAGCTTCATTCATGAAGCTGTTTGCTCTGAGGTAGTCAGGACTGTGGATTACCTCTTGTCTTCCCTTCTGCTCCAGAAAAGCTGTACTACCTTGTTCTGACATGCAACTGTCTGGTCTGTTAAGTCAATTCTTTACTGCTCTGCAAGTCTGGATCACTAGCAGAGTGTTTCTGTGTTGTCACTCTTCAGAAATTAAAGTTAAGCAAGTAGCTCTCCACGTCTGTGGGAACACGCAGCACTATGAATTATGGCAAGTAACAGCAAGAGGTGGGAGGAAAATAGAGATTTATTTTTCAGTTCATTTCTACAGAAAAGTGCCTGACTATGCTCCTAACAACCTTCATTTAGATGACCATGTCTGTGACCATACCTATCAATTTCCCCTAAAACAAAAAAGCCTAGAGTTCATGTAAATGAAAATAAATACATTTTGAACAACAACAGAAACATAAGCAAACAGAAGCACACAAAGAAATCAAAACATCGCGCATAGAAACAGGGAGTGACTTGAACTCACAAGAATGATGCTTCTTATCTTTGCTTCTTATCATGTCTCCACGTGCTGATAAGCTCCTGAGCAGAATGTATGAATAGGGGTGTGTGGTCTGCACTCCCATTTCAGTAGAGAGTCACGGGTTCTGGAAATATGTTGACTTTACACAAAGTCTTATTGTTGTGTTGTTATTCTTTGAATATCTGTATTCTCTTTCTTAGCATATTTACCTTTTTTGGATCACCTTTAGCCTTCCACTTGAAACACACGAGAACTCCCCCCACCTCCCTCCCCCCTGCCGATCTGTGTCTAGCTGTGATCCTCATGCCTGGATGACTTGAGGTTTGCCAATTTAGTTTGACAGCAGGTTTAATTTAACTAAAAGAAGGTCAATACAATCCATCTGCCTTAAAGCTGATTTTTTTATTTCTCAGCAGCAGGTATAAAAGAATGGGGGAAGGGGAGAATAATTCAGCATGAAAGGTTGCCTAATTTCTTACCTAGGTCTGCTAATGAGACTATGGTTGTTATCCTTTTTATTCTATTTACTACCCCAGATCTTCACAAAGAGTGGATTATTATGGCTTCGTGCTAAGTTTCAGTAGTCATCGTTTTTACATACAGCGGGAAATTATTTGCATAATATCTATATTCCTTTTATTCTTTGCTTGCATTTTCCACACTTGTTTTGTCTTGTGTAGCTACTATTACTGGTGTGAAAGACTGACCTATATTTGCTGAAAATACTACCTTGGTGTATGCTTTAGAATATTTTCTGGTTTTGTAAAGTATTTAATTTTGTAGGTGGATGTAAGAACAGAAAACTGCCCCTTTTTGCACAGTTTCTCTAAGAAATCTAAAGTCCTTAAGAAAAACATAATATAGCAGTCTTACAGTCTCAATAGACTTACACTGTGAATATTTTAATTTTTAAAATTTTTATGCAGTAAGGTTGGAATTTGTTAAAGACTTCAGCAGTGCCCTGACTCTGTTCTTCCTGAAGTCAGTGGAAAACAGCAATTGATTTCAGCAGGAGCAGAGTGAGGCCAGCAGCAGGTAATTATAAAAATCATATCCAAGTGGGAGTAGACCTAGGTTAAATATTGAAAAGCACTTGAGTGACTTAGGACTGCAAGTCCCATTGATTTTCATTAAGGCTGAATTTCTTACCTGTAATTCTGTGTGCCTCTAGCAGAGACTGTGCAACTGCATTTCATTGTTTCTTAGGATTAGGTTGCCTTTCAGATCAGTCTGTGAAACTCTTGTGAGAAGAACTAGATTCTTCCCTATTCAGTGTGTGAAGTCAGGTCGTGGTCATGTCCCAGTAATTAGAGCTCCAGACTAATTCTTCTCCACTCTCAGTTCAACGGCACTTACCATCCAGGTAAATGCTGTCCAGTATGAGTAAGGGTGTCAGGATAATTAGTGTTTCACAATGCAGCAATTTGGGAGCAGAAGGGAAAGTGGCACCTAAAAGGTGCTAAAAATATATTTATGCATCAGCTGGAACTGCAGCCCTCAAATTGTTTAATCCTCTAGAATTAAACCTGCAATTTCTTCTCTTTCGAAATACCCAGCGAAATCACTGGGCTTATTTTAGCTCTTGAAAAACTCTGCTGACTTGGTCATTGTCGATGTGCACATCCAAACAGAAATCGGAGCTACATGAAGCCCCTGTACACGGCCTGAGTGCTTTAGGGGCAGTAGAATAAGTATCCATAATGTTCACATCTATACTGAAATCTTCTTATAAAGGAGAATGGGAAGGACCAGACGTGATTGAGAAACACCACCATTCTGATCTCGGTATGGCAAGTTTGGGGATTTTGTTCACACAGCTCCTAGTGTAAATTTTATCTTCTCTCTCAATTTTACAGCATCTGATTTAAAGTTCCTGTAGTTTTCTCTTTGACCTTGTTATCTCCAAGATCTCTATATTAAATTTTCAGAACAAGTGCTTCTAAGTTTCTCTAGATATTACTGAATTTGCTTCTGCTCTGACTTCAGCCATTCCTCCACCTTGTGATCAGTCTTCGGTTATTAACATGGGAAGTGTGAATGGGTTGTGGGAGCTGGGGGTTAGTCTTGATCACCCCTTTGGCATCAATCTGTCAGGTCTATGAATCTCAAGTTGCTTCTATGCCAGATACTTCTTTTCATATCAAACTGAGAGAACTTGGAGTGCAAGTTTTCTGAGATTTTTCCTTTTAAAAGGCTCAATTCCTCCTTAAATAGGTTGTGTGTTTGTAATGCGGTTTTGCCCCAGGCAGAGATCCTGTGGACATTAGTTCAGTTGCATAATATTCTTGTAAAGTAAATAAAATATTATCTTCACATATATAAGAAGCTGAGACTTTCTAGGATAATGCCAGAAATCTTGTACATCTAGGATTTGAACTCTGCGGCTTGAATTTTCATTCAGATTGCATTGCTTCCTTAATTATAACACCAGCTAAACATAGATATCCAGTATATCAGCCCAGCAGGACTAAATTAAAGAAAGAACAGTAAATTACTGTAGCTTTCCAGAAATACCAACTTTTAATATGTTAGGTTCACGGAAGGCTTTTGAGAGGAATTTATTTTTGCTAAGGTTGTATTTTTAGGAGCTGTAGTGTGTTATTTTATGGTAATGGGAATCATAATATCTTTTAATTAATTAAATCACACAAGTATACTTCATGTAGGCAGCTGTGGCACTTTTCCTAGGGGTGCCAAGTAAAGCATCCCTTGATGCTGCTTAGGAAGACCTCCCAGATAGCATGAGGTGTTGCTCAGGGACTCTGTATAGCTTGTAATGGGTTGAGTCTGGTTTTATATTTTTCTTGGGCAAAGTAATGAGAATTGGGATAACTGTTCAAAGTAAGTGAAACTGCAGTGGCATTAAACAGCTCTGAAAAAAGTCAGATTTATTTCATGTTTGAAGTTTGTTTGTGAGATTTCCTGAGTGAATTCCTAGCTCATTGCAGCCAGTGGCAAAAATTCCTTCAAATGCAGCATCATTTCACCACATACCTGTTTGTCTGAGAACAACCAGAATGTTTCCATTCGTTGTCATCACTAAAACGTTCTTACGGTGCTGGTGGCATCAATTTACCACATCTTCAGAGAATTATATTTTGTAAAAATCTGTGATGATATGTGATGTCATAAAAACATGTTATTTCTTTCAGCAAACTTAAACCTCTATATCCTGTTAAGTCTTTGATCACTGAATACCTTTCTGATAGCATTTTTCCTTCAAGGCCATATTCATTGTGTGTGTTATCACCCACGTTCAGGAAAACTTTTGGTGTCTGTTGAGTAGAAAGGAAATACTATCCTTTTAAAGAAAACCTTAAATGTATCTCCATTTATTTCCATTGTGCTATTTAACATTCAGGATTTATTGTTCAGCTTTCTGCTTGAGTTTATGTATAATAGAAGGTAGGTGTTTTCCCTGATAACCCAAGGTCCTCAGGAGGAAGGATGAGGATTTGACATGAGGGCTATATCTTACCTACCCAGGCAGCTTAACAAGCTTATTTTTAACCACTAAGAAAGTTAATATCAAATGCTGAAAGATGGGTATGATGCATAGGGCAAATTAAGGTAGTGCAGTAAGGTAATTAAGTAGTACAGAGAGAGGTAGCAAAATGCAAAAATGCAGATTGTGGAGGCTTCCACCCAACCTTTTGCTGTGTGTACCCATACAGTCCTTAGTTGGCAGAGAAAGTTTCTCTGCTGCTTTATTTTTTGTTTTCAATTTTTGGATTAGTTTTGTACTACTGTAACATCAATACTCTTCTTAACAGCATAATTTGCAAATATAGAAAAGTCCTTAAAGTGATCAAACCCATAGGTTGACTTCCCAACTGATCGTACAAAGTTCATTGCATAATAATATGATATTTAAAGCATTATGACACATACAGAGGAAAACCAGCGAGTCCATAGAAGGGCAACAAGGCTGGTGAAGGGGCTGGAGGGCAAATCCTATGAGGAGCAGCTGAGGGAGCTGGGGCTGTTTAGTCTGGAGAAGAGGAGGTTGAGGGAGGCCTTATCACTGCCTACAGTTACCTGAAGGGAGGTTATAAAGAGGTAGGTGATGGTCTCTTCAGCCAGGTGACAGGTGATAGGACAAGGGGGAATGGCATGAAGCTGTGCCAGGGCAGGTTTAGATTGGATGTTAGGAAAAAATTTTTCACTGAAAGAGTTGTCAGGGCCTGGAACAGGCTGCCCAGGGAGGTGGTTGAGTCACCTTCCCTGGATGTGTTCAAAAAAAGGGTAGATGAAGTACTTAGGGATATGGTTTAGTTTAGGAGGTCAATGGTTGGACTTGATGATCTTAAAGGTCTTTTCCAACCTTGTGATTCTGTGATTTTTCCTTGGTTGACTCAGAACAGCCATTTTATTTGAGTTTTAAGGTGACTGTAGTAGCTCAAGTTCTGTGATGCCATTGAACATCAACTAAAAAAAGATTGACAATGCAATTTTTTTTCCACAATTTTTCCTAGAAAGTAAGTTTTTTAAGACCTATTACCTTAGTCATGCAGAGAAAAGTATAGGATTTGTATTCCAGTTACAAAATTCGATAGGATTGATGTACAGAACTTAGAGAAATGATTTTATTTGTGATACTATACGAATCTCTACCAATTCCTACTGCAATAGGTGGTGGGCATTTTTTTCCTATGGCTGTACCATTTGTATGAACAATTTGTAAACAGGGAAATAGCAAAATTCATCAAATAAATTATTCACACAGGAATTACTCAGTTCAAGTATTTCCTTTAAACAAAACTAAAAGTTGTCAACTTTGTCTTGTTCTAAGAACTGAAGCAGCGTTTTATTTAAAAGAGCTCTTATGACAAAATAGACAAAAGGAAAACCATGTTATATGACAACTGCAGAGTACAGAGTTTGGCAGCTAGTTTGGGGTATCAACTTTTCGAAAAGCAAATTATAATGTCCTTTTCTGCCTCTTGAGAACATTTAGTCACATAACGTTTTTGGGAATTAGAAATTTCGGTTTCTTTGAGAGGTGAGCTCCTTAAATAGCTCTGGTGTATTTGAAAATTATGCTCTCTTAGGCTAGGTAACAATTCTGCAATGGAAAGAAATGACCAACATTTCTGGTAAAGGTTTTCTCTATCTCTAATTCCATAATCGACTGGAAAAGAAGAATAATGTTCACTTAAGGCTTGATCCAAACTCCTTTGAAGTCAATGAGATTTTCTTGCATGGGCTTCAACAGACCTCAGATCAAATAATTATTTTACTTTAAAACTCTATAAAATGTGTTTGCCTTTAAAACTATCTTCTTTTCAAAAATATTTTAAGTTTCTTACTGCAAATTTTATTTTTATCAGTATTCCCAAACTCATTTCTATGGTGATTGAGGCTACTTTGGACTCTGGAAGTGAAGTCATATATTCTTACTTTCCCTGTGAACATCGAATAAAGAGTGATTACTGGTAAAAGATGTATTTAATTGAGCCTTTAATTAATTTGTGCCATTTGTGCCTTTTCTTATAATTAGCCTATCTTGATTCTTATTTGGAGCCTTTAGGAGATAATCCTGTCCAAAAAGAATTCTTGTTTGAAAATCAAGGTATCGGGGAAAAAACCACCTCGGAGGCACACTCCAAATGACTCACAGGTATCTTCATAATTTCTGTCCCAGAGGCAGATAAAACCAGACTCTTCTCCTGCCTTGGCTTCCTGACCTTAACTGTTACAGAGGGGAAAATACTGGAGTAATTTCCTGGCTTGTCATTTTGCCTGGGGGTTCCTTCGGTGTAGTCTCCCAATAACCTGTTTTGTTTGTTACCTCTAGCATATTCTGCAGCACCTTCCCCTTTTCTACTCCATTCTGATCCTTCTGCAGGAATGCTAGGCATCACAGCTGCTAGAGTGGCAGGAATTTGCACACTCTCGTTTGCTGTCTCACTAATAGGTGGGATTCTCACAGTGAAACTTGATTTGCTAAGAGTACATTGTGATATGAAGCCTTTCAGTAGAGGGGAAACATTGGGTATAATTAATCCTGCTGAGTTACAACATGTCAGCAGTTGTGGGCAACCCAAAAGCAAAATTATGAGAGAAAGTTAATGGCATGTGTATGTCACTCATTTGGTGGCTGATTCAAGCTTCACCACTTGTTATATGTGGTCTTTCTGTTGGTTTTGTTGGGGGCTATTTTTATAGAACAGTTAGGGATGGAAGGAACCTTAAAGATCATAAAGATACAACCCCCTGCCATGGGCAGCAACACCTCTCACTAGACCAGGCTGCCTCATCCAACTGGCCCTGATCACTTCTAAAGAGGGGGCAGCCAGCACCTCCCAGGCAACCTGTGCCAGCCCCTCACCGTCCTCATAGTAAAGAAAAACCTCAACTCTCTCAGCCTGTCTTCATAGGAGAGGTGCTCTAGCCCTACAGTCATCTTCATGGCCTCCTCTGGACCTGTTCCAACAGTTCTGTGCCCTCTTTTCTTCCGGTTTGCATATTCTTGCTGGGTAATAGTCAACAGATGTATTTCCACAGCCAGTTACTATTTGCATTCCCATAAGTCGTTATTAAACAGCCGGTCACCTCAAAGAATTGAGTGAGAAAGAATTCCAAAGAATCTTTTGCTGCCTTTATGGGAAAAAAGGTCCTATCAAGTTTGGAGTTTTGAGCTGTCTTATTTGATAGTTTTGCTGTTCAGATTTTAAAAATCTTTTATTTCTTTAATCTTTCCTGTGGCATTTCTCAGCCTTCCTGATAAGGTTATCTTCCATCACAATGGGCCTATAGGAATGTATCACCAAGATAAAAATTAGCTGCTTCAGTAAGTTTAGACAACTCTCTTTTTCTCATATATTCCTATTGAGATGCAATTGACAGTGGAAGAGTAATATATGAACAGAAAAAACCTGATGAGATATGATTTTCTTTTGCATTTGGACCCCTCTTTTGGCTTTGTATGAATGTATTAGCTTATAATTAAACTGACACACAGGTCTGAAATATTTTGTAAGTAGAATGATTAGTCTAATGTTATATTCTGTATGAGTCAATGAGTAATTGTTTTGGTGTGTATTCCAGGTGTCCGAGCACCCAACCCCCATCTCCCATTCCTTTTTTCCTCTACTTGTTGGGTAATTCCTATATGGATTATATTGTTTAGAGCCTTGACACTGTCAGTACTATCTTAAATGTCTTTGTGAAGTGCCTGGCCCAGCCAGAGAAGATGGGGAAGAGTGTGTCCTGTTCCTGATGTAGTATCAGACATTTGAGTTGCAGGATTAGGTTTGAATTAGGCCATGATACTTCCATAGTAGGAGAACAACTTTGACAATACTTAGGTTTAGGTTAAAATGAAGCCTTTGAGTAGAAAAAATTGTTAGTTATAGAAACATGTTTATTAGCAGAGAATTTGTTTGGTTAAATTGGTGACAGAACTCAGAGGAGGAGAAGCCAAGTGTTATGACAGTTTGGTGCTCCTGTAAGGAAGGAGCTTACACTAAGCGTAAGGAAGATGTTAGTGATTTGACAGAAGCATGACAGCAATTCAGGGGTCTGGCCTGTGCCCCTGTGCTGGATCAATGCCACTGGGAGCAGCTAAAAAAATGGAGAATTGATTGCTGGAGTGCGGAGTGGCCACTAAAGCAGAGGTGAGGTAAAGAGTTAATAGCAGGTCATGGAGTGTGTTAGCAGGCACGGGAACTGTAAGTAAACACCAAATGAGCCACTCATGATCTATTGCCCATGCAACTAATTTGTTTTTCCAGAGGCAGAGTGGAGGATATTTGCTGGCTGTGTAAAGCTGTGTCTCTTGTCAGGATGAGGCATGGAGCATGCTTTGCTCTACTATCTTTAGTGATAGAACAATGTTTTAAAATCACTGGGCAGGCTTTTTAAATGTGAAGCAGTAAGCTACATAGAGCTCTGAGAGGGGATGATATCTGTTAGGTGTGTAGTAAAAAGGGGATAGAATAATAGGAAGTAATGAGTCCTGGCAAGCATCCTTCTCTGTTTGTAGGAGCCAAATCAAGTTTGGCACTGATATCATCACTGCATGTCAAAATGCAGCTGTAGGGATTTCATGAAGGAGGAAATATTTCCTCATCAAATGTACTTTTCACTCTGAAATAGGCAAGACTCAGAAGTGTGATCTCTTTTGTTTCCTGTACTCTGTAGCTTTGCATTTCCTCAGTAGCTCTTCTGCTTTCAGTTCAACTAAGCAATTAAACCTAGTTTCGACACAGCAAAGTCCTTAAGAATTAGAGCCTCTGTATGCAATTCCTGGCTACAAATTCGTGGTATTTCATGAATTCTCTTTGAGACTTTGGGTTTTATTTTTGCTTATCAGTTTTGCATCCTTCTAGTCTGAAAGGACTTATTTTGGTTTTTGCAGTTAGACGCATCCATACCTCCAGGAATCCTAGAGAATTTTAATGTCTGAAAGAAAAGTATGATATTTCCATCCATTCTTTTTTAAAAGGAAGGAAAGGATTGTAAAAAAAAAAAAAAAAACCCACAAAAAACTTAGACTGTTTTGATGAAATCCAAAATGGTTTAATGAATAAAGAGACAAAATGCAACGAAGTGATTAATTAAAAAGAAAAATTCCTTCAGAAAAAATAGCTTTGGACATTAGTTTTATCCAACTTCTGGTTACTTTAGCTTCAGTGTCAGGAAAAGAGATGGTATTTTATTATGGTGTCTCTCTACTTCCAGGGTTTTTTTCCTACTCTGCTGTTTTTCCCCACCACAGACTTTCAGGGTGTAGAATTTTTTCCATCAGGAGAACCATTTCTCGATAGCAGAAGCTGACATTTGTATAGCTCTGTTGTACCATTTGTGACATGTAACACAACTCCTGGCTTTTCTTTTCACATGTTTAATTTGTATGTAGTGAGGAATAACTGTCTTTGAAATTTTGTAAATACCAGAAGTTAATTTGACTGAATTATCATTATCTTTCACAGGGAACTCATATTTTCATAGTTAGTTTGTCTGTTCCTTGTGCTTTGGGGAGAAAGCACTAAACTCCAGTAAAGATCATTGCCAGGTAGGAAGCGTGAATTTCTGTGCCTCAAAATCCAGCTCTATCATACACACTGATGCCTGAATGTATCACTTGAAACAGAAAGATGGGTGTCTGCAACCCTAACCTCCCTTGTTATACCAAAAACCAAAAAGGAGTAGGACTCATTGAGGGTAGTAAAGAAAGATATTCTTTGTTTCGTTCTGGGAACATACTGCTGTTATGCATTATGAAAGGATTCAAGTGATGAAATGTTGATGGTATTCCAACTTCACTTCTGAAACTGCCCATTCAAACACATTGCTGGAGTACAAGTGCCTACAGCAGGATATACAAAATATTATTTCATCTGAGATGCACTGTTTTCCTTTTTCCGACTTACTCTAATGCATCATCCCTAATTACAGGGTGTAGAACTGTTCTTTTTTTAAGTTGTATGCAAAAGAAAAAAAAGAAACATAGATAGTGAGGTGTTCAGTTTTTATGGACTTCTCTGTGGGATGTGTTCCCTCAGCTGATCACAAAAGCATTCATAGATACAAGATGTAACATTATATCTAAAACCTGTGCTAATGGATCTCACTGTTAGGTGCAAGTCCTGAATCCTACCTTCCTAAGACACCATATTGAGTTTGATGGCTGCTAAGTTCCTGATGGGGAAACATTTAATGGCTTTCGTACCATACCCACTTTACTACATAAAAATGTTTAATTATATAGAAATATTGCTTTTGGTTGTTCTTATCTTAACGATGCACATCTGTGGAGGCAGATGATACCTGGGAAAATAAAGCTGGCACACAGAGGCCAACTTACTGTAGCAAGAAAGGAGCTGATTGTGTCTGGTTCTATGAAGTGGGTTGAGCACTTGGTGTTTTGGCTGTGAGGAACTTTTAGCTTATCCAAAAGCCCAGGGTTAACAGAAATATTATTTACAAAGCTTGTTTTTATGCTGCTTTTTTATTACTAGAAATGTTATCAAGCTTTAGCATGGTTCATCTTCTACATGTAAAAAATGGCATTAAAAGAAAAGTTTAGTAAAATTTGTATCATCTGCAGAGGTAAAAGAAAGCATGGTTGAAGTGTCTGAGGGATGTTGTAAGTAGAATAAAATGAAAAAGAAAGTGTGTGGATGTAGAGTGGTCCTTTTAGTTTTATGTACCTTTGGCACGAACTTTTATTTTCAGGTTTTTAAAATGGGATCTGTAT
Organism: Porphyrio hochstetteri; assembly: GCA_020800305.1. Taxonomy (NCBI): domain Eukaryota; kingdom Metazoa; phylum Chordata; class Aves; order Gruiformes; family Rallidae; genus Porphyrio; species Porphyrio hochstetteri. The sequence continues at coordinate 1,747,965 of CM036923.1, read as the reverse complement.
AGCTCTTTAGGCTTTAGTTTTGGTTCTTTTTTGTGTGGGTTTTTTTTCATCTTTTCTGGGTGACTCTGGACACTGCCATACCCGATTCTGATCACTGCATTGTCAACAAATGCCAATGTGTCAAGAAATTGTGTGTGGTCATATACCTTATCAGTTATGATTTTTAGAGGCTTTAGGTCATTTTCCAAAGATTTCATAGTACCAAACTACAGCAATATTGATGATAGCAGAGCCTCCCTTGTCTTGTCACATTTAGTCTAGCTTGGGAGGCTTAGTGCTGTGAAAGTTTTGTAAAACCTTCATTTTCTTTAAATTCAGCCCATTTAAGGTATTAGATTGAAAACTTCTAGAGGCAGGAGAGCTCTACTTACTGAGATATACATGAGCATGTCTGCGTTAATAGGTGGTGCATCCTAAATCCTCCTTTACATTTCTGTGGGTTGCGTCTGCATTCTGTGGCAGTAACTCAATATCAGAGTTAGCAATCTGTGATCAATACTCATTCAAGATTATTTGCAGGAATTGCTTTTCTCCAACATTTTCTCCTATTTTCAAGATGCTTATACGCATGTGATCTTTTAGTCTATTAGAGAACTTAAGGGGAAAAAGTCATTGAAAAGAAATAAAATTAGAAAATTCTTCAGTCAGTTGATCTGTTTTTCATTTGCTGTGCTGTGGCTTTTTTTGTGATTTCATCAACCATGGGGCAAGTCATGCTCAGGTTGACTTTTCAGGGTCTGTCATTGCTCAGGGTCAACTAAATAATCCATGAAGTTCAGGCAGCAGACAGCTGCTGTTGGTTTTTAATTGTTGATATATAGGTTGTGCAATATTAGTTTGCAGGCAATGTTTACAGGTTTTGTTTGTCCTTTTAAAGACAGCACAGTTCTGAATGGAAATGCAGTCTGAAAGAAAAGTGCTTGCTTTCATGGAAGGTTTTTTTTAAAGCACCTTTTACTTTTGCAGTTGTACATACTGGTGCTAAGCAATATAAATCCCTGCAGCTTGTGTGAGCAAGTGGAGAATTTTCTAGAGTTTGCACAAAAACAATGGTTGAACTGGCTGTAAAGCAAATGAAAATCAATGTTCCAACCTTTGCTCTCATCTGAAGAGATTTTTTAAAAAAAATTTATACTTTTTTATCTGATTTTAGGACTTTGAAGGAAGTGATGGTCTCAAAGGTACAAAAATATTCTGGTGTAATCACTCATGATTTGTTTGCTTTTTAAAATAAAGCTTGCAGCTCTTCACATTGCAAATGAACATTGCTTTAAATGGCTTAAAAGGAAGTTTTTTCCACCTAAGAAGCTCCTACAGCTTTGTGTGTTGTCTTGAATGAGAAAAGGGACATGTTCCTTTTATATCAGGCCTTTGGCTAGCAGGGAAAAAAACCCTGTAAGAAATATGTCACGTTGCAAAGACACTCCAGGTTTTGTGAAACCACTTCTTTGTTCCTCCAAACATAAGCAGTACTTTACCAAATAATTCTGTCAAGGGTTATCCATATTTATCATCTAGCTCTTCATACAGTTATCAAGTGGAACTGTAGTCCTAGAGACTTACCATGAGCCTTGAATGTGATTTGTGCTTGTAGATACCAACCTTAAAGAAACCCAGGTTTTCACTAGCTCTGATAAGGGGTAGTTTGGAGTGCATGGGGATCCTGGGGTACCTATATAGCCTATATGCTGCTACCTCTTGCAGGAACCATTTGTCATGTCAGTGTTCCCAATCAGCAGCACAAACCCAGCTTCAGTTTTTCCAGAATGGCTGGACCACATCTGAGATCTCAGATGTCTTGAGTCATATGGCAGCTTCACACCAAGGTCCAGATTCCAGCTGGCAAATGGCTTAGCTCTGGTTCATGGGCACCTTAAAGGTTCTCAGGGAAGCTGTCAGACGTGAATGAGCTGTTTTTTCTCTCCCTTCCTCTATAAAAATGTCTGATGATCTGATGCATACTGACCCTGAAACCTGAGACACATTTGAAAGGAGTACTCTAGGTGTGATCTGTGAATACAATCCTGTCCTTCAATTTCCTTATGCATACTGTGGGATAAAAGGAGGGGAGGGATTTTTTCTTTTCATAGCAGCAGTTCTTTGACTTAAGGAAGTGAAGCTCAAACTTATTTTATGCATTGCTTTCATCATCTGTATAGCACCAGTCACTTTAAATATGCTAGATTTACATCTCATGTAAATGCATAAAAGCAGGAGACTAAATTCAAAGCTGGAGATAGGAATTCTATTTCTTACAAATCAAACTATATAATTTCTTCAAACAGGTTAGACACAAAGTGATAGTGACATTCTTATCTTAGTGATTTAACAAGTTATCTTTCCCCTGCCCTCTCTGTAGCAGTAGCCACCTCATTGACTCTCAGGATGTGATTATGCTCCAAGGCAGAGCACTGGGATTGGGACTGTGGACACCCAACTCCTCCTTCAGCAAAGAGCAGTGTCACTGGAAATGATTCAAAGCTTATGGCTTGCTATGGATCAGGAGTGAAAGGAGAATGAACCATTGAGAATACTTTTGCCAAAGCCCTGATCTGGCCCCCATACTGTGTCCTGGGAGAAGGACACTGCTTGAGACAAGTATCTCCTCCCTTCCGTTCCCAGCACTGGTCGTTTTCAGCAGCCTTTGGATCGGGCCCTAAATCCCACAGCAAAGAAGTTGCAGTTTGACAGTTGGTATCAAAAGGATAATTCCATCTCATTATTTTATTCAGCCAGAACCACTGATACGTACCAGCTGCTTTGCACCACTCCTCAGTCACAAAGCAGCTATAAACCAGGTAAAGTTGGGTTTATGGCTGCAGTGCTTTGGCTGGATCGTGTGAAGCATACAGGTGGATGTGACCTGGTGTTAACTGTGGCCCAGCAGCAATCAGAGCTGCTTATGCTTATTCATCTCATGGACAAGTAATGTCCAGCTCGGGTTTTTTGGCAACGTGCAAGGCTGGTAGAAAGATAGCTTGTATAGTGCATGTTGTGCTTGAGAAAATGATGGCAAGGTTATAGTTGGAATTGGTGCAAGCAGTAACTTCAGAAACAAAAAGCAACAATGATGGACATTCAAATTTGGGTCAAATACTAACACCTCAACTCCAACTTGTAACTGATAGCTTGTTCTTCAAACAGTTTCTTTTCTGCCTAAGGATTTACATGTGGCAGACACATTTTCTGTCCAGTCTGAGACAGATATTTTTGGTTTAGCTTGAAATTAAGAAATACCTCTGAGTCTTGATTTTCAGAATTGCCACACTAATCTCTGGCAAACATCCTGTTGGGTAATGTTCTTTCTACTGGGAGCTAAAGCAAGGAAGTATAGAACTGCTTCAAAATCTTACACAGCCAATTATTTGTAACCCAGGAATGGGGATGCTTCTGCAAGCAGTACAGATGTCTTGCCTAGATTGTGGATTTGTAGAAAAAAAAATATTCAGAAATTTAACATTGCCTTGTCTTTCTATTTGTATTCTTCTGAATGGCTATTCCACTTTCTCGTGTGTTTTCAAGGTAGCCTTTGTGGGTGAAATAACAGCCTTCTCTCTAGATCAAATACTTACACTTACATTGTCCATAAAATGAAGGAGAATGTTGTTTTGCTGCCTTAAGTCTTGAATGCACACAAAACTCTTCTAATTCTGCAGATGCTGGAATCCTGGTGTGGAGCTTGTTTCTCTGGAAATGAAAAGAAAAGCTTATTGGAAAGATCAGCTTGTTCTTGCTGAGACAGAAATCAGTTCTTGGTTTTGGCCTAATGTATTGGCAGATGAGCCAGGCAGGCTAACAGCATGAAGTAGGAAAGGTGCGTTATTCATACATGGTGTACTGTGGGCAACTAGACATTAGAAGACTTCGGAAGACTTCTTATGTTTAAAATTTGTGTCTATTTATTTTGGCCTACTCTAAAGTTAGTAAGTATATTGACTAACATAATGAGTGCGTACAAAGAGAGACCAGGTCGCTTAATTTTCTGGTGTCTGTGGTTAAGAGTTAAAAGCATGTTTTTGCAGCCTCCCAAGAAGTCACTCTGTAGTGTAATATTGAAGGAACATAAGATCAGCAGGTATTCATGCAACTTATTTTGGTACAGAAATACAACAGAGAATGCAAACTGCCCATTGAGCACATCCCACTGGGTTTAAAGTGCTGAAGTCGGAGATGGAAAACACGGGTTGGGTTGAATCCCTATGGATGATAACATGGGAACTATTCAGGGACTGAGGTAATGAAGTCATTCATATTCACCTCCTGCTCCACAGCTGACACTTAACGCCATGTGGATTTACAGTGTTTGTAATGTTTCTTTATAGCGTTTGTAATATTTTTTCCCCAAAAGGGTTATTAAGCACTGGCACAGGCTGCCCAGGGAGGTGGTTGAGTCACCAACCCTGAATGTATTTAAAAGACAGGTAGATCAGGTGCTCAGTGATATGGTTTAGTAAGGATGGTTATGGTTGGACTCGATGATCTCAAAAGTCTTTTTTTCGACATAGTGATTCTGTGATTTGTAATAATGGCTCTCATCCTGACCAACCTTTGATTAGCAACAAGCCTAATTCAACTCACCTTTCTCAAAGAACAGTCCCATTAAGTTATTGTGGGATACAGAATTGTCTTCTACATCATGTTTAAGAATCGCTGCATTTTGAAGTAACTCTGCCTCCAACCTAGCAAGGTCCATGTTTGGAGGCAAAATGCAAAATAAAATGCAAAACAAGGAGGACCAAACACCTTAATAAAATGCTGCAGGACTCTGTACTTCTGTAAGAATTCTTCCTAGAGGTCTTCCAAAGATTTCCTGGTTGTAGAAAGGATGTGGAAAACTCCAGTTGTATGGAACAGCAGTTTCTTAGTGATTCAGGTTCTGATTCAGATGATCCTTGAGATGAGCCATTATGTCCATGGGTGAAATCTGTCTGGTTTGGCAGGTGGAGAATTTCTCTGGCATTTGACACTAATTGATGTCATTTAGAATAGCACTGTAATGTACTTTAGTGATTGCTTGAGGGATCTCTCTCACACTTCATACGAAACATTGCATGTTAACAGCACCATGCTGTAGACTCACCTAGGTTTATTTTTCACAGAGAAACTCACTCTGGCTTGCGAGTAAGGGAAAGAGTTTCATCTGAATGCAGTTCGTACAAGCGCCTCCATCCTGAGATTTCTTCCTGAAAATGTCTGTACAGCTGGGAAAGGTTGTTTGTGATGTGAAACATGTCTGCTCTGCGTCTGAAAGTCTGCACGTTGCTTAGAACTTCTGCAACTTGTGACTTTTATCTAGAAGTTGCACACCTTCTCAGGGAAAAAGAGGCAAATATCTTCCTTTTGTGCAGAACACATCCTTTTTATATTAGATTCCACCATACATTGAAAACTTTAGACTTGCTTTAGACTAGTAGTCCTGCAAGGAATAGAAACCATCCAAAAGACACAGATAGATTGTCCTGATTTAGGTAAAGTATGGTGCACTAAAAGTAATTCTGTTATAAAGTGCTCAATCTTTTATTGCAAGTTTCATTTGATTATTGTTTAAACTTTAGTATGTATGTTTATATATATTTTCTGTCCCAATTTTCACAGAAACAGATGGTATATGTCTGACAATCGATCTGTCCTGAAGTGGCAGAGTAAAACACTTCTATTATAGCAAAAATGATTTAGAAAACTCCTGAGCTCACCCTTTTGTGTACAAAATTGACTTTTGGTGCAAAGCAAGTTTTATTGCTGCTTAAACTAGTATTGATCAAACTATCAAAAACTGTGTTACGGTTTCAGTGGTTGTTCTGGAAGTAACTACAAGAATAAGGTTTTCTGTCTAAATTCTGAAATCACTTCTGATCCTGTGAAATATTTTTTTAAACTAATTTTAAACTTGGTTATGCTCCTGACCTTTTATAAGATAAAAAGATAATTTGAAATTCTGTTGTCCTTTTTTTTTTTAAATTTCCTCTTCTGAAAATAATTAACTTCAATGTTAAAAGCCTTTCTGTACACCTCCAGGCCAGTGTTTATTCTGGAGTTAAAGGTACTGCTTAAAATTCCAGTTATTTAAGGAAAACCTTAAGAGTAAATTATGGGCTTGGCTAATTTAGAGCTCTGACTAAAATGGGCTGAGAAAAGTCTAGATGAGACAAGCTCCAGAATATTGTGTGATTCGGATATGTAATATAAGAAAAGAAAAACCATAACCGTCTCAGATATGTCATAACTTTGCAAAAGTGGATTATTTTAATCTACCTTCAGGTCAGAGCAAAAGGAAGAGTATATTCTCATATCAGGAAATAGTGTTAAAACCCAGTTTTTTTGTTTTGCATTACTCTTAATGACTTTCATTCTACACATGTAGATAATAAACTCCCCTGTACTTGAATTTCCATTCCTCAAATTCATTCATTCACTAGGAAAACTGAGCTACACTGATATTTGGTGAGACTTTGGGCCCTAGAAATCTGTTCAGTGATTCTGAAAGCTACCCTCTGGCCCGTAGCCTTCTTAAGCCAAGAGCAGGAGCCTCTTCAGACTGAGGCAGGTGTGCTGCCAAGAAATAGCTATCATGCACAGTTACTCAAGCCTTTTCAATCCTAGGTGGAAGCCTAGGTATGCTTTTAAGTCTATCAGTACATAAACCCAAATCCCCAAACTGGTGCAGTTTGTGACCTCAGAACCCTTAGAGTTTGCCACTTGGTCCTGATGAGCATCAGCAGAAGGACCCTGGGGCTGTGGGTGGCAGCAGTAATTCCTAATGCAGATCCAGTCTCTGAACATGTTATCCATGTCAGTGAATGCATCTTGTGAGAAGACTTGTTCATTTTATTTTAGTCAAACTATTATTGTCATAATCAATTAGGCTCACAATCTAGAGTGAAAGAAGTAAATGAGGAAAATACATAATGTATAGATCTGTATCGTGTCCGGAAAACCTTGAAGCAGCTTACGTATTATCTAGTACAATGGAAATGATTAAATCATTGCATGTGAGAAGCTAAAGCTCTGGCTTTTTTTAGAGAGAAATCTCACTGCTGAGAAGTATATGTATGGTTTTAGTAGAGATTTGGAGAGCTTTTAGGCTTGAATCTCTGAGGTAAGCTCCAGCAAGGCTGATTTCCAACAGAAAAAGTGGGTCAGGGAAGGAGAGGTATTAATTACAGTTAAAATATCTGGAGAACTATTCTCCAAATCTAGATTATTTCAAGGTAAGAAAAAGAAGGGAACTGGAAATGTCCTGATTTATGCTACCTCAGGTTGTAAGGCTTTTATTTATTTATTTATTTTTAATATTAATATCACCAGGCGACTTGAAAAAGCCATGATTTGAACACAAGGCATTGCTATCAGGACGTGTTCTACACAACATGTGGATATTGGCATTGTTATCTCTAAGCAGGGGGTTCACACAGTGCTAATGATGGTGAGAAGAGAGGGGTACCTCTACCCTGTTGCACCTTCTTCTTTTGTAAGCTTTAAAGTACTGTAAAATGCTGTAGAAGATCTCCCTCAATAATGATTTTCTGCATGTAAATGTGATACTACTTTGGTATATTCTTCTTTAAAGTACCCGTTACTCATAGTATTTATTGCAAATGCATAAATAAGTTTCTGTAAACCTAAAGGCACCTAAATGAGTGAGTTGATACCTTGTGATTTTTCCATCCAGTTTCTTCTCTCTCTTTCTGCAATTGCTGCTTCTCAGTCTTGTTTGCAAGGCAGGTGGGGTGGAAATGAACAGGAACGAGTTGTCATTAGCCTGAGTCTTAACTGTGGGACTCAAACATGAATCTGAACTTCCCCAAAAGCGGGGGTGGGACTGGAAAGCCCAGCTTTCTAATGAAATGTGTGCACAGCGAAGCACCTATCCTGCTTTGGGCTGCCACACCCAAAGGCCACTTGCACTGATTGCTTCAAAAGTGGGGACCCTGTCTGGTGGACCCTTACTGTGCTGTGTGTTCTGCAGGAGAAGGCAAGTCGTGGTGCTAAACACTGAGCTCTTCCATCTGTTTTCAAAAAAATGCTTCTTTTAGGATTGGTAAAACTTTATGATGCAAGAACTGTAGATAATTACTGTATAAATATTGGCGTAAATTAACCAGTGCAATTTTAGCACTTGATTAATGGAGTGAGAAAGCTACTGGGATGTATTAATGTTCACAGATGTAGACCTTGAAACAAGAAATGAAATATATATTATACAAATAAAATTAGTGGGAGAATTCACATAAGAGAATTGTGTAAAAGCAGTGGGGAGCTTGTGCCGCCTGCCTGAGAATTCCTTTCATCCCTCATAGCAACTGCAGACACCCAGCTACTCACTTGTGAGGGGATAAGCAGGGAATTACGCCAAAGAGTGCCAGATGGAAGGAGATCTGCCCCAGAATTTTAGTTCAAGGAACAAATAACAGAACTAAAATGAAAAAACCTCCATGCTTATTGTTAAGGGGAGATGTCTGTGGTTAATGGACCAGATGCAACTTCCACCCTCATATAAAAACTGATGCAAAAGTCATGACAGAAGAACCCACAGTAGATCACGGTGCTAGTTGTTGTGTGCAAGGAGGTTGTTCCACTGAATTTATATCCAAATAACCTGAAAACCAACTCTCTCGTGTCCGTCTACGTGTCTTTTCCCAGATAGGTCTGTAAACTCCAGATTTAGTAAGGGAAATATGCAAATGTTTCTTGAGGGGAACAATTGTGTTCTCTGTTTATTTTCTGTAATAAATTGGATTTGCTGAAGATTTAACAGAGCAAAGCAGCACCTGCTAGTCTAATATTACATTAATATCAGTCATGCAGAGTGGGGGCCCTACTTAATGACTAGGTTGCTGCTTGCCTGTGCTCAGTAATTGAGATGCAATAGTTTTACTCTGTGCTTTGCTATGGGAGCACTATGTTTTGTTAATCACTACCTCATTATGTTTGGATTGCTATTCAATAAGCTGTTTGATACAGGGTGTGACTGACAAATGGAAGAAGAAGGTTAGCCTGCTAATACATCTGCTCCTGACTTTCAGCTTCTGCAAAATCAACACAAATTGCAGACACTAACCTCTGTTCCAAGGGGAACACTTTTTGTTTCACTGTTGTTTTGGCCAAAAGGAATACCAGTATGGGATGGCATGGTATGCAGCAATGTTGAGGGGTTTTTAAATATAACCCAATGAAATATATTTTGAAATTGGAAGAGAAATGCCGAAAATAGCTTGTGATGATTCTTTTTCTTTTTTTTCCCTTTTTTTTTCCATCTGAAAGGCATAGGGAGAAAGGTTTTGTCCAAAACCGCTAGTTAGTACAGTAAGGAGGAGGTTGTTTTTAAACCAGGGGTTCTGGCTTCTGTTCCTATTTTACAGTGTTCTACTACAAATTTCCTTTATTTTTTCATTTCTGAGGAGAGAGTTGTATTTTCCTGAGATAAATCGAAGAATCATAGGAAGGTTGGAAGGGACCTTTAAAGGCCATTTAGTCCAACCCCACTGCAGTAAGCAGGAACATCTTCACTAGATCAGGTTGCTCAGAGCACCATCAAACCTGACCTTGAATATCTCCAGGGATGGTGCCTCTACCACCTCTCTGGGCAACCTGTGCCAGGGATCTACCACCCTCATATTGAAGAACTTTTTCCTAATATCCAACCTGAATCTCCCCTTTTCTAGTTTAAAACCATCACCTCTTGTCGTATTGCTCAATGCCCTCATCCATAGTTACAAGTGTCATAGGTGAGGGACTTGTTAATTCCTTGATTGGACAGTGCAAACACAGCTATGACCCTGATCTTGGTTATATCCTCCAGGTGGTTTTGTGGAAGTAACACATAAGATAGACTAACAAAAAGTACCTCCGAGAAATGAAGTTGATGCAAGTCCTTTGGTGGAATGGTATTGTAAAGGCAGAGAAGAAAACTATGCTAAGTGTTGGGAATCAAATAAAATGGGAAACACTATAATTCTTGTTTGCATTTGGTTGCAGGTGACTTGTCACAAATTATATCTGGACTGCAGTGTTTCTGAGTGTACTGTCTGCAGAGATGATACAATGAGAATATTTGTAAATGCTGCAGAAGGTTTTATAAAGAAAATGGAATCTCCAGGTTGACAAGCAAAGCTTGGCAGAGAGCTTAGAAATTGAGCCTGAGTCTCATGTTTCTGAGAAGCAAATGGAAGATGATACAGTTCTTGTGAAATGTGCAAGACCACCAGAATGTGTAGGTGTTTTCACTGGTTTATTCCTTTTTCTGAGACTGCTAGTATTTCTTCTCATCTCACTTAATTTTCTTCTCTTATGAACCCCCATGCAGACATTCAATTTTCTGACAACTACTTCCCTGAAATGAGAACTCCCTGCACTATTGTGTATTTTCTTAACAGAACCCACAACAGTTTAATCATCTCATGCGTAGCAGGTGGTGGTCTTGCAATACTTTGATGCACTGAGATAGAAGGCATTCAGTACTGTGGGGCTACTCACTGCATCGTGGTATCTTAAATCTGCGTTTGGAAGAACATGTGTTTAAGATGAAATGATTGTCTTGTTAGATTTCTGTAGGCTTGCCTGTTGTTTTCTGATGGTAACTCTGTTAAGCACCAGCACACATGACAGTACAAGTATTGTGCCTGATTACAGGGAGGCCATCGAATGTTAGGAGCTTTCAATCAATTCCTTTAAAGATTATACTCTATTGTTCAATAGCAACAAAGTTATCTCCTGTTCCAGTGAACATGGTCATGCAAGTAGGGTGTTCCAGAGGGATGAAATATTAATTTGCCTCATTTTTAAGTACTGTAGTTTTATTGTCTGTTCACTTCCTTGTTCATCAAGAGGCTCACATGCAATGAGACCTGTACGTTAAGGGTGGAATTTACTCCTTTTTCAATGCATTGTCACTCTCAGCCAGCTTTAGAATCACAGAATCATAGGGGTTGGAAGAGACCTCGAGAGATCATCGGGTCCAACCCCCCTGCCAAAGCAGCTCCCTAGCACATATTGCACAGATAGGCGTCCAGACAAGTCTTGAATATCTCCAGAGATGGAGACTCCACACCCCCCTGGGCAGCCTGTCCCAGGGCTCCCTCACCCTCACTGGGGAAAAGTTCTTCCCCATGTTGGTGCGGAACTCCCTGTGCTCCAACTTGCAGCCATTGCCCCTTGTCCTGTCCCCACAGACACTGAAAAGGGGCTGGCCAATTCCCCCTGCATCCCATACTTAAGATATTTATAGACATTAATTAGGTGTCCCCTTAGTCTTCTTTTCTGCAGGCTGAACAGTCCCAGCTCACTCAGCCTTTCCTCATACGGGAGATGTTCCAGGCCCTTAATCATCTTTTTTATCCCAAGGAGCCCAGAACTGGACACAATACTCCAGGTGGGGCCTGACCAGGGCAGAGTAGAGGGGGAGGATCACCTCCTTCGACCTGCTGGCCACACTCCTCCTGATGCATCCCAGTATCCCATTGGCTCTCTTAGCCACCAGGGCACACTACTGGCTCATGGCCAACTTGTCATCCACCAAAATGATGAAAGACTAAAATGATCTCCTCTTGTACAGAAATTAGTCTCATATAAAATGCTGAAGTCCATGTTTAACCCACTTGGTCAACTCTAGCAGAACTAAAGGGTTTTTTCCAGTTCGTGAACAGTCTAACTTTTATGTTACAAATAAAACACGCAGGTTTGAGTAAAATAGGAATTTTTGTTCAATGTTCCTTGCTACAATTTTGTCCTCAGGTCAGTTGGCCAAATTCTGCTCCATACTGGAGTATAGTGTGACTTTAGTTACAAGTGTATGTCTAACAGTGTAGGTAGAATGTAGTTTTAAGCATTCTTGGTATTCAGTCCTCACCTAGCTTGGCCTTTCAAAGCTCTAAAGGGTTATTTTACTATCAGACCTCATTAATGTCATAAAATTATCCCTTTTGGGGCATTCCCAAAATCAGTGTAATGTAATTAAAATGGAGAAGTGGGACTACTTCATACCTGGAAAATAAGACCATTGCTGAAGTAATACCATAATACTGGTATTTCGCCTTCTGTTGATAATTCTATTCATTCCACTATATGTGTCTTGATCAAAAAATTACATCAGTCATTGAAATGAAGGATGAAGGAGAGCCCTGGAACCAGTCCCTTTTTTGGATACGAGTGAAAAATGGGGTTAAAGTATTTGAAAGATTTGCCTTCAGGTTTATCTGTGTATTTCGCTACAGCAGAGAGAGGATGGGGTTTTATGGTAAAAATCTTTGATCTTAGAACATCTGGGTTCAATTCCTCTTCATTAAATTCTTATAAATAGACATTTAGAAACGACTGGCTACTAAGAATTTTTGGAACTATTTATTGCCTTAATATAAACATTTTGTCAATTTTCAAAAGTTCTCATGCACAAAATATGAATTTACTTCCATGCAGATTATGATAGTAAAGAATCTTGAAAATCCTGCTGATTTAATAAGATGTTTGGTTCTTAAAGGCTTTTAGAAGTGTTATCCCAAGTTCTAAAGTAGTTTTGGAAACCAGTAATTATCAGTTTGTCAACAAAACTCCCAAAGGATCTTTCCCCTTTAGCCTTTATTAAAATTTAAGTCTCAGGCGTTTCTGAGCTTCCGTTTAATTAGCCTCAGCTTCAGATCTGTACGTTTAAAAGCAAACAATAAAACAACAGTTTCTTCTCATGCCCTGGGGAAGGGCAGTGTCAGCAATTTTGGATTCCATCCTGCTAATTTTCAGTCACTGGGGTCTCAAGCAGTGTGAAACAGAGATATTCACCGCACTTGAAATGTGACATTAATGGATTATTCCAGCACTTAAGCATATTCTTCATTGCACTGCTCTTGTGGTATTTTTTTTTCAAGATCAAACCATTGCATATTAAAGTATTAATCATCAAAAGTAGAAGGATTATCAGGGAGAGGTAGGAAATAATTTGTCAACTGAAGATTTTGTTCTTACCAACTTCTCAATCTTCAAAAAGCTTTTTAAAGAAATTCAACCAAAACAAATAAACCATCAAAATCAAATGAAATCATGCTCCATTTAGCCAGTTTTTCCGGGTTTTATGTCAGATTACCAGAAAGGAGTGATCTTTAATGCACTTATTCAATTCTACACCATCAGAAAATCCTGAGAAGTAAAAGAAACTGTCTAGTCTTGGAACCCAGCCCTTAAACAGTGCTGCCTACCAACTGCCAAGGTCCTCTTTCAGGGCTGGATGCTTTCCTAGCCTTGTTGAAGTCACGCAGGAAGCCCGAAACAAACTCAATGATCCAAGTATAGGAAAACAAAATTAAACCCCAAATCCTCAAGAAACTTGAGTAAATTTTCATTTTTAAATACAATTGTGTTAATGAAGACAGTGAAGTAGTAAAGAATGGTTTCCAAAATCAGATTTCTCAAACTATTAAACCTGAATTTCTGAAACATCAGCTAGTATCAAGAAGGGGATGTCTTATAGCCCTTTAAAGCACATTTGCACATCTCTGTATGTTTTCTTCCTGGATGTATGTTCTAACCCAAACTCTGTAGAAATGAAATCCTAGCTCTGCAGCAGAGATGTTGTTCATTATAGTCCACATCTGAGAGAAATAGCTTTGTGGCACTCATTAAATGATAGATCAGGCTGTTCCCAGGAGAGATGTTTAGACGCCTTGTTGGGAGCAACAAGCCATGGAAATACAGGGGGCCATAAGTTTGTGAATGCTGCTGTACTGGTGGACATGGCAAGATCTTGAAGTCAGCTGTGCAAGGAAGGTAGTTTCTCAACAGCAGTTGCTATTGTGGCAGGTCAACACATTGAGATGTCTGCAAACAGTGATGGTGAAGAGGAGTGGGGCAAGGAGGAAGAATGATCCAAACTATTATTTACAGATAATGGGAATAATTTATTTTCTTTATAGTCTGTTTAAATTTTCATTAAGCTTGAGTCCTTTCTCTCATGTCTGGATTACCATGTACTTACAGGCAGCTCTGCCACAAGGAAGGGAATCTCATTTCTATGGAAATTAAAGCCAGATCTTCTATCCAGGATTAAAGCAGAAATACATCTTTGTTTCAAAGACTGCTACAGAAATTATCCTTATTTAAAGCTGTATTCCCCACCTTTTATGTTAATTACATTTTTAGGTGACGACACTATGAAAATGAATTGTATTTTGAGAAGAGATTGCTATAATGTATTTGATTCACCACTAGAATTTGGTCTCTGGTAATAAAAATTAATCCCGACTTTCTCTTCCCCCCTTTGATAGATATTTTGTATTTTTTGTAGATGTGTCTGAGATTTTTCTTTATATTCTCTTTGTAAAATAATTTTGAAACAATGCAGGTATGAGAATTTTGCTCCTTTTGAAACATGAAGAGTTTATTTTCAACCTGGTATGAAGCTGGGAGACAGAGCTGGGAGTTGGAAGAGACAGTAGTTTCACTTGTTTCCACTAAACTTTAGGTTTGAGTGAGAGGAAGAAGGGAAGGTTAAGAACTTGAGAAAACATGAAAGTGCCTTTTACTGCTGCCCTTGGAGTACCAGGACAAAGGGGAGTTGTTAGTTTTCTTCTCCTCATTCTAGACCTTTAGTCTGAAAATATGATCTGCTTAAAAAAACAATGCCACTTCTCCACCTGGGATCCAAACCTGTATCTCACTACAGGGGTCACCAGGAAATTCCAAAACTGCCATGGTGTGATTTGCTTTGAAATCACTGCTGCTGGATAAGCTGGTCTCCAGTCACTAGGCAATGGCATGAATGTTACTCTATGGATGGTGCTGATTACAGTAATACTTCTGGTGACTGTGTCTGGTGACCCCTCAGGTACAGCACCTAATGCAAGGCTTAAGCGTGTCAGATGTTGGACAGTCTTCTCCCATTAGCAATAGCTTCAGGCTCAAGAAGTTGCTCAAGCTGTTCCGATGCTTCAGCAGGTGATAAATGTATATATGTAAAAAAAAAGACAGATTTTAAGAAAGAGCAGCAGGGAGAGCAGAAAAATAAACTCCCTGTTTACCAGTGTGATGTCTTGTTCTGAATCTGTCTTGGCTGCCTTCTACAAGGTGCTTGACTTTATCTGAAGTTGAGGGCTCTCAACACATTTTAAGAATCATTTGCTTTTTCACTGGAGCAAAGTGTTACCAGAAACCCCAAAGAAACTTTGGGAGAGGGTGAAGAGAAAGCTTGTCATGTTATCAGTGCAACTAACTAAATAAATATGGTACCTTTAGGGGGAGAGGGGGAAGGAAGGAGGGTAATTATTTATTTAACTATCAGAACATGGAAGCACACAGAACAGAGAACCACAAAGCATTAAAGTCTTGCATTTCTGCTCTTCAGAAGCTTCCCAGGCAGGCGCTGCTGTGGTCTCTAATACATTGTTTTAACCTTAAGATGAATGCCAATTGCAATTCTTGCCTTAGGTAAGCTTTGAGACCTTTTCAGAACAAGCAGTTTGCTAATAGCTAAAGTCTCCTGATAAGTGAAACTTGTAAGTGCCTGCTGTGTAAAGTGAACAGAATGTACCAGTACTGGATGTGTGCATTAAACAGCCAATACTGGTGCCTGGGCTATAAAATCAGTTGAAAAATCACCAAGCAAATTTGTTTTATCATTAATCCTGTGTCATGTTGTGTGCATCCTAGTGTCCTGCAGAACAGCTCATGCTGTGGCTGTGTGGAGTCTCAGCTGTTGATTTGCCGTGGGGTGGAAAGTAAGGCTTAGTGCTCTGGCTCTCTTTCATGTGAAGAGCATTGTGTTTACAGTACAGCCTCAGTTACTCGATAGGTTGCTGGCTGATCAGACCTGGGTCTGGGTCCTTTGGTGTAAACAGGTGCTGTACACTTGTATCTCCTCTTGCAAGCTAAGTGCCACGCTTTGACTGTTTCCCGTCTCTGTGCCAACCTGAACAGCTGAGCTGGCGGAGTGGGTAACAACCTACATCAGACTCAAGCACAGGGAGGGAGGAGAATGCAATTCCTTCTTTTCACTCTCCCAGAGACAGCACTGGCAGGAAAACTGCAAAATACTGATAGGAGGAAGGACAGATGGTAAAATCCAGTCTTTGTTTCTTCCTCTACTTTTCTTTTGGGATCTGTTAGAGGAGTGACATGAACTATCCTTACTCTGCTGGGCTGCCCTCTTCAGCCAGACAGAATTAATGACACAGGAAGGTAATGAGAAAGCAAACCCTAGACTTCCACTGTTCCCATGCCATCTTGGCTGGAAAGGTGGCACTGTCTACCATAGACTTTGACCCAAACTTGCAGGCTGCAACACTTCCAGGTCCAGAGAGGGCTTGTAGTTGGCTGTCCTGGGTGCTTGGGCAACTCGCCTTGGCTGAAAGAGCTTGGGCGAAAAGCCTGTTTGGAGGCAGTGTGGTTAATTAGGCTGGTGCCTGGTTTATATCTGGGGATGAGCATGTCTGTAGAGGAGGGATAGCTCTCTGTCTGCTGACTGTGCTGAGGATCATATGAAACTAACACTCACTGCTTGTCATCATTTCTCATCACTTAATGTTCTCTAGAGCTGTAGTGATCAGAAGCAAGAGTCTTATGCAAAAATAGTTGTGTGAGGAGGATGGGCAGAATTAAGGGTTGAAGGAAAAGATGCGACAGTGAGTGTCCATTTCAGATCTTGGATATGTTCTATTCAGGACCTTAATTTTCTTGCATTTTGGGTTCTACTAACTAGATTCTGCTAATTTTGTTCTTACTTTTGTGCCGCAGTACAACTACGTGAGTAAAGGAGACAAAATCAAGTTCCTGATGGTTTATAGTGATTCATTTAAAGTATTGTTGTCTTAGAAAACAGCTTCTCCACGTCCTTCAATTGCTACAAATAGTTTTCTCTTAAACCCACTTTATTTGCCGAGAAGGCTGAGATGGTACTCTAGGAGGTCATAAAGGAAGGATTTTTGGAATTGGACCCTTAAAAAGTTTGTTTTTCTGAATGTTTCCTTATGGGTTTTTCTTTCTGTGTTAGTTTAGGCTGCTAAACAAATCGTTGTCCTAACTTTTGTATGTATTCATTGTCAAAATCAATAGTGCTATAATGACAGAGCAGAATTAGTTCTTCCTCAGGTTCTTTGAGAAACTACTCCAAAACAGCAGTTAGTAGATACAGATTAATGACAGATGCCTGAAATAGTCCTGTTTTTCAAACTGATAGAAACTTTAATTAAGCCCTCTGAAAATGGCTGGGTAGAGGCATTGCTACTGGTACTTGCTTTTGAAATAGAGTTTTAAGGTTGTGATTAAAGATATTGCTGTTGAATAGCTGTGCAGTGGCCTTTTTGCTTAACTTCCTGATGCTATATACTGAGAAATTGGCAATGATGGTCCGAGCGAGGTTTCTTTTATGACAGGCTTTAGATAAAAAGCTAGTTTGTCCATTATCATCTATTTGTAACTCCTTTCTGAGACTAAATTTTTATCAAGATTTATTGTTGCTTCCTCAAATGGAAGCAGTTGTTGGGTTATAAAAACCCATTCCTATCTTTAGGCAGCTGCTGAGGATTCAGTAAATACTTGTGATGGGACATGCCCATGTTAAGTGGGAGTGTTCATTGACTAGTTTGAAAATAAGTTTTGGTTCCTCTCACTGTTGAAGTATTTTTACAAAAGTCTCCTTCAGCTGAACTGTTTTTATAAATGTTAACCTTGTAAAATAGTTTTCTATTTCAAATGACCTTTCTCTGGCAAGTGTGGTGAGAGAGACAGGGGAAGAAAATTTATGGAGCATAGGGAATGTTAAAAATAAAATAATTTCTGTTTTCAGCTCTATCTTTAAGGGTTGTCCTGTAGGAACTTTCCCTGGTAAATGTAGGGCTTTATTTGAAATTTTGCTGTGGAAGACAAATGATTCCTGATTATTTTGATGCCAAGTATAATTATTTTTTTTCTTTTTATAACCAGATTTTTGGACATATTTAATTGGTTTTGTTGAATCAATCCAATATGGAAACGGACTGTTCTGTTCAGGATAAAAATAAACTGTGTAAATCATACCCGAAGCAGTAAGAACTATTTCAGTTTAGAGCCCTGGTTATTCCTCATCAAATCCAATAACTGAAATATCTCTTGAAGGCTCCTTGAATATGATGGACTCACTCATTGACTTAAAGAAATTTGTATCAATAGTGCCTTGCAAATAGTTAGGTCTCTTATTTAGCTGCTGGTGGGTGATCAGCTTCATTCTCGTTTCTGCTGTCTCTGAAAAGATTCTTTTATTAGATATATGTACCTTGTCTTCCTGCAGTCTGTCACCTGAAGTGTTCACTGTGATGATATAACTTGATTTGCTACCAGCAGCATCAACCATTTCTTAACTTCTAAGATTGTATGGTAGGTATCACGTTAGCCTTTGAACCCCTGTACCCAAGATGTTTGCTTATCGTGTTTCTGAGCATGGCAATTCTGACTATTAACTAAAAATCCAATCTGTTTAACAGAAAGCATCATGCCATATTTTAGCTGCTTGCTTACCCACTAATAGCCATCTTCAGAGAAAAACAGAAATGAGAATTTGGCCTGAGCCTTTTTCATGTGGTATTCCTCTGGTTTCTCTTTTGGGCAGTACAGGAAGCTTTTGTTTTCTCTCCGTGATGATTTTTCTTCACCTGGAGTTTTGAGGAGAAACTCTGCAGTTTGCTTGTATAAGAAGGATGCTGGGATTTACCTGCCAGTAGGAAAACCTAAACTATATAAGCGTTTATTCCAATGCTACATAGGCAGAAAGGTAACCCCAACTTTGAGTTCCCCAGATGTGCTCAAGGTTTGAGACTTGGGTACAACTTCAGCATTATCTTGATTCTCTGTCTCAGAGACGAGAGTTTCCTAAAATTTTCTATTTTTATCTTGGTTCACCTTGCTCCCAAACACTACGGGCAGGTTTAATAGTAAACTAAGTGAAGATTTAAGAATACCAGAGGTCGAGGTTTTGTGGGCAAGATTTGAAGCGAAAGCTCACAAGTAAACTCAACATAAAACACAGTCTTGGTTTATACTTGACAATTTTTCTTCCAACCTGTTCTTGTATCTCTCATCTAGAATTCTCTGCCGCAGCCTCTCCATGCACACCGAGCTCCCAGGTTCACAGTCATTTTACTTTCCAGAGGACTGAATACCTTTTCTCTTCAACTGGTGACACTTCCATTTCACTGGAGTTGGGGATGAATACAAATGTAAACACCCTTGATGGCTTGGTGAAGCAAGGCAATGTGGGTACCCCATGATAATTCCCCCCATGCTTGGTTCATCTCTGTCCTTCAGACCAGAATGAACTGTGAGCATAGGTGGTTTTGTTCCTAGGCCGTGAGTTTCTGGAGGCCTTTGTTCCTAGACAGCTTTGTGCTTACTGCTGGTTTGCACAGTCTGTCATCTCCCCAGGCCTGGAGAGACTAGCGTTAAATTCATATTAAGTATTAATAGTGTTAAATTCATAGTTATAGGTACAGTATGTGAAGCTCATGATCTTTGTTATGTTGTGAATTTTCAAAAGAGCTGACATATAAAATATTTGTCCTTGCGGTCTGTACATGAAACAGATATCTAAGGTCACACTGAAAAAAACAAAGCTGGATCTTTTAAATTGTACAAAAAATGAAATGCAGAAGAGTGTGTTTTGCTACCTGTTTTCTGAATTTCTGCTGTAGAAATTCCAATGAGCTCTAGTTTGTGAACGAAGTAGCAAGCAGTACAATCAGTATTTGCAAAAGAAGGAAGCCTCTCAATTTTATTGTCCCCTTTGATTTTAAGATAAATATATGCAAGCAGTCTGGACAACTTTATAATCCCTTTGATGACCTTTCAGTAGGAAAGAGACTTGAAACTTGAGTATCACATTTTATTCCCTTTTGAACCTTTCAGCCTTCAGTTTTTTCCTGGGCACCCAAACAATCATCTTTATTCCAGTAATTAAGTTTCAATAGGAGTCTCTTGGGGGTTTATACAGAGTTTTCTCAGAACCATTTCTGTGCAGAAATGTGCTGGTCACAGCAGACTATTTCCTTGTGCTGAAGAAGCGTAAAGGTGACCTATACGCTGAAGGCTGAAGCAGAAATGAAAGCAAATGGAAAATTAAGAACAGTGAAAACAGCAAGATGGCTTCATGCAGGATGGCTCTGAGCCTTGCTTTGCTTTAGGATTAGCTCTCTGATCACACCTCCTCTGGTGCAGCCCATGGTGGAAGAGGAATTTGCACTGATGTCATTCTTGTTGCTTTTCCCTTCCCCTTTTTTATGTGTTATTAGCTTGGTCCGTGAGGCAAGAATTGTTGCCTTTCAGAGGCAAGAATGGTTCTTTTGTTGCAAAGTTTGTACAGTACCATCCCTCAATATGGGGTTTTGCACTAAATTGCACTGAAAAAAAATGAAAAAAAAAAAAAGAAAAAAGGAATTCCTGAATCAAAATATTGAATCAGCTGCATCATTAGCAGCTTTGGGCTGTGTCCTCCTCCAGAAGAAACGTTTCACCAAATTTTCACCAGCTCTCTACAAGTTTCCTGTGAATTCAGGTCGTGTCTCACTGGCAACAAACAATAGGTGAAGGTTCCTGGTAGCTTAAATTTATCTAAATTAAAGCTTCTCTGTTCCTGCTCCAAGTCCTGCCCCTTGGCATGCTCCGCTCTGGCACTGGTGTGGTGAGCTGGTGCAGGGAGCTGATTGAGATGAAAACATAACCCCACAAAGCAGGGAGAGATTAGTGTTGAGCTGCTTCACCCCCAACCACCCCATCGCACCCCTTGCCAGCAAGTACATGTCCTTGGGGACATGGAGGTGGGACCAAACTTGCATTGACTTAAGCTGATTTGGAACAGCATCCTAATAGGGTAGGGGTGGAGATGGAAGGACTTGGGCTCTATGCTAACCGATTAATGATGATTACCACTTACACTGGCTTTACCTGGAACTTTACTCCTCTGCAACCTGTTGCCAAAAAATAGCATAACAGTAGAATTTGCAGGCTGTTGCCATCACAAAGCAACTTCAAGTGAGATACTTCTAGCTGCCTTTGGAGCTTCATGGTGTGAACTATAGGCTAAAGGCTTTCCTGTTGTTGAAAAAAAAATGAAAAAAGCTTGTATTATTGCTCTTTCTCTCTGGTCCTGTTCCCCTAAATCACACAACCTGGGACAGCAGGAACAACCTTACTGGTGAAAACAGCTCGTTTTGGTAATGTACCCTGCTTATGGGTACACTGAACTCCCCACACACTTACCCCGTTTACTTTCTAAATGACCAATTTAATCAGGCACATGTATGATACAGAAATGGGTGTGTGCATATCTAAATATATGAGAGAGGGAACTTCAGATGTTTTATCTTTCATTAGCTAATAACAGCAGTAATGACCTCAGTAGCACAGGATGTCTTTTGCAAAATTAATAACCACATGAGGGTTAATGGCCCAAGGCGATGAACTCTCTCAGACAATCATTAATCTACCTTGATGATTATAGCTTCATTACTGAACACTGAAGCCTCCTTGGTGTACCAGTGAATGCCTGATTTCAACCCTCCCTACTGATGTTCATAACATGCCCTCTTATCTTTCTTCTGGGTGTGCAGGAGAACAGGAGTAAAGCTGAGATGCAAATGAAGGTAGCAAGTACGAGAGGTATGAAACTCATTTGAATATGGGTTTGGAGAACATATCTCCCAAATGATTATCTGTTTTCTATCTATATATTAAATAGAGCTTTAAGGGGTATTTTTTGGTTTTATTTTAAAGTAGCTCTAGCCTGGGAAGCAATACCATGGCTCATGAAGCAGACTTTCCAAGTTGTTTGTGTCTATAGACTGTTTAATTGGGTGGTCTGTGTATTTAGATAGTGCCCATTAGTGCACAGTCCTTGTTTCCCTTCCCAGGAGCAGCATCCTGCCTCTCAGAGCTGCAAACGTTTCCCATTCATTGCTGCTATTGATCTGAATTTAGACCTCTACACTCCACGTGGGTAAATGGAAGTGGAGACATGCAAAAGGAAAGAGTGTGTCAGGATGTTTAACACAAACAGCCCCTGCCACAAACAGAAAATTTTATGATGAGTTAGTCCCCTCTGTTTGGAATAGTCTAGTTTTTTGGAACAATGCCAGTATATCCAGAAGAAAAGAGCTCTGAAAGCACATCACCTTGCTGGCTGTGGGATACAGAAACCTGTGCAATCCCACACCCAGTCTTTTTTCCTCCCTGTCAGCTGATGACAGCTGTGCACATTAACCTTCAGAACCCGGGGTATTTTTCTGCTTTATCATCTCTGCTGCCAGGATTAGTTTTAGTTGGACAGTGATTAATATAGAGAGGGTGCTGCATAACCACCTCAAATTTGGATAGGTAATTAGGATCTCTAGCTACTAGCTTGGAGTTAGCAGCAGCTGCAGTTCATTTGGCTGTTGCAGCAGCAGCACAGCCCTGTTAGGGAGCAGATAGACCTGGAATATATTTTAGAAATTCCTCTGCCCTAGTGGGCTTCTCTTCCTTGGTTTTTTGTTTTCCTTCGTGGAATGTGGGAAGCATAGCAAAGTACTACTGATGTAAAGAAGCTCTAGTTATCAACCAGTATGACGGAAGATGGTTTATTAGAGATGGGAGAGCTCTGTAAAACTCCTCAGGAGCAATCCGATACTGCCCAAGTGCAGCCTGCCAACGTTATGGGAGCTTAACACAGACGCTTCTGTGTTTTATATCAGACACAAACTGGGAACTGGGAAATCGCAGTTGTGAAAATTCATAACCTCAGTCTGTAAGGTATTCTCCCTGCGCTCTCTATAAGATGGAGACGATGGAAACCTTCTTACCAAGTCTTCATCCCCACAGCTTGATTTGTGATCTCCTAATAGTAAGCAGAAAAGACAAAGTGCATCAGTAACTGTAGCAATGACAGCAGTAAGGGCTATTCCATTCAGCACATAGCTCTGTCATTTGGCAGTTCTTGTGGTCCTTGTGTTTCTCATGGAGTCTGATACACACTGGCATGCTGGACCTCTATTGACTCACACTTGTGTATCTCTGTATGATCTATTGATCATAAGCCTAATGGGTGGTCAACAGCAAATTTGATGGGAGATTTTTACATGCTGCACTCTCTAGTGAGTGCTCACTATGTGTCTAGCAATTACAGAATCTCATTCCATTACACTACTAATTTGCAGGGAGTGAAATTATAAACAAGGTGATTAGTGAATGTAATGTATGGCCCATGTAATTATATAGCTGCCAAAGCAATGGATGCAGTTGAATTGGTTTCTGGGTTTGGGGGGTTTGGTTTTGTTTTTAAAAGATTAGGTCTGCACTTTTTCCCCCAGTCTACCAAGTTTGTTAACTGTCCACAGCTGAAAATGTTTTTTTCTATTGCAAGATCACCAACCTTCAGTCTAAGAACATAGTTATAGCCAGTTATAATTAACAGTAGAATTTATGGGAAATGTTGCCTATCGATCTTGAAGCCCCCTAGGTAAATGAAAAAAGTTTTTCTTTGTCTACTGGTTGATGAAGAAAATAACTTTAATTTTCTGATAAATATCTGGGATGCTACACTAGTAAATAATTTTTTTAAAAGTACTGGTCATAACTGTTGTTTTTGTAAAAGATACGATGTCCACAAGCTGGTAGGAAATATGGCCATATACAATGCAGAGAGTAAATCAGAAGGAAAATACCAAACATCTGCTTTTGATAAGATTATTGATAGCACGTGCATATTTTTATGATGGATTAAGCAACAAATTTGTGGAGATGTACATGGAATTGCTTTTCCACAAGCATTGAACTAGTGGAGAAAGGTCATAACAGATCTGCCTGTGTGAAAATGGTCCAGTATGCTTTTGAAATGATGGTAAATAAATTATATTAACTAGTGCAATCCACGAGTAAAGAATGAAACAGCATAGCACACAACTCTGCTTACTAATGGCATATATAGGGGTTTGTTTAAGATCAGTGGGGTCCTGTCAAATTATTACTTTATTCTTCATCTGTAAATGACACTGTTTCCCTATTAATATGATTTATTTATAAAAGAAGCCATCCATTACTATTTATTATCTCAGGTTTATTGATCTTCAGGGTTTTAACTGGACAGGGGGGCAGTTTCTACAGTTCAGTGTATGGTCTCTATTTCGAAGTCCTGCAAAGGTGTAACAGGTCTGCTAGCAGCTCACCTTTTAAACAAATGTTGCTTGTGCAAAGCAGGAATGGACCATCAGACCAAACATGCTATTGCTTTCCTTCCTTTCCTTCTTTCTGTCGTGGGACAGTTGATTTACGCTGCCTGAGCTGCAGGGCTACGATGGTCAGTTGCTCTTGGGGGCAGATTGCCTGGCTCTGTGAATAAGGAGGCCTGGGAGGTAGGACCTGTGTGTGTCTGACCTTCAGTTTGCCTCTCTCCAGATCCCTACTGCCAAAGGGAAAAGCCAACCAACCAACCAGCCTCCCACAAACCACTGTTAGGGTGTGCCTGTGGTACCCCTTACAGGGAGCCTGCTGCTCACTGTGCGGTAGCGGTTAATTAGCAAGCATCACTTCCAGAGCTGAAGTACTAGTCGGCAGTACCAGTCTAAAGAAAGAACTGTTCTCTTGCTTTTATATCTATTCCTGGTTCTTACTAAAATCTGTTTTATCGCCTGAGGTGCTATTACTTGTGTTTTTAAGTTTGGGACCAAACAGTTGTAAAATGATTTGAATGCCAACTTCTGCTTAAAATAAAAATAAGAAAATTAAGTGCTTGACAAGTAATTATGCAGTTATTCGAGTCTTTGGCACTATAGATAAGTATAATTTCATACTACTGACCACACTCCTGTGGCTTTATCACAGAAGGCTATTTAGCCTTTTCATGAAGAGAAGAAACCGAAGTCTGAGATGCAGGCTTCAGAATAAAGTAAAGCCCTTGTTATGTGAAAACATCAGTAGGGGAGGGAATATATATCTTTCTGAAAGAAGAAGTTGGCAGTGCTGGGTAATAACACCACTGCGGGGGGAACTGTGAAAAGTTATTTCTTGTTGCAGAGCTCGGTCCCACAGATGGAAACTGGGCTTGTAGTTAGTAAGGGACTTCGCCTGTGTGAACTGATCCCTCAGACTGGTCACTGAGTCAGCATAAAAGGGGGGGAAACTTAGGAGAAAAGGGAAAGGAAAAGAAAAAGACTATGCTTGAAAAGAGGGGGTCTCTGTAATAACGCGGAAAGGCTCCGTTACCTCCAGTGGACTGCTGCTTTGATCTGACCCATCACGGCTTCCAGGGGACTTAGGAGTATGGGGCAGTCCATTAATGATGTAGGAAGTGATTAGCGTTCTAGTTTAGTGCTGCCTCTTATGGCAAATCTGTGGTGATTTTGAAGGACTGTGGTAATATGTCAAGTTTTGAAGGTTGTCTTTCATTTTGGAAGCTGCTTCTGTATTGCAGTGAGTGCAGGCTGCTGACCATGCCCCAAAGCTGGAATTAATGGTGATTCCATCAGCTCTGTGTAACTCAGTGCAAATGACAAAGATCTGTCTGTCTCAGTAGGACTAAAACATTGAGGAATTGTTGTATCTTAGCAAGTTTACCTTTATATGCTCTTCATCAGACTACATCAATAAGTTTAATTTTCTGACAGGAATTTTAAAGGACAAAACCATGTTTGCTCTAAGAATCTCTGCCTCTAGTGTAGCCCTTATTTCTTTTGTTTTTAATTACTTATAAAAATTTTCTTCTCGTGTGCCACGGAGTTAGACTAGATGATCTTTAAAGTTCCCTTCCAACCTAACACATTCTATGATTCTGTGAATATGGTTGTAAGGTTTTGCATTTGCTTTCTTACTGAGAGGGGAAAAAACATCCTATGTGGTGACTGCTCATGGATGCACAATGTTTTAGTGCTTTCAGTGTGGTGTAGTCTAGTGATGAAAGCTGTTCAGTTTTCGCACTGTTGCCACTCAGTGCACTACCACCTATTGTCCTTCCATACAAGTGTAAGTAGCTCTTGCTCTGGGGGCAGAAAGTTCATCTTGGCTCTATTAGCACAGTGTTCATCTAAAGTTATTCTGGCCTGTCAATAATGCAAGGCTGCTTTAACTGCAGGTTAATTGTCAGTGATTGTACCATATGTCACATGAGGAAGCAAGAACATTTGTCACCTTCTCACAAGAAGCTTGTGGCAGTGCCTTATACATTTATTTTGGGTTCACCTGCTACTTTGTTCATCGATACCATGTTGAATCCTCATGAAAACACACTTTTCTGTTCATTTCTGAGTATGCTGAAATAACCCTCTCTAACCTTTAGATTAACTGAACCCTTGCATCCTTACCAGTTGTGTTCCAGTTATATTTAACCTTCTTGTACAAGATTATTGTGCTGGACTCTGATTTATTCATTTGCTTTGGCTGTTCCCTGCTACCTGGAAGATTTCTGCCTCCTCCTGAGCTTTGTCCATGAAGTGTACAATAATATTGCCCATACCATCCCTGGAGTGCAGTGATGATCTGCGTCTGTAAACCCCGCTACCAGTGCAGAATTAACAGGGTGAGTCTTATCTTCAAACATCCCACCAACCACCAAAGCCTACTGTAGGTAGGCAGGTGAAGCCTCTTTAGAGCTTGCAGCTTGTTTGCAGCACGTGTCAATGTTTAGCCTAAATAACCTTGATTCAATTATCAAAACTGGCATGTGGTGTTTGCTTATTAACATCCCACCTCTGACCTACTCTGTTTTACCTTCCATCCTACCTGCTTAGAGGACCATAAATACTGACTTAAGGAAAACTTTGGTGTGGAGTTTTAAAATTAGATTCTGAAACAATCACCCTTTTAAGTAAACACTTTCTAGTTTACTTAGGTTCCTACAGGAGACAGATCATGTTGATTCTCGCCTCTTACTCCCCTTTCCTCCCCCCTTTGCCTAACATTTATACTAGGTACTAGTGATTGAAGTTTTATTGCAAAAGGCCTTTTGATGCGTCGCTTTATCTGACGAGAAAGATGGCAGAAGGTTAAACAAAACACTTGCCTGCTTGGCGTGTTGTGCCAGACAACAGCAGTACAAAGGAGCCAATGTGTTAAGAGTTTTGTGTGTGGAGTTATATTTGCAGCATCGTTTGAACTCTGATGTCCAAATCTTAGGCCATCAGCAGTGTTTGTCACCTCACAGCATGCTGCACACCCTGGTTTTCAACAATAAAATCTGAGGGCCATCAGTCATGGAAAAGAGCTGAACCTGTGCTTGAATGCTGTAGGCGTGGAAGAAATGTATGAAGTGGATGTATAAAGTAGTAATGTATAAAGTTAGATGATGTTACCATAAAATCAGTTAGTATTAACTGTGAGGATTAAATAGCTCCTTTTGGGTTTAACTCCTTTGACAGGAGTCTAACCCGTTTGGCTGCATCTCATGTTCTGCACTTCGTTTCCCAGGATCTCCTCTTTATTTTGACATGACTGTCTACTTTTCAAAATATTTTGGATTCAAATCTGTTAATCGTGTGAGTAATCCCCTTAGCTGGCTGAACCAAGAACACTGACACGAGTAAGAACAAAAAACAGCTGGCATGGCTTTTCTCCCAGTCTAGACACTGTAACAGAGAGTCTTCTGGAATGACTGCTTAGCAGAACACAAATGATAGAGTTTGCTCCCGGGAGGAATTGTTTGAGATTTTAGTTTTCTATGTAAGAAATAAGCTTGAAATTATTTCTTGGTATTTTTTGAATCTGTGTGCACTCTGCTTTCCCTTGATTTTACCAGTTTGGCGTGACTACTTGAAGTAGCAGAGTGGGTCTGCTGGGTCACAGAAGTGAGAACAGTCTGAAATTCTTGAGAATGCAAATAGTCAGTCCCCTGCCTCGCAGGGAAGAACCACTGGAAAGGTAGTTAGCAGTTGCTGTCTAGTGTAAACATTTGCTGCCATCTCCTCTTTCTAACTGTACAAAAACGAGCTGCTGGAGACTTTGCTTTTGCTGATGCTGAGTTTCCTTCATGGGAATACAAAATTATCCAAAGACTGAAACAAAAATGGTCTGAATAACCTCTGGCCTTGAAATCATGAGTTGTTAAAGCACAATTTCATATTCTAAACATACTGAATCAATTATTGCTTCAAATACTGCAGTGAGTTTTTCTGTTCTAAATAGACTCTTACAGACTTCTGGTTTTGTAGTGCTAGAAAGATGCAGCTTGTTAACTGATGCAGGCTGAATGGGTACAGAAGCATCACTTATTCTAAGAAATTAGGATCTGGAAGTCAATTAAGTAAGATGATATATTGTCCTACAAGTCAAAGCCAAAATCCACCGGCCTCTATGATTAAAGGCATTAAGGCTTTTCTTGACTTTTCTGAAAAATGGAAGGTAATTCCTGCTCAGAATTCCCAGTTTGTGGAGACATGTTACAAGTGCCCAGGTCCTGTTTAATTCCTCCACTGCAGTCTTACAATGTGTGTGTATCTATATGTATGTAACTATGAATATACACAGCTTCTGTAAACTTTCTTTGTGGGCTTTAGAAATTACAGATTTCTCTGGTTGCCAGATAGAAAAAAAATTGGTTCCCCTGTGTTTTCAGGAAATAATGAAATAGTGAATTAAGAGATGAACCATTTTATTGGGTGACATATAATTTTTAAATTGTGAAACACTCTTCAATAAAATTCCCACATTGACACAAAAAAGATTGATGCTTTACTGAAGGGCTCATTCCTTCTCTTTCTGAAATTTCTCAGATTACAGATAATTTTTTTCCCTCAAAGTATTTTGTTTTGGGGAAAACTTGTTATTCTTTAGCATTTTTTTTAAGCTGTGTTAAAGGGGCATTTTACTTTTTAGTGATGAGATTTACTAGGGAAAGACCTTCTCTTCTGTCCCCTTCATTCACTTGCAACTGAAACTCTCATGCTTTCTGTGACTGTAACTAGCAGGGGGAAAAAATATAAACTAAAAAAAAATTTGGAAGTTGTATTTAATAGTAGAGCTTTAGTAAAAACAAGACTAGGTGAAACTGGAACATAGTTGGCAGATGTGCTCTGACTTGGCTGGCCTTGAGTAGAGCCAGGAGTTGGACTTGATCCTTACTGGGTCCCTTCCAACTCAGGGTGTTCTATGATTCTGTAAAGCAGCTCTTAGTTGGGTGCAGAAGGATGAAGAGGAGGTACTGCACGACTCCTCAGATTCTTCTTGACAGAACTTTGTATTGTTCAGTAAGAAAACAGGAGATGATACAGGAGAAAATCTAGTAGGCTGCTCTGAAGAGATGGGAAGCTGTCTGATTTTTTGAGGCTGGGTCCCAGTATGAAGCTTGGTAAATTTTAGGCATTGTGAAAAATTTTATAGTTTGTCATTCCTTCCCCCCCCCCCCCCCCCCCCCAAATTAAATTACATATCGTTTTCAAACATGGAGATTTTACTTGGTTTTTGTTGCTTGAGGTTTTTTTATGGATCCTTAAAAAAAAAAGAGGATATACTTACAGCAGAAGTTGATAATGAGATGTTTCAAATTATCTTGACTTTATCTCAAAAAGAGCAAGTGATGTGACAGTATAATAAGACAGGGTATCATTGTGTGCCAGCAACCTGATCCAATTATCATGTTATGTCATGATGGATTTTGTGTTAGCAAAGCTTCAGTAGTACAGTGATCTGGCACTGGAGGAAAAAAAATCCATTAAAATAATCCAAAAGTTACTTGTGTGACTTAAGTAAGAATGCACACAGGAATTGCCAAATAAATAGAAGAAAAAGGGAAATCTGATCCAAAGTCTACTAAAGTTGAAACACATCTTGAGACTGCAGTATCCAAGTTTCACGTTCATGGTGCTCTATGCACAGATCACAGTATCTGGACAGCAGCAGGCATGGTGGTCCTTCAGACCCATGTCTTTTTTTGGTAGGCATCCATGCATATAGTCTTAATGTGTATCTGGGTTCTGGGTGTTTTGGGTTTTTTTCATTTTGCAGGAAATATTGATTCTACAAAACAAAATCAGATATTCTCTAGTGGAACAGTAAAATTGTGTACATGATGTTCTCTAGTGAATAAAAATCTCATGCTATCATAGGGAAGAAAAATCAATCACATGAGCCTATTTTCCTTCAATGAAAGCCAAATTATCAGTGTGAAAAATGACTGAGATATTCTGTATGTTAGAGGAGCTCAGACTGGGCGAACTTTTTGGGTTAAAAATGTATCACTTATATTTTTCTTGGCCGAGACTTTTTATTTAAATAATTCTATGAAATAGTCCCACTCTATAGCTACAAACTTCAAGGTCCTGGCTGGCTGTGTATACTCACAAAACCCCTGAGGAAGGCGGCTCTTTTGGCCTGTGGGTTTTGTGGGGGGGTTTTTTTCTTGTTTGTGTATCGATTCAAGGCTATTATCTTGGATGATGATATCTGGAGTTTCACTGCTTGAATATCTAAAAGGCACGTTTAAATTACTTTGGGAAAATTGCTAAGACAATTATGGGATTGTAATATAAAGTACTATAATTACACTTTAATGCTTCTTATCGATTGTTGAGCTTTGCACTTTGCCATGGAATAAAACAGTGAACCCATGTTTTCTTTTCTCATCCAGCAAGTTTAATGCTTGAATATCCATTCTATGAAGATGACACTTTTTCAAAACTTAGCAAATAGGAACTTCCAAGATGAAAAATATTTACTCTATGTACGTGACATGCTTTGAAAACCACATGTCAGTATCTCTCATCTTTCAAGCTCTTTCTTCATCTTTCAGTGGTCCACAGTAGTGCTATTCAGAGGGGCGGATGTGTTCAGGTATGTGCCCGAGGAAGGAACAAAGCTTGCTGGATGAGGAAGGATGCAATGATGTGGTGGTGATGCTCACGCTTTGTGGCTAGAAGTATCAATATTATCTCTCAAAATTACCAGGAAGCAGAGAAGGGACATGCTCTTTATTGAAGAAATACTTGCTTGGGGTTTCAGAATGCAACCATATAAGCTCGCGGGGGTGTAGTTGAAAGGCAATTTCTGGATAGCTCTTATGGAACAACAAGAGGAATTTTTAAGAACTTGCTCTCAGTTATTGCCAGGTAATATGTAAAATTAAACTCTCTACAAAGAATGAAGGCAAAAAGCGTGTGTCCTTTCTGTCTTAGTTTTATGGACTAAGAATAATGAAGTTTCTCTTGCATGTATTTCAAAGACTTTCTGGATGAGGTTCTCTCATTACGAAAATAAAGAAAGAGAGCAATGTGCTATCATGGCAAAAATTCCTTACCATTCTTATGTTTTCAGCAGCTATTAATGCTGTATGCTTGTATTCTTCCCAAGCTATTGCTTCAGGCCATGCAACTCAACAACAGTCTATGTTTCTACAGCAGATAAAATGAGGTATAGCACTGCACCCCAGTCCCACATAGAGGGTAAAACTCCCTCTAGTTTCTGGTACTGAGAGGTGTTCAGTTACTTTATCACGCTGGCTCAGATCTCTGGCTGAACCTTCTCTTTGCTCTGATACCTCAAACTACATGCTAATGACCAGCACTACCTCCCAGATGTTACCACCTCCTGACTGGTACGCTTTCTGCTGCCATCTTCTCTAGAGTTTGGTAGTGAATTTGACCAGTTTTAATGTTCTTTGTTTAGAGTAATTTGCATGGTGAAAGTTGCAACATCTTTGGCCTTGTTGTTGGTTCATGATTATTTTTTTCAATGAAATTGTGAGAAATAGGAGAAAAAGCCTACCAGGCCCTTCATGACAGGCATAAGCAAAGTCTGAAGATTTGCATTTGCACGCCTTCCCTTTCCTTTATGAACTCAGTTATTTCCTACCAGCTGCCTCTAGGCCTCAGGAGACTCATATGACATTTGGATTAAGCTCTGCAATAACAATATTGATTGAAGAGTCTTACTGGTCAAAGAAGCCAAGCTGTCCTGTTCTGTAAATACTATATGATCATGTTATTAGTATCTTACATTTTAAACTATTCTGATGTGAAGTAGATTTGCCTTTCACTTGTGTATTAGGCACACACAGTCTTGTCTTTGCCTGAGTGCAGACTGCCAGATGCCATGCTCACCTTTCCTGTAGAGCTAGCTATGAGCATGCTGCCATCTCATGGCAGGCCACAGTTTAATTAGAAATGACAAATGTTACAGGACAAATTATTATTATTATTATTATCATTATCATTATTCCTGCACAAACATAAGTAAAATGATAATAATTCATCCTGTGTTTTAAAACTAAGAACATTCTCCTATTTCCATGTAACATATAATGAGTCTGTAAATGGCAGAGCAATTGTGTCTGAACCTACTCTATATCCTTCTACACGTACAATTTCTTGTGCTTTTAGAAAAATAAAGGACCTTGACAACACAGTATTAATATTAAAGATGTCTGGGATATTGCAACAAATCCCACTGAACATTACTATCAGCACAATTCACTCCTCCGAAAAAGATTTTTCTTTGCTTTCAGCAGCAGATATTAGTATCTGTGGTAGAGAAAAACATAATTAAATCTATTAAGGTGACTTGTTACGGAACACAAATGTCTGAATACTTGACAGAAAAAGAAAACATTTTGTCTTTCTCTTCTGAGGGTAGATAACACTATGTCTTTCAACTCTTGTTTAAGAATTCTCAGTCTGTGAGTCTGTTCAACCATCTGACGTGTCAGTGTTCAGCTGGGATTTCTATTCGGCACCCAGCTCTGTGACGTGTAGCTGCCATCAAGAGAGATGTGTTCCTTCTTAAAACTGTGGTTCCTTAGAGTTTTCAGTTATCAAGGGTATTTTGGCACAGGACCTTAGGGGGAAAAAAATTGTGTCTTTGTAGGTTGTGTTTTGCTTTTGAGATCTCAATTTCAGGCCAGGGGTTTGGCTGCATGGTCTTAATGTCACTGTCCAGAAGACCTGAATTCTGAGACATTGCTCAGAAGGACCATTTAACTCAGTGTCCTGATTCCAACAGCAGCTATGGGTGGGCATCCCTAGGTGGTGTCTGCTACCAGCTCCCTTGTGTTTTCAGGGTGTGATGGTGCTTTAAGGACTGTGCCAGCCACATAGGATCTCTTTTTGCTTTTTCCATTTTCATTTGTGGGACTTTGATCTCACAAATTATAAAAACTTGACATCTGGTTTGTCTTACTTATATATATGCTAACAAGAGAGGAGGGCTGGATGCCTGGTGTGGTATGTATACTCCACATCTGAGTTTTCACTTGAGAGAGAATGGATAGAACTTTGCAATGCCTGAAGTTACATAAATGAACCTTAACCTTCTTGCAAATTAAAGTCTTAAAATGTTGGCAAGATCATGTTTCTGAGGCAGAAAATAACTTTCTGTGTAGTCTTCCAGTCAAACATTTTGCCCTTCTTATTTATTTAAACTCATCCTTTGATAAGTTTGGAGGTAAGTGTATATTTTCGGAGAAGTTGGTTTGCCGTTCGCCAGTGGAGTTTGTAGCTGTCTATTAATACTTGCAACTCTGGACTGAACTACTCAGGTTTCTACCTACCATTCATCTTGTGAGCATGGAATTGCTGTGCTCTTTCATACTGCACTTTCATCTGTGGATTTAGTGCTGTCTGGCAAAGTAAGCATGTAGGAACAGCACGAATTTAGTCATATTATACTGGCAGGTGAAGACCTGGTGTGCTCCTTCTGATAAATATTGTGGATAGAAGGGGGATTCTGATGCTGAATTCCTCTGTGATCTCTAGAAATGGCTAGGTGTCTGTTACTTCATCTCTAAAATAAAGAAGTATGGTTTGGGTTTTTTTCCCTGTGATAGGAGAGGGGAATCTTGCTAACTCTAGTTTATAAAATGGCTTTAGTGTGGCCGTCCAGTGAATAAATTGGAATCAGAACTTCTAGTCTCCCAATTCACACATCTGTGTGGTTTCTTCTGTGTTATTTTAGTGCAGAGAGCAGGAGAAAAGATGATTCAGTATAATTTTTTTTTTCTTCTCAGACATCTACACTCTGAGAATTTCTCTGGGTTGATTCAGGTCCTCTACATGAAGAAATTAGACAAGCATAGCACTCTCCATAGAGTTTTCTGAGCTGTGTGGTCATGTTGAGATCCAAGAGAATGCTGGCAGGCTAAGATCACATTACAGAATCCAATCCGTGAAATGTGTTTTAAAACCCTCTCAACTTTGAAAACTTATGTCTGAAAGGCATGGTTTTTTACCTAAAGATCAATTCTATCAAAATTCAAGACGCTGCCACCTGCTAATACAAGACTGGTGGGAATTGGGTTTTATTTTCTTTATTTAAGAAAAACCCATCCAGTCAATCGGATTACAACTGGTGATATTACCCAAAGCAAAAGGTAATACAAATGCTGCCTACCACCCAAGCCTTGCCATGGGTGTTCTTGTTAGTGCCAAGCTGGGAGAGATTTCTCCTAGCACACTTGCAGGAAGAGTACCAGCCCCTAAGCTAACTTCCTCAAAATGAAAAGAAAAAGATATAGCTCTGAAAGTTTCCAGATCGTTGCTATGTGTTGGTTGTTTCATTGCTGTTTCATTTGCTTTATTTTTCTCAGATTTTTTTTCCTTTCCAGTTGTCTGGTAATTATTCTGTTTCTGGAAAAACTCAGAGAAAACAACTTTATTCAAAGTAAGTGAAGTTTTAGGTAATCCAAGTGACAAAAGAAAAAGTTAAATCAATTAAGTCCTTTTTTGGATGTTTTTGGCTTATTTAGGAGCCTGGTGACATGCTGTCTGTTTTTCTAGGAATGACTGGTACAGTTTCTTTCCTTAAATTTATGCTCTCCTTTTGTTCTACATGGCATTCTTCCTTCCTTTCATGCTCCTGTTTTTATTCCCAGTCTGGCATGGCCTGCCATGTAGGGCAAATGTAATGAATAAGCTTTGCCCTCCCCTTTCTCACACAGAACCTCAGGTTTAAGGCTCTGTTTTGTTCATCACTTGGCACCTAACTGTCCCCTGCACATTCTAGTATTGTATGAAACACACATCAGGAAAGGTATTTTCTGTATGTGCATGCTGTATTTTATGTATATATATATGCACACTCTGTATGCATCAATCAATCACTTTTAATTCTTCTAAGAGGTTATAGCAGCATCATATGGGGTGGACTTGATGGAGACGGTCATTCTATCAATTTTAGGGGATCGTGCTGTCACAGTCATTCAAATAGAAAAGTTCCTGGAACTTTCCTTTCCTTAGTTACTTTGGACTTTCTTTAATGATAAAAATTATGAGAGGTTTTTCATTATAGCTGAGGAGAAAGCATTGTGGGAGGCAGTTGTTTTTCCCCCAGGATGCTGCTGCATGAATAAAATATTCAGGTGCATTTACATACAATACTTTGTCCTTTTGTTAGATATTTAAAGAAAATCTATGCTGTTTCTGATACACTGAATGAAGATGTTGGTATTTCCTGGTCCAGCTTGAGGGCTGAAGAAGAGCAGATCTTAATAGCTTACTGTCGAAGTAGTTGGCTATACTGTACCTATGGCTCCTGAGGCCATGGCTGCTGCTGTAATTGTGGATCAGACACTGAAGATTAGAGATTGCAGCAGATTCATGGGCTTTATTTCCTCATGATTATATCTACAGTGATTCAACAGGCACTAGGAAGACCTGTACATCAATCCTTTTAATAGATGCCAGTTCTTTCTCCAAATCTCTGCTTAGCTCAACTGAAAAAAAAATCAGAGGTTAAATTGTGCTGTTTCAGTGAAATATTCCAGATGGCAGTGGAACAGTGTGCACCAGGACCCTCCTTCACACCAGGCATTCCATTCTTTTGTTGGACCTGACACCCTTATGCTCTTGATCTGTACATAAGGAGCTAGCTCATAACCATTCACCTAATACAGTGTATTTAACTTTTAGTCTGTTTTTTCTTAAACTTGGATTTAAGAATTTTAGTGAAGTAGAGGTGCTCAACATCTCTGAAATTTGGAAACCATTGCTCTATGGAAAAGTGGTATAACATATATAAAAGAAGGAACTTCTCTATGTAGCAGAGATCTAATTTGTCCTATTAGAACATAAGACTTTTACAAGTGCTGAAGCTGAAAATAACACTTGAAGGAATTGGATAAATGGTGTCGTCATTATATCCCTGACGCTTTCAGATTCTTCATGTGGGAAAGATTATACAGAAATAAATGGAATACGACTCAGTTTATTCTTTTACACTGTAAGAGGAATGTTTTGTCC
Organism: Porphyrio hochstetteri; assembly: GCA_020800305.1. Lineage (NCBI taxonomy): Eukaryota > Metazoa > Chordata > Aves > Gruiformes > Rallidae > Porphyrio > Porphyrio hochstetteri. Next base: position 1,711,840 of record CM036923.1, on the reverse strand, counting down.
TGCCTGGAAAATGGACACATTACAGAATTACTAAAATGAATACAGCCCAAAATGAGGGATATAATCCATTGTAAGAATGTGGGAAAAAAAGGGAAATTGTTTTAAATGTTGTTTTTTTACACAAGACTGATTTTTCACTGCTTTCTAAAAATGTGTGGCTTCTGTTCCGAGCAATTGTTCTGGGGAAGAGTTTTCTTTTAGAGGTAAGGAATCTTATGTAAACAAAGCTGTTGGAAAATGTTTTTCCACATGACATTGAAATTTGGAAAACCATAGGTGTGGAAATCTCTTTTTCTGGCATCTTTCTTTGCTGGTGGTGGTTTTGCTTTGGTTTTATAGTGCTGACTGTGTGGCTGTGTATGATAAATGACAGAGGTTGACCTGATGTTAGCCAATGACAACAGCCTTAAGTGATTTCAAATGAGATGTTAATCCAAAGCCTCTAAATTCTCTTTCCTGATGACCTCAGTTGCATCTTTTTTGGTGTTTTGAGTTCTGGTTTGTGTGTTCTTGGGTATGTACCACAGCACAAGATTCTGAAGCATGTTGTCATTGAAATTCATCTCCTCTAAATAGAGGAAGGAAAGATATTGGGATATTAGAAGAATTTTAAAATTCTATATAGTATGAGATAAAAGACCTGGGAAGTTTAAAAAAGGAAAAGGCTGAGGCTCTGTGTCTTCCTCTTTTGTCCCTCAGTGAGACCAAATGCACTCTGAGTGCTGTTGAGGTCTTATAGAGACAGTTGAGTAGGGTTTGGTCAGACCATTGCCAGGTGCCAGGGTGGGGTGAGAGAGGACTGTGGAACAGCTTTTAGGTATGCTGACATTGAGGCAAGCGATGTTGGTTATTTTTCAAGATTCAAGGGTTATAATTCTTTAATGAATGGTAATAAACTGAGATTGTATATTCATGTCAGGCTAATGGCATCAGGGAAGAATTTAATATCATTTGCCAGCTGTATACAAATAGTTCCACTGACTTCAGCAATATCAGCCGGGCGAATAGAATGTATAGCATATTACCTCTAATCTCGCCCATCTCCTGCATTTCCTGTGAATTTTTATAGGGGAAAACAAGATCGCCTGAGGCCAGCTTGCAGCTGAATATAACAGTGAAAGGAAGGGGAGATGCTAATAATTCACCCACACTTGACAATATTCAAATTCAATCCTGACCCCCTGCAATATCTATCATACAAGCTGTTCATTTCCTGGAGCTCTGTGTAGTGAGAGGGGCTCAGTGCAGTTGCTCTCAGCACCCTGTCTCTTCAGAGTGACTGTCTGGCTCCTTCTGTTAGTACCTACTTGCGTATGTCAGGGTCAGTTCTTTATCTCCCTAAAATCTTTTTTGTTAGATTTATTAAAGGAAATTGCTGATTCATTTACCTTGCTCTCCTTGTTGAATTGTTTAGTTAGCCTACGGAAGAGTGAAAATGTGAACTTCTTCATTTGTGAAGGGAACAAAGTTCAAGTTGCTAAATAAACTATCTGTTTGGTAGTAGCTTGGGCAAGATAACCGAATGGGTAAACCTGCAGAGTGATTTCAATGAAATCTTAACTTAGTACCCAGTTTACCATTGGTAAAGTGTTTAGTCATCACTACAATCAGCTTCCTGAATTGTAAATCTAGCAAGTTGCTGCCATTTTTTAAGGGTCTGAAGTCTTCAACACTTGAAACAGGTCCTTTTGTTTTAACCCACTTTTTCTTCTAAGCATGATGAGCTGGCAGTGTTCCTTCTTTTACCTTCAAAGGAAAAAATGCTGATATGTGTATTAAGAATCAGTTATTCATCGACTTTTGCTGATGTTGCAGTTTACCAATTGCCTACAATTAGTCCTAAATTTTCTTTTTCCCCTGACACTACTGCTATGTAAATCTTCATTATAAATTCTGAATAAACACTACTAAAATCCCCTTGATAATAAGTGGGATTAATAGCAGCAAAGCCCAAATTACTGTTGTGTGCTTTATAAATTAACGCAAAGGAGAAAGATAGCGGAAAACCACTTATTTGTACACTGGGGTTGATTCTCCACTGTATATATAGCGTATATATTCCAGTAGTACCACTTGTATTTAATTAATATCAGGACCCCATTGTGTTGGATGCTGTAAGAATGCTTCCTGGGGAGCAGCCCGAATTACAAAGAGTTTACAATTTGAGTAGAAAGCAATGCACTTGTAAGCAGAGACATGGAGAAAGACTTTGTCAAAACCGCATGTCAGAACAATAACAAAGTTGGGGGAAAAGCCTATTCTGCTGCTTATTATAATGGGCTTATTATAATGGGCTCGGCACAAAACTAAGTCAGCTTTGCACTTTTGGAGAGTTGTGTATGGTCACATTGGACAGGAAGGTTTAAACTTTCTATAGTAAAGATAGCTTCTATAAAGCTGTCTCTTTTTAGAAGAGTCTTTCACAACTGTACCCAATTGAGCAATACTCGCTCAATCTTCACTATCAATTTCTTTCATACCATCTTAACAGAGGCCTCTCAGACATTCATTTCACTGAGAAGTTATTTCAGGCATTCTTTAGTCAGAACATTAAGTGCCCTCATTCCACCCAGAAAGGAATTTAAAAAGGTCTTTTTTTCTTTTTTTCCTCCTGATACTCAGAATTCAAACTCTTTCTACAAAATGCTTTTTTTTCTTTTTTTAAATGAAGGTGACTTTTCAAAAATACTAAGCTTTTTTTCCCCCTATTAGATCTTCTGGTAAGAAATTTTGTAATTTCTACTTCTAAGAATAATAGTGCACTATTCTCAATTAAAAATTTGGATTTATAAACAAAGGAATGAAAATTTAGGGAATGATTTCCCACTACAAATAGCTTGTATAGTATGCTGGAGTGAAGAAAGATAATTTTGGCAAAAAAAAAAAAATCCCAATTATCTTTCCTTTGTATATTCTCCTGCCAGTTTAAAAACACCCTTGGTCATATTTTCAGCTGATATAAACTGTTGCATTGCTAATTGAATGTGGAAGTGCTACATTAAAATCCGTCAGGTCCAAGTTCTGATTTTTAACTCCTTGTACCCATCTTAATCAAAATGAGTTGGCAGCAGCTTCTCCAGGATTGTCCAGAAGGCAGATCCATTTTTGCTTTCCTTCCAGGAATAAAATTCATGTGGACTTTTCTGAGTTTCCTTTGAGTTAACTGGTCTATTCTTACAGAAAGCTATGGAGTCTCTCTCATACATACTAACCTCCTTTGCTATTTATGAATAACAATCTTTAATAATACTATGAATACATGATCCATATGATGTATTCCTTGGGGTCTCTATATTTCAGTCTGAAATCTGCTTGTCTGGAAAAGTTATCCTAGTCACTGTCTTAGTGTAGTTTTACGTGCGCTGGTGAAGAGAATTTGGTCTGCTGACACTTTTGTGTTTCTTTTTTAGTTGTGCTCTTGGGCAGCATTTCAGAAGCGATGAATGGTTTTGTTAGTCCTTTTCTTGTAGGAAATGGCCACATCACTATTGATTTTTGGAGGAAGCAGGTCAGCTGATACTGAGCATTTGGGAATATTCCTCTGCCTCTTCCCATGCTGACTGATATTTCATTCTGCTGGCCTATTGTAGGTTGTTTATGTGTCATAAAAAAAGCTTCTGTATGATAGAACTGTGGTGTCCTTTTTCTTCGGGGTTTTTAGTTTTGGTTTTTTGCCTAACAAAGGCACAGCAATGATGATTTATTTGCTAACCTGTTACAGATCTTGGTAACAGGAGTACATTGAAAGCAGGTTTGCTAGATGCAGGCCAAAGCCTTGACACTGCATCCTACTTCTACAAAGAAAGTCTCTGAACGTGACATTAGTTCAAGATATTTTGCTATGTAGTTACACTAGTACCTTCTCACAACCCTTTCCAATGAAGGGAAGCTTGCAGATCACTCCAGAAAACAAAAATTGCTTTAAAATATCTGAAGTGGATGTCTCTTCATTGAGATGAACCTCAGTACAGAAGTTTCCCAAATGCTTAGTATTTCAACTGTCCAATCAAACTCTTAGTTCTTACCCAAAATGAGAGGAGACATCAGTGTTTGGTCATTCCTACCCTTGACCAAAGGTAGTGTCTGGGGTAAAGGAGGTCCCAGTGTTTGACCCGAATATAACTACTGAATGAATAAGCTGAGTAAAAAGAATTGCTAGTCACATTTAAAATAATATATTAATTATACTTATTGTCTCTTTAAGCACTTTTTTTTCTGAAATTAAAGTGTGGGTGCAAGATCAAACTAATTCTTCATATGTTAAAGCATTGGATTCTCTGATCATAGAATCATAGACTGGTCTGGGTTGGAAGGGACCCCAAGGATCACAGAGTTCCAACCCCCTGCTACAGGCAGGGCCACCAACCTCCAGGCCTGGAGCTACACAAGGTTGCCCAGGGCCCCATCCAACCTGGCCTTGAACACCTCCAGGGATGGAGGTGATCAAACTTGGCAGACAGGAGAGTAGAATCATCTCTGCTGACAAACTGCAGAGTTAAATTAGACAAGAACAGCCAGAGTGCTTGGTGCTCTGCTGAAACAGAGATCCCTGTGGATCTCTGAAGATGAAAGTACTGGAAGTAATTGAGCCCCTATACTGGGCGCTGGTGAGGCCACACCTTGAGTACTGTGTCCAGTTCTGGGCCCCTCACCATAAGAAGGACATTGAGGTCCTGGAGCGAGTCCAGAGAAGGGCAACCAGGCTGGGGAAGGGGCTGGAGGGCAAATCCTATGAGGAGCAGCTGAGGGAGCTGGGGGTGTTCAGCCTGGAGAAGAGGAGCTGAGGGGAGACCTTATCACCTCCTACAACTACCTGAAGGGAGGGTGTAGAGAGATAGATGATGGTTTCTTCAGCCAGGTGACAGGTGATAGGACAAGGGGGAATGGCATGAAGCTGTGCCAGGGCAGGTTTAGATTGGACATTAGAAAAAAATTTTTTACTGAAAGAGTTGTCAGGGCTGGAACAGGCTGCCCAGGGAGGTGGTTGAGTCACCTTCCTGGGATGTGTTCCAAAAAAAGGGTAGATGAGGTACTTCGGGATATGGTTTAGTTTAGGATGAGAATGGTTGGACTTGATGATCTTCAAAGGTCTTTTCCAACCTTGTGATTCTGTGATATGAAGTCATGCAACATGTCACAACAAGAATGGATTCTTCTATTGAAGGAGTTTTCAGTCCTGGAAGTTCTTGGATATTTATTCCAAAATAAGTACCAAGTATTAAGTTGCTGTTTAAACATGTTTTCTCCATTAAATGTTTTTCTTTCAGTGAGACTGCATAATTCATTTCTGAAATCTTTCCCTGCAAGAGGTTTCCAATCAATGAACTCTGGCCTGTGGACTCCATACAAGGCAGCGTTGCATGCAGAGAACTTGCTGGATTGGGTCCGTTATGTCGAACTTCCTTCCTCTCACCTTTCAGAATAATTCTGAAAACTCACTTACTGCACAGAGCATGCTGGCTGCAAAGACCATCCCATGCTGTGTGCTTTCTCTCTTTGTAATCTGCTTCACTCTATTGAAACAGCTTGCATCTTCCCATTACCGGCCCTCTGGGGTAGGGATGTTTTTTGTTGTTTTGCTCAATTTGCCTACCATAGTGTTCCTTGTCCATCTCTTTCAGTACAGTGTATGGGATGCCAAAATAGTATTACGTTAAACTACCTTGAAGTTTTGAAGAAGTAGACAAAGAGCTTTGATTTTTCTCGTTTCTTTTCTCTTCGACTTTGTTACTCTCCATATTGCGTCACAAGATGTGTCTGTCCAATGGAAGTGCCTCAACTATGGCTTTTCTGTGACTTCAGAGTCAAAGTATCTTGATTGCCTTGTGTTGAGCTGACTTTGTGAATCTAAAACTCAGATGACCTCTGCTTCCTCAAGCAGTGTTACAGGTATCCTACATGACATCTTGGGTGGCAGATTTCAGCCTTACCCTTTGATTTGGGAAGGACATAGTGTTATTGGTGTCTATGATGCAATACGGGTTGTATTGTGGTTAGTTGCCATAAGAACATAAGGTACAAGAATATGTTTTGTTACCTTGCACTTGGGTCATCATTTTGTCTAGAGGATGTATGTTGTTAATCCACTTCAGAATTTACTCTAATGTAGCTTTTTGAATGGGTGTTTTCTTAATTTTCATGCTAAGGAACTGCATCGTGACTCTAGAAAGAAGAGTGGATCTTCTGGTTGTTATAAAGCCCAATAGATGCAGAATGTTTTTCTATGCACAAGAAAAATCCTTAGATCTGATTTTGTACCTTTTGATGTGTATGTGTCTGTGAATTCAGGCTGAGGAATAACTTCTTTTCTAGTCTTATATGACATACATTAAATGAATGGCTTTGGTTTCAGATAGAGTTGGATAGGATTTTTTTTTTCTATTCTTGTATCTTGAGTTGGTATGGTTTACATACAGTAATATTTTCAAATATTTATATCCCCAAGCTTCTGAAATGTTAGTATTTCTGTAAATTCATACACAGTGACCCGAAATATTTTTCTGGTGTACAGAAAGTAACAAGATGTAATTATGTATAGCTGAACTCAGAATATTTTTCCCACTGTCCATTCTGCTAAAAATGTGAATTGCTTTTTCCTTTGTCCCTTTTCTCATTCTGTTTTATTTCTTGAATAAACTATTTTTATTATCATCTTATGCTTTTTATCTAATCCTATTCACTGGCTTTACTGTGCCCATTGCCTCGTCTTTTTATGATGGCTCTCCCTCTTTTTAAAGTCTTTTATTAATGCAGCACATATGTATATTCTTTCATTTCATTTCATTGTGTTGCAGTTTTTTCTTGCTGTCCCCTTTTTCTCATCTCCCACTCATTGTGATAAATACCATTTTTTGCATTCTGTTTGTGAATCTTAAGGTTCACAAAAGGCAAAGATACCAATTTGACATCACAAAGACAGTGTCAGTGTTTAAACATGAAGAGCTTCATTTTGTGAAGGTTGAGAGAGCTTACAGTCTCCAGCAGTTCCACATTGAAAAATAGGTGCTCACTTCTGCAAATTTGGTCTTATTTTCTTTCTATCTGGCAATAAACATAATGAATATGGGACTTCACTGAATAAATATATTAATACTTTAATCATTGTGGAGGTCTCCAATACTTGAAAATATCAACTGGAATGTTGAGATAAAATCTTGCACCATTCTTGGGCTAGCTTTTCCCTGGATCAAGTACTAGGCCTATGAAAGTACACACAAATGTCACCACTCTAGGCCTATGAAAGTACACACAAATGTCACCACTAGTTTTAAAATGAATGGATCTGAGCTGTGGATACCATTAGCACAAGACTTAATCTTTCCAGGATTAGCAGTATTATCTTCTGCCAGTATGTGAAAATGAGAAAACTCTTCAAATGAAGGAAATAGTGCGTCTGGTTTTTGGTAATGCCTTTGGTGTTAGGATTTGTTTTGCAGTGAGAATAGGGCTGCTACACCCTTAGAGTGGGCGTTGATTAAAACTCAGTCATGCTATCTGTTGATAAGAGTCATCATGACCTAGTCATAGACTTCAATAACACAGCCACAATCCTTTGTAAGGATTATTTTTCTTATTTCCACTTTAGCTTCTTTGTCCTCTATGTTTGTTTTATCTTTTTATCCTGAAAAGTCACGAATATCTGACATTGCTCCAGCAAAACAATTTAGCATATGCGGGACTACAAGCATGTCATTAGTCCCGTTGACTTTGATGGGATATAAGTGTGTGCTTATCTGCCCTGAAGACAAGAGCAGATTATGAGCTGCAATACAGTCATTTCCAGTGTTGGGTTTCGGTAGGACCCGTAATGAGGCCAAGAACTCTGATAAATGTAAATAACATAATAGACATCAGCAGATGTTTGGGAGTTACAGAGAATGGAGAGCTGGGATATAATTATTATTAAAATATATCTCATTATTATTAGAATATATCTCCAGCTTTATTCCTGATGAAATATTCTTTGTCTGCAAACAGTGTTTACTGTGACAATCTTTGCTGTTGAACTCTGCCAAAACCTTTCACTTTTGCACTCCTCAGAGCTTGTGTTTTCCTACCAGACCTGTGTATTTCTTGAGTGATAAGTTCTGTCAGTAATAACACATCTGATGTGTACATGAGGAGTAGTCAGCATGGATTCACGAAGGGAAGATCGTGCTCGACCAATCTCATAGCCTTCTATGATCTCATCACCGGCTGGGTGGATGGAAGGAGAGCAGTGGATGTCATCTACCTTGACTTCAGCAAGGCTTTCGATACTGTCTCCCATGACATCCTGATAGAAAAGCTGAGAGCGCATGGGATAGATGAGTGGACAGTGAGGTGGGTTGAGAACTGGCTGTCGGACCGGGCTCAGAGGGTCGTGATCAGTGGAGCAGAATCTGACTGGAGGCCTGTGACTAGCGGTGTTCCCCAGGGCTCGGTGTTGGGTCCAGTCCTGTTTAATACCTTCATCGACGACCTTGATGAGGGAATAGCATCCATCCTCAGCAAGTGCCGATGATACAAAGCTGGGAGGGGTGGCTGACACACAGGAACACTGCGCTGCCATCCAGCGAGACCTGGACAGGCTGGAGAGCTGGGCAGGGAGAAACCAGATGAGGTTTAATAAAAGCAAGTGTAAAGTCTTGCACCTGGGAAGGAATAACTGTCTGTATCAATACAGGCTGGGGGATGACCTGCTGGAGAAGAGCTCTGTGGAGAAGGACCTGGGGGTCCTGGTTGATGACAGGTTGGCTATGAGCCAGCAGTGTGCACTGGTGGCTAAGAAGGCCAATGGGATCCTGGGATGCATCAGGAGGAGTGTGGCCAGCAGGTCGAAGGAGGTGATCCTCCCCCTCTACTCTGCCCTGGTCAGGCCCCACCTGGAGTATTGTGTCCAGTTCTGGGCTCCCTGGTATAAAAAAGACAGGGATCTCCTTGAGAGAGTCCAGAGAAGGGCTACGAAGATGATTAAGGGCCTGGAACAGCTCCCGTATGAGGAAAGGCTGAGTGAGCTGGGGCTGTTCAGCCTGGAGAAAAGAAGACTGAGGGAGGACCTAATTAATGTTTATAAATATCTTCAGTAGGGGATGCAGGGGGAATTGGCCAGCCCCTTTTCAGTGGTCTGTCGAGATAGGACAAGGGGCAATGGCTGTAAATTGGAGCACAGGACGTTCCGCACCAACATGGGGAAGAACTTTTCCCCAGTGAGGGTGAGGGAGCCCTGGGACAGGCTGCCCAGGGAGGTGGTGGAGTCTCCTTCTCTGGAGATATTCAAGACTCTTCTGGACGCCTATCTGTGCAATATGTGCTGGGGAGCTGCTTTGGCAGGGGGGTTGGACCCGATGATCTCTCGAGGTCCCTTCCAACCCCTACAATTCTGTGATTCTGTTTTCTGCCTCAGCCTTTTCGGTTGCACTCAGGTTATGTTCCCGTTCTGTGTGTGGGTTTTGCTTGCCCAAATATGATACTGTATTTATTTATGAAAAGACAGGTAGTTATGGTAAATCTCTCCACAAGAGTATTGTGGGTTTTTTTCTCTTAATGATACCTGGGTTAATGAAAGATTTGGTTTGTATATTTCTAACTCTGTGAATGCATTAGTAGCTGTGGTTTTTATCTCAGATTCCCTCACTGTTGTACACTTCATTAATTCCACATGTCACAATCTTTCTAGCTTTATTCTAAATTGCTGTATCATTTACTCAGATAAATTAAGTTGTCATAGAAGCTTTGCGAAGTATTTGGTCTTTTTGTACCCTTTGGCAATGTATTTCTGATTTTTAAGTAACAGATTCTTTTTCTCCTGTTCTCTCTGCCTCTTTTTCTAACAGATCAGCTAGTTGTCAGGATATGAATAGGTATTGCTTCGTTCTGAGCCACGTGGAGACATGTAACAGGCCCCCAGTTTGAGACTACTGAATAGGAACATCTAGGGTAGGAGGGGAAGGATTTGCAGACACGTTGATTTTATGAAATTAATTTTCCTTGGTGTTCTCAGTTATCTCTTTAACCTATTCTCTGCAGTTCTTAAAATAATGATTTTTTTTTTTTCTATTGACAGAAAAGGAATCCTGTAAATATTTGAACAAATAGGATTATGTGAAGATTTAAATAGCCATCTTTCAGGGCTTTTTGATTTTTAGCTGTCTTGTTTCAAAAGGTTTTCCATCTGTTAAGCTCTGCTTCAGGAAAGCACTTAAGCACATACTTAAATCCATCAATACAAGGAAGACCCATAAGCCAGGATTTAACTAGATGCATATTTCTGAATCAAGGCATTAAGCTCTTTGCTCAACATGCAGAAAATTCCATCTTTTTAATCACAGTGATAGTGTACTTCCTTGCCAAAATGCTCTGCCATATGTAAATAGAATTATTGAATGAGCTGTAGTACATATGGGAAGGTACGTTTTCTTCATGGAAAATAGCAATTTGGGGTGTAAATCTGGCCAGATATTTGGTGGTGGCAAGAGAAAGATGCGGTACTTGGGGCCTAACCTTTCTTTCACTGACTTCTGCTAGGATTAAATACCCACCCTGATCAGTTTGCTGCTGGAGTGAATGGGTGTGACAACACAGAAACAAGCGGGGTCCCTGCTGCCAGTGCTTTCAAAGTGCCAGATGAACACAAGCTTTCAGCCTTTGGTGCAGGATGCTGTTCAGTGCTGCTCTGTACCACTTTGAAACAGCCATTGGTATTTCATAGGTGGAAGAGGGAGCTGCATTTAACCACAATTTGAAAGTATTCCCTTCAGAATATCGATACAGAAAAGCTCAATAAATTAAAAGAAAAATAAAAAGCTGCCTCCTACTGTATTTCTAGTAAGAAGCTGCATGCAGGAGTGGGTTCAGTTACAAATCAATTCTGTGAAATTGTTTATTGTGGAAAGTTCTTCAAAGTTGAGAAAAACTGAAATTTATGAGAAATACTTGAATGTAAAGGTGAACAACTCCATGGAGGGATAAGCAGCCCACTGAGTTACTCTTTTCCCCATTACTTTTGGACTGACTGTTCTGTCCTTAGTTTCTGCTTGTTTCTTCTTTTTGAATAAATTAGAGATGTATCTCCTCTGTCCACTGCTAGTGTTCGGAGGAAGAGGAAGTCTACGAGAGAAGAGAGGGAGGAAATGTTCCTTTTGCATAATAAAATTCACTGTCTGGAAATATTGCTATCACTTTGTCCAAGGTAAATGGTTGATCAAAAAGCAAAGTAAAGGAGGTCTCAAATTTGGGCTTCTGCATTGAATAAAGCAAGCAAAAGCCCTGTGTTTGTTGGTGTTCTGGCTTGCACCACCCTAGATGTATTTGGAGCCACCATCAGTCTGAGAGCTGTTTGTGCGCAGTTGTGCTGTTACAACAGGATTGCTGGGAGCTGCTGTACCCAGAGTTGTAGCTGTGACAACCTAGTAAATTTTAGATGGCAATTCAGCCTGGCTATCCCACAGGTTACCCATATCACGATCGACCCGCCTGATGCCGGGACTCCTTGGAACGTCCTTGTCAGCACTGGGCTATGAATCATCCCCAGCAGCTCCTTGCCCCTTCACTCTCGGAGGTGTGCAATGTCTGCTCGGTCAGGGGAAGATTTAGTTGTACAGCTTACAGGATCAGGAGTTTTGGCTGTTTCAGTCTAAGAAGAAACAGTGTCACAGTGTCATTGTTAGTGTTCGATTTCCTGTTTGATTCCTTGTGCAGCTTTTACCCAAATGAAAATAAACACATTAAGTACTGTTTGCAGATATGTTTTACCGAATTTCATGGGGGGGGGGGGGGAAGGGGGAGAAATAGAAGCTGTTTAAAATAGCTTTTTGTTTGGCTTTTATTTTTGCCTCTTTTTAAACAAGTAATTAACATAAGAAATTACTTGGAGCCTAAAATGACCAGATTATTTGTATTTGGAAGTCATTTCTGAAGTGACAGTTTATTTGCCAAAGACTGATATCTTTTAAATGCTCCTCTTGTAGAACATATTTTACTGTGACACCCTATAAATATTAGAACAAAGGGCTTTGCAGAACAAACAGATCTGAAAACACAGAAATACACAACAATGATTCATTTCTTGTATCAGCCATTCAATACATTATTAACTTCCCCATGAGCAGGAGATGTGTTATGATCTCTATGCCCTAGGAGCAAAAGTCAAAATATTCCCAGAGCAGTCAGGAGGAATGTAGTTTCCAGATACCGACATCATATCTAGTTGCAAGGTATCTAAATGCAGAAATCGTAATGCATCTATATTCAAATTGAGAGTTATATTCAGCAATACACCCGATGAAGTTTTCCTGTGAGGTTACTTTCAGCTGCCATTGTAGCTTACTGGGCTATGTTGGGTGTTGGCAGTGCAAGCGAAAGGGGGAGTCATTGCACAGCCCCACCAGCCTGGAATGTCAGCATGGCAAGGCTTTTATTGTTTCACTACGAGAAGGAGAAATTGTTTCTAATAATCAACATGCTCAATTTCTTTTATTCTTATATTTTAAATTGAGAATGCAGCTCAAGAAACATCTGTGTTGCAATTTAATGACACAGTTCACTCCTCCTTGTACTTTTATAGGATTAATTAGCATCTAAACAACATTTTTTTCTTGTTGCAGCCCTAAGCTTGGCTTATATAGAACCAATTATATCTCTGCATTTGTCTGTTAGAAGCTCATGGCACAGCAGTTGTTCTTATGGAGGTCAGTAATGGTAATAAGTTGTTCCTGGGGACTTTTTCCACTATTTGCATTTTAACAGTTATTGTGCATTGTATTTATGCTGACAGGTCCTGTCAACATCCTCAGATATTAAACCACCTGTGTCCTTACTCTGCCTGTGCTTCGTTGACATAGATTTGACACTCATGGAGACTTGCCTAAGTAAAAGCACAGTCACTCATGTTAGTGCAAAGCAAGTGTAGAATGCATGTAGCACCATTTAAATTAGGTAATGTTCTTGTTTTGCATCAGTGGAAAGATGGCAAAGTACGAGTTTGGGAATACTTGGGGCCCTCTCTAATGGTCTGGATGAACCTTGATTTTGTAATGTGCAGATAGCATTTGAAATTATATTGTTTGGTGTTAATAAGCGATAGAAATCAACCAAAGGTGGAACATTACTAGAGCTCTGGTTTGCAAGTTCTGACACAATAATACGTGTTACCTCTTTGTTCTCCGCTCTAAAAACATCCCCTGTGTGAGCTAGGCTGGGGTAAGTCTAGGTGCTATGATCCCTTCTGACCCATCCATCTTTAAAATGTATTATTGGTTCTATTTCTTGTCCAAGTATAAGCCCTAGCAGTGTCCCTAAGCTGTTTAGAAGTTACATCAGAGTTCACAAGAAATACTAATTTTAATAGTGATTTCAAGAAATCTGCAGGTTTGGGTGAAATGGGTATTTGGTAAAGCAACCATGCAACAGTTGGGGAACTTAGAGGACTTTCTGTAGAGCCAGTCCACAGCAGTGGTCTGGGTGAAGGAATGATCTTATTTAGAGCAGGGATGCTCAGGACGCTGGATCATCTGCTTTCTTGCTAAAATCTGTATATGCCTAAATAATAAATTCCATTCAAAGTGATCATCAATAATTATGCTAGATGTGATTTTTTCCACTCTTTAGTTATAAGATGCCACAGTTTCTTGCCAGATACCATGGTTAATTACAGACAAGTTAATTACTCCCCAGTCATGATTTACTGTGGCTACTGGCTGCTATTTCCACTTGATTGCTGCCACATCTCAGAATGACAATGAAAAATTATGCTCCAAATTGGATGTGAAAGGAAAGAGAAATCCAGTTTAAAATGCAAAACTGAAAGAGCGACAAACCTTGGTAAACTCTAGAATGGAAAGGCTGGGGAAAATTGCGCTCTTTGCACCGCCCCCCATCCTCACACACCATTAGAAACAGCATTAATTATCAAACCCATGAATTCAGAAAAGCACATTCATATTTGTCCACCCCCTGACCCTCTTTGTCTGGTATCAAGCTACTGCATCTTCCCATGAATTATGAATTCTGTGAAACAGGGTCTGCATCTGTATCAATTTTTATAATGCAGGAATGGCTATTTTGATCCCTTGTGCTGGTATCTGTAGGTACAAACTAACTGCTGCATTGTATCACGGTGGCATTTGCAACCATAACTGATTGAAAAATGTTGTAACTTTTGTCTATGCTGTAACTTGACTTGCAGTGGCTACTGGGGATTATGCACCCGTGGTTAATAGCTTCTTTTCCTGAAGTTCCACCTCTGCTCTGGTTTTATGCCTGGTAAATCAGTTTGGTATGTGTTTCTGTGTCTCTTGAGATTCTTGCTCACTCCATGTTTGCATGCTGTAGACTTCAGCTGTTTCTCTTGATTTTCCCACATGAGGGATCAGAGTTTGAATCAGTCTATGTTAGAGTAAAAATTTGAAAAACAGGTTTTGTTTTGTCATCAAGATTTTGCAATTCCAAGAGATTTAAGAAGTGAGACTTCTTGGATACCAGCCGGTTTGGCTTACTCTCTCCTCACTAGGTTTCTTGAATTATTTTGAAAATGTATTAATGAGAATGTGAGCTCAAGCCATCAGTGATGATTACAATGACAAAAATCCATCATTAAAAAAGCCAAAAACTTACTTCACCTCCAGATTCACGGGGATGTTTTTGCAGACATTCCCTGTTCTAAAACAGACTGTGAATTAAATCTTCAAATTTGTTCACACTGCATACAAGCATTCATGGAGGAAATGTTTATACATTGATTGCTTGGAACAACTTGGGCACAGCTCGTATAAAGAAGGAAAGCTGGATCTCATTAATTACTCCAACAATGAAGTCAATTAGAGAAGTGCATCTTGTTAGGTATCTGCTACAATTCTACTTAATGGCTCATTACTTGCAAGCAAGCACTCTGATATCATTTATAGTGCCATGTAAAATAGCGAGTGAGATGGAAAAGCATATGGGAGATGAAACTGTGCTGTTATTAATTTTCATTTTCTGTTTACTTTTCATATTACTGGTAAAATGAGTTCCTTCTAATGCAAAACTGTATTTAATCTGTCCTATCTTACTTCTTCTGTCCAACAAATGGGTAATGTGAATTCTCCTTTTTCGTCTGTTTGGCTAAGTATGTAGGATACCAGGTTCCAAGAGCTTTGTCTGATTGCCTAACAGTGCTCACTCCCTAAATTAATTCCTTGTTTCTTCAGTTATTTTATACTCATTAGAGAGAGATGGGCATCTGTTAGTAAGAGCTGCCCCAATGTCCTAAGGACTCGTGTCTCACTCCCTTGGGGTAGGAGTGTAAGTCATGTAGGTGATTGCTTGTCGGAGCTGTCAGCAGTGAAGAAGAGTGGGGTTTCATTCCTGTGCAGGCACAAGCAGGTCATTTAATTTGTACGGTGTCAGACTCTGGGTGATTATTTCCTTGTTTGCTCAGGCAGAGCTGAGTAGGCAAAGGACACTGTCTTGTTTGGTGGTTATTGCTGGCTAATGACTTTACAGGGATCTCACGGTTATTACACCCCTTTGTTTCCCTTTATCACACTCTGCCCTAACGCTTATCCTGGCACTAAGCCTCTCCATTAGATTGCTTGTGGTGGTTTGCAGATATCTGACTGGTGGATGGACAGATCCTTCTAAGCAGCAGCCAGCCCTTCCCTCGAGGCAAGGGCAGGGTCGGGGTCTCCCAGTGAAGGTCTCTAGAAGGGTGCAGTGGTGGCCTGCAGGGGCAGTGCACTGGGAAGCCTGTTAACAGCTGGAAACTTAAAGTCTTCATGAGATTAACCCCATATGTAACGCCTTCGCATTCCAGGTATTAAGAGGTGGAGCTTAGTCAACTACCCTAGTATTTGAGCAGTAATGATCCCAAGGAGATCTATGATTAGGGTGCAGCAATATTCTGTCTTGCTTTAAGAAGGGAAGTGATGCTTTGAAATGGATGGCTGCTAACAGGATAACATTTTATACACAAGACTGTTTTAGTACAATGCCACTACAGTAAATGAGTCTATTCTGATAACATTGAACAAGTACCACAATTTTCCAGGTGGGCAACTTTGATTAGACATTGGTCTTTTTCTTTGGGCACTTAAGGTTCTGCTAAACAACACACTGTGCTAAATTATTTAGCACATTGAATTTAAAATAACTCCTTTTTACAAATGCTTGTCTTTTCACTCTAAGTCCCAAAAGATGATTTTGTGGTTTATTTTGAGAACATTGTGAGTTTTTGAGATTTATCTTGGGTGTAAACATTCATGGTTAGTGTCATGTTTTCACCTGTTTTACTGAATTTTAGTTGTTGGATTTTTTGAGTTTGGAGCAAAACCAGCTTATGGGTGTGACATTTTTATCTGAAAGCCATGAGATCTGTGGTTTCTAGTGCTATTTTCCATAACTGTGTGTGTGGTGAACAAAGCTGGGTTGCTGGATGTGACTTTCACACATCAGGGCAGACACCTGCCTTCCTCTAGTATGAAATCATTGTCTGGTAAGGAGGAGCATGCAGATGCAACTAGTGCTGTGTGTCTATAGACTCACCCAAGCTCATGCAGGAATTTAAATTCAAGATCAGTCACTTGGTTTTGGTTCAAGCCTTGGGAGTCACAATTTTTAAAACGTGGAAGATTTGTACCCTGGAGAGCTTGTGTAGAAGAGGGTGGCTGCTCAGGAGAGTGCAAGGAGCAAAAAGTATGAAGCATAAAAATATGTATCTTTAAGTTAATGTTTGAAAATATATTTCCATTTTCTTCAGCAGCCATAATTGTGTTATTTGGTAAAACTGCTTTCAGCAGAAAATTGTAGAGATTAAGAATTAGCAGAATCCTGCATGGCCTTAGACTGACAGAGCATCAGTCAGATGCAGTGACAGCTAAGGTTCGAGCGGGTGGATCTGCCAGGGCTCTGCCATAGCTGAGCATCACCTGTGTCAGGGCAGCATTTGAACCTGCAGCATCATCTGCTTCCCATAATTCTTTGTTGCACATATTTAATAGGGCAATGTACTTTCTGGATTTAGTGGATCTGTGGTAATCCATTCCTGCTGCTCTGGGCTCACTGTGCACCAGCATTACATCTTCATATGCATGTATAAAACGTGCCTACATGTGCGTAATCCATTTTAATTACAGATGCACTCAAGGATTCATTGTCTTTGTTCCCTTTGAAATGTTTTGCATCTTTTTGTGCATTACAAGTATCATTTTCATGACTTCATCTGTAAGATTTTGCTTCCTGTATTAACATCTGAATTTGACATGGTCTTGATAATAAATAGGTAGTGCTATGATGAAAGTACCCAGGAAGACTACATTGCATTCTCTTGCAATTTATTTTAAAGGCATGTGAAGTGTGTCCTTCTTCCCAGACAGAGCCGATGCTATTCCATATAGCATATCTCAGTGCTTTTAAATCCTCAGGGAAATTATCTTTTAAATTACTTAAGGGGGAAAAAAAACCCTAAAAGGCAGCATGGCTTGACACTGAGGATTAAATGCTCCTATATAAGATAATTTGGTTTAAAGGTGTGATACTTTCTGGATATTGATTTGGATATTTTAGTTCTATAGCTCATAAATTATAGGCAAAGTTAGGACATTACAAAGATATTTGGCTGGATGTTAAAATTTTAAAACTACTTATGAAATAACTGCTAAAGTCATAATTGCTCTGATATTCTGGAGTTTAAAGAAAAAGAATGCAAGGAGAGTAATACAGGAAAAGGGGGAAACAAATCCATCTCTAGAAAGACCAGCATCATTTGTTAAAGCAAATAAACAAATCCCACAGTTGGGGCACACCATCTGTGACTCTGTTGTGTCTCCTTTGCATGTGTTACCCTGAGTCTTCTACAACTGATTCCAAAGAGACATGTGATATTTGGCATGTAGAAAGTTTAAATCTGTGGGATATTCTGCAGTGGGAGAGTAAAATGAAAAGCTTCCGTTGCTTGTAGAATCATAATCAGTAAACCCTGGTGCATTTTTTTCATTCCTTTTTTTTTTTATTTGAAGCAGTGAAAAGCGTGTGCATTAGAGTTTGGGAACCAGCAATGTATTGACAAAGCATTTGTAGAGTAGACGATTTCATGAAAATGGCTCTCAATAATCTTAGGCAGCTACTGACCAGGGAAAACCAGAGCTCTGCAACAAAACATATATCTCACATCTAGTATAGAATTTTGCCTAACTGGTAAAACTTTCTGAAACAACAGCAAAAAAAACCCAACCAAAACCTCCAAACACCCCCCTGCCTCCAATCCCCAACCTAACCAAAAAAAGGAAATGCATTTGCTATACATACAAAGGCTCAGCAGACCTTTTGAAAAATGTGAACCCCTGAACAAGGATGCTGTGTGGTGTTTGGCATCTCTGAGTTGCTGGTCATGGGGCACAGTGGGTCCATTGGCCCAGCTGTCACTGTCCCAGCTGTGGATTTGTACCCTTGGAATTTTTACTCACTTCTGAGGCATCATGGCTGTGTGGAGGTTCTACCTGGCTCAAACAAGGCTCATGAAATGGGGCTGTGCAGCCTGGCTGTGAAGGGTGAGGAGACCTTTCCTTCCAAAGAGGATGCTGCTGTTCCAAGGGCAGCAGCCTACCACTGACAACTGGAGTATCCAGCCGGGACGTGACTTTCGGGAGTCACTATAGGAAAGGGGTGGAAGCTGTCAGGGAGCCCCAGAATTGTGTACATATTATTTTTTATCTTTGTAATAATTCTGCTGTGGTGCTGTCCCTGTGGAAATGAAGTTCAGCTAATTAACGGTAACAAACACCATGCTGTTAGGAATGTTGTGAATAATTGAGGATTTGTAGAACAGAATTGAAGACAAATAGCCATGCTTCTCAACAGCAACAGAACCTAGTAATCTGAAGTTTTCTGTAGTCATTAGTCTGTTGCTGCTATCACTTCCTCTTGCTAATATCTTTGCCACTTATATTCCAGTTCTCCTATACTCAATACTTGCAGTAGGTTTTATGTAGCAGAAATCCTTTGATCGCATTTGATTTCCTTTCTGCTTCAAGAAGAAGGTAGAACTTATGGTGTGTTTGTGCAGAGATTTCACATTTCAGATTAGTTTTCTACTCTCTTTTTAATTGTCATGTACATAAATTACTGCTGATCTTCTTTCATTTGCAGATTCTTGCCCTGAAGTTATGTAGTCTCCTACTGATGTTTTTTGTTGCTTAGTTTTGAAACACCTGTCACTTTCCCAGGAATTACCTCAACGTCTCGGGGTTTTTTGGTGGCTTCTATGTAGAATTAATGCAACTTTTTTTTTAATGAGAATACTTCTGTTCTCTATCTCAGTGTCAATATATTTCTTTTCCTGAAATGAATGTGTCATTAGAATTCCCTTCAAATAAGTCATAAGGGCTTGCCAGATATTCTGGGTGATGTACAGATCGTGAATTAATAGAATAGTGCTAATTAATTTCTTTTCATTTTCTCCTTTAATTCCATGGTGTTATGTGGGTAATTGTCAAAGATTCAGGAACTTTTCTAAGTGCGGTGACTTGATTTCTGTCACTTTAAAATATGACACCAGTGTTAAGAGGATGATGTTTTTATTTAATTTGTCAGTTGACACAGTTTCTAAAAGGAAATTTAAAACCAAAAACCAGAATCATAGAACCCCAGGCTGGTTGACCTCTGCTCAGATTATCAGTTCTTGGAGTCTTTGGAGTGAGGATCTGGGCTCTTCCTTCCTGTAAAGGAGATAGGAAGATAAAATAATGGTTGATATTAGTCAAGTAAGTCAATTCACAGATCAACAAGGTGCACTAAGGTGATGAACATGGAGTATTTTTCTCTACAGAATCAAATCTAATAGCATTCCAATATTTTAATTAAGTAAAGGTTGGATTCCCCTTGCAGTTTAATGATTAAGGCTGCACCAAATGACATTGATCTGAGACTAGAAATGACAACTTTCACCTTCATTTTATGCTTAAATTTCTCCCAGCCATAATTCATGATTGTCACCAGGAAATTGGATAAAAAAATTATTTCAGAAAGAATTAATATACAGAAATTCTTTTGCTTAAATATTTCTTGATCCTTTTTTGTGTACCCAGAGAAAGAAAAAAATCATCATTCCCTTTGTCTTCTGTGCAGTCAAATAATCTGAAAACACATTATCTTCTTAATAATTCTATCTCTGTATTCCATAATTTTCTTATTAGAATAATTATGAGCCTCTACTGTAATTGATATTTTTTCCACTTAGGCTTGTTTAAATCAGTGCCTAATATTCTATTGTCAAAAGACCCTGTGTGCCTCACTAAAGGTATGTTGGAGCGTTCACCGAATGAGCTCAATTGGGTTTGATTATTTTTTTTCTTTCCTGCAGCCCTATACATTCAGGTTTGTAGTTTCTTCCACTGTCTTCAATAATTATGTCTTTGTCTACTGAACTTTTCTTGTTCATTAAAGAACCTTGAATCAGTGTGATGCTGCCATGAAACTCAGCTGGTTTCCATATTTGTGTCTAGTCCCATTTTTGTGAGCACTCTATGAATTTTCTTTCAAGGTAGCTAGTATGACACAGCATTTCTGAATGCTTTTACAGTGTCTGCTTTTCCCCCTCGAATTTTATTCCATTTGAGAAGGAAAATGACATTGTACAGAACAGCATACTCCATGCTAGAATATCCAATAGCCCAGGTACATTGAGCAATCCAGTTCTGGGGCGTTTCCTACCAAGTTCTCCTATGGAGACTTCCCATGGTCCAGAATACCCCGCTCCTCACAGAGTGATTATCCTTTTACTTAACTAGCGATTTTTACTTCAGACATAAAAACCTTTGGAATAAAATGTACTAAGGAGGATCAACTTCTGCAAATTCAGCTTTGAGCAGGATTAAAAAACAAAACAAAAGGAAGACACAGAAGACCAGTGGTTCTGCTTATCATGTAGCAGTGATAAGTGACAAATGGAAACTGGCTGGACTAAAATACCAGCTTCAGACATAACAATGTCATGGTTACCTGACAACCATTCTTTGGTAAACTACTACAGCTCCAAGAGAAGAATTGCAGTGAAAATCTTGTAATCCACCTTATGTGAAGAGACAAGTCTGAAGACCAGCCTCATCATAATAGTCCTACATCTTGCCAATTAAATTAAGGTTCATCGAGTGAAAATAGTACAAAATTGAGAACACAGCAGGACAAGTAAGCAATATTAAACACTCTAAAGCAATGAGAGGAAATATGTTAATCTGTAGAGATGCCAAGCTTAACAATGCAAGAAGACCCAGCAGAAATAAATTATTAATTTATTAAAACCAGAAATTATAATGCAAGTGTGAACCATGAGTGATGTATTGACTCCATTCCTAGATTAATCTTAAAGCGGCCAAGATTGTGCCTTTTCAGCTGTAGACTCTGGATTCATACTGCTGGAGCAATCTGATGGTTGTCAGCTGAGTGCTGGATATTTTGAAGGCTGCATCAGGCTGTTGCAGGATGAGCGTCATTAGGGCCACACGAGGAGTGTATATATGATGGTATTTCACTTACAGAGCAAATAACTCGAATTTTCCTACTCGGTATCTCTGTTCAGACATGTAAAATTCAGGGGTTTGTACATATCCCAGGGACCATAGAGCAAGACTAATGCAAAACAGGCATACTTCAGTGAACAGAAAAATGACCTTGAATAGAAAATAAAATATGAGGATGTTCGTTGCAGATGATTCAAACAAGACATGGCTACTCAGCTTGGCAACTTTGTGCCCTAATAATTTAATGACTGACTTTATTTTTGATTGCTGTTTTGCAGAATGTTTGTCATCAGTTCTGGAGAAAAGACAGAAAATCCAGGTTGTCTTCACCATGCTGTATGCTGAAAGAGGAATGCTCTTCCCCCACAGCTTACATTAAAGTCCATGATACCTGGGATACCTCAGGTAGTTTTGCAGGCTCATGTGGTTATGCACTGAAAAGTCCTATTGCCCTGGCCAAATCCACTGCAGTGTCAGCAGCTCCCTGAATAAAAGCTAAATGAATTTTGAAGGACTTTTATAGGTCTCAGTGGCTGGTGGATCCATTAGGTCACAATTGCTAGGCTGTAGTCCTGCTTTGGATACTTATTACTATGTATTTTTACTATGGATTTACCCATGGTGGGGAAGGGAACCACTGCACACACACAAAACCCCAAAAACTATATACTATTATTAGTCTTCCAGGTCTTTATATTTCTTAATGTTTCTTAAATAGCGATTCTATGATTTGTGCTTTTCAGGGGGAGGGAAGATTGAAGGGAAGTGTATGCAAATTCTCGGGTGTTCAATTCAAGGATCCAATTACTAGCATCCTATATTGGGGTCACTGAACTACCCAAACAGAGAATTATGGGAAGGAGGAGATGAATATGGTAACTACCACTCTCCGAGAGGGTGAAACACTTAACGGTGTCTTCTCATATATTAATGGAATCCCCCCTGCAGTGTATAAGGGAATGCAAAAGTAGTAGAAAAGCAATATAAATGTGCTACAGTGACACCATTGATAACACTGCCTGTAAAATTTAAATATACTGTGAATGGCTTTAAATTAACAGCTTTTGCAGCTGTACCCTGTAAAGCTCACTCATATGTGACTTAATTTTATTACATTTCTGTTGCACATACAGTGCTGAAATTATACATGGGAAGAACATTCATAGTGGAAAAATGAATTAGGGTGTGTTTAACAGGTAAGATAATAGTGGTTAACCAATGTAATTATGATAATCAGGGGGTTAGAAAGCTGTGAGTCAGTTGCTACCCCTGCTTTGCATTTTGTTTGAACACTTTTCCATGAAAGCTGTCACCAGCAGTGAGGTTGGCTGGGAGAGGATGCAAGGGGCAGGTAGGGGGAAGGGAAGAGGTGTACTAGCCATTGATTAGCTGCATGTCTCATTAATACAAGTACACTTACATGGAGGCATGACACGCTCTCAGGCTGCAAATTTAACAAGCAAGGTAGGTAAACAGAGAGTTAACCTAACAATGAGCAGAACTAATCCTTTAGCAAGGGCAGGAATCCTTGTAATGAATAATTTATCTAAGGACAATCTCTTAAACCTGATATAACCCAGCCTGGTTCTTTGAGAAAACATTTGGCTATCTGCTTCCTAAGTAAGACTGTATGACCCAGAAGCATATGACCAGTATTCTTCGTTGTTTTATAATAATTCTGCCCCTGAAGATCTGCCCACCCTTGACCAAAATTTTCTTCCAAAATACAGACTATAAAAAATAAAGGGGGTAATATTTTGGAAGCCAGAGCTGCCCACAATATTGAGGTTTCATTATAAGTTTATTTAATTTGAATGGCTTTTTGATTTTGCCTTATGTGCCAAAAATTTTGTGAAACTATTTGACTGCATCTTTTGATCTGTGTAAGTAGCTGGAAAGCTTTTACATGGAATGAAACACTTGATAAACTCTCATATATACATATTAAAAATCCCAAATGTAGTCATATTGGTTCTCTGAAGGAGCGATTTAATGGGGAAGAATATTTTTTTCTGGGTTGTTCTGGGAGTTTTTTTAGGGGTGGGGGTGAAGCAGGTGTAAAAAAAGCTTTGCAGCAGATGCATGGGATTTTAATATTTCTTTTCAGTCACATACTGTCAGATGTAAATCTCTGCCAGGCTGGAAGGCAGTGAAGTCAGGCCCCTTGGGAACTCAGTTCCTGGATGAGTGGTCATGCTGTGGTGCAGGAATACCTGAATGGATGACTCTGCTGGCCGCAGGATCTCTGAGGGTCTTGTTAGTTCTTTGGAAGGAGATAACTTTCCATCCTTACACTGCTCTTCACTGGTAGCTCTGATCTGTCTATAGTGTGATTTACTTCTAAAATCTCTAAATTGGCTGTTGTGGAGATTATTCCCATCATCTCATTATCTACATCCAAAGTGCATTGATGTCAAGGACAGATTTCCACTCTCAGTAAAGTACTATATATACTGATCATCTTCTTGAAGAACCCAAAGAATATTAACAGGGCCCATCTTCTCAGATAGCAGGAGACATTTTTTCCTTTTCCCTTTTTTGTGGTATAGTTTTTGTATAATAGTCATTATCTTTATTGCTTTGTGGTATATAGTGCTTGCCATAAATGGCTATCAGGATTGATTAAATGCCTCAGCTTCAATGTGCCTCCCATAAATGGCTATCAGGATTGATTAAATGCCTCAGCTTCAATATTTAATCAAACTCACCAGCTGTCGATTGCTGTATAGTACAAAATCATGCGATTATTCCTTAAATGTGATGCAATAAACTGTATCGTTCATAAATCAGGTCAGGTATTGTATATCTTTATATCTTCTTTCCTGTTAGCTAAGGAAGGGGAACATGGGCGATGCTGCCTGCCTGTGATAATTTTGCACTGTAATTTTAACAAGTTGCATGACATAGAAAGCATTTTCTTTTTCCTAACATTTGTGTGAGAGAGAATTATTGTCATGTCTCTACCAGTTAAGATCTAAGATGTGCTATGCTAAACTCACTAAAGGTTTCATGTTCACCAAGCCCTTTATTCCAAGACATTTTTTTTGTTTTCCTGTAAAACTTTCAGGAAAAGAGGAATGGAATCAGCAAACCATTGGAGCTTGTTGATTGACTTGGGGTGTACTAGGAAGCCAACTTTCATGTTACTAAGGCTAATAAAAAACACTGGCTGTAGAATGGTGGCAAAATAGGGAGGTGAACAGAGCAAACACCCCAGTAGTTTTCTGTACTAAATACTGTGTGACTCTGTGAAACTACTGAAGCGCTTCCCAAACTTTCTTTTCCTTGGTAAGACAAGCCTTCTTGACATTAGTACATCAATCAATTGTTTAGACTGTCAAGGTGAAGTCTGTGGCAATAACTGCACTACTACTGGAGGCATGGTGCTCAATTTGAGCCATCTGAGTTGTTGTCACTGTATTACATCTGTGAATGAGAGGTCCTCTTGGTTTAGTGAGGATGGCTGTGAAGAAATGCAGGACAGGCACCAGTATTGGTGTCTGTGAAACTTGAGTACACATCTAAGTGTGAGGATTTGGAACTCAGGAGGACTGGTCTGAAGAATGGATTTAATCTAACGTGGTAGACAAAATGTGGTGGCATCTGAGCTAGTCATCTGATCTATCTCAAACGTCTGCTTTAGGACAGGGTGTCTTGTGCCTTAAAAGTACAACTTTGTCTTCACTGTTAAAGGGAACCTAGGCAGTGAGCTCACGGCAGATGCACTCTGGCATCAGGAGACTCCCACCCCAAACATCTTTAAGGGAAATGCTGCTGGATGGATAGCACATCTATTTAGGGTTTTTTTGTAATTTGGAAGTGAAAAAAATGCATTTTCCTTCAAGAATTTTTGCAGTCACTTAAGAAGAGAACTCTGGGTTTTTTGCTTGTTTTTTTCTCTTTTCAGTCACTTGAGAATCTTTTTATGGTTTGAGAGACTGGAATCTGAAATAGCAGTGGAAAAAATATTTGAACTCTTGTGTAACAAGGTAAAAATATTTCTTAGAAGAAACATTTTCCTGCAATTTGATAAGAAAGCTATATATATATTAGGAGGAACATTAGATTGTAATTTAAAAGGAAAACTACTTAGAAACTTAGTTTTTTAATGGGAAGATGTTAAGGAACATTAACTTGTTGATAAATCAGTAGTTCTTCCAGTTATCTCTTTAGGCAAAGCCCCAAACCTTTTACTTGAAGGATTTTTGTACACCCCTTGGAATCTTACTGCCTCAAGGAGCTTAGAGGAAGGCTTTTTCTTCTATTCATGTTGTTTACATATAGATAATAAACAATCAAACCAGTTAAAAAACATGCTACAGTAACATTTATATTACTAACAAAATTTGGAAGAAATAATACTGGAAAATGCAATTTAGATGTGATAATATGAGTTTTCTGAATTAAATAGAGAATAAACAAGTTAGACTATTTATAAAGGTTTTCTGTTTATTTGGGTTTGCTTTTTTAATCCACGTGTTACTGTCAGAAAATAAGACTCCATTGATCTTTACAATAATTACTTTGTGTAGTTGATGCTATTGCATGAAGAAATGGCTAAGCATTCATTCTTTATTTAGATTCCACTGTGTTACAAATGAATTCATAGCTCATAATTTGCATTTTCTGCAAGTACCTGGTGGCTGAACATCAAAATATATTCAGCAAATCCCCCAGGCTAATTGGTAAACAGGAAAAACTAATTGTAGTTTATATGAACATAATTAGGCTAGAAGCAGAGCCATGATCTCTGAGTTACAGAGAAAAAAATTGCCAGTAATCATCACTGTCTTTGTACACTAGGATGACCTGATATACATTGCCCAAGCTGTCTCTGGGCTTAACAGGAATTGTGCATCTTGGAGGACCAGATGATGTCTAAACAAATGGGAAACAATAGGCTAGCAGGATATCTGAAGAGAAGCTGATGTGCTGATGAGGCTTCATCCAAGAGTAATTCAGCAACGGGAGAGTCAGCAGCTTCACTGGGGATTTGATCCTGATACACAGTGTTAGCCCCTCTCTTTATTTAGTCTTAGCCAAGGCCAAAAAACATGTTGTGCAACTGGGTCAGAATAGAAGCCTCTGTTAAAGGATAGGAAATTGAAAATATAAGGATTACGTTTGTTGTTTCTTTCAAAGAGAAGTAGGTGTTAGCATATGGGTGTTATTGGTGATGCAATAAAGGTTTCCTAGGTTGTAGGAAACATCTGAAGATGATAATAGAATAGTGAAAAAATGAAAAATGCATGCCAGGAAAACTATAAGTGAACAAAAGAAACAGCAGTGTGAGTTGTTTAGTGCTAAATTAGCAGATTGCTGGACTACTAATAAGGGATTAATTCTGAAACTAACAGTGTACTTTGTGAGCTTGGGAAGATGTATGTATAAGTCTTAAGAGTGGGATTTAGACTGACTTGTACTTTCAAACCGAAATTGGAATATCCTAGCAAGACACCAGGGACTGGAGTTGTAAATGAGAGAACAGTTCAAATACCTTGGTATTTGTGCAGGTCTAATCTCAGCAAATAACTGTACCCCATTTAGGGAGTTGCTAAATTCAAACAAAAGTCATCCTTATTAACTGACATTCTGTTGTAGAGGAGATGACATGAAGAGTTGAGAAAAATGAAGAGTAAACCAGCTTTAAAGAAGAAGTAGCTGAGAAATACACTGAATGATGTTTCTTTCAGGGAGAAATGCATTTCATTCTACTTCTTCCAGTGGAATGGGAAAACAGGGCGGTGTACTGCAGGAGGCTGGCTGACAGCAAGGATTAGAATTGTATAAAAAGGAAGGGTAGAAAATAAAATGTCTTAACTTAATCCACATGCCACGTCACTGTTGGAGCCAGGATTAATAATCTGTATTTACAACAAAACGGTGCTACCACAGGTCATGTCCAAACACCTAAGATTCACTAGCTGTTAATCAGGCAATCCTTTTCCCCTCTCATCCCATGATACACTGTGTTTGTTAACATTCCAGCAAGCGTTGAGCCCATTAGTTTTCTGTGAGTGGGAGGTAAAAGATAAACTGAAGGTCATATTCCTCGTTCTCCCCTGTTGCATATTATTGCGCCATGGCTTTCGTTACCTATAACCTAAAGACCCCTGTGGGCCTAAATGTATGTCTGCAGGAGGACATGCTTGTATTTTTGTGTGACTGCATTTCTTTTCTATCTGCTATCCATGGTATTTTCTGACTGTCTTTTACAGGCCTGTCTTGTCTTTTCTGTAATGTGTGATGATAAGCATGTGCAGTAAACATTAGTAAAAGTTTAATATAGAGTTAGAATAGTTATTTACAGCAGTTTGTGATGGTCTTTCCCCCTTGAAATACTTTGTGTCACAAAGTGATTTTTGCCTGATGCAGAGTTATAGAAGAAAAGTACGTTTTGCTTTAACAGATTTACTGAAGAAGCAATTTCCAATTGAGGAAGCACTATAAATGCTTTTAGTAGTCTTTTGCTTCTTTTAAACTTAGAAGATAACTTAAGTAGTGCTGTCACTTGTTATCCAGAGTATTAATTGTGTATTCTTTGGGCAGGGCTTTGTAATTTGTTGTTTTTTCTTTTTGTGTGAAAAATAGCAGGCTGCTGGTATTGCAATCTATAGGAAAAAGGAGAACTGTAAATAGCATTGAGTAACATGTTTTTCTATATCAAGTCCTTCTCAGGTAATAAGACTAGAGAAAATTAAACCTGGGGTTGAATATATCTTACTAAAATATAACTGCTTTTCAAGTGGTTGTCTTTTTAAAAATAAAGACTTTCTCTGATGCTTTTTGTCTGCAGAAGTTAATATTTTTGCTTAAAGCACAGGTGGCATTTAAGGCTGTGTGTTAAGGTAGCTATTTTAAGCCGTTGCTGAGTTTTCCCTAGACCTGTTGTCAGCTGGGTGAATGTTTGAGGTAAACACACAAGCCAACTTTGCAGTGTTTCTTAAATAAGAACAAATCACAAACTTTAGTTGGAGGATATAATACATTACATTACATTTCTCAGTGTATGTTTAGACCCAACCTTGGAGAAAAGGGAAAATAGAGTTTAATGGCTTATTTTTATTAATCTGGAGTTTTTATATAGTTTTTTTTTTAAATCTAAAGTCCATGAGTGGTGTTGGAAGGCATAGCTGTAAATTCTAAATGTCCCCTGGGCAGAAACAAATCTGGCTGTGACATGATACCAAGCTCCTCAGCAAAGGCCTGAAAACCAACCAACCCACCCTGAAATAGCTGTGACATTGCATCATCTTCTAGATTGCATTAATTTGTTTTTTATTGATTAAAAGTATGTATTTTCTTATGAAAGTTTGATTTGAGAAAAATGTGTGAATAGTTGGTCAGCCGTAAATGTGGTTTATTAGTATTTAGTTTAAGACAGATTTTACTTTATTTCATCAGTTAGTTGTACTCCAAATCAAGAAGCTAATTAGGTGTAACCCACTGCTGTTTCCAAGAAAAACTACAAATAAAATGAATTAGCACAAACTGCTGACTAGTTTTGCTAAGCTAAAAAGGTTAATCTCTCTATGTTTATTAGGGAAAAATAATTAAAACAATTAAAATACGTTTAGTTGCAAAGTGTGCAGCATCATTCAGCAAGTTGTCTTTAAAATTCCGGAGATAAACTTGTGTGTCTGAAGGTACTATAAAGTGGAGAAAGCCCATTTCCACATTATGTGATCACATAGAAATAATTTACTTTAGTACTACGTTTCCCCACTATAATTCTATTACACTTAGGGGCTCATTTAATAACACTTATCTGTCTGATGTTAAACTGGGCATGACGTAGCTCGTCCTGCACAACTGTAATGCTGGAGTGCAGTTTACCATCAGTGCTTGGGAATCTCAAAGCAGTCTGAACCAGTCCACCTACCTTCAAATTTGTCAGGCATTTGAAGTATGGGATCTAAATGTACCAAGAAAAAAAAAGGCCCCAAAAAAAAAAAGGACTTAGATTTGTTCTGTGAATGGGCAAAAAACCAGATGTATGCAAACAGCTTTCTTTTATTGCTGAAGGTTCATGAAGCAGCTCAAAATGAATATGAGGAAAGCAAAAAGGGGGACCTTATTAATGTTTATAAATATCTTAAGGATGGGATGCAGGGGGAAATGGCCAGCCCCTTTTCAGAGTCTGTGGAGACACGACAAGGGGCAATGGCTGCAAGTTAGAGCACAGTAAGAACTTTTCCCCAGTGAGGGTGAGGGAGCCCTGGGACAGGCTGCCCAGGGAGGTGGTGGAGTCTCCTTCTCTGGAGATATTCCAGACCCGTCTGGACGCCTATCTGTGCAATATGTGCTAGGGAGCTGCTTTGGCAGGGGGATTGGACCCGATGATCTCTTGAGGTCCCTTCCAACCCCTGTGAGTCTGTGATCCTTACATCTGAGACAAGAGTTGTCTTGCTTGTTTACAGCTAACGGGTGAATGCGTTAATGTAGCCGCCTGTCAATATTGTGAAGAGTGAGTCGTCTCCTTTTTATAGATTGAAAACCATACAAGATTTATCATTTAATAAAAGTTAAATCATTTATCCAGCCTAGGAAATAGCTGAGCAAGGAAGTATTCTTGAATTCCTAAATTCTAAGTTGAAAAGTGGCTTTTGGTGCTTGGTTTTGGCATGAGACACCAACACTGCAAGTATTTAAATTGTCAGTACCGAGGTAGCAGGACTGTATTTTGAGACACTGTTAATTAACATCGTCTCACTCTTCACAGTAGATATGTAGATATTTGGCAACCTCCATAAGAGCTGAAAGGTTTGGGGTTTTTTTCATTGTGCTACCAGAACTTGCTGCAATATTAGACTATCAGTCTGTAGGAATGCATATGCACTCTTTCCTCTGCAGATTCCTGCTAAAACAATCAAGAAATACCACTTAAAATAAGGCAGAGATGTTCACTTGCCCACATTTTGAGGCAACTCTGCAGAGTTGCACTCGCACTGTAGAGAATCTCTATACTGGGCACACACCAAGTTGGATGTGCTGAAGAAAATCAGATACGTGCTAGCAGAATTAGAGTCCAACCAATTATAAGTGAAGTTTTATTTTGAAAACCTCGGGACTAGGGTATAATTTTTATGAAACAATATTTTACAAAGGCATTTAGGCTATAAAACTGCAGTAGGCTGCAAGCTGGAGAAGCTTGGGTTGCGTTGGCACTCAGGCTTTCTCATCTTCTACTTAATGATTTGGAATTTTTTTTTAATAATGCAAAATAAATATATGTTTAGCGTTTTAAATCCTAGCACCTATTGGAATTTGTCCTAATAATATTTTTCTAAATATTTAATGTTGATTACCTTTTTGTTTATGCATATGTTACCCTGCTAATTATGGCAGTACTACACTGATTAAATTTAATGAATTATTGAAGTACACCTGCAGTGTTTTACTTACGTAGCCTCAAGAAGTGAATAGTTTTAGAGCCTTACTAATAACTGTTTGGTCTAGGAATGCGGCCACCTAAAGAGAGGTAAAGGGGCTTTTTTCAAGTTCTGAGAATCCCTTGTCCCCGGTGCAGATTTCCTTGCCCCAGGTGTATCTGTGGAAATACAGAAGTTTCCTGTTTTTAAGATATTTCTGTTCCATTGTTGTTTTGGAGTAGTATTAACTTAGGGTCCAGTTTCCCCACTGAGGCACCTACAACCTACGTGAAAGCCAGTACTGTTACAACCTAGTCTAGGTGGTATGTGATGCTTGGATCCCTGCAACTCCCAGGAAATTCCCAGTCTGGATTGTTCCCTCACTCTTCGTCCTGCATGAAGTTCCCAAACTCCTTCCATTCCTTCCTTCCCTGAGCTCTTCTCCTCTTTCTGCCATCCCACTTCAAAAAGCATCTCCATTTTAATGAGGGTAAAGGCAGCCTGCTTTCCCTTGGCTTTGTGAGCTGCCTTCCATGTCCGTCTCCTCAAGCACAGCCATAGGTAAGAACTTTTGGGCTAAAAGTAAACAGAATAATTTATAATTCCAGAAGGTGGAGGAGTCCGTGGGGAAAGTCCTTCCCTTCTTTACATCCTTTACCAATCCCATAGAAAAGCACATCTGAATGCTTAGGTGCAAAGTGATCCCTTGGCAGCTCCAGGAAAAAGGTCTTCTCAGACCTTCTCAGCTTGTTTGGTATTGAGAGGGGGGGATAGGAGAGGACTCTGCAAGGCAAGAACTGATTTTAACAACTTTAATAGTGCATCTGCAGTCTTGTTTACAATTAGGAGCAATGGAGGCCTTTAGCTCTGGAAATTAGTGTCATTTTAGTGAAGAGCACATGGTAGGCCTGATCCTACTGTATCTTCTTATGACTGAATCTTGACTGTATGGAGAAAGACCCGGATAGATCAGTTAAGGTTTCTTTGTTTTCCTCCTTTTCTTCTCACTAATGAGAAGAGCTGTGGAGAAGGGAAGAGTTCCTTTAGTTAATTGATAATTTTCTAGCTTGCAGTCACACCAAAGTCCCTGGTGTGAAATGTGAGAAGAATCCTGAGAAAAAAAAAAACCTGGCTATATTTTGCTAGAAAGCTTATCGTGATGATTTAGGCTCTAGAGTTTGCTTCTCAAATATAAAAGAAGCAATTATGTTTCATCTTGAGCAACTACTGAAAAGAAAATAAAAAGTGCCCCAAGACTGATTCTGCCAGCATTTTCTTAGGCAAATAGAAAGGAAAATAAATTTGAACATTTTGGATAAATACAGGATCAGATCGTCAGATCATACCACTTCAAGTAATCACTTTAAGCTCCAAGCTGCTATAGTGGGGTGAACATTTAACCTGTTCGGTCTGTGAGCTGCTTAATTTTTGGATGATTTCTGCTTATTGCCTAAAACATTATCGGTTTAGAATCCACCCGTTAAACTTCTGCATGAGCTGGGAGGGTTTCCCCATTCACATTTTATTATGTCAGTATGGCAAATGGTGTAAAAATAGAAATGGACGCAGCCAGTTTGGTTAGCAGTGTTTCTAACCTCTCCCATTGTAGAGATGGTTTTGTATCCACTGATCACATTACCACTTGTAGTCTGTGATATATTAAGTTCTATTCGTATGGTAAGATGACTTCAGATGATGGAGGTTAAAGACGACGTAATGCCACTTGTATTGGTATGACAGTAATTTTATACTGAGGTATAAAATAACCTGACTTCAGAATCTTGAAACTGGCACCTTAAACTGAATAACTGGGGGATGAATTTTCTCTGGCTGAAATGTCACCTCCAGACCCTCACACATAAGTTTGTTTCTACCCTTAAAAATGCTTGAATCACATTTAGTCTTGCTTTTCCATCACCTTCCCTTTAAATTCACACATGTGCATTAAAGTGTTAGAAATTCAGTGCAAATTCCTCCTCCTGGGACTATACTGAATGGCGATATTCAGCTACTGTACCTTGATGTCAGCCTGACTTTGGGGGAATCTGCTCTCTCTCCGTGCACAGAATACCCAACTCGACTATTACCATGAGGATCTGAGGAGGAAATTTTGCCTCCAATGTCTGGGTGCCACTGGGATTTCTCATGCTATGTATAATGCATGATGCAAGTTGCTGCAGTTTTTTCCCCTCATTTTAGTCAATAGCTTTAATCCTTTTGGCCACACTTCTGCAGCACAAATACCTATGAAAAGACTGTGTACTGACATTTAGTAATTGCTAATGAAAGGGTTATTTTTAAATATTGTGGTGGAGATACTAGGAAGGCTTGATGAAAACACAGCTTGCATTCATGTAAATAAAAAGCCAGTTATAATGGAATTTTGACCACTGGGAAAATGTGGTCTCAGAGATTCAGCCTGTTATGTATGGCTAATTAAGAGTCCAGAAGCCATGTTCTCAAGTATTTATTGAGTATTCTTTGAGAAAATCAAAGCACTTTAACAGCAGCTCACGCTTAGAAAGGACACTGAGTAATTTTATTCATTTAACAATAGATTCCAGATGCTACCTTGGAAAAGATAGCTCAAAGTTTTGTAAATAGGTATCATATTTTGTATGCTCTAAGACAACAAAACTAAATAGCTTTCAACAAAAATTAATTACCTTTTTTGTGCAGGCAAAGGCCTGACTGATATCTTGCAAGATTTCCAGAAATGGATTTCTTTACAGAGAGAGTGGTGAGGGGCTGGAACAGGCTGCCCAGAGAGGGGGTGGGTTCCCCATCCCTGGGGGTGTTCAAGGCCAGGTTGGATGGGGCCCTGGGCAACCTTGTGTAGATCTAGGCCTGGAGGTTGGTGGCCCTGCTGTGGTAGGGGATTTGAGCTCTGTAATCCTTGGGGTCCCTTCCAACCCAGACCTTTCTGTGATTCTATGATTCTGTGACTGAACAGGCTAAAGCACAGATGACTTTATTACAATAATAATTTGTGAAGCTCAGAGTAAAGGCTCTAGTTTCTATGCTGCCTCTGTTGTGTTGGAGTGCGTATTGTGGTATTTCTGAGGAAGGCACTACTGGAGTTCCTTTGTCCTGGGTGAGAGGTGATGGGATAAATAAGATTTATTAACTTGCTCATGTCCTGACCTGGAGCAGAAAGTGGTGCTCATTTAAACAAAGACAAGTTAGAGCTCAAAATAGAAAATTGAGTCATCCTTTTGTAAAATCCAAACACTGAACATATTTCAGGATAAAATTCTACTGAAGGAAGAATTTCCTAAAAAAAAAAAAAAGCAAGGTTTTCAGTCTACCAGGGTGATGCCTGAAGAGAATAACCTTATTCCTGTCTAGAAAGAGGTAAAAAAGCCATTAAGGATATGTATTTCTTGCTCATTAAAGTAAATAAGACTACTTAATATCCAACGGCAGCACAGCCTTACATTCTGGCCCAGCTTTTTATGCTGGAATCAATCCAATTTAAGGTAATGGGACTACTCATAATGCATATTCAAGCACATAGTGAAGCCTTTGCAGAAGCAGGCTATAAATGAAGGAACAGCTCTGCATGCTTAAACACTTGTAAGCCGGGCATCTGTCTCTCCCTAACTTGACAAAGGTTTAGTTTATTAAAACAAATTATTCACTAGTGAAATATAAGTTTTTCTGAATTTCAGAATGGACTTTCAGTCCAGAGGTGTAATGAGATAAATAAACCTGAAGCTTTAAGTATTAGCAACTCCTGGCACAGGTTGAAGAAAGCGTGCCTGGAAATCCACCTTTAATTCTTTTGAAAATTATGGCTCAAATGCATATAATTTTAGTTTCAAAGGTTCCTCAGTTGTTGATAATGGTGCTGTAGTGGTGGTGATGGCTTGGTTAGGTTTTCACTGCAAACATCGGTGGAGCTGTGCAGTTTCTGGGGTTTTGGGCTCAGCCAAGTGTTAGTATTACAACAGGAGGCTGTACCAAACCAGCTAATTAATGAAAGGACATTTGCTACATTCAGCCAAGTCTGGTTGGTATTTGCAAACTGGGATTTCCTCTGGTGAGGCTGTTTTCAAGGAATTGCTTAGTATGAAAGGACGCGTGGAGGTAAGAGGCAGGATTTTGGTAAACTGACAGATACAGCAAGGGGATTTTTCTGTAAATCACAAGATGGGTAAGAAAGCAGTGGGTATATGCCAGTGCTGTAATGATGTTAAGTATGACTGATAAATCCTGCTAAATGAGGAGTAGGTTATTCCTATAATTAAGAAATTAAATGGGAGATATCTCAGGTAAAAGGGAGCAAAGGGTATGCTGGATCTCTTGGGGGGAAAAAAGCTCAGCTTGGAGAGAAGCTAAAGGAAGGGAGCTGGGAATCGGCTTGAAGCTTTTTGTAGGACTCAGAAGAATCAAGTAAATGTTTGGCAGAAAGCTTATTTTTAAAGAATCTTTAAATACTCAATTTGAATGCTGAGAACTACTACTTTTTACACTTCTGATTTCACAAGAAAGATGCTCAAAAAAAAGGACTGCTTTTAAAATCACTGACCAGTGTTATTCTTGCATTAAATCTCAAGAGCTAAATGTTGTCATTAAGTGTCCTCAAGCTGACAACTTCAGCAGCTGGAACCAGGGGCTGTAAAATAATCAGGACATTAAATATAGAGAGGGAGAAAGAAAGGCTCCTTTGGGAAATGCCACATCATGTTCCTTTGCATTCTGGCAAAATAAATACAAAAATAAATTGAGTATGGGCACTCAGTAGGTGCCCTATAGAGTAGCTGCTGCTTTTCATGGAAGTTTTCCTAAGTGACATGGTGTTTGATAGCTGATCCAGCTGTGCTGCACTTAGGACCTGTAAACATGGTCAATAACGATGTGTGCTGGTGTGTTTGAAACAGTGTTCACCTGAAGTATCTAGATTCCCAGCTCGGGTCTAGGGTGATGATGAGTTATTTCATAGTTCAGAAATTTTCCTGTGTAGCACATGCCTGTAAGCATTCCTCCTGGCCCAATCCACAGAAAATGAGAGTTCTTTAGCATCTGGCTGCCTGCCTTAGGGGTTCAGACAGTTGACAAATGGTTTTTAAGGTATTCAGGTATTGTGTTCAATCCTTAGTGCTGGTCATCCTCACATAGAGGAGGAGTTCTTGGATTATTTTGGACTGTGATTCTGGTAGAGAAAATTGCAGGAGTTTGGCTGTGGATGTCTCTTCCTCATTCTTCTCATGCCCTCTTGAGAGGGAAAGGAGAGAGGGTCCTGAATTTCAAAGCAAGTATAGTGCAGGTCTTAGATGACTGAATTCTTCAGACTTGGATATGATGCATGAGACCAGCTCATGAGTATATTTTCTCGTCTGCTATCAAAGAGACAACTAAGTGTTGCTCTTGTTCTTTCACACCTACATCTTCTGTTTCTGCCAAGATATGTTTCCTTCATTTGTGCCCTTATTTAGCATGCTGTCCACCTACTATCTGCATTTTCATTATGTATTTTAAATGAGCAATAAAATAACCATTTACATAATGAATACATTTATATTGATATTGCATTATATAATTTAGAGATGGTACTTAATTATAACTTGTTTATAATTAGGTCTCTTGCTACGCCAGCTAGCTCTTACGTTATTTATAAAACTTCAGGAATAGTAGAAAAACATGAGTATTTGAATGTGAAGATAATCTTTCATATTGCCTTTTGTAACCCTTTTGTGTCCGTTTCCATTTACCTCTTTCTCTGGGATGACTATTCTTGGTAAACAGAGTATTTGCTCGTGAAGATATACTGCAGTGACACTGCTGTTGCTATCAATGTTAGTTTGGATTGACTTTTCTAGTTGTTTCGGATCAGGAGGTAGAAATGTTTTGGGGTTTTGTTTGTTGAATTGGTGTGACTGAACAAAGTAATGCCATCATTTTGGGACTTTACCTCTTTTAAAATCGCGAGACTGGAATGTACACATGCTCCAAAGACATTTGGGCATCCAAGTATCTTCTAAGTTTCTTTGACAATCCAGCTTTTATTTTTGTCACCATTGATTGTCATCTTATAAAATCTTCATTGTGATGCATTAAAATGGATTGAGACTAAGTTGTGATGGATCAATAAGGACAGTCTTCAAATGAAGATTTCGCCTGTAGAGAAAATGGATAATTATTAATATCTCACTGCTTTAAGGAATCAAACTTGAGACCTTTGAAGGAATCATGCATTGGCTCACCCCCTTATAAAATTAAGTCTCTTTAAAATGTTGAAAACAGAATCACAGAATTGTAGGGTTTGGAAGGGACCTCGAGAGATCATTGGGTCCAACCCCCCTGCCAAAGCAGCTCCCCAGCACATATTGCACAGATAGGCATCCAGACGGGTCTGGAATATCTCCAGAGAAGGAGACTCCACCACCTCCCTGGGCAGCCTGTCCCAGGGCTCCCTCACCCTCACTGTGTAAAAGTTCTTCCGCATGTTGGTGCGGAACTTCCTGTGCTTCCCAAATTAATAAAAACCATTGGAGTGTTCAGTCTACGTTTTCTGCATGTGCTGCTGCTTAACCAGAGTTATCGCTGAGGGCAAACAGCTCTTTTGTTGAGAGGGGAAAATAATTTGATGTTTCACACATTAGCTATTCCCGGTTTGTTTATCTTTTGTTGAAGCAGTGACCTACCGTGTCTGTCATACCGAGTGTGGTTTCCATAGAAACCAGCTGACTTGTAGCATCTTTATGTTCTGGCAGCAGCCTAAAATGCTCTTTAACCACACACTGTGCTAGGAAGAGCAATGGTTCTGCCAAACATCAGGAAAGCTGTTGATGGTCCAGTATTGAGGCTCAGCATAGCAGAGTCTGAGCTGTGCGGTGTGCCCCTGTTCGGGCTGTGATGCTGTGTCATGTGAAGATACTCCACGCAGGATGTGTATCTACACAGAAAGTTGAGCTTGGGCTTACATGATGACAGTTGTTTTTGCAAAGGGCCGACATGATCCATAGTGAAAAACAAAGCACACCAGTAACCTGAACCTTCAGAAGTTATTACCAGTGGAAAACAATTGATTTAATTGTTTAACTGAGGGGCAGGCAGTTTTCACTAAAAAGTGATTTCTGTTTGTTTTGTCATACGAGGTTCTCTCCCTTGGAACAGCGCCAATTCAGAACACATATTTTGAAATTAATTGTGAACTCTCTCTGTAATTCTTCTTTTAAAGTTAAATGAAACAGGCTGGTGCCTGCAGGTTCCCTTGGGAAAACAAAGACATTCCTATTCAGTTCGTATCCCACATCCTCTGCTTGCAGTAGAAATAAAAGAATATTGCAGAATGTCTACAGCTTCTCTTATGAAATGCTCTTTCTACAGAGATAAACTGGAGGTGTGGATATAGCTTGGAGAGCAACTACCCACCTGGGAAGCATGTTTCAGAAAGGGGAAGTTTGGAAAGTTCTGCACTCTGAGGTGATCATAGCTTTAAACGTTAATGTTGGAAAATCATGGAGGAATTTTAGATAATCGCACAGGATGGTCACTAGACATTCGTGTTTTAACAATGTAGAAAAATAGCAGTTATATATTAAGAAATCAGTTCAGAAAAAAAACCACTGAAGCTGGTTGCTCTAATTCCTAAAGAAATCTCCTGTAATTTTAATTCCAATTAATTAGTTTGCTCTTGGAATATCACAATGTTTTCTGCTCCTATGCAGAGCTGTATTTCTGAAGAGGATGTGCTGTGCTCTTCTTACAGTACAGACTGTCCTTACTTCTGCTTCCATTATGCAACTTTTAGCATGCTTATTGAGGTATCTTAAACGCCTTTCTATTTTACAGCTTTTTTGTTTGGAATTGATTGGAGAAGGTTTCACACTCTTTTTAAAAATGATTATTTGTACCTTTACAGTCCCAGAATCACAGAGTCACTAGGTTGCAGAAGACCTTTAAGATCGAGTCCAACTGTTTTATTCCTTCTCGTAAACATAAGCTTTTTCTTATTTTTTAACCATGTTGATAAAATAAAATAAGAAAATAGAAAAAAAATCGGTTTGTTTGTTTTATCTTACTTTGAAGCACACACAGAATCAGAGAAGTGTTGGTTTTAAGAGATACCTGGATGTCTCTGGCCCAACCTTCTACTCAAATTAGGACTCAGCTCAGCCACAGTTTTATCTACCAAAGTCCTGAAAAACTGCAAGGGTGGAAGACAAGTGTATTAGAAGTCTAAAGGCTGTGTACTTGTACCTCTGTTGTTTGGTTTATTTAGAAGTTCAGTCCTTTTTGAAGTATGTAATCTGTAATGGTTCATGGTATGTTTTTTCTACGTGCATCTTTGTTCAGGTCATTCACAAGAAAAAATGTTAAGACTCATTGCATAGGAACTCTTAGAGTTCAGATTTCCAGACGTCGTAGAAAAAAAGACATTTTTATTCTCCTTTTGAAGTGGAAAGAGAGGACTCCTTCAGTGTTAACTGAAGATCTGTATTTTGTTTCTAACGCTTAAATTTGAATACAAATTCAATAGAAATCAACCTCTTTCTCTCCCTAAGCATACTCTAGAGAATTATGGCCAAAATCCACAGCTAAGATATGCCTAACTTGGCAGCTTATTTATTGCATTATTGATTAACATTCAGACAACAACAGCACTAGTGAAACACTCAGTTCAGTTTTCCGTCTCTTTGCTCTTATTTGTCTCTCTGTGGATTACTTTCTGTATAATCAGTGGAAAATGTCAATTGTTCGGCTATCTTGAGTCTCAAAGAACAAAACCAAGATTGTAGGCTACTTAGCTGTACTTCCAACATAGCATTTATATTATAAGCAAAAGCATAACACTGGGAAAAAAAATATTCTCTTAGTTTTTCTTATTCTGGTTATATTATTCATACAAAACATCAGGTGGTACTCCAAAGAATAAAACCACAAAAACAAACTGCCAGATAAAAGAGCTGTTTTGAACAGATTATAAAGTTTTGATTTGGTACTGTGATATTACAGGTATTGGTCTGTTAGGGTCAGCACACGTGAGAATTTGCATTAAGACGTGTTCTCCATAGGAATAATTTGTGAGGAGAGGAGAGAGGGCATTTGGTTAAAGTTAACTGCACTCTCTCCCATATATCTAGAAGTGTGGAAAGAGATTCATAGATGAATGAAAGTGAGAAAGAAAAACGTAGCTCTTTTGAGAGGTACGGACAGAATTGGTTAGCCTTGTGAGGCGGAACTTCCTGCTGCCCCTAGTATCGCTCTCTTCTCTGCAGCACCTTAATGGAACAGAGGCAATTTTCAGGGTTATAGCTGCATATAATATATATGTAATATAATATATAAAAACTTTAAAATGTGCCTCAGAATTGAGCTTCTCCTGCCTTTATAGATCAGCCCTGTGTGGAGACATCCTAACCCATATACAATATGTCCAATAAGTCAGGGAATTCTGCAGCAGCCTGTTTCTCTCCTTGAGAGCACTGTAGATGCTGAGATCACCATCTTATACATGAAACTATGTGAGGGATAATCCTCTATTTAGTATAGCTTTCAAAGGCACAAGCTCCCTTTGTAGCATTTGGACAATGTGTGCAAAATCTAACTCCAAGGGAGATCAGTGAGAAGTCACTAAGTTACCACTTGAAGCAATTGCCACCAGAAGCTGTGCAGAAGGTTCAGGCTGACCCCAGCACTTGTTTTCCTCTGTTGATCACAATACATTGAGTAATACTGGAAACACAATCTTTCCTCCATCTTTCTGCCATGCTGCATGCCAAGTCAGGCTGCAAAGCAATTCCTGGACTTCCAGAAGCCTGTTTTAAATAGAGGTTCCTGCAATGCTGCTTCTCATGCTCTTGAAGCCGTTAGTGCATTCATTTTAGTAAGGCAGGGTTTGCAAAGCTTGTTGCTTGTAGTTAGATTGCTGTCCTGGCTTTTTGATCAGTGGGATTGTATCCAGGACCAGGTGTGAGCAACTACTGGCAGTGCTGATAATAGCCTGGAGCATAACAATAACTGCATGGTTATGTGTATAAACACTCCAAGTCTGTATTATCAGACATGTCAGAGTGATGCTGAACTTACTCGAACAGCGTGGGCACGTCACTCGACTAGGACTGCAATGTAGTCAGAGACATTGCTATTTGGAACAAATTATATGCTGTACACGAAAGGTGAGATGCTGTGTTATGCCCCAGATAATGAGGGAAAGATATAACTGGGCTATTGTTTAACATGTACCAGAAGTATTTAAACAGGAAGACCAGAAGAAGCTTTTCTTGTCAACCAAAAAGTATGGTGTGGAAGGAAGGAGATCAAAGTGTCTCACTGGCTCGTTTTAAAGACTGTGAATTAGCTCTGAGCAAGGTGTTAATTAAAAAACAATCTGGAAGAAAGTTTCAGGATTTGCATTTTGCAACAAAACTTGACTCGAGTCAATTGAAAAAGTTTACCTTAGGTTAAGAAAATTTTCTTATAAGCCTGGCTTGGTGTGTGTTTCAAATAAATGATGCAAAACAACTATCAGCAAGGATCAATGCATTTGTCACATCAAAACTGCACTGTGTGATTTACGTTACCTGGGACTGACAGTAGGCTGATTTATCAGAGTAGCCCAGACATAAAAGCCTCATTCAGGAGTTCCGTTTACAATTTTTCTAAACCATCTGTGGGGAATATTTTGTACCTTTTCTCCCTGTCACACTGTCTTTTAAAAATATACTAAGCAAAAGACTAAATAGACAGAATTGCAGGGGAAGTTTTAAGATCCTGGTGGGTCTTAATTTGATCTCCTGTCTGCCGTCCCTGCTTTTTGTTGGGTTTGTGATTGGTCTATTGAGGAACTTGCAGTTCTCAGTGACGTTGGTATGAATAGAGACGTGCTTCGACAAACCCTGTGAACTTCATTATCTTTATTTGAAACCCAAGGCTATTTAATTAAAAAGATTTTATCTTTATCTGAGTCAGTTATTAAAACTACTGGTGGTGAGTTGGGATGACAGGAGGGACATCTGGTTTTTGTTGTGTTCTGCACACGTTCCCAGTAAGTTGCCAGAGAAATCACTCTGTTCCTCTGGGCTGTGGCTCTCTGCAAAGAGAGGAATATTCCGTTCTCCTCTCTTTGCATCTTCTGAAGCCACAGGAATTCGGTGAAAAGAGAAGCAGGGAGGTGCTGGGTGTTTGAGAAATTAATAATAAAGCCCTTACTAATGTTCAGAGTGTGGTACAGTAAATATATTGGAAAAGATGAGCTAGGAACTATTGCACATAATTAATACTGTTGTGCTTTTTTACCATTGTTTCTATGGTGTATCCATGCTGAATCTCACAGGAGACACCTCTTTTCTATTAGCTGAATTTTAACTAGCATAGCTTCCCAACGCTGTGTGAGATTTATGATCTCATCTCTCTTCCAGTGTCTCTATAATTAAGCAAACCTAGGGGTAAGATTTAGTCAAATGATGCCGAAATTAAACTCATTCTGCATCTTCTGTAAGACTCCAAACTTTATTGAAGGCAGGATATTGAATGTTAAACGTGCTGCTTTTTAGCCTGTTTTCTTCTTCCTTTAAGGCTGATGGAAGGAAATAATTTTTAGCATTTCCAAAAAGTAACAGATCAACAGCAGTAGAAAACATCCCCCCCACCCCCAATATGAAGCCTCCTACGTATTATTTAGGATCCAGAGAAGCTATTACATCTTTCCATCTATTGCTATGCTTATTGGAGCATGGTATTAATGTGTTATTCTATAAAAGACTATGATGTAAAGCACTAGATTAACTTCAGAGCTTGTAATCTGTTCGCATGCTTTATTGCTTCCGTTTGAAGTGGCTCTTAGAGCTGCTTCTCTGCACAATTTTGCAGGATCTTTAGAGTGCAAGTTGGAGTCCTTTTTCCTGCTGCTTCAACAT
The DNA here is from genome assembly GCA_020800305.1 of Porphyrio hochstetteri. Taxonomy (NCBI): domain Eukaryota; kingdom Metazoa; phylum Chordata; class Aves; order Gruiformes; family Rallidae; genus Porphyrio; species Porphyrio hochstetteri. Next base: position 1,669,135 of record CM036923.1, on the reverse strand, counting down.
GTAAAATGATTGCTGTTATTGCCTGTTTTATTACTATCTTTAGTATTGTTAGGATAACAATGCTACCTGATGAAAGGGAGTACACCATGCCATTGTGACGGGCTAAAAATTATTGCGTTTTAGCAAATGAATAAATGGGATTGTTTGTTCTTTCACTTTTGCAAAGCAAGTGGGGAAATATCCCTTGCAAAGTGCTTTGAGATCTGCAAATACAATACAAAATGTACATGAAGATTGCTATTTATAAATATAAAAAAGCAGGTAAGTCAGAGTTAAGTACAGAATTGCTGTAGATATTGGGATAAAGAAGCCCACACTTCATTAAGTCAGTCAGACAATAGAAGTTCTGGAGGAGGCTAAGAAGTCCACCAATGCCTGCAGTGAGATGTGAGTCACCATGCGTTGGAGAAGAATGTTTTAAAGTGCTGATAGGTGGCAAAATTTTGAGGCTTCAAGCAGAGAGAGTTAGCAGCAAAATTACGGCTGAACTTCTCAGTGGCCACTGTGGAGCTGACATTCCCTCTGTAATTATGAGATGTGATGTAATGTCTCTGACTGGCTTTGAAAAATCTTACTTTCTAAGTATATATAGTACCTTCTCAAGCATTGTTTTATCTGTGCTGCTTTTACTTCTCCTTTTTTTCCATTCCTCCCTTGCAGCTAACACAGTCCAGTTTATGCATGATGCTGAGTCCAGAACATTACCAGTAACTCAGTAGCAGAAACCTAGTCTTTTGTCACACTTTGCTATGGTAGAAAATATTTAAAATAAGCACTGTAGTAAATTGCTGATTATCACAGCTGCCCCAGTACTAATGCGCTGCCCTTCTGAGGCTGACTTTAACAGCAAACAGCAATGTTTTGTTCTTCCCTTATGAAACCAACTGGAGATCTTAATTTGATTTTGATTGACTTCAGGAAGTTTCTGTGCTTAAAACCTAGGAGTATCAGATAAAGAAACCCAAAACATCACAAACTTTGGATGAATAATCCCTGAAAGTACTATGCAGACTTGACTCATTCAGAGCTGTCTGATCTTGGACGCTAATGGCTAGATTTGAAGCTCCTTATAGGAAGCAGGCATCTTTCCATAGAGTTTGATAGAGGTGCCAAAGGTAGAGCAGAGCAGTCCTCACCACCTGTAACGCTCAGTTGCAGTAGTTGAAGTGTGCCCAAAGTTGAGCTTTAACTGCTTTTGGTTCAGTTCCTGGTGGTACTGTATGCAGTACACCGATGTTTCTCCCTCAGATGGGAGTTAGTTGCTGAAGTATAAAACCAACAGCTCCACGGTTTGTTGGAATATGGAGCTGCCAATAAAGGAAGCAGTGGCATTGAAGAACTCCAGGGCTGTTCCTGAATGGTACAGCATGCCCAGATTTATCTGCTGGCATCAGACGGGGCTAACCATAATGGCATTATTTCTAGCATTGAGACTATTGCAGCAGGTGGGGCACCTTCTTATTCTCCAGGCCAACATGATTCTACAGCACATGTGTTAGAGATGGACATGTGATTGAAACTTTAATGTAGATTTTTTTAAATGCCAAATTTATGAGAACAAAATCTCCAGTGAGGAGTTGCAGCTTCCTCCAGTTGGGCATCCTGCCTTCATATACCCAGAATTTCCTGTCACACACAAATGGTGGTTGGTTTTTGTATTCTAACACTAGCCAGTAATCCTAGGGATGATAGGTGGTGCAACAAGTCTTTTTCCCCTTCCAAATGCTCCTACTCATTAAGGAGCCCGGGAGCTCACAGAGCTGTTGCAGAGAAGTGGTGAGCTGTACATAAGAGCAGAGGGAAGTAGCAGTGTCCCGTGCAGTACTGTCCTCTCCCTGCTCGCACCACAGCTGCTCATACCTCCTGACAGTGGTCTCCAAGCTCTCTGTTTGGAGGATAGGGAGGATGACTGTTTTGGGTTTAAAGTGATTATTGCTATGAACACTGTAATTGGAAAACCAGTTATCAGTTCACAGATGCAGACGCTCACAGTTCTGAATTGAATGGAAATTAAATGAATGTAAACATGGTGTTTCCAGAATTATATTAAACTGACTTTTTTACTATCTGCACAGATTTTCAGTTCATTATTGCCAAAACAACTGCATTATTCTGCAGCACTGCATCAGGAGCTATCTTTCATGAAGCGATGCTTCCTCCAAGTGATGGGCTTGGAGGTTCCTGCCTCAGGATTCAGCTCAGAAGTGGCCAGTGTGGCAATTAGTAGAAGGGTAACAACTGTATTTCAGATAAAACTGCTTCAGCTATCTGCCCTTTTGAGGGCATGGGTAGAAAATTGCCTCTATTTTGACCTGCTGCTGCTGTCTGAAAGGCATGACAAACTGAAATGGACACCCTGATCGCATAGGCAAGGAAAGCAATTTTTCATGCAAGGGAAACACCATAAATGATTCATAGTACCCATATTTCTCACGGTTATTTCCTGTGGGTATAGAGAAGCAGGGATCAGAAATGAATGGCAATGCTTACTGCTCATAAGGGGTTTGCTTGGAGGTGATTTTACTGCTTTATGCTTTGCAATTAACTCTATAGATGCTGCTCCCTAAAAGCTGAAAACCCTCCACAAGCTTCAGATATATAAGACAGGGAAGAAGTGTAACAGGAGGGAATTAAACATGATGTGAAATTATTTTGTGTGTTTAAAAAAGTGCAAGTGTTGGTGCACTAGCCTGTGCTGAGCTGCTGCAGGTCTGGAGAAAGAAGCAGTTAAGACAGAGGAGACGACTACAGAAATTGGGAGCAGTTGGTATCAGCAGAACTTTCCCATGTGACGACTGACTTCTGGAGATGCTGGAGTCTGTTGTGGTCCTTCAGTCACAGGGACTGCTGGTGGATGGCTGCTCATGGTGAGGGGACAAGGCAGTGAGAAGTCAAGGGCTAGCAACCAGGATCCTGGTCAAGTGACCCTATGTGGAGCTTGTGGGGTTGTTTAGGTTTTGGGGTGGAGTTTTGGGGTTTTTATAAGAAATTTCTCTCTCAACCCTCTTTTCAAAATGACTTAATCTCAGTAACCTGGTGACAGAAACACAGCACCAGTGTGAAATAGCTACCTCACTTTACCCACTTTGCGATGGGCTCCCTGGAGTGCCAGGAGCTGACCTGCTAACATGGATGTGAATTAAATCCTTTGCCTACTTTCTCTTTGCTGTGCCTCTCTGTAGGATGGGGTCTGGTAGAGAAATGGTTCTTTGTTATTTACACAGGAACAAAAATTTAAAATTATTTTACCCCCAATGTTCTGTACAGTCTGTGACACAACACTTAAGTCCAAGTCTCCTGAGAGCTACTTGAGCACTTTGGCCGCAGGATGAATCCCATTTCTCTCTAGTGTGGATATGGTTTAAATGCAAAACGGTACACATGGGGATGGGTGGAAAGTGTCCTTAATTTTAATGGAGATTTATTGTGCTATAATATAGCTGACATTGGACTGTCTCCTGAGGGAGAGGAAATATTGCCAAGAATAAAAATGTGCAGGAAAAAGATCATAGATTCTATCAGTGAGCAATTAGGAGCTTTGCAGAATCTCTATGTCTTGCTTATGTATATGAATGAGAAGTATATGATATATTAGTTGTATCTGCCCCGATTCCATAATCTCTCGGAAGCTGAGTACTGCAACCCAGTGTGCATTCAAAAATCTTTCACTCTTTACAATCCCCACCCCCCAAAAAAACCACCAAAAACCCAACCAACCCAACAAAAAACCCCACCCTGAGAAGGAAAGTATTGGAAACTGGGCTTGTTTCCCCTTCTCCCCATCATTTTTTGTGTGAGCATCAGAAAACCACAAGTTTTCACAGTATGACGTATCAGAAGACCTTATCTCAGAGAGGATTCATCATTATGTGCAGGATGCATATGCAGCAATCAATAGCTATAATTTGGTCTTAAGAATAGCACTGGTAATGTCTTAAATCTGTCCAACTGGCTGGCATTAACTATATTTTATTGTCCTAAAAAAAATTCAATTGGTATAAGTTTTAGTAAACCGCTAATTAGCCACAAGGGTTAGCTTGTGTGCAGCTTGGTGTCCATGTGCTCACACACAAATGTCCCAGTGAAGATGTCACCCAAATGCCGCTTTTTCCCATAAAAATTTTAGACCTAACTTCCCTCATGCCTGCATTTTTAAAAAGGATTTTGCTGGCATTGGAGAACCCTGTACCATTCAGGAATAGCTCAAGTTCAAGCAGGCCTGAGATGTCCATATGTTTAAAGTTCTGTTAATCATAAAGCAGATTAGGTTGCCTTTAATGTCTAATTTATTTTTCCTATGCTGAGCAGCTGCTGAGCTGCTCCACAATGGTTGCACATCACTAAATATCAATGTACTGCAAAATGAAAGATTATATATGTTTATAAGCTGTCCTGGCTGTATCTGCTGTGCAGGCACTGCAGTATTAGAAAACTCATCTCAAAGAAAAGCTTAAAGCTGAAATCCTTCTCTATAGAAAAGAAAGTAAACAATTCCTTTTGATATCTCCTTATACTGTTATAATTTTTGATAGAATAGCCTTTTTTTCCAGCAAATTGATTTCGAAAAGGATCTGCTTTTCTTGTATTTTTAGGAAATGCACGCTTTAAGTATGAGTTTAACTTAAAACAAAATTTCAGAGGACTTACCCATGTGACATTCTGATATATACTTTTTTAATTATGCTATGCCGTGGTATTTTCCTCTGGAGAATAAGGAGAAGCAATAAGACTAATCCCAATATTTAGTTTTATTACCAAATGTTTAGTGGTTGTTGATTAAGATTAGTAATTCCTACAATATGGTGATTTCCAGATTTCTGAGTGTGTACTGCTTGAATAATTAAAGATGTGCAGAAATAGCTCCTGTAATTCTGAATGATTCTCTCATTTGTCTTTTCCAGAACCTGAAGACAGCTCTGAATGACACCATTGTGTGTTGGTCCTTTAGGGAAATAAATTTGAGCTTGCTCTAGACATCCATGTGTTGATAATTCATTATTACATTTACAGTTCATGAAGGCTCTCTGGTTGAAATTCTTGTTCTAGCAAAAATACGTCCAAAGGTCTTTAATAGCCACAAATAGCTGGCATAAATTTTTTGGGATGTTAATCCATCTCCTTTAGAAAAAAATGTCGTCTTTTTTCCCTTTTTTTTTTAAGATAGGGTAAATCATTGTTTTATTTATGACAAACTTCATATCAGTCTAATGCAACAGCTTAAGAGCTGTTTGTTGTGCTCCGAATTATAATAACTATAATTACTGTTTCATATTATATTTGGACTACTGGATTTAAGTAGAGAGATAATAGTTTATTTGTATTGTAATCAACTCTTTAAAAGGGTAGATAATGGCAGGACAAGGGGGAATGGACTAAAGCTAAAGGAGGGAAGGTTTAGATTAGATATTAGGGGGAATTTCTTTACACAGGGTGATGAGGGGCTGGAACAGGCTGCCCAGAGAGGGGGTGGGTGCCCCATCCCTGGCGGTGTTCAAGGCCAGGTTGGATGGGGTGCTGGGCAACCTTGTGTAGCTCCAGGCCTGGAGGTTGTTGGCCCTGCCTGTGGCAGGGGGTTGGAGCTCTCTGATCCTTGGGGTCACTTCAAACCCAGACCAGTCTGCGATTCTGTAAATACTAGAAGAGAGTCTCTAGGCAAGCAAAAGTAGACATAGCCAGAGAATGAGAGGCAGAAATTTAAAGCAAATTTATATCAGCTAATCCATGCTGTTATGCTTTTCCCTGTTCTCTTATTCATGCCTCTTTTGTTCACGTGCCTCGCGTTCAATGCCCAATGTATAGAGACATCTGAGCAAAAAATCCCACTGGTTTTGGGGAAAAATCTTGATCACCTGCAGTAAATGATAAATGGGGTTTGTTTGTTTGTTTGCTTGGTTTTGGTGTGACTTTTTTTAATTTGTAAGTTCTCCAGACTGTCTTTGTGTGGTGGTTTAGCCCTGGCTGGAGGCCGGACGCCCACCAAAATCAGTCTATTGCTCCCCTTCTTAGTTGGACAGGGGAGAAAGTATATATCAAGAGGCTTAGGAGTCCAGATAAGGACAAGGAAAGATCATTGTATCAGCAACAATATGGGCAAAACAGACTCAACACAGAATGAAGAAACCACTCTAATTTATTGCACTACACTGAAAAGAACAGTGAAAACCGGAGTCAGGAGCACAACCAAATCTTAAAACAAATGCAAGCAGATCTTAAACACATGTTCCCCCCACCACTCCTTTCCTAGCGGACTTTAGTCAGGGTATATTCTTCCCTCCCGTTCGCAGTACGGAGGGGGCAGGGACTGGGGAAAAATGGGGTTCTCAGTAGCACCTTCCCCCCACCCCTCCATTCTAAGTAGACTTCCCTTTAGCCATGATTTTACTCCCTTCTTCCCTCCCTGTTCACTGCACAGGGAGGGTCAGGGACTAGGAAAAAATAATGGGGTTCCCGGTTACTTCTTAATGAGCTGTTTCCTTTACCAGATCTTAAAACACCTCTACCTCCCCCCCTCACTCAGCCATAAATCACAATGTCTCTCAGACCCAGTCCTCCATGGGGTCACCAGCCTCCCCCCAGCAAACCTGTTTGGCGCAAAACTCTCTCTGCTCATCTCTGTATCTCTGTTTCTCTTCATGGGCTGCAAGTGCTGGCAGGGGGTCACAACGTAGGGTCACAGCGTCTTCTCTGTGTCTCCACCTGCTCCATCCAGCGTGGAGCCCCTCCATGGGCTACAGGTGGGGTCTCGGCCTTTTCCATGGGGTTGGTTTCTCTGCAGGCTGCAGAGGCATCTTTCTCTCCGGCACCTGGGGTGCCTCCTCCCCCATCCTCCCCGGCCTTGGTGTCTGTACAACTCATTATATCTCTTCACTCCCTTCTCCGGTGGCAAAATGCAGCTGCTTCCGGATTGTTTCCTCCTATGTGTGATTCTCAGAGGTGCTATGACTATCTCTCATTGGCTTGGCCCTGGTAAACAATGATTCTGGCTTTGAATTGTTTATAGTTAGAATCTCTGGAGAATTCCAGCAGCTCCTCGTAGCAGCCATTTTCTGCACCCCTGTTCTTTTCCAGCACCCAGCTACACAAAACTGCAACACTTTGTTATAGTAAAAAAACAAACCAAACAAAACCAAACAAAACCACAACAATAAAACAGCAAAATATTTGCTGAGTGATTTGATCCAGTGCAGAAATACTGAATGAAACCTGAATGTGGTTCCCCTGAGTCTGGTTTCATCATTGTAGGCCTTGATCTTAAAAAGGCTTAATTTCACATGTTATGCTAGTACCTGTTAATTTACTGTGCTTATGTATGTGCTTAAAGTTTGGAAGACTAGGGCATTAGTTGTAACACATGCTTAAGATGGGGTGTAATCAAGGAGCTTTGTCTGTGTACCAAATCCACACCATGTGCAGGCAGAGGAGAACGTGTGTTTCTTTTACGTTGTAGCTCTTGCTAAACAGCAATATCATTTGCAAAACTTTAAATTCTTTAGTGCCACAATTTTGATTCCTTCCTGATACTTCTTTTTAATGGCTTTGCCTTGCAGTTGAGAGAGAGAGGCTGGTTCAGATGTAGTGCACCAAGAAGTGTTCCAATGGTGAGTCATGCATAAACACAGGCAGTAAAGTCTGGAAGCTCAAGGTTAGCTTATTGTATGCAAATATATGAAACTGTTTTGGCGTTCTTTCAACTGCTAGGAATTTCTGTCTTCTGATGCAGGTTATCAGTGGTCATTCAGAAACCATGTGGGAAATATTTGAATAGGTAGGCTGACAATAGAATTGACTACAAAGACATCCAGATGTTCACAAATTGCATCTTGCTGGCATTTCCACTTATAGAGCTAATAGAAATGTCAGTCATGGTAGCTGGTAGGATAGGTTCTTTTTAGGGAAAACAGGATTTCTGAAATCTGTTGCTGTTTCCATCCCTGCTATACTCAAGCTTCACCAAACAAAACCTGAATTAAAAAAAATTGCATAGTATGAAGTCATCGTTCTTTTAGGGCAGTGGGTCATGACTGCCCAGGTGTAGCGTGGACACTTGAAGTGTTGGTCCTGCTCCAAAATCGAAGATTTCCCTTTTCCCTTTCCTGCTTCATATCTGTATGTTGGAGTACAGTTTCTGTTCACAAGATGCTGGATGTTTTTGATGGTTTATTTTTCCTGGTTTAGGAGTCTGGTTGAGCCTCAGACTGGAAAGAGAGCTTGCATATTGTGATTTTGCTTTGTCGTTTTGATTTAGGCCCAGGAGACCAGAACTTTTCAGATCGATTGAGGTTTTTCTTGGCTAGACTAAAATATCACTTTCTTCATTTGTGAGATTTAAATAGCTTCTAAAATAAAAGTAATGAATGGTTTATCTGTTTCAAACCTATCTAAACCCTTCTTGAATTACTCTGGGTCTGAGTCTGGATTCTAGGGCTGCATTTACAGCCTTTGTCTAATTACATTTTAAGGGCATAAACAATTCAAGGGGAAATACATAGTTAAGGGAGAAGATATCTATGCAATATGCTCCTCAGTAATGAAATTCAATGGAGTACTGCTGGCACTGAGTGTTATTTTTAAATGCATTTGCCACATTTAACTGCATTTATTTAGTTTTGTAATATCCTAGCCAATGTTTTACTCTTAACCTCCCCCTCCCCCCTTTTTATTTCCCAGGGTTGCTGTAATTCTGTGTAAACAATAGAAATCTGAAAGGCTTTAGAAGTTTAATCTGCATTTACAGGAAAAATCACAACTTGTCCATTCTTCATTTGAATAATCCACTGAAATTGCAAGTAATTTTCAAATGATCTAGTTGAATCTCCAGATGTTCCTCTAATTGCATCTAGAAAAACTATATTCAGTCACATATAAATCTCAAAGTTCATTTGAGAAGCTTAGGTGATTTATTAATTCACCTGAATAGTTTCTTCCACCTCTGAATTTCATCTGATGAAAATTCAGCTCTTTTAAATGTACCTTTATTTTTGTCCTCTAGGAAAACAAATATTTGTTTGCATTGAAAAGCTGCACTTAGCTGTGGTAAATGGCTTCTTTGAATCATGGACAGAAGCTTTATGGGATTCCTTGTGATTCCACAGGAGTCTTATTTTCATTTACTGCCCCACTAATCATAAAAAGTTGGCAGTCACTGGAAAGCAAAGTGACTAATGTCATCTCACTATTCTTCACACCACAGCAAGAAGCATATTCCTTTGATCCAAATTGTCATTAGAATTGCTATTCAGATAATAACAGTGGGAGATTTAGCTTAGATAGTAGGAAAAAACTGTAAGGATACACGAGGCACAAATAATGCAGAGAGCTTGTTATATCTCTTGAACTGGAGCTTTTAAAAAGGGGTTAGAGAAATATTTGAGGAAAGGTTATAGTTGACCTTGTTTTGTGGTAGCAACGATTGCCAAGATGAGTTCTGGGAGCCCCACGCAGCTTTGTGTTTACATGGTCACGTGCTGGGTATGACACAGTTTAACTCCAGGAAATAACAGCATGGCATTCAGAGCACCATGCTTGTCAAACCTGACCCAGTCTGTGTCGTGGTCTGGTGTGGGGTCATTTCCTCTGTAGATACCAGAGCACCTACAGCTTTCTCAGGTGCTGATACTGCAATAGGATGGCACTGATGTGTGCTGGCACTGCTCTGGGGTACATACTGCCAGTCTGCAGCCGCCCCAAGACTCGGAAGTGACAGCTGAAGACTCAAATATCCCTTCTGGTACTGTCCTACAAGGTGTTTTTAGAGCGGTAGAGATTACACTTCTCAATCATGGGAACCTTGATTTGACACGTTCAGAAACAATTGAAGCTATGTACATGCTTTTAGAACAGAATTATTTTTCCTTTGCCTGTTCTATATTGGCTACGTGTGCAGTGCCAGCCAACTGAAGCTTCAGTTTAATTCACTTGTCCTCAAGAGGATCATAAAAGCTTGTATATTGAGAGGCCGAATTTGAAGTGCACTCCAATCTGAAAATACTTTATCTTTTATGCCTAAGTGTAACACTGATATACATTCAGCAAAAATATTGCCATTTCAGTTGCATCTAAAGAGAATAAAGCATTGGAAACAGTCACAGACGTGACAATTACTTTCTCCTATGTTCAGACTTAACGTAAGCATTGGTTATTGAGAATTAAAGCTGTTGGTAGAGGTATGTTTGGTGAAGATAAATTCTAGGACAGGCAATGCATTATCTGATGATTTATTTATTTATCTTGAGAAAAAACAACCCATAGCATTATTTTGAGAGGCAAAAGCAAAACTGGAGCTATTAGTTTCCAATTTGAAATTACTATCTCTGCATTTTGATGCAGAGAAAACTAATTATGGAACTCTGTTCAGAAAAAGACCCTATGTAAACACAAACCGTTCAGACAAGGTTTTTAAATAGGATTCTAGGAGCTGATGAAAGCATATAGGTGTGTAATTAAGGCTAAAGTTACTCAGAGCAGCTCTGGAAAGGGAATGCTGCTGAGCTCCCAATAAAAAATGTGTGTCAAAAATAACCTCTTCTGGTTACGTTATCCCAGTGAGGTGTATGGGTTGGAGTCTGGGTGTTCTTAAGGTACCTGCTTCTGTAAATAAGGGAAAGGCATAAAGATTTCTTAGGCTGTTGAAATAAAATATGCAATATATATTTAATCGAGTGTTTTTACTTCATTGACATGATTATTTTTTAAGAAAGCTTATCTAAGTATTATCCTTACTTTTGAAACAGTCTTATCACAAGATACTACAGCTGAGCAGGTGATTGTGTCAAATCTATTTTTGCTGCACACAGTGTAAGTAATTTACAACAGAGGTAAGATTTTTAAGCTGCTTTAAATAAAATATATTCTTGGGTATATCCAAGCTGGCCCATTTGCCTCATTACAAAAGGTCTGTTTAAATAAAAAAATAAATTAAAATGTGAAATGGCAGCTAAAAAGACTGCATTTAAATCAGCCTATATTTAGCACTGTTAAATTTCAGAATGGCATTGGAGAAGCAAGGACAGTTACCTGCTGACATTTTGTTTGACAGAGAAATGAAAAAAACAAATTGTAGTCTGTGCTGCTCAGAGCTGCTATCAGTTACTGGGGGCTTGGGGATGTGTACGAGAAGGATAAGAGAAAACGAACAGTTCAGTATGATTTTGGGGTCCTTAGGGCAGCCACCAGAACATGGACATGATAGAAAAACAGTGGCTAACATGAATGGTGTCACAAGAGGCAGCGATGCAGTGTCACCTCTGAGTTACTAGGATGAGCTGTTTGTTGGCTGCAGAGGCACCAGGGTCCTTGTGACCTAATTCAATACCTGGTTTGTATTTGAAAATTCATATTGCATTAATGTGGGTGGATTTATGTTGTTGTTTTCAGCCCGGGAGAAATGATGGGGGAAGTTAGCTAGAAGCAACAGCGGGATTGTGCTGCAAAGGTGTGTAGGATAAATGATGCTGATCAGCTGCGTTCTCTGCTTTGAGCTCAGGTTGCATCCTGGCTAATGCGTTGTCCCACAGCCTGGGGTATCTGTCTGCTCTACTCATTTGGACAATAACCAGCAGTTTCTGGCAGTAATCTGCCAACCTACGAAGTTGAGCAATGTGTTAACAGATCCTTATGTGCTGGCAGACTTTTAGAAGTCATAGATAGGTAACTCCCGTCGGTGCATGCAGTGGTTTATACTGCCTATAAGGTATCCCACAACGAGAGGATCCTCTCCACCAGTTTTTCTCATGCTGAACTCATGTGCAATAGGTAACCTTGGAGCAGAACAAGGTGCAGCTATAGCCTGTTTCGGTGCTTCCTCTAATCTGTCAGATGAGCCTCAAAACCGCAGCGGCGGGCGGTGTAGGTGTGCTGTTACACTGTGACTTTGCCCCACTGGGGCATTCTCACAGAGCAGTATCCTTGCTGCAAGACCTCTCCCATTTTTTGGCTCAATTATCAGATTTTTGGCTCTTAGTTTTAAAACTTTCACAATAGTTTTAATAAGTATAATCTTAGGAGTTTAGAACATATGAACTAATGTGGGAAATAAAAGGTAATTAATCTTGAAGTCAGAAATTATCTAAATGTCCCCTCACAGCCAGTTTGATCTCTCTTTCTGGCTAATATACGAGGTTTTGCTGCTCCCTAAACACAAGGCAAGACAGATGGCAGGTGGAAACAAATACCTACACGGAACATCCCAACACCACAGTCACAGCAGTGTTTTCCTTGGCCACATCCCTGGACGTTTAGATTTGAACACAGGAGGATCTACATATCAGTGGCATTCTCTGTTCTGGCTATACAGGAGAGGACAGATCTGCCTAGGTCTCTGCATTTTTGCTGCAGTAATTGGTGATTTTATCTTCCATAGCAGTAACTGTTTCAAGTAATTAATTTTCTCCATAGCCCCCATGGGATTATTTTCATGTCTTTCCCAAATTGTGGCCACGTTACATTGCAACAAATGTAATCCATGTTATATGTTGCAGTCACTATGTTTTCAGAAAGAATCCATATTATATTACCCGTCGTGGAATGTTTCAAAAGACAATACATGTATCAGTACCAATTTGAAATCTAAAACTTGGATAATCTTTAAATTCCAAACCAGTAACATGTTAACATATTTTCCCCACACTCATCATTACTTGGCAAGATTCAAGGTCTGGATTCTATGCTGTATTTCAGTATTACTTGGCATGTGCCAGAAATAACTAAGAAATTAGATTTTGGCTTCAATAGGGACTAGATTAACAGGTTAGTTATATCAAGAGTTTACATCTACTGGTGAGGGAAGTGTTTCGGAGCAACAAAAGCCTAGTGTTTCAGTGACATAAACACACATGTTGTTCACAGGTTAACCAAAGCAAGAACTAGGAATAACTGTGTTTTTATGTGTTTTTTCATGAATATGATACAACATACCCTGGCCTGTCTCACTCCACTGAAAAAGGAGCTGTTTAACATCTTATGAATTAACTTTTTGTAGAAAAGCTTAATTTGACAATTGTCACTCCTTAAATGTTGTTTCTCATCCTTTCTCTCTCTTTGTCCTACCACATTTTTCACTGGTAATAGAGATGTAGGGGAATAAGAAGAGCTAGGAAAGAAGGTGCTTTTTAAGAACATTTTGGTTATTCACAAAAGTCAAAATTATTGGTTTTCAAACCCAGTATGAAATGTTAGAGTAAAAAAAAGATGACAAGCCTCATTTAGATGGATTAAGCAGGGCTAAGGTAAATATGTACTGCTCATTTACATCAGAGAGCATTGCGTGTATTCTGAATAACAGCATTTTTTTGTTGGAAGTGTAGGATATTTAAAACCTATTTTATAGCTGCTCAAAGATAGAGTGAATTCACCTCACAGCCTGAGTCTGGTGGTATATACCCGATTCAATGCTTGCCCTGAATTTGCGGATTTGTATTTTATTTTCTTAACGGCTTGCACAGTGCAGTCACTGCAGCTGCGGGCTTGGGAGAGGAGGAAGTCCCCCTACACTGTTATAATTCTTGACAGAATAACTATTTATCAGCAAATGAATTCCTAAAGGAGCAGCAGTGTATTGGATTTCTCTGCATTTTGTCTTTGATGGAATATACAGTATACACATCGCTGGAGAGCAGGGAGGGACTTGGTGAACTGAGCACTCAACTGCTCCAAAAGCCCAAGTTCTTCCAATTAAAAGGTTTAAAAGTTTTTAGAAGTCACAGCGCTTATTTTTCTCAGAACAGCTGATGCACTGATGCATTCTGTTGAATGTGGAAGGTGCCTACCTAAAGGAACAGGCTCTTCGGCAGTTGCTGGGAGTAGGGAAACGTGTCACGAAGATGATTAAGGGCCTGGAGCATCTCCCCTATGAGGAAAGGCTGAGTGAGCTGGGGCTGTTCAGCCTTGAGAAAAGAAGACTAAGAGAGGATCTTATTAATGTTTATAAATATCCTGAGTGTGGGACACAAAGGGAAATGGCCAGCCCCTTTTCAGTGGTCTGTGGGGACAGGACAAGGGGCGATGGCCTCAAGTTGGAGCACAGGGAGTTCCACACCATTATGTGGAAGAACTTCTTCACAGTGAGGGTGCCAAAGCCCTGGGACAGGCTGCCCAGGGGGGATTGTGGAGTCTCCTTCCCTGGAGATATTCAAGACCTGTCTGGATGCCGACCTGTGTGACCTGTCCTAGGGACCCTGCTTTGGCAGGGGTGTTGGACCCCATGGGCTCTGGAGGTCCCTTCCAACCCCTGTGATTCTGTGATTCAAAATAAAGTTGGCATAGTTGCTCCATGTGTGTTAATAACGAGGCTTTAAGGACACCAGTTATTTCAGAAATTTTTCCTGTGGCACGTAAAGGACATTGCTCAGGAGTAAAGTACTCCCCTGATTTATTATAGGCTTTCCATATGCACACAGGCTCATTCACAGTGTATTTCTCAGAGTGATTCAGTTGCATGGTGCTGGTGCCATGTGTCTTGGTCTATCTGGGAGTGTCCAGATGTGCAATTTGAATCCATAGCTGCCTTTAGCTACCAAAATTAATGGAAGGTCTGAAATCTGCCTGAAAAGGTCTCTTTGCCAGTTGATCCAGTTTAGAAGTCGGGGGATGAATTAGATAAGCCTTAGAGACACTTCCAGCTCTGTTTTTCTCACCTGTTCCAATATAAAAGTTATCGCTTCCTGTGATGGTGATTGCCTGAATTTGTGAGGTTTGGTTTTTTTAAAAAAAACTTTTGAACCTGCTTGGCCTAAGGCCCAGAAATAGTTCTCAGTGGACATTTCAGCACATAGAAAATTATTAAAATATGGAAAATTTTATATAATCTTACTCAATTATTAGATTTTTAGAATTTTAGATAATTTTTTTGCTCAGAAGATGAGAGATCACAGGCTATTCACGTTTAGAGACTGGGTTTTTTTGTCTCATTGGGTTTTTCTCTCTTGTAAAAGTTATGATGAAGCAGAGGAAGAAAGGCGATAGAAAAATATATTTGAAACATGATGGTATTTGTATTTTAAGTATCTTGTCAACTTCAGTAAAAGCTGAATTTTTTTTCTTTTTTTTTGACTTTTTGATCTTTTGACTGGTGCAAATTCATCACAAATTTCTTCAGAAAACCTCCTTGTTTCTGTAGTAATAAACCAGACCAAATAACCCCACCTTATCATGTTTACATGTGCTGACCTAAAAATACCCTAAAATCTCACCTTTTTAAGGTACCAAAATGTTCTGGCCTCACAATGCCAGTAAAGCTCATCACGTATCCCACCTGCATAAGATGGGTATTTTAATTAAGCTTTGTGAAGCTTATTTGCTTCCTCAGTCTAGCTATTGTCTTATAAATTGCTAATGTATGGATTTCTTTGGCATTTTTACTAGATACCCTTACAGAATCCTGGCGCTGGGGTTGCAGTGTGGCTGTGTGCTGCAGAGGAGCCCCAGTACTCCGAGCAATTGCTGACAAATTATTTTCTGCTGAAGGTCCCATGTAGTTCGGTGTGAGCAGAGGAGTACTCTTTGCGTGCTTCCCTTTCTGTAATTGGCGTTTTCAGTGTTCTCTCTGTGTGTGGCCAAATTGCTGCCCAAGGCATCAGAAAATCAAATGTCTATCTGCAGTGCAGAGCTAGGAAGCCCTGACAGATGCACGTTCGTCCTCCGTGCTGTTGATTGCAAAGCTGATAGCATCCCTAACACAAAATAAACCAAGAGTCCAGTGTTTGCATATGTCATCATCGTGCTCGATCAGTAAATGGCTTGATTCAAATAAATTCCAAGGCCTGAAAGTAATGTTTTCAGACATGTCCCTAAGTCAGTGTTGCATAGGAAATAGAGGTGAGCGTGCTAAAAGCTCTGCAGTCCTGTGCCAATTTGAGTTGTACTTTGGAGAACTAATGCTTTTGTCTCGTGTGGTGGACTTGTGCATTGACTGCCGACGAGAGAGGCTGTCAGGTACGGCTGTGGTGAGATTGAGTGAGGTGCTGCATGTCATAGCTGAAATACGACTAAGGCAAAAAACATTTTCAAGATAGTTGAAAATGCTGACAGTTCATACATTTTTTTCTGTGAAGGAAGGCTACCAGGAGTTTAGGATAAAGGAGGTTTGGAGCTTGAAAATTCATTTGCACATCTTGTACTGTCAAGCTTCAGAAAAAAGAAAAATCATAGTATGTATGCATTTGGCTAGCTGTGATCCTGTGCATATTTATAAGCTGGAGAGATAGCAATCAAAGTTCAAATGTTTCACAGCAATGCCATTTCAAAACACTGTCAAGGAAAACTGAAGATCAATGGAAATTTGTGACATTTTATGGTACTGGCAAATTTAAAGTAGCTGGAAGGTTTAGAACTGGATTCTCTTATAAATCATTGCTTTCCGTGGTGGTCAGGCTCTTTACATCAGCAGAAATCTGATCGTTAGACTGCAAGTTATTTTGCTTTCTTACTTTTTGGTTATAACCCACAGCAGTGTCATTGAGAGCTCACGTTTAAAAGCAAACATCCCATGCCCCAAACCCAAAGAAACCCAGAATCCGCAGGAGGCAAGGCTAAACAGAACCAAGGAAAGAAAAATAAATCGGAAGAATGGAGTTAGTGCTGAGTCAAAACAAGACAGTAAAGGAGGAGAAGGCTGCTGGGGAGAAAAATCCATTACTTTTTTTTTCTTTCTTTCTATCTGTCAGGAAGATAAATCTTCCTCTTTGGGGTAGCACTCCAGACCTGCACACCCCTCTCTATTCTCATTAGAAGCGCAAAGCCTCCACTCAGCACCTGAGGGTCAATGCATCATCTCTCCTCCCAGGCCTCACAAGCACTTCACTCCAGGTTAATGCCAGACCAGTGCTTGGATATAAACAGGCAACTCTGAAAATACCAGCACGGGTTCCCAGTCCAGATGCAGTTCCCAAGCCCCAGTCCAGTCTGGGGGAGCTCTGAAGCTGAGGCTGCCCACAGGGTTTGCGTTCTGTGTCTGCATACAGAGTCACATTCCCTTCCTGTGGTTCATTCTCACCTTCTTTGCTGGTTTGTATCACCCTGCCATGATTTGCGTGCATTTAATTCGTTTTCTATTTTTCATATGTATTTTATAAAAGAAAATGCTCTCAGTTTTCCAGAATAGAAACAGTTGCTCTGGCAATAAGAGTGAGGAACCAGCATCAAAGCTCCTTTAACCACAGCTGATTTTCATTCCATGCAAAACTCCAAATGTGGATTTCAGGCATATTTATTGGCTAGCTTTTCTAATGTTTGCTGCAGCTGCACAATATATTTACAGTGCCTCTTGCACATACTGATACATACCTAAGTCTGTGATGTAAAGGAATAAATATCTGTGGTCCATGCAATTAAAAATGAATGGCTGTGTAAAAAAGATACCAGAGTTGTTTCCGTATGATGATGATATCCATAAAAATAGATCATTGCACAGTAAATGATTGGTTTATAGATGTAGTTTCTATTTTCCTTTGAAATGCCAGTTGGCTGAAGCACATTCCCACCTCTTCCACCTGCTGGAGTTGTTATTACAGGCTTTTTTCCTAATACTGAACTAACATTGAAATATAGATACATTCTTTATTCTTTGAAGTTCTGGCACTTACAGGCAGTGGCTGTGTGTCTGCGTGGGTGTCTGTAGGTGGACATAGCTGTGCAGCTGCTGAATTCACTCATTAAAATAGTAAGAGCAAAGTCCTGGCTTCACCAAAGCAAAATTTCCATCACCTCAAGATTCACTCTCCTGTCAGTGGGGTGAACAGTTGAGGCAGCTTTGACTCAGCCCATTATTTCATACTTTTTTTTTAATTAATCCCAATTGCCTGCCATAACAATGAATAGGTAATGCTTTGATAGTGAGTTAATGTTACTTCTTCTGGGGAGGGAGATCTAGCTGCAGTTCTCTCTGGCTAGTTAGGCAAGCTGAGAACCTTGTCCTAGTATGCCGAGATTTTTGTCCAAGGGCTGAATCAACCATGAACGTTAGTTGAAATCTGGGAAGGAATTCTTCCTTTAGAAACAGATTCAGAAAGTGCTGGATGTACAGATACTAAGATTTTTGGGGACTTTTTAGAATGCCAGGAGGATCCCCTTACTAATTTAACAAGAACTTGTACAAAATGCCAAAACAAATTGGTATTTAGTATAATTTATTCTTTGCTCACAAGGAGTTTTTAGTTGAATAAACACTCCCAGGAGGTTTCAGAAGAAATGAACAATCAGTGGAGAATACATCTTCCCAGAATTGGTCTCATTCAGGGAGATGCTCGACTAGGATTTTGTAACAAACTTGGCAGTAGCATTAGTTAGGAAAATACATCTGTCTTGAAAAACAAGTATACATCCCCACCTAGCTGGTTGACAGTAATAACCGTTAACAGTCCTTGTACTGCGAATGTTTATGATTCTCGGGTGTATTTTCATGGGAGGGGATAGACTTCTCATGCTGCTCCTCTGCGAGTGTGAACAGAGGGAATTCTCCACCCCTGGCACACAGCAGGGTGGGTGTGTGTGTTAAGAGGCGTCTTGAGCCCCAGTTATGTTGAGCTAGTTCTTTTTCTCTCACAACATGTCCTGGGTTTGGTGCTCGTGTATATAGATATAAAACTGAGGTAAAAAGGTGGGGGTTATGTCTGTGCTCTGATTCTTTCTTACTTATCTATAGTTTGCCAATGCCACTGTTTGTTTAGTCAATTTTAATGACTGAAAGGACAGGACCACTAGTGGAAGACAACGCAATAGGTTTCAGTTTTATTGTTCCATGTTCCTCAGTTGCCACTGTCATTTCCAGCAGTCATTTGAGCTGTGTGAAAATCGTTTAATTGTATCAGTGTTCATAAGTGGCTTCACCTGCTCAGAAAATGTCACACACGTTTGATAGAAACAGCTCTTTAAGAACGCCAGGGCTTTTAAAAGCAAAATATAAGGCAAAATCTGCTAGGATTTTAGTTCATTCATGCAGTGTGTTGTAATAGTAAATCTACTCTTTAAAGGGAAATGGTAGTTTCAGGAAATTAAAACCTTTTGATTTGCTTACTTTTGGTTTTAGATGCTGGCTAGCACATATGCCTGTGATTTTTCAGAAGCTTCCTTGTTTGCATGAGTGCCCAGAAGCCCATGGCAGCCTTGGGATGCCAGCCCTGGCAGGCTGCCCACCTCGCTGCCAAGCATTTTTGGGGCTGGAGCTTTCCTGATGCTGCGTGTCGCGGGGATGTGGACACTCACAAACTGGACCCAAGCTAGCAAATACTGACATGGTTACACCAAGTACTGCTGTTAGTTTCTTTTTGGGGCTCTTGTAACCATGCATTGAGATGGCTGTCACTGTGTCAAAGTCCTGTGCAGAGCCAAGGTCACTTGGTTAGCATCCTTGCAAGCCTCAGTCATGGTGTCTGTGCCCATTGGTGTCTGGGTACAGTGTGGTTTGGAATTGGTTCTTTGTAACTGGAAGCCCCGTGTTGCTGGAGCAACGCATCGATGTTCATGCCTTTAAAACATCACATTAGTGAGGTGCTGTGCTGTGGTTATAGATGTTCCAAAATAGAAAGTTCAGCATTGCGGGTGAGACTAAACTTCCAAAGTAGCACACTGGGAAAATAAATCCTGTCAGAAATTCCAAGTCTGTCTCCTTTCTGTGAACAGAAATCTATCAGCATGGATTTCCAGTAATATAAAATGAGAATATTTTGTGTTTACATTATTTTTGTCCATGTATTGACTTTTTATTTTCACTCAACTCTCATGCAGGAGTTGTCACTGAATAGAAGATTCTCCATTATTTAGGTGTGTGAGTGGGTATTCATCTGTTTACTTAATTATCCCAGTTTGTACTACACTTTTTCAGTAGGAGCTGAATTTTCTATAAGCATAATTCCAGCAATGTTACTGAATTCATGTTAGAAGGCGGCGTGTATGCTTGGAGGGTGGGTAAATGATTTCCAGATCTATTTGTGCTTTTTTAGTCTGTGTGCAAGTAAGGCTATTCTTTCATCTCTGTGACTCCCTCCTCTTTACAGTGACAGGCACAGACTTTGGAAGGACTGTGGCTTTCTTTTTGGATTCCATAGCAGATACACCCCCCTCATCATGCATGGGATCAGAGTTGGAAAGGATGTTAAATCCCTTCACTGAGGGCAAAAGATGGTGATTTGAGTAAGAGTCCTTTGGATATCTTCCTGCAAAGATCTGAAAATTTGCTCTTAATTAAGCTGATCAGACAATTCTCATTAGAAAGAATTATATTATCACAAGGTTCATTTAAGAGAAAATGTTTCCTTTTTGGACATGTGTAAACGTTTCCTCCTGCTCATTTTCGCCATACTTTGATCCTTTTCACGATAAATAAATACATTATTTTTTTGGTTTTTTGCTCCCCTCCATGAAGCCTCTAACAAGTCCCATTATAAGTAATGTTCTCTAGTTGTTCACATCAATGACTTTTTTTCCTTTCTGTAGCCAAGAAGTAAACAAACATTACAGAATGCTTCCAGTCTGTGAGTTAGTGTGACACTGCAGATTGTCTGGTGTGCAGGTGGTTTCAGGTACAAGACACAAGTCCCTGTGTATATACTGAAGGTCTGTGAATGCTTGGATTTATACACTGTGTTAGTGACTTCTCTTAGCCCAGTTTTATATACAGCAGGCTCTAAATTGCTGGCTTTTAGAAGAGGCTCTTGGTGTCAGAAGTGGGAACAACTCTAATTCTAAATCTTTTGGGACATTATCATGTGGTTTGCAAACAGTGATGTGTGCACTGAAAACAGTTGAGGAACAGTGAGGGGGGGAGGGCAGTGCCCTCTGTCAGCTTCATTAACCCACCTGATACAAAAATGAAGCATCGTTTGATCACAGAAATGCTGATTGGAAGATACTTCTGGAGTTCCATAATCTAGTCTTGTGCTTCAGGTGCAAGGCCATGCTGAATCAAATAAGTCTCACTGTTTCTGAGTCTTAATACCTCTGAAGATGTAGTTCTGTAGCCTCTCCTCTTGACCTTTCCAAAGGTTAGGCTACCCTCATGGTGAAAATTCACTGCAGCACGTTTCTCCTGTGCAGCAGGATAGGAGCACCACAGAGAGCCCTAACAACTAAGCTGTGCCTGTGGAGGATCTCTCTCAATTCAGGCAAAAGTCTTTTCTCTCACAGGCCTTTCCTTATAGCCACCTGCTGAAGAAAAGGCTTTCCAAACCTTCTCTGGTTGCTTAGCCATGTACATCAGGCAGGCGAGCTTAACGTGAGCGGGGATGGCTAACACTGATGGCCTCTTTGCTGAGAATGCTGCTCAGAGTCATTGCTTCTCAGCAGCTGATACATTTTTTTTTAGTGCTCCTTATGAAAGCTCACTGCAGAAAATGGTAAGATTTTCCTAGGCCATTACAGCAATGCTGGAGCAATTTATTTTTTACTAAACAAGCTTTCATGCACAGTTTGTTTCGTATTGTCATTGCACACTTTAGTCCAGCTTTGAAAGGTCCTTTTTTCTTTTCTTTTTTTCTCTTTTTTCTTCCTTATTTAAGCCTGGGTATCTCCAAGTGTTGTCTCTGGCGGTTTGTAAACAGATTTGTAAACGCAGTTAAAGGGAGACTTCTTTTATACAGAAGTATGGCACCACTTTTGCCAGCAGTTTCACTGTCCAATAGGTAGCGCTGACTTCTGAGAGGCACAGGCACAGATGGGCAGAAGTCACCCCTTCCTGGCTCAGGAATTCCAGAGCTCTCACACGGGTGAGACTGACTGGGCTTCTCCAGTTTCCAGTGCATCTGAAAACTCTGCAGAAATACAGAAAGGCACGAGTGCTGTCGCAGGAGCTGTTTGTTAGGAATGCTGGAGAGGTCAGAACAGGAATATATGTGGATTGGGTGATGTTTGCTAAAGAATGCACAGGCTGAATTGCTGCAATAAAAGACATGGGCAAAGTGTGAAAGCTGTTCGTTGCCCTAAATCCTGCTGTGCCAGTATTTCTGACAGAAGTTATTCCTCTTGATGCAGCAGCTCCAGATTGCACTTATGATGTATATCATCAATGAACAGCAGAAACAGTGAGAATCTGAGTTTTAGATGCAGATTTTATTTTATATTTTTGTAACGTGTCTAGAAGAGTTCCTTAGATTTAGTTGCAACTTATTTTCAAAGGAAGCAGTGATTAAACCCTATCAGCCTTTCGTGTGGTGTATGAATCTCCTTGAGGAAGCCAAGTTACAGAAAAAGACATTTCGGTGTAGAGCCATCATGTGTTTGCAGACAGCATCAGAGCTGCTGAACATGACTGGTGCTGTCATACTGGTTTGCCTGACCAGGACGTTGTTAATGCTGGTCCTGATTAAAAAAATGTGGCTTCCATAGCCTCAGAAAATAAGTCTCAGAAATTATGTGTAAAGTGAAGTTTTAGATTAAAAAAATTTAAAAATCCATAATTTGAAAGTAAATATTGAATCATGGTTTGTCTTTAGCAGAATTCTTTAATTCATTTGTTGATTCATTTGTTCCCTTGCATGTTTGACTGCTTTGCAAGGCGCAGTTGTGACCTGCTTCTGGTCTTTGACTGACAGGATCCTTTCTGCAATGTTTTATTTGGAAAGAGTTTCTGTAGCAAAGGTGGCTGGCAGCATCTGCTGACAAGTATTACAGTAATTGTTATGTGTAACGTCAAAACCACTTAGTAGCAGTCTTGTTGGGTGAGGAACTTTCTACTCTGCTCTTTATGGCAGCAAGATAATCATTATTGAGTTTTGGAACATGATAGGATTTTCTCCTAGTATCATATATCTGTGCAGAAACCTTCTCTTGGGTGCCACTTGCATGAACTTACTTTGTATTTAAATTGTACTACCAGTGTGCTTGATTAGGGAAAATAAATGAAAGAATGCAGTATATTGCTCTGATTTGTTTAATTTTAATTTTGACTGCAGTATTCTGTTTGGCACTGCAAACAATCTGTGGTCACGAACAAACTGAAAATGAGTATATTGTGATTAAGTTAACAGTAGTAGCTTACTTAATGGTCTCAAAGCGCCATCAACTTCACAGATATGACAGTCCTGGGATTTTGACTTCTCTCAGTATATTCTGGAGGGAGCTGAAAAATGAGAATCATAAGGGCTCATTTCTGAAGATAAATCGCAGCAGGAACTAGTATGTTCTTGTTAGAACTGGTAAATGTGGGCTGAGGTCAGAGATGAGAAACAAAACCAGGCTGATGGTTCAGGTTAGAGTCTCCTCGGCTCAAATGCTTTACTATGGGAAATTTTCTTGAAACGAAAAACACTTCTTGAAATGGAGATGAATTCTTTATATTTAGCTGGATTTAAGAATTTTCACCCTTGATCTGAAAGGAGAGCTTTTGTGAAGCAGGTTTTACAAAGGACAGGAAAGTCTGTTTCCCATTTTGACTTTAGTGCAGACTGTTCTTCCACATGTTGGTGCGGAACTTCCTGTGCTCCAATTTGAGGCCATCGCCCCTTGTCCTATCTCCACAGACCACTGAAAAGGGGCTGGCCATTTCCCCTTGTGTCCCACACTTAGGATATTTATAAACATTAATTAGGTGCCCCCTTAGTCTTCTTTTCTCAAGGCTGAACAGCCCCAGCTCACTCAGCCTTTCCTCACAGGGAAGATGTTCCAGGCCCTTAATCACCTTCGTAGCCCTTCTCTGGACTCTCTCAAGGAGATCCCTGTCTTTTTTATACCAGGGAGCCCAGAACTGGACACAATACTCCAGGTGGGGCCTGACCAGGGCAGAGTAGAGGGGGAGGATCACCTCCATCGACCTGTTGGCCACACTCTTCCTGATGCATCCCAGGATCCCATTGGCCCTCTTAGCCACCTGGGCACACTGCTGGCTCATGGCCAACCTGTCATCAACCAGGACCCCCAGGTCCTTCTCCACAGAGCTCTTCTCCAGCAGGTCATCCCCCAGCCTGTATTGATACAGACAGTTATTCCTTCCCAGGTGCAAGACTCTACACTTGCTTTTATTAAACCTCATCTGGTTTCTCCCTGCCCAGCTCTCCAGCCTGTCCAGGTCTCTCTGGATGGCAGCGCAGTGTTCCTGCGTGTCAGCCACCCCTCCCAGCTTTGTATCATCGGCACTTGCTGAGGGTGGATGCTATTCCCTCATCAAGGTCGTCGATGAAGATATTAAACAGGACTGGACCCAACATCGAGCCCTGGGGAACACCCAGTTGGAAATTGTCTTTGTTAATATAGGAAAATAAAGGGCAGGCTTTAATAACATTCCTATGATGGTCTTTTGGGTGGATTTAATCTAGGATCTTGCCACTACACTCATCCCTTCCTTACAACTGTCAAAGTATTTTAGCTTTGCACTTTCATATACACAGGATGTCCGTATGTGTATTCATATATAGATGTGGGTGCATCTAAATATAAACAACCCCCCTTATGTATTTATAAAAGATGTATAAAAAAGGTACATGGTTAAAATGCTGTCTAGTTATAAGGAAGAGATGATTCAATTAATGAGATTATACATCTTAACATGGATAGAGGATTAGAAAAAGCTCTTAGAGAAGAGCTCGTCTTAACCAGACATCTTAAAATTGTTCAACTGCTGGATATCACCATGTCCTGGGGGCGTGTCAGTGAACTAAGAAGCTGTAATGTGCCAAAGTGAATTTTCCAAACTTATAATAAAAATTTTCTAGCTAATGCTTTGGTTTGGACTTTAGCTAAAACTTTGCTGATAGGCTGGTAACTTTATTTTGCTTTGAGAGGAAGATCTCTATCTGTTGAAGTGCTATAACCCATCCTGGCATTCTATACAAATGGTTTTAACCTATTTGCTTTGAGCATGTGTTACCGTTTGCTGGTGACTGCAGCTTCAGTGGAAGGTCCGAGTGTGGTCTGTTCACCCTGTGCTGTAGGAAGCAATTACCTTCACCTGTTAACATGTGCTTGCAAATTTTTTTTGTACTTTCTTTTTCCAAACATGAAAGCTCATGCTTTTGAGAGAGGGGAAAAAAATTCCTTTGTTAGGAGCTCTGGTAATTAACACAAATAAGCAAAGCTAGTCTCTCCTTGTTTGATAATGATGGCTTTACAGGTGGAGTGTTTGCTCCATTAAATAGGAAACATGTGAAGGCTCTCCGTGGAGTTCCTGTAGTGGCAAAGTGAGGCAGAAGGAGGTAATTTCTTTAACTGTAGATTAGTGGGCTTTTTCCCTGCACTTAATGTAGGCTGCCTACAGATTGGGGAGTGCTGCACAGCTCTCCTCCAGCGGAACCAGAGGTGAAAAGGGAAGAAGAATACAGTGGTGGAAATAGAAGGGGGTTTGTCTTTGTGCTGGTCAGAAATTATCAGTGAACAGGCTCGTTGTGCCCTTCTGCCATTTATGATCTTTTTGGGAATCTGAAGTTTCACAGGATACATTTAGCTTCTAGGTATATACGAGCTGTTCCCCCACCCCCTGCCTACTTTGTTATTTCATGTTAATGCTCTCTGAGTTTCCAAAGAGCCATGTCCCGAGCAGGCTGCACTGTGGCTGATACATGGCTGATGAATAAGAAACATGTATTCATTATATCACTGAAGGGAGGGAAAAATCTAGATGTTTCCTGACTTACAGGCAAGGGATGAACTAACCTGAGGAAGAGGAGAGCTGAGCCAGGCTGAAATCTGGGAAAGGAGGAGACTGAATGATGGAGTCCGGGCAGGTTTGTTAGTATGTTCTTTTACAAATAAATAAATAAATAAATAGATAGATAGATTGTATGTCCTGTATTGTGACATTATCAAATGCCACACCTTCCCTGAAAGATTTAGAGGGGTTTTCTGAAGCTTAGGTGTTGTTCTGAAAGAGGATGCCTTGGTTTTGAGCAGAGGCTCTTCTGTAGGAGCAGGCAGTTTCTCTATGCAGGAGCAAACTTCTGCCTCGTGGCTTCTGTAAGCACACAGCCAAGTGTGCGGGAGCTCCTGGAGAGCGCTCCTGCAAAGTCAGCTTTGTGTGCATCTCAGCAGTGTGTGCTTTGCCACTTCTGGACTGCTTCTCTTTTTTTTTGTCATTATTTTTTGCAGTTTTACCTTATGCACGGTTTATATCTTTTGTACTACTAAACTCATCTAATTCAGCAACCATTAATCTGAGCGTTTGGCAGTCACTGTGGATATTGCCCATTTTCTCTCAAACATTTTAGGAATCATAAATGTGACATGATGTAAATCTATAAATGAAATATTACCTCTCATATAAAATCTGCATAGGGGTTGGTGTTTTTTGCCACAGTTATTTTATAGTCTGCTCTCTGTGGTCATTTTTGTATCATCAGTGTCTTTCTCCTTGCCTCTTGAATATAAAAAATTTTACTAATTGTTGAACAGTCTCTCTAAGCCAAGCCAAATAAGGACTGCATGACTTCTCAGATTCAAGGCTTCATTCATCTAGTATTTCCTACACATATTTTAAATGCTGTTCATCTAGTTGAAATATCCTGAGAATGTCCATAAACTGATGTCATTTTCTCTTCCCATCTGTAACCTGGAAACAGAAAAAATAAATTACCTTTTATACTGTTTTTTTCTGTTTCATTTGAACACTGCAGGTAGATACTTTTTTTCCCTCTTCCCTGATGGATTAACGTGCTTTAGCACTAGAAATTGTTTTATAAGTTGTAATAACCTTAATTCACCTCTGATTATTATACTGAGGAAAATCCAAGAAATTTAAATCTTGAGCTAAGCACAGACTGCTGCAAGTGTTTAATCCAAAATATTTGAGTCTGGGGAAGGTCTTCAGGATTATTTTTTCCTCAGCCAGAAACTTCATAACAGGAATTTTCTGTGTGGGGTCATTTATTTTACAAATTAGATTAATTGAACCGTTTAGAAACTTTTAGTAGTCATGAGAGGGGAATTAAAGGAAATACTTTTGCATTTTTTTCTTTATAACTGCTTTTGAAGTTCTTGGAGGAGGGACAGAATGGCATAGATCACCAAAGAAATCATGGTGATGTCTAGGACAGAGGCCATGATTCAGTTTACCTACTGCGTCTCAAAAGAATGATGATTGATAGACTGAGCACAGCTATGTTTCATCACTGTAAATCTGAAACTGCAAATAACTTTGGCTTTGCAATGACTCTGCTAGGCTCTAGACTTGGAGCTGACAGAATCATGAAACTGCTGAAGTGAATGGACCTATGATAAATTTACGCCAGTGCAGCTGAAAATAGTTTGAATATTTCTTTTAAATAACAACAGTGATTTTCTGTTAGTGTTTTCTACGAGTCTGGTCTTTTTAGCATAGTATCCACTTATTAAAGAATTTGCTTAACGAATGCATGTGTCTCACAATTATTTGATAATATGATAGCAGTGTTTCTGATCACAGTAAATGGTAGTGTCCTTCACAATGTCTTTTACATGAGGTGAGAAAAGTCTTCAGTATAGCAAATAGTCTGTGGATTATTCTGTTTTGATTGGATAGCAAGATAGAAATGGACTTAATGCCTCATATGATCATAGAATCACAGACTGGTCTGGGTTGGAAGAGACCCCAAGGATCAGAGAGCTCCAACCCCCCTGCCACAGGCAGAGCCACCAACCTCCAGGCCTGGATCTACACAAGGTTGCCCATAATGATACCTGCACATAATGCATTGCATTGATGGAAAT
Source organism: Porphyrio hochstetteri (assembly GCA_020800305.1). NCBI lineage: Eukaryota > Metazoa > Chordata > Aves > Gruiformes > Rallidae > Porphyrio > Porphyrio hochstetteri. The sequence goes on along the minus strand of CM036923.1, from coordinate 1,641,538 downwards.
GCCAACAGACTTGTGGGACCTTGGGCTGTGTTCTTTTCAATAGCCGCCTCAACTGGCTTGCCTCACCAGGGCAGTGTTAAGGCTGGTCCTGATGAAGAAAAGTGGCTTCCACAGCCTCAGAAAATGCATGGGGGATGTTGTGATTGATGCAGTATCAATAACACTACTTCTTTGGAAACCATCACAGGGAATTAGTTTTGCGGTTAGGACGTGGGAGATGTTGAGGAACATATCTCTCACCAAAAAATTTTCAAACCTGAAATTTTCCCTTTTCATCAGATACAGGGGGAAAACAGGTGGCTGTGGTAGTCTGCCCACTTGGGATAATGAGGTGAAAAGGTAAAGAACTACTCAGCAATGAAACCAGTTTTGTTAAGGATCACATAGTTCTTCAAAGCAGAAAAGAATGAATCGGTGTTTCTAATTGTTTGCAATTTAATTCACCAATAGATGTTCTTATTTTACATCCTGCTAGTCAGATTATTTTGACAAGCCATTATAACAGTATTTTATAATGTTCTTAAGATTTGAGAGTACTCAGTAGTATTACTATCAAAATTCAAAAGTTAAGGTGACTGGGGGTGAAGCATAGAGAGACTTCTTGTGGGAAACAAGTATCTGTTCAAATTGACTTTTATAGTCTTCACTAGGAATAACCAAAACCAGCCTGACCCTCAGGACTTCTTCCATTTTGAGACTAGAAAATCCGTTCTATTACAGAATGTGTGATTTATGATATTGTTTTTAACCCTATTGGTATTTTTTCCTCCTATATTTCAGGATATCCCCAAAATGAGCATGATTCTAAATGGCAAAATATCCTGCAGTAAACGGGGAGGACCTGACTGTTTTGCAGAGCTGTGATTGCATCCAAACTCCTTTGCAAGCCACCAGAGAGAAAGGCTTTCCTTCCACCCCTTCCAGCGGGGCCTCAGGTAAGAAACCGATTGTGCATTCGGTTGGTTCAGCTGATGAAACGGTGAGTGTCCACCTGAGTGATGGTTACACAGAAATGATGGGTATAAAGGCAAGGTCAGCTTCTGCAGAGCTTTTACCTAAGCAAATTCAGACTCTTATTTATTATTGTCCAAACGATTTTTGCATTTCTCTTGGGCAGCAGTGTTATTACCTCTAGGGATTTGGTCACCCCGTGTTGGACCAGTATCATGAAATGAGATTTTCTTACAGGACTTTGGTTTAGCAGCAGTTTAGAATTTATTAATATTTTGAGATAGATCACAATATCAGGTTGTATATTAAGAGCAATTTCACATGTAAAGACACATGAATAGTTTTGAACCAATTGCGTGCACACAGAGGTTAACCCATGATCAAAATTTCCCTATTGTGAGTTTCATTAATTACTCACTTTGTGCATTCATTAGTGGACAGTCAGTAAGCTTCACAAAATCAGATCTGAGTCTCCACAAAATTGTTGATTCTGGAATCCTCCAGAAATTTACCCTGAGACATGTCCCAGATCGGCCGACATCCTTGGTCACACAGCCCACTGTGGACAGGAGATCTTCAAGGATCTGACTTGTATCTGAGATACCCCCACAACCCATTTTTAATTTTTGATTCTGAAAATACTCTCTAGTTGAGAATGTAAAGGTGGCTGAGCTCTAGTAGAATATTGTGCTCTGGAGTGAGGTGAACAAAAGCAATGAGCGTATAAAAGCTCTATCTCATTACTTGAAGGTTGTTGTTCCTCTCCATGACCAAAGGCGTGCTCCATGTGTATGCCGAAGTTGCACTGCTGTGTAGGTAAAAAGAAGGGCATACATCAGAGTATTCTCTGATCAAAATAGTGTGATTTTGTGCTAGAGCTAGACATACAGTTAACAGCAATTTTTAAAAAGTATGTTTCTGCTTTTCTAGAATAACTTTCTTCTAAAGCCACTTAAAATCCAAATAAATATGCGTTGACATGATTTGAGCTCAAGATTTGTAGCTCTCTGCCTTCCTGGAGTATCAAAGGCATGAGAAGAAAATGTCTGGCTCAGAGGGAGCCAGGACAGAAAAGAAAGGATGCTAGCAGACATCAAACTAAGTACAACTTTCTGAAATTAAATCCTGCAGGTCAAATTAAAAACACATCTGTCAAGGTATTCTTATCACATATAGAGCAGCTAATTTAAATACCATTATAAACAGTTAATTAAGCATAATCTGCAAAATCCTGAAGTATAAAACTAAAGGACTAAAATTAGCGCAAGAATGGGATTAATTCAGTTTTAAACTAATGGATTTTACATGATATTTTCCGTTAAACCATAGGCTCATTTGGGGACTGCAGGATAGTAAATTATTATCAGGATTTAATTTTGTTTAATTTGGAGCAGGGTTCTATAATAACATTTACCATGGAATACTCAAATTAGGTTAATTACATGTGTCAATTTTTGTTCATCAATCATTTTTAAACATAGATTTGGGACACAAGGTGTGGGTAATACACTACATTAGTGATAATGTATTTTAGAGTGGTGCTTTTATTTGGATGCAGCAGAAACTGATGGTGCTGTTCATTACGTTGTAAAGACCATAAAGTCGTAAGAGGAAATGACATCAGCTTTGATGAGATGTCCCAGGATTAAACAGGGCAGGTTTTCCTGAAAAAATCCAGTGTATGGAAATGAAGCTATCCCTGGGATATGATGTACAGAACAGGACAGGACTATGTTTCTTTATAGTGATTGCAGATATCTTCCATAGGAAAAACACCGGATGTATAGTTACCACCTTTGAAAACCTTTTCCAAGGTTCTGTGTGTTCTGCATAGTTTTTCAACAAGTGGCTAACAAAAGGGAAACCTTTTGAGCTGCAGGTATCCTCCTCCTGACAGGGTTGTCTAACTGGTGGTTCGTTTGGCACATCCAGAAAATGAATCGATCCACCAAAACACTCTTTCATTGCAAGATGTTTCTTTTCATTGCTGACACAGAGTCATGTGCTTCTTTCTACAATGAAGGTATGTGCAGACATCTTTTCCAAATGCAGATATCTTTGTTTTAAAAATGCGTTCAGTTGCCAAGTGATTGCAGTGCACTTGTCTGCTGCATTATTTGAAAATCTCATGAACCTAACAGCTAGAAAATGATTAGTTAAGGGACATCATAAATCTTGAGGCAGCCCACACAGTAAGCGCGCTGGCCTGCATCCAATCCTTGCAGCTGGGCAAAACCCATTTTTTATGTGACCCAGGAAAGGAGGATTTAAATGACATTATGTTTCCCACCAGTTCTGCCTGTAGAGTATCCCAGGGAGGGTTCAAAGTGCCCTAAGATGCAGCTTGTAGCCTTGGGGGCTACCCTAGGAGATAAGGAACACTGTGATACTCCATTCGAGTGGCAGCTTTCACAAGCCAGATGCTGGGGTTTAGAAGGAGGGCTATTGCGTGACTAAGCTGGCAGTGTTTCACTCATGATAAGCAAGTCAGGAAGTTTGATAAAAAGGGGTAATAAAGCAAATTTTACGACCTGCAGTAGGAAGTAGAAATCTGATGTATTTTTCTGATCAAACATAAAGGAATACTTATTTCCTCAAAGAACTTGGCCTGGCCAGTAGTTATGAAAGTTAGCTGTGGTATATGTCAGCGTGATTTCTGTATCGACGTATATTCTTTCAAAGGGGAGCTATTAGAGTAGGTGCATTTGGATTGGGGGTCCAACAGTGCTAGCAAGTAAAGCATGATTTTATCAGATCTGGAAGCTTCTGAGAAATCTCCAAGGTAAATTCGAATAGAAGGAGCTTAGTGGGTCCCCCGAATGTAGATTTGATATCTAACTTAGCCATCTATCTATGGATTTATCTGTCTAGTTTATCTAATCAGCTTTATTACCTGAATCTTTTAAAATCTAATTTTATTTAATCCACCTATGTTTTTTCTAATAATTCTATTGCTGTGTTATTTTAGCAGGGAAGCTGGAATCAATAAATGAAATGGCAAAAAGGAAGATTGATTTTCTTTTATTATTTTATTTATTTTTAATTTTACATTCTCTTCCTTTTATTCTTTGCCTTCCACTTTTCTTTCTCCTTAGTACACTAGAGAGAGCTTGTTGATTAATTTTTTTTCCTTCTACATAAACCTGGAGCTGCTAAATGCTTGTACTTAATGAGACGATTGCCAACACCCAGCAGAGGCCCGATTTGTCCATGCTTTGTGGGTAACTCCATTAACCGTGGTGAGATTGCAACACCCACTAAGGAGTTATGGCTCTAATAATATTGTGGAACGTGCTCTTGGGGATGATCAGGGAATGCAGGTTTTCCCAGGATCAGACAATGTGTGGCACGCAGAGCACTCGTGTAAATACATGTGTGTGCACACACTGACAAATCCATGTTTTTGTTGGAGTAGGCGGACACAGTATGATAAAGAGAGTGATGCTGGTGGTTTGGCAAAGGACCCAAGTGTCTCCTGGGTTAGCAGGTGAGTCCCTGTGCTTACAGGGACCCCACTGGTTCATAGAAAACATACTGGGAACTCAGAGTGGTGGGTGTGTAGGAAAGTTGTATCTCGTTCCCATCACACATGCAGGTGTAGGAAAACAGACTCTTGTTAGGTCCCAACATGGACCTGCTGGCCAATATCTTTCCAACGGTCACATTGGTCTGGGGTTGAGGTGGGAAGCATAACTTGCTGTCAGAGACGTTGTACACAGAATCAGGAGCTGCTCTGTACACAGCAGAACCATGAACAGAAGCTGTTCCCCCTCTGAAGGCACTGTCCTGGTGCGCTCCCAGGCAGCACCTCTCTCCATCCCTAAAATGCCATGTTATGGAATGGGTACTGTGACACAAATGTGAATGCTGACAATTAATTATGGCTAGGTTGATTTTCTGTGTTTTCTTTGGTTATTAAATGACCTGAAAGTCAGTGAAATGTGGGTGAGTAGCCCTCCTGGGATAAGGCTGCACTGAAATTTGGGGATGTGACTGTGTCATCAGGGACAGTGTCCAGTTACACTTTAATCTGACTGAGAGTAAGAGTGAAAGCCTATCAGCACCAGCTCGGCATGGTGGCTGACTCCCGCCTGCATCCTTAATCTTAGGGAGTCTGTTCAGCTCCTGCCCAGCTCCTTGTCACAGTTGCTATTATTTCCTGAGCTGGTTCATTTGAAGTCTGTGCAGATGTGCCTCTGCATTCTGCACTGCAGACTGTACACATACCCTTAGGCTCTTAGGAAGAGCTGGTTAATGATGTTTATTCCACTCAAAGACTCTTTAATTTAGCCAGTGATGGCATAGCATGATCCAGTGTCTGAAAATGAAACTTAAAAGTATTCAAGTTGGAAATAAAAGGCCGGCTTTTTAACAGTGAGGGTAATTAATCATTGGTGTAATTCATACAAATAGTAATTTCTTTTTCATGTAGCTATTTAAGAAGGGCGTGTAATTCTCACTTAAAATATTGGAATGTCTCACCAGTAAAACTCCTCTGTTGTAAAGGAACTATTACAATTACCTAAGGAGCATAAGGCTTATATTCTGCTTCAGCAGTCAGCTTTAGGGCTTTGTGCAGTACTGCACAAACACACGTAGTTGTAAGTGACTTGTGTCAGGCGAGAAGATGGGCCAGATTCTGCTGTTTGTGCCTTTGAGTCCTTTACAAACAAGTGGTAGGCTCCTGGCCGGTGCTCGCAAGCTGTGCAGTTTAATTTTCATTCTTCATAACCTCCGTCTGAAGACTTTTGTGCAGAATCCCTAAAGCACTGCTATTTGTTAGAGCTTCCATTGTGGGAGACGAGGAGGTGTGTGCTCCTTTTGGCTTTTGCCATCAGAGATTTATGTTTCTCTTTATTGAAAAATTCTTCACTAATATGAAGTGAAAGAAGCATTTTTTTAAAAAAAAGGTCCCAAAAGTTTTCTTCCTCCCTAATGCTACTTTAGAACTAACACATTAATGTATTTACTTAGGAAACAAATCGCTATTTATATTCTTTTCCACCTTTTCTTACCCAAAGCTTTCTATTTTCGATTTATTATCTCTCCTTGTAGCACAATGCTGGCTGTTTGTCAGATACAAGGCTTCGCTGCTGAAATAATATGCTATTCACTACTAGGAGCCTGATAATGGGTAAAAGATCAGCCCTATCTGAAAGTGGTTTTGGCCTTGAAGAGTTGTGATCTCGTGTAATGAATGGGGGGGGGGGTTTGTTACATAATGTGACTTGTCATATATGAGAAAGGGGGAGAAAAAATTAATTTGATGAAAACTATTCCTTGGATGCTGCATGTGTGTTTTCTCGGGGACATGAAGCTCTGGAACAATGATGGCACCCAAAGGTTACGAGCAGCTGCCTTTCTCTTCCTCCCCAACACCATTTCCTTGTCCCTCACACTGAAACTCCTAAGGCTCCCCCATAAGTCCTTAGAATTATGGTCGCATTTTTCATGTTCTTTTTGCTCTTACCTGTTCAGTAACCTATTCACCACTCTCTTCTTTTTGATTTTAGATCTAGTTTCCAAATTGTACTGTACTTTTGGACAGTAAATGTAATCACACTCAGTCTTGGTTGCTTTCTCCTCACTTCACTTGTCCAACACATTTGTGATTCATGCAAAGTTCTGGTGTTAGGCAGAAAGTTGTGAATAATATTTATTAATTGACTTTACATGCAAAACAAAGTTGCATCAAATATTCAATTTTATTTCACTACCTAATTTCATAAGAGCTACCTCCACTGAAGCCAAAATCCTGTTGAAGTCAGGAGAGAGAATCTGGCACTCATTTCTGGATGAGTTGCAGACTTTCTGAATAACTTGCAGTTTTAGTTTATCTTTTCAGGTCTTTTTTTTTTTTCATGTCTTTCAGTAAATTAAGGAAGAAAGACATTCCTGGATGCTTATTGTTATTCTAAAACAGGGAATCATCTGTATTTTGCAGAGGTGATTCAGAGTGGAGAAAAATCTGCTCCTTATCAGACCTTCAGCTGTTGCCATAATAAAAGCAGCAGGTCTATATGTGCTTTAAAAAATAAAATCTAGATCCACAGTTAAAATTTATGCAGTGTGTGCTTTTGTATTTTTTTCTGGCAAAGCCACAGTTGTCCTTCATTTCAAGTAGCCTATGTCCAGTTTCATCACCCTGTACTGCCTACTTGAAATACTTTAATTTCCAGCTCATATGCAGGGAATAATTGGGGAATTATACCTGAATTTTTTAAAATGGAGTAAAGGTTTTCTTGGAATCCTTGTAAGACCATTAAAAAGCAGATATAAAACCAGCAGAATAAAATGAAACAGTGGCACATTTCTCTGCAGTTATGCTGAAGTTGAAAATTCACTTCTACGTTGCCTTAATCTCTAACTCACCTTATGGGCTTCTGCTCCTGCACTTTGAATTGCCAAAAATATAAAAAAATACCTGTTTGTGGGGGGTTTTAATATGCTGTTACTTATAAGTAGTTCTAGAAAAGCTTTTCTAACAAGTCAGGGTCTTTATCTGTTTCTGGTTTGGGGTTGCTTTTTGTGTTTTATCACTGTACATTTATAATTAGTCTGCCAAACACCCATGTCCACAAGTGTTTATAAAGCTTACCTGTCAGGTTCTCTTGTTTGTGTTAAGCTTGTTGGCATCTATGCAAGGCTATTAATCCTTTCTTTCCAGTTAAACTAATGGGAAACTTTAGACATACATCTTACAGAGCTAATTCCCAGTCCAGATTTGATCATTGATTTTTCTTCTTTTTTGGGCTACATTCAGTAAGGCTGAATGCTGCTGACATAGTACCTGCGACGTGCTTTTGAGATCTTTGTGAGCTTTCTGATTTTCAAGTATTTCTTTCCCATATTTTCTAAAACATGGATTGATTTTAGTGGCATTAAAATAATTTTGCAAATGTGGAATTCCATTCAGGCCTCCCAGGCTGCAAAGCTACAGATAGGGTCCCAGAACAGAGAACTGAATCTCAATCCTCTTGAGAGGTGAGATCAATTTCTAATTCTAGCTACCCAACAAAGGTCTCTTTCTATTAGTTTGCCTTGAACTGAAGAATAGTGCTATGATTCTTGCAGGAAGTCAACAGTTATTTGAAAGATGAATTAGTTTTCTTCCCTTCAAAACCAGGGAAAAAAGTGTCAATGAAGACATAAAAAATAATTTTGATTATAAGGTAACTTAAAATGCTGATTGCTCTCCTTTGTAATTTTACTGTCAAAATAAGACCTGTCCATAGCAAGTTAACCTAATCTTCTGTAACAAGTCATGTAATGTTTGTGCTGCTGCTTTTTATAAGATCAGTTTCGTCTCCCTGAGACAGGAATGTTACCATCTTTAAAGCTGATGTTCCCAAAATATCTTTCTTTAGTAATAGTTTCTGTCACAGATTGTGAGAGGAATGGCATTATGTCTCTGGCAGTACTGGAAGAGTTATTAGTATAGGGAAAGTTAGCACTTTGAATGCTGCCTTCCACATGCAAGGATGAGTTTGAGTCTTAGAGCATTCTCTGTTGGAACTGCAGCCGTTAACGGTGGCATGTTCCCATGTTCTCTTATCCATGGTATTTCCTTCTCCAGGAGAGTTATTTTCATATCTCAGTGGTGATCGTTAAAACAGTGATATATTTTTTGTCTTGATGGTCATAATTTTAATATTTTAGTTTGGCTCACTAGGACACTGACCCTAAAGAAAATTTCCAAAGGGGTCAAAAGGCAAATCCTGTGCTCGTATCATGTAATTTCTTGGGGAAGCCCCAGCTGACAGAACCTGTCTGATCTAGGCTTGGAAGCTTCACCTGATTCCACTTTATTAAGTGACTCAAGTGATTCCACTTTATTAAGTGACTCAAGTGTGTGTGATTCATAGTTAAGAGTATGTTCATATAAAGATCTAGCTGAGGCCGTGACCCCACTTTGTTGGTTCATTACAAACGTGCAGCAGGAGCCTGTGTGATGAGTGCTGGTTGATGCGTTTTCTCCAGTAGTTTGCAATGGGAAGGGAGTTGTAGTAAGGTCTTTCAGACATTACACAAAACTGTAAGCCAAAGTGTCATTTAACTGAGTTCACAAACTGTGACACTCAAGAATTTGTGTGAATTTTTAGCCAGGTACCGTGTGTTTGGTAATTTACTGAAAGAGTTGAGAGGCTTAACATTCCACAGCAGAAGACAAAATCTAGCACTGAAATGAAATATTTCATAATGCTTTGACTGTTCTAGAGGCTTACAGACATTGCATCGACATAAAACTTTTGAGACCTTGCAAAAAGTAAATTCTTTCTGTCCTTTTAAAATCTCAGGTGTACTCAGAATTGGGGAAAAAAAAAAAAAAAAAAATCTGTGTTTTCACTATGTTAAAGCTGTTTTCTGAATGAGATTTTGTGTGATTTCTGAATGTTTGCCTTCCTGAAGTTTAGTATCCTTTAAAGCCCCATGTGTAAAACCGTGTTTACTCTCCAGAAAACAGCTTCCTTGCTGTCTAGCAAAGACATGTGCAAACTAAAGCACTTCACCTTCCTTGACAAGTTAATGGCACCTTGTGACTGGTGGCCTTGTCCTTTTGAGTCATGAGTGGTAATGGCTGGAGAAATTAGTTACTGCTTTATGAGAGAAGCCATTCGATAGCGAATATCACCCATTGGAACTCTGCTCTTTATCTTCTGACTGAAGCTCGGAGATTTAGGCTTGTTTCTTAATAGCTTTGCTGTAATCCACACTTGTCATTGTGATGTGTATCTAGGAAGCAGGTGTTAAGTATTAATAAACCTGCTATTTAGCTTGGTTTTGCAAGGTGGAGAAAATTGAGATCCTTATTTGTCAAGGCATTTAAAAGTATGTTAAAAGTCCCATTAAAATCAGTGCAACTGCTCACATGCTTAAAGATAAGGCTTTATCAAGACGGAGACCACTGCTCAGTACTTGATGGAATATAGCCCTAAATATATTGTCTCTGTATTTCCACATGCTCTGGATTTGCACATTAAATAAATCAGTCATCCTTATAAGATTACAGATCGTAATAAAGGATTTAGTATCTATGTCTTCACTTTTTCATCTTACACAAGCATCATGTAATCTTAATGTTATTAGAGGTTAAATAATTCATGTTGCTTGCATAGGAGGAAATGGCATAGAGTGCCCATGGTCTGTGGGCTTGAATTTCTAGATGTCTCTTACTGACAAAACACAGCAGGGATTTGGATCAGGAAATTTTTTTCTTTTTCACACATACCCATCTTCCTCCCCTGCCCTCAAATAAAACAAAGAAAAACCCCAAAAAACAAACCAAAGCAAAATAACTATATAAATCAAGAAGACAATTCAAAGAATAAATGGATATTGCTGCAGAAGTGCTCAGTTATTTTCTAAAGTGACATTGTTTTTTCGAAGCAATAGTAGATTCATCAGTCATTAAGAATTACAGAAGTCCCTGTTCATTCTTTCCTTTAAAAAAAAATGTATTGTATGCCAGCTGAAATATATGTGAAACAAGATTTAATGGTACATTCTACCGTTAGCTTCCTTGAAAGATTTACAAGAGAAATTCTCTCACTTATTCAGGTAGAGATCTTACTGATTCTGTTTCAAGGTTGCAGTCATCAACAAGGAACGCATGTAGACACAAGGCAAAGGTAGCTTGTAGATCTGCAGTTGGATTGAGAAATTCAGAAAGTCATATGACTTGTCTGAGAACAGCTGTCTAAGCTGGTAGTTTCAAACCCATAAATTGTGCAGCAGATAAACGAAGAAGAAATGACAAGCCATTGCTAATGGGTTTTTAACTTGCTGATTCATTTCCTTCAGTAGTACTCGTTTGGGCTGGGGTTTGGACTTCTATTTATTTCACTTACTTATCTTGAATCATTCCTCCAGGAAATTATGTTGTTTAACAGTACTGCAGTGATTCAAGTTGAATTCCAAACGGGCATATGATTCGGGGTTTGAACCAACCTTTTGGAAGATCATGAACTTAGGAGGGTTCCAGTTCAGGATGATCGAGGATTTAAACACCAGGTTTTTCTCTGCAGAAAAGATTTATTTTGATTTCAGGGTTTGAAGTACCGACAAAACTCTTAAGCCCACAAAATAAGGTAAACTAAGGTAAAAGAAAACTGAAAATAAAAAAAAAAGGAAAACTTTCCTCTTAAAGCAGAAAAAATCTTCATTCAGAGACTGCATTCGTAATTTCAGTTTCTCACCTTCAAACAAACTATATTTTCTGAGTTTTGAATCTAATATGGTTGGTTGTGATAAAGATAACACTTCCTGACTGTACACTTGACTGCTACAAAATAACTAAAGCTAATAAATTGGAATAAGGAGAAAATTAATGATGTTATTTACTACTGCTCATTAAAGGCAATAAAACAAATGTGCATCAAAGAAAAAAAAAAGATTAATTAATAGAGGCCGATAAATACAACATTTAAAATGAAAGCAACTTTTAAATATTTACTTCTGAGTAGCATATAATGTAGTGTTACCTATTTTTAAAAAGTAGCCAATTAAAAAATCATAGAAAAAAAAGAAATTAAATTACAATAAACCCTGTGACTTCCAGCAATTAAAAGTCAAAACTGTAAGTCCCATCTGCTTAATCAGCATTCCAACAGAGTAGTGTGGTGCAAGAATTTAATGACATGATTTTAAGAATTTAGCCATCAGCTTCCTCGCCTTTTCCTCACTGCTGTCTACATAGGAGGTATAATCCAGAGGCAAAGCAATATCCTGATGGCTCAAGAGAACTGCAAATTTAGAGACCTGAAAATTCATGAGAAATTCCTTGATTGTGGTGACAGCCAATAGAAAATGGGCCTGCTGTGATGGAAAATGACTGAGTTAAGTAAAAGTGTTGCAAGACAATGCAGCACGAGAGTCTTTACCTAATGTAACACAATGTGTGGAGTGAGCATGGTATGAGGGTGTTGCATTTTGGGGTACATCCCAAGAGGTTTCTGCTGGTCACATCTCTTGAATATAAACACATTCTACAGATGAAGACTGTAAACTTAAATGGTTTGTTCAAAATTATAAGGTGGCCTTCAGCAGCAGAGCTGGGGCAAAAGTAAGTTCTATTGGCTCTTGATTCTTCTTTCAGCTTCAAATGGGTTTTCCTTTTCTGTCCACTCTCTGGGTTAAAAAAAAAATCTATATATTTGTTCTAGTTAAATACTTTAGTATTAAACAAGAAGAGTTTCGCCTCTATGGTAGATTCTGGGATGGTCTCAGGGAGATATCAAGCCCTATCTTTTTATTATGAAGAACAACTTTCATGAGGGAAGTAGAGTTAAATTGCGGAATAGACGAGTCTTCAGTGACTTTTTGATAGGTGGTAGCTAATAACATTGTAAGAACAAGTTTCTTTTTGAGAGTTTGCAGACAGTTGATGGAATATACTTGGACTTGGGGGGTTGTAGCCTATATTCTTGTGGCAAAAGGAGCAAGATCTGCTCTGTGAGGCATGCATTAGTTGTAGAATCCAATTCCTCCTGTGATGTAAGCAGAGTTTCAGGCTATTTTTATACTAAGTTTTCTCTTGAAGTTTTTGTCTTCCTCCCTGACCTTGGACTGGAGATTGGGGTCAATAAAGTGCATTTCTCTTTTCCACTACAAACACTTCAGTGCTGAGGAAGTTTGGTTGGTTTGTTGGGGTTTTGAAAACTTTTTTATTACATTTTAAAATTTTTCATTACATGCATGTTATCCAATTTGACCTCTCAGAATTCTGGTATTATAATTTCCAGAACAAAACATTTTTTGATGTAGCAGTTGTAAAATCTTTATTACTGGGGGATCATACTTTAGATACGCTCCCCTTCAGGTAAAGAATGTCCCTAGGTTTCTGTATTTACCTCTGTCTCTAACAATTAAATGCTACCTAACTCTGCTTAACAGAAGCATTCCCATCATATTGTACTTGCTCCTTGTGAGCCTCATCCATCACAATGAAAAGTATCACTTGCTGCTGTGAGTTTTAAATGAAGCTCAGGATCATGAAAGCATCCCTGTCCCATAAAGACAATAAGAACTGATTTGCATTTAAGGACAGAAAAATAAATTAATTTAAAAATTCATGAGACTTCCCACTACATCAGACTCCCACAAATAATTAAGTATTTGGCTGAAATTTGGATCTAATGAATGAGAGTACTATCAGAGCTTTCAGTGGCACACAGCCCAGTACAACCTGATTAAGATGACAGGCAGAAGGGTAAGAGCCCAGTCGAGACTCTGAGATCTCCTTGCTGTCTCTGAATTCCCACTGGTGTCAAAAGCACCATGTCTTTCCATTGTGTCAGTGCAGTTTCAGCTGGAATTAAACAACTCTCCCAGGCTTTGGCTATATATATAACTTATTTCTTCTTATTGGGGTGGCAATAAACACTTTGAAGGAATAGTTTTGACAGGTAAGGAAACACCACTGAATTATATGAGGGGGTAGATAGCTAGAGTTTGTTTTCATTTTCTTTCCTGAAAGGAATGGGGATAGAGGTTAGTAGAAACTAGGGAGCTTTTAAAAATAACATCTAATATGTGATACAGTATATAGCCTCAAATGCTTACAAAATATATATAATTCAAAATAAACAAAATCAACATGATTCACAGTGTTCAATAACTGCAGTGTAAGGTCAATTAGCCTCAGTACAAACTGCAGATACTTTCAGATATATAATAGGACCCCTAAAATAAAGAGTGTATGAGCAGATCAAGCAAGATAACTCCTGTGGACATTGCTTACCAGCATATTTCCCGAGTCAATTCCAAGACTTTCTGAAAAGTTTTGGACCTGGAAGCAGCAACAGCAGAAAAATAAGTCAATTATCTGAGCGAGCAGTACCTTCCATTTCTTTTCACAGTCCAGTGCCTTGCCACTCTTTGAGCCACTGAGACCGAGACAGCACATTGCAGCTTTTGTCAGACCTTGGGAGCTAACAGGGGACTTTTTCACTTCATGCATTTTCTTCACTCACACTCATATTCCCAAATGTAGTTTTACCATTTCTGTTCCAATAACGTACAATCCTTAGTTTGCTACATGCGATATGGTGCCCGTTACAGTAATTATTGCAGCTCTCTTCCTGTCCTGAAATCTCATTTTAGATTGGCATCTGATAGCAAGGGCAGAAATACATGTCTTTTGGTGGTTGGTTGGTTTTATTGTCTGTGACTAGCCAACACAGTGCTTGGAATAATGGGAGATTACTCTTTCAGTCTTAATTTTGCTCAGAAACTAATCACAGTAGTGGGACATTTATGAATGGATAGGCAGTATCAAGCATCAATCTTTGTTAACAGGTGAAAACAAACCCCTAGTTGTAGATTGCAGCTGAAATAATACTGAGATTGAAGCCTGCCATAGTGGAAATATTAAAGTAAAACGAAATTCCAATTAACATTTAGAGGATGAAGAATATGCACGTAAGCATGACGTAGAACCATCAACCGTTGCAGTAAGTGTTAATTTAGTTTTCTGCAACACTTGGATAACTTGGATATAATCCTGGTATGGAAAATAATAGACACATTGCTGTTAACCCTGCCTTCTAAAACGTAATAGCAATTCTTTCCACTAACTTAATCAACTGGTATCAGGTTATTAGATGCAGACTGGTGGGATGAGTGGGTCTGTTGCACAAACTGTTAAGTTTATTTTAAAAAATAAACACATTTAATGCCAACAGCTATTGGAAATATGTAATATGTTTTTTGAGGTATAACTTCTGTGTGTTTATTAGTAAGTTTTTTGGGTTTTGTTCTCTTTGGAATGGGAGAGGGTGGACTTTTGAATAACTGCATTTCCATGAAAACAGGATTTCAGTCATTACCTAGGGAATAGAACACATCTATTATTCTATCCAGCACGAGAAAAGCTTAGGGGGGTTGTTTATAGCATAGGGGAAATGAAAATAAGTGTGCAGTGCTTTGATTTAGGGGCATGAGAGGAGGGCTTGGGGGGGTCTGAGGGCATATTTTATTTTGCAGAATTATTTCAGCATAGAGAGGAGGAGAGAAGGTATTCCAAACAGAGAGGCTAACTAACTTCCACTCCAAATGTACTGAATACAACTGAATGTCTCACTGTGAAGATACCAACATGCTGGATCTTTGTCTTCTTGAAGGCAGCACAAGCACATGTGCACAAAGGCCAATGCCCATTGGAGATGATTTATTTGGTCAGAGAAGAAGGCGAGCAGGCAGAAGAGAAAGGAAAAGGAAAGCATGAATAATGTTGCCAGATTTTGCCCTCTGGGTCAAGTAATTACATGAAAGGCTTGACTTTCTATTTTTCTAGTTGTAGCTCTAATTATCTTTCTTCCATTTAAGTATGTTTGTGTCCATAACCAGGAATGATGGACTCTAGAATGTAAGATCATAAGTTCATGGTACTGCCCAGAAAGTAAAATAATGTGCATTGCAAAAAAAAAAAAAACCCTAATCTATCTTTAGATAAAAACCTGACTTGCAGTGTTTTGAATACTCAGTTTGCCAACAGCTTACTAAGTTTATAATGAGATACCCTCATGGTGGTTGCACATAGAGCTGTGCCCCAGTTAACCCAGGGCTGTTCCTATTTAACCAGCTCCTGCTGAAATAGTCTCTGAGGACCTACTTGTGAGAGACATCCAGAATCTTTTGCTAGTTGAGTATGAAAAGCAGGTCTGCAAAGAAATGCTATGTACCTCCCCAAATTGGTCTCTGAGACTGACTTCAAAAGACATCACTTAAGGGCCCCTCTGAAAAGCAGTCGAGATTCAAAGGGTCGGGGCTAGAGGGAGGGAATAAGGCAAAGCAGGAGTGTGTTCCATGCAAACAGAAACGGGAGCAGAAATACAGCTATGAAAAGAAATTTTGAAAGTGAAAAGAAATAAAAGCTTGATCTTGCTATGTCAAAGAAAAGAGGAGTCAATGAGGAGATCTGAGGATTTTGATAGACTTCCTAATCTTCAAAGACTTTAAAAAATACTAAGGGGTTTTTTTTATAATTTATAACATTATATGGGACAGAGCAGATATAAAAAGTGCTTAGGCATGTATAAAATAAAAACATTTTTTAAAAAATCAAAACAGCATCCAAGGTCCTTCTGTAAAGCAGCCCACCTCCCTGTAAAAAGACAGGGTGAGTTTTATCATTTTATCCAGGATGAATAAAATTTCAAAATTTAAGCCCAGCTCAGTGGTACCATTGTTTCCAGAGCAAATTGTAAGTCTGGTAACTGTCAAGTGACACTGATGAGCACTGTCCCTTGGAGAAAAGTTGAACACAGAACCAGAATATTATAACAGAATATCCCCTCAGCACACCAAACGAAGCTAAAACTCTCATTAGCATGCCTTCACTTCCCTTCTGCCATTGACATTTCTGATCCCAAGGGAGTTATAATGAAACAATATACTGCAAACTGCCCCAATTTTGTTACTGTTTTCATTGCTAATGCTATTTGGAAGGAAATTGTGCTTGACCTTTAACTGGGTAAGTTTACAGTCAAGTCTCAAGGAGCTGATAATTAGCAATTAATCAATAAAGACTATCATTGGCTCAGTAGTTCCCTTTCCCTGCTAGGTTTAGACTTTTACTGATCTACAATTTTCTGTAGGCGAACTTGCATCAAGGCCTTGAAGGTGGGCATCAGTGTAGAGACAGAAAACAATGCTGATGCCCTCAACTGCCCAGCTTGACCATTCAGATACAGGTAGAAAGTGTTACTTTCAGTTCTATTGACTTATTTTCAGATGCCTTAGAGGAAAACAGGGTTTCTAGACTGTATTGATGCATTTACCTTCTGAAATCCAGGCTTGTGCTGGGGAGACTGAATGAACACTGGATCCATACTACAGCTCACATTTTAAAAAGAAATCCTTATTGTGCTAAACTATAAAAACTACTTCTGCTCCATGCAACCTGTTGTCACAGTGCCATTGTGTTCAAAGAAGTGTGAGGAACAGCACTGTAGGAATGTGAATAAAAATCTAGACCCTTAGCTCATGTGAACTTAATGAAAGTCTAGGGCATTTAGTGTTTTGCAGACCCAAAATTCTCAATAGCTATGGTTTAGGTTTCCCCGGGTTGATGTTTTGAAGGTAATTGTCCTTGGAAAAAACCTTCTACCTTCAAGGTCAGTAGTGCTTGCAAAAGGGATGCTACACTGCTCCTTCCAAACTGGATTACAAGTAAAATGCTAGCAGCTTGTTGGTGTAAGGAAGAAGTAGAAAAGTCTGTAGGACACCCCCAGAAAACTTAAGCTAAAGATGCACGATGTCTTTACCCATCACCCCCTTCTTATGCAAGTCTGTGGCTTGCATTTAGGGTTCCAGCTTTGACAGTTCAGCTTGTTTGGTGGCAATGAGCTTACCCAGCTTTGGGGAGATAGTGTGCACCAAGGAGATTGCTTCGAAAAGGAACACTCAAGATGTGTGTGGCAAGCTAATGGAGGGCTGTCTAATGCCTTGTGAGCATAAGTGAGCAAAAGTCTTTAAGTTACTTGTTTCAAACCACTGACAAAAAACTTTCTGCACTGTGAAAATGTCTCTCCCATGAGGTCTCAGATGTGATGTACTGGTTTGATAGACCATTGTTTATTGGTTTTATGCAAAACCATAATTGAACGTGGAGTATTGCAGTTTTAGATGAGAGGTCAATCCGATTGCCAAGTAATTGTCTGAAAATTACATGAACAATAAAACAAAGTTGTACACTTTGTAACGTACCGTGTCAAGCTGGTAAGAAATGTTTTTGCATTTAATTGACATTTAACAAAATAATTACAAGTTCTTCAGGATAATTAGAATGCACTCTGTATTTGCAAAGTGCTTAAAATACTAGTTGACCTTTAGTAAGTAGGTTAATCAATAATAAACATATAACTTGCTATTATGCCAATTAAATGCCTTTGCATTTCATTCAGATATTTAAAGGTGGAGGTTAAATCGTGTTGAATCATTATCCTGTCTGGATGGGCATTGTTCTCTGATGTGTTGATTCCAGAGAAAGCATGCAAAATACCTTGTGAAGTGCCCCAGAGATCTTGCTGATCTGTTTTAAAATTTACAGCAGGGATTTTAAAATCTTGTACTCCTTTGAGATGCACTCATAAGGCTCATTCCCAAGATGCATAGTTCTGAAGAGATGATCCTTCTTCCCCCTTCCTTTTGCCGCCTCTAATCTTCCAAAGTCTGGAGAAATATAGTGAGGTGACTTCAAAATTACCTTTGATATGAGGCCTCTTTCACCGGAGAGATTAATATCTTCTCCCGGTTAGAAATATCATGATGTTTTATATGTACTACCAAGTTAATACAATAATGGTTAGTGTGGAATTAAAAAATATTTGTACTGTGTTATGTTTTTCTGTAACACACTGTGCAGGGCCTCAAAGGTAAGAAATGAAGGTATTGGCATGTGTAAACAAAAGGGGGAGAAGTTGTCAAATTCAGCAAAGTGGCTAAAATCAAGAATCACAGAATCTTAGAATTGTAGGGTTTGGAAGGGACCTTGGGAGCTCATCGGGTCCAACCCCCCTGCCAAAGCAAGTTCAAAAAGAAAATCCCTGGTTTTGTAGGAATTTTTCCAAGATGTTATCTTTGCAAAAAAGAAAAAATCTATTCACCAGTGATCTAGTAACAGAAATGTGACTCATGTAAATCAGTATCCCTCCACTAAGCTGTAACTGTTTCTAATACATTGAAGATCTGATCAAATGTATTTTAGAGAAAGGTGTAGTAAATTAGTACGGCCATTCTCTCTCCTTTTCAAGTGTAATATGCTTCTGACTTTGCATAAAGGTCAATGAAGTGTTAAATTGATATGATTAAATACAGAGTGTGAGGGAAATGATTCCAAGAGCAAGAATCAGTGTGAAGACAGATACGAATGAGGGTGCAATAACAATAAGGTAATTATTGAATGATAAAACCACCTTTTGATATGCAGAGTCCAAAGCTGTAAGCATCTGAAGTAGTGGCGACACGTGTACTGGGGAAAAAATCAAACAAAGCTCTCTCATAACCATGTAATTGAGGGTTCTATGTAGTTGCATGAGAAGTATTTGTAATTTTCAATATCGCCACTGTACCTGTAACTGATATACTTAGAAACTTAAAGGCATCCAGTCAAGTAATCCAGAACTACCTTTTTAATAATAGAATTCCCAGGCCCGGTGCTTCCAGGAAATAACAATATGTTCAGGTAAAATTCCTGGTCCTGCCTTTACATTGCTATCATAATGCAAGTAGGCAAGATGCTTATCTTAAATATGCTACAGACAAGCAAATCAGATAGGGTATTTTTTAAGTAGGACGTGAATTGTAACCATTGAAAAGCAATTTTTGCTCAGTTTTTGCGTGGACTAGACTTACTAAGTAGGATATTAGGAGGTCTGTGTTGTCTTTAAGATCCTGTGGAGTTCCCAGTTAATATTGAAGCCATTTAGGTCTGAAAGTTCCCATGTTGCTCCAACACAAGGTTATGACTAGGTATAATTCCTCACATTCACTTGTAATATCTGCCCGTTGCATTTTAAAACATAACAGAAAAGATAAAGCAGACCATTTATGTCAACATTACCCACCTGAAATAAAGTCTTATTTTGCAGATATTATCTTCTGAATAAAACATCTTTCCAAAGTTGTAATATAATTTCCCAAGACATAGATGGGGAATTCTGCAATGAAGTTGATGAAACTAAAATCAGGCTCACATCAATAAAAACTGTCCCTAAATATTCCCTAAAACATTCTTAAACTTTAGTATACCTTGGGTTTAGTATACATAGAAATAGAGATTTATAGTCAGTGAGAAGTTGATGATGAAAAAGTTGAGAGGTTTTATGAGCCCTGAGGAAACAAAATGCCAAGATATCAGTCAGGCCATTTGAAATAAAAGCCCAGAAATCACTCTCAAAGAGAATTGTTGATGTTCCATATTAATAATTGATACAATAATGTACAGATATGTTAGCTGTAGATGTAACTGCCAAAAGCTGTAAAGCTGCATTAAAATATACTGCATTGCTTTCCAGTAGAAAGTTCCATTTTCAGAATGACTGCCGACTCCAGAGTTGCTCATTTCTGCCACATAATTTTTGGGAATCTTTCTTGCAAGTTGGATTCTTTGTGGTTGATGTGACGATGTAGTGTGACACCCCGCCTTGAATGGTTTATGCAGAACTAAGTTACTAATGATCCATTCATGAAACAGTCCCAGTCTGATGTTTCCAGAGCAGTGGTGCATACAACAGAACATGGTATGCCAGATGATGTTTCTCTGATGCTCTGTAGAGTGGCTTTACAGTTTTTTATCTGCTTCTGAAATGCATCATAATACATTCATGTTTTCTGATCTTATGGGAGTCCCATCACCCCATTCTCTCAATACAGCTTTGGTACATCTAGAAAAATAGGTAGAGTGGAGATAGCAGAAATACTGTTATCCACCAGTTGCAAAACATGCCCAAAGATCTTGGAATTATTTTCCATAACCTGTGAGTTTCCTGCTTGTGCATTTTGGCAAATCACAGATGTTAAAGACCATGCGATTGCCACAGACCAAAGTGTTCTTTGCTGCAAGGGAAAAACATTGTTGAATAAGGACACAGGGAGTAAATTAATCATAATGTATCTAGTTCAACTTTGCGCTGCAGAGGCAATGATTTAAGAGGAACAATTTCTTTAATCCCAGATTAATGGTAAAGAGAAACTGAAGGAATTGAATATGCCAGAAATAATCTGGCTTCATGTTAGGCTTCTGTTTACTTTCTGCCTAGAAGCTAAACTAGAAAATACAAAGCTTCCTTTATGATCCCATGATACCAAACGTCTGTGAAGTGAAAAAATGGAGCAGTTCCATCAAAGTGCAGGAAAATATTGCATGAGGATTTGTCCTAAATTTTCAGTGTTCATCACTGTGAAACTATGTAATCTGTTACAAGAGCCAAAAGAACTTTTATGGGCATTTTGTTTATCATATTCAGGATGATTCTTTTTGTCTGTTAAAAATGTTTTACTAAAACCTGTAGGAAGAGTTATAATCTCAATTTTTCCTTCTGCATTTCTCTATAGTTGTACTGAATCCAGAGGGATTAATCCTAATAATTAATCTTTCCCTTGTTTCTCCAAGCAAAAATACCAAACCTTCAAACAAGGGGACAATTTCACATCTGAGAACTAGAAATATTCTACTTACTCTCCCACCATTTGACTGTTATCACTAGGGGCTATTTTATGTCCTTTATTTGCATTGTCATAGTTTCCCCTAGCTTATATATCCATAGGGAGAAATGAACATTAGAAGATTTGAATAGTAGTTCCAAAATGCAAATATTTGGTACAGTAACTTCTATTTGTTGATATTTCCTTCATCTCTCATGTGAAGGGGCAATTGCACAGCCTTTATACTGCTTAATTGCTAATAGATAGTGCCAGTGTGAAACCATAATTAGTTGATTTTGTGCTTCTGTCTGGTGAGAGATTTGTGTCATGTAGAGCATATATGCTTCTTTTAAAAACAGGCTGAGATCTTTTTTCTTCTCTGTTCTCATTCTTCCACAACAACTCAGAAATATCCACCAACTCCTTTCTTGGGACAAGTGACAATTATGTCATTTGCATCTGCTTTCTCATTTAGACTTCAAGGCATCTGGGGGTAGCAAACAGAGCTCACATTGATTTTGGCTGCAATTATAGATCAAAACTGCTGTCGGTTATGCTGGGCATTACCTGAACCCTTAAAGGCTCAGGTCTTGTGACCCTTTGTCGCACAAGTATCAGTGTCTAAAAGAATAGCTCTACCGTTTCCAAGAGTGTTACACCTGTGGGCTGTAGAAAGAGACCCAGCACTTCTACAATAGCTTTTAGAAAAGCAAACAGTGCATCCCTTTGTAGTTTGAGTTACCGTTATTCACCTTGTGATACGGCTGACGCTAGACTTTTCAACTTTGTCAAGCTCTTGCTGAGGGCAGAACAATGACGGCTGCTGGGTGACTGGATCGCAAGAGCTGGGTAACAGTGTGTTACTGCAACCTTCCTTTATATATAAGCATTTTGCTTTTCATAAAGTCAGCAGTACGGCCACTGGTCTGGAAATAGCACACTGGAAGTGGTGTCAAAGTTACACATTTATGGAACAGTTAGTTTAGATTAAAAATAAGTAAATAAATAGCACCAAGGGAGGAAGGGATTTGTTTGCTCTCTTCGTGGTAGCACAGGGTGGTGATTTGATATTTGATGCATCTATTTGATTATGGTCTGGCAGAGTTTGAGGTCTCAGCAAGTCTTGGAGATTTCGAATTGCAGTGATGAAATTTTGATGAAATGAAAATATACATACAATTTTTTTTAGATCTTTTTTACTTAATGCTCAAAACCATTTAATAGAGTAAGATTGGTGTATAGGCAAACATGGCACTTTGCTGAGTTAAGTGAATATACTACAATAAAAAAATTGACTTTTTAAGTTGTAAGCAGGCTCTGTGAGACCATGACTTCTTTAGGTATGAGCTTTAACAAACTCTCTTACTGCTTGCTGTAAATAAATATTTAACTCACATGTTATTTGCAAATTGAAAGGTATTTCTTGTAGAAAAGTAGAGAGCTTTTGAGGTTTCTGAATGCTTCTTTAAAACTGGTCTAACCATGGCATGTTGAGTTATCCTGGGTCAGCTCCAAAGTAACTTGAAGTGCACTGGGAAGATTTCTCTCCAGCAAATTTTATCTGCAGCTATTTCAGTCTGGCCTGAGGCTTACAGGTTTCCTAGTTTCATACGTAGATATCTGGGAAGATGGGGCTGATCTGATCTTTGGTGGACCCCATCAAAGGTAACTGTGCTAATTGAGAGATCTCTGATTTATGAGCTAGCACCACCAAATGAAAATAGAAATCATGCATCCATCCTGAACTGAGCCTCTGGCACATTCACTGTGCACCGAAAGCCTACAAAGGGCTCTGGAAATGTACCCATGTGACTCACAGTATTATTAAGCAATCAATAAAATTAACCTAGGTTTGCTTTCATTAGAAAATATTACCTGATCAGTATGCCTAATTTCAGAGCTGCAATGAGCCTGCCAGCTGTGACAGCCACCAATTCCTAACATATCAATTGGGTCACACAAAGCAGCTGAGTAGATGCTTCAATACAGAGTGAAATGAAATAAGCTGTTGCTGAGGCCAAATTACCCTTGCTTTTAGTATTTACATTGGTCCAAGCTCCAGGACAAATTCATTGTGAAATATAAAAAAGAGTGGAAGCTTCAAATGTAAAGTTTGTTCCCTGCTTTGCATATTAAACTCTTAGTTTAAATTCTACCTTGTCCACAGGGCATATATTAAAATAAGCGATAATAATTCTGTCTGATTCTCCTTTCAGTGAGACAGATTTCACAATTACATGATTCCAGTGCTTGCAGTAATGGCTTTGCTGGCTCAAATTGCATAGAAGAAAAGAAAAATAAACCAGAAAATATTTACATTTAAAACTGTATAAGAAACAGGCTAGTGGCTCTCAAGGATGACCAAACCAATGTAACAGCCCATACAGTGTTCTTCAGTATGATTATTTCTTTCTTTTTTTTTTTTATTTTATTTTATCAAAGCAAAAGTTTTGGTAGACCTCACAAGGGTCTGGCCTATTCAGAAATGTAGAGCAACTGTCTTTTCAGACCTTCCATAAAGCAAGCATTTATTGCAATTATTTTGGTGGAATTCTGTGAAACTGTAAATTACACTGTAGTTATGTCAAAGACATTCTCAAATAAAATCACAGAAAATGAGATATCAAATGAAAAGCTAAGCCTGTTCTGGCTGTAAATGCGTGGGCTGCTGTGAAGGTTTCCTTTGTGTCCAGCAGATGTCAATGTGGTGATAATTGAAAGCACACTGGGAATCAAACCCAAGACTGTCCACATTCAGAATAAAGGTAGAGCAACTACTCACATCCTGACTGCTGGACTCAGCCATCCTCTGTCAGTACAGCCGAGCGTTCATTTAATTTCTTTGGACTCTTCTCCAAAAAAATGGGGTTTTTCTCCGCACACAGTCGATATTGATTGAACTGCAGTTAAAAACACTGTATGACTCCTACGATTTAGGATATCACTTGGCTTTTTGCTTTCCATTTCTTCTCATCCTCAGGTCCTGCAAATATGATGGCATTTCTTTTGTCCTACATGCAGAATAATTGATATAAGCTATTGTATCAGTGCTCTTCTCCAGTGCTTGACAGATTTTCTCTCTAA
Organism: Porphyrio hochstetteri; assembly: GCA_020800305.1. Lineage (NCBI taxonomy): Eukaryota > Metazoa > Chordata > Aves > Gruiformes > Rallidae > Porphyrio > Porphyrio hochstetteri. The sequence continues at coordinate 1,617,358 of CM036923.1, read as the reverse complement.
ATGTATCCAGGGAATTCCCTGTTGTGCTATTTGTCATGTTACATATTACTTCCAATTATTTATATTGGAGTGAATATTTCACTGATGTTAATTATGTAGGAAATAGGAACAACCGTAGTTAACACTTTGTGTGTAGATAGCTTTTCCCCCAAGCAATTCTTCTATTTAGTCTTTTATTGTCATGTTTGAACACTCCATTGATTTTCTTTAGGTTCATCATACTGTTTAGCTATTTTTTAGTGTGCTGTACATGATGTTTGAGTATTGCTGTATTGATTTCCCAACAAGACATTTTAGTTTCAAAATATTAATGACTCAAACTGTAAGTGCTGGTACATACATCTTTTGTTTCATAAAATCATTCAGCAGTGGCCAAGGAATACAAAACCTTTCTGCAGTTCTTGCCTTTTGTTTGGAAACATTTATCTACAGCATTGGTTTACAGTAGACTTCTCCAGTGAAGAAGATAGAAGCTGTCACTGAATCGATGAGGAAGTCATTATCCGTATGGGATGTCTGAAGTTGAGGGTATGGGCTGCTGTCACCTCTGTGATGATTCAGTTTGCAAAATGCAGTGGTGGGGCCATTCTGTAGAGGAAAGCTCAGAGCTGGCCTACCACAGCCATCCAGCAGGTGTTAATGCTTGTCACCTTACACACAGGTTCAGGTGGATCTGCTAGCTGTAGTACTGACTCTGATGTGCTTCCCTCTAGCTGCGTGTCTTCATGCCGTAGTTTCCAGTGTCAGTGCAAAGTCTGTATTTGGCTCAAATTCTAAAAAAACAAAAGGAAGTGATTTTTTTTATCACACCACACCTGAAGCTCTTTTCTTAGCAGTGCTCCTACTTGACTGAGGTAATTTATCATATCCTAGAGTTTGAGAGCTACAGTGTGCTTTCTCCAGCACTACTCTCCCCATGCCTGTTAGCCCTGTGCTTGGGTTCCCTGGGGAATAACTGCTAATAAATAATGATAAAAGCAGTAGTAGACCTCCCTCCCATTTCCGTTTCCCTTAGTGCTGACCTCTGCTTTCTTAGATAAGAGAGTGGTGATATACACATAAAAGAACTATTCTCCACTGTTGAATATTTCATTTGAGTTTCTTGTTGAAAGATTGATTTTTTTTGCTACAGCTCTCTGACTGTTGTCAAGATGAACATGCACACTATGTTTTGGAAATGTAAATATGAATATTTGCTCTTTTGTCTGCCTTGGAGGGCTCTGACTATGGCATGTCACGAACCCCCTTTTCAACAAGAATCTTAAACTTGCAAGCAAAGACATTTTCAGGTTGAAATTGCTATTCAATTCAATCCTCTTAAGAAATTCTCACACCTCTATACATAAGGTTTGCATAAATTCTTACGGTTTTAGACCAACTTTTAGCAAATCACAAGCGCAAAAGCAGTAAGATACCATAAGTTGACACAATATATTATAGAAGATACTCTTGCTAAAATAAGACTTTTGTACTTGCTTACATACACCAGTATTTGTGTAACTTGAGTTTTTTTTTAAACCTGTACAGTACAGTTGGGTTTTAGCATAATACCATACTTTCATTACAATATAGCAGTTTTACATAATAGTTTGTCTGACACCAGCTATCACAGGGAACTAAACCAGGAGAAATTCTATTACATTAGACTTGATATTTATTATAGTCTATAGTTGCATTAGGCCTGCAACCTTCTGCATTCAGTTTTGTTTTGAAGTAATCCTTAAACCGTAGTGCATTTTAGTTACTGATTTTGCGATGACCTCAGCTTTCATGCCCTGTTTTTGTTACTGACTGCAGAAATCTGAACACATTAGTAAGAGGAGCTGCTTTTATCAGCCGTGTCATTATCTCCTCCTTCAGCCAGTCTGATGAAATTTTGCTTGCTTCCTCTCTGGTGAGTTTGGAAAATGTATTTGTCTCGATTCACACGCGGTGGATCAGTTGTATTTAATTATTCAAAGCATCAGTCATGGGGCTGTGTTTGTACATGCTAGTAGCACAAGAGCCATCCCATTAAATTCAGTCTCGGAAGGTTCCCTTGAAGGAACCATTTCCACAAGGAAAATCTCCAAAACATTTTCTGCTTAGGGTGTGAGTTTCTAACTTGGCAGTTCCGAAGTGTCATTTTTAAACTGGGATTGCCCATCCTTCTGTTAGTGTCCCTCTGTCACCACCCAATGACCCAGCAGTGTTTGTTCTAAATTTTCCAATGTCCTGCTGAAGGCTTTCATAAACTAGCTTTCTAACTGTTGTCACGGCCGTTTGGTGCAGTGGAAGTAGTCTCCTGTGCTGCTGAGAGAGGAGTGAAGCCAGGAGAGAAGCATACCATAGTGGGGAGACAGGCTATGTGACGGTATAAACCAAGTCATTCCGAGGTACATCACGTGCTGCTCTTTGGGAAAAAGAGGCCCTATATGCGTTCCCAATTTACAGAACTCTAATTAAGCATACAGTAATTTGGGCTTGCTAATTTGCCTATTATATTTTCAAGAGTATAATGTGCAGTTCGGAAGACTGTCTTTGGCTGACACGTTCATTGTGCCCAACACAAAACTGGAGGCAGGTGGAGGACTGGAGAGCGAGGGCAGGATCTTGCGTAGACCATGCAGCACCGCAGGCAAAGCAGTGACCCAGCTCATTACAGTAAAATTGCCGTAATCTTGCCAAGAAGTTTGTAACTTGCAGTCCTGCCAATTCAGCAGTGTTCACATTTTAAAACAGGTTGCATAATTGCAGCTACCATAAATAATCTTGCCAAAGGAAAAAAAAACAACCCACTTTTTGTTTTTCTCTGGTTTGGTATTGCTGAATCTCCTCCTGCGTTTTGCCGCACCGGCAAAGCTCTTTCCATACGTGCCACAGGATGTGGCATCCATCAACACATCAGCTGAGCCTGTGCAGCAGTGCTGCCTTCAACAAGATGTGTACAGCAGAGTAGTACACCATGTCATCTTGCTTTGGAGAAAAAATATTTACTTGTTTGTCCTCTGTTAGTCCTCAGCTGTTAACCATAGATTATTTTTTTCCTAATAGCTATAAGGAACTGGGGGGGGCAATACCCGCTGGGAACTATCTGCTGACTTAGATCAAATTTTAGTTCCAGATATATTTACTGTCACTTCTTTTATATGGGACTTGTAAATCTTCTCATGTAGAAACAGTGTGGAACTAAAGGTCTAAACTTTTCCTTTGATGTCAGGAAGAACTTCCCTGGCTAGTTGGATTGGACTATGATATTATATGGCAACTAGGAATAAAATGACTTGATAATGGGTTGCTTGAAACTTTATAGAAGTTTTTAAATTAAACTTTAAGTGAACATGTTGATAAACTGGTGTCATGAGCTCTCCTGTAGGCTTAAGGAAACACACACAAATATATATAAATGATGAAATCAAAAGTATAAGTCATCTAGATATTCCCATTTGTGGGCAACAAGTTTTGTAAATCAGCTATATATTTGATTTAAATCTTAAATGAGCTAAGGATGCCATATGGTTTCACTGTGTATCCAAAACACTGGAACCCTTGCTGAGGAAATAGTATTGAGGACATTTTGTTCTTAGAGTATTGAAATATTTCTTCTGAGTGGGGAAACACATTTTGTAGCTGCCCTTGCATGTAGGCATGTTGTGATTCATAGAATAGAAATAGATATGTTGATCTCTTCCCTATATATGACACCTGTGGGGAAAGAAAACAAAATAACCAACCACCCATCCTTTTGGGGGTTTTAACTATTCTGCATCCTACTAATGCCTCCCTACTGTCTTTTATGAAGTTGGGATGTTGATGATAATCACTGAGAAGTGTATAGGGAGAGTATTTGTTCTTTTCTGATGAGCATATATTATAATTATCTCGCCTGGTCAGATAATTTTTGCTTTGACATAAAGTAATTTCCAGAATCTTTCGCTATTTCAAGATACATAGATTTTTATGTAACACCCTAATACTTTCACACATATATAAATTTCACCAATGTTTTTATAAATCAATCTTTGTGATTTTATGCATGTAATGAGATTAGTCCATCTTTTCCTTCCTTACTGTAATTGCTGGATAGTATCAAGACTGCAATCTGGTATAAATTTGCTAGTTCCAAAGACACAACTGTCTTGTGTGATGGCACATGGGTTAATTTAATTCCTAAACTAATGTAGGCTTACTGAAAAATATATTAGCTGAAGATTTTCCAAAATACTGATTTCACACTAATATGAATTGATTAACACTGAAATGAGAGGAATTATAATTCTGTGCATTAGGGCTCTGATGTTTACACAGCATCATATGCTTTATGCTAGCTCTAACAACTTTATATGTTTTCTGTTCTACGATATTTTTTGCATTCCCAAAAAGCTGAATATGCTTTTTCTTATTAAGAGTCAGTATTTCAGCTGTCAGCTTTTCGTAGGGCAACAGCAAAAGAGGAAGAGAGAGAAAAATAAGAACAATAATAACTTCCACTTGTATAGCATCTTTCATCTCAGCCTACAAAGCCAAACATCATTAGTGAGACAGGACTATTGGGTTTATTTCTGACTAACCATCCAGACTAACTTTCCTTGTGATCCTATTCAAGATGATTAGCGGAAGGAGAATAGATGAGTGGCCAGGAAGAACCAAAGTCAGCGGTTAGCAGAAGCACCGCTGAGTATTTAGCTTCTCCCATTCCCCCTTGCTTGTGAGGAAACTGTATCCTTTCCTGGAAATGTCCTTCTGAATGGGACATAAATTCAAGTCTAAGACATGTTCAGTCATTAAATACCATACTACTTATTTTCTGAGAGCCAGATTTCATCCCGTTTACTTCCATTTCAGCTTCTGATGTTCTTCCACAATTTAAGTGAATACAATGTTCTCCCTTCCAGACCCTAATTTACGTGTAGTTGTTTAGTTCTGTTGTGAGGTATTGAAAAGCCTCTGATCTCCTCTGAAGAATCAGCTGTGATTCTTGCATCTGTGATGGAGCAAAGCTTATTCAGGTAGCAGAAATCTTCTGCTCAATAGCATGATACTTCCAGCCCTGAGTCTGCTCTTGTACCAAAATAAATCAGAATTTGTTCCATTGCAGCAATTATGTGTTTTCCCTCATGAGAGTTTCAGATCAGTGTGTCTGACCCTGTGCTTTCAACACGGTGATGTTAATTTTTGCACAGATAAACTGGAGTGCAGCAACTTAACTGAATTGATACTGGCAGATGTTCCAAGGTAATGATGGTGTTTGAACACAGCACCGACATCTTCACCCCCTCCCCTCTGTCCTCAGATGTGATAGGAAGAAATACGACTCACGCTGATCAAACCTTTCCTCTGATGGGATTCTAGCAATGCTGCTGTCGTTATCAATACAACCGCTATTGATCCAGTTTGTCAGGTTTCCACCTTGCTTGGATTTTACCCAGTGAAATAAGACACAGAGGATGTCCCCATGCAAAACTGAGAAAGCTTATATGCCAGGCTTCGTGTGCCTTACAGATGACTTGTGGTGTTTCTTACAGTACAGCCCATGTTCTCCAGCCTTTAAATTGTAGACTTTTTTTTGTTTTGTATTACTTAAGCTTGCACAGTCAAGGTGGCATTCTCCTTACCCGGCGTGTTTTGTATTCGTAAAGGACCAGAGCCTTGGCTTCTCATTTGGACTGCTGATCATGCCACAGTTGTGATGGTAGCAGTAGCAGCATTTAAAGTTGATGTTACTTACATATTTATAAAAGAAATCAGGACAAAAATAACAGGCATGTAATTTTTCAGCCCTTTCCTGGCTGATGATAAGGTTTTTCTTCTTCTGCAGCAGTCAAACAACAGCCTCGGGCTCTGCTCCAGCTGCTTACCCAGGCCTGAGGAGATATAGTTGATTTATTAAGTATATGAGGAGACCTGAATAATCTAATCACAGAACTGCTTCAGACAACCATTTGACAACAGCATTGTTCATATAAACAGTGTTGCTATAGCTTATTACAAGTTTATGTACTTTCCTCAGAGATGCTGATCTTATCTTACAATTATCATGGTGTTGGATCTAATCTTGCTCATGTTTTTAATTCTCTTTTCCCTTCCCCTCTTATGCTAAGTATGTAAACTCTGTAGGTTGAGAATAATTTCTGTATAGCCTATCTGTACTGCTTCCGCCTTTAGGAGCTCTGGATGCACTGGGTGGGGGCTGTTGACTTTACTGTGATGTAGGTACAAAATACAAGTTTTGGTTCACATCACTTTGAGTGAAATCTGGTGTAAAAAAGAACCCCTCTTACATGTGGGAAGAAGTTTAGTGATGAATTTCCCGAGGATCTGTTACTAAATTTCTGCTTCTCCTTTATTTTGAAGGGAATAAATATACCTGACTTCTTTTCCAGTCTATCACATTATTAAAATAATCTCTAAATACACTGAGAATTCAACAACAGAGTTATCAGTGTACTTTGGTGTATAGGCTGTGGGTGGAATACAAATACAGCGAATCCAAAGGAGAAACAGGGTGACTCTGCAGCTCTGGAATATGAACATCTGTCTCTGCTGTTGCATAGGACAATAAAACAATATGAACTGGAAGTGTGACAGTCACTCTGGGGTTAAAGAAAGGCGAGGGGGGGGAAATGTGTGAAATCATTTTGCTATCCCAAAGATGACAGGGAGGAACATTATGAGCAGGGTCTCATATTTCCCCAGTAACTAAATATTGCTTTGGCTTTATTGCTCAGTTGACTTACAGAGAATGGATTTGTGGTTAGAGGAAAGAGCTTTAAAATTGCAACTAGATTACTTTTTTTTTTGACCAAAGAATTTTTGATTTAAAAAATTGCTTGAAGCTTAATTTCATTTTAAGAGGAGATCTTTCTTCAGTCAGAATTTTACAGACATTTTTCAACAGAAAGTAAAAATTAAAATAAATTACACACTGATGTTAGTTTTGCTCCTCTTTAGCCCTGTATTTTTAAATGGAGCTTGAAGGCAAAACTAATTAATGAGAAGACGCATATATAAATTGAGTTCAGAAGTACTGAAATCCTGGTGTTGCCTCAAGTAGAGAGACCTGAACAGGATGAGCTAAATATAGATTGTACTGAAAAAAACTTAGGTCTTAAATTCAGATCTTCCCCTTCAACCTCCTTTCTTTCAAGTCACCTTGTTTAAGATAAATCAATTGACCAAGATGGAGTTTTCCTGAGTGATTTGCAGTTTGAAATAGCCAAGTATTTTCAAACTCTCTCTTTTCATTTCCTTAAAGAAAACTGAGCTTTAAAGTGAATCCTTCTGTCTCAGAACAGAGGAAGAACAAACCCTTCTGATTTGAAAGCCAGGGAGATGGTTTGAATAAATCGTCAGTAGCTATTGAAGATATTGGTGTGCCTGTGCTATCAGAGGAACCTGGTCCTGATCGGCCAAAATGAAAGTAAGAGGAGGGAAAATAAAGAAAGGTAGAGAAAACACTGCAAATTTTGAGATGCAGACTACAAAAATAGAGATGTGGTAAAGTTTGATAACAGCTGATCGGTTGTACAGACAATGTAAAGCCTGAATTATGTCTTTTTTGCAAGTTGTACCATGTCACACTAGTTTGGTCTAATGGGAGTCAAAAGCAACCAGAAACATTCCTCTGGGCTTTGAATATATCGCTTCTTGCAAATGTGGACACAAATTCAAATCTTCATCTCAGATCCTTTTTTCTAAGCCAGCAAAGCATTTGATATCACAATGAAAAAGAATATTTTATTTGTTTTAGAACATGGTTGGAATAACTGTTTTCTGTCATAACCAGTACAGTCATAGCTAAAGCTGACATCACTAAATACTGTGGTAAATCTGAAAATAATTCCTTTATTGCTTGACAAATTAAACTGACCTAAAATAAGAATCACATTCCAAAATTGTGTCCAAACTATTAATATAAATTTGTCCAGAATCCAAAGTGCTTAAGCAGTAGGCCAAATACTGTTTTCGTCCGCCTCTGGCTTCACATTTTTCCAGTAGGTTTCACTGGCATAATGAAGAAATTAAGATAATAAATCTTTCCTTTCATATGTGTCTAACTATACACTGGAAACGATTGGTTGTGGTTTATGTAGCTGCTTGTTGCCATGTGCTGGTATGCTGCCAAATGCTATTGCAGATGCCCCTCTCTGGGCTGCATCTGAAGAGTGACCGAGGCCACCGAGCATGTCTAGGCTGGGCCAGTGGACACCTATTGGAGATGCCTCCAGGTTAAATCATTCACAGTAATGAGTAATGTGATTCATCAGCTAGTCTTGGATTATACAGGTTCAGCCAGTTTCTCCCCGATACCAGCCTCCTAAAGTGGTGATTTAAAAACTCCTTGCAGTGGAGAAGGATGCTGAAGTCCTACTGGGGTGGGAGTGCCCCTTGCGTGACTTCGCTTTCCATTAGGCAGCCTGACTGGCTTTGTCTGGCACTGAGCTGCCTCCTACAGCAGACTGAAATTTCCCTGAGCCAGTCAGACACACAAGAGTCTCTGGTGTAACATGAAAGGGTGAAAAGGAGGGTGGCAGAGCAGCATGCTTGCAGTGTCCCACTACTGTGTGAACCAGGACAGGGCATGATGAGCAAAGAGCCATCATTGAGCAGCAAGAACTCCAGGTGATGTACTTGAACAATGAGCCCAGAGTCCTCAGTTGCAGACTAATCTGAGCTGTTCCTGCAGGGAAAGAATCAAATAGGAAAACAACACTGCTTAAAGTATGCTTTTGTCATCCACACTTAAGCTGCATGAATAAAATTGCATTCACTGTGCCAAGGGCATGAATAACTCCACATACTGAAAAGCAAGTGCATAAGCTTGGATGATTACTAGTGTCAAGACAGCAGGCTTCCCTAACTGTTTACAATGGAGTTCTGCAGAACAAGAGAGGAAGAAATGTCCATAACAAGAAAGTGGGTCAGATGCATGGTGAAAAAGAAAAAAAAGAACAAGAATCAGGGAGCCCACAAACTGCATCCCAACAGCTCTGAGTCTGGGGACAGGATCTGTGTAAGCACAAATGTCACTATTCTTACCCTCCAGAAAAACCCACAGACCTCCCACGTTGCTTTAAAGGATGCTTGGTTTGTCCAGCAGTTTTAAGTAGATTGCCATGAATGCTGCAGATGATGCTTCAGATTTCTAAAGCTTTATTTCTGACAGTAGAAAAGTGCTTTCTCCTGTCTCTGACCTGGGAAAATCCTTAATCCTGATGGTGACAGTTCCTTTCAACTGCCTGGATCAGGCTTAAAATAATATTTGTGAGGAAGAGGGTTTGACAGATGAAAACAAGGCTGCTCCTTGCTTCATTGTGCCTGCTGAGCTTTTACTTTATTTTGTTTAAAACAGAAACAACCTCCTAGCCTACCTCAGCTACCTGTGATTCCAACATGGAGATGTGTAAAGACTTGGCCCGTTGCTGTAGAAATAAATATGGTGCATGTATTTTGTGCTGCAGAGGATGTTATTTTGTATGCAGGGCTAGAGCACTTGTCAGTTTCAGGGTTATTCCATAGTGCAGTGTGGCAAAGAGCTGGCTAAGGCAAAGGGAAAACAGGAATGGCCCTGTAGAAAATGCAGGTGAAGAACTGTCCACCCATCTGCTGCAACACAGACACTCTGGAGGGGAACAATTCAGAGTATCTCTCTGCTTGCTTCTCTCTGTGCTTGTCCTAGACTGTCCTCCCTGGACAGAGTCCATCCTGTTTTTCCCAGACATTGAAAGGATGTTTAATATTTGTAGGAGACTGGTTTTATTGTTTGTTGTGCCACAGACTCCCTTTGCAACCCTCTGCTGGTCAGGTCTTGGTGTCTACATCCACCCGTAAACTAACCAGACCGTTGTGCTGCTCCTGACATGGGTCTTGTGGTGACAGACACCTCAGCAAGCGATCCATTGAGTGTGGTTAAGGTGTTGCTCAGTCACGAGCTGCGTGCAGGCCCCTCACCATGGGCAGACCTTCTGTGGGCTGTGGTGTAACCCCAGCATCAGTACAGGCTGAGGTTTCAGGTTGAGGCCTAGCCAAAAGCAGGTGGCTTACCACTTCTTAAATTTGCATTGGCTAGTCTCAGCCCTGAGCCATAGATCTTCACCTTGCCATGTGGCAGCTATGCAGAGACTTCCAGTGACAGCTAAGTAGTTCCCATGTTCCCACATTTACATTTTGTAATTGAAGAAAACTTGCTATCCTATTAGCAAGCTCTGTGTTTGTGTTTTTTGTCTAGGAGTTATGGCCTTGTGATGGATGTGTTATGTACATACTGGCTGATTAAATATGACAGTAAATGAAAATATATTCAATAATACAGGCTTGGGATGTCAGCCAAAGTATTAATGAATAAACCCAAAGAATGACAGAGAATGTGTGATCAGGGACATAAGGGTTACGCTGTACCCTGCAGCAGGGTCTCTGGTTTGAAGAGTGTCAAGTTCAAAGAGTCAGTCCCACCAGAGTTTAAGTGCAGTCAGATCTACCAAGGGTTGGCTTGTTTGGTACTACACCTGCAATGAAAATCGCATCCTGGTGACTGTGTGGGTGTTTTTTTGGATTGGCTGTTTTGTCATCGTGGGTTTGTTGGGGTTTTTTACCCTAATAAGTGACAGTATCAAAACCAAGGCATGAAATGCCAGTGAACTACAGCACAGAGATGAGGCTCCCCTGCTCAGCTCCAGCCTCTGCCATGGGGCAGCCAATCCCACCCATTCCAATTTCCCACCAGCTTTTTGTAGTATTAAAGGAGTAGCTGTGCTGAACTGTCTTACAATAAAAAAATCCAACTTTTTCAATTAAATCATCATTCTTTTTTGGGTCAGAATCATTGTGGGATTGTTGCTGAAGCCTGTTCACTAACCTTGAGTTGATACTAAGCATACAAATCCAGCAAGACCATGGAGACTAAAAGGGAAGCATTAACATTTTCACTGTCAGACTTTAGGTGATTTCAATCTATTTTTCTTTCATACACGTATCGTGAAAGACAAACACAGGAAAGTCATGACGTCAAATTGTAGTCTAAGATCAAGATCAGGAAGTTTTTCCTGGCCTGTGATAGCTTACCACCTGTATCCTCTATAACCAGCAGCCTGCAGAAGACCTTAAAACCTGTGTTGTAAGTAGTTGAAATCTTCCCACTGCACTGTTTTACATTTAATTCCATGGGTCCCAATTTCTCATACCTGATAATCATGCACTGTGTGCATTGACAGTGCACTCAAAGCTCTCTGCAAGAGATTTGTATGCAGGAATAGCATCCCTTTGCCACCGAAAAGCAGTCATCAGCTGAGGAAAAAAACATTATACTCATGGTATTTCAATGTTATAGGTTGGAATAGGCAGAGCTTTTGAATTTAAAAGATCCTTCAAGGAAAGGGGGAAAAAATCTTTAATATTCAAGTTACGATAGCAAATGTGGACTCCTTCAAACCTGTTTAATTGAAACAGCACCTTCCCTGGCAGTGACCTGGGGTTTGTTTTGATAGACAGATATCTTGACATGTGCTCCTCTGCTCAGCTCCCAACCAACTGCACCCTTCCACCGCCTGTAGAGCTGTTGGCTTTCACAGCTCTTCCTCCTCACACTCTGTGCAGTCTAATTACCTCTGCCCAACACCAGTGAGGAACAAAGTTCAGTCAGGGCACAAATGTAGTGAAAATAGGAGGAAAGTCATAAAGGGAAAGTTAGTGGCCCAGCAGTCCCTATTTGGAACACTTCTGAAATGGGCTCTGTTATTTCTGTCATATCAATCACAACTTGCTCAGTGAACCTTTGATGGTTTCCTTCTTGCTATTCTAACTGGGGAAAGACCCAGGTGAGGAATCCCCCCCAAAGCACAGCTGCGTGGCAGGGGGCTTGTTAACCAGGGGCAACATGTGAGATTTATCCTGGTGTCACCTCATAGTTCTCATCTTTGCTTGTTCAGTAAAGTAGCTCCATCAACATTAATGTCTTTGGAAGTAGTCATTCATTTTAAATTAAGCAACACTTGAGTGCTGACAGTTTGTTTTGGGTTCAGGAAGCTAGTCAAAACACTGTTGTAAAACAAAAGGTTACCGATAGGGGTTCACTGATGGGAACCTGCTTTGGGGAGGGGGTTGGACTTGATGATCTCATGAGGTCCCTTCCAACCCCTACAGTTCTGTGATTCTGTGATATAATAATATTTTAAAATACAGGTTTTCAACTGATGTTCTTTCTAGAGATTTAGCTTTGTGGTTCGTTTTCATTTGAAGTAGCTTCTAGGCCAGTTGCAAATATCACTTTATATAAATATATTGAAAGTAACACTTAGTAGACCTAATCAGGATCTAGGGATGCTGACATATTTAGAATGTCCATCTTGAATACAAACATGTAGATTTGTTAATGATAATTTGTTTAATCAAGTAAAAAATCAAATCTGAAAAAGACTTAATTTTCCAGGATAACGCAAATGCTGTGTAATCCAAGACAGAAACTTTCTGTCAGAGACTCTTTGTGTTTGTAGGCATGCTGTGAGAAAATTTTGCAAATAGTGATATATCTTCAACATATCCATTTACTTGTGGTTTTTATGAGTGTTGTGTTAAAGACTAGTGTAGAATTGCTTTCTTGCTTGGCTGAAACAGTCAAACCATAAATACGTGTTTTGCATAGAATTCTACAAACTTGGGGACAAAAAGGTCCTTTCTTGATTAGTTCTTCCTGGCTTATTTCTATGTATTTGCATTAGTTATACCAGTTGCTTTGGATGTTTCTATGCTGACAGAAATTGATGCGACCCATATTACCATTTTTTTATTTGACTTCCACTCTAATATTTGCAGGGATGAGTATGTACAAATATTTGCCTACAAAGTTCACTTTCAGGGCATACAATTGGTTTTCAGTTCAAAAAATGCTTCTCCTTGGTTTTTCTTTCCAGCAAGGAGTGTGGAATCTTCTGTTAGGTCATTAGACAACTATGGGATCTCAGGGCTCTAATCTTCATCCTGTTGACTAATGATTAACACAAATACAAAGTAAAATGCAATTGTTCTGAAGTGGCAGCTCTCTGCTTGTACAGTTGACTGTACAGAGTGTACAGAAAGGTGAAAATTTGTTTTCTAATATGTTACAGCTGTCATTTGACTGGTCTGAGGCCAAAGGAGAGCAAAGAGGAAAGGTTATTGTTAATGATTCTTCTGCTGAGGAAATGTGACCCTGGGGGGTGTGAAAGAACATTTGATGCACGTATTCCTTGCAATTTCCTCATGCCGTGTTACAGCTCATGCAGCAGACTAGGCATTACAAAGCTTTGTAAAAGTGGCACTGTGCAGGTATACATTGGATGTATCTTAATGACTTCCAGATCAAATTTTCTCAAATTACAAATAAATCATATTTTTACAGCTGGAAAGCATACAGAGCTAACACAAGATCTGGGTGTCCCACTAGTTATGTCTGCAGGGCATCACCCCAAAGGGCATAGCTGAGGACAGCTGCTCAGCGTGCTGCCGGGTGGGTCTGCCTTCCATCAGGGCTTGCTGAGAAATGCCTCATTGTATGGTGAACACAGGCTCAGTCCCTGTCAGCTGGCTGATAGTGGCAAATGCATTTCTATCCTGGAGAAGAAAAGGCCCATGCACAGTAAAGGACACTGATCTGGTCTTTTTGGGAAAGGCTTGCCATGCCCACAACTAGCCACTCTACCTCAGCTACAGGACTAGCCTGGCAGGGGACTCAAAAGGTCTTAGTTCCCATGCTCTCTGGGCTCTTGGCAGTCTCTGCCTGTACAGCCTTGAGGCAGAGCTTGGGGACAGTGGGAAACCTTGGGTGCTCCCCTAAGCTGGCAAGGACCGTTGCAGTTTTCAGTGACTTCAGGTGAACTGTGCTGTCCTATCCCAACCCTCAGGTTTTTGGCAGTCCTACCAGAAAGCTGAATCACTTCATATATCTGTGTTCCTCCATTGTGAGAAAGTCCCTGTGCTAAGACTGGGCAAGAACCTAGAGAGGGTCTAGGAGGGGAATTGCAGATCTTACCACTGCGTAGAAGTGTCTCACCGGTGTATCGATACACTACCCAGCATCTCTCTCTAGTTTCCTTTTTATTGCTGCCACTGCTAAGCAACTTAAATTTACCAGGTAAAGATGATTCATGCTTATACTGTAGAGAAATCTATACTATACTTATGAATAGGGAACAATATTTGGAGCCCAGGTGTGTAAAGGGGCACGGGGGAAAGTAAGAGTAGGTTGCCTATTGCCACTGTGACTGTAGTAAGTCTTGTTTAAAAAGATTGAGGGGATGTTTAGAGTGGCAAGTCATCATGAAAATTAGAAAATATATTTAGCCATTACAAGGGCCCTGCATTTAGTATGTTATATTTTTAGACTCTCAGTAAGCCAGACACACTCTGCCTTACATTCCCTGACATTTTCATTATTTGAAACCAGTCGTGGACATAAATATTATTGCAGAATAACAAACCAAACCCAAAGAATCTAACTCAATTTACCTTTGAGTTAGAGAACTAATATTTATGCATATCTGAGAGGAATAATGACATGCTGTTTTACTGTAATTGAGCCATAACTTTCTGGGAGTCCAAACAAGGAGCTATTTGGCTGGTGACAGCGTTTCAGCAGTAGTAAAGGGCCACTGCAGAAGATCACAAAAGAAGATCACTTCAGGTGAAGCCTGAAGTGAGACCATTCCAAGGGTAGGACATGGGACCAGGTATCAAAGCTTTCAGGAGATGAGCATAGCCCAGAGAGTTTGTTAACAGATTTTTGCATCTCAAAGAGACCATTTTCCCTGATAACCCTTATTGAAGTGAACCTTACCTTTAAAGCATATGAGCAAGTGAACAAGTCTGGCATGTGAGTACCATCTGACCCATCCTGTAACACCAGCAACAGCCGCAGGAGGAGAGATGAAGGGCCAGGAGGCTGGCCTGGCTGCAGAGGGATGTACTGCAGCACTTTCAGATCCAAATCCTGTGGATGTGTGGGGAGACTATTATAATTTTCATGCTGCTGATCTTATTGCATCATCTGTGATTTGTCTGTCTACAGAAGAAGAAATATATGGAATCACATTCATATTGCCTTTAAATCCTTTAAAGTTTAATGCATTAGGAAGTGTACCAACAAGAGCAAATAATAAAAATCACCCATCCCCAATTTTGATGGATGCTTCCCTCACAAACTCACCACATATTTTATGAACTAGATTATTTGCCTAAGTCATCACCGTATGATTGATTAGAGAAGCAAAATGAGTACATAATCTCTTCTACATATCTTGCTTACTACAAATTAAAAAGTTTTGTACAACAATTTATTAAAAGCTGATTAGATTAAAATAAATTGTATAGTTGGAGCTCTGACAAATGTTTCTTTTGTATTGCAGTACTCTGGATAAACAGTGTTAGCAGAACAGCCAGCTGAATGCTGGCTCCATGTCTGCTGCAGCTTCCAGATCTGAGCTCTCAAAACAAGCTACCAAAACGTTGGGGCAGGAATTATTTACTATATGAATGACATTTTCATGTCTACTCCATGCCAACTACTGATGACGTCAGTAAAAGAATCGGTCCTTTGAGAAGTGAGAGAAAGTTCTTTCTTGCTGAGTTTTTTAATAAATGAGAGAGAAAGAGGGGATTAGTGGGGTGAAAAAAAATCCTAAATTGTTATTTTTCAGAGCTTTGAACTGACAGCAATTTTTTAATGTAGACACGCTTTTTACAATATAAATTTCAAGTTTGATGAATATATGCATAGATTTTAATAGACTGAGTGGTAATATTAGAACCTAAAGAAAATGTTTAATCAGAAATCTAGGAATTCATCTCAGGTACATTTGTTTCTCTCTCCTAAAGGTTTTGAGGTACACATTCGATCCCCAAAAGTGGTGTCAATAATAACTTGACAATTTTAAGAAAAATATATGGTCATACTGAGCCAAAGAGATTAACACTATGAAAAATGAAGAGCCGTAGATGTTAAGAAAAATATGTTCCCAAGGTATTCAAAACTATTTCAACTTAATCTACAACCAATCCTTAGTAAGAGGGTAAAACTGTCACTTGTACATTATAAGAATAAAAAGCATCTTTGGGCAAGGTCCTGTCTTTATCAAAGTCTTATAAACTACTCAACTTTTAAAGATCAGTCTCTCTCCTTCCTCTCTCTCAAATTATGATTGATGGGAAAATGAAGAAGGGAAAGCCCATATTCTTTAGCTAGAGAGGAAAGATTGACTTACTTGCTATAGTACTTAGCATGGTGATAGGTACAATGTAATGTAATAAGTGATGTGATTTCTCTTCCACCTCCTAGCATGTTGGGGAATGAGTCCCATTCCCAAATTACACCCCAAGAACAGAGTCATCTCAAAATGAATTTGCCATTGGTATCTGATGCCTGGATATTTTCACTGTAGCAGAAAACCACCACATCATAGAAGATCCATCTCATTCAAATGAGTTGCAGTCATGAAAGTGAGCTCAATTTGAGCCAGTAGAGAAATAGGACATGGCATATGTATTTCAGCTTATTTTTTTCTAATGATGACTGAGAGAGCATTTAAACAGTCCTGAAAGGTTGAAGTGTTAATGACTGATTTACAGAGGGTCCCCAAGTTGTATGAATGCATCTTTCAAATTAAAATAACTTTTTTTTTAAATGAAAGGGGAAATTTAACTTCAGTAGACCTTCTTCTGTTCTGATGATACACTACCAATCTCCTGTTTTCTGTGAGCCTATCTTCAGCAGGAAAAAACCCCAAACAATACTTTGTACTGAGAACTTACGTAGTTTTAATTGCATAAAGTTATTTGTTAGCTTTAGATGCAGAATTATTTCTAAGCATGTAATTGAATTTAGAGTGACTGATGGCTACTTACTTAAATGGCTTAAAATTAAGCATGTGCTTTTGTTGACTGGTTAACAACCAGGATACTGCTTAACGACTTACCTGGCTGCAGTCTTTGCACAGGACAGAAAATGAAACAATATGGAGATGCTGTGGTCAGGGTGTGTTAAAATGCTGTTTATCATCAGGAAATTATCTATTGTTTCTAATACATAAGAAATTATTTTTTATTTTAATAGGAGATAAAAATACACAAAGCTTTATTTGGTAGAGCTGTGTAAAATGTCTGCCCACTATCCATTATAAAGAATTCAGACTTGTTTCATATAAAAGACAGGCTTATTAATGTCTCAATGCTGCAGATTGACACAACACATCATTAAAGCTCAGACATAGTCATTACCCCATGCTACAGTGCTTGGGATTATTAATATTTTCAGTGCTGTGAGGACACAGGAGATGTGCCATCGCTGCACGCATTACGAAACCTTGTGATGGATTAAAAAAGGGAAGCCTAGATACAAAGCCTAATAATACTGTGCTGGCCTTTTTTTAAAGCTGTCTTCTTTCAACATTCAGGGAGATTTTTCCTATTGTTCCACTGAGTGCTTGCTAATTAAACCGATGGGATGACTGAGAGCTAATTGATGGCAGGATGGGTCTCCAAAAATACTACGCTAAAGGGAGTAATATTAGATTTGCTTTTGAAAACTGAAGTTCTAAGTTATGCCACGTGCAGATTCAGTAGACCACATACAGAACTGCAGCCCAATCCCCAAAATTCAGTATTGCGGCTCTCCATGTGTTACAAGTTCCTCTTGTGTTTCCAGCAGATGTTCTGCAGAGCAGAGGGGACAGAACACATGAAGTGATCTTGTCCTAGCCACTCAAACGCAGCGTAGTGCATGTGGCCACTGCAGCACGCATCTCGTCTGTCTCCCAGGTGCAGTGAGACTTGTGCAACTGTCCTAGACCAGACTATAAGCCTGGGAAATTTCAGTTTGGACTCAGTTTGAAGGGGAAGGTGCATCTATGTGGGATACAACACACAGTCACTCACACACAGCCTGTGAAGTTAATGACATTGGGTAACAGGTTTGTACTACTGCACAGTGCAGCAAAATACATATGGATATACAGTACAAATACAGCTGTGACTGGGGCCAGAACAGTGCTGGCAATGGGCAAACTCCTGGTAAAGGAGTTTAGAAGCATACCTGGTGCTATTCCTCAGCTCAGAATAGATTTTAGTCCTAAATTCGTTTAGGTAAAGCAAAGCAGTTGCACTGAGGTTTGTGACTGGTTTAGATATGTCTCCTAGACTAAATTAGATAGCCAGAAGGGTTACCTACTGTGCTGGCCTGCACAGAAAATGTCCCTGCATGGGGACTGTGTGTGTACCTTCTGAGAACATGCCTAAATACTCTTTCCATTTTCAGTTTTGAGCAGACTCAGATGACCTTGATATAGAGGAACAGATTGTTATCACCAACTGATATAAGAACTCCAGTGTTTGGCTCATTGAACTCCTCTTTGGCACAACAATAGTTTTATAATTATTATTGACTGAATTGTTCTTTTCTATAGTTAATCCCATTGTATTTTGCTGACCAAGGCAAATGCTTTACCCATGCTCTTATCTCTGATGCTTTCTACAGATGGCTCTTGAGTTTTCTGCGTTCTCTCCTTACTTGCAGAACAATGTGTGATTATAGAAGTTTCATGCATAAAATGAATGAAAGGATAACCTTGTTAGAAGTGGGTAGTGTGGAATGGAGAGAGAAAGCCCTGAAACACTGGAAGTGTCACACAACCTTTTGCATCAGCTTCTTTTGTTGCATTTTTCAGAGTTTAGAAAGTGAATGAATATACAATCTCTCTTCTGAGCTTTGCGTGTTATCTTTCCAAGTAGTGCCTCTTTTACTGCAGCATTCTAAAAATTAAATTAAATTCATAATTGGCATTATTTTTCCCCCTACATAAAGGCTTGTGGGGCTATATTCTCATGTGGGTAAGTCTACTTAACTGCTCTAGTGTTGTAGTTGTGAAATCAGTGGACTTCTGTTTTCTACTAGATTAAAACATAGAACACAGAATGGTTTGGGTTGGAAGGGACCTTAAAGATCATCTGGTTCCAATGCCTACTAGCCTAGAGTGCCCAAAGCCCCATGCAACATAGCCTTCAACGTTTCCAGGGATGGGCCATCCACAGCTCCTCTGGATATCCTTTTCCAGGGCCTCACCACCCTCACAGGGAAGAATGTCTTCTTAATATCTCATCTACATTTACCCTCCTTCTCCTGTCACTGCATTCCCTTGTAAAGGAATCCTCCCACAGCGGTAGAATTTTTAAAATTTATTTTTGGTAAGGCATATTAATTTCTTTATAACTGAATGGTGTGGATTTGCCAGGGGATTGTGTCATACTTCCATTGTGTTGGGAAATGAAAAGCAGGCTCTAAAACTGCTGTCCAAGAACCTCTTTGAGAGGAACCGCACCAAATACATTTTGGCTAGCATGTATTTGGACAGAGAGGAGAAATTACTCCAGAGAGCTGGTAGTAGCTACTTGCTAATTTTGTGAGGTAAAAACAAAGCAAGTGAGGATGAGGGAAAGCCAGGAGCATTGTGTTGGGATGAAGCACACGCTGTCTCGAGTTGCCATCACTACCACACATGCAGAAAACATTTCTGTCTCGCTCTGTGTGAGACCACCCAGCATCCTCAGAGATGATGTTTGCTTCTTGCAAGTAATGATGTCTGGAGCTCTGAAGGTCTTTGACTTAACAAGAGCTTTCCAAGAAGATTGTTGTGTGAACTCAGAGATTCCCATTAAGCTTCTTGCTGTTTTACTTTATGCAAAATAATAAGTTCTTGCCTAATGGACCATTTAGCTAGTGTTTCAGAGAAACCCATAGTATTTAGGCATCTGTCACCCCTTGACTTTCCACCTTAGTTATTATACTGGTTAAGCTGGATCATTTACATCAGCATTGCAAAAGCAATAAGCTCCCCAGCTGAACGGGTTACAGTGCTGTCAGTGTTTATTGACTGGTTGACAACTTCAGAACTGTTATCTATCATGATTCCAACAGCTCAGCAGGTAGTAAACATTCTCTTTAGTATAACACATTGAACAAAATTTGTATGCAGGTCTATTAGCAAAGCTTGTAAACACTTGACTAAACTATGTGGCTCAATTAGCCAAGAATAATGGAGCAATAAGTAAAGTGTGTGCAATTTTATCAACTGCAGCTCAGTGAAGTCTACAGCATTATCAAGAAAGCGTAAAGAGCAACTGTCAATGTATCTCACTGAATATTTGCATATTGCCTTTGACTAAATCACAAAGGTATGCCAGAAAATCAGAAAAAATGAGCGGCAGCAGCACGAAATCCAGTGCAGTCAGGTGTACATATTCATTAGCAAAGGTGTACTACTTGGTTAATTAAGAATATGAAAATGTAACATCTGAAGTGTGCTATTAAATTATTGAAATAGCAAGGTTGATCACTAACATATAGCACACAAACAGCTCCTTCATGGAAAGTATATACATGGTGCAACTTTTTAATTATGAGAATCTAAGCATGCCTAAAATGCCATTCTGTAGTCAACCTGTGAAATGGATAGTGCAGGAACTCCTATGTTGAAAATAAAAATCATGTAAAAGTGTATAAAATCTTCTTAGAACTATGTGAGACTCTTGCAAGATTTATAGTAGCAAAAGACATCTTGGTAGTATCAAGTATTTAGGACTTCTAAAGACTGAATCATTAAAGCATTGGTAGCCACAAGGCAGTTGGTAATGCAGACTTTTGATTCCCTTCAGTTTGCTCCCCCCTTTCTTGCTAGCCTTACCTACCTCATTAGCTGGAGAGAGTTGGTCTCAATAAAAAGAATATAATCAGATAATAACACATAATCACATATAATAATGCTAGATGGGTTGGGATCTCTTTCTTCTGTCCCACTTGTATCATACTTTTCTCTCCCAGCCCAGTTTCCTCTGCAAGAATCCCATCTTTAGGTTTGCATATTCTTCCCATGCTAGTGGGAGAGCATGACATCAACTTCTCTTATGCTAGGTAGGTGGAAAATGGGAGAAGAAATTAGCACAGCTCTCATCCAACCCTCATCTTTTCTATCCACTGCTTAGCAGACAGAAGGAGTCCTGCAGAATGGGCCCTGCCCTGGGCAGAGGTGCCAATAGGTACTGAGGGCTGGATCTGAGATGAAGCAAGGCTGTGTACAGTGAAGTAGGAGGTACCGCTACTTTGGACATCCACTAAATGTGGTATGGTGTAGTATTTCTGTACATTCTGCATGGCAAACACTTGTGCCTAGTGTGTATTATCCCTTCTCCTGTCACAGTAAATGGTGAACTTACCTGTTGTCTGTAAGAATGATCATATACCACCTTAGCTGCTCTTTGTTGATGATATCTGTGAAGGCTTCCATAGCAGATGTTCTGTAAGGACTGTATTTTTCTGCCTGATGGCAAGAGATTATGAAGATATAGGGTGAGATTAAAAAGAATATTTGAAATGCCTAAATCTTGTGCTCTTTGAAGAGATGTCTTCTCACCTTTGAAGTTTACAAGGGTCTTAATGCAAAGAAATGTCTTCTCACACAAAATCAGATTCTTTAATGGAACGTTAAATCTAGAGAACGTTACAGTTAAAGGCTTTCATATAAAATAGTATTCTCTTCGTTGTGGTATCTTTCCTGCAAAATATATTCTTTTTAAAAAATTATGTACTGATGAAGAACACATGAAGTTGATCAATAGCCTCTCCTGGGGTGTATAAAGCCTCTAAAATTGATCTAACAGCTCCACAAGGTGTTTATGGGTAGAGGGGTCGATACAGTATCTTGCCAACTAATCTTCAACTGTGAAGGGTTAAGTTAAAGAGCTCACACTTCAAGCTCAATATGTATTCATTCACACGGACACACTTTGTTCACAATCATTTTACTGAAGCATCATTCTTGTGCATATAAGGGACTTGATATTAAATAAAGACAAGCACAATAACATTGAAACCATTAACGGTGTAGTCAGTTAAAGTGGCAACCATCTCACATTGCATGCTAGCTCTGGGATGGTTCAGAAATTACTCCCATCTGGCCCTTTACTGAACCAGTTACATTTGAACCTTTTACTGGTTTTTTTCAGAGAGGCATCTGGCAAAGTGTAAAGGATTATAGTCCTGTAGGTCATATTCTGTCCTGTAGGTTATATTCTGTAGGTCAGGATTCAGTTCTCGTGATTTCGGATGTTTTGTTTCACAACCTAGTTCTGAGAGTGCACCTCAGCTGAAATTATGATCCTACTAATTCAAATATGCTTTCTTCTCCCATCTGCAAGCCTCACATCTTTCTTGTTAACAGCAGATTTCTAATTTGAAGATACAGAAATAGTTCCTCATGGTCAAGCAACTACCTGAAAATCACAAGGGGTTTTTTTGTTGGTTTTTTGGGGGGGGGTTTATTAGTGACAATAAAATTCTTTTTTTGCTGTTGGAATGAAGTTGTAGAGGAAGGCTTCAGCTCTTGCCATAACTATTCCTAAAGATCTGTACCAACTGACTAGAAAATAACATTTCATTATTTTCAAGTAGATCTAACAGAAATTTGAGTTTATGTTTAATATTTCTGAGTGTTTGGATTTAAGTAATGTATTTGTTCTGAGTGAAAAGGAGATCTCTCATTTCTTGTTTTGGGAATGGGTTTTTTAGCCCAAACTCCAGTTTGTGGGCCAGATAACAACTAGGGAAGAGAGGAAACAAAGCCCATAATCAATCCCCAGGAATAATGCATCAAATTTGCCTCAGGCATATCACAAGTGAAGACAATAGAATTGCATCAGGACTGAACCCGACTCAAAGTATGTATTTTCCTCCATGGTTGATTCTCTTTGTTGTTTATGCGTGAACTAAATATTACCTCAAATAAAAGTCCAGTATGAGCTGCCAAGAACTGTCAGTATTCGATTCTGTGGTCCTGGTAGGGAGAAGTTCATTATTTCATAAAACATTCAAAACTTAATATATTTATAGAAATTTAGGCGATGACTCCATAAAGTTAAAAAGCAATTTTATCTATATATTAGAAGAATTTGTGTTGATGTATCTGTTGTACATCAGAGAAGCAATGCACTGCTCCTATCTATGGATATTTTCTGTTAGGGTTCAGCATAGAGAGGTGTGAGGTACACAACAGAAAGTGATAAAATCAGACCTCAAAAACATACAGTCAGGGAATGATGGAGTTTCTATTGCTTTGATTTATCTAGCATAACACCAAGGGCACAAAGTGGGCTGAACTCACATTGTTCTGCTTGTGGACTTTTTTTGTGTCTTGTGGGTTTTGATTTTGTTTTTTACTTTTTAGTTTTTAATGGCAGCAAATGATTGCTGCAAGTTGAACCAGTGATGAGAGGCTGGGGTGGCTGACATCAAGAAACATACGCAGGTTCATATCTTTCAAGAAAGAGGCTAGTTAATGAGAATTAAAATACAAAGTTAATATTTGCTTTCTTCATTGCAACAAAGAGCTTCAGTAGGCTCTCAGACAGTGTTGTATTTATGGATTATTATAGCAATATAAATATTACAATGGTGTATTTTTATATTTCTGTTCTCTGGAAATAGGTATGTATTTGTTGAACTCTTCACCTGATTAAAGCATCTTATTGTCAAAGCAAAGTGAAGTGGCAGTGCATGAGCTAATTCACCTTATTAATGTTCTTTAGCTAACTGAAAAACTCTTTGAGGAACATTACTTGTGGAAATACACAACGAGTGAATAGTTCTGGTCACTACTATGGCCTGATTTGAACTGTAATCCAGGAAAATAAATTATGTTTGTAGTAAGTCACAAGTAATTGCAGTGGATGTTTGGGTTTTTTTGCTTTAGATATGCACTGAAATATAAATGTTAAACACAATTCTGAAATTCAATAACATCTCAGAGAATCTTGAATGGCTAGTTTGACAGTTGTACAGAGGCCACAGTTGCTTGTTCTGCTCAAGCTCAAAGACATTAGTTCAAACACACACAAATTGCTTTCAAACTGCATCTGTGGTGATCCTTTGTGATTTGCACTGGCTAGTCATGTTTCAGGTGATTAAAAGGGTTAGTAAAAACCTTTTTTCAGGTAAAAGAACTGCCTGTGTGTGTATTGTAAGGGGAACTTCCTGATCTACTATAAGCCAGACACAATTCTTCTATAGGCTTTATACCTAATTGCACTGGGAATAAGTGGATTGGATGAGAACACTGAAATCCAAACTTTTGCAATCTTTTTGTCAGTAATTTATAATCTGTTGGCAAATTCTATGTGATACTCAATAATACTATCAAAGTACAGAGATCTGAGGAGTAGCTGTATAAGCTGAGTAGCAAAAACAAAGTTTTACTTTCATTTCAGTTTACATGTCAATAAACCACAAGATAAAAATCTATAGGAGGCCAGACAGCCTTAGTTGTGTTGATTACACAACTGCTTATTAATAACAAGGTGGTCTAAACACCAGGGATTGAATTGGCATTTTTCAGACCATTAGCTGCGACAATGTGGGCTGAACAGCCAAGATACTTACTTGGCACTAACAAATTTGCATCATCTGCAAATTGAGCACCAAGTGGAATCAGTGACACACAATGGATGGTAATATCTGATATGATTTTAGTTGTAATTATTGTTAAGAAAGAGACACAGGTTTGTTAATTCTTCCGTAGTTGGACAATTCTTCCTTTTGGGGAGATTATGAGAGGATATGAGAGCAGGGGAGATGCCATACTGCCTTATTGGATATTGGGTGTCTGGGTTCTTCAGGGAGGCAAGAGATTTTTGCAGTGCTCTTGTTGGATGTTCTGATTGCAGATGTGGCTTCAGACATGCAATTGAATGGCCATTCAGTGGTCTGCAGTGTGCTGGAAAATTTTGGAATTGATAGACTTATGCAGGCAACAAGTCTGTGATTTCTAAGAATGTGACTTTAAAGTATTAGGGCAGGCTGGCTTACCTTACTTTCCCTCTGAAATCATCTGCATTCATTGACATAAACTGACTCCGAGGCAAAGGCCAAAGATCTTTATGCATTGTATGTCTTGCTTCCACCTTCAAGACTGCAACTAAGGAAGACCTGGGTGGTATCTGGGCTTGTGCATTGCTCATTTTTTCGTTATTTATTTTTTGTAGTCAGGTGTGATTTCTGGTGCCCATGGAGTGAGGCAAAAGGTTTGCTGCTCCCAGTATCTCTTTGCTGCTCATCACTGTCCTCCTGAGCTGAAAGCACCCAAGGGACGGGATCATGTAGGTAGGACAGAGAGCACACTGCCTACAGTTGCAGACAAAACAGCTGAACCTGGCCCAGCAGCGGCCAAATAGCCCATACGACTTCAGTCTTAGCTCCTTGTTTCAGCTACCTGAGGGAGGCAACTCATTTGGCATTTTATGTGGAAATAAAATGGAGAGAGTGCAATATTCAGGCTCCTTTCGCTTCTCCTGCACTTACAGAGAAAGCCATTTTCAGTGGTCCCATCAATAAAGAAATTAGAAACGTTGCTTCTTGTACTCTAACGCAGGGTTGAACTCCAGTTGTTCATCAATTGGACTGTCAGGTAACAAATTTTACACACTTATCCAGCACGCTGTATTCCCATTTTATTGAACTGTATGGCAGATTCAAATGTGTACATCTCAGTTATTCCAGTTTTTGCTCAGCAGAATCAAGTCTGGCTATACCCAGCCAGAGCAGGGATCTGTCAGGCTGCATTAGGTGACTGTATTTTTTATGATAAAGAGAGCAAGATTCCTTATGGACACAATAAACTGCAAGACAGACCTCTAGAGCACTATGCATCTTCAGGCTAGCAGGCTTTTTTCATCATGAAGCCATTAAGTATGGCATTAACTACAGCATATGAATGGGTACCACAGATTATAGCCATAGGAGGTAGTGAGAGTGTGCCCCCTCTTATATTGTTTGTAGAAATGCACTCATGTTGTGACGATTTATGTTTTCATTACAGAACAATTCCCATAATAACAGGCATTGAATATGGATGCTTAATATTGAGTACAGGGGAAAAAAATAGAACTACACTTTGAATAATAAGTTTTGATTGAATGAATGGCTACTTTATAAACTTTCATTACTATGATTTGGTCTGAGGGAAATAGCAGCTTGTCAGAATTTTTCCAATGGAAAATTTAATCAACGGAAAATGACACATTAGGAGAATGAAAAGGCTATCAGCACCATTCTGCTGGAACCCCACAGCTTTGCCTGCCTTTCTAATCCTTTGACAGCTTGGGTTTTCAGGGTTCTGCCCCCTTTCCCTGGGCATTATGATGTTACCTGTGCTGGGAGCATTCTCAGAGCCTGAAAAGGCTCTCGAGAGCTATGGCATCTTTATGCAAAGTGTTTAGTCATCAACCATGAAGACTGGCACTCCTAAGTAAACAGTGCTGTCCTCCATGGGTCTTTGCTAAACCATGCTAAATTTCAGAGCAGTCCAAACTCGAGTTGGTTTTATGCACATGCTAAAGGTTCAGAGCATATTTAGTTGCTTTCTTAGTCCAGCAGCACTTGGCTGCACTCAGTCTGTGTTTAATTTACGTTATGTGTAGGACAGAAGTGCTTTTACTAGGACATTCATCAGAACAGTGTCATTTTCAGTAGAGATATGACTTTGAAATACTATTGAAACATCACCACAACTCCATAATCTTCTTGCAATATCACTACAGTTGAAAACTTCTCCAGTAATAATACTGGAATAGATGCCAGTCAACAATACCAGTCTAGATCTATTTTCTTTATGCAACATGTCGATCAATAGAAGTTCACTTGTTAAAGGTACCTGACTGCCGAGTAGGTTTTTGAGGATCACATTTTACCCCCTGACCTAATCCTCTCCTTGTTCTTTCCAGAAAGGAGAAATCGCAAAGCTAAATTGGATTCTTCATCTTTCCATTTCCTGTAGTTTGAGCAAAGTGGAAAACATGGAAACATATTTAAAGAAAAATTAAATTTGAACCATAAGAAGTTGCTGGTATTCCCCCAACTAAAAGAGGCCTTGTAATAAAAATTGGTGGAACATATGAGTGATACCTACATACATGACAATTTTTCTCTTGTGCAATTCTACCATTTTTTTATTCTGCTTGTTCTCTCTGTATTTCATCCTAGGCTCAGTCACCTTTGTTTCAATTTTTTTTCTAGGATCTTCTCCTTTTTTTTTCTCCAGTGTTTCTTCTGGTTAAAAGCTCTGATTTAAGGTTAATATTTTATCCACAATGTTGAAGCATTTTGTAGGAAACCTCCTCCATCCAACCTCAATCCTAAATTTTCATAGCAATTTGCTGGTAGCTTATCTTTCATTTCGGTTGCTAAATGGCTTCTTTTCCCTTCTGTTTCACTGGCTTTTTTTTTCCAATTACCCATCAGTTTCAGTAGTTCTGTGCTTTAAAGATGAACAGTAACAACTTCAGCCAGCACGCTGTATTAAATTATTTGTTCTGCACTCCTAATCAGGAGACTATTAGTCTACAAACTCAGAAGAAATGGACAAGTCATTTGCAACAAAGGCTTGGAAGTCTAGGCTTAGAGTGCTTTTGATCTAAGAACTATGGATCTAAATACATGATAATTTAGGGTCATGCAGATAAACTTACCATTTGGACCGATATATTGCAGAAACTACAGCACAGCTGGTTATCACAGCACCCTCCAACAGATGTAGACCTACACATATTACAGGATCCTCATGGTTTTTGGCTAGATTCAGCATCTGTTTCAAATTGCACCCTCCCTAATAGTTTCTCCCAGTATTTGAACTGATAATTGGCTGCACTCTGTTTATATTAATCTTGAGTTGTATGCAGTTCCTGCTGCAGCAAAGCAACTCAGTCAAATGCATTGTAAGTGAAATTTAGTTTAGGTGGCATGATGTTTCATCTGTGTGTCACATAAAATGTATTGTTGTGACTTGCAAGTATAAATTCAGGGCTTCATATATATTTCTGATGAGACCTGTGTCATTCCAGGACAGGCATAATGTGACATGAGTACATCTCAGATTGAATTCTGTTTGGCTGCCTAAAATGCTCTGCAACACAAAATCTTTCTTGTCTCTGGCAAGAAACCGTAATCAAGGAGACATGCAAATCTGGGCAGGGACTTCAAGAAAGCCTGGGCGTTGGGTATCGGTCTGAGCACAAAGGGCAGCCTCTCTGCTGGTATAAACCCAAGCTGCTCAGCTTAAGTAAAATATTTAAGACACTCATTATGTAGTTGTTCACCTGTTGGGTACATGACCCTCTCAATCACTGCCTGCCTTTATCTGCTTCTTGGATTCAAACAGCGGGTGTGATCCTGCATACTCACAGTTGGAGTTGAGCTCTGTGCACCTCTTGCATATGTATCAGTGAATGATGCTGCACATTTGCTTTCAGCTATGGACTTTACTGACTTGCATGGGAAAATTGAGCTGTACACTAATTGTTCCATTCTCTAAAGAAGTCATTTTACTGACTCCCACTATCATGGAAATTCCATATACAGCCTAAATAAAATAACATCTACTGTTAAGACTCAAAATTTGTAACCAGAGCAAATACAGGAAAATCTACAGTTTGCCCCTTGATATTTTTATCTGCTTACATATCTGAGAGACACACAAACTGATTTCATCCAATGGTTTTGGTAAGTCCCTCTAAGATTTGATTAACCTTTTCAGCACGTAATTCTGACACTGATGGCAGAGGAATGATATTGTCCAGTGGCATAAGTGCAACTCTGCTTAAAATCTCTTCAAATAAGACAGGAACTTCAGGTACCACATAGCAGATGAATGTTAATCAGTGACCTCTAAACTTTTCTTCTGTGACTATCTATTGCATCATTTCAAGACAAATCCTGAAAAATCTAAATTTCTAGGTTCATGTTGTTGACGAAAAGTCTCTTATTTTCCAGGTGCCCCTCATAGCCACAGCACAAGCAGTGCTTTTGTGATCAATGTATTTATTGATTCAAGAGCAGCTCTGACATTCAGATCTAGCTGAAATTGAGCTATATTTTAGCATGTCCCAAGACACTCCTATCGAGTTAGGATTTGGGGAAGGCATCAGGAAGCATGTGTGACTGTTGCTAAATTAAAATTGTGCATATACAAGTAACCACATTTGTGGTGCCATGTTCAGAATTTTCACATTAATGAACTAAATGCATGTGAAAACATCATTGATGCCACAAAACACAAAAGAAAAAGCTACATCTCTAGCATGTATGTTTAGCCAGGCCACAGGGTATCTTTGGCAATCCACATCTGGTTTAACCTTAGGTTTGTTAGGTGATAAGTTCTCTGCTGAAATTGCCAGATGCTATTCTAGCGGTACAGAAATGTTCTTCACAGAGGCAGCTCTGTTTATCCTGCTCATCTGAAGTGCTGCAGTATAAATAAAATACCTACAAGGAAAAATAGAAGAGGAAGAAAAGTTGGGACTGTATCCCATATCCACTTGCACTATCAGGCTTCTCATGAGATGTTTCCCACTGGTTTGTTTTTGAGAGTCTCTGCCTGTGCAGTGCTTGAGAATGATGTGCTTGAGATCCCTGTGTCACTTAGGACAAAGCTCTTTCAGTGGGAACAGCAAGAGCCAGAACGCTATTGCTCATCTTTCCCAATAGCATTTCCAGCTTTTGAAGCATAGGATTTTAACCCATCCTTCAAACACTTGGAAAAAACTTCACTGATCTTTGATGAACATGTCTTCAGGTGCTAGAAGGATTCTTACCACAGAGTGGTTTTAGGACCCTTTAAAAATCTAGAACCTGAGGGCTGCTATTGATGGGATTGAAGCAGTTGAAGAGATTAATGCAGTTAAAACAGGTGAATCTCCTCTGCACGAGCTTGTTCCTAAATCCTCACCCTGCTTGGAAATGCTCTGTACTATTAAGCACTGAGAAAGCATAATCCCTAAACAGTGTTTGATCAAAACACATTTGTTTCAAAGTGTCCTTGTGCTCTGTCAGTGTTGCTGTCATTCAGAGTGTGACTGTACATGGCATAGACAGACCTGGGAGCCCTCAGAGGTTGTGAGCACAGACCAGAAAAGCCAGGCTGGTGCTTAGGCAGGTAGAGTGAGGATGGACAGGGCAAATCGCTCCCCACCAGGGCACTGGGCAGACCTGGAACATGGATGGTCCTTTCATGACCTCAACTGGGTGGCAGAGCCCCAGCAGCCCTCCCACAGTCTCAGAATAGCCTTAGTAGACTGATTCCTGTGGGCTAATAGCTTAGCTTCTCCAGTGCCCTTATGTGATTAGTGTTTAGGGAAGGTAGGACAGGTTTTACATGGTGAAGCTTTACCAATGGTATGTACATAACTCCCAAGTCAAGTTAAACCAATACAGTCACAAAAATACTTGTCCACTTCAAGACACCTTTCTTTTCCCATCCTTGCATGAAGTCTCACTACCCTCCAAATGATCATAACCCATGTCAAAAGTATTTCCATGGGAGAGAAAACTTCCATGCAGATGTCTCCTGGAATATATACTTCTACTTCTGCTGTTCAAACCTTCCCTTTGAAACTGGCCTTCAGAAAGTTTGGTTGGTTAGCTTTCGACTTCTGCATTTTAAGGAGATGTGTCCTATCCTGGAAAGCCCTGGCTACATTGCGGAGGGGAGGGTGGGGGGTGGGGGGTGAGGGATGACCCTCTGTGTATCATCAACACTTGCATACAGGACTTTGATAACCTGGGCACTTCTCCTTTGAAAATATATACTCTCTCTCTTTCTCACCTCCTACATCAACTTCCTTTGTGACAGAATGACACTGGGCCACTTTTTGCTCTTATCCTGGCCTTTTCTTCTTTCAAAGGATGTGGAGTTTCCCCCTTTTTCATGCTTTGTGTGCACATCCCATTCATTGGTCTTTGGTTTTGTGTTTGATGATTTATTGATAATTAGAACGTGTCCTGTTTTTCTATACAGTCTTCACCCTGAACGAAAACACCACAAAGCTAAATAAAATCCAAGGCACAGATATAAACACAAAAGATAAGAGCAGACAATAGGAATAGAGAATGTTCTAATAACAACTTTTCCCTAAATGCTAACTATTGCCTCCTGCATTATGAGGGTTTTCCAGACCCAAAAAACTGCAATTTTGACCATAATATTAAGTACCATATCTTTTCTGTTTCAATTATATGTGACTGTAACTTCCTATTCTGTTGGCCCAAATGTAGACAGATGAATATTTACAAAATATATATGTATTTCTTTTTCTGCTATTTAATTAAGAGATAATCAGTGTCATAAATTGTGACTTGTCAGTCAGATTCGGATCTTCACAAAAAAATTAACAGCTTTTCACAGCAATAAAACCAGTGAAATACCCAAGCTTTCAAATGAGACCCTCTGTGCAAGCTCTGTAATAAACACACCTTCAACACATTCTGACCTCTTCATTTTTCATTGCAAAGATTAATAATAGGTAGCTTAGCAACGATGCTGTATTGTCAGCACATGTTAGAGTCGTGGCAGCATTCAAGGTCGATCTGCAATAAGCTTAGATTGAATGCCATTAGCTAGATGCCACTTTGCCTCTGGAGTTTATTGCTAATTTTTTATTCCAGGAGGGAAAGAAAATACCATGCTGACACAGTTAATATTTGGACCACAGCAGGAAGGTCTGGATCACTTACATGGCGTGTACTGAAAAACACCCTGTAATATATTTTAACTATTTGAAAACTGAATTTGTTATCATTCATTATTGAGCACAGATGTAATTCCTGCCTGTGGTAGTCATTAGTCTGCATACAGGTATGAATGCATCAGTTACGTTTTTGATGTGTGAGAACTAGGGATGAACTAACAACTCTGAACTTGGAAAATTGGGTATCCTTGATCATCTGTTGGCCCACTGCTATGAGATGCTGACTCCTCTGGGAAAGCAAGATTCACAAAATTACGTTAGTGCTTAAAACAGAGATGATGTAGCTGCAGCTAGTGCACCAAAAGGTCCATCGGATAAAATCTGTAAGTGAGCTTTGGGGCAGTGATGGATTTTGCTGAAAAGGGATAACTGCTAAACTCTGCTTATATATAGAACAGCTCTTAGATCTGCAAAGTGGCTGAACACAGGAAAAAAGCCCAATTGGCACACCTTCATGGCTACACATGAGATGCAATCAGTATGTACCCGCTAGCAATGAACTTTCATTGACTTCTGAGGGCAGAGGGGTTTCACCCCAAAACTGATCAGCTTCATCTGAAACACTTTCAGAACTCTGGAAAGCTGTATGGATTGAATCTTGGGATATTACAGAATCACAGAATCACTAGGTTGGAAAAGACCTTTGAGATCATCAAGTCCAACCATACCTGTACCCTGCTAAACCATATCACTGAGCACCTCATCTACCCATCTGTTAAATACATCCAGGGTTGGTGACTCAACCACCTCAAATATTTAAGTGTCTAATAACCGCCTCATATTTAAGTGTCGCCACCAAGCTTTAAACCCTGCTGTGGCCAATCACACATACAAAGCTACATCATTATAGCATAGTTTTCAAAACTTTAACACGTGACAAATTGTTGGAAATTGCTTTCTGAAGCCTGAAGCTTTAAAATGCTGTACCATTTAACATCTGCCTCGACTAGTGTCTGCTCAGCGATGGCGTGAATTCAGTCATTCCCTATGACTTTGGAGAAGCTGCAATTGCACATTCATTTTCTATTGCAACATAGTGGTTAATATTGTATGTCACTGACTCAGCATTTCCCTTTCCCCAGTGCCTATTTCTTCATTTGGTTTCATGCATGAGGTACAATGTGTCTCAGTACCAGAGTTTTCAGGCTCAGATGGTGAGAACAACGTGCATATTCTGGTGTGTGCTACCACACACAAGCATAAGTGTCCTATGGGTCTTTAAGATAACAAGCGTTTCCTTCAACTAACTCTGTTTCTTAGTTAACAATTGGAATCTAAAAAATCATGGAAGGCTTTGTGGGAGTCTTCACAGCTGTTAAACTCCATTGTTTGAAGTTGTTATGAAGAAAACAAAGTAGCAGTAATAGAACAGTATGACATTGTGAAGGGAACACAGATACCCACGTTTTCCCTTGTAATTTCCATGTTTCCAGAGCGCAGAATCATTTAATAGTGGAAAAAATGAAGAGGAATGACAGTCAAAGAGTAAGAAGAAATCAGATCAGTGACACGTTTAGCGTTCTTGCTACCACATGGTTAATACAATGGCTGAATTTTTATTTTTCTTGCAAATATTTATACTCAGCAAAATGTCTTTTCTTGTGCTTGTGATTAGAGAAAATGCAATTATAAATCTAGATCTAATGCATAATCTTCTAATAAAGTCAACTTTTCCCACTGTTCCTGTACTACAGCCATCCTCTAATTTATTTCTCATTAGGCTATGGCATCACTAGTTAGGAGTAAAGCATTCAGAAATAAATCAACAGACGTGAGAAGAATTTTTAATAATTATTCTTTAAAAAAATACAGAAAGTTAAATTACTAAATCAGAATTATGCATCATTTCTATAATTTCTATTCCAGAATTTTTTAAAAATTAAACTCCTCTCTCTTTTTTTTCTTACATCTATTAATTTGTACCCTGGGTAGTATGTCCCAAGTGCATTTATCATAAATTGGTTATCTGAAATCATTATCACCAAAGGAAATCAAATCAAAGTTTATTCTAGCTACTCATGTTATATTTCATACTGTATATTCCCTGTAGACTTGATTATGAGTTTTAAAGTCTCTTTCTTGAAAAGAAATAGCTTTTGCCAGTTGGCAGTCTATCTAGCTTTCCTGCTTTGGTATCAGAAACACAGTAGCTGTTCTTCACTCTTTATGTGGCATTTGCTATATTATGTACAAGGAAAAAATAAAAATCAATCAACATGCAAACTACTGCCCCATTTGCTTAGTCTTCATACACAGCAGTCCCTGCTTAGGAACATAATGTAGAGTGGGACCTGGCTTTGGTCCCGTTTATTGATGCTTTGTGGCGTGATCCTCCATCAAATCTAAAAAGGCCCATAAAATGTAAACTTCATTCCTCTGTTCTAACCCAGGGGAATTGTCTCTGTTCAACTTCTGCAGGTTGTTCTTAGGTCAACAC
The DNA here is from genome assembly GCA_020800305.1 of Porphyrio hochstetteri. Classification (NCBI taxonomy): domain Eukaryota; kingdom Metazoa; phylum Chordata; class Aves; order Gruiformes; family Rallidae; genus Porphyrio; species Porphyrio hochstetteri. The sequence goes on along the minus strand of CM036923.1, from coordinate 1,583,361 downwards.
ACAAACAAACTCACAAGTGACTCTGCTGTTTGGGGGATGGTCAACAGGTACTATAGGATATTTGCCAACTTGACTCCAGATTAATCAACATAATTGCTTATATTATATTCACTGAGTTAATGTACACAGAACATAGGATAAACTATTAGCTAAAATACTTTTCAAGTCAGTACAAGACTGTCTGTCCAAACTGACAGACACAAGAAAAGTTGAAATCGTTCTTTCAGACTTGAGAAAGCTCTGCGCTTCCATTTTTGATTACCCTGTTCAACCAGTAGCTTACTTGCTGGCTTTATGTCCAAAAGCAGCACAACACCACTGCAACAAATTTAACGGTTCTAAGATGATCACAAATCAGCTGCAAGGCCATTGACATCACTGGTGAGGTGGGGGCTACACTGTTTATGCCTCAGCTGCAAATTAATTCTGGGGAGGGGTTCCTGGCCAGATGAATAGAGGAGTAGTGACAAAGGATGGAACTCCCAAAACTGCTCCAAGGTAACCTGTTCCAAGGGAGGAAACCAGGGCAGGGACTGGAGTAAGCAAACGAAGGAGGGGTGGTCTGAGCTGCACATCAGGATAAGGGGAAATGTTCAGACATTACTGTCTGTGCTGATTTAAGTGCTAAGCTGGCTGACCCACCAAAGGACCTTCACAGCAGCCGTTAATGCTTTGAAATTCTATGTTCTCCTGACCTTCTGTGTAGCACTGCCTAACTGAGCTCACTTTGTCTTGTTAAAATATCTGCAGTACCTCTTGCCACTCTGATGACTGTCTGCTTTATACTTCAGTTTTGTGGAGAGGGGACCCTCATTCTTCAAAGGGAAGTGACTGGTACTATGGGGTCTGGGGCTCCTGCCCAGAGGGAGCTCTACTGCTAGTATTATTGCTGTTGTAATTATTAAGTAAGAGGATTTTGAAAAATTCTGCCTTTTTAAACTGATCCTCTCTCAAATGGTATTTGATTTATTCCGGTTTTTTTAATTGGGTCTTTCTTTTCGTGTAGTTGTTTGATAGTATATATGCTTACTTTAGAAACTTAGGCTCATTGTATTCATTACTATGTGAAAAAAATATTGATTTGTGTGCTTTTGTGGTTTGTAACACACAATTGGTACCTTTCCAAAAGAATATATTCAACATGTCTTGCTCAGTTTTGCTTTTGCTTGAGCCTTAATACCTTATTAACACAGAGTCTGTAGAAATTAATGAGGATGCACAGGGCCTTTACACCTTTAGGTCAGTTCTACTCTTGTGCAGACTGATGGTGCTGAAAAGAGATTGTCCCTATGACGAATGTGTAGTGCCCCTTTACATGGGGACTGTATTGGTGTCATCTGCCTTGTCTGTGACAAATACAAAGTACCTTCCCACAGAACCCAGGAAACCAGATCACTTGTTGCTTATTATCTAAAGTAACAAGACACTGAATAACCCGAACTGGAATTTTGGTACAAGTCAAATAAAATGTTGAACAGTAAACATCATAGTAGTAATAATAATAATAATAATAATAATAATAGAAATGCAGTGTTCTATGAAATCACTGATGGTGACAGGAGTAATAAAAAAATAATAAATAGGCAGTTAACTTCATAACCACACAAACTATTCTGAATTATTTGTCTGTTGCTTTTCCCAGTGTGTTGTGATGGCAATAGCAAACTAATAGTGATGCATATTATGAAAATAACTCACTGCAGAATGAACATCTGCTTTCAATTAAACAGGTGTATGGGAAATTCAGCATATTCATAAGCATAATTAAAGATTGCTATTACTAAGAATTAGAGAGATATTTTAATAATTAAGCCTCATTGAAAATCGCTGCATTTTTTTCTTTATAAACTTATTTTGCTTGTTTAGAAAGAATTATCAGTTGTCAAAGTGATCATTTTGAGGAGTATATTCATAATTTAAGCAAAATTCGGGAAAGGAAATATTCTGTCTTTAAAATGCACCTTATTTATTACTTCCAGGTTATCATAGAAAAAAATTCTTAGGTTCATCGAGTCCAACTGTTAGCACAGCACTGCCAAGCCCACCACTAAACCATGTCCCTGAGCACCACATCTGCACGGCTTTAAATCCCTGCAGGGACCGTGACCCCACCACTCCCCTGGGCAGCCTGTTCCAGGGCTTGACAACCCTCTGGGTGAAGAAAGTTTTCCTAACATCCAATCTAAACCTCCCCTGGCACAACTTGGGGCCATTCCCTCTTGTCCTGTCGCTTCTTACTTGGGAAAAGAGACCAACCCCCACCTGGCTACACTCTCCTTTCAGGGAGTTGTAGAAAGTGAGGACATCTCCCCTCAACCCCCTCTTCTCCAGGCTAAACAACCTCAGTTCACTCAGCTGCTCCCCATTAGACTTGTGCTCCAGACCCTTCACCAGCTTTGTTGTCCTCATCTGGACACGCTCCAGCACCTCAATGTCTTTCTTGTAGTAAAGAGCCCAAAACTTAACACAGTACTCAAGGTGAAAGAAAAAGCTCTGTGGGTCTCTGATCCTGTCTGAGGGGTCAGTTAAGTCAGAATCTGAAACAAAAAGTAAATGTGTGTTGTTATTTCATAAAAGCATAGTAGCTTTCATTGACTTGCTTGTAACTATTGCTAGAATGGGGGGGGGGGGGGGGAAGTGATATTGTTGGTATTGTGTTACTGCATATTTTTCCTCCTCTGCTGCTAGTAGTTTAATTGATCCCTTACTTTACTGCTGTTAGTAGGCAATCCACTTGTATACATTCTTCTGTGGTTTATGCCCCAGTCATCATCTTCAGCTGCATAAATTGGCTAACTTTAAAACTGCTGATATAGACCTGTCATGGTCTTTTCCTTAGCTTTATAAATGATGTTTTCCAGGTGAAGGACATTGTGTTGTTCGACATTCTGTATATGCCTGCTTCACTTCAGACTCTTGTCTGAGAGATGTGAAAAGTCAAAGTGAACTTCATACTGTTGAGCACAAGCAGGAAGAAAGATAGCAACAGTATCCGAGCAGCTCTACAGTATGGATGAAAGTTAATGTAGATCTTCATTGCAGACCCGTATGCAGGTCTTTGTTTATATCTTTCTTACCAAGAAATGAGCAGAGAAAATGCTGTCATTAATTTTCAGATTAAATGAGCCTAAATATTAGTTTCTCTAGCTACTTCTGCAATGGAATCATCCACGTGGGTCATAAGGTAGGGCTGTGGAAACAGCGCACAGACTACTGAGGCAGGTAGCAGTTTAATAGTAAAAACTGAGCACTAAGCTGTATCTTACCCCTGGATGTTAATGCAGGGAGAGCTAGATTCATCTAAGGAATTTCTAAAAGTCTGCGCTTCATCTAGTTGTTCTCCATTCATCCCCCAGTTTTCTGTGGCAGGTCCATGTAGAGGCTCTGTATGTGTTTTCCAGCTTAACTATTTCTCTTCCATTGTAGAGTTTCATTTTCCTTCTCTCTTACACAGCAGATCAGACTTTGGACCATTGAGTTCAAGTAGAAATAAAAATGAATAGCAAGTGGATAAAATACTGCCCTTGCTCGCTCCAAGTAAAGCTGAGGTAATTACCAGAACAGGTTGAAAATAGAGTTTTCATCCTGTGGGCATACCCTTTTAATTTAGAAACCATACCCAATATAAAGGGGAAGCAGGGTTTAAATTTAATGAGACACTTTGATTTCAGAGTCTCAAATTTTGTTTTACTTCAGTTATTTCACTGTTTTTGTTGGATAGTTTAGCACTGCTGAGGCAATGGAAATCAAATGCTTTGAAAACTTTCCATACCAAAGACCGAGGAATCTGGTATGTTTTGATTTTTGTAAATCAACATTACTTAGTGGAACAAAGATCTCTACCAAAGTTTTCAACCAGTTCTGGTGTTTGCCTGGAATAAATAGGTTAGATTACATATTCAGACAAAGTAACCCCACCGAGTCACTGTACATGCTTCAGAGTTGCTTCAGACTCTCAGAAGCACAGGTGGCAATGAAACCTAGTCTGGTAAATCCATTAACACTTTTTGTCCTCCTGTATCACTTCACCCCTATTTGTATGTCATCTTCAACGGACATACAAGTTACCGGATTCATACAGTTTACAATTACCCTTTCTTTATTGGAACTTGCAATAGCTGAATTTGGCTATTTTATAAAGCTTGAAATAACCCTAGGTTATTAGAAAAAATACCTAGAGTTATTTCAAGCTTTATAATAATATAGCTAGATTTTTAATTATTTTGGCATCTTTGTACAAAGGCTTCAGCTGAAGGCTGCTTCGAACTAATACCAGTTACTGAAAAGATATGTGTTCTCTGTCATTGCCTCACAGAGAGCACAGATTATTTCGGTTTGGGGTTATTGCTAAAAGTCACTGATGAATGAGATTCAAGTCAAGTCGGAAGGTGAACAGTGTTCATTTTTAATATCTTAAAAAAGGATTAATCAAATTGTAAATATATGAATTGCTATATACTGAATTGACTTTTTCTCCCTATTGATCTATAGCCAATTTATAAGGTGCTTTGAAGTAGAAAAGTTAGAAAAAATAAGGGATTTTAGGTCATTTGGAAACATCTCTTATCAAAGAGATGCAGCACTTGCATCTCTTAGCAGAAGCATTTCGTTGCACTGGGAAACTCACCTGTTTTTCCAGGATTCTGATAGTAAAGAAGGGTCTGAAAACCTTTATATAATGTATATGAGTGATCTCATACTTGAGTCTTGAGTTCAGCAGAACTAATTCAGACACTTTTGTGATGGAGTTTTGCAGGGCTTTTATTTATTTCTTTGTACCATCACACAAGTGACTTAGATTTGAAAGAGAGAGAGAGATGAGTTTTAATTTCTATTCTTATTTTCACAGCAGTATGAAGTGTTCTTCATGCTTCATAGAATGGCCAGATATTAAATTCTGCTCTCGCTTGTGCAGGTTTTAATTTGGATCAACTTCAAGGGAGTTAGTCCAGACTTAAATATTACAAGTGGGAGCAGGAAAATTTGACTCAGTGTGGGCTTGACTCTGATTTCAACTGTGGTTGTCACCATTGTAGCTTTTATTCGGTTCAAAACCTTGGGTTAAGTGCATGAGCTATGTGGCAGTGTCCTTTTCAGATGGAAATTATTGCAGGACCATTTAAATAAGGTCTTAATCAGGTGCCATACAAATTCCTGATTAAGGTTTTTAAATAACAAATTTAAAGTTAAAACCGGCAGGGCATGAGAAATTCCCAGAGCACTGGATACAAAATCATTAATCTGAACCACTTTTAATTTCTACTCAGAATTTGTTAGTGGAGTGGTTAATTAAATTGCAGTCCTGCTTTTAGAAAAGTATCTGCTGTGAACATACAAATTATTTTTTTTTTGCTAATCAGAAATGTTGCAGTAGTACTCACAGAAACAACTTGTCCTTTAATCTTCACTACATAAGACCAGCAAGAACATCAGTATGGAAGTCCTAATGCATGGCAAACCACACATCAGTGAAAGGCTGAAGGATGGGGCGGGAGGGGGAGGCAGGACTGAGCAGTGTTCTCCCATATCCTCCTATAACTGTGTAACTGCACGAGTCCCATTTGCAGGTGTTTAAAGCAGAGAGAACAGATTCAGTGGAGTGATGCTGATGAAAGAATAAACAAGATCAGAACTAGGACCATGAGTTTTCTTGTGCTTCCTTTTCATTTACCCCCACGAGTTTGCTTCTGTTCCCAATCCATTTTGTAGAAGCAGCTGTCACGTCGACGTACTGGTTTGATGCTGGTGAAAACCAAAGGGATGCTTTGTAATTTGGTCAGGGGCTCGTGTATTTTCAGTGCAGGGCACACTCAGGTGTAACTCAGGTGCAGTTTTGTCACTGCTAAGGAAAAAAGCTAGTGATCACTCAGGTCGGTGGGGTTAGTTGTTTAGCTGAGGTATAATCATATTGGTGATGAGCAGGAGAGCTCCAAGGAGCCCAAGTCCTCCTGGGAGGGAGCAGATAAGGCACAGCATTGAGGTGGTAAAGCTGCTTCTTCATGATGAAAATAGCCTTGCCTGAGGCATCATCTGGAGGAGATTTAGGATTCTGTGAAGCTTGTTAGTCATCTAAAGAGATTACGTGTTAATGATCTTTGACGTTATAAATATGCATGGGAACTGAGATGAAAAGCCTGTAAATTACTATTTTAACTGCCTCTGTGCGGGGCTGTGGCAAGACCCCTGTGCTCGCCTTCTGCTACTCTTTTCAAGACTCTTCCACATTTCTACTTAGTCTTGGGGTTAATTCTCTCCCAGGTGAGTTTGACTGGATCCTGTAAATCACTGGGATGGAAGAGTGCTATTGCTATTTTCAAAAGGTGGGGTACACCCCAGCACAGAGTTGGGCTCCTCCCAGCCAAATGAGATGTTTGTGCTGGCACAGACCAGACCTTCACCACTGATCTTTTGACCTCGCAGGGACGTACGCAAACACAGTGATGCGGCCAGAAGCAGTACAGAAGGTCTCAGCATCACCTCCAGAGAATCACCACCTCACAGACACAGTGCCTTTCTGTCTGTTTTGGAGGGGGGTTTGCCTAAATTGAGACTGAGGAGTACCAAATGGAAAATTCAACTGGCTTTAGGTGAATGTAAATTTTAAAAATGGGAAGAAGAGAGAAGGGATTTCCCAGGAAGAACTAGTAATTCACTGCAAGAAAGCCCAGCCCTGCAAGTCCTGTGCTGTGTGCCTTAAATCCATGGGAATGTTTTCAGCTCTGGGCTAATTGCCTTCTCCCTTTGTTCAGCAAACATGCACACCATGAGGTTTAAACATATATTTGGACCTAGCTCTCTTTAACAAAGCACTTCTGTACATTTTAGAGATTTTGTAATTTGAGGACCCAGTGAAATACCTACTATGACAATTTTGGTTTAGTTAAAAGGGGGTGAGAAAGCTCAGCCCATCTCAGGGGGTTCCCAGCCACCCTTTATAGGATGTCGCTGTAGCACGAACTAGGGGATTTCTTACACTCTCCATACAGCTAAGAATCAAGATCCCTGTATAGGTATTTTTACATATTCATTAGTTCACGGAAACAAGTCCTCTACAGCAAATAAACACAGGGTATGTGCAATGAATATTACATTGCTTAAAAAAGAAAAACAACATAAAATGTTCTCTGTGTTATTGGAGTATCCCCAGTGCTTATTTTCCAATTAATTGAAAAACCACAGAAAACCAGAGAATATATAAAAAGTATCTCTGCAGTCATATCCAGGATATTGGTAGAAGCAACTAACAATAATTTTTGCCTCACAAGAGTACTGTGAGAATTAACTCATATCTGCAAAAATGGTTTTAGTTCTGGGATGAAACACCCAGCACAAATATAAAGTGTTTTAATATTTTGAACCATCCTGGTAAAATTTCTTTTGCTATAATCTCATTCCTTTTGCTGGAATTACTTACACCAGAAGACAGAAATAACAATAAGGGTATTAATGACATTGTCCTTTGTTATATGTGAGGGAAGTCCCTGCTTGTTGTAACTGAAAATAACCTGTGCTATTGAAATACACTTCTGCATCTTGACCAGCACCTGGATCATTGGAAGTTGATGAATTTTCATCTCTGAAACATAAAGATTAACAAAGGTCTGTAGGTTCATGGCAAGAAAAGGGGTAGTGGTGGCTTTTGGAGGCACCTTCCTGTCTTCCACTAAAATCTGTCTCTAAAATCACTTGCAAATCTACAACCAAGAGTCCTGAGCTGCATAGAGCTTAATGCATAGGCATAGAGCACACTGAGAAGCCATTTTTGTATTTACAACCGAACAGAAAGAGGCTGTGACTTTTCATCCATTCTGTGCATTCCTTACAGAGGAGAGTGATTAACTTTACTGATTAATTAGTGAGTGAAAAGAGAAGGCACGTGGAAGGGAATGGAAATGGGGGAAGGAGGGAAGTTCTTATGCATATACAGAAAAGGAATCCTGAAGGCTTACTCCAGACTCAACTTTAAGCTCAGAACATTCTCTTTAAGGATTTTGCTGGGGTTTTTTTGAGTTGTAACTTACTGAATGCTTTAAGTAATATTCCATGTAATATTTGGTCTCCTGATGAATGAGCCATCACAGCCTGTGTAGTGGAGCTCTACCAGCAGCATGTGGCTGTGCATGTGATGGGAAAGCGCAATGAAAATCACGCTGACTGGAGATCAGAGAGGAAGATTTTAGTGTGGAAAATAAAGGGGAGGAGGGTTGGAAGTAAAGTGTGACAGAGGACCTGCATCTCTACTGGTGGCCTGATTTCAATGAGCAAGGAAAAATAATTACTGTGGGGCAAGAAGTCTTTACTACAAGTGGTTATGGCCAGCAACCCGTTTGTTTTACGCTAAGTTCTTGATGTAGTGTCCAGGGGAGTAGATGAGGGTATTTCTGGTTAGAACAATACTTGAAATCAGTTAAAACCCAATTGTTTTCGGGTTGTTATGATCCCTGATGCATGACTTTTCACGCACAAGTCAGAATTTGACAAAATGCAAAGCTCAGTAGTGCTTGAGTGGGTCTCCCAAAACTGCATGCAGGAAACCTCCGATGTTAAGTAAATATGATTTTTAGGCCTAAACATAGAAATACTAACTTTTAAGGTGTGATACAAAGTAACTAATCGAGTTTGCTGATCTGATATGACAGTGCAGAATTTGCCTCTCATCACTGAGTGATATTTTGCATATGAAATTTGCAAACACAGTATGTTTTTGTCATATAAAAACACAGCTAATTTTGCTTAGCACCACAAGGGAAATTCTGAGGTAATTTTGTCAACATGCTCTGTAATACAATGAATCTGGGGGCTCCCAGCCTCAGTAACTTTCTTGGAAGAAGAAATAACTATTCTTGGTCTCACTCTGAAGGATGCTGGCAACTATAAAAACCTATAAATACATTAAATGGTAACATTTTAAAAGGTTAGAAATAAGCCATGAAGAAATTGGCTGTTGCTTGCTCTCATTTCAGAAACATGAAAGAAAGCAAAGGGAAATGGGGGATAATAGTTGCACACAAGCAAAACCCAGAGAAAACTAACCCAGCTCAGAGTGAGGTGGCTGAGTTTTAACAAAGAATGTGACTAAATTGTAATGATTTTTCAAGGATGGCTGATACAAGACATTGGCAGGATGGAGGTATCACATCTGTCTTGAATGGCTGGTTCACTGGTGAGTGTCCCAGGTTGCATTGCATTTATTCCAGTCACTGTCTGGCAGCATGTCCAAGGTTGAAATCCAGAAGCTGGTTTGGAAGGAAATGATGTCGTAGTGGAAATGCCAAAGCGTAAGACAAGGGTTTTTGCACCAGGGACAGGCTCTCGTTGCGGTTCTTGCATGTAGCTACTCATCCCAAAGTAATCTGGCTTTGCTTCTGGGAAGTTTGTAGCTCATGGGGAGTCCTGCAGCCTTCCCCATGGCCTGCAGTTCCCCAGCAGAACTGGTTGTGGTGAGATTTTGATGTTTTAGGAAGGTAGAAGCTCCCTGCTCACGCTGGAGCCCAGCCAAAAGGAGGGATTTGTCTTTGTCTGCGCTAAAAAATCAGCATGGGGCAGTACAGGCAGCCCAGCACTGGTACGGCCAAGGAATGAGTGCTTTAGCATTGCTTGCTGCAGTGGAGGAGCTGGGAGCCATGCTACACACCTCTGTGAGGGCAGGTAAAATAACCTCTGCCCTTCGCAGGGAATAAACTGCCCCTGGTTTAAGCTCTAATCACTGTTTAGATGGAGACTGGGCAGAGCTAGGAGTTACGAAGCAGTGAGACGTAACACACTTATTTTCAAATGATCTGAAAAGTACTGAAATGCCATCTAACAGGTGCAGGACTGAAATCTTCCAGGTGTCTCTGTACTCAGGCTTGCAGGGGCAGCGGAGATGCAGGCTGGCTGGGTCACCCTGCTGCGCTCCCCTCCTAAAGCAAAAGGCCCCCACCGCTTCCACATTTCCCCTGGGAGCTTGGACATCGTTTTGTGCAGCTTCTTACTGCAGTGAGTGGCACTATAAAAAAATTCTAATACACAGATGGGATGAGGTGAGGGCCAAGTGTTTCCATGCCAGTGTTACATAATCTCAGGCAAATTAAAGTTTAATGATTTGACTGACTCAAGTTTTGTAAGCCACAAAGATAGCACACTTAAGTGCTTAATCTCTTTGCTTCATTGACTTTAATTAAACTCATCTGCAGCTTGTGAGTTTTGGTGAGCTCATTACAAAAACACACAAACAAAACTTTACTCGTGTGGATGAATTACCCTGAACTCCCCATTTCTGCTATTTTATGTGGCCTTGCAAACAAACAGAAGTAAATGTGAGGCAAATTATTGCAGTGAAGGTGTTACTTAAGCCATGAGTGATTGAAGGGAGCGGTGGCTACATTCTGATTCTTGTTGCAAATGTGGCTTTGCACAGAAAACCTGGTAGGTGCAAAATGAGAAAGTGAGCATCCTGTTTTCATTGTCAAACTCTGGATCTCAGGCAAACACTCTTTCCAGAGTCTGCATCTGATAAATTATTGGAACTAGAGTGGCGTTTGAGGTGCCTGGATAAAGAGGCAATAAAAATATTTTCTATTTGTTTACACTGAAAAATATCATATACTCAACTGTCAAGTCTGAAAAATTGATGCTTCTGACTTCACAAATATTCGGCAGCCTAATAGAAATGTCAGATGTGTGTGCAGTTTTGAGAGAGGAAAAGGAAAAAGAAAAGAAAAAATCAACCACAGAATAAAATGTTCATTTATTTTCATCAGATTTGATTCTCCCTCATGTAAGTGATGGATCCAAAGACCAGGAAAGTTTAGAGGTTTTTCTTCTTGATTTCCGTGATTTTTTGATTAAGCGCTATAGAATACTAGGGTTGAGTAGTGGCTCTTTTGACATCACTAGTTCTTCCTGCTGAAGGAATGGTGTTGCATGGATTGAGATGCGTGTCATCAAAGGCAAGCAGCTGAAGTTGCCTTTCAGCAAGTTCCAGTGCAAGGAGCGCATGGCTTGGGTGATTAGTTAGAACCATCCTGGCTTTGGAAGCATCCTGGCTTTAACTGCTGACTTTACAGGCACATCCACTGCTCTGAAATGGCTTCATGGCAGCTTGACTCTCCCTCCCTGCTCATCAGCCGAGATGGGGCTGTGCCTGCTCTGACAAGGTGTGTTAGTTCCTGTGGGTGTAAATGCTATACAAAGGTGGAGGTGGTGAAGATGTGCAGCTTGCAAAAAGGTTTATGTGCCATCTGTCTGCCATGAAAAGCTTTCTCTGAGGAACCTACACGGATACCGTGCAAGATTCTCCCCCTGCTCACACGCAAATTGGAGAGTTGTGTGAAGGATGGAAGGGGGAGCAGGTCTTCTGCCCTTTCATTTTTTTAAAATGTTTTTTAGTAATTTACTGCCACTTTCTGCATTAGAAAGGAAAGACAAAGAAGGGAACTTAATAGTGGGAGGGTTGAATGGATTTCTCATCTGTTTGTCTGAAATTGTGGTGTATTAAATTATAAGAAGTACAGATTCCATGTGGGAGGGAGGGAGGGTAGACATGCAAACAGCACTTAATATGGGACTTTTGAACTATAGGGTCTAAATGTGGGAATGCAAAAATTGGGTCATTTTGATCACTGTGGATGCAAGGATGGTCCTGAGGGGGAATACCAGCAACTGGTAGAAATTGGCATTTTTGCCTTGCTGCTGAGCGTTGTCAGAGCTGGACACTCCACAGTCATCCCATGGCTCTAGATACTGTGTGCATACAGTCATATACTGTGAAAATACAAGAAAAAGGTAAAAGTCTGGAATTAAAGCCCACTAAGATACAAGAAATGGTCTCATTCTTGCTTCTTTTGGTGTCTCTGAAAACAGACTTCAGTCTCTAATTTCTAAAATGGCATAAGCCAAATTGGATCAGTTCTATGATGGTCTTTTGGTTTTTTCTGGTAATAACTTAGGACAGATTATCCTTTGGGCAATAGCTGTGTTTAGGTTTAATTATATAATTAGAGCAAATGCATGTAAATCAGATAAACAGGACATAATCAGTTATAGGATTTTGTAGCAAACATACACAGTGCATATGAAGTACGTGGTTTCAGGTTCAACTAATGGAACTGTCAGCAACCATTAAGGATGATAAAGCTGCACCTTTCAAGACCTGGCTATAGGGAACAGGAAGAATTGTGCATGCATTAAAAATGTAAACCTAAGTGGCTGTTTCAGCGGACAGTTTGGAGAGGGCTGGACCAGCTGTGTTTGTCCTGCCGCCCTGAATGTAGGCAATGGGATTCAGGTTTTGGGAACAAAACAAAACGCAGCTGAGGACACCATGGATTTTGGGAATGACATATTTTCAATGTACCATTTTTATCTCAGACTGATGTTTAGTAAACTAAATTTCAAAAGGAGTGTGGTATCCAAATGTTGAACTAGGTTTAAGTATTCATTTCTTCTCTGAGGCAAAACTCATTATTTTGTCTGTCCCAAGCAACCTACCGTGTGTACAAACTGTCCCTGGTGTAGGGAAGGCCAGGACAGGAAAACACTGGAGTTGAATGCAGCTGTGAGGAAGAATTTTGTCCTTATTCAGTCCTGAATACCACCATTCCACATTTATCTTAATATGGAAAAAAGATTTGAAGGTAATTTGAATTCAAGGGTACTCAAACCCCCCAGTTGTTCTTTGCATACAGCCCAGGAATCGCATTCTCACACAAACATGTTTACATGGATGCCTATTTTGGTCTTTGACCTAACCTTGTTCTTAAATCCTGTGGACTTAATGGGAATTAAGTTGAAGCTTACAAGTTTAGAAATTACTGTCTGTTTTACTGTTGTTTGCTGAAAAAAGAAATTGGCCTTGGAAAAAAACAGCAGGAGAAAGAAACTGGTCTTGGATGAATGGATATTGTTGTGGGATAATAGTCCCTGATTGTCTGTAACTTTTGTTCACACGAGCTAACTGGTACAATTTTTAATTACCATAATTCTCAAATCACTGTAATGGATTACAGGATCTTTGTTTTGTTGAAAACCTAATTCCATTTTTTTAATTATTTTGGTGGAAACTTGTGAGCAGCCATGCTCTCATTATGCTGTGACTCTTTTGAATAGCGTTGAGATTGGCAGGAGAGAAAGGAAGTACTGTGTAGATTAGATATTGTCATGCTACAGTCATGCTATAAATAGCTGATTGGGTTGTCTTTTGTTTGTGCGCTTGGGATCCTGAATTGCAGCATTTTTGTTATTCCCTTCCCTGAACATCAGTGGCTGCAGAGACACGAGAGTGTGGAAGAGAGTAGGAAATGTCCTCACACTACTGAGCTTGCTTCTGAGTCCCCATCTGAAAGAGGGTAATTGCTGTGCAGTAGTCTCTGGAGGTATCCCTAGCAGACTCTCCCATTACAGGTAAAGCAGTGTGGTGTTTTTTTAAAAAAATAGTATATATTACTCTTTGAAAGAGTGTTCTAAGTTGAAAAATGGGTGCCTTGAACTGGGACTATTGAAAGGGAGAAAAGAAAATAGGAAAGTTGATTGAGGCAGGTTATATTGAACTACCTGGAAACTCCGTGGAAGTAGTGCTTTTGAAAAAACAGCAGGGGTACAATGGATAAATAAATCAGCAGAAGAATTTCCAGCAGCTGTCAAATCAAAAGCAGCACTAAAACAGAAATATACAGTCAGTATCAGTCAGAATAAGCATTTGTTAAACACACTAAGGACAGACAGACAGTTGTGCAAAGCCATAACTTCAGTGGTGTTTCCAAAAGGTAACTGTTCCTGTTAATATTAGCTGGTAAGTAATGCTCTGTTCTGGTGGATACGACTATTTTAGTCAAATGAATAAGGAAGGATCACCATGAAACCATTTTTCAGGGAAAAAAGCCATTAATGTGTGGGTTGTGTATGATGGAATGATCCTGCCATCCTTTTTTCACCAAGTTTATCATAATGGAGTCTGCTAGAAACCAAGACTATCGAGAGGTGACAGTGGCACTTGGGAGGGTATCCATCAGATGGGACCTCACCTGCCTTGCACACTCCTCAGGTAGTGCTGAGAGCTAAAAACACTGTGTTTTACCACCACAGATACTTTTCCAAAGTCACTGAAGGTGGGTTCTTGCAGTTCGCTCTGCACAGCTTTGGTTCACACACTGGTCCCCAAGTTGCTGCTTATTATTATGATTTTGGAAGGTGCAGATGACCTTACAAGATTTTGACCTTCCAAGATTTTGGGAGGTGCAGATGACCATACAAATGAAACGCATGCCACAGGAATTACAATAAAACATAGCAGTGTTTAGTGACTGCCCACAACAAAGCCGAACTGACAGAATGTTGTCTTGTGCCGTGCGTGGTATCAGATAGAGTCTGTGACCAGTCTGAGTCCATAATTAGGTTTTTGAATTTTCCAGGCTATTAACTCTTTCGAACTTCTGAGACACTGGGTGTTCCCTGGGATGCAAACAGGGACTTTGTGAGACAGGTTTGGGCAGTGGTGAAAGGGTAACAGCTGGATAACAGCTGGGGGTTTCAACCAATTCACCTGCTGGTGAACTCGGAGCCATCTTTGAGCTGCCTTCCATCCCAAAGCATTCTACAATTCTATGAGATTTTCTAAAAATTAATCTAATTTTAGTTGGATGAGCTAATGATATGAGACCACGTCTCTGTAGTTTTTCTGTGGTGACTCTCACTTCTGCGGGGCATCTCTCAATACACTTGCTGTAATTTCTGCAATTCCTGTAACACTGAAGGAACAGGCCACCTGAAATGCTCACAGAATAATTTCCCTAGCCCTCAAACAGGCTGCTTTGATAAGCAGGCTCATGGCGTGCTTTTGAAACAGCAGCCAGCAACTCCATATCACTGCTACCTTCGTGACATGGGGAATTTTTGTATCAGATTCTTTTTTATGTAGTGCTTTGTTTTCTCATCTGGGATTATATCTGATAAGGACAATCTAAAACTTTCTCTAACAGTTGCAGGGAAACTCTATGCAGATGTGTGCTTCTCTGTATAGGGGAAAAAAAAAAGTCTCTAAAAATGTGCAGCTTTTAAAGCCAAGCCAAATTGAGAGAAGCTGTAGTACCAAACGTGCATCATCAAAGTTCACAGCAGTTGTGGCTTTGTTTTCCTTTCTCTCATCTTTTAAGATACCGAAGCGGCACACTTCAAGGGTTTGACAAGAAACAGACATATATTCCCCTTTGTGCAAATCTACTTGATGCTTATGAATGCTGTTCATTCTAAAACCCTATTAAGATACTCTGCTAGTGGTGTGGCTCTGACAGAGGCAAACAGAATGAATTCCACAGCAAGGGGAAAAAAAATGAAGAAAAGAAAAGCTGTCTTGCAAGTCTGTCACTCCAGAGAATACATTAATTTAACGTTAATTAACGCATCCTGTTGAATAGGGCACATGGATGAGATTCTTGCCTGGCAGGGAATAAGTGTGTCCAAAAATTAAAATAGTACAGCAGAGACGTGTTTCCCTACCAAAAGTTGCCTGGCCCTTTGGAGTCTGGTACAGAACCCAGCATAGTTCAGAAATCAATCTCCTCTGCCATGCAAGAAGGGGAGCAACTCACAATGAGATCCCCTAAATCCTTCTTGCAGAAAGCTAGATGACAGGAAGCTAATTAGGGAATTATTCTGAAACCTAACCTCAGGCTTTAGGTGCTGTAATATTACAGCATTAGGAGAATTTTGGAATCTTTTTAGACTTCAAGTTGCTATATACGTCATCCCAATGTACAGGTTCCTTAGAAGACCTGCTTGCCATGATTCTTACACAGTTTACAAAGTAAATGTGTACCGAAAGCTGACAAGGAATTTACAGAAAAAGGAGACAACAGTGGGTGAGTAATAGGACATGACGGCATATTTGGTCAGCATCTCTCCCAGTCACAGACCTCAGACAATGTCACTTTTTGAAAAGCATTGTTTCAGAATGAAACATCTCCTCTTGCTTTTACATTAAGATATACAATAAATAGTATAAAAAACAAATGGAGCTGTCATTTAGAAACACAGAGGACTTTCTTCACTCTTACAATCAAAATGTTTCAGTCTTATTGCTTTGTCTTGAAATGAAATTTGTCAAAATTGATATATCCTGCAGAATTTTTCAATTTTGTAGAAAGCTCCTTTGCTCCAGAAAACTAATAATTGGATTTTTTTATTGTTGTTGCCTGTTATAATCTTGATATTTTAGGATTTTATTGGCTCCCTGAGAAAAAAAGATTGGACAATACTCATTTTGGATGATTTTTATGCTGTGAAAACCAAGTGCAAATGGACATAAATCAGATTATTCTGGATTTCAAATTAGAAACCTGAGGTCGTGGTTTGATTAACTTTACTGAGGTTACTTACACAATTCTTTTGGTGAATTTATATATCTTTTTGCGACTAATCATGCTTTCATTAAAGCATGTGGCATTGGGAAGAGGTGAAGCTCTCTACATATTCATAGTAATACATCAAGCAGCTTCTTACCAGTTTAGAGGAAAATATCTGTTACAGGATTTTGAATATGTGGCAATTAATACAGCATAGTAATTGTGCTAGGAAAAACATGCTGGCTGAGAAATTGTTAAAAATAAATCTGGTGTTTGAAAACCCAAATAAATTACTGTCCTTGTATACATTCTTTACTTATAATAACTGCTGTGACTTTAGACAGCTGACTTTGAATAATTTTCAAGGTTAAATTTTCTACTACCAAAGCTATGCATATATGAATATTGTTTATCAAATTAATTATTTAACAATATTTTAAATCAATTATCAACTGATACATCAGAGACTGGTTTTTTTTCTGCTCGCTGTACATCTCCAGTGGCATGTGATTAAAAAACCACATGATGCAATATATATTCTTACAATCCTTTTAATCAAAAGGAGACCAGAAGGAAAGCAGACACACAAAACAAAATTGTAAAGTAGACACACAAAAAAGAATTGTGTCTACAGATACAAATGCTGGCACAGATTTAGTCGCGCTAGCTGATGTACTGGGTATGTACTCCCATCCATGAGTGTACTTTGCTTCAGAACAACCAACTGAAACTAATTGGCCACATTATACAGCGTTTGTATGTTGGGAGTAAGAAGCTTTACCTAGAGTCAGTGCTTATTTTCTGTACATGGATACGTTTTCCAAATGCTCCCCACCTGAAAATGTACTCCACAGATCTCATGCCTCTTTTTAAACAATGAAGAAAAAATTTATACCAGTCATTCTTTGTTCCAGGTCCAGCTGATGTAATTACTCTATTCAGGCTGCAAGACTGTGGTCTAGTATGTGTGATTCCTGTAAGTGTGGAGGAAAGGTGCGCGTTTCAGTCCCATGTAGCACTGGGATTGCCATAGATAGTAGCCTTTGTTTGAAGTCAGGGTGTCCTGGTTCTTCAATCCATGAAGATTCTTTACATTTGCAATGAAAACATTAATTTGTAATGCTATTCCCTAATTTGTCATAGGGAGAATCAGACCTTGAACTTTTATCAATACTAATCCAACTGATCAGGAGTTTGTAGACTTCATTTGACAGCGTATGCTATGAAAGCTAATAAAGCCTTTTCCCGTGTGTGTCTTAAAGCTCGGATTTAGAGTTCGTCCTCAGTATTCAGATTTTACTTATTTTTTAAAAACTAAGATTCAAAGGTGGATTAAGTTTTGTGGTACTTGACTTCAGAAACTTCAGAATCTACGTACAAGTCTAATTTATGGTTTAGGCACCGTGGCAATGCCTGCCCTCCTGTGGTGAAACCTAATAGTATCTGGGATCTTCAGCTGCCTGTAGTTCATCTCAGAAATGTGTCTTCACTTTAAACATCCACCAAGATGTAATTTCTCCAAGGATCATACCACAGTTTACTTCTTCACATAGTGACAGACGTAGTTCATTTAGTTGTATTGAGTTCACATGGTAGAACATAGGGCACTGTTGTGTCTGCATTGTTGTACCTCAGTCTCATTTCTGATCTGTTCCTGGGAACCCATTGCAAGCCTCACTGGGAACAAGACTCAGGTTTTTGCTGAATCTCTGAACTGACCTGTGGACCCCTCCATCACAGGTATTGCAGGTGATGCCCTGGAGCAATTGCTTGTTGCACAATAGACAGTTGGACAAATGATAGGAGACAAGTGCATTTACATCCTTACAGCATCTGCTAGATAGTGTCACTATTTCACCATGTGATTGCGTTGTTAATTAAGTACATTATTTCCTGTGCCTGTACATCTCCTTTTGTTCCTTCCCACCTAAGGTGTTTCCCCTGGATGTTTGTAGTTATTGTTTTAGTAGCATCTTAGAGGTCTAAAACACAGCAGGCACCCTACTGTTTTAGGTAGAGTTAATTAAGTTTCTCTGCTCTCTCTTTTTCAAGTGTTTAATACCTATTAAAGTGTTTGTTATCTGGAACATAAGAGCCCCCGGCAATGATGCAGGACCCCACTGTGGTAGGTGAGACTGTTTTCTCCCTACTTTATAAATTCTGAGTAGATGAGCTGTTATGGAATGGCAAAGAGCAGGCTCGAGCACTTGGAGAGGCATCAAAGTTAGATGGACTGTTTGTGGCATCCTAGCTGAGAATCCACTTCTCTGGCAGTTAACTTTGAAAAAAAATATAATGCTGGGTCATTTCTGGTACACTTTCACCACTGACCTAGAAAATAGAGTCAAGTGCATATATGGCACTGAGAAAAAAGTCTTTTGCAGAAGGCACAGCTTAAATTCTATTTCCATTGGTATGGAAAGGTGGCATCTTCCTTGATTTCCTCTGATGTAAGTTGTTCTTAATGTGCAACTACTGCTAGGTTCATTCCTGGCAAAAATAAATTCATTTGCATGTTTAAAAATTCTACTTATGAATATTTAATTCTGTTTGCAAGGGTTTCCTACTCTTAAAAAAAAACCAAAAACCTCCAAAGCAACAAAAAAAAAAAGACTGCCCACCCCACCCTGGAAATGCACCAAGAGAACATGACAAGATGTTTGACCTGTTTTCAGAGATGGATCTTAGGGATAGAGTCACCATTTGAAAACTCAGAGGCTTGGCTGGAATGAATGAGTGCCCCTCAGCAACAGTATTGTGAGGAGGGAGCACAGGTAATTTCCCTCTTTTACTCTGGGAAATTGTTTCCACTTTTCAGATCTACCAAGTAGGCTGATTTGCACCTATTTTCTTTTTTTTTTATTGCTATCTGTGGTGGAACATCTGTGAGATGCAACTCACAGGAGACAGCACAGTGAGAGAAGCTCCTCGTGGCTGTTGGAGAGACAGGAACGTGTTCTTCTCCTTTAGCTGTTTTTTAAACAAACCCTTGGTCTGTTAGTTCTCCTGTCCCATTGGTCCTGCACCCATGCAGACTTGGTTTTGTAGGAAGGGATGTCCTCCTCCCAGGCTTTCAGATGCCTGGGTGCCTCTCTGCAGCAAGTGGCATATTGTTAGAGGCCCTACAGAATTTCATTTGCTGAATTTTCTATCCCATGGTCCAACAATTAATTACCTATTTCTTTAGTTTTCTGACAGTCACATCTAAAAATTCCCACTGAAGTCAGCATCCTGATAATGTTCAATACTGGATAATACGTTGGAAATTCCTGAGGGCCGCTGCCTAGAAGAGCTTAGTAATTAAAGAGGCCGGGGTGAGCAAAAGGAATAGAGTATACTGAAAGAAAACCAGGATTTGATGCAGAGAGGTCATGAATGTCTGTTGATCAGTGTACAAGAATTCTAACTTAGACTTCTTCAATCTGGTTATATGACCCTTTTGTAATCTTGCTAAAGTAGATACATCTGAGGACCACGAGCTGGTTTGATCTGTGCTCAGACTCCTGAGCTGCTCGGCACAACAAATTGCTGTCCCAAATGAAGATCCACGCAGACGCCCAAGGGACTGTAGTTAGTTTTTTATGTGTGTTTCCTCCTGCAAACACATTTGATAGATGGACATTAAGTGGCATGAGCAAAATAGTAAATGTTTCACTTTCACATGAAGTCAGGGAAAACAAATCTATATTTATGAATGTGATTTTGTTTATCTTTCTAGCAAATAGAAATATATTAATTTGTGCAAACCCAAGCAGCAGTAAATAAGAACGCAGACAACCTTAAAAGGTCAGGCAGAGTATGATCCAAATAAGATTTTCTGCATCATATCTACTTCCTCCCTAATTGGAAGCGTAAGCAGAGATCTTACTGGTGCTTTCTTACCTATTTAGGTGAAAACAGGGTTGGTTTTGGTAGAAACATCACTGTCCTAATGATTGCAGTGCAAGCTGGAATTTTTCGACTGTTTATGTCCCCTGCACACGTACCAGTGTAACCTCGTCTAAATATTTATGATTTCTCTAATGGGTGGCAGAACGGTAATCCAAATAGTAAACAACATGCCTGCTAATATATTTCTTCTCCAAGAGCAACAGACAGACCTATATTTTTTGCAGTCCTCAGTGGATGCAATAGGTTTGAAACTAACTCCAGCTACCAACAGAGATGCCATTTAAAATTTTGATGATCTTGGTTAAATCTTTCATTGTATTCTTCCTCCTTCATGACTCAATGGGGTTTGCTGCCTACCATGGAACAGATCTTTAATGGCAACCTTTGAAGGCAGACTTGGGTGTTTCTAGCTCATGACTATGCCTTTGGCAAAAAGAATGAAAATTACAGGTCCTCAATGACAGCCTTTTTCCAGCTGATAAAATACTAACTTTTTCATATGTGGCTGTGGATATGTCTGTATTGATTTACTTTTTTTGTTGCTTTTTGATCCGTTCTGTGCCTCTCCTCTCCTGCCCATTGCAGTGCTGCTTTTCACTCCTGGCTTATTAGCCTGGCTGAAAGATAAAGCAGTGGAACGCTGCCAGCCCGGGAAGTTATAAGGCTGCTTTTAGCTTCTCCTGGTTTATACTCTGAAAAAGTAAAGGAGGAAATAATGGCCTTCCATAAAGCTCACCTGAGAAAGCCTGCCACTGGAAAAGCCCAAGGAGAAGGATGCACAGCAGAACTCAGGCAATGCTGTTGAGAGCTAGGTATCACTGTGTAGCAGACAAAGGTGCAGAGCCTCTTTTTTTCTTTTCTTCCCCCCTACCCCCCATCTCTTTTAAACTTTAACTTCAGAAAAGATGCAAAGGAAGAAAAAATGAAAGATTTATTCACTGGCTACAGCAAGCTGAAATCCAGTTATTTTACCCTGTCCATAACCCTGTACAGATCTTCAGGTGTAGCTACACCATTTATTTTAACTTACAGTGCATCCTGAGGGTTGAATTCCATGTGTTACCTGTGCCTTGTGGATCTCTCAGAGTTGGTATAGAGCAGGGACGAACTCCTTGATATGACTGTGTATCATTTGGGAACTTCTCATCAAGAAGGCGAGTGCCAGCACAGGTTTGCAACGTTCTTTCACATAGTTATCAAAGAGAATATCGTGAGTAAGTCTCCATGTTGGTTCTTGAATTAAGACCAAACAAAACACCTTCAAAATCGTTATCCTTCATGGACAACGAACAAATCCCAACCTTGTCAGAATTCCTTTTCTCCTGAATACTGGGCCAGCTGTAGACATGCATTTCAATCTGCCAGCAATCGTGTGCTCCATCCTCTTTTCTTATTCTTTCTGAAGATGCTTGTTAATGAACCTTCTTGAAAAGACACACAGGAGGATAAAAGGCCAGGGCACTGGGTGGAAAAGCAATGCAGATTGGAAAAGACAGAAAGCTTATTTAATTCTTTCTTTTCCTGATCTCAACTCCCTCAAGTTATCTTTAAAAGGATGTTTAAAGCTTACAGTTAAAACTTTTCTGCATTTAACTGTAATAATTAAAAGCAGCTAAGGGAGCATTCAGGTCCAAAGGGAAAAATTTCAAAACTCATTTCAACCACTGCTGGTCATGTGTTTGGGGATGGATAGGATCTTGAGAAGAGTTCACAGCTGCCTTTTTACCTTGATTTTTTTTTCAGTCTGTTGTGCTGGAATTTCATTTAGGATTTAAGGTCTGTATCTTGTGCCTTTAACTTGCCAACCCTCTGGATTCTAAATGGGCACTAATGAATCTCAGTAGCATGAAGTTGAGCTTTGTTTGAGGATGTAGTTTTATGACTCTGCCAGTGAAGTGAAAGATGTGGGTTGAAAGACAAAACTGGGGATGTGGGAAAAGTAGAGAGATTGAAACAATCTTGATTAGGTCCTTAGGAAACAGCACTGCATTTTGCATACTGCTTGCCACATGGATCACAGTCCCGATGGGATGCTCAGGATTGACTGTTCCTAATGAGAACATAAACCCAGGAAGTCTGGTATCCTACCTACATCAATGACTAATTCCAGCCATTTAAAAAGGACATTAAAAACCCTGTAATGAATCTACTGATTCTGTAAGGGAGGGGAACTGCTGGTGTGATACCCTAAATGGCAAGATCTCAATTAACATAATTCATGTCCATTCACAGCCATGCTTTTCAGAGTGGATTGTTAATGTATCTTAAATGCAGATGAAGGGTGTTACAAGTGAATGTCTTCATTTTTTTCCAGGGTAGAGGGAGGCTACCAGTCTAATGTTTCTGGTCAAGATGAAATTTTTATGTAGTAGTATCTCAATAGCTCTGTTTATTCCTCTGTCATCTCAGAGCTGAAGAAACAGGAAGAGGGTAAAACATTTCTGGGCAATGGTCACTAGAATGGTCACAGAGCTAGCATAGGGTTTAGAAATAGGGCCAACTGTTAGCTGTAGGAACAGAGAATAGAGGACAGCACATTGACAACTTACTCTATTCCTATTAATCACCTCGACATACAATGAGGTTGTTGTGAAGAAGAGTGAGAGAATTTCTCTTTTTCTGGCCATTGCTGCAGCTATGGGTTGAGACAGCAGAGTACCGTTAAGGTTAGGATTAGAGGCAGGAGGGTCTGACGGGGGCTGAGAAGGACAGGGGTCAGCACCGTGGTCAATATGCAGTCATCAGATGACCTGATCTCAAACCTGTATCCTTAAGAGAGCTGCAATGAGCAGAGCAAGGAGAGACTGTAAGATGTAGCTACACCCTGGAAAATATTTAAGCAGATTTAGCATCAGCTTCAATGCAACTACTTAAATACTCAAAGTTGAGCCCCAGCTTAAGTGGTTTCCCTGGACTGTTACCTGAGGTATTAGAATCATTTGGAATTGCCAGGGAAACCCAGCTATGTGTTTTGTGGGATTGCCTTTCCTATGAACCGCAACATCTCTCAGAGCCTGAATCTACAGCACAGCATTTCCAACCTGAGCTGAATATTTCCATTTCAGTTCTCAGATAGTACAAAGAATTATGTAATTCTCATTACCAAAACTGTGTGTCTTGTATATCTCAGTAGTTGGCATTTGGAAATAAAATGTTAGTAGAGCAAACACAGTTTCATAATTTAAATATATAGATAATATAAAGATTTTCTGTTGTGTCTCTGAGCAGTGAATGTCTGGAGTCACAGGATGGCTGAGGCTGGATAGAACTGACTTGTCCAGTCCCCTGTTCAGAGCAGGGTCAGCTAGAGCAAGTTGCTCAGGACCTTCTCCAGTTGGATTTTACATTTCTTCAAAAATGTAGAATCTACAACCTTGCTGGGCAACCTGCTTATGTTTTCTGGATGTGCTAAGGCTTTAAGCATAAACAAATAAATCAGTCCTTGCTGTAATTCCTTGGAAAACAATAAAGTTAGAGCAGGCAAGCACTTGTCTCAAATGCTGTTTCTCCTGTTTGCATTTTTTTATACGATGCCTTGCTTAGTCATACTATTAAAAGCATCTTTTCAAAGAGCTGCACACAATTTCTTAAATTTATAAAAAATGCAGAGAGCTCTGTGTCTAAAAAAGTGAATTTTAGGAACCAACAGGTGACTTGCAGGACTCTGCACTTCTGAGGCAGCTTCAGGAGCTGGTACTTCTCTCTGAATGCATGGCAGGGCATTGCTCTTTAGTTGTTCTGTTCAGTCTCATGTTATTCCACAGCAATAATACTGCAATTTAAAACTTGTACACTGATCTTTCCCACCAGTACATGCAGTACAAATCTGCTGAACAATCAAGAACAAGCAATGGGGACAAGGCAGTTCTGGAGATTCATCAACCACTGAATCATGGTGTTCAGTGGTTTTGGGTAGTGCCTTGTGTGTATCACTAGTGTTAGAGTGCTTCTAAGCCTATGTCTTTATCAGACCGTTAGCTTGCACAGCTTGTTCCCTGTGCACAATTTCCCACATAAATCACTGCTTATGAATGAACACAGACCTCTCACCCAAATCAAGTGGGTTCTGCAAAGGCTGGATCATTGCAACACTGAAATCCAAGTGCGTTGGTTTTGCCAGGCTATTAACGTTTCCGTTGGGATGCCCACAAGTCCCTTTAGGGGCTGGTTTCCTTCCACTGCCCTCCATCTGTTCCCTTACCACCTGCTCGAAACATTTCGCATGGGGGTATTTTCCCCCCAGGGCTTTCTGAAGCTGAATGGTACAATACTGAGCACAAAGAAGCAGGGCCAGACCCCAGCAATTTCCGTGGGTCAGCTGGGCCATGGCTTTGCCTCCAGACTTGTCAGCTGCTCAGTCCTGAGCAACTTGTCTAGGGAAAGCTTCAGGTCAGATACAGGAGCAGATCTTGGGACCTCCCTGCCTGACAGGGCTGCAGACAGAGCACCATGGTTTGCACAGGCTCTCCCTTCCACTCTGCAGTAAGCAGTGGACTCAAAATGCAGTTTGCCAGCTTTTCCAATGTGTTTCTTTCTTCTGTGCATCTCCTGCAGGCAACTTGCTGAGCCACAGCCTGGGTACAGAGCCACAGCCTGGGTACAAAGCCACAGCCCTCTCCCTGGTCAAGTTATCTTGACATTTCCAATGGCATGAGTAGTGGAGAGGGTTGTTTTATGTGTATATATAGATCATAAATAATGACTTGCTAATTCCAAGGAGGACACCAGTGTCAAATCGCTTCATCTAAAATGAAGTCAGTCTCCCAAGTCACACATAAATGTAACCTCTGAACTTCTGGTTTCAGCTTTCTTTGCTGGCTCCCCATGCCAGTTACGCTGCTTACACTGTAAAATCCTTCAGGCAGGGATTACCTCTCCCTGTGGTGCTTTACTCAGCACCACACATCCTGCTGACTCTTCATGCAATAATTAATAATAAATCTCATAGTAATCTGGTTACAGCTTAATCTTCAGACTGTTACTTCCACTATGTGAGATAAAAAAACATGATTTTGAGACTCCTGAAGCAGTGTTAGATGCTTTGGTTTTTTTCAGTCACTTCAATATGGAAAGACTTAGTGGGAAATCTGGATTATATGGCAGAATATGTGTCTGTGTCTGCTTTTGCTGTTACACTGCAGTAACCTAGGAATAACTTTTCTGAAGTTATGAGACTTTATATATAATCTCCTTAAGGCAAGAATCTTCTCACACAGCTATGTGTCATCACACAGGCACTGAGACTAAGTAAATGCTAATACTTCTCTCTTTGTAGTTACTTCAGGCAGCATATAGGTCCTGCAAACCATTTAAACAACCCCTCATTAATCAGCAGTATTAGTTTTATGTTAGATGTAAGTGACACCCAAGCCTTTCTGAGCCTCTGCAGAACGGTTAATGTTAATTTCCATGAGGTGGTTGGACACCATACGTTACCCATGCATTTATCGTAAACACTAACTTGGTATACTGACACCTCCTGCCACCTCTTCTCCAACATCCCACCTGAAGGCTTGAAGGTTTGGTTTCCATCTGCTCCACCAGCCAGCGCAACTTGTTCTCCTCCTTGTTCTCCTTCTTACACATTCTGAACTGTACCATCTGCAAAATTAGGCAAGTCTGAGTGCAAGTCCTGTTGGGAACAGTGCACATTTGCTTTGGCATCTTATACCCAGGGATTGCCTAATGCCATGCCTGCTTGCCTTCACAGAATCACAGAACATAAGGAGGTGGAAGGGACCTTGAAAGATCATCAAATCCGACCCCCCTGCCAGAGCAGGATCACCTAGACTAAATCACACAGGAAATATTGTGATCTGGAAAATAAATTATGTAGGAGACATGATACTAAATTCATCTACTCCTTGAAAATATCTTATTTTTTTACCTTTAAGTGGACTTCCAGCTGTAAGTGTACTCTTTTAGCTTGTATTTGTTTTGGGGAAGTAAATTTTTTAGTGATGGTCTCCATTAAAAAAAGTTTTTAAATCAATTGGTAATGAAATGTAAAAAAAAAAAAAAAAGGAATGGGAAGAGCTGTGGTATTTTTATTCATTCATAAATAGTAGTCATGCTTCTAATTTTTGATTCACTAATGACATTTTTGCCTAAAGAAACACGCTCTTATGTTGTCTTGTAAGTGTTGCATTAAGCCTGGTTGTCATTCAGGAAAGCATGTCTTAGTTAAGTTATTCAGGCTAACAAGAAGGTCTTACATAGATTTTTTAAAATTTTTTTCCTTTGGGGGGGTGTTCCTTTGGTTTTTTCTTTTTTTTTTTTGTGGGAGAAAGCAAATTTCTGTATTTGGGTGGCTAGAAAGGGAAATCTGTGTGTTTCTGAATGTGTGTGTAACTGACAAGCAGTACTGTACAGTCTTCTCACTCCTTCCTTGTGCATCTCTAGGTGTACCAGCAGGTATGTATGCAGACAGGGAGGAAAAAGGAGAGAAAATGGAGCTGACTGTATCCAGACCCCTGGTGTAAAACTGCTACCCTAATATGTATCCAGGTTGTAATTTAGGAAGCTGTTCTAGCTGGAGTGAGGTTAAGGAAGGGGTGTTTCCAGAGCTCGGAGCGCTGTTTGTATTTGCTGATTGATTCCAAATGAGGGCAGAAGCACTTAAAAGAATACTAGAAAGGTACATTTTCTCTTTTAATTTAGAAATGTAACATCTGAGAAGCATTTATTAGCAAAACATCAATTCTGTTTGCACATTTCTAAATAGAATATTAGAGCAACTGAATTTTAATTTTCATGTCTGTAATTTGTTAATATAATTACTGTACAGTACAGTTAGGTGCTTTCAGATCTTTCAGTGTTAATTAAAAAGCTAATAACTTGAAAAGCTATAAATTCTGAGGTAGAGGGGCTAGTGCTCCAGGCAGTTAATCTGTTATTTGCTATTTACCAAAGATCCTTTCACTACAAGACGAGCCTTTACACTGAGTGTAGCACCTTGTGTCTCATCTCCTCCTTGCACCTCATAGATATTCCCACCATGCACAAGCAGCACAGGGCCTAATTCCCTCGCAGAAATCAGCATGCTCTCAGCTAAATGCAAATGGAAAACAGAATAGATCCTGACACTGTGGCCTGTTAAGTTTTCTTCCTTCTCTGCTTCCATTTCCTTGTCCCTGTCTAGACCTACCTGTCTATCCACGAATAGATGCTTGGCATGATGTGATACAGTCCTTTTCTGGTCCCTTCTAAAGACCCTATACAGCTGCCCATGGAGGGGAGCTGATAGCTTGTTACCTAGTAGGAACAATGAGAATCTCTCAGAAATGCTGTCAGCCACGCCAAGAGCAGTGGTGGGTCTTTGTCACGACGGAACCTTGCAGCTCATTGCCGCAGCTGCAGCTCAGGGCCAGCAGTTCTAGGAAATGCACTTTGATCAGCACTGGCTGGAAATGGTTGAGGTATTTCTGTTTTCAAATTGGGGAAATTTCCCTGATTCCCAATTCGAAAAGGAAAGTCAGTCTTTGGAATTGCTTGCTGGAACCTCCAATACTGTGAGTCTCCTGAAATAATTCATGAGGGTTCCCAATGACATGGGCTTCACTGGGACCATCCAGGTGATAAAGATCCGTTTGCACTACTACACTGGGGTAAACCTGCAGACCTGCATGCACTGGGCTAATCACAGGTAAACAAAAAAATACTCTGTGATCATCAAGCAGTGTCTCAAAGTAGTATAATTCATTCCTTATTCCTGCAAACTACTTAAATTCTGGTGGGCTAGAATATGGAATGCTTTTTCTGTGCAGTGCTTACTCGATTGTCAGTGGGAATGGAAGAAAGCTTTTATTTAAATGTAGTGATCTTGTTTCTAAATTAACCTTGTCTGGGTGCAGCCCATTTTTAATAGAGCGACTCATCATCCGCTTTGGGAGGGGAGAAAAATACTTTGCATTAAACATACAGTGGTCTGGTGCCCATCACAGAATCACAGAATCACAGAATTGTAGGGGTTGGAAGGGACCTCGAGAGATCATCGGGTCCAACCCCCCTGCCAAAGCAGCTCCCTAGCACATATTGCACAGATAGGCATCCAGACGAGTCTTGAATATCTCCAGAGAAGGAGACTCCACCACCTCCCTGGGCAGCCTGTCCCAGGGCTCCCTCACCCTCACTGGGGAAAAGTTCTTCCCCATGTTGGTGCGGAACTTCCTGTGCTCCAATTTACAGCCATTGCCTCTTGTCCTGTCCCCACAGACACTGAAAAGGGGTTGGCCAATTCCCCCTGCATCCCATACTGAAGATATTTATAAACATTAATTAGGTCCCCCCATCAATCTTCTTTTCTCCAGGCTGAACAGCCCCAGCTCACTCAGCCTTTCCTCATACGGGAGCTGTTCCAGGCCCTTAATCATCTTCGTAGCCCTTCTCTAGACTCTCTCAAGGAGATCCCTGTCCTTTTTATACCAGGGAGCCCAGAACTGGACACAATACTCCAGGTGGGGCCTGACCAGGGCAGAGTAGAGGGGGAGGATCACCTCCTTCGACCTGTTGGCCACACTCTTCCTGATGCATCCCAGGATCCCATTGGCCCTCTTAGCCACCAGTGCACACTGCTGGCTCATAGCCAACCTGTCATCAACCAGGACCCCCAGGTCCTTCTCCACAGAGCTCTTCTCCAGCAGGTCATCCCCCAGCCTGTACTGATACAGACGGTTATTCCTCCCCAGGTGCAAGACTCTACACTTGCTTTTATTAAACCTCATCTGGTTTCTCCCTGCCCAGCTCTCCAGCCTGTCCAGGTCTCGCTGGATGGCAGCGCAGTGTTCCTGCATGTCAGCCACCCCCCGCAGCTTTATATCATCGGCACTTGCTGAGGGTGGATGCTATTCCCTCATCAAGGTCGTCGATGAAGATATTAAACAGGACTTGACCCAACACCGAGCCCTGGGAACACCACTAGTCACAGGCCTCCAGTCAGATTCTGCTCCACTGATCACGACCCTCTGAGCCCGGTCCGACAGCCACTTCTCAACCCACCTCACTGTCTACTCATCTATCCCATGCTCTCTCAGCTTTTCTATCAGGATGTCATGGGAGACAGTATCAAAAGCCTTGCTGAAGTCAAGGTAGATGACATCCACTGCTCTCCCTCCATCCACCCAGCCGGTGATGAGATCATAGAAGGCTATGAGATTGGTCGAGCACAATCTCCCCTTGGTGAATCCATGCTGACTACTCCTCATGACCTTCTTCTCTTCCAGTTGCTTGGTAATGGCATCCAGAACAACCTGTTCCATCACCTTTCCAGGGACAGAAGTGAGGCTGACTGGCCTATAATTGTTAGGGTCCTCCTTCTTGCCCTTTTTGAAGACTGGAGTGATATTGGCTATCCTCCAATCCTCAGGAACTTCTTCTGTTCTCCAAGAGCTGTCGAAGATGATAGTGAGCGGCTCCACAATCACTTCCGCCAGCTCCCTCAGCACACGTGGATGTATCCCATCCAGGCCCATGGATTTGTTTGCATTAATCCCTTTGAGCCACTCCTGGACCACCCCTACCTCCACTAGAGGGAAGCTCTTCATTCCCCAAACACTCCTACTTTCATCCAGGATCTGCGGGGCCCGAGGGGCCTTTGGAGTGAAGACTGAGGCAAAGAAGGCATTCAGTATTTCCACCTTCTCATCATCACCCGATACCAGGACACCCGCCTCGTTCAGCAAGGGACCTACATTATCCCTGATCATCCTCTTAGTATTCACGTACCTGAAAAAACTCTTTTTATTATCCTTTATATCCCTTGCCAGTTTCATCTCCAAGCGGGCTTTAGCCTTCCTAGTCGCATCCCTGCAGGCCCTGACAACATCCCTATATTCCTCCCAGGTGCACAGACCCTGTTTCCATAGTTCATAAACCCTCTGCTTCCCTTTGAGTTTACACATTAGCTCCCTGGTCATCCACACAGGTCTTCTGCCTCTCTTTCCTGATTTCTTACTCAAAGGGATGCACCTATCCTGTGCTTGGAAGAAGTGCTGTTTAAATGCTAGCCAGCTCTCACAGGCTCCCTTGCCTTCTAACAGCATAGCCCACGGGATAGCTCCTAAAAGGTTGCGGAAGAGATCAAAGTTAGCTCTTCCAAAATTCAGGGTAGCTATCCTGCTTTTTGGCTTGCTTCTTCCACTCAGGATCTTGAACTGGATCATTTCGTGGTTGCTTTGTCCTAAGCTGCCCCCGACCTTCACCTCCCTGATGAGCCCGTCCTTGTTAGTAAGAACAAGGTCCAGCACTCGCCCTCCCCTTGTAGGTTCCTGCATCATCTGTAGCAGGAAATTGTCCTCAACATACTGCAGAAATTGTCTGGACTGCATACGACTGGCCATATTGCTTGCCCAGCAAATATCTGGGTAGTTGAAGTCCCCCATAAGGACCAGGGCCTGGGATCTCGAGGCTACTTCTAGCTGCTCATAGAAAGCACTATCAACCCGCTCCTCTTGATCAGGGGGCCTATAGCACACACCCACAACAGTGTCACTCATACTAGCGTGACCCTTGATTCTTACCTACAAGCACTCGACCGATGGGTCATCTTTCCCCAGATGGAGCTCAATACATTCAAGCTGCTCTCTAACATAAAGAGCAACTCCTCCACCTTGCCTCCCTAGCCTGTCTTTCCTGAAAAGCACATAGCCATCCATGACAGCGTGCCAGTCATCCAGGCTGTCCCACCACGTCTCTGTGATCGCAATGAGATCGTGGCCCTGCGACCGCACAAAGATCTCTAATTCTTCCTGCTTGTTTCCCATGCTGCGTGCATTTGTATAAAGGCATTTTAGTGGGGCAGCAGGTGCAGGTATCCTCAGCAGATCACAGCGAGATTTCCGACAGGGGATGGGCAATAGTGGCTCCACTGAGGAGTCCTCAGGGCAATCCCCAGAATTTTCCCCACTATCACATGGAACAACATCCCTAAGTCCGTCACTGTGCTGCTGGCATTTACCTTCTTCCACCGCCAACTCACGTTGTGTCTCCCAAAGCCCATGCCTAACCCCAAGAGCCATCATAATATCCCCTCCCCCCTTCCTAACTAGTTTAAAGCACGCTCAATGAGCCCTGCCATCTCCTGGGCAAGGATTCGCTGTCCCCTTTGCGACAGGTGAGCCCCATCAGCAGTCATCATGCCAGGAGCAGAGTACACCTTCCCTTGGTCAAAAAACCCGAAGTTCCTATGCCAGCACCAGCCTTTCAGCCACTCATTCAATAGATGGGTTCTCCTGACCTGCTCCGAACCTCTCCTCCCACTAGTAGGAATAGATGAGAATATTATTTGAGCTCTGCCCCCCTCAACAAATCTCCCTAGGTCACAAAACTCCTTCTTGATAGCACGCAGGCTACACTTCATGATCGCATCCCTGCCTGCTTGAACAATCAGTAGAGGATAATAGTCAGAGGGTCTTACCAGCCCTGGGAGCCTTCTGGTATTATCACGGACCCTGGCTCCAGGGAGGCAGCACACCTCCCTTCGTGTAGGGTCTGGTCTATAAATGGGGCCCTCCGTCCCCCTGAGAAGGGAATCCCCGACCACAACTACCCTTCTCTCTTGCCTAACAGAGGCAGTCTCAAGGCGTGCAGACTTCTGCCTCACTCTAGGCTTTCGCTTCCTCTGAGGCAGAGGGGCTGCACTCATCCCTTCACATACCTCCTCCTCAACTTCCAGGGCCCCAAACCTGTTGCTTAGGGAAACCTGGGGGAGCGGGGTAGGTAGGCAGGGGGAGTGCCTACGATGGCAAGACCGGACTGTCTTCCAGCCCTCCTCAGGGTTCAGGTCACTCCCATTTACCTCATTAGGTGGCTGGGAGGACAGAACCTGGCTGATCCGATCTGTCTCCACCTCAGCCTCCCTGGTGCTCATGAGCCTGTCTAGTTTACCCTTGAGCACATCTACCTCTTCTTGCAGGTATGCTGCACAGCTGAGGAGATCCCTTATGATCTCACACAGTACACAGCCATGTTCAGAGCTGTCTGCTGCCGCAAGCATGTTGTGACACTCCCTGCACCCCAAGACCTGCACCGCAGCATGCTTCTGCGGTTGGTTAAGCTGAGTGGCTACCTCCACAGTGGAAGGGGTTGGGGTTATGGCCCTGCGCCGGGTAGACACCATTGTGCAGTACCTACCCAAGTGTTAGTGACCCTCTCCTGTCCTTAGGCTGGGCTCCTCTATTTCCTCTGCCCGGAGAGCGGGACGGTTGGCTGCCTCCTCTGAGCTCTACTGCTTGCTCGCCTGCGTTGTGTGGGTGGATGGTTTTAAATGTCCTAAAACAAGACATCTATTTCAACAGAAAATGGACTTGCTCTTCAGTTATGTAAATGAAGCACAGGCAAATGCGTCTGCATTACCTCACAGAGGAAAAAGCTGTGTTTTAAATTCTAATCAAACAGCAACATTGTGCTAGATAACACGCACAGCCGGAGACACACACGCACAACACAAAGCGGCTGCGATTGAGACAGGTTTTTAAAACGAGCCAGCAAGACAAACGCTGGAACTGGGAAGCGACATTCCCTCTTACCAAAGCAAATGCATAATGGTGTACCCTCAGCATTGTTTCAACACACGGTCATTTACCTAACGGAAATCATTAATTCTCCCTCGCATTTTTGAAGGATAGCTTGATGATGAGCTTCCTAAGAGGCACTCAAAGGAAGCACTGCTTTCTGCAGTCGGTTGAAATTGTTTAATGTTTGTCAAACTTAAATTGCATTCGAAGGATACAGTGCGAGTAATGGATTCTCCTGCTATTTACACATGGGCAAGGCTGCACAGCCATTCCGTGCTGCAGTTTATTGCACTGCATTATGTATGAGGTGGTTTTGCAGGCAGATACATAAACACAAAAGCAAGGAGGGAGGAAAAACACAAGAAAGCAGATTTGTGTATTGTCCAATATACAACTGTTAAGAATAATTTAGAAAACTTTTAAACACTCATGTGTGCAAATATTTGGAACTGCAGTGCTGAAGTGAGTTATTTACTGCATGCTTAGTGTAGAGCAACACAACTTTACCATGAAGCTAGTCCTCCTCCTGTTGAAATTAGCTGATAGCTACTGCACTGCTGTAGACATAGACAATCCCGACAACCTTTATTGAAAATGTAAGGTCACACCCTAAAAAGAGCTATGCTCTTTCATTTCTCATTGCTTCAGAGGGATTCTAGGTGCTAAGTCCATTTGTAAACTCACTGTTCAAACTGTTAAGACATAGGTGTGCAGCCAAATGGCTAAAGTGCCACCACCACACCCTGATGTTCAACAGACCTTAGGGTATGCTCTGCTCAGGGATTTCCTGCTAAAGCCTGCTAATCTGCCCTCTAGTCAAATAACTGTGCTATCCCTACTGTGGGCACTAACAGGAGATGTTTAACACCTCACAGAGCTGGAGTCTCCCAGGCTGACTGTAACTTTCATACTGAGTAGCACTTACTTGGTCCAGTGGGGCCCTATTCAAGTCAGTTCCTTCCCTTGGTAACTCAGCAGAAATGAAATGGCTGATGAGAGTCGTTGCTCACCTGTGGGAGTCCATAGAGCTTACAGTCTGGCACTGCAATAGGACTAATCAGAATAAATTATCACTTCAAGGGAGGGAGGGTGTAAGAATCTGGCTCTTTATCGCTAGTTAGGTTAATGCCTTGAAATTTGGCATCTGTGTAGTAGGGAACTGTGTTGACCACAAGACATTGGCATCTTGTCAGTATTGGCTTTGAGAGTATCATCTAGCTTGGAAGGGTTCATTGCTATTTCTTTAAATTTCCCAAATGCTGTGCTGAACTGAAGGTGATTATGGCTTTTCCTAGATGAGCTGTCACAGAGAGCAAGAGGAGGTGCAGCACATTGCAAACCAGAGCTAATATTTAGACATTTTGTATCTGAATGTGAAATCCAGTGTCAGAATCTGTGGTTTTCCAGGGAGAGACTGCCTGAGCAGAGACATGTTGCCTGGGTATAAATTGTTGTTTGTTTGTTCTGGAACAAGCTAACTGATGAGCACTGCCTTGGTAGAGGAGTCAGAGAAACATTCGATAAAGGAGATTGAAAGGGACCTGACAGCCATTTCAATGAGAGATACCAAAGCTGCTTCTCCAAAGATACTTCCTTCATAGCACATGATGTATCCTAAATATCTAGAATATTTTTAGAGGCTTTTTGATTTATCACCTAGCATACTGTATTTTTACATGATACACAGTTATAATCCATTGCTTCACATAAGACTGTTTGAATGCTGAGCACGTATACAGCCCTTTCTATCAATTAAATCCTGTGAAGGCTGTGACAGATACCAAGGTGGTTTGATTTGCATAAGATGGGCAGAGATGTGAAACACCTTTCCTGAGCTTGCTGTTTCCCTTTGGCTGGGTTAAGCTTAGAACTCCAGATATTACTCCTTTTCCCTTCCTCTTGCCAAAAATCACATTTCCAGACCAGGAAGCAAAGAGAGGACAAACCAGTCTCTTGTGCAAGATCTAATTCGGATCCCCATAGGCTCCTGTGACTATTTATCCTTGAATGTTATGTCTTTAACTTGGCAGGAGAGATAAACTTAACCAGCCAAAAACATGCCTAAACTATGCCTGGAGGGCTGGATTCCTCGCAGTGCTTCATCCCTTCTACAGGTTGGAATTACTACTAATATACCTGAAAAATACTAGTCCGTGATAGAAATAGATTAATTCTAGGCACTCTTAATATTGTACACAAGAGCACGAGGATGGATAGTCCTTGTAATCTCTTATCTAAACATGGAAGGACTGCATATGCTGTTCATAAAGCACTGAAATCAATCATTATAGTGGCAGACAGGTAATTGGGAAGCAAGCTCCTGCTTATGCAGACCAAGGGAGGATAACAGCCTTCAACAGTTTTTTTGCCAAAAATTGTTCCCTGTCTCAGCTTTCAAACTTCAAAATCTAAAGCGAGTCCCTTGAAATCCATGTGTGTACACTTAGACTGATAGCATGACTATTAGAACTGCAAAAACCTTGCATTCCCCAAAACTTCAAAGGGCATGAAGGTTATTCAAAACTTTAGTAGAAAGACCTAGAAATGTGGGTATGCTGGAGTTTGACATTGGTTTGAGGTTGGTACCTAACTGCAAGGAGGTACTGTAAGTGCAGGTCCTAGTAACCAATAAAAACCTAGCTGTGTCTGCACGGCTGGAAGAGTAGGATCAGATTTTAATTAACATTTGTTAAGTCCTTTGAAATGTTAAGGCTTAAAACAATTATATGACTGCACAGCTCCATAATTTTTTTTAATGAAAGTCTTGTAGAGAGGATCTTGGAGCATTTAAGAACATGTCTATTTACATGTTCAGCCAGATGAGGGTAGTCAGAAAGATTCAGTAATTAGAAAGAGTTTGTTACTAAAAGCTTCTCCATGTATTAAGCATTAACAGAATGTTTCTAACTATGAAATGAATTAGACCTAACTAAAATGTTGCGTGAATTAACAGTATTCACTCTCTGATTTTCAGATTAGTTACATTAATTCTAAATACTGCTTTCTGCCAGGAAGAAACTAGCAAATACATAATAATAAAATTTGCCTGTGCCTCATTAAAACACTGAGAAAAGAATATACTGCTTTCAATTCAGGGGCTTTTTTTGGTAACTCATTGTAACCCCCAACTTTCATTGAGTCTGCTGTGGGATTTATTCTCTTTTATAATGACACCAATAATTATTTTGCTTTGTTTTTTATTACTTCTCAAGATGAATGAAAGTTGTTTCCATTGCTTAGAGAAAGACAGTTTAGCTCTAATAGAAATATCAGAGTTGGCAATGGTCCCGCTTTTCTACGTGTTAGGCAAGTTCTCTAGGCCCCTCAGTATGGCAGACCCCATCTGTGCTTTCCTACTTACAGAACAGCAGTTGTTTCCCTTATCAAGGATTTTTTTTTTTATTTTATTTTTTACAAATTGTGATCAGGATCTCGGTCTTGCAAGGACTTTGTGTGTGGGCAGATCTGTGCATTCATACAGCTCCCACAAAGTGTGAAATACAAACTGTTACTTGCCTCATCACGTTTCATCTCAGTGCTGTGTTTTTTGGCAGAAAGGACTGCTTGCCTGTATTAATGTTGCGGGTTGCGACCACAGCTTTTGGCACGTAGGGCGAGCTGACAGCTCAGTAGAAGTGAAAAAACAACAGAAAAATGTGGGAATTTTAAAAATTTTTAAATTTTCTTTTACATCCTGTGATAATAAAGCATCTTTGAAGAGAAAGTGCATTGTATCTTTGCTGCTGCACATTGCGTTTATGCTCTGATGACTCATAACAAGATTGCAAATCCTTTTCTTTCTTAATATGGTAGTGTTTTTAAAAGTGCAAACAAAAACCCTCATGTATATTTGCAAATTATTTGAATGATGTGTGAATATATTACAAGGCTTTAAGCTACAGTGCAGTAGTTTCTCTCTGGGTTCCTTTGTAGATAAACAAAAGCTTTACAGACTCTGGAAGAAGACTGGCCTGCCCCCCTCACCCCCTGGAGACACTGTCCTCTTCCCAGAATTTCCTCTTCACTCTCTAATTGCTGTCTATAACCCAAGCAGAAAGCTCACCGAACAAAAAAATAGTCATCTTCTGGAAATATTTGCGTACTGTTTAGCACAACAGAGTCCTGATTTTAACATAAGGTCTTTAGATGCCACCTTAAAGCTCATCAATAGATAAACATTCCTAGAAATACCTGTGGACATCAATCCTGACTAAAGCCCAACATCTGACTGAGTCTGCAGTAAAATTTCCTTTTGACAGTTCTTCAACGCTAATCCAACATAAACTTTTTGATATATTAGAGGATAACTACCTCCTACTGTGATAACAACCCAGCCTTTTCTGTCCAGATATGTGCTTGTCTCCTCCAGGACACTGCAGGGAAGTTGGAGCACTGAGGCAGTAATTTCATGTTAATTTGCTACTTGGGATCTGAAAAACAGATAAAATTAACTTCAAAACATCCCTTTCCTTTGGGTCCCGATTTAAGACGGTGCTTGGCTGGGAGAGCTGGAAAGGGGCTTTCATCTCTACATGTATTTGGGTTGGCAGAGGAAACCACTCTGGTATCACAGGGCATTGGTGGGAGCCAGCAGTTGGTTCCCCTTCGCTTACACGTGACATCCCACGTTTGTCAAGGACTTAAGCACCTCTCTAGGGTAACATGCATACAGGTGTACTTGTACTCTGCGAAGAGGATTTTACACTTCTTTTTTAAATTACTGGTTAATTGATCATAGTGTTGGTTTAATCCCTTATTTTCCCCATCTGTGTTGGATGATAAAAGCTGCTTGTAAATGCATAGCCACCAAAGCCATTAATATCTGTCGGTGTTTAAAACATGCAATCTCAAGCCAAGTACAGTCTTTTCGCTTTTTTTTTTTTAAAAAGCATATTCTTCATAAAAGATGCACTTGCATAAATTTTAGTTCTCTTGTGTACAAAATCACACATGATTACTTCAGCAATGAGATGGCAACATGAAGAAGTAGCAGCAAGATGCTCCTAGGAGTGACTTACAGGGCAATACCTCACAAGATGGTGCTGTTAGAGTAAGGTCGAGTCTGAGAGCTGTTAAATGCAGCAGGTGGAAATTACTGCACCATAATTTACATGCTTCTGTGTCATCTTAGAATTATAAAATAACCCCATACTAATACTTTTTAAAGATGCAAGGGCAAATAATCAGGCATAACTGGGGCCACATCACAACTAAGGATCCTAAAGTCTTAAACAGAAACAGGGTGTTGCATCAGAAAAGTAAAGGACAAAACCTGCAGTATTTTAAATTGATTGAAATAGTCAATGATTAGTGAAACTGAAATGTTTACTCCTAATTGTTTTGTGCATTAGCCACTGTATTTGCCTGTCACAATCTCTGTGGAAGTCTCCGCCCTGTTCAGCTCTCTCCCACTGGCATCTTTTTTCCAGTGTGGAGGCAGTTGAAGTCCCTGTAAAAAACCAGGGGTTTGATCACCCATATTTTAGGAGCTTTCTCAGAAGGATTAATCCGTTATATAAATGACTGAAGCAGATGCACAGTACTGCCATCTGGAAAGGGGTGCTCTAGTTTCAAGTACCTAACTTTAATACTCGCTGTGATGGATTTATACCCATACCTGAAGCAGAACTCCAAAGGTCTGCAGTTATCTGTAGCCTCCCAAAACCACACTGCTTCATTTCCCATTAAAATGTTAAACCCGTGGACAAATGATGGGTCAACCCTTATCATTACATGCATGACCTGAAAAATCAAAGCCACCCCCACCCCCCCAAATCCCAACATGCCAATAGATCCAAGTACATTCTTATTGTTGTAAAACTACTCAAATTTCAACAGATGGGCTCTCAGTAAAGAGTTGATAGCGGTTTGTTTAAGAAAGGACAATTGATGGGTGCTTACTGTGCAAGAGGGGCTGGGGTGGAGGCTGAGCTCGGGAAGAACTAAATCAACTTCAGGGCATGCAGCTGTGCCAAGCGAGCAGAGCAGCCTGGTGCCATCTAATGAGCTCAACAGCTGCTAGGTGTCAATTTGCAACAGTGCTATAAAAAAAGCTGATTTGATGTTTTGTCTCATGGGAGATTCGTATTTAAAACACATAGTTGGATATTTATGTTCTCCAGAATGCTTCTCTAAAAAAGGTCAAAAAATAGTGCCCAAACAGTAGCATAATTTCAGAGTTTATTTGTTGGCAAGTTACACTGTTGGCAATTTACAGGTTTTGTAAATAAACCAATATGTAATGATTTAATCTTTTTGTTTATTTAGCATATTGTCCAGCCATGAGAAATACTGGCATCTTTGACTGCTTTTTGGGTCGGGGGTTTGAAGTGTGTTTGTCCCATTTGCTAAGTTTATCAGCGTAGGTCCAAAGCGATCCTGAGGTTTTGTTACCTTTTCTATACTGGAAACATACAACTGATGGTATTTGCCAGTCCCCTGCCTTAATTCAGCGGTGGTTTGGGCTGATACAAGAGCGTTGGAAAATGAATCTCGATCTAACTGAAATTCGGTGGCAGCCCTCAATCAGTTATGCTCCTTTAAAAAGCCATCTTTCGCTGAGTACTGCTGCAATAAGCCTAGTAACACTCCCCAAATTAGATTTCCGTTACGGTTATTTGGGGCTATTTCAATACTTCTGCGAAATTGAGTCATCTTCTCTTACAACGATATCACTAATTAAAACCAAGATGAGCAACTGCTTACACAGCTTGGTGGGTATGATTGCAGAGTTACTCAAGCGCATGTTGCAGCATATGTATCCTCTAGGAACATCAGATGAATAAAAGTTGTTAAGCTACCCAAGAGCGAATGTCAGATTCCTCGAGCAAAAGCCTGGCTGAACTCTGGTGCCCATCTGAGATTCTAAAAAGGTCTCCAAACATTGCACAGAAAAGGCAGTTTGCCACAAGGATTGATTTCATTATATCCCTCTGGCCCATTCATGGGATACTGCTGCAGCCTGCTTCTCCAGGGTGCTTTGACCTCTGGATCCGACAAAAAAATCGGAGCAAGGACTGGTACTGAGAGAAACGTTGCCATGGAAAGCTGAACAAGCCTTTAAAATCACAGCTTTGCTCTACCCTGTATCCCTGGCTCAGTATTTCTTCAAGCTTATCTAACAGTGTACATGACAGGCTTTTATCTCCAAAATCTAGCCAAGTTGCTGCTGTTTCACTACTCTGCATCCTTCATCAAGCTGGTGTATTCAGGCGGAGACTGGAGAACAAGAGCTCTCTATAATGGTGACAAAACTTCCTGTCGCAGTTTTGTTGGGTGCTGGGGGCGTGGGAGCTGCAGAAAGTGGCTGCTGTAAGGTGCAGCTAGAGCTCTCTGCAGGCCCCGAAGAGTAAACATCAGCCATTTCAAGGCCAAAGTTGCTGCTGACCAAGGCCGAGCCAATCGGCAATGGTCACAGCGCCACAAAAAAATGCAAGCAGCTGCGTTTTGACAGGGGAGAAGGGAGTGAGAAGATGTAACAAGATAGGCAGACACCAAGGCTGGGGATGTGGGGGGGGAGGAGGCGCCCCAGGTGCCAGAGAGAATGATGTCCCTGCCGCCTCTGGAGAAACCCATGGTGGAGCGAGTGTCCCCCCGCAGCCCATGGAAAAGGCCAAGACCCCACGTGCAGCCCCTGGAGAGGCCCCATGCTGGATGGAGCAGGGGAAGACAGACAGGAGATGCTGTGACCTGCGTTGCAGCAAGCCACTGCCAGCACTTGCAGCCCATGGAGAGAGACACAGAGATGTGTCTCTGCGGAAGAGGGGGAAGAAGGGAGTGAAATTGTGACTAGAGTGAAGTCTGCTAAGAAGGGAGGGGTGGAGGGAGGTAGAGGTGTTTTAAGATCTGGAAAACAGCTCATGAAGAAGTGACCAAGAACCCCATTTCCCAGTCCCTGCCCACCTGTGCCACAATGTGGGGGAAGAAGGGAGCAAGATCATGACTAAAGGGAAGTCTGCTGAGAATGGAGGGGTGGGGGGAAGGTGCTGCCAAGAACCCCATTTCCCCAGTCCCTACCTGACTGTGCCACAACAAGGAGGAAGAAGGGAGCAAAATCCTGACTAACGTCTGCTAAGAAGGGAGGGGTGGGGGAAGGTGCTTTAAGATCTGGTCACTTTGTCTCAAGATCTGGTCCCGCTTCTCAGTATCCAACTCTGGTTTCACTTGGTGTGTAGTGCAGTGTAATAAGTTAGATAGTTTTCTTTCCTTCACTTTGTGTTGAGTTTGTTTTGCCCGTGTCATTGATTACAGGATGATCTCTCCCTGTCCTTATCATGACTCTTAAGCCTCTCAAAATATATTTTCTGCACTGTCCGACTAAAAAGGGGAGTGATAGAATGACTTTGGTGGGTGTCTGGCCTCCAGCCCGGCCTAAACCACCACACTTTCCCATGTGAAAACGTTTTGATTTACATTTACAGCATGTGAAGATGTAGTCAGGCACAAGTAGCTGAAAGCAACAGTAGCCATGGTCAAACAGTCAAAACAATGTGGATAGTAATTGCTCATCAAGAAATTATGAGACACCTTAATTCGTATTTTGGCCCCAAAGGAGGGTTAGTAAGTAAGGACAGCCAAGACTCTCCTTACTGTTAGGTTTGGTTGATCTCAGACTGCCTGAATTCATCTTTTTAAGTTACAGATAATTTATTATCTTACAAAAGCCAAGCTGTTAAAAATATTTTTCTGTAGCCAGAACTTTGAAATTCTCTATAGAGGAATCCAGACAACGGAAGAGTATTACAGAAATGGATTAAAAAAATGCCATCAGCTGTGCCAAGTTATCAAAATTATATCAAATTCTTCCTTGTGGATGCAGATGTACCCACTGCTCTCAGGCTGCAACTCTATTTTTCATTCATTTTCTATCAAGTCCACTTCTCAAGCGTGATTTCAAGGCATGCAAAGCCCTTTAGAAGAATTCAGAATTTATGTTCAGGGTAATTGAAGGCAACGTGTTGTTTTCTGCATTTTCGTGTGGTCACTGCAGGACGAAAAAACTCTCTTGAGTCTCTGTGCTTGTGTCACTGCTGTAAATTCTTGTGTCACTGGCATTAGATTAACACAACGTGACTGATCTAATTAGACATGATGTGTCAGAGCAGCTGCACACCAGCCTGGAAACTCAAATAGGCCTTTTCAGGTGATGACAGCTTGGTATGTGCCTTCCGCCCACTGCAGCTGATTAAAAACACATATATTTCCTACCCTGAAGCTGAACCCCATCCACAGCCCCCCAAGGGTCCACGCAGGACATTGTAACATACGGGCTGGCACAGGCAGTGCTGAGCCCCTTGGGACCCCCAATGCCCAGGGACAAGCTCCAGCTCTGCCTGCTACAGCCAGGAGACATCTCCACCCCACAGCTGTGGTCAGGGCACAGGGACAGCGTGGCCAGGAAGTTTGGGTGCATCCCATTGGGCAGCTCTGTGGAGATCAAGAGCAGCAATGGGCACATCTACCTGGCACTGGTGACAGAGCTCCATGAAAGCACTTCCAGTATCACTGTGGAGTGGCTCAATAAAGGGGTCAGCAAGAGCAAGCTGGTGGATATCCAGCTCATCTGTGCCCTCAACCCTCACCAGGCCCCCAAGGAGTATGTCCACCAGCATCAAGGCCCCTCTGTAAGTAAAAGGCAACCACAGACTCGAGTGAAAGGTTGTTGCAGGCTGTCAAAGTGAAGAAGCCATCTGAATCAGTGGGGTCCCTGTGGCTGCCAGGTTGGATCCAAGGGCTGGAGACCCAGGTGGACATCACTATGTGAGGAGCAGCTAGGCTGCAAGAACAGGGGGAACACCAGTGGCTAGATGTGCAGGAGCAGTAAGCCCAGCAGGCCACTGCTTCACTCCACCACAGGACTGGTGTGATGGCCATGACACAGAAGTGCCACAGCCACCTGGACTGTGAGGCACTGTGAGCTGTCACACCACGCTGATCCCATGGCAACTCTTGTGTGTCTGGAATTGGCCACTGAACCAACAGGAGGCTGACCTCAGCAACTTTGATGTAGTGACAGTGCCCTGCCAAGACACGGTGATTCTGCATGAAGCTAAGGAGAAGCTGGATGTCACATGGCACCTGGACAACCAGGTCTTCTGCTTTGACCATGACTTAAATGATTGTGCCATCGATGAGCTGCAGTATAGGCACATCACTCAGCGCCTGGTGGAGTCCATCCTCCAGAGTCCATCTTCCAGATGAGCATGACTACCTGCTTTGCCTATGGCCAGACAGGAAGAGGGGAAGTTTGTCTATCAAGAATGCTGAGACCTCTAAAGGGATCTATGTCCTGGTCACATAGGATGTCTCCCACAGGCTGCAGGACCCCAGCTAATGAAATTGGAGCTTGGCATCTATGGGGCCTTCTTTAAGATCTATGGGAGAAAGTGTTTGACCTTCTGAACTGGAAGAAGGGGCTGAGAGTGTTGGAAGCTCCAAGTGAGTGCTGGCAGAGGCCTTGCCTGATGTGTGATACATACTACCCATTTCAATTAGCTTCATGACACCTTCCATGCTCAGGACTGTCCCAGGACAGCTGAGTTACAGCTCTCTGGGGCTCAGGCAGACAAGGAAGTCTCCCTTCAGTTATTTACTTTCAGTACTGGGAGCAGAAACACAGAAGATAAAAAGAGGTGAATGAGAAAACCCATGTGGAGGAGCACTGGGAATCTCTGTGATGGTAGAAAGCATTCTTAGAAGTGACCAGGGAAACAGATTGCAATGTAGATTTTTACGCTGCACAGTTTGAATCAGTCCTGGGTCAAAAAAATTTGCATCCTGACCAAGGTCCAAGAGAAAGTCAAATTACTGCAGTCAGCTCTTTGCAAGGAAGAACAGGGCAGCAACCAGAGCTGCACGAAGAGATCCCTTTCGCTGTAAGCTGTGCTAGCGACACCTGGCAAACTACTGCAGAACAAGAGCTGTTATGATGCCACCGTGTCAACTGCCCAAAAACTGAATGCTTAAAAAAATCTTAAATAGCGTCTGCAGGGATATTTGTTTCTTTAAAATAGTAGGTTAGACATATAGGAGAATAGTACAATGGTTTTTCAAGGTAAAATGATGCAGTTGTGAGGAAAAGGCAAGAGTTTACTGAAACTATCTCTCACCTCATCTGGACAGGTCTCCTCCTCATGCCTGTAAAAAAAAAATAGACACACACACACTTCTGTATGTATGTATGTCCCTAGATGGGGCCTGCTCCAGAGTTGTGTCAAACTGCACCAAAATGAGAGTCATGTTCCCAGGACAGGAGGCATTTTGAGTGATTTACAAAGGCGTAGCACTGTCATTTCTGAGCAGGATACGTTTGGGAAATGAGGGTTATTTTGTTATGGCATAAGCAGTGGCTTTTTTATAGCAACAGTTCACTTTTCCCCCCCTCTCCTTCTCTATCTTTCTTAACTACGTCCTCATGAGACATTAAAAGGAAAAGATGCTGCAACGTGCCTTCATAAAAATCAGGGTAAAGATCATGGCAATTGCCTTGAGCGATGGGGAGAAGATATGCCTGCAAGGCTTGCAGAGACAAGCGGGGGAGTCAGTGCCCTGTATCAGAGGCCTGAGAAGCTGAGATTTGCCAGAGCAAAGGGTCAGAAAAGCTGCATCCAACAAAGCACCATCTGATAGCACCTATCAGTGCAATAGTGGCAGCCCCAGACCTGTGCATCGTCCCTGATGGGAAACCCTGTAAAAACTGCTCTTGGTAGAGAGGTTAAAGCATCAAGCACACATCTATGCTCATTATTCAGCTTGAAATTAATTAGTATAATATATTGAAAGGATAACAAATAAGTGGAAGAAATTAAACTGTATAAATAATACCTAATTAATTGATTATAATCTCCCTCCACATCCTTACGATGCCTGTGTGTGGGTCCTGTCCGCCACTTTGTGCTAGCGAGCATTTTAAACATCTGATTTAAAGCTTGATGTAACCAATGGAAGGACTCCAGCAGCCTTTCAACCAAGCCAGAAATTTGTTTTCAGAGATGAAATTGGGACGCACGAAACATTGTTTAAATGCTGATCATCTCCTAGTACTAATATGCCATGCTTTTCAGCTTCAGTGCACTTTACAAGCATGTACTCATTGGCATCCTGCTTGTTCTGGTATCCCTGGTTTCAGCCGCTCAGTGTTCAGAGATGCATGGACACGTAGCTACTACTTGCCAGATTAAGATAAAAGCATGTTGTTTCCAGCAGGGATTTACCATGAAAGGGTCTTCTCCTTCCCAAAAAGAAACTTCTTT
The DNA here is from genome assembly GCA_020800305.1 of Porphyrio hochstetteri. NCBI lineage: Eukaryota > Metazoa > Chordata > Aves > Gruiformes > Rallidae > Porphyrio > Porphyrio hochstetteri. Next base: position 1,538,388 of record CM036923.1, on the reverse strand, counting down.
GAGGTTCCTTCCTTGGCATTTCTCTCGGATTCTTTGAGGTGCTGGGCACAGTGGGGCAGTAGATGGCAAAACCAGGTACCCCACAGCAGGGTACAGTACTTGAAAGTACACTGGCTCTGTGATCCTGTGCCTGGGACTACCTAGAAGGCTCCCTTCTAGCTGAGTGTAGGAAGGGTTTTCCACACACGGCATGTGATAGATTCACTCTCCCGGCTGCCTGTGGTCCTTGCTCCAGGTCTAAGTTCCCGCTGGTACCTGCTGCGGCCATGCATTAGCTATAAATCATAAGCATGAACTGCTTTGGCAAAAAGGGCTATGAATTAATTGAGTTGGGCACAGTTCTAGAAACACGGTTTTAATGAGCTGGAACAAAGTCATACCAGGGCAGGATGGTTTGCAGTGAGTAGGGAAATGACTTTTATTCTCTCTTTGTTTATACTCACACATTCAGGAGACTTAGAAGGTGACTCACGAGCACACCCTACTGCTTTCTAAAGCAGATGTAAAATAGAATTAACTAAATTAGCCTTTATTTTTCCATTTTTGTGGTTACATGAAGTGTTGATTATCTTCTCCTCCTTTGAGGATCTTCACTTACATATTTTCCTTTGTTTTCTAAACATAAATCCTGTGTATGAGAGAGCACAGAACCCCATCTTCCTATCACCTGGGCTTTAAGCAGGACTTCTGCCTGGCTTCCATGGGTTGGTAGCCACAGAATACCCCTTTGTATTTTGGGTTTGGAAATGTTTTTGAAGCATCTTACCATGTTTCCACAGAGCCAGACCCATAAAAGTTCACAGATTTAATGAAAACGCTTTCTAATTTTTACTGGCCAAGGCATGCTTTTCTAATGAAACCAGGATCAGGTAAGTGTGCTGGGTTTTAGGTTTGCATTGCGCTTGTGACCATGAATATTCAATTAAATAAAGTTCCCTAATTAATTATAGTGAGGTCAGCCATTCACTTAGCCTGTTAAACAACTGAAACACTTTTATGGGATGCATTTTTGTTTATAACTGATTGTAGCTGAATGAACAAGAAAAGCAACCATTGCATAAATAGGACCTGGCTAATCTAATAATATAAGTCCTGATAATTACCCATAAATACTGCTATTCTGTTATGCTGCAAGGATTTAAGTCAGGTCTCTTCTTACCGGTGTCATTTCTAGGGGAAATTTCATTGCTAGTGAGATGCTATACCTAGGAGCTCTACACCCCTCCCAATACTTCATATACCTCTGCTTGACTTCAGTGTTTGCTAAGGACTGAACATGCACACTTGGAGCCACCTCTGTCAGCAAGTGATAGGAGTTCACATCGCACCTATATATATAGATAGACAGACAGATGTTTATATGTTGGTCTAATTTTCCAGCTGCTACCTTCCTATTTCTGAGCCTGGAACCACTGCGGCTGTAAAATATATTCTTATTTTCCACGCTTCTCTAGTGTTTGCCAGCTGATTTTGCCAGAGCAGCACTGCAGTGCCTCCATATCTCAATTCAGCCTCTGCTGAACTCCTTGTTAGGTTTCCTCATTGCTTCTTCCAACTCTTGTTTGTTCTCCCTGTGCAGTCCTTAAAGGTTTGAATTCCCTCAGTCTGAAGCAACTGAAGGCCCATAGGCTCCCTTGTGCAGTCAGGACAGTTTGACCCATAGCATGTGCATCAGCTGAAAAATAAAGTTGATTCATCCACTAGTTTTTTGAAACAGTCAATTGCTTTACCCTCTGCTCTCACATCTGCTTGCTTTCCTATCCACCCCTCCTGATCCAGTTGCCTTCCTAGATGTGACTCTCCAAACAAGGCAGTTGTGTGTATCTTAGAAATTTCATTTCAGAATTTCTTCCAGCATTGCCAGCTTGCAGGGTTTTTTCATTCCTCTTGTACCTTCTAGATTTTTTTAATTGTCAGAATCATTCTTTTTGGGAGGGTTCAGTAACCTTTTAGAATTCTTGGTAACAGAAAGAAACTTGGAGAGCTATAATCTAAATACTTCTGAGCTGTAAGACCATGATAAAAATGCAGCAAGTTAATCTTGTGAATTCTGGAACCAGAAAGAGGATGTTTAAAAGCTTGACCTTGGCACTATGGCTCTGCTTAAACCTTCCCTATTCAGGCAGCTGTGATCAGGCCTGGGTGAAGGTAACCCCCTTCCTCGGTACCTCTGATAACCTGGTGGTTCATTGACCATTTGAAGACATCATTATCTGGTGACATTTCTGTGGAAGGCCAGGGGAATGATGTAGAGAGATGAGCTCAGGGCCCAAACAGCCCACAGTCTGAAGCAGATTTAGGAGAGCTCACCTGGGTTGTGCAGTGTCCAGGACAGGAGGTGGCCCCATGCTGCTGTAGAGGCAAGCACAAGATCTGCTAGCTGCGTGCGTTGTGCAGTAGGAAGCAGGTGAGGTTCAGCCTCCAGCTTCCCAGACTGCAGCATCTGGAGTTTCCAGTTCAGTTTTGAGGTGTCAGTCAAAATGGGAGCTGCAATGAATGGATCAAAATAATCTGTACCCTGCAAAGAAAATCTGGGAGAACAAGACGCCTTCTGGTACTGCCTCTGCAGCAGGCGGTATGTAATTTGCTCAATTTAGCATCAAGTAAGGATGGCTGAATTTAGCCCTGGTTTTTTGGCTTTATTATTATCTGAGTATTACAGCTCAGCCTGTTATCATAAGGCCAACTCACAAGGTTTTATTCAGATTTTTCTCTTGTTTTCTGCTCAGACAAAGCCCAAGGCAACTGGGATTTTCTAGAGTAGGGAATGGCTGTTGTCGCTAATAACAGCTTTAGTCAGCAACATATGTTTAGTGATACACATCAATATTTATACTTTCACAGATGCTAAGATTTTACATTTTCAATGTCATTGTGTCCAGGAACATTCCTTGTCTTGGTAGTATAAAAGTACACGTTAAATGCTGAATCCTTATACCCACATTTCCCAAGCTGAAAGCCCGTGGCTGAAATTCTTCTGTGCTATCAGGCAACGTTGTGTTACAAACCATGCCATCTCCTACATTGTACCAGAATCCCATGAATCTCTGAAAGATGTTCCTCAGCTATGATTTATGAGGCATTTGAATCATTTGCCTTTTATTTTGTTACAGAAGCAAGAAATATCTCATAGGGTATGTTGAAAGACATGATGTTTTGAAGCAGTTCATCTGGTATTCTGCCCCTTTCGCTCCTTTATCACTACAAGGAATATGTGATGGAAACAATGCTGTTATTCCTCAGATTGTTTCTTTAAGTTTTCTCTTGTTTCTATCAAGTCATCATTCTTGTGACCTCCTAATCATTTCCTGAGTAAGAAACTGGGATGTGACGTGCAAGGAGATGATTTCAAGTGAAGAGGAAGAAAATAAACCAGAGATGAAATCTGAGATGTAAGGATCCAGTTTAGACACAAAACTTGCAGTAGTTAGGTAAATATGCACAGAAATGTTTAAATCTGCATCACAGCATTGTCCAAATAGCACGAGCAGTCTTCTTTGAAAACTAGAAAGAAAACTCCATGTGATTCCCTCAGGCATTGGACTGGATGGAGAGGGCTGCCCTCCTCACTGTAATACTGTGAGCTTTTTTACTAAGTAGGTGTGATAAAGGTTTGGCATTTACATAACTAACATTGGCAGGTTTGATAGAAGGAACACCTCTTTGGGTCTGCAGTTCGTGTGTTGGCTACTCAGAAATGATAATTGGTCTACTTCACATTCGGGAGAAAGGAGGTTTATCTACCACATGGCTTTTCTTATTTGCTATAGACTTAGGATTTGCTTGAATGAGTTTGTGTCTTCCAAACTTAATGTTAAGAAGTAAAAAATCAGGAGAATCCTCCTTCTTCTCCTCCTTCTCCTCCTCCTCATGACTGACTGGGGCCAGGCCGGTGGCAGCACCATGCACCAAAACACTTCCTTGTTCTGGCAAAATCTGTTGGTCACCAAAGCTGTATTTTGTTTCTTCCCTTATGGCTACTTACCAGCTCCTACAGCCACTGAGCAGACCTTTTCTCTCTGCATACTGTGTTCCTGATATTGAGGAATAGATCAGTGGGTGGTGAACAGCTGCTGTGTTATAACCTGCCTGGTTTCCTCTGTGTCTCATCCTGAAATTGATGTTTAAACTCATTCTCATTTGTTAGATTTCACAGGTTTTGCTCGTCACCCAAGAGCTGACTGTGCACAGGTCTTGCGTAGGGCTGAGGAAAAGGGTACCATGCTGGTCCAGAGCTGCTTCTGGTGTTTGCAATCTGATTTTCAAAACTTTATACTAATTTCAAGCAGGGTTAAGAACCTTTTCAAATAGGACTTTAGAGCTCAAACTTCACTTGGATCCATATTCCTTCCTTCTCCACTCTCCCTATCTTTCTCCCTCATTTCTTATCTCTCAACAAGCCACTGCTTACAACTTGAATCTTCCCTTTCAGTGAGTTCACATGTGCCATCTTCCATGTAATCATTCCAAGGAGAGGAGTGTAAATCCACCACCCTCCCCTTTGAAAAAAAAGAAGGCTAAACGAAAGCTTTTCCATCTCTGGTATTTCCTCAGTTAAGGTTCCCACATCCCTTTTCCTTTCTCTCCCCGTCATGGTAACTTGCAGGTAACAGTGCTATTCTTGTGTGACCAATTTTTGTAAAGCCATAGGAAAAGATATTATTTTTATTTTGATTAAACTGGCTTTTAATATATTTTAGAATTTTTTCGTGTGATTTGATAGATGAAGAAACACAAGGAGGTGTAGGGTTCCTGCTTTTAAAAGTCTCACGTGTCAGGGAGTGCCCTGGCTTTACATTTTTGACTTAGCAGCATTGTGCAATGGAGGTTGAAGCTCCCAGTAACAGTAAATATAACCCATTTTAATTGGCATAACAGTGACATCTGTTGTTCAATATTGTCTGTGTCTGTGCCACTCTTAGCAGCTGCCTACAGGTATTGAACTGATCTTTCTCAATTTCCTAAGATGCAAGCTTGCAGTCAAATAATTGATTCAAAGAATTATGTAATAACAAACGTAGTAATGCCGTTGGACAGCTATGCAAAATTAAATCTAATTTATTTTGTCACAGCCTAATTTACAGATTGGTGTGGACTGACACACACAGAGAGGCACCTCCTATTTCTGGGAATGTCGGAAGATGTTGCTTTCATGAAACCTGCACACCAGTCACGCCGCTGGCAAGGCTGCAGCGATGATGCATCTTCCACACTGTGGCCAGTCAGAGGCTGGCAACACCCAGCAGATTTTCCTGGGAAAAATGCTTTTGCATGGACCTACAGTGCAGCTTCAGAACATCTGCCCCTCTGCAACCCTCGGACCTAACTGAGGAAGCCCTGAGTATTCAGTTGCAGGCACAGACACGGTAGGCAAGTGGCGTGGGCAAGCAGTGAGAAACACCACTGCTCGTTCACTGCTTACTGAGCAGGTGCTGCAAGGCAGAACTGTAAGCCAGCTCTGCGTCTTACCCAGGCCACTAAAGCCAAACTCTTCCAAAACAGACCCAGTGGTATACAAGGGCCACAGCAATGCCAGGTACTTGCTCCAGGTGTTTTCAGACCAGCTCTTGCACTGGAAACAGAATTCCAAAGCGTCAGGTTGAGGCAGTTGAGAGAGAGTTGCTTAAGTCTTTTCTTCTTGTAGTCTTTTGATTATCTCTTCTGCCTCTCTCTATCCTTTTGATAGAAGACTGAATTCAAATAGGAAAGATTTTAATATAGTGGTAATGAAATACAGGGGCTATCTAGTGTGTCAGACACTGTGGCTGATTAGACTTTCTGATTCGTGGACTAGCACTCAAGGGAACAGCAACTGTCTCTTTTACTGCCTTGTCTATGAAAACAGCAGAAGGCTATGTATGCTCATTACTATTTTATGTGATTCTCAACATTAGAGGAGAACTGGAGAGAGCAGAGCTATAGAAAGATATTTTTAATAATTTTAATGGAATACCGTGTTTAATTCTTATATAAGCAAACTCTGGATAAGCAATTACTCTCAGTAATAATATTTGATACTGGTAAATGAAGCAACATAGTTCCCTTCTTTATAAGCCATAAGCTTTACTATAAGGATGTAGAAATGCAAGAAATGTGGGTAAAGGGAACACATTGCATATAGGCCATGCTGTGAAGATAGCACTGAAATACGTGCTAAATGCTCAGCTTACACAGAGTTCACTGGTGTACATAAATGCTTTCATGGACAGCCACAGCACGTTCCTAAACTGAGGATATAAAGATGGGTTATGTTGTGTAACCCACAGGGGCTACCATTGTTTTGAGAAAGCAGTAAGAACAGATACTGTCTCATCCTTCATGAATCCATATGTAGAAGGACTTCTCCAACCCTCCATTCAACTGTAAAGGGTGTGGGATGAAATAGTCATATTAAAAATCTTGGATTAAAATCTACATCTCAAGTTTTTCACATATTGTTCTCCAGAGCAATGTAAACTTGTGTGTAATTTCCTATGCTCAAGCTTCCCTTTTCAGATGCTTTCCATATAGTAGCACCCAGCTGCAAAATAACAGCAGCTGTGTTTGTAAGAGCCCGTGTTGAACTTCTGTGCTTTCCAAAGAGAGAGAAAAATAAATGTTATAGGAACAAGTAACACAGATTTCATAAATAAACACATTCTGAAGGTCTCACTGTTCCCTCAGTCAAGAGGAAAAAGGAGTGCATATAATGAAAGCTCCGAGTACATGCAGTGTGGGTACGGGCTGGAGATGCAGACATGCGCCAAACCCCACCGGGCTAGATTCTCTGAGATACAAATGTTCACAAAAGCAATGAAAGATGTTGGCTGTCGCAAAAATGTACAGTTTCATGGCTGAAGAATTAAGAGATCTAGTGATGGCTATAAGGAGCAGCTGGGATGCTACAGGGCAGCAGGATGAGAGGTCAGCACCTCTGTCCCAAGCTCATCGCCCGGAGAATGCCCAAGTCTGTGTCTGAAAATGTGTGAAATGGTGACAACAGCTGGTATGAGAGATTGGGGGCTGAAGCAGGGGGGCACTGAGAGAGAAAACTCAGGGTCTAGGGAAAAAGTATGACCCTGGAACTAAAGACAATCATCTGCCAGAAAAGACAGACCTAACCCATGGGAGCTACCTGCCGTGCTGATGGGGTCTCTCTGGTTGGTGCTAATTTTAATTTGCTAATTTTAAATTAAAGCCTCAAAACAGTTGGTGTACTGCTCAAGGGCCCTAGAAAATGCAGGGACAAGGGAGATTCAGAGAAGCTGCATGTGCCCAGGGGTAATGGTGTAGCTCCACAAGCACCAGTTTGGATCCAGCTGAGTGTGTTGGGTTTTTTTGGGGGAGGAACATCTTTTCTTTTGATCCCCTAATTCTTTAGATTTATGCAAGTCCTTCCTTCTCCACAATCTCAGCTAAAGCTGTCACAGCCATGTACGAACACTGAGCAACAAGAACCTGACCAGAGTGCCGAGGGGAGATCCCTGGCACAGGAGGAGTATCCTTTACCTTTGGGAAAGCTGTGCAGAATTACACCACTTAATGTCAGAGACTTCCCACATCCCCTCAAGTCTTTCAGGAAAGCAATGCCCTAAGATTAGGGAATACAGTTTGCTAGCACATTAAACATGCCCTGCTCCATTTGCACAGAGCTCTTAGGAAAATCCAGCCCATGTGAGAATTGAGCTTTGCTGCTGCTTTTTCTAGCTCACACGTTCTAGTACTCGCACCATGGCACCGGTGGGACCAGCAGCTAGAGCCTCATCCCCAGCACTGGCAACAAGCCCACCAGTCCCAAAAGTGAGTGTAAAAGAGGGATTTATATTTTTTTAAACTGCATCCTGACACGTGGCTGAACTAATGGAAATGACGGGGCTGACAGTAGCTTTTGAGGAAAGCATCACTGACTCACCATGGCACTCTGAGACCCAGAGCAGCCATAACAAATCCTGGCCTCTCCAGCCTCGAGACAGAGGCGTTTCCACTTCATTTTCTTTTTATGGGCAAAACCTTGAGGTCTTTATTCAGTCTCTGCTCTGTGCTGTGACTTGAATTAAGTAAAAGCTGAGAGCTGAGCCCTGTCCTGGCAGAGCTATTGCTGTTTTTTGTTGGGGTTTCTTCAGATTCATCTCACTGCAGAGCAAGCACACTTTCTCCTCTGGCTCAGGTGGGCCCCTGAGGCAAGCATCCTGCTGAGTCCCCCTACATCCCTGGTGTATTCCCCTGAGCTGCGGAGGGACTAAGGAAAGGGGGTTTGTTCTTAACCTGCCCCCCGCCCCCCAGATGCCAAGGGAGAGGCAACCCAGCTTGCAGCAGGCACAGAAGTAAAGCTGCAAGATTTAACAGGCCCAAGCAATGTGGGAGCCTGTGTCACACTGAAATTCAGAGGGTGCCCTGCTGTTAATTCTCCACACGTACCCTTGAAATCCCAGTCTTATGTATTTATTTATTGTCTCTGAACTTGCATCCCTTTAAATTGCAAAAGCAGAGAGTGAGTGATAGTAGGTTCTGAGAAATCAGTGTTAGCAGCATGCAGGCAGCCCCCAATCCAAGTGGAGGGCAGTAATTTATTATCCATTAGGTGATCTGTCAATCAAAGAGGACTAACACAGCAATAAACTTTGAAGTGATCTGTGGAGCTCTGCCCATAGTACTAGCTGGCTATCAGAAAGGTCAGAATGGTAAGATGGATGGTTTCCTCTTCAGACACTCTGTCTTTCTTTCTGGTGACACGTGCAGCTCGCTCTCATCAAGTAAGTGTGTCAAATATCTCCTGTAGATGAACTCAAATCCAATTGCATATTTTACTGTTTTAGAGGAAACAATCTAAAGTTTTTGGGTTTCACTGAAACATTTTCAAGTGAGGACAACAGTCTCCATTGCTCCGGTGGTGTTGGGAGTGAGCTGCAGCCTTCAATGCCAAACCCAACCTCCTTGTAAGGCTGATGCTCCACAACTCTGTGGTGCTCCCAAGGCAGTGGAGACTTAGTCAGGGAAATTATTCTCCTGTGTCGCTCCACTGTAGTCAGTGTGCCAGAGCCTAAGACCTCTTACCTAGGACTCAAGGGGTACGACATCTCTTCTTGTCTTTCACCTGATCCATCAACCCATGGGCTCCTCTGGGATGAGGCCCTGATGAACCTTCAGTATGAGCTGAAACTCAGGACTCGTGAAGCCAGACAGAAGGCACGAGAAATTCATAGACCCCCATGGAAGGGACAAGCTTAGATTTTGGTCTAAAAGTGCTTCGAATTTTTCATCCCTCGCTAGTTCCAAGCAGAACAGACTCATTCCTGGGGGCAGCAAGTAATGTTTTGAAAGGTTTCTCTAAAGCAGGTGCAGAAGCTTTCCTAGCATGCTGCCCTAACACATTAATATTTCCAACAGCCTACCCTACACCCAAACAGACAGTCTCACTCCTGGGTGGTCAAGGAACCGTTTTTCTCAATCATAGTTTTAACTCATTTGAGAGCTGCTCTCCAAACACACTGCACAGAGCAGCCTGGAGCACTCTTGTGACGGGGAATTAATCCACGCTCTGACACACTCTCTCGATCCTTCCTTCCATCCTCACTCATTGCACTGACATTTGCTACCAGTCTCTGTCTTGCAGCTACAGGCAAAAGTGTAACCAAACTTTCAAGCCCCTGGGAGGGAACTGGAAATGGTCCCAGCTTCAGACTCCAGCCCAAAATGCAGTTCTGGTATTCCCCATCCTTACTGTCATTGCAATATCATGCACGTGTTATAAGCTGTATGCGAACAGCCAGCTTGTTTATTCTCTAAGGATAGGTTAGAACAGCCAGTCTCCTCCTGGAATAAGTGGAAGTTGAATTATTTATTTTCTTTTCTTCATAAGAAGCTTATAGCACGCTGGATGAAAAGTCAGAAATAATTAAGAAAAATGCAATGCATTCAAACAGGAGAAGAGCACATAGGGCAGAGGAAACAACTATCCCTGCTACGCTGTTCATGTGTAACAGGTCACAGCTGGTCTAAGCATAGTCTTGGGATGGGAAGGGAATAGCTTTTTGGTGTTGCAGTATTCAAAGTCAAAGTGATTCCATGGAAGTCAGTTATTTTACCTGAAAGAATTACTTGTGTGCACTTACAGTAACAGTGACTAAGCTTCTGGATGATGTTTTTTCACCAGGTGCTGTGGAAATGTCCCACTGATCAGGCTGCTGTGTCATGAAGTGTGTTTTAGAGAAGGGGATGCTGTGGCACAGAGAAGGGATGACATCTGGGGACTTGGAATATGCTTTCAAGTAAGGGTCTTTATTTTTAAGACATGTTTTCTTTTTCTTGCAGACAGAAGGTTTGAAAATGCTCCTCTTTATAAATACAACCTTCTTTCTCTTCTAAAATACTGATGTCTCCCATAGAGGAGAAATTCTGCCTTTATGAATTTCTATTGATTGGTCCCACACCTTACGTCAGGATTCTGAGTAAAAGACAGTATTCTGTGGCAATGGAAATTAGAACTGGTTTCTAAAACAAACCAACCCAAACCCAAATGAAGACTCCTATTGCTTTGCTGATATTGGATTGATTTCACATTGCCCAAATAGATGGTTAGACATGTCAACTTGGAATCATTGCATATGCAGCAGAGTCCTTTAATTATGATTCTGATCACAGGTGGAACAGGATTTTCTGAAACAGATTTAAGGAAATACATTTCAGGGACTAAATTCTCAGTACTGCCAATTGCCAGAATTCCATTTGGGAATAAATAGCCCAATATGCTTGCTTCAGTTTAAGAAAGAAATACATTAGAGTAAAGGTATTTTGAATGAAAAAGTAATCTCCTTTCCCATTTTGGCACAAACTGAGTCCATCCCACGTAATCATACTTTTTACTACATACAGATCTGTGGTTGCTCATAAAAACAGATTCTTTAGGTTTAAAGATAATTGCTGCTCATGTTGAAGCAAAACTGCTATTTTACCTGAGGGACAGCAGAAAATATTCATCTCAACCTATTACCAAGCCCTTAGAGTTTAATTAATGGATGTGAAGGGCTTTGAGATCATCAGATAAAAGGTAGTTTGTAAGTGTAAATATATGATGACTACCTCAGCTAACCTGCCCCAGAGATGTCTGGAGTCGAAAGCATGAGCTGCTGGAGAGAAGGGGGAAGAGCAGGGATGTGCATGTGGGTCTCAACACTCCCCACATCTGTGGGCGCCACACAACAGGTACCTGTAACTACTGGGTTACACAGGGGTACTGTTATTTCATGCCATAGGCATTACTCAGTAGGCAATCAGATTAAGGACCTACCCTTGAAAACAGGCATTTTAAAGGTTAAAATCCTACAGAGTATTTCAGAGGTATAGAATATATTTTGCTAACACTGAGCAGAACCCAGCTGTTAAGTAGACAGGGGTTTTCCAAGTGCTCCAAGGTAGTTAGGTACCCAGCCTCTCTTAAAATTCACCAGATACTAGCCCAAACATTCCTGGAATCCTTTGAAAACCCTGGATGTGGTCAAAAACTATTTAGGAAGGTGGCTTTAGCTCCTCTGAGAATAATAAAGCATTGCTGCATGGTATCTACTTGCAGCTGGGACAAATTCTTCTTTAAAGTAAATCCTTCTGTATATATTTCAGGCTCCATAATTTATAATTAGTGAACTCTATCATTTACCATTCTAAAATTTGCACTTCACAGGCAGCGTAATATTCTTTTGCCACCTTCTTGGGCATCCTTGTTTCACAAGTTCTTTTAAACTAGGTGAGCAAAATGTCCTCTCAGTTGAGGGTTTGTTTTTTCTTTGAAACAACCTTACCAGAACAGCCTTGAGTTACCATAGTGAAATGGATCTCACACCATAACGTATAGCAGGATATGGGATATAAGATTCATTGACTTAGCTAGGTTTAAAAAACTAATCCTTGTTCCCTAAATCTTTGATGAAACATTATTTTAGCTTGAAATGTTATGTGGCATGTAGTAATTCTTCCCTGGGTATAAAATTTTATTTCTCCTTCAAGCCTGTTTTGGAAACCTTGGCACTTTCAGCTTACTGCAGACTGCCACAATAGAGAAAGTCTTTTGTGATATTGGAGAGCAAGGTGCCCCAGTGCAGTGTGATGTGAAAACTCATTTAATTATAGGATGAAAGAATACATTTTCAGAATTAAAATATTATCAGTGCTGGAAACACAGAGGTAAATCCTCTGTTGAAGCCAATATTCAGCACAGAGAACTGACTGACAGTTTCAGAGGATTGCTCTCATCCCAGGCTTCTTGGAAACTGAGCTGCTGCATAGGTTAGAAGATCCACTGAGACCTGCTTTAACCTCCAGGAGATGGATGAACCAACCCATGGGATCACAGTGTGCTCTGAAAATAATGTCATCTCCTGCAGTCAGCACGCTCCACCCAGCAAATGTATCCACCAAATGGGAGCATTGGCATGGGAGCACTTTGGCCAGCAGAAAAATGTCTGAATGTCATCAAGAACCCAATCCTTATTTTATCTGTGTGATCCATGAATCTGCTTATAGCAGAGCGTATCTCCTTGCTTTGAAGACTCATGCTCATTTTCGAAGTTTGAAAAAAAAAAAAAAGTCAGAAGCTCACAAGCTGCATATTTTTGGACTTTTTTTAAGCTAACATTGTTCAAACTGCAAGGTTGGAGATTTTGAGACCTCTCCTTTCTTGTATTTGTTTTACTTCCCATTTAACTGTTCAGCATCACCTATTTTTGATTTGTAGTCAGGTGTCTTAAACTCCAGTACAGGTATTATCCTTATTACCATTGCACATTCTTATTTAATTATTTTTAAACATCCTGACCCATTATAGATTAAAAGTCATGAATGAGGTTAATGTATAATTAATGAGCAAGGGTGTTCATGATGACAGCTCAGAATAATGATGAATGAGCTGAACAAGAGATCTGACAAACTGTCCAAGGTCAAATTACACATGGGAGTGTTAATGTTGCCTGACACAGCTTTATTTCCTACTGATTTCCTAATTTAAACAGATTTGTTATTCTTACTGAGCTGTTAAGCCATTTAAAGGGATGGGGAGATGTCCTCTGACCTCTAAGTAAGGAGTGCGCTTTTCTAGTAGTCCTTTGTTCCATCTGCCATGGAGTACCAGATCCAAAATACATTCTTCACTCTTGAAAGATACCTACTAATATCAGAGGACAGTTGACTGGGAGAAGAGGAGGGGAGGGAAGGAAGGGGGAGGGGAGAAAACAACCTCAAACCCCTCTAATTATTGAGGAAAAAAAAAAATATAATCAATTTCCATAAAGCAATCACTCTGTTCACTGAAAGAATCATCTACGTATAGACTGCAAGCAGCATTCCTGACTGATCTTGTAAAACTCCTGGCTTTTCTGATACCAGTGAAGGTCTTGCTGCGGCCTACATTGAAACCACATCCGTAATCCCATGTAGAATCGAACTTGACTGATGAGAGTGGTATAGAAATGGTACGTTGATGCAGAGCCTGGCCCCATAGTCTTCTGTACATAAGGTACTGTCCTGTGATCCAAGCCCCACAGTTGCAGAAGCATGCCACTGCGATATGTGTGGTGAGTTTTACAGCAGCAGCAATTCATTCAGCCCTCTCTCCTTACTAAAAGGTGAGTTTCTTCATCAGTAGCCTTCCCTGGGAAAAATAGCACTATGGATGATGGATAGACTGTGTGTCAGGATTGCTGGGAAAGCTGTTCGTGCCTGCTGCCTTCAGTTTGTTATATCAGACCATGGCCTGAGCCTTGTAGGTGCCTTGAAAGTGGGCAAGTTGTCTGGTTGCCATGTTTCCCAAGCGATCTTAATTTACACCCATCTCAGGGAGGAAGGGAAGGTTTTCTGTCTCTGTAATCATTTGCTACGTGCATTGCTGCTACTTAATTTATTTTCTTTGGTCACTGTTGTCAAAGTTTGTACTCCTCTCTCAATCATGCACCGAATTAATTGAATGCTGGTACACACCCTGTCTTCCTGCAAAAAGGGTGCTCAGTGTGATGCAGTATCAAAAGGAGCTAGCACAAAATACTTGAACGCTATTTTTTCATAAAATAGTTAAACAACAGCAACAAAAATTAATCTGAAGTGTAGGATTCCTACCACACATGCTACCCTTGAAAAACAGGCCTGCTTTGACTCCGCGACCAGAGCCAAAGGGCAGACTCTGAGCCCATTATACAAACCCAGCCTGATGTAAAAAGCTACATGAGCAAAGCAACCTCTGCTCTATGTGTGTTCCCAGCAGGCTGTGGACCTTTGATCTACCTGTGGTACCTTGGGCATGTGGAATATTTCTGGCGAGCAGAGATTGTGAAAACACTGAGACATTTCAAGCCATTCAGGAACACAAACATGAACTTCCTCTAATGTTAAAAATGAAAGAAAAACTCTGCAAGCTGTAGGCATGTATCAAATGCTATATAGAGAATGTGCTAATTTGATTAAGCAGGAAAAAAAAATGCCACAATGTATGAATGCACAGTAAGTTTTTGTGCAGTATAGCAGAAGAGATGACTTGTAGTGCGTATGTTTCCTTGAAGCTGTGATCACAACAAAGAAGGTACACAAAGGCATGAAGATCTGTAACAGCTACTGGTGTAAATATATGGAACAAAAATAATTAGGGTAAAATTAGAAACACAAAATAATGTCCTGGTTAAACTGTCACCTATATTCAATATGATTTAGACTGAATTTACATAAATTCGCAGTGTAGTATATTTAGAGTTTGCTTCCACTTTATAACATTCATAATTTCAGTTCTTGCCTAGTGAAGGTATATTTGATGCTGATGAATGCCTATAAATAATATTAAGGCAAACTAGAAAAAAATAAAGTTTTTTTTATCTCCCACTGTGCTATATGAAGAGTGGTGTGTCAGCATGCAGACACACTGTGCCTATGTAATTTATTTTTTTAAAGTTAAAAAAACCTGAAAATGAACAAAAATGGCAAAATATAGCTCAACTGTGTCATTACGCATTGCTATATAAAAAGAGCAACTTGTTCAAGTCAATAAGGATATGTGACACCTACCCCTCAGCCTGGCACTTTTCCAAGGACTGGCTTCCTCCAGATCATGGGCAAAGGCAAGATGATGGTCATGGGGTCTCTGTTAGAGCAGTCACCGCTCAGATCTCAACACACAAGACAACAGACCCAGAGCCCGTTTCATCGTTCAGGAACTTCATTTATCAGAGCAGATAGACACAGGCGTGCCTTCGCTTCTGCAGGCAGTGCCATGGAAGATACACACAGTCACGTATGCTCACAGATCCCAGGACTGGTTCCTGATTTCATGTGTTTCTGTTAGGAAGATGGTAGGTATCATTGCTCTGTGGCAGGATGAAGAGGCTGCAGAGGCACATGCAAACGTGACCGGTTCCTGAGGCTTTGCTCGGGATACAGGAAACTTTATTTTTGCCTCAGCAAGGAGCCAAGTGTTGATCTCAGCCAGCTGCATAGCAGCGAGGATGTGATGGTGGGAAGGAATTGAGTTTATTCTGCTTTTCAGAGCATTTTCTGTCACTCTAATAACTTCATAGATATGAAATTTTGCTGCGAATAAAACACAATCATGTCACATATCTGACATCAGTGACTAAGTGCCCAAAACACATCTTAAGAAATATTTTCTCCTGCTGGATTTTCCTTTCTATATTTTCTTTTAGCTGTTAGGGTCCAGGTTGACTCAGTATTCAGGTTAGATAAACTTCACATGTTCCTCTTTGAAGGGGTGGTGTTTTATTCATGTTTATTGTTTTCTTGCAGGGCTGTTTTTGCCATGAAGCCTGCTGAAGCAAAACCTTAAAAACAAAGAAAAGAAGATAAGCAAGACTTTGCTAAGAGAAAGTATTCCTGAATTCTGGAAAATTCTGAGATGTGAGTTTAAAGACCAAACATTATTTCTGAACACAAACTGTCCCACCCATTTAGGAAAGGGCATGTACTCTGGCATGATGCGTGGCACTTTCTGGATGTGTTTCAATAACAACTGATCCAACAGCACTCCCTAGACACAAGATTTTACCTCGGTTGGTGTAAGTTGCCATCAAGCACATTTTGTCAGGAGGAAATAAAGGAACACCTGTCCCACTGGTACAACCCCAACTGGTATGGGTCAAATTTAAACACTTGCAGAAGTTGTGTTTGCAAGAAATGGTATTTGTAAGCGTAACACAAATGCCTGGAATGGGAGAAAGAGCTGAACTTTGGGTCTGTGTGGGGCTGCTTTTGTTAGTTTGGGTTTTTGAAGGGGCTAGAATCTGTGGAACTATATTGGAAGCCACAATAAGCAATGTCTCACTCGGGGAAGATAGAAGCATTGTGGGCTATGTGATGTGTATCGATTGCTAATTAATCCATTCTGAGCAGAGTTTTAAAAGGTGGTTTGAAGCTGTAGAAGCCTAAATGGGTGATCTGTGGCCACCCTTGTCTTCTCTGCTGCCTCACAAAATGATGAGTAAGCTGTTACAGGTTAGATGTGTGTAAAATACATGCATGAAACCTGCTGCACCTTCCAACTAATGCACATAAACAAGCAGTGATTTTTTTGGACCATAGAGCAAGAAGCAAGTCCTACAGGCTAGTTCCCTGCCATGGTCATTCTCAGCAGAGTATAAATAGGAAAGCAACAGTGAATATTCCTGAGTATATCCTGAGGTTGCATATGAGAGAAATTAAAGGAGGAATATTGGTTATCCCTTAAATTTTATGTGCATTACTTTTCCAACAAGTCGAGACCCTGGATCTTTTTGAGATGGGATGCAGGCTATATGCTGTATGAATTTTATGACTGCCTTTAGAGATTGATCAATCTCCTAATGGACTTGCATTTAGTATTGGAGATCTGTTGCTAATATTCTAATTCTACGTAGGATGTGTCAAACTTAACCAAATTCCCTATCTTCATTTCAGCTCAGAAAAATTAGTTCCACTTAAATTTATAATCTCTAGGAAAAAAATAAATCTATCTCCTATTCCTCACTGTTGTCCTTAAACTGCACATCTTTAAACTTAATTAAAGCTATCTCTTCTTCAACTGTCTGTTATACGATGGTCACGAAATCAGACAGAACTGCTTTCCCTTAGGTGTTGTTGTACAGGCAATTTTGCTACTCAGAATCATTATCTATGTTTATCTTTTCAGAAGTCAGCATAAATTGATCTTTCAACCTTAGGTCTCAATGGGAAACCACGCAGAAGGAAAGTCACACTATAAAGAGCTTCCTGTAGTCCCAGCTGCTGACTCCTGGCCTTGTAGTCTTTAGACTCACCTAAAAGCAAACTTAAAGTGGACTAAGATTGGTCTCCTGTTATTTGGAACTCGCTATAAAAACACTATGGAAAGTAGAATACTGAAAAGACTTTTAACAAGTCCCTTATTTGTCATTAAAACCAACGTGCTGTATTCCATTGGCAAGAGTTGTATCTGCCACGTATGGGACAGACACTCTACTTCACTATGTCAAACCCACACAAACAGGAATCTCTGAAGGCACCGTGGTGCAAAGTGTGAGTACGTTCATTCCACTGAAGGTACAGATGAAAATATTTGTTGGCACACAAAGTTTCAGGAATCTCCTGCAAATGTTGAAAGTACCCACAGAGGTTTTCCCATTATAGGGATGCCGGAATGTTTAATACTTATTAGTTCCAAAACTATCTGAAACTACAACACAAAAGCAAATAATCCAGCCCCCAAAACATGGGTGTTTCTCTAAACATACATCAGAAAATGACCTTACAAGGAATAAAGAAAAAGCAGGATCTGCAGAGCAGCCACTGACCCATCTTACACTTAGATCTTTCCCGTGTGGAAATGCAGGGGTGTCATGGGGCACAGGGTGGCATGAGGAATCCCCAGCACCAACCCCATTAGTGCCCTGGGAAGATGCCACAGAGTGCCTGGGCCTGAGGTCTGAGGATTCAAGTCCAGAAGGTGGATAGAGCCATTTTTTGATGGGCACCCCATCCCTCTCTTTTTTCTCTGGCTTGCTATGTTGCCATCGGTGGCCATCTTATCATTTACCTCACAGGTCATGTCCCTGGAACATTTTTTCTGATTGTTTGAACTGGTTTTGTTAGCCCTGACATCATCCCTTTTACATTTGGTATCTTAACAGCCTTTATGCACATTAAGTCATGAGCAGTTTTTCTGTTCATCTTAGAAATACAAATGTTTCCTCATCTGGAAATTATGAAGTCAGATGATGGTAGTTGATACTGTCTCTTTCAATGTAGTGCCTGGCTTGTTAATCAGAGAATTAATTATCAGGGTGAGGCGCAATGCCAGCTGATGCTCACCCTCAGAGTGAGCAGGGTGCCATGGCTTGGATCCACAGTGCAGGAGGGAAACGTGATTCTGCTGTCTTTTGTTCTTAAGTGTATTTGCCATATCTTAGGCACTACACTGTCACTCTACAGCTTGGGTTTTAAGTAACAGTTTTCGTGTGTTTTGTTCATGTTACGAATATTTGCAACATTCCAAATAATTTTGAAAGGTCACAATTGGTTATCAGTGAATGCCACCTAATATGCAAAGACCTTGGGAAGCTTTTGGTCAGCTGTGATGGAGGTTTTAATATAGTCTCTTCCTATAAATACAGATGGAAGTAATTGTGGGCTAATCAAATTCCCTTGATCCACAACTGAATGCCAGGATTCCAAGGAGTTGAAACACACAGAGATGCAAACAAAGGGGAATTGCTTGACAGTGGAATTACTTCCTGTTAGAAAACAAGACTGGATGTTTTTAATGCTCTTGATAGTCAAAAGACTTAATGCCTGAAGTAGAAAAATCAAGTACTGTGCCATCCTTAGCATTTATGTGTTTGCTATCCTTAGCATTTATTTAAACAAGCTATAGAGCAGCCACACATATTTATTTATTTATTTATTTATTTATTTATTTGTGTATTAAAGACTTGCTTTTTTGTTCAGATAGAAAAACTAGAGCCCATTTCCCTAGTGACAGTATCAGCCAACCTCAAAGCGTGGAGGGCAGCTGGAAATTAGATTCTCTGAAACTGGGAAAGGTAGAGTAAGGGCAGCAGATTTAATTCCCACCTGGATCAGCAGGATGGGCCCACGCTGTGGGGCCCCAGTCCCTGCAGAGCTGGCAGCAGAGCTGTGAGACTGTTTTCACCATAATGTAGTGCTCCCTTTAACAATGTTTGTTGCATTTTAAGTAGGTACAGACCTTGCTGCCTTCCCATCAGCCCTGGCCAGACGGTACATTTGGGCTTCAGCCTTCTCTGGCCATCTCAGTCCTAGCAGTTTGAGTCACAGCCACTACGACACCAGCACTTTGGTGGCAGGAGAAGCGCATCCAGTTATGTGACAAGGCCCGCAGACAACCTGCATGAGCTCATCCTTCAGTCTCCAGCTCCCAATTTAATGATGAGATCTTGTGATTGCTTAAAGAAGCATTTCCCGAATCAGCCCCCTGAAGGTTTATCTTTTTCCTTTTCCATATCTAATAAACATTCCTGTATAGTTTGTTTCACAAAAATACTTGGAAAGTTCCATTATTCAGCATGGAAAAAACCCAGATTTTAAAGCTTTGGAAAGTTTTTGTAAAACAGAACAGTCATTTTTTGGGCCAGACGTACTTGGCAGTTTCTGTTCAAGTGGGGGATGCTCAGCTGGGGGGGGTAGCACTTGGCAGTGTGCTGCGGCAAAGCTCATCTGTAACACCCTCATTATTGTCCATGTTCTGTTCTCTCATTCATTTCATCTATTAAACAAATAAATGAGTGATTATGCCAGATGAGGGTTTTTTTGTATGATAGTATCTTCTCTAGCTTTGCCATCTTAAAGCGGTAATTATGCAGTCATACAGCTGTTGCCTAGAGGCAGGTTTGAAATAATAATTTTATAAGATGTATAAATCACACCATAAAAATAAATAAAGAGACAAGCATCTAGTCTGTAGACAACAGAAAAATAAAGCTAGGGATCTGGAATGCAGAATGCCTTGATAGACTCAGATTACTGGCTATTACTGTGCTGTGTCTCTACATGATTGCCAAATTAAGCAATTAAGGCTCTGGAGCTTAAAAAAGAATGACGTGTGCTGAAGCATACATACCATGAACAAGTCAAGTAACTTTTAATTATTTTTTTTTTCTTTTCTGCCCAGATTCACAGTGTAGAGTGGGGAAAAATTCATGGTGCAGAAAGTCAAGTAGATGTGTCATGTTTTTGGAGGATAAAAGCAGGGCAGCAGGAATGCTTTGAGAAACTCAAACCTCAAACAGTCCTGAACTCATGAACTCTGCGTGCAACACAGCTACCACTGCCTCATACGTTTGGATGAAGATCCTCCCCAACATATGGTCTGAGATGGGTCTCTCCTGTAAATTTCATGGAGTTATTTTCTTTATGGCTTTACTCTTCTGAAGCCTCATAAAAATGCCTGTTCTCTGTTTATTCTGGCTATTTAGTCTAGCAATTATGTAATGTTCATGAAACAGAAGCAGCACATAATTTTTATGGTTCATAATATCTCTCCTCAGCAAAAAGCTGGCCACTTAGAGAAATTTTCTTATCCAAGGATGCTTTTTTGGGGATGACTTTTTGGCAAAACCAAATTGCTGCAGCCCGGAGGGAGTAATTTTATATAACTGCTCTCTTCTTATGTGCATTCATAACTTCTATTGCTTCTCTTCCCTGTTTTCCCTTTCTTCTTCCCGAGGTGATGATAGCAGATAAATGTCTAATTTTGCCTTATAAAGCTGCCAGATTTCAGTATGATTTTGTCATGGGTGTTCTCTTTTTCAGGAGGGAATGGAGGAGACTGTGTGGAGGGGGGAAAAAAGTTTGGGTCAGTTTAGCATTTAGGCAAGGTGTAGAAAGTTCACAGTTATTTTCCATGCTGCGGGTCACAGATATCATTATAACATCGTGATGGTTTTATTTAAAACCTTGGGACACTAATAGGCAGATGTAATCCCAGACTTGGCTCTCATTTTCATGTAAGCCCTCAGTAGTTCCATTGAAGCCAATGGACAAGCATTGGTTAAAGGGGAAAAGACAAAGGAAAATCAGGGGTCTCTTTGCTTAACTGTTATGACAAAACATGCTGTATATCTGAATTTAAAAAAAAAAAAAACAAACCAAAACAACCACAACACTATAAATTAAGTAGAGAAGCCAGTTGAAAAATTCAGATGATTTCGCTGGTATATGGAAAATGGACATGGAGGAAGACTGTAACCTTTATTTGAATGACAATTGAGGTTACAGGAATAAATATTTATAGGAAAGGTGTGAATTACTTACATGCCTTCCAAGATAGCAGAGTTTAATAGTATCCTTTGCTTGGATTTGTTATGCTGTGAGCTGAGGCTTGCATGCACAGTGATACCATATCTGATGGTAGAGGATTTGTGTTTGGCATGAAGAGGCTGCAGTGGAGGGAAGGGAACAGTTTGGTGTTTGAGTTTGTATTCAGAATAAGTGCAAAGGCCAACAAAAGCACACAGCTCTGAGTAAAGAACATTTAAGGTCCCATAAATCATCGATCTGATGTTATTATGCTACAGTGGCAAATCATGCTGGTGGTGTTTCTGCAGTTGAACAGTGCAACAGATGGCAAAGATTTGCACAACCAGTTAAAATTCTTGGCAAAGCAAATTTTTTTAAATTTTTAGCTGAAGAATTAGTTGAGATACAGTGAAATACTTGTAATAAATTGGGGAGAAAATAACCTGAAACTTCTTTTATTTTATAACCTCTCTTCCACTTAAAAAATGAAATTTGGCACATATACCTAACAAACAGTGCTATTAGACAGCAGCTTCCATTCATGCTTGCATCGTGTGGGGAAAACTGCCAGCCTCAAATTATCCAGGAAGCAGTTTCCTGAGGGAAAACGCATGGCAAGGAGCAGCTGTACCTGTTAGGGCTGCTCAGGAAACCCGGCACTAGGACAGACACAGCATGTTTGGCTGCACCAGACACCAGTCTTGTTCTGACACTCATCTACAGAGCAGTGGCTCCCAGATTGGCACCCTGAGCCCGAAAGGTGCGAAGGGAAGATGAGCCACATTCTTCACAGCAGATACACAAGGAAATGGGATGGTGATGTCTACTCTAAATACAAACTTGTCTGCATGCTTATTTCTCAACTTTAATTCATTACTGTGTTGTAGTCATACTTTACACTACAAAGACTGTAATTACATTGTAGTTTAGGTTTAAATTATAATGCAATTTCAGTTCATTTTAATACATAATTATCTGTTAGTTAATAAAGCTCCACAGTTATGTGTTTAGAGTCCCTTTTACTCTGAAGGGATAATTCCAAATACACATACTATTAAAACCCAGGTATTACAACAAAGTGGTACTGCTCCCATAGTCATTCTGTGTTTCCCAGTGAAGGGGGCTGGTGCTCATTTTAAGAAGTGAATGCAAACCACCATCTAACAGCAGTGCAATTTCACAGCTACGTTATTGGACATCATGCTTCGCTGCTTGCATTACACACCAGACTTGCATGTACAGAGACATACGTAAAGCAGCAGGGATTGGGCTGCCGGTTTGTTCCTGCACTATTTTAGCTTTTTCTTGGGTGGGTTTTGCAGTGAGGACTCTGCGTTCACACCACATCCACAAACTGCATGAAAGGTGCTGGGGTGGCTGCATCCTTTCAGCGCCATGTGTGGCCTGAGCTGCCCGTAGCCCCCATGTCAAGACTGGGAGCACTGCGGATGCAAACTGGGGAAGCTGGTGTGAGGGCTCACACAGGAGCTCTCAGCAGACGTCACACAGACTGTTCTCTTCCCATTTCCTACCACTGCCAAAGAGAATCAGCCCCAAGGTTTTGGGAGGCGCATGAGGCATCCTTGGCCAAGGCAAATAGAGGAACTTGTGGGTCAAAAGCTCTTTCACAGCAGTGCCTTAATCAGAAAAGATCTGAGTGGACCTAAAAAGCATCATCTCTGAAACAATCTAGCCATCAAGGGGGGGGTCAGTGGGGCTTGCATGACTATCAGGCATCAGGAGGTTTCTCTAAGGAAGCTTCATGTCCAGAGTCCTTCCTGAGCCCCATGATCAGCCTGGGCTAAGGGAGAGGGGCCAAGGATGAACAGATGTGCTGGACGGGCCTCCCAGTGAAAGACTTCACCACAAACGTTTTGGAATACTTGTCCTTGGGTTCTCTGGTGGAAAACATACAGACTGTTACTCCTCCTTGGGCCATCACACCTGGCTTCAAGCTGGGGCTGTGCTGATAAATCATTTACCTATGATTTTTATTTTATTATATTTATTTTGTTTGGTTTTGTCAGTAAGACACTGCACTTCAGGGGAGGGGGAAAACTAACCTGAAGATAAAACAGGTAGTATTTGTTCATTTCTCCATCAATTTGCCCTCAGAAAGGAAAAAGGCGAGCAGCCCAGCCTCACTTCAGATAGTGATTTTTCAACACTTTTGATAAATTTTTTACAGAATTTCTCTCCAGGTCCTTCCGTATGATTCCAGCATGCAAAACAACGTTTTTAACTTCACTTGATTGTATACCCTGTGCTGCTCTGTCAAACAAGCCAGCACATTCATCTGCCTAAAGGATGCAAAGTCCTTAGTGACTCAGGCCTGGATAAGGCTGAATTTAAGAATCGAACTCCTACTGAAGTGAATGCAATCTCAGTATCAAAAGTTCTTTGGGAGTCTGCATCAGAGTATGTCCCTGAAATAAAAGACTGAAGATGTTGCCTTGCAATCAAGAAGCAATTTTTATTGTTTTTTAATATTGTCATTAATTCATTCTAAACATGGTGAACCTGCAATGATGCAGAGAACTTCCCTGGTCAATGCCCATCATTCTTGCTGAGTCTCCAAGAGGGCAGACCACTGGTGTTTGACCTTTCATCGTATCTGCCCATTTTTCCTGTGTTTATATAATGCTGTGCTATAGTCTTCTTCTATGTTTCTAGCTGTAATAAATGTTGAGCCTTAATTTCCCTTTGCAGATAAGCTGTAGGTATTTGTAATTTGGACAAAAAGTTACTAATTCTTCCTCTCTTTTGATTGATTGGAACAGCTCTTGATACTCTCTCAGCGTTACGGATGTCTACCTAACACTTTCCACTACCTTTGAACACCTCTCAGCATTGCTCCTGCCACAGAACAATGAAGTGGAATTTTCTTCACTCCTCCATTTAGTTACAAACCAGTGATTGCCACGCTACTGGTACTAGTTTTTAGGGGGTTATATGATTTTGGTCTGGTATTTTTGTTGTTTCAGCAAGTATTTGTGACCTTAATATCACCTTCTACTAAAGATGCAAAAGGTTTCCAGCCAAATTCCAGCAATGTAATTTAGTAGAAAAAAATGTATTTTTTAATCTCAAATATAATTTTGTATTTTTTTTCACAATGAATTAAAATTATACTTTCCCTAGTATCTAGCTGCAAGATGCGCATGCACTGAAGAAACATTTTACCATTGCAATTGAAAATAGCCAAAATAATATATTCAGAGTAATTAAGAATACAATAATTTTAGGCTGCTTATAAAAAAATCCCTAAAGCTTTCTAAGGCAAACATGCAATTAGAATTCTTCTCTCTTAGCTTAGTTTCAAAACATTCTGTTGCTTCACAACATTCTCTATCTCAACATCTCCCAGTGTCTGCCATCAAAAAACCATCCAGCTGTAAAAGGTAGAACAGAAGCTGTGCATTTTCCCCTTCTTCACTTTAATTGTGCATAAGGCTTTTTTTTATTTTTTGGGTTGTTGTTGCCAGAAGCTGGAATAACTTGATTTGATGTCGTCACCGGAAAAAAAAAGTTTCTCAGGTTCATATGCAATCATCTGGGTCTGATACGATCCAGCTCAATTTCCAAGAGAAAATCTGATCCTCAGACTTCTCTTGTTCCAGTTTTATTACCAGCTTGCTGTGTAAGATGTTTCTCAGCAACCTGGCCCATTTTCCCACTTATATGATAAATGTATCGTTCTCAACATGTTTTATAGGAACAAGTAAGGGGGAAAAAAACCCCAAACCCTCAAAATGCACACGTATACTCAGCGGGATGATGTATTTTTAGTGCTGCCATGAACTTCATAATGCAGACTTGATTTCTCTAAGGGTATGTATTGCGGTTCAGTTGAGGTCTTGCCCAACTGTTCAGTGCTGTAACTGAGATTTTTGGTAGGGGCAGAAAAAAAACCCAACAAAATGTACACACAGCAGTTACCTGAACGAGCAGCAACATTTCTTTCTGATATTATAAGAAAGTATTCAAACAGCATTCCTGTGCAATTTGAAGAGAGAGAGATGAAAATAGTTCTGTTATATGTTTGACTTCTCTAAATTTGCATTAAAATAGTTGTTTGGTTTTGCTTAGATAAGGGGGACATTCTGTTTTCTGTTACTTTTTAACTAACAAAAAATATTAAAACGCCGTTTTTATGAACTCATATAAAGTGGGTGAGAAACAAACCATTATTATTCTTAGGATTGAGTCACCTGAGAAAGATTAAAAAGAAATCCTCACTCCTGTTATCTGCCATAAGTGAGTAAGAAGATCAAATTAAACAATATCACATAGGAGGCCCTGGAGAATAAATTAAGGTCAGCACACTTGTGAATAATTGACTTAAAGAGGGCACAGAGGGATGCAGCGGCCACAACTTTCCCAAAACAATGAAAGCTTTGGGGACTGGGGGGGTGGATGTTTCGCTGCCTTTCAAAGGCTTCTTTGATGCACTTCCTTTTAGGAAATAAGAAGATGCTGAGAGGCAAGTGATTTCTAGTGCTTCCTTAATGATTGTTTAATTTTCTTGGTAAGTGCTTGAAATTTGAAACTGGGAGGGAGAGGGAGAAGAAAGGGAGGTAGATGAACAAGATCAATGACTTTTAATTTTCTCTGATGTGTCTTTGGATAAAAAGTAAATCTTCTGCAGCTGAATTTGTTAAAATAGGAATTGATGCTGCTATTCTTCATCCTGTGAGACTTTGTTTACTACAAGAGTAGATAATCCATTTTTTCTTATTATGGCAATAAGGCTCCTATTTTTAGCCTTATTTCCTAAAGAACTGATACTAAAGATAT
The DNA here is from genome assembly GCA_020800305.1 of Porphyrio hochstetteri. NCBI lineage: Eukaryota > Metazoa > Chordata > Aves > Gruiformes > Rallidae > Porphyrio > Porphyrio hochstetteri. The sequence continues at coordinate 1,512,342 of CM036923.1, read as the reverse complement.
AATAATTTACCCCTCACTCCTGGATGATTTGGGTCCATTGACTATGTTCAACCCAGCTGGCAGAGGGACAGGACTGTCTCCAGGTCAGGTAACTATTGTGGATTTTGCAAGAGCAGGTTGCTGTGTAGAAGTTGCTGCAAGACTTCTTGTGAGGAAAAGCCTATATGGCGACCTTGGGCCCTTTTCTAATATAAAATAATCAGCACAGACAGAGGTGTTAGGAAGGCTTCAAGCACAGGGGGAATCTGCAATAGAAGCTGGCACCTCATCAGACCTCAGGACAGCCATTCACAAGATGCAGGGCTGGAGCACTCCAGGCCTCTCATTCTGCTGCTTGCAGAGCAGCCTGTTCACTCTGTAGCTGTAGATGTGCAAGTACTTCATGTTTTCATAGTTTTGTAGCAAGCTTTCTTCCTGCCAGCCTTGTTTTGTGCAGGTTGCTGACAAAAATTCAAAGCAGGATTCGAAAAAAGGATGTTGACACCAGTGAAGCATCTGTGACAGAGAGATAGAGGGAGGCTGCTTGGCTGCCTGGAAGAGGAGAGACCTCATCAGGGCTGAGGAATTGATTCCTGGCTCGCAGGTGCCCTCCCCAGCTCTTCAAAATAGTCTTGTGAGCCTTTGCTAGCGATTCTCACAAGAGAAAACATTTTGAGAGTGCTTCTGAGTTGGGAGTGGGATCACAAACCCCTAGGACACTTGTTGTATGCCAGCTGGCCTAAAGCCCCTAGGGCTTTTGTTCAAGCAGAGTTGAATTTGGGGTTGCTCAGGGCTTCCTGGCAGGGATGATGCTCTCTGCAGTCCTGGTACGATGGAGAGAGGCAAAGGGTTGTGGCTCTGCTGTGGTTCTACCTGTTGCAGCAGCACTAGATTAGCAAACCCTGAACACCACCCCCTTCCTCTCAAGGGCACAGAGGTTGCAGCGACTGAGTTTCTCCAGCCAGAGCTGGGTAAAAGGTTGGAAAACATTGTCCAGTCCCCAAGCTCTCATCCTAAATCTGGGTGTTTGTTTGCCCAGTGTGCACTACAGAGCAGAGGTATTTTATCGCATATTTGCACAGGTACGGGTGTCTCTCCCAGGACAGCACATGGAAGCTCCACGCCAGTGGTTATTTATGCCCTTCATATTTTCATGTTTCTACTGCATATGTATTATTTCTCATTATATGGTTGGCTAAAACCCCTTTGCCTCCTATGTAAATTAGTGTGCATGCCTAATAGTTCTTTTCAGTTGGTGGTGAAATTAGGATAGGTGGCCCATGGGTGGACTTCCCCCCGCCCGGTTTGAGTTACTTTTCCCCTAATTTCCTCTTCCTCTGGTAAACTTCAGTGAATCTTCAGTTTGGGGGTCAGACTAAGAGTATATCCGTTATGCTTCTACTTTTTGGCAATCATCACACACATTGTTTATATAAACGTTAACTGACACAGGGGTAGGACTACGCGATGGGCATCTTCAGCAGCAACAGTCTTGGTTTAAATTACATGCTGCTTTTGGTTTTTCTGTAAAAAAAGCCAAGCAAGAAATGTCTGCTGTAAATGGGTAAAATTCTCTGAGATGAGTGCCTTGGAAGGAATAAACTTATAAAAGTGTCTACCCTGAGGAAGAGTTCTTATCAGTTTTGAGGCTGAAATGCTATGCACGATTTAAAGGCTGGGATATTTTGAACAACGCTTAAACTGAATTGTCTGGTTTATAATATGAGATGGTAAATCCCATCTTCCTCACAAATTAAATCCATGCCCTGAAATCTGTGAAGTAGTTAAGTTTTCAGTTGGGTCTTGTTCGGTCAATAATCAAATAATATATATATATATTCCTCCCTAAAAAAAGTTTTAGAATAATTATGCTTATAACCATAAATATTAATTTCTACTCAAAATGTATGCACTCTGGATTCCCTAGGTGTGACTAACAATATCTAATTACAGAAACCAGAATATTCATTAAATTTTTTCAGATACTCTGTGCTAAGATTCAGATACATGCTAGCAGCAGGGTTGGTTGGGGTTTTGCTTACCTGTCCTAGGAGCCTGCTTTGGCAAGGGGGTTGGACTCGATGATGCCTGGAGGTCCCTTCCAACCCCTACAGTCTGTGAATCTGTGAATTCTGCAGAGCTGGGAAAGGCTCCTGGAAGTTTCATTTTTTCCAGGAGGCTATCCCAATGTACAACTGCTAGCATGAAGGAAGGAACAGAGGAAAAAAGGCTTTAAGTGGCCAAGAAGGCTTTATATTAAGGACCATGGTAACATGTTTTATATAGTTCATTCTACCTCCCTAGCAGGCCGATTAGTGTCTTAAACCAAATATTTTTCAAAACCATTGCAAGGTGAGGAATGCTGACGTAATAAGCCTTTGCTATGATAAACCAGTACTGTTCTAGAAAAGGATGTAATGTGGAGTTTTGCTTCTTTCTTTGTAATGACTCATAATCTCCAGAAACTTTGCATGCTGTGGAAAAGGCAAGGTAAATGTAAGACATGACTGTGTCCACTCACCTGCTGCCTAGCAACAGATTAACTTCTTTTTTTTTTTTAAACACGGACTTCTTGAAATCATAGGAAATAAAATGAAGGAAGCAATCTATGCCATCCCTTCCTGCAAGCCAGGATCGGTTATAAGTGTGTTACTGTTGGGGATCAGAATCGCAAAGAACTTCTCGACGCGACACAGGTAAGCAGGCACTTCTTTATTCCAGCGCTGGGGAACATGGGGGATTGCTCCACCAAAGACCTGTTCATCAACAAGTACAAAGTGCAACATATTTATACACTTTTTCAACAGTCATTGCTCAAAGTGTCATAGAATATTTCTTAATTTGACCTTTGTGGTGGTTGGCTTTTAGTTGTCTTACCTTATCTGTATTCATATTCTACAGAAACCACTGGTTAACTTTACTGACTGCTTTGAATACAAAGAGGGGAGGGTAATGATTAGCATGTTTATGTTATTTCCTGGAAGTTATTATCTTATGCAAATGTCCCCAACACATGCGTAGTGATATTGTGTGGGGGTCCTCTGGTGGTCATCGATAGTCTTCTTCACTGTGCCTGCTGATTGAACTTGATCCTTGCGCATGCTCATTTCATCTTTGGCTGATCTCCCAAATCATAACCAGTCCCTTCTGGTACCTATTGTTTTGACTCAAGGTCCATAACCAGTACTTATTGTTTTAATTCAGAGCCCATAACGATTCCTGTAGTGATCAAAACCCACACCATCCTAGTTCCTTACTCCTAAGGGCCTTAACATGCTTTATATTCTCATAGCTGCTATAAATTCTTTAAAATCAAAAATCGAGTTCTAAAGTAAAAACAAAATAACCTAGAATTCAAGCTATTTTATTAGGGCGACTGTAACATTACTGCCAGCTGATGTTTGACTTGGCATTATAATGCCTTGCCGCTTTCTTTGTATTTATAGAAATATGCTACTTTCTCATTTGCAAATGAGAAATGCATCTGCATAATTAATAGACTCAGTGTGTGTTTTGTCTCCTCCTTTCTCAAGATCAGCTTCCCGCATAGTAAAAACATGTGATGAATCATGCAAATTTAGGCACTTTATACCCTCTGTTTTCAAACTTCTGTGGCTCTTGTGTGAAGATCAGCAGGAACCTCCCCAAAATAAACTCGCAATATGTTCATTTCTGGTGAGCGGGTTAACGCTCAGAACAGTCAAAAGCTGTTTGTGAACTTGGTGAATGCAGAACAGGCAAGGTACTATATCCGAACCTCCTTGCAGAGATCCGGTAGCCCACAGTACTTACAGTCTGCTCTACATTTGGCAGTCATGCTCAAATTCGTTGCAGCTGATTCATCTTTAAGCAAGATTCATTGATACATAATTTATCTGCTTTTCCTGATGGAAGAAACATTAAAGAAAGAAAGTGTCTCATGTTGTCTGTAACCCAGTAAAAGACGGCTTTAAGACCTAGTGAATACAACACAAGTGATCTTAAGGAGACATCTGTGAGCCTAGAGCGTAGGGTGGTGGTTTGGGTGGGGTTGGTTGGGTTTGGTTTTTTCCCTTTCCTTCCTGAACACGCTAACAACAGTTACCGGATTCCACATCGAGATGCACCACTTACGAGCACCAGGTTGGTTATTAATTTAAACTCTAACCAGTGTTCAACTTCCTTATTCTGCTCACAGAACGCTTTGATTCTATTTTTGGGAGCTGAATCTTTTTGCTCAAATCCATGCTTGCCAAAACTGTGTTTTTATGTTTTGTTTTGGGTGGGGTTTTTTTACTGTTTGTTCCTGACTTCTTGTGCGTGGTAGTATCTGACTGACTGAGTCAGGTGATACTGTTTCTGATTTCTGACTAAATGCCCCAAACTACTTTTAACAAGAGAATAACAAGCAGTTAGTAGTGAATTAGTAAACGCTCTTGATCCCCCAGGACTTTATTTGTTTGCATGAGAATATATTCAGGCAGCAGCAGCCACTCCCCAACCATTTGTGCAAACAAAAACACGTTTCCTTGAATATTCATGATCAACAAGGGGCACAAACATGGCTGAACCAAGCAACTGCTCAGAATTCATACAACCGTTTTGTAAACACCGTTTTGCAGTGTTTGACCAGCTCTAGGTACGGCTGTCGAGCAGGAGCACAAATGAGCTGAAATGTTGATAGCAGGAACAGCAGATTTATTTTTTAAAAAAAGTAATCAGTGATACATTTACATACTCGTTAAATCGTGCTATGTATAAAGGCCAACAATGATAATGAGCCTAATTCAACTTTTTCTGGCTTTGATGAAATGCACTGACATAATAACGTATCTCATTGGTTCGGCACCTTTCCTCAGACGAGTTTTGCTGTCTCATCTCTTCAACTATTTCCTTCCTTCATTATCTTATTTCCATTCTGCAGTCTTGAATGCTGGAATAAATTAGTTGCTTGACAATTGGTGCTGTATTAGATATTCTGATTGATTTCTTGGTCCTTTTTTTTCTCCATCGGTGTCCATTCTTTGCAGCATTGAGCAGAATGATGCCCTAGGACTGGAAGTGGAGCAAAAAAGCATCTTTTTAGTCTGTGCTGTCTTGTCTGTCTCCAGTTCAGCTTCCTGTTCTCTTCAGAAGTGCCAGTATTTTAGCTGCTGAGAAGAATGCGGCTCTCTATGAATAAGCAAAACTTTTCTGATTGGTGGAAACAAAAAAATGGCAATGAGAAATAAGACTTTGAGGGTCGTGATTAGTAAAAAGGGAGACAAGTTTTGAAGAGTAGCCTGGAAACTGTCCTCAATTTGATTTTGAACTGCTGACTTCCCAAACCAATTTAGTCATTCAACCGTGAAGCCAAATAGATTTAACGGCTTCTTATGCCTAGGAGAGTTGTAGAAGCGCTGTATTTTTTTTTTTTTTCTCCTTTAAATCTACATGTAATGACTCAGTCTGCTGCTTTTTTTTTCCTTTTTTTTTTTCCTTTTGTTTAGTGTGAAAGCACTCTTTTAAAGTGTTTCGGGGGATTTCTGGAGCTCGCAGTGAACAACCATTTGAGGTCTAAATTAAATTAATTGACTTAAATTGAGCAGATCCTAATTTCTAAAGTTCAGTATTGTTACCTGTGGGACGTGACGTGATTCAGTAGTGATGATGCTGATGTAAAATTGTGAAAGCCCAGTTTTTAATAGTCACTTTGCAGCCAACCTGCCATGTTGGTTTGTGCAAATTGTAGTTTCCCTATACACAGGAACAGCAAAAGGGAACTATAATTAATTTTCTTGGCTTTATATGGAGTTGAATTAGTCATATAATTGTATTTATTTTATAAACTAAGTGAAAGACAAGGCACTATGTCCATCTTAACTTTTGATCTTCCCCCCCTCCTCTTACAATCTGTGTTAAATAGGATAATGTTCTTGCTTTATCTAGACTGTCCACCTCCTGTTGAGCACCCCACTATCTCTGATAGTGCTGATACTAATACTATGGTAGCAAGGCAGACACAGGATTTAAAGTTGAAAATTAGTACAAAATAATGAAAATAAGTTGGTTCTGCTCATGTCGTTTACAACATTAAGTAAACATTCTTGGGAATTATTCAGCAAAAGGTGGAATACATTTGGAAGGTAGTGTGTATTTGCATAATACAGCAAATTTCTGGCTTTTGTGCACTGCTGAATGTAGATGAGATATTCATTTAAGAAGTTTACAATTCTGCATCCATTCTAATGTCTGTTTATAATAAACAACTGTGAATGTAGTTTGAAAAGAGGAAGATGATCTCTACAGCCCTTAGGCATTAGCTGCTACCAGCAAGATACATTTTTAGCATACTCTGTTTATATTGAAATTAGATGTTTGCCATGGAAACCTACGTGTTACAGTATACTACCTCGTTCTCAAGTGCAGGAAAGCTTTGCAGTGAAAACCATGAAAATACCATCTACTGTTTTGGTTTGGGTTTTTTTTTCTTTTCTGAAATGGCCTGTTCTAAGTATGATCTCTTCATGTTTCTGATTGATTTGATGAGGATTGCTCTGACTAGTTTGTGTGGAAGATGGGAATACCCATCAACAAAACATTAACTTCATTCACCAGTAACTGGAGAATTGCCTCTTTTCCTGAGGTCAGGCACAGTGCGTGAATTCCAGCAGCCTCATCCTAAAAAATAAATGTAGTGTTCTCTGGACATGTTCAACAAAGTTGCAGCACTTACTCTCCCACCAGAGGGTTTAATCTAAAACTAAGGGACTGTTGCGCAGCTGGAGGCAGTGTTGGACATTGCTGCTTCTTTAGCTGAGCTGAGCAAGGAGGAACAAGTTCCAGCATTATGTGGCTTTGAGCTTTATGTGACTGAAACCACTGGATACAGGTATGAATTTTTCTATACCTTTGTGGCTTGATGCAGCTGCTGCACATCTGTTAGAATACAAACACCAGTGGCAAAAGAAGTCCAGAATGCCTTACAAGCTAGGGGCTTGGGCGTCTTGTGTTTTGCAGAAATTAATTAGAACATAAAACCTCACCAATCACATCATTCTCTTTCATTACATAAAGTGGAAAGGGAAGAAAAATTAAACTGGGGACAGGATGGGATGTGGGGAAGTGACAATTGAACAACAGTAGCACCTTTTTCTTCTTTTTCTTCTTTTTCTTCCCCTCATCCCCCGCTTCTCATTTTTGGGCTGTGAATGTCAGAGAGTGACAGTCTTTTTGAAGATCCTCCAGTGGGTCTTAGGTTCCTACTTCCTGCAGATATTGTGTCGTTTGACAGATTCTTCTCCGAGCTGTTCAGTGGACTCCCATTGCAGGAGGGGATTCCTCCCCGTCCTGCACCCGAATGACTTTCCTTGAGAAACAGCCATCCAGCTGTGCTTCGTCACAGGACTTTATTGCAGTCTATGATGCTGAGCTTAAGAGTGTGTAAGAAACCACTTTTGTCAGAGGTGGAACAGGTTGCCTTAACCCAGACGCCTCTGAGATCATAGTAACCTAGCTATATATAAAAGCTTCCATCTCAACGTCTAGGTTACCCTATTATAAATATCTTAAGTATGGGATGCAGGGGGAATTGGCCAACCCCTTTTCAGTAGTCTGTGGTGATAGGACAAGGGGCTCACTGGCTCACAGTGAGGGTGAGGGAGCCCTGGGACAGGCTGCCCAGGGAGGTGGTGGAGTCTCCTTCTCTGGAGATATTCAAGACTCGTCTGGACACCTATCTGTGCAATATGAGCTGGGGAGCTGCTTTGGCAGGGGGGTTGGACCTGATGATCTCTCGAGGTCCCTTCCAACCCCTACGATTCTGTGATTCTGTGATTATATCCACTCCGGTTTCTGCCAGTTGATAACTCACTTGTCCTTTTTGAAATATTTTTAAAAATAAAATATCTCAGTAAATGTGGAAAATGCTGAGAAATGTTGCTTTTGCTAACTGAAAAGGGTTGATGTATTTTTTTACTGCCTTGGGAAAATGGAAAACTCAGGCTGCCTCATCAGAAATCCTTTGTAGGGAATTTTGGATAGCACATAACATAAGGGGGAATACCGTTAATATAATTTTGCTGTTGGTTGTGTTAAAAGAAATACGGCAAAATCTCTCTCTCAAATAAGGGTTCAATTGGAATACATAGCTCTGCTAAAAGATACAGATGATCCTGCACAATGAGATAAGGGGTTAAATCGTGACTGAGGTCATGGGTAGGAACCTAAGGAAATTCGGCTCAACAAACAGGCTTCGACAATGCTGAAGTTATCAGGCGATTTATGGGGGAAGTGGGGAAACAGCCCAGAGGAAGGGGCTGCTGCATAATTCAAACTGAAACCTGTATCGAGCTGTGACTTCCTTCAACCCGAGGCCCATGTCCCACTAACCCCGTTGCCGGGAAAGTAAAGATGAAGGCAAGCATCTGCAAGTTCCCATTTAACTTCAAAGGGCACAGACAAAAGGAATATGCAACAGTTGGGTGCTTTGTAAGATAACTCAGGACCCTGACAGACATGAAGGCGCCTAGGTTAAGCCCGCAAATTTCGGAAAAAACCTGAATCGACAGATAAATAGGGGAGGGATTTCAGATGGGAATATGGTATGAAAATGCTACAAACTCTGACCAAAAGTGTGCCTACTTTGTTGGGTCACCTGCTCTTGCAGGAACGTATAATAAATACCTGCTTCACTGAGGTGTCTACCACGAGTCCTTTCTTAGGACCTTTGGCATTTCTTAATGAAGGTGGAAATGGGACTTGCTGAAGCCAAAATAGGCAAACAAATTAGTAACAATTATAGAAAACAGTTCCATAACCAGTGTGGCAGGGATTTTGCATCAGAACCCTGTTGTTTAAATTTTTACATGATCGCCCAGCTTTTGGTAACAGCACCGGAGGACCAGATGTAAATGATCTGATACCAGTAGTATAAATGCAGTAGGCTGAAGGCATTTCTCAAGGAGGCTATTGCAAAACTTGAGGGGAAGTATTCCAGTTCCTAACCATGTTCTTCTCATCCAAAGCACATTTCCAGATGCCAAAACAATCTCTGCTACCAAAATGGAAATGCTTTTTTGCTCAAGCATCCCATTTGGAAAGGTTATGGAACAGCTTGTTCTGGATGCCATTACCAAGCAACTGGAAGAGAAGAAGGTCATGAGGAGTAGTCAGCATGGATTCACCAAGGGGAGATCCTGCTCGACCAATCTCATAGCCTTCTATGATCTCATCACCGGCTGGGTGGATGGAGGGAGAGCAGTGGATGTCATCTACCTTGACTTCAGCAAGGCTTTTGATACTGTCTCCCATGACATCCTGATAGAAAAGCTAAGAGATCATGGGATAGATGAGTGGACAGTGAGGTGGGTTGAGAACTGGCTGTTGGACCGGGCTCAGAGGGTCGTGATCAGTGGAGCAGAATCTGAACTGAGGCCTGTGACTAGTGGTGTTCCCAGGGCTCGGTGTTGGGTCCAGTCCTGTTTAATATCTTCATCAACGACCTTGATGAGGGAATAGCATCCACCCTCAGCAAGTGTCGATGATACAAAGCTGGGGGGGATGGCTGACATGCAGGAACACTGCGCTGCCATCCAGTGAGACCTGGACAGGCTGGAGAGCTGGGCAGGGAGAAACCTGATCAAATTCAACAAAAGCAAGTGTAAAGTCTTGCACCTGGGGAGGAATAACCGTCTGTATCAGTACAGGCTGGGGGATGACCTGCTGGAGAAGAGCTCTGTGGAGAAGGACCTGGGGGTCCTGGTTGATGACAGGTTGACTGTGAGCCAGCAGTGTGCCCTGGTGGCTAAGAGGGCCAATGGGATCCTGGGATGCATCAGGAAGAGTGTGGCCAACAGGTCGAAGGAGGTGATCCTCCCCCTCTACTCTGCCCTGGTCAGGCCCCACCTGGAGTATTGTGTCCAGTTCTGGGCTCCCTGGTATAAAAAGGACAGGGATCTCCTTGAGAGAGTCCAGAGAAGGGCTACGAAGATTAAGGGCCTGGAACATCTCCCATATGAGGAAAGGCTGAGTGAGCTGGGGCTGTTCAGCCTGGAGAAAAGAAGACTGAGGGGGGACCTAATTAATGTTTATAAATATCTTCAGTATGGGATGCAGGGGGAATTGGCCAACCCCTTTTCAGTAGTCTGTGGTGATAGGACAAGGGGCAATGGCTGTAAATTGGAGCACAGGGAGTTCCGCACCAACATGGGGAAGAACTTTTCCCCAGTGAGGGTGAGGGAGCCCTGGGACAGGCTGCCCAGGGAGGTGGTGGAGTCTCCTTCTCTGGAGATATTCAAGACTCTTCTGGACGCCTATCTGTGCAATATGTGTTAGGGAGCTGCTTTGGCAGGGGGTTTGGACCCGATGATCTCTCGAGGTCCCTTCCAACCCCTACAATTCTGTGATTCTGTGATTTGCTGAATTTGCCTAAGAAGGCACTTAAGTTGACATTTTTACAACAGCAAAAAAAAAAATTAGAAGAATGATGGAAACCCCTTTTTGGTGTCTCCTCCTTTGCTGTTTCTACTCCTCTGACATCAAATGCTTTAAGTATAACATCTGCACCTAACCCAAACTCTGGACTGTAGTGATTACTGCCTGGAAAAATAATTTTTGGAAGTACTGGGATTATAGGGGAATAATGGGTAATGTATGGAGACTAGTACATTGCTTTCTCATTTAAAATCTTGGAATTGTTTTAGGAGAGATGGACATGGCTGGGTTTCTTGTCTGCTCCGTACCTTTAGCTTAATGCTTTTACTTAAGCCCAGATTTAGGTCTCAGGTGATGTATTTGATTTTAGGCATCTAGATTTAAGAATCTAAGTTAGGAAGTTGGTCCTTACTAACAGTGTAGGTGCAGTGTGAGTTCTGTGTGCAGGCATGGACCTCTCACTGACTTTAGAGGGAGCATATGTTTTCATTATAGACAGTCTGATTAGCAGCTGAAAGGAAAGTAGGATACAGCCTGTTCTTCAGAGGTAATCGTGCAAGCAGTTACACTATTTTACTTCAAAGCTTTATAGAAATACCAATTTATGCTCACAAAGGACAGTCAGGATAAGTGGGGCTTTGGGTCATATTTTGACATGAATTTACTCTTATTTCTAGTTCTAGGCAATCTTTAGGAGCTTTCCCTTTGCCTACCATGAAAAGCTCAAATAATAATACTGCTACTTGGAATTAAACTTACTCTATTCTCTTTTGCCACCTTCTACAAAACCAGGGATGAGTTTGCATTCCAAATGGGTGTGATTTTCTGCAGTATTTTCTGATTTTTGTGGTATACCAGAATCTTTAACCCCTTTTGAACCACACACCAGATTCTTTGTTTATGACCAGTCTCAAGTGGAAAAATAATACAAGCTTGATTCTTCTTTCAGTGGGAGCAACAGGGAATGAAGAATTGTTCCACTAAAGAAAATTAATAGAAACCTTTTGTAACTGAGAATCAAATTTACTGTCAGAAATGAAAGTTAAAATTAAAAAATGAAAGCAGATTCTTAAAAAGAAGCCAGTTGAGACCATTACAATCTGGTTTTTAGGAGGTCTTCATTAATAAAGCCCTTCTCAGTGAAACCCAGAGTCATGGTTCTTCAGTACTTCTGACAATCAAACAGCTGCTTTTAAGCTACTGTCATACACTTTTTGTCTGGGTCAGATTAAAATTAAAAAAGCAGAAGGAATTTGTCTCTCACTGATAAGCATTGGAAAATTGGCACTGATTTCCCTTGAGGATCATTTGAAAGCCTTAGTCTCTGTGTTTTATCCTAGTTTTAAGTACCTGAGTCATATGTTATATTGGTTATTTACTGTGTGTAAAGTGAAATCTGCGATTTGAAGCATCAAAATAAATTTAACTTCCTAACTGGGAATTTGTGGGACTTTTAGACTATAGGTTTGGGGGGTTTTTGGGTCTGGGGAGGTGTTTGTTGGTTTTTTTTTTTCCTTAATGCACTTTGATTATCAGTGAGGGCTAGTTTAGTGTATAGCCCCACTGTGGCCCCTTAAAATTTTTTTGAACTGGAATATACAGCACACTTCTTAATAAATACCTTGATTGAAATTCTGAAATGAAGGTTACTCGCATACTTTATGGAGCCTTTGAATAGCACTGGATGAATAGCCCAGTGATTGATTCTGATCATAGTCCACATATTGAAGAGTTTTGCAGCACTCTAGAATTTGTGTAGCCTTTCCCAGGGGCTACATGTGTATCTGAAATGTTCATAAAGTCAGACGTTGGAAGTACAGTTAGCTGAAATGCAAAGAGGTAGATCACAGAAAAAGTTGCTGTTTGGGTCAAACCCATTTTGTATTACACTAGCATAAGTCTGGCCTCATAAAAGATAATGGAGAAATAGAGTATTTTGACCACAATTCATTGGATGAACATCTCAAGCCAAATCACACATCACATGTCCATTTCCAAAACCCTAATGCTGTGTGTCACTGAATGCAGCATCTGTGCCATCTCCATTACTGAGTTCCCTAAAAACCAGCCTAACAATGAGGATGGACATACACTTCTTTAGAGCTCCTCCTTGTTATATTGCTCATTTTACCCAAGGAGTACAACCTCGCTTGGTTAGTGGAAATGAGCTGGAAAGTGAGGATCGCTGATCCCCAGTGGTCTGAGAGAAAAAGGCTTGGGATTTTCAACAAGTCATAAAAATGTTAGTGCCTCATTTCTAGGCCTGAGCATTAGACTTATCCTGGTCTTCTGAAAATGACAGGCTCAGTACATTTATGCTTTTTCATTTTCTGCTTGTTAAGCCGAAAGAATTTCCACCTTTTAATTGTCAAGAGTGGTGATGAGCTCAACCAGATAAATATGTGTGGAAATTCTTGTTTACTAACTATATAATGCAGCCGTAATGTTTTAATAGTTAGCATAAAACATAATGGTCGCTCAGCTATTTTCAGAAAGCAATACATTGCAGGAGGGTTGTCCATTTGATTAAATCAAAGCATGTTTTAAACATTAATTTGCACTAGCTGCTACTGGCTGGACACCATGACAGCTGGTATGGAACATTTTGACAATATCCTTCCATGGCTGCTCCAAAAGTTCTTGCTGACACTAAATCCCTTGCTAGCTCAGCAAAGATGTCAACACCATCACAGGTCAAGTACCAGGTAACTCCTGCTGTGAATTTATAGAACGATTTTCCAAATTGGATGGTTAGAACTAAAGCAGTTGGATAATTAGAGACACCGTTAAATGCAAGATGACATGTCCCGCAAAGTGGTCATGTATGTTCCTCTCAAAGTAGGTTTGAGTCAAGTTCAGTGAGTTAATAGCAATTAAAAGTACTTCAAGTTAGTCTTTCTGCGAGGTGGTTTTACAGATGGAGGACACTTGCTTTGGCATGTAGGAGGTGCTAGCAGGAAAAGTGACCTGCTGAAAAGCCTCCTTGATAAGATGAGGCTAGGATCAGCTGCTTTAGAAACAGGGGGAATAGGTTCCCCTAACATGAAGTATCCATCGGGCAAATGTCTGTTCCTCAGTTACCTGCTGCTCCTTTTATAGATGACCCTTTGAATGAGAGATTCATCTGACTTATTTTCAGCGTTCACCTCAAGATGAGAGAAATCTTGAGTTAGAAATGCTTTTCTCTTTTCTTTGGCTAGGTGGGGTTAGGAACTATTTCAGGTCTCACCATCCAAATTTAATCAATCATTTATATTAGAAGAATATGAAAAAGTGCATTTCTACAGCACATGCCAACGTGATTTTTTTATTCATGTGTGGGCATCAAAGGGAATCAAATTATGTAGTGAGAGAAACATTGTTCCTTTCCGCCATCTTTGATTTTCTGTGACCATGGATTCGACCAGAGAGTCCCATGGGTCAGGGACCCTGGTACTAGACTCTTACTCAAGAAAAATCCCTGTAAAATGTTTAGGTGGCTCAGGAGAAGAAAATATAACTTGCCTGCATAAGCAAAGCAAGAAATCATAACTCATTTGAAATTTTGACACTCAGTTAGTGATGTTTCTCCTGTGCACGGTTGCCTCTATGTGGCAGCTGAAATAAGTAGAGAGATGATTAAGCCCCCGCTATGGTATTGCCATATATAGATGTCTGATTTCTGCCACTTGTATCTCTGTCACTATTCAATCCTGGCAGCGGTTTCTTTGAGGAAATTTTTCTATAGCAAAAATAGCAACAGCACCTCATGGCTGGTCTGCGGCAGCTGGGTAGCGGCTGCTTGTGGTGCTGTTCCCAGGGCAATGTTAAGGAAGATATTTGGGGTCCTAGATAGAGTGGGCATATAATCAGTTCTGTGTTCAGCTCAGTATGTTTCATGCCAAAAAAAGAAGAAAAGGGCTAAGAACACCGTCCCCCTTATTTTCTGCTCTGTTCCTTCTTCGCTAATTGCACCTAACTGATAACTTACTAAGCTTCTCTTATGCATGTATGTGCATCTATAGTGGGATAGTAGGATGCCTGGTGATAGCTGAGCATGTGTCAAGACATGTTTTAAAACATCTTTTCATTTTATTTTTTATTTTTCATCAGTTCAATTTGCAGTGAGTCTCACTGCTTCTCATTTTTCCTTATTGGCACTTTGGTTGCGGTATTTATCAACTTCAGGTAAATGACAGCAGTATACTGGAGAATGTGATCCACTAATCATATTGATCCTCCACTTTTTCCCCTGTCACTCCTGGGAGATGATGATAAAATTTTAACAAAATTAAATGGCAATTTACAATTGTCTTTTCAGAGCATTTTTGCATCAGTCTTGTCATATTGTGGAACGTCAGTAACATTTTCAGGTGTCCTAAGTGCCAGCTTGCTTTCCTGCTCTGAAGCTCCTCCTTTAATTTACTTAAATTGGGCATCTCACAAGATGTTTACCTGTCAAAAATAATATTAAATTGGCATAAATCTTTCTTTTAAAAATCAGAATTTGAATCTTCTCAAGCCGTATCACTGTTCCCTAACACAGGCTAGATGAGAGGTAGTTGAAAGGAATCACAGAATCACAGAACTGTAGGGGTTGGAAGGGACCTCAAGAGATCATCGAGTCCAACCCCCCTGCCAAAGCAGGAAACATACATGTGCAAAAGATCTCAGCCAAGGACAATAATTTTAAGAGCAATAGGTGTTCACTGGAAACGTAACAAAGTGATCACAAGAAAAATGGCAGAACTCCCCTATTAATCCATAGGTGGCAATGGATATCCTGGCCATTGCTGCTGGCACCAAGAGCAGGTTGCTCTGTGACACATCATCATTCCAGGAAATTAACAGAAAGAAATTCAGAGACGTGGTGTCAGTTTAGGGACGTGAAAGAAACAGAACCCAGTTTCCTTTCATGCTTATGTAACTAAGTGAAAATTTTTCTCTAAAATCTCAGATTTCCTGGAAGCAAAACTTTCCTTGACTAGACTTTCCCTGGGAATTAAAGGAAAGCACATCAGTATGGAATGCAGAATTTTTTTTATTCTTTTTTTTTCTTAGAAGCCAGTGGCTCCCCCATATCTATGTACTTTCCCTCTTACAGACAGTAAAAAAATAAATTAAAAAAAAATGTAGATTTGGTACTTTGACTACTACTGACCTAGTTTCTCCCTCCTTACCATGAAATCCAGGAAAAATTATCTCCTTTTATTTCTTATCTCATGTTTTTTAAATCTTTTTTTTTCTTCAAACATTTTATATATTTGCCTAGTTTTTCTCAAGAAAAAGAAGTGGGTATTGTTGACCATTTTCCCCCTAAGGTAAACCAGTATTCTCATGCTTTCATGTTCTCAGGTCAAAAATTTTGTGAAAGAAGTCCCAAATATCACCCATCTGTGACAGTCATGAGCTTTCATTTCTTTCTGTTGTTAATATAATGCACATAACAGTCATCAATTGTTCCCTAAGGGAACCTGTTCCCTGGAATGTCTTTGAAGTTCAATGCATCTAGGTACTGTTTTATAAATAATAGGTGTGTCTGAGGGTTCTTTAGGTGGGAAGATCAGTACTTGAATTGTTGGTTTGAATGTAAGGAATTGTTGCCTTTAACAGACAAAAGAAAGTCATTCCTACCAATTTATGTCTGTCAGTGTTTCTGTTAGTTTGGTGGGATTTAGCCTCTGACTACAACTCAGATTCTTTGCTTTATGGACTTCTGACACAGACCTGGAAAAGTAAGGCAGAATCACCTCCTAGAGCTCTTAAAATGCCAATGCATTATTCTGAGAATGCCGAAGTTCTCAGGTGTTGTTCCACCAGAACATGCCATGCATTGCCAGAACTGCAGCTTTCTGTACAGAGGCATAGGAGAAGCTTCGATAGCATCCAAGCACAGTTATGGTTGCACATTTATGCCTGGCCACTGCAATGTTTACACAGAATCATTTACTTCCTTTTAAAAAAGAAATTGAAGAATTGAAAAAATTAAGAGTCATTCTCAGGATTTTCTCTTCCAGTATTCCCCACGTCTCTCACAACAGCATTTTTTTCCCCTCAGGCTCTTTTTTTAAACTGTGATTTTTGTTGTGTTCCTCTATCAAACTGAAGCCTATAATCTGCAATGTGAATTGGCAAGTTGCCGCATACAGCAGATGGACTTGAGCACGCTTCTGCCAAGGAGCTAGCATGTGCACCAAGCTCTGCACGTGTGGCATCCATTTCCTCACCAGAATGTCAAAACAGCTGTCCATGAAGGACTTCTGCATCTGTACTAACAAGATCTGCCAGAAGTTCTACAGTTTGGAGCATTGTTTCTATCAGAGTAGTTCGAATAGTTGTAATGTGCCCAGCACAGGAACGATGGTCTCTAAGCTCTGTGTGATTGACACCAGTTTATGGCAGAATGATCCTGCAGGATGGTGAGGGTTTGTCTGATGCACATCTGCCTAGCTGCATTCATGGAGGTCCTAAATAAGTGAGGGGAGGAGTTGAATCTCTTTCGGTAGCTGGTTTAGAGTGGTTTCAGAAGTTCTGACTTGTGGAAATAGACTCTACAACCCAGAAGGTTGTACAGTAGGTGTGTTTATTACACCTAGATGCACTGGGGATCGCTCCACCACAAACAAGCATGCCAAACATGGCAACTCATCTTAGTTATGTACAGCAGAATGTTACTTATTAATGGCATTTCGCAATACACCTAAACACATGCATAACCTGTCCCTGCTTTGTATTAAAATTAGTCCCATGAAGTCATCTCCACAAACTCCTCCCAATTGTGCCTGCAATTGTCTCCTGCTGGTGGTCGTCACGGGTCTCAGGATGAAGGCTCAGAGTCTTCATCAGGTTGGACCTTTCACATTCTCCCCTGGCACATGCATAGTTGTGATCCTTCCAGCTGGGCAGGATTATCCTCCAGGCGCCACCTTCCTTGGGATGCTTCCTCCTTATCAGTCACAAGTGCTACATTCCTTGGGATGCCTGAGTCACAACCTTGCTTTCATTTACTTTGTTCCCCTTATTGGCTTTCCCCCCAAGCATCTTGAAGTAGTTAGTAATTGAATTTACTCTTATTTATGTGTTAGTTATTATAAATGTGATTTCTTATGTTCCCTTACATTCCCTTACATGCCCCACATCAGTTCCCTGCTCTATCAGGTGGTACAGGATAATAAAAAAGCATTTGGATGAGCGGGGAGTTTCAGAGGATCTCAAGGTAACGATGTGCAGCCATAGCTGGTGCAAAGGAAAGGTGCATTCTCAGCAACTGGCACGTCCTGGGAGAGAGAAAGCAGAGTACTCCCTACCTGGTGGGAAGCAGCGTCTTTCAGTTCATGTTCCCTGCAATTTTATATAAACTAGCTCACTTGCCTGCTTGGCCTTTCACCTTCATTCATGAAATTAGTTGTAACAATTGCCACCGATTTTTTTCTTTAATAGGGCTTTTCTCTTAATGAATAAACAAAAATTGAAGAACTCATTCTAAAAAATATTTTTATTTCTCCATTTTATTAAACTAGCACTAGCTGTCTGACCTTTTGTTTCCCATTACAAATAATCACTTAAATTTTTTTGGACATTATAAAACATCTGTAATAAAGGCATAGCACTTGCCCTTTGGAAGAGACAAGAAACCAGCCATTTCTGTCTGCAGTTGCACCTTGCCAGTGAAGTTAAAAATGTTTTGGAACCTTTTCCCCAATAAAACTTGAAATAATTGCTCTATTCTGGGTAGGTTTTTTCCTTCTTCTAGTGCTTTTGCTCTCAAAGGCCAAATGGCATTTAGAATGATGAATGTTTCTCTTCCTCTTTCCTTCCCTAAAATACACAGCAGTAATGTCTACTAAAGATTCCTGAGATGACCAAAAATATATTCTTCTGATCCGTTTTGCATTCATTTTAAACATCTCTTCTTAGGATACGTAGCACATTATCAGATCACAAGATTTTCTTTCTCTGATGGTATCCAATCCTGTAGACTAGGAAACAGGAATTAATAGTTTGTGGTAAGATTAACTAACTATTGAGATCCATGGGATAACATTCTGTGGTGATCTGTAGTTTATCCCACAGCAACACCATGGACTCTTTTCAGCACCCTTCCACTAAACGTTTGATACATCCTTATAGCACATACATCTTTTTGTTTAAGAGATGCCAGTGGTCGTTAGGGTCCACAGAGTTTGGGATGGCTTACTTTATGCTGTGTATTTTTACTCCCCTTCTGTTTTGAAGGGAAGTGTCAGATTCTTAGGTATCACTTTCATTCCTACTTTGCTTATGTTCCCTGTCTCTGTAAATCTGTCCTGGATAGATGTAGAGTGACCATTAAATTGGCTTATACTAAAGTGAGGTCTGGCTAAATGCACTGAAGCTGCATCAATATGTTGAAGCTAATACAAACCACTTGTCGAAAAACAAAGTAACCCGAGGGTGCAATTAATTTTAGATTAAGAATGCATCTAGGAATGAAGGCTAATCCATTAAACTAGAATTGTTTTGCTATGATTCTAATGTAAATCAATGTCAGAAAAGTAAAGATATAAGCAGCAAGTAAGCAGTTTCACCAAGATCAAGACAAGGTCTGAGAGATGTCCTCCTCATTCTTGTGGGCTTGCAATTGTTTTTCTTAGTCCCCATTAAAGATTAATCAGTAACACTAGAAACTATTCAGCTCTAGACTAAAAGAATAACTTCTTTTTACACTCCCCTGATGTCTACATAGAACTTATAGAAAAACACGGACCTAGGTAATGCTGTACAAGAAGCAAACATTAAAAAAAGTAGGAATAAAACAGGATTTTTTTTTTTGCCTTTCCTGACAGTTCTTTTCAACTACTGGTGCTTTCTACAACAGGTCAGAACTATAGGGAGGAGTGTGTCTTTTAAGTCAGAAATATTCTTTAAAGTTTTGCAGTTTTTTATGTGTCCCCATGTGCTTCTGCCTTCATCTTTGAAGGTAAGAGGCAGTCACTTGCTATGGGAGCCTGCAACCGCAGACCTCAAGCTTCACAAGAACAGCTCTGCTTCCCTCTGTTTTAGGAGAAGATGTTTTCTTGAGGAAATCCTTATTTTGAATATATTTTTCTTTTATCAGAGTATTTCTAGCAGTTTCCCTTCCATTCTGATGTTACAGCATATTCAGGCATAGCTGGGATGAGGCTCCAAACAGCCAGTGCCTTTGACTGGGCACAAAGGAAGCAGTTTCCTTGGCAACTGCAACCTCAGAAAAGTCCCAAAACAGTACTTCCACATGCCCAAGATTTCTTGTTAATTTAGGAGTTTGCACATTGACTTCACAAGGAGAATTGGGTTCTGTCTTAGGGCTTTATTCATAACAGAAGTTGCTTACAGGAATAATGTAATTTTTGCATATGAATTTATACTTGAGACTGACTAGCTTACCAGAAAGATTGTTGACTTATACTGTGACAGCAGACACTGCAGAGGCACATGGTGGGATTCAGGAAGGACATGTAACACTTAAGGTACAAAAATTAAAACACTGCACAGGAGAAAAAAAGTCTGTCTAGAGAAGAATTACTTTCCTTCCATGTTAGAAATTATGGGATCAGGGAAACTGCCAAACTCACATTAGGGTTTTTAGATTTATTAACTTTTAAAATTACAGCCAAAGAGAAGGCCCTTGCATAAGGAAATAAAAAGGGGTGCTGTGACTCAGCCCACGGCTGGGATCCCCCGCCCCTCACCTTCACTGTGAAGTTCACACAGGGATAGGTGTTTTCATAGAAAAAGACTTACACCTATTTCTGGGGTCACTTGGAGCACCTCTTGGCAGTTTTTACACGATTGATGTGAGGTCACTACAGATTTAGAGGAGTTTGGCTCCCTTCACCCCTGCGTAGGCTGGTGTGCCCCCATGGCTGTTTCTCACCTAGAGCCTACCCCCAGGGCCTGTAAGCTGCTTCTCCAGAGGAAGATAGAAAGAAACCCTGCTGCTGGCTACTTGGGGGATTGAAGCCTGTCATGAAACATCTGCCACTGGAAAGGTTGGAAAGCAGCTGAAGTGAAGGCCTGTTCCTGCAGTGTCGTGGCCACCATCTTAGGCCAGCAGAGCCCCCATGAGTCCCTCTCAGGACTGGGACAAACCCAGGGACTGTCCTCTGGCCTCAACACCTCCATGATTAGCAAGACACAAACAAAAATTATCACGAGTGCTGTGAGAGAGAGCAAATTCTCAGGGAACTGACCCTTAACAGCCATTTTATTTAAACATCTGAATGCAGTTTAAAGCTCAAACATGTTTACTCAGCTCTTGGCTTTCAAATATAATAAAAAATGGCTGCATGTGAAAGGATTGAGATTGTGCTTCCCACCCAGGGTGCCATAGAAATGCAGGGCTCTTTCCCTAAGAAGAAATAGCTGTGCCATGCAGGTGACACCAATTATCCCCAGCACAGGCCCTGCTGAGCAGGAGGAAATTGCAAAGAGCTACAGCAATAAGGAGCTGGAGCTGGGGCAGCCCAAGGTACATGACCTGGAGAAGAAGAGGTGAAGGAAATAACCTTTGAACTCTAAATACAAAATGTGAAAGTACAGTATTAGATGCATGGGCAGCAAAGCTAGGGTGAGTAAAACCCTCTCTCTCTGGTTGTAAGCTGAACCAAGGGGACAAAGGTAAAGCCTGAAATCAGTGTTTCTTCATAAGACCGATGCCCCTCAAAGGCGTGTTGTTGTCTTTCTGTGTTGTGTTTTTAGTTTAGTTTTGCAAGACTGTCCTGCAACAGGAGTTTTTCTCAAGTTTGAGTGGTGCTATTGTTTGGTGCATCTGGTGGTGCCTGGTTTTGGTGTGAAAGTTTGGGATTTGCGTGCACAGCAATACTTCCCTTGTTCTTATGGGGTCTAAAGCTTAACAGAGTGTGTTGGGAGAGAGAGAGAGGACATTGTTTTAGCCTGCTTTTGGTGTCAGGCTCCTTCAGCTTGTTATGCTTTCCTAAAGGTCTCTGCCTCTGTGAATTGGCTGTCCCAAGACCATTTTCCCAGGTAGATTGTGTGTCACCTTCAGATTTACTAGTGCTGAATTTCATGAACAATCATGCAGTTTTTTTGTTGCTTGTTTGGGTGTTGTGGGGGTTTTTGGTTAGGCTGTTTTTTTCCTTTGTAAGAGTTGGGTCTTTGTACAGCACATGGACATTCAGATACTAAATAAAGGGATTTTCCCTGCAACCCAGGGAAATAAAAACTGAAATCATGTTATGCTGCTTTTCCAAAATTGTGTTTATGTTATAAATCTCTACTTAATATTTCCCTTTTCATGAATTGCACCTGGAGAGGGGCTGTTTGTGCTATTTGTCTTTTTGTATTGCAGACAGGTAGCCCCTTCAGCAGATCTGGTGAGTGCCTCAGAGGCATAGGTGCTAACCGAAGCAGCTGAAGGTGATAACTAAAGTTAAGCAGTGTGACTCTCCCTCCTCCACCCGAGTTCCCAGTAGCCAATTAATATTTCTTGAACTTGAGCGATGAGGCTCAGAGTGCAGCTCTGTGCTTAACAGGTAGAAGAAGAAAAAGCCTTCACAGCTGCAGCAGCTATTTCAATTCCTCTGACAGAGCTCTCTTAATATGACACTCTTGCCTTCCTGGCAGAGATGGATCCCACTAGCATGGAGGTATACGTTGTGTTGTTGAGAGACACTGTGACCCTGGCCCTGTTGTTATTATCCTAATAATTAATACGTCACTTACTTGTTAACACTTCACAATAAAACTGTTTTTGCTGTGAATGAAATAAAAGTCAACCCCAGAAGCAGGCTTCCACAGTCTCCAGATCTAACTGTGTGTGTAAGAGAAGTTTCTTCTCTCTTCCAAACCTGTGCTTAGTGAATGACTCCAACATCCAGTGAAAACTCTCTGTCAACAAAGATTAATGAAAAGAAAGAAATTTTTGGGTATAGCAGGAGTCAGAGCTCTGTCAGCCTTCCAAAGCACTAGCTTGATTAGCCTCTCCCTTCCTGGTCACCTACATAACAGCATTTATTCATTTCATATAATGCTTCAGTGAAACTCATGAGCTCTCGAGCTAAATACCAGCACGTGTGATCTCTGCGTATTAATGCCTCCCTCTGGTTTACATATCACCAAAATGCTGCAAACCTGCTGGGTTGTTGAGTTATATATGAGAATAAATCAAAGAAAATAAACTGTGTGACAGTGATGTGATGAGGAAGCAGG
The DNA here is from genome assembly GCA_020800305.1 of Porphyrio hochstetteri. Classification (NCBI taxonomy): domain Eukaryota; kingdom Metazoa; phylum Chordata; class Aves; order Gruiformes; family Rallidae; genus Porphyrio; species Porphyrio hochstetteri. The sequence goes on along the minus strand of CM036923.1, from coordinate 1,489,803 downwards.
CAATGATCAGCCTAATGGGAGGGTCAAAATTGTATCCCAGCAAATAAAGGGGAGATGGAAGTGTCTCCATCAGCTAATATGCACACATACTGTTATCTGTTTACCAGCTGAGCCCCTGCACAGCTGTGGGGGATCAGAGGGGCTTGTGTGCTATTGCCAACTCTGTCAATGGTGAGAGTGATCAGTCTGAGCTCTCAGTGCCCTGCTTTTCAGGCAGTCAGGTCCCTGACTTCTATCTAGCTCATTTATCCTTGATGGAAAAGCAAGGAAATTAGGGATGTAAAGGAAAGATGGGTTGCTTTGACTGGTTTTGTGAGTTTGTTTTCCATGGCTGCTATAAGTCCTGCTTGCAACCTTGAGGAAATTGCCTGGGCAGTGATGTCCTCTGGATTTTTGGCTGAAGGGTGTTGGGGACTAAGGTTCCCACTTCTTAAAACTGTTTGGTAGGGATCTCAGTTTCTAACATTAAAACTTATTCCATTATCTTTGTGGTTGAGCTGGGTAATGCTTAGCTTAGGTTCATTCTTTCTACTGATCAAGCTGCTAGGCTTTCTTCTTCATTAAAGGACTATAAAATTTAAATGTTAAAGCAATGTCGTGACATTTTTTTATTTTTTAATTCCTCTTCCCTAATGCTTCAGATCCCATCTGAAAGTGCAGTAGTAATTACCAACACAGCCATCGTTTTGTGATCTCTTAAGGGATGGATGTACTTCATACTATGTGTATGTACAATTATGAAGATGTAGCAAAATTATAGCTGTGCTGCCTGTTAGCTGTGTTTAAGATTGTTCTTCATTAATTCTCGTCGTCCCAGTATCTGTCTCTTACTCCTGCTCCAGGTTGTGGGAGACAATTTCTTATATGGGCTTTCAGGTAAAATTCATAGAGAATAACTCAGTTGCTATAGCAATTTCCAAAAGTGATGTTCTTGCAGCATATACCAGTATAGTTTCTGTACTTTGGAATTTGAGGGTTTGTATGTATGCTTGAACTTCATAGCATCTTAACCTGTATTATTCCTAAGAGGAGAATAATTGCGGCATCTGGCTATGGTGATAATGGACGTTATAGAAGTACCTCAGTGAAAAAGTAGATTCTAGATATTGTGGTGATATCATCTGAGGTCATCTGAAGGTTGAATAAATGAGAGAATATTGTGTTAAGGAGGGTAGGATGTGTCAGAGATGAAACAGAAAAATTGAAATTTTATGGAAATAAGATGAATGATGTGGTAGGAGATGCAGGGTGTACCCCACGGGTCACTAACAGAAAACGAGTTTCCCTTCCTCTTGCATTCAAGTTACATGTGAAAGCTTTTTGCAGTCAGGCTGCTGCCTGGTATTTTTGCTGCTTCTCTTTGTTCCATTTGGATGTCAATGTCTAATTAACTTGATGTCAGGTAATCTACTCTGGCCAAGAAGAGCATAGCACAAAATAAATCAGGGAGAACAGAAACTGATGGTGCCCTTTGTATGCTTTCAGTCCCAGGCTGACTGCAGGTGCTCTTAGCTGACACATTTTCTTGCTTGGGGAACTTGTTTGGCATAGACCATCATTCAGGTTTTCTAATTTATATAAAGGAGCCAGGATACTTAGGATAAAAACATTCAAAGGAAGCCACCAGATTAACGGTAATGCATCTTGATATCAAGGGGACCATCTTTATGATGCAAGTGTGGATGTGAGACATGAAAATCATTTGGCAGGACTTGTTGACAAATGAACACAATGATTTTTAAATGTTTTTTTTGGTCAGTATCTGAACTTTAACCATGGTAGTGCTGCTCTTCTCCATGAAGAACGTGTACAGGAAGCCTTGTGAAACCATTTGCTTCAGATCGTGTACTTGCACCCTGCTCATGAGTGCTGTGTGGCAGAAAGGCAGAACAAGTGTGGCTTTAAACCACTAAGAAATATTTTGTTGAAATATATAAAGCTCTTGAAATCTGTTATATGGAAGTAAAAGCTCTTTAATCAATGCTGTGCTCCTTTAGTAATTTCTATATATCTTGCACCGATACAGAGATAAACATGATTTTAAAAGCCAGTGGATTCATGAAAACTGTGTGACAACCCAAAATATCTGTATATTATGAAAAGATAATCAACAGATCGATAAGCTTGCCTGAAATAGTTGTCTTGCAGTGGTATTGAATTTAATTATTTTGCATCAGACAGTCTTTTCTGAAAGGATGATTTTTTTCCAGTAAAGCAGAGTTGTTACCAGTTACTGGGCTACTTTTTATGGCTAAGGAAGTAGAAAGATCTCATCTGATTGTATCTCCTAATTAGCAGGGAGCTTGAGCTGAGTCCAGGGAGTATTCATAAGAGGCCAGCCAGGCTGGCTGAATAGAGAAATTACATATCTCAAATGACCTTGGATCCATACCATTCTTCCAGTGACCCTAGTTTCCCCTGGCTTCAGCTGTGCTGAAGGAGAGCTGCACCATATGGTGGAGAAGTGCTGTGGAAAAAAGGTGTCAGCTGATGACTAAGAACTACTTTTTAATTTTGGCTCTAGACAAGAGAAAACAGAGGGGAGGATGCAATCCTTTAACTCTGACTTCATTTTTACACGTTCTCCAATTTGGATCTCTTCTTTCCATCCTTCAAAAGCATCCAAGGAGGTGGAGGACAGCTTAGCACATGCAGTTTCTGACCGTGAGTTCATCCGTAGCAATTTGTCCATGCAGTGACATCGCTTGAAACGCTGCAGAGTTGATAGAAATCAAAACAGTGTTGACTTTGAGTCTGTTTTTTAACACTCATACCTAATTTAAATAAATACCAGATGGGACAGAGGCAGTTTGTCTAGGTAATTATATTATCCCAACTCGCACAATGCTTCGGCGAAGATATGCATGGAAGCATCCAGCAGCTGGGATGCTTCCACAGCAAGGAGGGGCCAAGGCAATATCAGCCAAAGTGGGAACAGAGGGAGAAAGATGGTTCACCCCATGCCCAGGATCTTGGTATAGCCTGGAGAAGTTTCTAAATGTCTAGGAATAATTAATATAAATGCAAGAAATGTGTGTGTGAAAAGTGAACACTTGGCTAAAAATTACAGTGAGGTGTGAAATGTAAAGTACTTTTGCAAACACCAGAATAAGTGGCTGGGAGCTTCTGATGCCTTTATTTTATAGGAGTAGAAATGGTAAAGGGAGTTCAATGTAAATTCAGAAAGGATGGATAATTAGTAAAAATCCAACTGGTAGCAAATCAGCCCAACTAATGTATTTTAGATTTCTTACTTGGAGACACCAACTATCACAGAAACGTCATTAAATGTTATTAGTTTAATTATTTTGTCCTTAGTGAAAAGTGTTAATTAACTTTGCTATGATAAATATGCATCTGAATATAATTTTGAAATCCCTACAGATCCTAATTATTCTTAAAGACTGAGGTGTAGACCTTGCTGTAATAATCCTTTTCTAAAGTAAAGATTTCTTCAAGGGTACCAGTGATTTCAAAGGTGAGTAATTTTTTTTCTTCTGAAAAAAGGAGACAATTTTTGATCAAAACCTGAGGTGAAATGATGAGGCCCCTGAGAATAACCTTGAAGTGTATATCTTGTTCCTAGCCATGGATTCTGCCTATGAATTGAAGCCAAATGAAAATCTGCAAAGGGGGATTGGTTAACTGTTAACCATTGTGGCAGCTTTGAATATGTAATCAGTTTGTGTACAAGAATAGCCTTACTTACCCTTGAAGGTAAAAAGGAATGATATATGGCAAACCCTCTTAAAGCATACATCAGACCTTAATTTGGAGCCATTGTCTTGTAATCACAATGGACTGAAGATGATCCTCCAAAATCACTTTAAAAATCCTGCATGCATGCTGTTTCTGGTGACTTGGAGTCGATGATCTCACTGACTATTGACTAGATCTGTGACTCTCTTGAAGGCTGAGTCAAGGAAGAAAATAGAGCTTTCTCTGAAAACTTTTTATTTTAAACATCCCTTTTGATTTTGCTCCCAAGAAAACTGTCCCTAGAACAAGCCTTTTTGCATTCAAATAGATGGGCTAATGCTACTACTGGGTTATCTGTTCTGCACGTTCCTTTCTTGGCTTCTTGACAAGTGTAATTCTAAATTAAAGTAGATGCAATTCCTTGATGTAAGAATGAAGTTAAGGTGTGCTAATTAAAAATGGAGTCAGTATAGGTGTGTAAAGGTGTTTCATAGATTTGCTTGGTTTTTTATTATTCAGATCTCTTTGTCAGGTTATGTTACTTCCTAATCCTTGACCCTGTCAGCTAATCAAACAAAAGCATGCCTGTCTTCTAATTAACAAAGTAATTTCCCTTGTGGATACAGATGTTCCTATAAATCTAAGATAAACATCAGTGCAATTAAAGTGCAGTTCAAGTTTCTGAAATTTACTTTGGAATACCAAAGTGGCATAGTATTACGTGTTTGAGGAACTGTTATTTAACCACTCAACTGTGCAGTTTTGGGGTTGTTTTTTTGGTAGTAAAAAGGAGTGTTTTGGTTAAATCTTAATATCAATACTAACAATAGAGTTTTGGCCACATCGTGGCCAGGAAATACTCTCTGTCCTCAAAATGAGACAATTACAAGCTGAAAAATAAAAGATGAGTCTGAATGTTGTCGGTTATCTATCACTAGATCTTAAAGTTGCAATAATACAAGGGACACAAAAAGCAAGAGGGATATAAGTACCTCAACTTACAATAGTAATGAGCACAACAGTTTGTTGGAGTAGCTGTAAATCAAATGTACTGGAGCTATAAAAAGCCCATAAGACATTTGGATGTGATCCTGGACTGCTTCTGCAATATAGAAGCTGTGCATACAAATGAGAAGTCATCTATATTGTATTATGGGGAGGACTGCATTATTGAAACTGGGAAGTTGATAATAGGGATTTGTTTTTGGAAAACTACTGAAGCTGAGCTCCATCATGTTGGCGCCAATGTAGGGCAATTACATCTGGGACCACATTGATATCAGTTAAATAGGGGAAATGCAATAAGGAAAGGATATATGATCATTAGGAGTATAAATTAAATCCTGCAGATTAGAGAGCTGTATATTTTACCTCATTTTAGACTGATTTTTTTTTTTTTTTTCCCCCCCCTCGTTATTTGTTTCACTCTACGCTTTATTACTTTTAACCTTTTTTCCTCGTGGTCTGGCTAATGCTTATGGCACCTTCATCCCACACAGTGAGCTGAAGAGAGTTCTTTAAACAAACAAAGCTCTTGGAGTAGACATTAAAAAAAAAAAATCAATGTGAAAATGAAAGATGATGGACAGTGCTGGGAACAAAGAGATTGCTAGAAGTTCACCTGAAAACAAAGTATTTCAGGAAAAATATTCTTATAGATTAAGGTAATGTCTGGGACTCAGAGGACCTGCATTCCTAACCCTGCTGTGCCTTTGTTCTCCACCTGTAAAAGTAGAAAAGCCTCTTTCCTCTCCCCCAATTCCTACATGCACCTTCTCTTTCTCAGTCTTTTAATAATTTTTAAGTAAGATCTGGTTTTCACAGTGCAGTGCACTTAATTAGCATTCTGATTGCATTTGGAGCCTAGGTGTTAATTCTAGTGTTTGTATTATTGTGACAGCATTTAGTATTACCACTTGTTATGGTATTATTAATGGATTTCTCTCACCTGAGCATTATGCTGGGATAATGTTGGGACTACATGTACATACAGGGATGACCTGTCCCATAGTGCTCATAGGCTAGATCTAGTGGGGAAAAGACCTACAAATAGGAGTGTGTGGCCTGGATTCTGGGATCTAGCAGGCTGGTTCCCTAGCAACGTGCCTCAATTTCTCAGCATGTGAGTGCAGAATAACAACTTGACTATGACGTGAGACCTGAGTATAAAACTGGTTAGAGTCCTGGAAGGTGATGTCATAAAGCAACTCCTACAATTCATCACACTCTTATCCCTCAGTGACCAGTTAAATCTCATAGGTGCTTTGAGTAAGCCTTTCATTTTCTTCTAGTTCTATAACAAAACAAAATAAAAATCCATCAAGAGAAGGAGACACTGAGAAAAACTTGGAAGTTTGAATGCAGGTGGCAGGAGTTTGACTTGAATGTGCTATAGATTAACATCCATAAATCACTGCAGTGCCGAATGGTGAGAGATCACATAGGAATTCACTTCCTGCTGAAGGCTGGGAAGAAACTGGCACAAGTAGCCTTAGAGAGTAGAAGTGGGAAAACTTGGCTTGGGAGTTTCATGTGGTGTTAAGTTTTTATTATGCTACTTCTCAAAGGCCTTTGTCAAGAGAATGACCCTCATGGTATTAAACTGCAAAGTACACCTTCTCCAGAAGTTCTAGATTTTTAAAATAAAAAACTCTGGAAACTTTTTAAGTAAAAGAGAATTTAGCAGGGAGAGCAGCAGAAGACTAAAAATAATGTTGAGAGGGTGCTGTAGCAGGTGAATAGCAGAGATGACACTCTATCTGTTGAGTCTGTCTCCATAGGGTTTGGTTGCTGCTTTTGATGGATGCAGGAATGCATCCAATGGCTGGTCTCATGATGTACTAAGGGATAACCCCCTAGAAGTGTTGAGTTATTGCCAGTTACTGCTAGTCTTTGAATGGAGGATGGGCAGTAGTACTCCATTCCATCCATACAACACTGAATGTTGCATTGCTTATAGCCACATGCTGCTCTGGAGTACATCTGTGTTTGCCAGTGGCTTAAGCATTGGGTCATAGAGCAGATCTACAACACAAATAGTTTAAACCAGCGGAGCTGAAAGGGGATGATTGTGAAAGAACAACTGCAGTCTTTGACTATCTTCAGACCTTTCAGGGCCAGGACGTGCAGAGCCCATAGAGGGAGGACAGGGTAGCAGGTAGTAATTGTTTTCCCAGTGCTTTCCCTTAGTCTGACCAGGAAGATTTGCTGGGGGAAAGAATGGATCTGTTAAACTTCAGTGGAAGAAGGACTTTATGCACTTGGTTTATCCTCACTGCATCTTTGCACTGCTGAGGCAAATGTTTGGAGGCCACAATCAAGTAGTTTGTTTTTCTCCTCTTTGTTTCTTCTGACAGAAAGCTTTTCCATAGCAAACACTAATCATCCAGAGTTTGTTGAGTCTTGTCCTATATAAACACTGCTTTTTGTCATTTTTTTTTTAATGTGTTTTTTCTGATCTGCCTTTAAAAGTTATCTTGAAAGTGGAAATCCATGCTATCCATCCAGAAACCCACCCAACCCTAGCTGATTATTTTTTCAATGCATGAAAACAAGTAAAATAGCCATTTAAAACTGTTTCAATTGAATGTTCAATTCATAATTAGTATGTCAAAAGCTAATTGTTGGAATGTCTTCCACTTACTTAAGGTAATGTGAGTCTAATGTGATTTAACCATTAAGTATCCCCTTTCCTATCTTTTGAATCTTTTTTAACTTCTCACATTTAGAAAATGCCAATAGACAACAGCTTGCACTTTGGAGTGGGACATGTGAAAATATCAGGTGTAATATGTAGGTGATAAATCTGTTGGGCTCTTTAACAGCTTTATTGATTTTTGTCTGGTGATATTTCTGTCGGGAAGAGACATCTAATCCAACTCAAAGTGTTGTTACATATAGCCCTAGCAAAAATAATCAGAAACTCCTTATCTGCAATAAGTATATTTATGTACTATGCTATGCAGTTTGGGTACTGTTCATTATGTTGGAGTGCGGAAATACCACTGTTCCCCAGAGGCTGAGTGAACGTTATTGGTATGTTTATTTACTCTTGCCATATGCATGGCACCCATAGTGATTAATGGGATTCATGTACATTAACGCCTAAAAAAAACCACTAATGAGTAGAACATCCCAGAACTGACCTCAGAGGGCCAAATCCTTCTCGTAAGCTTTAGAGATGCACCCATTGATTTTTCTGAAATTTGATGAAGACAAAAGAGAGCTGGCCATTATGAGAATGCCCGGAATTATCCCCAGGGGTAGGTAAACTCCCCAAATTTTGTCATAAACTTTCAATAGAGTCCTCCTTAGGCTTTCTCTGCTTTTACATACTGGCTCAAATGTGTCTAGGCTGGTAGATAACAGCCAAGTTTTCTACACTTTGTTTTCCTGTAATGCTGGGGTTTATTCTATCGTATGTTTGAGCCTGATGGATGTAGAGCAAATGCTATCAGTGGACTGAGAGGATGATGTGGTTTAACTTTTCCTTGTGACCCCAATCAATGATGGTAGGTATGCATCAGCAAGAGAGCTGTGGGTGCCTGTGGGGCAATGTGGTAATATAGGTCAGGATCTTCTTAGACTAGATGTTGGGTAAAAGCAGGCAGGGTTGATTTTTGGAAGCAAATAGAATGGTGGTATCAAGTTCATAAATTCCATTTTATGTACCATGCTCCTCTTTTTTTTTCTCATTATTCATTGAGAGTAACTGATTGGCTCTTACAATTAGACAAGCTTTAATTCAGCCTCTGTTGTATCTGACAGAATGCTTTCTCCATCTGGATATTCTTCAACAGAACATACAGGCTTATCTTTTTCTTTCAAATTCCATATTTACTATTTGAAATAGTGTTAGTCTCCCGGGCCTCCTTATTTTCATGCTAGAGCTAGTTGGCAAGGATGGATACCTGTCATGACTTAACACACACATCAAAATAAAATGAAATTGGAACTTTGCCATTTGCCAGTAACAGAAACTATTGAGCACAGAGTCATTCTCATATACAGTTTAAAAAAAAGGAAAAAGAAATCTCTCATCTGTTAGAGTACATAAAAGAAAGTATTATTAAAAAATGTTGATGCATCATCCTTCTTGCTGTGGCTTCTGAAGCAGGCCAGAACGGCCTCTGGAGCTGTCTCAGCAGTGGAGTTGGATACATGCAGAGGGGCCGCCGCTGTTCTGGTGTGTGCCTGGCGACGCGCACCCACGCCATGTCATCTGGCTCAGTGTAGCTCTTCAGAGTGTGCTTTGGTCAAGATACTGCCCACCAAAGCCTGATACAGAAATAGTGATTCCTCCAGATTGAACCTTCGGTGTACGTGAGCAAAAACAATTAGAGAAACTAAGGGAGCAGCACTAGAGCTACTTTGAAAGTAATTTGAGTAAGGATGCTACACAGCCTTTCTAAAAATAAATAATTAAGGGGGGGAGGCATCTTTTAGGCAGTTAAGTATAAATTATCACTGAGACACCATATTCTGTTGTGTTCACAGTGGTGATTGTAAGGAGGAGAAGCCAAAATGGTATTAGGGCTATTAAATTACCTGCAGAAGCCTGAATATTGTGATCAAGTACAAGTATTATGTCCGAGTCCTGAAAAATATGGCATATGTACTATAAAAAGGAAAACCTAGAATCTCAAAAGGGAAAACTGAGAAAGAAGGGCATGAAAGGTAGTGTTTATCCTAGATGATAAGCCATTTAGGGGACAAACTTAAACTTGTTCTTTAGAGAGGCATGTTATACACAGAACAGGATAAAAGTACAAAACCACACATTAATGTAACTGATACAGTGAGAAAATATCCACTCTGAAAAAGTTAATCCATTATTTGAATGTTGTGTTTTGCAGTGAGTTGAACATTAATGAACACTGGAATGTAAATCCAGGGGAAACATGCATTTATCCAATTTATTTGAAATCTGCCAATGATAGTGGATGATTTTCTCTGAGATGCTACTGGTAAAGCAAAGGAAGTGCCAAAACTATCTGCAGCTTTAGATTCACAACTGTTATCCTTCTCTCTGTGCACAGGACACAGTGAGCTTCTCTTTGCTTAAACCTTTGGCAGCGAGGCTGAGGGCACTTCTGTGGCAGGCACTTCCAGTCCAAACTTACTGTGTTTTACATAAAATCCCTGAGTGAATTTCTGTATGTCACATGGAATGTTTATCAAAGATGATCTGTCACTATGGTACTTTTGTGGTCCCTAACACTGTAGAAGTGGCTTCTGTTGTGTTTAATCTTCCCAAGCTTGTGAAGAAGTGTCTTACTATTATTATTGATGAAGGGTCTGTAATGTCCCTTGAGCTTCCCCAAAATGCTCAAGCCAGAAATGAACCTGATTATTGCTTGCCAAGCAGTGCAAGCCTTTACATCAGACGTGGCTTCAGACTCTTTGACACCTGGTTTCTGTTGACAGGATGGAGGGAGATCCTCTGGGTGATACACAGCATGTGGGAAGAACTCAGCTTCTTGGTGTGGAACTGTTGAGTAGTGTACTAAAAACTTGACCCAAAGGTGGAATACTGATATACTGCTAATGACAGAGCCCTTCTGAGAGGAAGGGAACCTTGGTTTCTCCCAATACCTGAGTAAATACCCAGTTTTATGTGTACTACAATGTGAAAGGAGGTTGCCGATGTGTGCTAGCTGTTTGCAGAACAGAGGATGTTTTTCCTGAAAAAGAGCCCTCTTTTGTTAGCTGGCAAGAGTTCATACCTTCTCTGGGCATCAGCAATTAGATGGAAAAGTATTCACAAACACTGAGAAGTCATTCATCATCAGGCAATGATGCCCGTATACCCTAATACATGACAGTCACTTGGTTATTTATCCCTTAGCTCCTCCAAGAATCCAACCCTTTCTTCCAGTATTCAATGCCAATATTTTTGGTGTTGCTGTTTGTTTTGCAAGAAGTTCAAACTGTGCCTCTCCCTCTTATGAATTTGAATTGTTAATGTGAACATTTGAGCTCATTATAACTCTGAAATGTTTCCTTTGTTACCAGTAACTGACAAACCTGCACAGACTGCTCAAAAAACAGTAAGAGCTATTTCTAGGATTGTATTTTGTTCACTGCTGTGCACAACAATATGCTCTTGCCTTCGCTAATGAAGTTTTTCTTTAATGAACACAATTAGAGCTAGGCAAACAATGCAAAAATATTTTCCATGAATATTCATCCAGAATCTTAAATGAATTCCCTTCAGTTATGTTTGCACATATTCATTGTCCTCTTTCAGTGAAATTTTCCAAGATTCAATCTTTGATGCTTGAGTAATGAGGGGGGAAATTAAGTTTCAGCTCAGGGGTTACCCTTCTAATGTTGTCTAACTTGTTATTTCCTATCTGTATTTGCATTTCGGCAAGAATATCTAGGTGAGGAAGTAGTGTTGGACAAGAAATGTGCATCTGGCTGCTGTAACAATGAGTTTATGTTGCCTGGGTCTGACCTCCAGGCATTTCTGGAGGAGAAAAAGAGGGTGAAGAGGTATGTACAACTGGTTACTCCAGTGGCAGGCCAGCAGCTCTTGGGGACAGGGCTTTCTGTAAAGGTGGTGGTTTTTTTTTTCCTTTTCTCTTTGGTCTTTTACCAGTCACTTAAAGAACTGCTGAACAGAACCCTGATCAGCCCACACATGCACACAGCACACTGAGTAGTACTGCTTCAGTTTTTGCTATTTAAATAGCAAAGTGAAACATTAAAATTTCTGGGAAATGCTACTGAATAATCCCAGATGGTGAAGCAAGCTGAGGGGTTAATGGTCTGGCTTTAGATGTTTTCCTGAAGAGAAAAGCAGCAGCAATTTAATAAATTATAAATTCTTTGCTAAATTCTAATTACATTTAGCAGAGTGGAAGAGCACAGAGCTTCTGCTGAGGATTGCAAGTGGGTTATGGAACCTTTCATGTGCGCAAGCATTGGTACACACATCTCCTCTGAGAGGATCTGAAGTCTCAGTCATGTCAAGGCTGTTTGGTCCATATGAAGCCTCCACTTGGTCTGTGATGAGTGAGGATCTGCCTGCATTGGGAAGAGACAACTGTTGACAGCTTATGTTAGTACTCAGATTCTAAAGGAATCTCCAAATGAGGCGGATGTTACCAAGAACTTAGAGTGGTTCTCTGTTATCTTCTCTTTCCCTCCTCAAAGCACGAGTTACAGCTTCAACATTAAATTTCTGTGAAATTTTTCCACCCTAATTTCTTCAAAACTTTCCTGTCCTTAAATTTTGTTCTAGACTGCTCAGAAGTTTCCTGATCACGAAGAGTCTGTCTCACTTCATGCTTGTACTGTTAAAGTTCAGTGGCTATATCAGAAAACAGATACAGTAAGGAAGATTAGAAAAACAGGGTCTCTGGCCAGATTCTCTAGCATGTTTCATAAAGACAATTAAAAAAAGTAAAACTATTCAACATTTCCAAGGTAAGTGATATCTGGTTGATGTCCAAATCAATTCCATATTTGGAGTTTGAGGATTTGGGGTAGGGAGGAAGATAAATGTGAAGACCTATGCATAAACAGAGATCTGTTATCTTCAGGGCTTTAGGAATTAAAGCTTAAAGCCAGACCAGCTGATGTGTAAGCCAGGTGTGTAAAAGCAGATTATTATGTATTTCATATAGACATTTCCCACAAGGTCATTTCAACTTAGAAACCATATCTGTTTGGGCTTTGTTTTTTTTATTCCTATATAATTTCATCAGTCCTTGAGTTCTGAGATGTTCGGTGAGTATGACATGAGAGAAAGATCTTTTATTTTGCTCAGTGTGGTAACTGAACAGAAATAGAAAGGCTCCAATGGAGAAAAGCTTGAGGTAGTTTTAGATTTTTCAAGGTAAACAGCTGCAGAAATCCTCTTACTGCAAAGAAATTATTAAAATGGAAAAGCCCCAATGTATTCAAAGGACACTTTAATATCCTGGTATCTGTCTGTAGTTAAACTAGCCACTTTTTTTTGTTTGGTATCTCTGTGGAAGCATGTATATAAATCAAAAAGACTGTTGTAATCACTTTTAAATGTTACTTCAGTTACAACCTTGACACAAGCTGGCTTAATGGTAAAAGCTGCCACACCGTACAGTCTCTTTGTTAAGCTGATTGCAGGGCAATACCTGAAGTCTGCTCAAGGTATAACAGCTATGAAGGCATATGTGTTTGGAATACAGTGTTAGGGGCACAAGCAAGCATGGCTTAATATCCTGTTTGCTTATATAAATCAAATATTTTTGCTAAGGGCACCAGCAGAGGAGACGGTGTTGGTGTTGCTGCAGCTAGAGAGGGCATGTTGGTAGTGGAAAGAGGGATGTTGTGGAAAAGGGAGATGTGCTGTCTATCCCGGTGGGCCTGGATATAATGGAGCACTTAAACATGTGTTTTGGTTCGTTCTTATTCAAGAAATTTTTTTGGGATTGCAACTGATGCCACTTTCAAACTTGATGGCTATGCAGTTAAAGCTGCTCCTTAAGAAAGGCCAGCTGGCAGTGCTGCCTGGGCACTGACATCCCCTGTCCCTAACTCCTCACTAGGCTGGCAGAAGGCATTGTGAAGCTCCGGCAACCTGTCTCAGAACTGGTTGCTAAAATCCTTAGTTTTGCTTAATTAATATTAGTGATCTGGTAACTGCAGACATAAGAATAGTAAATATCTTCAGTAGTGTTTGTAGAGGTGGGGAGTTTGGGGTTTTTTGATTTTTTTTTTTTTTGGTGGGGTTTTTCTTTATATACTGTGCAAAGACAAGGCATGAGATTTCCCCTTTGACAAAAGCCAGTGACTTTATTCATCAGAAGTCTTTGGTTGGTAAGAATGTCCTTTTTTTTTTTTTTTTGAATGATTTTCATCTTCCTCTGTTAATTGTTACAATGCTTCCCTTGGCTCCCTTTACCTCAGTGTCAACAATATATGCTTTCCAAAGAGCTTTTCCAAATGCTCTTCTGAAGTCCAGGTTGAATATTTGGAATTAGATTACCTTGATGTAAAATCCATTTACATTCTGTATATCTTTATATTTCCTCTCCTTCAGTTCCCATGTAAGGATTTTTGTACTAGTCAGCCTTTCACTTAACATCAGCTCGTTGTCAGTGCCTAATATTGAAGCCTGTTGTTGAGGCAGTTCAGTAATAAACTGGGAAAACCAGAAGTGGTTGACAAAATGCACTTGAGCAGAAAGAGTTTTCCTTGAGCTTTTCTTTTAAATAAAAGCTCCAGTAAACTCGTTGCTACATCAGCAGCTGCTCTGAATTATGTTCCAGGACAAATTACCTTTAGAGTGTCCTTGTTGCTGTAATGGAAAAATCTTTTAAGACACAGACACACATAAGCTGATTTTCATTAGGGAAATATGTATTTGACTTCGTTAAACTCCAAAGGTTTGCATTGTGTTAATTATAAAAACAAAAGGATGGGATTGTAGATGCCCTACGAACACTCTGCTCCACCAGAGTACTTAATTTGAAGCATGACCACTATCATTCAGAAGCTACATTTGCTAGTTCTTGTGCTTTGCTATAGCAGGAGTTGAGGCTGATGACGATGGGCACTGTTGAAAAGCTCTTCTTACCCCTTTCCAGCAGAGAGGTTTTAGGCTATTGCTTCTATGAATTAGCATTTCTGCATTCTTTTGTCACTGGTTCATTGTGCCGGCTGGTTTGTTTTGAAAGGAAAAATAATCAACCAGCCTGGCATAGTGATGGCTGTGCCACAAATTGTAAACAACCAGTTTCCTCTCTGACATACAGCAGGAAAATATGCAGGGCATTACTAACTAATTACCACTTTTTAACCATTCAGTAAAAGATGGGAGCTGTAACTATTGTGCCAGTTTAGCATATAAATACTATGGTAGTTTGTATACTTACAAATCATCATTTGTGTATTCCTTTTTGTAGTGAATGAGCATCCTTTGTTAAAGGTGTTTATAAAGCACTGTGCATATTGTTAGAACGATGCAAATGATAAATAACATTCACATACAGAAGAGTAATAACATACTACCATGCAATCAAACCAACAGCTAAATATCACGTCAGAAAGGCTAGCTAACTCCCTGGGTTTGGAATATTTCCCCCCTTTTATGGGGGAAGGACTTGGAAACAACTGGAAGGTCAGAAGGTGGATTCCTTTTGTTTCACCAGCGGGTAGATGACACACCAACCTGGTGGACGTCAAGACTTCTCAGATGCTTCTTGGCAGCTTGTGGGGTTTGTGCAGCACACGTTTTTACTGCAGATCTAGAATTTTGGGGTTTGAGCTGAATGAATCAGTTTGCACTTTGATGCAAATCAAATTAACTTTGCACAATTAGGAAATGGCTAGCTGAGCCGTGGAAGTTTGCAGAGCTTCTCTCTGTTGAGCTAAGAGCAGCTGCAATTCTTGTCACATAGACAGATTCTGTCCCTTGGGTGCCCCCTTCTGTCTTTTCTTCCCTGATGAGATTTGTTGTGAGAATCCAACGTGTATGAAAGATGCAGTCTGGGGAAAGAGATGGTTTTGGAGTTAATTTACTATCTGCTCACAGTATCTTCTCCTATATGTCTTCTTCTCAACGTTTGTATAGAGTATAGTCCAAATTTGGATGCTGCTTGGTTGTCTTGTGTAGATACTAGATAACTCTGACAATTATTTTACTGCCATGGATTCTCTTTTGAGTGAGTATCATGATTTTTTTTTTACTCACTTCTTACCTGACTTGCCCCTGTTAATGGCTAAGAAAGAGACTAAAGATATAGGCCTGTAGAATGCTGTCCAGTTTGCAGCAATACGTTACATTTTTCCCTTAGCACAAGTAGTAGTGGTTTCCATAGGAGTCTTTTCCAGAGCTGGGTGAATATGGATTTCTTCTCCTTAATTTAATTTTAAAACTAATTATCCTGCTCTTTTCACTGCACTCTTTTGTCTACTATTTTAGCAAATTAATAGGTTAATTAAACAATTAACCACAGTTGTTCTTGCCCTCTGTAGTGTGTCTGACCTAATAATTTCTTATGGAAGCTCAGGATTTTCTCCAAGTGACACCTTTCTGTAGCACCCATTCCCAAACTGTCCCTACACACCACTTTCCTCAGCTAATTTATTTTCACACTAAGGCTCAAGGTGATAACACGATTTTAAAAATAACTGCCTGAAATAGTAAGGTTTAAGTGAGTGTTTAAAATAAAAATGGGGAAGTTTGTGGGTGGGTGTTTTTTAATTCATACTCGAGCACTGGCTGCTGCACTTCTGCTAGAGTGGAATTAGTGCATCTGCATTTGTCTAAACGTTTAAATACTTAGAAATATGTTCATATGTTTTTTTCTGCAAAGTAAAAGAAGTTTTTTCAAGTCCATTTTGGGTTTTTTTCAGGACTTGGAAGCATGTAGTCAGGGATGCTAGATATCTTGTCAGTCTCGTCAAAACTTCCCCTTTTAGTGGCTGGCTACAGGCAAGAACCGAAGCCAGAAATTAATTGGTAAACAATTCCAGTAAGAAGCCATGCTGGGAAGTCTGTGACCTGCTCCTGGATGATGTGCAAAACACAACTGCAGGTGCAAATGATTCTCCTTTCCCATCTGCCTTATGATGGGTCCATGCAGTCATTAGTATAGATTTCTCCAAATTCTGTTAGTGCACTCCCCACCTCCCATCCCTTATGTACTGTTCTTTATTCATTGTTGTAAGTCTGCAAATGTGTATCAGGGTTGGCAGAGATGCAATGAAGGCACCTTAATTAGCCATTAGCGTTCGCACATTTTATTTTTTGTAGTTTTACCTCAAGTGTCAAAAACCACAGGCAAGGTCCTTCAGGATGAAGTAGTTCAGAGCATTCACTAAGGGTCATGCTTTGCTGTTCTGCCCCCAGAATGAAACTACTTTCAGTCTCTCTAATTAACACATATAGATTTACAGGAAAGATAGTTTCATAAAATTCAGATTGTCACTGGAAGATGCCACAGACAACTCAAGCAGTCTGCCAACAAAAAGCATTTTTATTCCAGCTAATTATTTTTTAATGATACTATTAGTAATTGGAACTCACTGTACACAGTGTACTCCAGATAAAGATCTCAAAGTTTTGCATAATAGTAATGGAAAAACTCATAACGTGTCTAAGATGAGGGTGAGTGGGTTACTTCTATAGCCATTTTACACGCAAGTCACACCCAGGGTAATGAACTAGTCCCCGATCAAACTCCAGAGCCACAAGTTTGAGGTTAAAGGTTGTTTGGTTCCATGCCCTGATCACTGTTCACTGTTTTACTTCATCATTTGTTTTTGTTCTCATCATGGTTTCCCAAGGACTTTGATCTACCAGTTAAGTCCTGTGCCCTTCTCCTAAGCAAGAAGTTGCTGCTTGAGTTCTTCCTACTCTAGCACCAGCCACCTCTACCCTGAGTAACCACCCACAGACAGGGACGGCAATCTTCACGTGTAGTCTGCCGATGAGTAATATATACTACTTCACCCAGAAACAAACAAGAAGCAAATGAATTGTGATTTTTATTTTTTTTTTTTTTTTTTTTTTTTTTTGCAAATCATTAAGCTGCTGAAGGAATAAAATTAAATATAAGCAGAGTAATGTGTTCTTAAACTGTGTGCCAAATGGCCTGGACCAGCCAGGGGTGGTGGGAGCACCTGCCTCCCCAGATACCTGCAGTTGTTATTCACAAATATCTCTGCCTCGGCAATAAACAACCTCTCAGTGCTCCAGAGCAGCAGCCTTTATCCTCCCTGGCTAGGAAAACCTGTCCCATAGAAACATGTTAATTCAAGAGGAGTTAGGGCTGCGGGTTTGTTTTGAATTCTGCCTGTGTTTCAGAATAGTCTTGTACACTTTAAAAAATCACAAGCATTAAAAGCTGTGTTACCCTATGGAAATTAAATTTTTGGTTAGAGCTGCTTACAAAGACTGAGTTTTGTCGAGTTTGAGGGTAGATGGACCTTGGTTGAGATAGAGGATGGGACAGCTGACTTGTCTACTTGGAAAAGACAGAGAGCTTTTTCAGGTAAAGCTTCTTTCCAAATCACCAGGAAAATGTTTAGGGATCTGGAACTCAACCTGAGTACAGGAGAAAAACTTGTCAAAACTTGTCCAAAGACTTATTTATCACAAAAACTAAACCACAGATAGAGTAAAGCAGCAAATCTGCTAGTCCAAAACCAGCTCTTGGGGCTGGTCAGGAAGTGCTGAAAGGCAAACAAAGTCTGTAGGCCACATGCCCCTCAGAAAAGGAGGTGAATGATGCCCTTTCAGATCAGTAACAGAAGCAAGTGATATTTTAAGGCTGGCAAGAAATTTTTTTCCTCTTTCCCTCATCAAGCTGGAAACAAGGGATTAGAGCTCATTACTGCTTAGCCAGAAAAATAAACCACAGTGGAACAACCAGTGCAAATACAGTCCCTCTGTATGTACTGTACAACTGTCCAAGGGATTGACTGCACTGTGACAGTCTCTCAGGAACTGTTTGCTTTTAGCATTCTTGCTGCTTTGGTGAGTATTGTCAAGTGAGTAGGTGGTGAGGCATAGTACCCCTTACTGATTTTGTTTTTTAGCAGGTGCTAAGTTACTTAAGGATATGATTTCTGTTCTGTAGCATTACTGCCTGCAGTGAGGTGTTTTGGTTTTTTTCTTTAAATAGTCTTCAAGTTGTGTGGCCTGCTGTACAAGTCTGTCATCAGATACCAGACCTGAGATGCTCCTATCTGCCAATTTGTGTTGTCTGTTGTACACTAATGCGAAGTGCCAGGTCAGATAATGGGACAAGATCAGAGCCCTATGTAGCACCGAAGTGACATTAGATCACTTCTTAGCGGTGCTAACCGATCTGTACTGCTGGAGTTTTTGCCTTTCAGACATCTGTCAAGATTTTTCTGTGTTGTCTGATTTAATTTTTTCCCAATGTAATCAAAATTTTTACATTGGTCCTTACTGTTTAATAAAACCTGTTAAAGTTATGATTTTATTCTTTGTTTTTTTCCTGTTTCTTTAACTTTTTCCTACCCATTCCTTGAGGACAGAGTTGACTGATGCTGTGCCTTTTGTAGTTGTTATAGCTGGATTTTGTGCTGAGTTTGAACAGCAGTTTTTGGAGGTCAGTGATGCTCTATCTGCTTTAACGGGTGTGTGCCTTGTTGAAAGTGTCACGCTGCTAGTGCCTGTGCTTGGTCTAGCCATGATGGTGTTATCCAGTATCTGTGTGCACTGCAAAAGGTTCATGGTGTATCAAGATTCTTCCTAATACAGCTGTTTGATCTTTGCCTGCCCTGTCACCCATGGTTATAATAGAGACATGTATGTCTTGGCACCTTTTCTTAGAAACGTGAGTAATTGCTTTCCCTTCTTGTTTTGCTGTGTTCCTGACCACTGGTGAACTTCCCTGTAGTAAGGAACTGTTAAAATTCATGCAGGATTTTTAAAAAGGCACCCATCTGTGCTGTTAAAGAGCTTTTTGGTAGCATTTTACAGGCCCGTGCATAATAGGCCTTAGGACACTTCTTTCTTTACATGATCTTTGTGTGAAATATGTCTTCACAGTTTAACTCAAGCTTGTGATATATATCTACCTGGCACTACCAAAGATGAGCTAAAGGATAAAACCTTGTCCTCAGTTTTTGTGCCTGGGGAGTAGAAATACAAAAAAATAAGAATGTACTTTACAAGTGAAGATCAATGTGTTGTATGAGCAGAAACTTAGAGGATGTGTTTCTGCATTTTACAGACTGAATGTGTAGCAATGTTTAAAATGTTCTTGTCAGGTTTCAGTTGCCATAATATTACTGGAAGGTTGACATTTAGACAGGACAAATGTGGACAAAAATGATGTCCTATGGACTGTGTGCCAAAGAACTGTATGATGAATGTGCAGCCTGAACTGAGGACTAGTATGCTTTTGAAAGATAGAGCCAGTACTATGCTTGCCTTTAGAAAGGCAGGAGCACTGCTACATAGTAAGCTCTTTAAAAAAAAAAAAAAAAAAGTTCAAAATTAGTGTTTTGATATCAGGAAGCTTCAACCCCCATCTTCTATAGAAAAAGGTCCCACCAAGTGCTGCTAAACAAAGATCTGGAACAGAAGCTTTCTGTGCCCAACCAGAGCATCAGCAATATAGGCTGGAAGCCAGAGAAGTGAAGCAATGTGAGTTAACTTACATCTGGTAAAGTCAGATTTTTAGCTTAGTGTTGCAAGGCAGCTTGCCCAGCGTTAGTTAGGCTTTAATTGCTCCACATTTTTAAACCAAGCAAATCTTGACAGGAGCATCTGTGATAAATGGTCTGAAAATGTCACCTTTTGAAACTAAACAGCCTGTCTTTTCAAGCCATTTTGTTCTTGAAGGTGCAATTTTGCTCTGTTACGCCAGGCCCTGTTCTCGTTAGCTCATATGGAATTGCACTTGAAAGTGAAGGGCAGATTTGACCTCATGGCTATCATTATTCTTCTTCACTCTGCAGTTACCAACACAGATCAATCTGGAAAAAACCATGTACCTACTTTAATTTTCATTAACAGCTCTACCGTACCCTGTTTCTAAAGGTGACGAGGCCTAGTGAGCTCACTCATTGTGTCTCTCTTCTGTCTTATTTTTAATGTCACTTGAATGCTATAGACACCTCAGTAGGTAATCAGGATATCCTTAATTAGAAAAATCTACTTAATTGGGACATCTTCTAGGGAACTGAATTAAGCCTAGTGGTATTTAATTATATTGCTAAGGGAAGGTTTAGTTTCTTTTTATTTACACTTCCATCAAGAGTGTGTTTTGGAAACTCGTCCTCTACTCAAAATACCACTTAGCTGGAGAAAACTCTGTCCATCAGAGTGAGTGAATACTGTTCATGGGTTCTTTCAGTCAACCTGTAGATTTGCCAGAGCAGCTGCTTCAGTTATGTGCAAAACTGGATCCAAAATTAGACCTGGCCAAGGTAAAATTCGGCACTGCTCAAAGCCTGGAGCAGGATGGTGCATCACGCTTGTTCTCAGAGTGACTGAGGCTGAAGTACTGCACAGACACCTGTAACTCTGGGGTTTAGCTGTGGGTGCCAGTACCCCAGCAGCACTATAAAAATTTTACTGCAGAAGCTAACTTTTTGTGTTTTAATGCAGGTCCTCACCAACTAAAGCTGTGTGGAGCAAATCATAGTACTGCTTGATCTGAGGCTTAAATTGGATCAGAAGGTATATACCTCTTTGATAAATAAACTTATATTCAAATCCGTGCCTCAGTATTTGTCAAGGTTGTTGATTATGTCACAGTAGGATAGCACACTATTCGAATGGAAAGCAGGGGGGAGGGAAAGGCTTAGATGTAACGCTTCTGACACTAAAGCCATACATGACAGTGAAAAATGAGAATTCAAGCATTGGTGCTGCTGCTAGAATTAATTTGTGTTTCACAGTGTGAACTGTTGATGTGCAACAACCATGTATTTATGTTAAAAATATGTCATTGCAATAGAACGGTGCTTTAGTTAACTAGGTCTACTTTCAAATGAAAGTATTGAGCTTGCAAATCAAGCAGTTTGTTGTTAATTGGCATATTTTGATGTCTCTTCTAATGAAAGATATTGCCAGCATTCTGACTTGTTTTTAAAGATGTGGTGTTAAAATGAAATAAATCTGAGCTTCCCTAAAATTATCACACAGAAGAACTTTCCTAATGGAACTGTTATTTGTTAAATGAGATGTACATACTTCAAACTTTCTTTGACTAAGTCTTTTAGCATCCCCATTTCTTTAATTCTCTAGCCCTCCTCCAGCAAAAAACTTTATTAATGTGTCCAGTAGCTTATAATATTTCATTTGCATTCTCTTGTTCTTTATGCATATGCTATTTGGACAATATTGGCTAAAACCCTGAAATTAGAAAGCTGCCATTTATAAAATCGAATCCTAATGACTCAGTATGTCTAGGGTCATCATTTGCACTAGAACTCTTGTTGCTCTTCCTCTTCCAAATGAGAAGGAGCGATGTTATACAAAAACAAAACACTGCAACCAGCAGTAGGTGAATATGAATTACAAAATGGAAAAGATTGAGGATTTCTTTCACACAGAAGTGAAGCCAATTAGTCTGTCTCGTTTTCTGGTGGAGAGTAACTCAGAAAAGTTAAGCATCATAGCATCAGTTAAGTACAAGAGTTACTTTTCTATTTTAACAGCCACTTTTTGTACAAGGCTGGTATAATTAGCGACATACCTGGCATTGTAAAGACTGGCATGAATAACATAATGAAGGTAGTGCCTTTATTTCAGCCTGCCAGTTGCAATACTTGGCTTTTATTCTTAATGACTGCATAAGATAAGGTTTTGTTAATGCTTTGTATTACCAAACAGATAATACTCACTTCGAAGAACAGATGTCCAGCTACACTAAGTGCCAAATTAGAAGTTCTGACCTTAGGGTCTTATGACAGCATCAACTCTGCCTCTGAGATGATGTGCAATATATATGATGTGTCTATACATATACATCTATATAGATATATAGACACTTTATAGTTGTCAGCTGCTGAGCCACCTACAGGGGCCTCCAGTCTTAGAACAGCTGTTGTTGCTTCCCCACATATGATTCAAAACATGCTCTAGCTGTTTGGTGAAGTGTAACCCACACATTAAACCTCTTTTCCAACTCCCCCTTACACATATGTGCTCCTCTGTAAATGTGTTTCTGGACATCCATGTCTCTTTGAGATGTATTTGACAGGGGCAGCCTAAACCAGTGTAAGCTCAATTCAAACTGGCATACAGCTAGCTAAAGAGCAGGTTGCACTGAAACAAATTGGATTTCTATCTGACTTAAAACTTGTATAACTGCTGAGTATAAACAAAGCTGAAAGTCAAACTTGGATCTGTACCCTTCCATTTACAAGCTGCTACCTGTGAGCATGGCCTGCCTGTTGTAAGACATTTCTGTTGACCTTTTTTTCATGAAAATCTGTCCCATTTATAGCATGGGATGTCCTGTCATCATGAGGTTTGAAAAGTAGCTTGAAGTACATTCAACAGCAGGGAAATACTGAAGCTAGGCAGCCAGCCAGACTGGTCTATCTATCTTTAACCAGAAAACTTGAGTGAAACCATTAACAAAGCTTAGTGCTTTATGCTTTGAATTACCTTGAAAAGCAATCTAGCTTTTAATCCTTTCATTCTAGTTTTCAAAAACAGCATTTAATGCCAGTTTCAGAGATGAGCAATTACAGCAATTTCTTTGGACCTGGTCATATCAGGAGTTTGTTGAGGCAAAATCCTATAGCATTGCAGGAGGGAAGGGGTTGGGGGAACAGAAACAGCTGGGCTCAAAGCTTAACCCAGGATCCCTGTGAGCTAGGGCAGTTTCTGCTCTTGCAATAAAGATTTCTGGCAGTCAGAGAGCACAAACACAGAATGGGTTTGAATAATTGCATCCTTGCTTATGCACAAGTGGTGCATAATAGATATTTACAAATCAGGCTGCTTTTCAGACATCAACACAATTTTATGTTTGGAAGATGGAGTTCTGCTAATTTCATCTTGTACTCCAAAATGAGAATGAGTAAAATGGAATTAGGCTCAGTACTGATTGCGTGCAAATCTTTCCATTGTAGATTGCTATAAACAAGAATTGTGTGTAGCCCCATTTGTACGGCCTTTGTGGATAAGATCTGAAACAGGTTTTATACACTGGAGCTTGTAATGATAGGTAAAACAGATGTCTGGTGCTTTAACTCAAAGCTGAGCTCTGAATCGGTTTTGATCATGCAGGCTTTTCCCACTGCTGGCTTGAACCATGTTAGTGGACGAGCAAAAAAAAAAAATCACGTTAAAATCCATATGTTTGGACCTGGTTTTGCTAGCTATTTACTCTGATTGTTCTACTGAAACTGCTTCTGAAATAAAACTGTGGTTTTTGATCTATGTAATATTCCATACTTGGAAATGTGATTCAAAATATTCACTGTTCTTTTAAGACTTGTTTTAGTTTCACTCGGTGTATTGAAATAGGATGCTTATCTTAATAACTATGAGGAATTCATAGGAGTGGAAAAAGAGGGGGAAGTTTCACTTCCTGGGATATTTCACAGGAATTCAGTCTGAAAAATCCCATTTCTTCTTTGGTTTTCTTATCTATGTGTTTGGTTGGGCATGATGCCTCTCACCTTCAGAAAGAATTGGATGTCCTGACTGTGAGTAGCATGCTATACATGGTATTACATGACTTTTTTTTATCCACCAAGATATTAGAAAAGACCAACTCTTAAATTAAGCCCAGAAGGCTACCTTTTTATTATTATTTTAAAACTATTTAAACCCTGAAAAGATCCAGTACCCTGCAGCAAACACGTAAAACCACTAGACAGTATTTGAACTCATAAATGGTCAGGACTCTGTTTTTTCTGTATGTCTGGACTTTGGGATGTGGAGGACTGAGCTGATGCTCCCAGGTGGGTGAGCTGAAAACAAATGCACCTTTAGGAGTGTGGAGGAGAGGAGGATGCAAACAGACAGGGATTGTTGCCATGTCTGAGACTTCCACTCTGCTTTCAGCTCACCCACCAAGGCCTGAGTGCTCTCCTCATCTACACAACCCTTCCATCCCTCTTGGTGCACCTGTTTGCTTGCAGCCTTACTTTGGCCATTGGGTTTTTTTGCTAGAGATGATGAAATCCCTGGAGAAAGAGGGGGAAAAATCCAATACAAACACACACAAAACAAATCAACAACAAGTTCTGACATTAATCTTAACTATTGGCTTGAACCTTCACTGAAGCTGCTTTGGTGACCCTAGCAACTTGTCATTCCTGTTTACTTTTTTGTATGTTCTAGCAGTCAGGCTTTATTTGCATGAGTGCCTGTCAAAAGCAGTTTTGCAGCTGTGTAACAGATCTACTATTGTAGAATACAAGACAGGGACATTTTCTGAGATGGTAACATCATCTCCTCTCTTCTCTGTTCACGCTCAGGTTCTTTTTGCTTTCTTCTTGGCCCCTACACATCTCTTAAAATTTTAGTGACCCCATATCACACATTTTTTGCTCAGGAAATAACTTCTATTGAAGGCATAAGAGTCTTGCTGCTGTGGATTGCCCTTTACCCTATTATAGCATGTGAAAAACTCCCCTAGAATAGAAGCAGCTCATAAGCTGCAGCAGCAGAATGAGGTCCCAGGGTTTAATCCAGTGACTCAGAGCATTGTTATTTAAAAGGCTTTTCTGTAGAGGGAAAAATGTTTCAAAAGTTTAATACTTTGTAGAGATAAACTGTTCTTTTTAAAGTCATTGTTGTCTTGTTCTGATACATCATCTCTGAAGAAATAATTCAAAACACTTTTATGTCTCTGTGCTGCCTGCAAGTAAAATATTTAAAGCAGGCTGCATGCTCTAAGCCTGAATTCAGAGTAGGGACTTCTGTGAAGTTAGGGCTTGAATCTGATGTTTTTCCCCCCACTATTTTTCTCCTCTGAACACCTTTTTTTTTTTTTAAAATTTTTTTTTTTTTTAGTTCTCAGATTATCCTTATGTTATAGGAAGTCAGAGAAAACATAAAATACCTTTTTGAAAGAAACAAGGAATGATTTGAAGTAACAATGGTAGTTTGGTAGTTCTGTGGGGAACTTGGAGTGCTGCTAGTCCTCCCCTCCTGCCCAGAGACAGTAGTGGTAATGTTAGAAGGGGTCCAGTATCTTCGTTTCCTGGGATACTGAGTTTAAAACATTTCATTCCCGTTATGAAAGTGGGAATGAAAGCTAAGAATCTCTGATCACCTATAAAGTGAAATGAAATAATTTTGAGCCTGTTCCAGTATTTAATATTAGCAGTATTGCTGTAACATAAAAGAAATGTCTAAATGGAGCTATTAGAAGCAAAAGAGAAATTACTTGCTTATAAGAAAACAAATTGAAACACTTTCATCTTATCCAAATGCTCTTATTTATGCCCTGAAGTAAAGTTGCTGTCAAATGCTCACCTGCCAGGTGAAGTACATTTCTAAATATCTGACAAAATAGCTTAGAAGAGCAACTCTTCATTGTGAATTCAGAAAAATAAATATTTTTATGTATATATAAAAAAATAAAGTTCATAGTCTTGTTGCTGTGGTACAGAAGATTACTTGTGTTTAAGCAGCTGATCCCTGAGTCTGTGTCCTGTGGGATGTCGTGTGTTCTCCAAAAGCCTCTGGCTTTGCCCAAGCTGGTTGTGCTGTCTTGGTGCATTTCTGAATCCTGTCCCTGAAATAACCTGAAACCTATTGGGAACAACAGCATCTTAATAGCTGTATTATTCTTTTATTATTGTCTTCTGTATCCATCTGGGCCACAACTTTGAATCCTGACAAGAAATAATTTCTGTGCATGTCAAATGATCAGATTGGTAATGCCACTACTGTGGCTGTGTACCAGGAACTGGCCTGAATTCCCAGTCTTGCCTTGAGTCAAAATAAACTGGAAAGAGTTTTGGTTTTCCCTGGGAACAGTTGTGGCCAGAGGTTGAGATTAGTGGTTTGCAGAAAAATGAGCAGCTTTCCAGTGGGTAAAACAAGCAGAGGATGGAATTGGACCAAGCCTGAGTAGTAAAACCTTTATTGAGGATGTGCATCTTAAAATGCATAGCATCTAAGGTCTTGTTTAAGACTGGGCAAGTTTCCAGTGAATAATGGACACTTTGTCTTGTTTTTCAAAGGCAGCAGTTCCTGGCAAGCACAGAAAAAGGAAAGCATCATTGCATTTTCAATCTGTGTTTGTCAGACTTGGAAACTGAGACCTTTTACATTTGATTGGGACTTAAGAACGACAGATAATGATTTTTCTGGCCTTTTTGCAATAAAAGTTTCCACACACATTAAGCTTTAAAGGCTGCAGTTTCCCTTTAAAAGCTAAATCATGGTTAAATTGTGTGGGCATATAATAGCCCACAAAAATGCTAATGATATTTTCTGCTGTTTAAATGCTAGCCAGCAGAAACAGAGCCAGGCACTTGTGAACAGCCTGGTCCTTTTTTTTTTTTTCCTTTTTTCTTTTTTTCTCTCTCCTTGCTCTTGGCAAAGTACAACATTCTCACTAATTTCCAAACAGCAGTGTTGCCTTGGGGTGTAAACCCTAAACAGAAGACTTAAAATTATGCTCTTTCTGTGAATAAGCTTAATTGTGCTTACCCAACAGATTACAAACATTGATTAAATCCTAAAAGATAGTCTATTCATACCAACAAAAATGAATCTTCTTGTGCATTAGAAAAATGCCCTGCACTAGGAGCTAATCACAGAACACCCAGTACCCTCAGATATGGGTCAATATAAGTGGATTTGTCTTACAGAAATCTTGGAGCCCCTAGTTTGGGGTGCTAAACTAAAAATCATTGGGATGCACTCAACCATGTCAGTTGGAAGTTTTGCCATACAAACTTCTGCACATTATTCTTTCATAAGGGTATGACTTCCTTGTCAAGCACAGAATGCAAGTAGAAGCCTCAATATTAGATACAGCAGCAGGTAACTTAAATGTTTAATGTGCCCTTTGCGTTGCTATCAGTCACCTGTCAGCGGCTGCAGGCAACCACTTGGAGAGAGATCAGGACATGGTACAGTAGGGTTTGATCAGCTCTGGGGGTTTGTGTGTACGTGTGTTGAACAGGTAGAGTATTGCCAATCCAAATCATTGAAGGGTGAGCATGGTCTCCCTTTCTATCCCTAAATTAATAAGTTCTTTAAACTGTAACTTTTAAAAATTGCACTAGAACTCTGCCACTTTTTCATCTGGTTTTGTTTTATTAAGCTATTATAGGAAGGAATTTATTTAAAACTAGCCAAACAAATTTAGGGATTTAAAAGGTAGGAGGCTCATAATGATGCTCATTTAAGATTCCTGTGATTCAGATTCCATGTTTCTGTTTCTTCTTTTATACCAATATTTTATTTGAGAATTGTTTCCTGAAGTCTCTTAGCCAATGGACTCGATAGCTATTAACTGGAAAGGAACAAAAAAGTGGCCATGGGAGGATTACATCTGATTTTGTGTAGTTAAAAAGTCTTTTTAAAAGTGGGCAGAAGTAGAAAGTATTTATTGCCACACTTTTACATGCTTCTATATTTTTGTACATCCTTAATTCTTTTTTTATTTTAATAAATCTTCATTAGGTGTGTCAAACGAATGCAGTCAAGAGACCCTCCATGTGATAACTATTCCTTATTACAAATTCCTTGTCTCTAGGAAGGGACTCCTCATGTAGGAGACTGAGACAGCACTGATGAATCAGGGCAATGTTTGTTGTATTTTTGAAAGCAGTGCATGTATATTTAATATGTTCTAATATTTGACCTTTTGCTTAGCTAGATTATATGACATAACTTGCTTGATTCATGGCTCCACTAGAGCTCACACTAGATACTAATTCTTGCTGAGGTTGGGTTACTAATGCATATAACTTTTTCTGCGAGTGATTTCTAAAGTAACTTGGGATGTTAAAAGGATCAGCATACCTTCCTCTGTGAAGAAGGTTTTCTCTGAAATAAGGACCTGACAACATTTGAGACCCATTCCAAAACCAGCCTCTGTTGTGAGGTGCTTAAGTCCAGCAAGGTGTTGGGGGTAAGGATGCTGCTGGTATGTGGCTTGCTTCAGTGCCCACTTAATTTGAAGGGGGAGCTGTGCTGAGAGCACAGGAAGCGTGTGAGAGTGCTGTATAAAGGCAATAGGCTTAGTGGTGATTCCTGTTACTAAGTCCAGGTGCTATCCTAATGTGGCTCTGTTAACCACTGAACATTGGACTTGAGGATCTTGAAGGTCTTTTCCAACCTTGCTGATTCTATGAACATGTCTGAGGCCACAACCAGGTGCCCCGAGTGACCTGTGGGACGGCCTCTTTGCCCCGGGCTTTAGGTGCATAGTGCAATAACCACCAAATACACTGTTCAGTGTTTGGTGAGAAGGCATGCCCTGTTCTCCTGCTAGCAACTCAGGCATGGCTCTGACGTGGCTTCTGTTTTTCTGCTGCCTAGGTGCCGTGTGACAAGGAAAGAGTCTCTTCCACTCAGCTACGCAGGATCCGTCACGCTTTCTGTTGCAGTGTCCTGCTCCTGACAGGAACAGCAGATGATGATTAAGCATTCAGGTGCAATTGATGTTCTGAGGAATATGGGTCAGAAGGGTCTCTGTTGTCATTTCCATCACGTTAAATTGCAAGCCTGGCATCTCGTGTCCCTTCCTCCAGTGCTGATTCTGGGTGTTAAGGATGAGGCTGATGGGACCTCCTCAAGCAGCTGTTTGGTAATTCTGGCTGGGAAGGGCTCTCTCTGCAAGCAATATCACGCTCTACTCAGTGTGTGAAATGTATAGTGAGGGATTTATAGGCTCAGGCTAGAAGAGATTGGTAGTGTAGAGCTATATCATGCAAAAAGATGATTGTGCTCTTGGAGATAATGATACTTTCCAGAGTTCTGTGGTACAAAGGGTGCTGGGTGCATGTTTCCCTGCAGGGTACAGTGGTCGTCAGCCAGAGTTTAGAGCAGAGTGAAGGATCTTGCAGCATTTCTTATGCCCTTCAAACAGACAGGGCATGGCATGAGCAGGAGAAGCATATATTTCTGTTGGTAATGTTATCTGTAGTTGATTTCTTGCTGACAAGACTGAACTGCTCAGTTCTCTTGGATAGACAACTTCTGCTTCATTTATTATAGATTTGCTCTGCCCATATGCCAAACTGACCAAAACGGTGGTCGGACAGCTGGAAAACAAATCCTGCTTGAACTTGGGTACTTGGGTATACATTTGCTGTTGAGAGGTTGCTTCTCTTTGCTCAAAGATCACATGCAAGAACCTACCCTTCCCCTTTGATTTAAGAACTTTGAGGGAGTGGTGCTGGCCAGTAAGGATGGGTTGTAAGAACCCAGTTCCTCATGTAATGATTCTGATTACCCAAGCAGTATTACAGCACCAGGGTGCTGGGTAGGCTGTTGAATTGAGTTGGATCTTGTCCTTTAGCTTTTCTTACTCAAATAATCAAGCCTCGAGTATGTGTATTTGCCAATACATGCACTGCAAAAACACCCATATAGCTGTGTTAAGAGGAATACTCCATTTCATTACAGGTTACAAATTTTCTTGGTTGCTAGCAGTTTTTTTGCTGAAACTTGAAAATAAGTCTCTCAGAAATTGCCAGTGTGGGCCCTGCTGCTCTATCTTTATTCTCTTTCCAGATCTTTCATTGAATAATAGCTGAGTATTAAGTTAACAGGGTTGGTGATATAAATACATCCTTTATTCCCATGCAAACAGCCTTGAAAGAAAAAGTATGAGGTAGTGAGAATTAATAGGAAGGCAGTATCATACATGCTAATTCCACTTTACATCTCTTTTATTGAAAAAGCAGTGAGCTTTTTATTTTCTGACAAGACCTGTGGCTTGGCGGTGTAATTGGTGCAAGTTAGACTGTCTGGACAAGCTTTGTTTAAAATAGGATCTAACTCTGGGAGGAAAGAGTGTTGTACTGTGCAGAATCAAGTTTTTCAGGGTTCTTGGAGAAGTCAGAAGCTGAAAACAATTCCATAAGTGATTGGTGAAGCACAGGGTAATGCAAAGTTTTTCTTTGACTCAGAAGAATTTAAAACTGAAAGGCACAAAAGTAAGAAAACCATTCTCTGCACCTTTCCCTTTTGTCTCTGATTTCCACAGTTGTGGTTTCCCAGTTGTCCTGACTGTTTTGAGAACTTTTGAGCCCTATTTCACTCTGAACTTCAACCTTGCGTTGACTCTGTGTCACCCCTTGTAGGAAGGGAAGACAAAAATGCATATGCGTTAATCATGGCCTTGGGAAACGTCCCCTGGGGATGAAGCTGAAGTATTAAATTTTCAACAACTAAGTGGCACTCCTCAGGACATACAGGTATCCCTCCTGTGATCATTCTAGGCAGTAGGCAATCCCTCTGCTTAATCATCTCTCACTTCTATCTTTTTTGAGCTTTCTCAGCACCCCCATGTCCCAGTAACACATGTAGTTCATCCCTAAAGCTAAATGTATAGTGGATTGAACAGATAATATACTAAACTCTCCTCTCTGCCACTCAAGGTGGATGTGCTGGAAGGTTTTTTAAACCAATGAAGGTGTTTCCTCCTTTCTTTGAGGTGTGTTTCCTTGTGTTTTGCGGGGTATTTTTTGTCCCCCCAGTATATTACTCCTTAGTCTCTATCCCCACTGCCTGCTATTGGGCATAGTGAAATGCCTTTGTCCCTTTCTGCAAAACCCCCATTGCAATTCATAGCCATCTCCAACTCACCCAAGAGCTGCTGCAGCAAGAGCTGGTCCTTGCCTCCAGTGGGAAGGTCGTCTCTCTGTGGGGTCAGCAGCCATACAGCTGGGCATCTGCTAGTGCTGAGATGGGGCAAAGGGTGAGGAGCATATGGGTGAGGAGGGGAAGAGGAAAGGGCAGCCCGATGAAGCAGAAATTTAGTAACTGAGTTGGCTTATGCTGAGAGAGTAGCTGCACTTTTAACATATGTTTAACTACACGATCCACTGTGGTGTAAAGATACCTGAGCTGGCTCTGAATGAGCTGCCTTCCTCATTTCATAAGTCCCAGATGCAGTATAGCTCCATTAGCATGGCAATACACCCAAACTAATGAGTTTGGGTAAAGCTGATGTTGCTATATTGCCTTCCCTTCTGGTGCTAGCTCATTTCCAGCTAGCTCAGATGTCTCTTAAGTGCTGTTTTGCATGATACAGATAAACCCTAAATAACCTGTGCAAGGCAAGCATGGAACCCAGTAAGACACAGATGAATCTCTGTTTTGTGAGCTATCCCCATGATCACCAGACCAAGCCCGTTAACCTCTAATGTGGTATTTTGTATATAAGGTAGGTTTATTTCTGTATGCAGCCATTGTCTTGATGACAATGCTTCCTGATCTGAGCAGAAGGGGAAGTTCTCAAACAGGAAATTCTGAAGTTGAAAGGAGAAATTAATCTCACTGCAGTATCTGCAGTATCTGTTCATTTTAGTTGGAGGATTTTCTGTTACTTCCTCTATCTCCCCAACCCCCATACTTACCAGATGTTGAGAGCATTCATTGTCATTCCTTCACTAACCTGAAAGCCTCAGGTATTCAGTGCTTCTCTAAACTGTAAATCTGGGAAGCCCCTTTGGAAATAGCAGCTACAATATGCTAACAATGACTGCATCACACAATACGTTTAGATGAAAAGGAGATCATTTCCTTGATCTCACTTCAGAAGACTGGCATGTCTCTTGGCAGAACTCATTTGGATGTTACTCTCCTTAATTACAGAGCGTATCATGTATACAGGGCACGGTTGAAAGAAGGTCTCTGGGAGGCTGAATTAAAGTTGCATAGACAACCTTAATTTTGGCGTTTCTGTGTGTTCAAATACTTGACTTGCAACTTTAATAATGTTTCTTTTTTAAAAATTTACAGGCATTTTCCTAGGGGAATTGATTTTCTTACTTAACTTTGAGTAACATGCAAGTCTAGGTCTCACAAAACATCAGCAGGCTCGGTCCCACTTTTCTCTTGGATAACTACCAGTAACTGGCTATGGGTTGCCATAGTATGACTGGACCCATGCGAATTTCAGATAGGAATTTAGCAACAGGGATTAAACAGATGGTGACTATTGGAAGTCAGGAATCTTGGTTTCTATTTTTGGTGCTGGCTTACTCAAACTCTGTATCAACTTTTTTTGTTCCTTTTATTTTGGATTATGAGAAAGATACTTAAAGTGTGAAGCAAGATAAAAGGGAATAAATGAAAACAGCACCTTCAGATTTGAGGAGTGTATTGTAACGAAAGATGTTGGTAACTCTTGGTTTTACAATGTTCTTATAAAAATGTACTCTGATCTGTTTGTGATTATTAGTGCAATCAGCCCCCTTCCTTCTTGGACTAATTAATTAGAATATTCCTGATCACTTTCTTCTGGAAGTACAAAAATAACTTTGGGTAGGTAGAAACAAAGGAAAAAGAGTTTCTAGATGAAGATGTACACTGCAGTCATGTTGCAAGTTCGCAGATCTATAACGGATATAGTAATTCTTTCTACAACTAACATGGCATAATAGGTCAAACCTGAAAATGTCTGCAACACTGCCTCTCTATTGCCTTAAATCAGAGGTGTTTGTGTGTGTTGTGTAGATCCTGCTTCCTATAATTTGGTGGCTGGTTAGCACAGTCCTGTTTTGCTGTCGCATGGTGACTGCTTTTAATATCACACCCATGATTCCTAAATAAATGTGAAAATGCAGAATGGTTGCAGGAAAAATACTATGAGGGAAATCCATTCCATAGCTTTATGCTGCCCTGTTTATTCTAAATTGTTAAACGGAGGTTTTATTCTTTCCCATTTGTTAATCAGTGCAGGGCAGGGGTAAGGGGCCGTGTGCCAAGAGAAATAAAGAGGTCCAGGAGGTGTAAGGCTCCTTAGATACCTAAAGTCTAAAGTTTTGCCTAACTTTTCAGTTAGTGGCTTTTAGATTCCAACATATGAGCAATCTCTTAATAGTTTAGTGTAAGGTAATATCTTCTACGTCATTCCCTTTTATCATGTGTAATCAATGTTATATTTAATGCAGCATGACTTTTCAAGTGATTAAGGACCTGGTGGGGACATTAACAATGTAAAACTTTATTTGCATTTACACTAATGATTTTATAATGAGAGTTTTATTATATTAATGAAGACTGCTGAGAGAAGAAAGGAAAAACAAAGCTGAAACTCCCCTAATGTCTTCCTTTAATAGAGTACCCTCTGCTAACACTGTTGACATAGGTGCTTATTTGCATAAAGGAAAATATGGGCATTTGGAACTATTAAATACTGAATGCTTGATGCACTTTGTGGTAATTACTATATTGAGTTATTCTAGGAGGGGGTTTATGGAATTCAGAGGGGTGAGAAAAGTTTTTAAAATAGCTGCACTTGCATCATCGTGGTACCATATCTCAATAACAAAATAGGAGACTGAAATAGCTGTGAGAGCAGCATTCCTTTAGGCAGATGTATCCAGAGATACCATGAATTGTTTCAGTGAGTTAAAAGCTTTTCTAAGCAGAACAGAAAACTTGCAAGGGCAGAACTGTTGGCTTTGTCGACGTGTTGGCAGGATCCCTCAAGAAAGGAAACTAGCCCTGGATGTGATTTCTGAAAAGCAACATTGGCTCCTTATTACTACTCCCAGGTGTTGCTTGAAGGAGGAATTTGAAAACAAAACAAACCTGAAAAAAATTAACTGAATTATTGGAATGGAGTACACCTCTCATGAAGCAAATTCTGTCTGATATTAGGTAACATAATAGCGTATGAAATTAAGTAGCTCCATATTTTTTTTGCAGCACAACTCTGAGGCTGCCTTCATGTAAGTACCTATGCCAGCAGTTTGTTACACTTTCACAAGATAGTTTTTTCCAAGACTCCTCTTGAAAGTAGAGATCAAAAAATGACATCTTGTTGCTATGTCAAGTATAACCCAGCGTGAAAAATGAAAATATGTTAGTAAAAGAGAAGCCTATTGAGAATGTAGTAATAGATTTGATTATTTAAGGCAAAAATGTTACAAAACCCTATCCATACTGTTTTAATTCTGGCCATTTCATGGCTTCACCTCCCCCAATGAACTAGCACAGTTACTACTGGCAAGCTGGTTTTCTGTAGTTCCTACAAATGATTGGTTCGAGTAATTAGTTTTCTTGGCAGACAGCCCTAAAAGTCAGCTTGCTGTCAAGAGATTAAATTTCATTGCATCTTACTCTTACACATATGATGTGACCTGTATTAATTAGGAATACTATGAACAGAGTCTGTGGAATTAAGGATGCAGTCAGGCATTGGGGGACCACAAGGCTCCCTTTTGTAGCAGGAATTTCTTGACAGAAGCAGGTAAAAATATCAGAAGGGTTGACAGAACTTCTCACTCTTGAACAGCCAGTGGCCTACAGTAAATAACTTAGGTGATGCTGCTGGAAAAGATAGTTCAGTGGAGGAGATGAGTGACATTGGGTGGAATTGTGGGTATGGACTGACTGTTGACTGGGATCTGCAGTGACAGAAAGCAGAAGCTGGAAAACAGAGCCCAAAGTCTTCTGAGGTCTTTGACTAACAGCATAAATCTCGATTAAAGTACGGTGGGCTCTGAAAACTGTAGCTCAGCTTCAGCTATGACATATATGATTTATAGCTCTGAATCAAGTATTCTCTAGGTGTACCTTCCAAGGACTACTAAAGTGAAAACAAAGATAAGAATTGAATTCAGTGGTATTTTTATCAGGCTTTAGGAGACAAGAGAGCCCCTCATAACCAACCAAATCCAAAGAAAGTAGTTTTGTTGGTTTTAGTGGGTAAGAATCTTCAATTCTCAAGTTTTTTAGCTTTGCACATAGGAAACAATGATTTTAGGTAATACATGTTCAGATGAAATTACAGCATAGGATTGCTACTGGACTAAATGAGTGCGACTCTGGAAGGATTTTGTTGAAATCAGTAATTCCTTATAGTAAAATCTAATTTTTTTTAAACACAGTCAATGCTATAACAATACAGCAGGAGGAAATAATTCCCTAAAACCTGATTTAAGTAGTCTAGTTCAAATTACAAAGAACACGAGTTTTGAACTTGCAGCACCCTTTAATTAGGCTTTGTATTAGACTTGTTCTTCAGCAATTCGGCTCATTACAAAAACTCTTGTGTAAGAGTCTTCCTGCACAAGTTGTCCAAAACAGGTCGCAATACAAAACTTCAACCTTTCAGTTTAGGGAAAGTTAATATTTATGGTCCTGGAAAATTTATGTTGTCATTTCCCCTCTACAGTTCTGTATAAACAGAGCATTTAAGTGGAAATGCAAATGTTCTTTCTTCTGCACTTCTGTGAACACCTGAAAGATATATAATAGCAAAGTGCATTTTTTTTTCAAAGGATTTCTTTAAATCAGTTTAAACTTCTCTAAAGATTCTAGCAGGAGGCAGCTGAAAAGAAATGAAAAAGAGTCATGCCAAGGAAATTACATTACTGTCATTGTTAATTTGCTTTAAATAACCGTGAAAAGAAGTAGTCTATCCTCTGTTAAAATTTCCCATCGGCTTACAACCAAGTGGTGAATATTATATTTTATAGACTCTGACATGAAGTCTGTGTTTAAATATTTATCTTTTGAACAGCTATGTTTACAGCTAAAACCTTCCTCCAACTTAAACTTTAGCAATAACGTGATATATTTTTCTTCTGAAGTTCTTTTAGGTGGAACTATATTAGCAGGTCAGGTTTTATGAACTTCTTCAGATCTCTCTGATTATTTGCTCAGAGGTCCATACCTTAAAGGTCAAGGTGAAAATAGATGTAGTAGACTCTGTTCACCCTTGCTTGTAAATTTGTTGGAGCCATTCAACTTTACTGAATGGTGTTCTATGGCATTGCATATAAGCTTCACTGCTGGCTTTTGAATGAACAGAAGAAAATGAGGTCTTAGGGATGTCATGTGAATTTGCCAGCTTTCAAAGACTTTTCACACACCTCCCCACTGCCACTGTCCTTGTGGTATTCAGGCTGAGACTTGAAAACCATCAGCTTAACACTGCTGATGTTGGTAAGGATGATGGAGGTAAGGCCACTGCTGGAATGATCAAAATGCATGGCTGTGCTTCTGGCTAAGAGATAATTAGGTCAATAAATTCAGCTTGTTTTCCTTCTCCCTAATATTTGTATTTTCCAAACTGCAGATATGTACAAGCACCAAGACTGAGCAACCAGATTGCCCTGCAGAGTTTTGCTGAAGAAGGGAAGTGCTTTTCCCCTTGTGTCATGTAAAGGGAGCGTTGAAAAGTGTCTACTGCCATATAAAGGAGTCTTTAAATTTATCGTGTCTATGATTGTGGTTCAGGGAACATGCTTGAGCAGGTATAAATTTTGGTGGAGAGTCAGCTGGGCCTCATAAAGATGCCACTAGGAAGCCTGCAACTCCTGAGTACTAAACTTGTTAGTGTTGTAATATCAAGGGAAGATATAAATCTGTTTTAGGTGCCACATCTATCCCATACGTACATGTGTTCTTTTGCCTCTGAATATTGTTGTTACAATATCAGCTGTAATGAACTTGGGAAAGATTAAGCAGGCTAATATTTGTTTTAAAAAGAGTATCCCTGACAACTAAGAAGGGATAAAGTACAGCCCTGGGAGTCTCAGGAGGTCTGGCGGGATACAGTGTGCTCAGGGTGGCAGCAGGAGCAGGGGTGGTTTGAGCCAGACCATCGGTTGTGGCTGATAGGGCAGAGAATGGTTTAGGAAAGCACACAGAAGTCCTTTGCAATCCCAGGTCTCAGTGCTTCAAGCTGCCTTTGCCACCCAAGCATAGACTACAATTGCAGATCCTCAGAAGGAGTTTGGGGACTATATTTAGTATCTTCACCTGGAACAATGACATTCCTTTTAGGCTTCAGATTCCACTTTTGCATGCAAAGGCACTTTTCCCAATTGTGAATATTTAAGGCCAAATAGCCACAAGATTTTTTGGCTTTTTTTTGTTGTTGAAGTGAATCATCCTTTGGAAACTGCTAGGTCATTTACAGTATCAGCAAGTACCAGTGAACTACTCTGAAAACCAAGCCCTTACTCCCTTACTTTGCTCCAGGTTTTTCATCTCCATTGCTAGTGAAACAAATTGATGGACAGCAATTAGTCTTATTAATGGCATGAATGCTAGCCTTATGCTGAATAGGTTCTGCAGGCTTTGTCTGATTGAATTTATTTGTGTCTTCCTAGGTTAATCAAATATTTGAAAGAAAGGGATCAGAGAATACGAAGTTCTTTGAGTCTATCAGTATTCAGAACAGCTGTTTCTAGCTTGAGCTGATGTTCATATATTACATGACATTTATTGCTCAAATAAATTTTTTTAAAATAACTGCAATCTTCTTGCAATTAATAAAGTTCTCTAGATGCTTTTTTGCAGGAACCAATGTCCTTCAGAGAAATACAAAAGTCATTTCGCACACAAAAAATTAACATATTAGGAAGATATGGAAGAAAAAAAAACCTAAACAGCCTGATGCTTGAAAGTGAGTTAAGTAGTTTTGTGTATTTTTAATTTAGGAATTTCTGCATTTCAATCCAACAACTATAAACAGATAATTCTAATTGCATCATATGCTTTTCTCAGATCTTGAAAATTTTACAGTATGCCTTTAAATTGCAGAAGTTTGTCAAAGTATGCTTCAAAATAAACAGTTTATTGAATAACTTCAGAGGAAATAAATTTCCATTTCCTAGATAAAAATATGTGAAAATGTTCCCTTGCTGACAACTCGGAAGTGTGACATTTTAAGGATTGTAAAGATGGAATCTAAATAAAAATCAATTTTGATTAGAGGTATGTCTGCTGTGGTGGTGTGGCTAATTTTGTAGAGGAAAAGCTGTCTGTG
This sequence comes from Porphyrio hochstetteri, assembly GCA_020800305.1. Taxonomy (NCBI): domain Eukaryota; kingdom Metazoa; phylum Chordata; class Aves; order Gruiformes; family Rallidae; genus Porphyrio; species Porphyrio hochstetteri. The sequence continues at coordinate 1,451,734 of CM036923.1, read as the reverse complement.
CACGTTTTCTTCAGTGCAGCGTTTAGAAGACAGACTTTCATACCACTAAGAAATTGCCACATGCGTGGGAAAGTGACACTTCAGCTTTTGATGGCTGACTTACTAAAATAGGTGACCCCATGTATCCAGATTATCCCTTGGATTTGAGCTGCTTTATCTGGGCTCTGCTCTGGCCAGGTTTTACCAGAACTGTAGCCTGGAAAACACAGTTGCAGTTTAAAAACCCATCCTGGGCTTATCCCTGTTAGTTGTGCATAAAGCATGTGGACTGGGAGTGTGGCCCAGGATGTTTAGGCCAGGGGAGGAGCATGCAGAGGATGTTGCCATTGCATCCCATGAGCACAGAACTAACCCCTGGCATGCAATGCTTGTGCTGCATCCCCTTCCCAGTGAGGAATCTCTCTCTTGACTAGTGTTGTCTCCGGGCTCGCTTTGGGATTGGTGGTGATATGATTTGGATTTGTTTAAGTTCTTATTTGAGCATTTAGCAGTTGAGTAGCTCTTCCTGAGCCCTGATGTGGTAGTGATAGCATTTCGCCCCAATCCCCCATGCAGCGAGGGGCTGCTTACACCCTCCTTACCCCAAAAACTCTTGATTGTGTAATGAAAAATTTCAGCCAGGAAGGTCAGAGGAGAGCTGGTTTGCTTCCCATCTGTCAGGGAGGGGAGTGAAACTCCATTCTTTACTTTTAATAAGTAAAAGTTAAGTAAGAAAATAATTTTATTAATCTCATTAAGGTTGCTTTGTCTTAAAAAGCAATAAAAATTATAAATAGTTAAACAAGTGGGGAAGCCATATGCTAGAGGGTTATTAATGCAGGCCTAGAGCATGTTGTAAGTCATGGTGTTGATGGCAAATTGACTTTAATCAAAAGGCCTGCATTAATTACTTAGTCATTCCAGGCCCTTTTCTTCTACTTGCTATGATAATATCAACTTGTTTTGCTTCACATGAGCAAACACGTATATCTTTTTGGACCAAAAAAAATCCCCCTAGAAATCTGCAGTATAGATTTTAATTTAATCAATTTTCCTGAGATTGAGTCTGTTACAGTCCCCAGCCACAGCATGTGGCTTTTTCAGCTTCAGTGTACAGAATTTAAGTGTTTTGGAGCCTTCCCTCAACTTCAGTTGCTGGTCATGCTAGACAAAGTTTTCATGCATGGTATGTTAATCAAAACCACGTTGGAAAAGTGGGATAGAAGACTTCTGTCTGAACTTGTGGATGTCAAGCAGGTTGTCTTTAAATTTGTATCTGAAGGATTCATGCTTATTGCTTTACTGCTACTTCTTGATCTGGATCCTCCCTGAAGGCCTTCAGAGCAGCTGAAATGTAGCCTTGGGAAGGTCACTGGGAGATTGGTGTAAAGCTCTAAAAAAAGCATGCACCTCATTTAAGTGCAGTGTAGAAAGTTTAAGCAATGCCAAGGCCTTGTCCTGTCATTGCACAGAGGGCTGAATTCCCTTCAGGGTGAGAAATCCAGACTCTGTTAAACCAAAATGCTGACTTAGCCACATGGAAGTGTGTCCTTTCAAGCCTTGCATTAAGACATGTAAATGAATTTTTATATAGTTTTAGGTAGCAATAAAACATCATATCTCATTGACTGGGATCTTACCAGTACTTGTCACTGGGCAGAAATGGGATGTGTGCTTATGCAACAAGTAGCTTTTGTAGAACACTGTTCCTCCTTAGTATGTGATGTGATGCTTCCTGCATCTAATTTTGATGACTTGGCTGGATTCAGCCCAAAAATCAATGAAGAATGGAATTTGCAGTGTATTGATCTTTTTAATTAATTTTTTAAAATACAGAGCTACTACTTTTCCTGAGGTATTTGAAATAAAGCTTTCATATTCATCCTTTGTATATGTACATATGTATGCATATAGCACAGATGACTGAACTTCCTTGTTATTTCCCAGGTCACTGTTTTCATTTAATACATTATTTTGATCCACTTGAAGAGCACAACAGGGAACTGGACAGATTAGCTTTTGGTGCTATAGTCTGATGCATCCTTACTTCTTTTGAAAAGGGAAGGAAAGAAATGTATGAAAAGACTTCAAACTCATTAAATCAACTCCCTCTGCAGCAATCAGACTTGAAAAATAGCTCTATCTTTTGAAGGGGACGGTGGACGTTTTTCCAGATGACCTCTGGTCACTGTTGCTGTGCTGTCACTGTGGCCTGAAGGCACCTGTGGTATCACTGGTGGTTTTATTCTCTGTGTAGTGTTTTTATTCTCTGTTCAGTGTTTGCCAATGGATGCTGTATTTCCAAAAAGGAAATGCTGCTCTTTTTTCCCTTTCCTTATTATAAAACTGTCGTGGTACCTGCAATTCTCACAGCTGGATTTTCTTTTTTTCTTTTTTTAAATGTCAGTTTAATTACATTTGAGGAACTTGGAGGAACCAAAGGGAATGGCTTTCAGGAAAGCATGTTTAGGTGAGCTCAGTATTCATAACTGAAGTTTCATTACCTGCAGAGAAACATCTGGCCTCTTCATTAAGGTGCTCTTTTGAATCTCTAGCTCGAAATTCACATACCATGCTAGTCTTTATGATTTTTTTTTAATTTTGTAGGCAAATTTGTGAGACTTCCTCTCCTCTTCTTTCTTGTAGCTGTCCCTAGCATTTGGAGGCAATGAAGCTGTCTGAGTTTTATTGTATGTAAGGCTAAGTGGTGAGATTGTGGAGCTAAGGGAAGGTTACCTGCTGTCAGAAGCTTCCTGAGGGGAATGGAATAAGCGCAGCCTGAGTCCAGCTAAACAATCTTTTACAGAAAGGTTAAAAAAATCCAACATTTACAGATGTATCTAAAATAAGAATAAAACTCTTCGTGTCCTATGAGGTCAGCTATGGAGCTGTGGTGTATGCACAGAGAAGAACCTCTCCTTCCTCTCTGGGAGTGAAACCCTTCAAACGTTAGGATTGCTTCCCTTTATCTGGCTCCAGAAAGAATTTGGGAAGAGAAGAAACCATGGAATACTCTTCAAGCTAAAATGTAGGTCTAGTTCAAAATCAGTCAGACCCAAGTTCTCTGATCTGCCCTCAATGCAGCTGGTAAAAGATAGTACAGAGGAGAAAAATAATTTATCTGTCATCAAGACAGACCGAAACTCAGTGAAGCAGCTCGGAGAGAACTAGAGCAGCAGATAATTATCCTGGAGCAAAGATATAAATGTAGGAATGATGAGAAAAGTTACCATGAACTGCGATACCAATAAAGAATTAAAGTATTTAAGCAATATGAGATGACAGGCAGTGCGTATCCGGATAAGTATGGCCTGCCTCAGGGAATGCTGTAAAGTGTCTGGACAGCAAGTTCACATTCTCCCTATCTTACACCTTTATCTATCAATCTGAAGTGACTTCAATCACCAAAAAGCATTGCCTAGAGTATCCTGTGAAGGAGCTTGAGACAAGCGATTAGAACAGAGAATCTGCCACTTGACAAAACCTGTGTTCTGCTGCTGTTATTGGACTAAAATGCCATATACTTTTACACACAAGAACCAGATGCAGCATCGGCTACTTCAACCAGCTAAGCAAAAGTACTAATACATTTTTGTTCAAGATCACAGAATCACAAGGTTGGAAAAGACCTTTAAGATCATCAAGTCCAACCATTCGCATCCTAAACTAAACCATATCCCTATGTACCTCATCTACCCTTTTTTTGAACACATCCAGGGAAGGTGACTCAGCCCCTCCCTGGGCAGCCTGTTCCACGCCCTGACAACTCTTTCAGTAAAAAATTTTTTCCTAACATCCAATCTAAACCTGCCCTGGCACAGCTTCATGCCATTCCCCCTTGTCCTATCACCTGTCACCTGGCTGAAGATACTGCACAGTAGCTGAATGTATGTCATGGTTGCACCACAAGACTCTGTGTCTTGACTAAAAGTAAGCAATAGGTTACCACAGGTTGGGAATACATGTGCGTTGGAGCTGCATCACAGTTTCTAAGTGCAGAATCAAAGGGAGAAAAGGAAATAGTATTTTTCCTGGGTGTAGCAGGTTAAATAAAAGTAAGATTTCCTTGACGTGGAAGAGCTTTGAAGATATATTTATCCAACAGGAAGGACATGGAAGACTATCTAGAAATATACTGAAAATGTGTTTAGAATCTAAGTTTTCTCTGGGAAAAGGAGTTTCCTGGGCCTATGCCTGAGCTATAACGCGCTGCTGGCAGTACTGATACACAGAGAACAGGAATCAGGTGTCCAGCTCTCATTCCACTTCCTTAGGAACAGAAATCTGTTTGGGCTTCGAGCTTTCTTTGCAGGCCGATACACCAAAACACTTTTTCTTAATTTTTCTATTCTGATATTCTCTGCTGCTGCTTCTAGACATCTTGTGGTTAGCTGTAGCACAAACAAAAAAGCCTTCTCTTGGTGCTGTGCTAGTTATTTGCTAAATGAAGACAAACACCTGACAAAAACGTTAACAACAGGATTTGTACCAAATGCACAGATACTCATTCACTCAGATGAGGCAAGATTTGCGATTAACAGGACTGGATTTATTGTGTAGGTTGTTCAAGAGTGGCCTGTCTCTAAATGTCTTTGTAGAAAACAGCTGAAGACTTTTGATACAATCCAGTGAATTTACCTGGTGAGGAAAGTCTGAAGGCTTGTGATGGATGCTTTGGTAGGTGGGGGACAGTGTTGCTTGAGACTTATACTCTGTGGCTAATTTCAGGTAACTGCAGGTCAAGGATTTCTTTAGTATGTATACCATCATTAGTATTGGGCAGCATAGGTAAAAATGATCTCTGGTTATAGATGGTAATAAGTCTTTCATCAAAGCACAGTTCTGCAGTCGGGACACTGCACGTCAAACCTGACACTGACGTTGAACCGTTCTCTGTAAGCCAGGGTTCAGGCTGAAGTTCAGTAAAGCATGAATGGTGGCTTTTAGCTGGATATCAGTTCACAGCTTTCGCATGCAAAGAACAATATTCTGGGGTAAACTTGTGTGATTTCTGGAGTTTGACCTTTTCTATACAACAACTTCCAAAAGACAATAAACATGTTTCTGTAACTTTGCTGCAGTGGGGAGAAAACTGTCAGGTCTGCCTTAAAAGAAGAAAAAATCTATTAATGGAGAAGCGTGGCCAGCAGGACTAGGGCAGTGATCGTCCCCCTGTACTCGTAAGGCTGCATCTTGGGTACTGTGTTTAGTTCTGAGCCCTTCACTACAAGAAAGACATTGAGGTGCTGGAGCGTGTTCACATAAGAGCAACAAAGCTGGTGAGGGGTCTGGAGCATGAGTCTGATGGGGAACAGCTGAGGGAAACTGAGTTGTTTAGCGTGGAGAAAAGAAGACAGAGGAGATGTCCTCACTCTCTACAACTCCCTGAAAGGAGGGCGTAGCCAGGTGGGGGTTGGTCTCTTTTCCCAAGTAAGAAGCAACAGGACAAGAGGGAATGGCCCCAAGTTGTGCCAGCAGAGGTTTATTTTGGATGTTAGGAAAACTTTCTTCACCCAGAGGCTTGTCAAGCCCTGGAACAGGCTGCCCAGGGAAGTGGTGGAGTCACCGTCCCTGGAGGGATTTAAAGCCGTGCAGATGTGGTGCTCGGCGAGATGATTTAATGGTGGGCTTGGAAGTGATAGGTTAACAATTGGACTTAAAGGTCTTTTCCAACTTAAATGATTCTGTGAAGTGCCGCGTGGTTCCTCTAGAGTTCCCTCCACTTTATTGGAGTCGTTACAGCCTGATAAGCACTTGATAACAGACAAATTGGTAAGTGAATTGGATAGAGATCCTCTTGCTGACATCCTACAAAGCTTTTAAAACCCTCCCTACTTTAGACTGTAATAAAAACATTGATGGAGATATGTTTTGCAATGCCTGTGTATCTAAAATGGGTAGACTGGACTATCTCACTTTTATGAATTTCTAGGAAATCTACACTCTCATATACATATTTTATAGCTGTTTTGACAGCTGGTGCATAAACATTCAGAATAAATACAGCTATCAGCTAAGAGTATCTCTAGACATTGTAATTTCATTTAAGCTTGCTGATGATATACAAAATAATCACAGGAATATATTTACTGAAAGTAATGCTGGTTGCTATGGTATATTATAATATTAAAAGCATAAATTTCCTCATGTGGGGAAGGAACTGTAATATGCAAAGATTTCAGACAAGTGGGAAAAGCTGTCGCTGTTTGCTGGTGAAACGGCTTCACCAGAAAGGTGTTGTATTCAGATGCTTGGTTTCACACACAGAGGGATCTCTAGGGGCAATGTCACCTCTAGAACAGTCCTAGATGGCTTGAGCTCACTGCCATCCATTGCCACTTTCCAATTGCTGCTTGTCTTATGAACACTTGGAAGTGCTTACGTGTACTGCTAACCTGTTACTACCCTGTACTACAGAAGATTCTGATGTTCCCAGTTAATATCTAAGGTGTAAACATTTACTCTCTAAAAATGTGTGAATGTGTTTAATGCTGAAAAGATTTTCTGTAAAATTGAGGCTCTAAGGAGCCCAGCCCTGGCAGCAATGTGGCAGAGCAGAAAGCAGCTTTCTGCCAAGCACAGCAAGGAGAACTCAGCTGGGGGAATAGTGAAGAATCACAGAATCACAGAATAATAAGGTTGGAAAAGACCTTTAAGATCATCGAGTCCAACCATTCACATCCTAAACTAAACCATATCCCTAAGTACTTCATCTACCCTTTTTTTGAACACATCCGGGGAAGGTGACTCAACCACCTCCCTGGGCAGCCTGTTCCACGCCCTGACAACTCTTTCAGCAAAACATTTTTTTCTAATGTCCAATCTAACCCTGCCCTGGCCCAGCTTCATGCCATTCCCCCTTGTCCTATCACCTGTCACCTGGCTGAAGAGACCATCACCTACCTCTCTATAACCTCCCTTCAGGTAGTTGTAGGTGGTGAGAAGGTCTCCCCTCAGCCTCCTCTTCTCCAAGCTAAACACCCCCAGCTCCCTCAGCTGCTCCTCATAGGATTTGCCCTCCAGCCCCTTCCCCAGCCTGGTTGCCCTTCTCTGGACTCGCTCCAGGACCTCCATGTCCTTCTTGTGGTGAGGAGCCCAGAACTGGACACAACACTCGAGGTGCAGCCTCACCAATGCCCAGTACAGGGGCACAATCACCTCCCCAGACCTACTGGCCACACTGTTTTTGATACAAGCCAAGATGCCATTGGCCTTCTTGGCCGCCTGAGCACACTGCTGACTCATATTCAGTCTGCAGTCAACCAACACCCCCAGGTCCTTCTCTGCCTGACAGCTCTCCAGCCAGTCTCCCCCAAGCCTGTAGCGCTGCATGGGGTTATTATGTCCCATGTGCAGCACTCTACACTTGGCCTTGTTAAACTTCATCCCATTGGTCCAGTCTGTTCAGATCTCTCTGAAGAGCCTCCCTACCCTCAGGCAGATCAACACTTCCTCCTAGTTTAGTGTCATCTGCAAACTTACTGAGGAAGCATTCAATCCCTTTGTCGAGATCATTGATAAAGATGTTGAACAAGACTGGACCCAGGACTGAGCCCTGGGGGAGGCCACTCGTGACCAGCCTCCAGCTGGATTTTGTTCCATTCACCACCACCCTCTGGTCTCAGCCATCCAACCAGTTTTTAACCTAGCTGAGGGTCCACCTGTCCAGGCCAGTGGCAGCCAGTTTCTCAGTCAGAATTCTGTGAGAAACTGTGTTGAAGGCTTTACCAAATTGCAGGTAGATCACATCCACAGCCTTCCCCTCGTCCATTCAGCGGGTCACCTTGTCATAGAAGGTGATCAGGTTAGTTTGACAGGATCTACCTTTTGTAAACCCATGTTGACTAGGCCTGATCCCCTGGCCATCGTGTATGTGCTGCATGATAGCTCCCAAGATGACCCTCTCCATGATCTTCCCTGGGACTGAGGTCAGACTGACAGGCCTGTAGTTCCCTGGATCCTCCTTCCGACCCTTCTTGTATATGGGTGTAACGTCTGCCAGCCTCCAGTCGACTGGAACTTCCCCAGTCTGCCAGGATTGCTGATAGATGATGGAAAGGGGTTTGGCAAGCACATCTGACAGCTCCCTCAGTACCCTTGGGTGAATCCCATCTGGCCCCATTGACTTGTGGGTATCTAACTGGCCAAGTAGGTCACTAATCATTTCCTCCTGAACCCTGGGAACTTTGTTATTCTTCCCCTCCCTGTCAGCCAGTTCCGGAGGATGAGTACTCAGGGAATATCCTTCATTACTGTTAAAGACTGAGGCAAAGAAGGAATTAAGGACCTCAGCCTTGTCCTCATCCCTTGTCACTAATGTGCCATCAGCATCCAATAAGGGCTGGAGATTCTCCTTGACCCTCCTTTTACTATTAATATACCTAGAGAAGGACTTTTTATTATCTTTTACAGAACTGGCCAGCCTGAGTTCCAGATCAGCTTTAGCCCTTCTGACTTTCTCCCTACATGATCTCACTAATTTCCTATAATCATCCCAAGACACCTGCCCCTTCTTCCAAAGCTCATATTTTTCCTCCTTTTCCCGTATATCAGCCTGAATCTCTCTACTCAGCCAGGCTGGCTTCCTAGCTCGCCGACCCCTCTTCTGTCCGGCTGGGACAGCCTGTTCTTGTGCCGCCAAGATTACCTTCTTGAGGAGCAACCAACCCTCTTGGGCTCCTTTGCCCTCAAGGGCTGCCTCCCATGGAATCATATCGAGCAGCTTTCTGAACAGTCCAAAGTCAGCCCTACGGAAGTCTAAGGTGCTAGTTCTGCTGTCTCCCTTCCTTACTTCTCCCAGTACTAAGAATTCTATAAGCTCATGATCACTATGCCCCAGGCATCCTCCAACCTTCACATCCCCCACCAGGTCTTCTCTATTGACAAGCAACAAGTCCAGCAGGGCACCTTCCCTTGTGGGTTCATTCACCAGCTGGGTCAGGAAGTTGTCTTCCAAACCCTCCAGGAACCTGCTAGACTGCTTCCTCCCTGCTGTATTGTACTTCCAGGAGACATCCCGTAAGTTGAAGTCCCCAATAAGGACGAGGGCTGGTGATCGCGAGACTTCACCCAGTTGTTTAAAAAACAACTCATCAGCTTCCTCCTCCTGGTCAGGTGGTCTATAGCAGACTCCCATCACTATATCTCGTTGATTTTGTTCTCCTCTGATTTTCACATAAACATATTTTTCATCTTTTTAAGTGTAAGGAAGCATGGGATCCAAAGATGGTATGATTGCTCTGACCAGATAAAAGTTGTTTTAAAAGTTGATGCATAGAAGTGTAAATATGCATATATCACCCAGGAGACATAAAGGGTGTTGTTCTGTCTCCAAAACAGTATTAGCATTAACTTATATTAAGAAATACAGCTATGTTTTGTCACTTAAAAGGAATGTGTGTTATAACAAAAGACCAAATAAATTCATACTGTGATCTAAATAATTGAGAAATACCCTAGAAACTATACTAAATAATTCCTTAATGTCCTGCCAACTTATTCTGTAACTTCTACCACAGAAATGTAAAGATGACATCAATAAAGTTTCCATACCAGCGTATCCACCTGTACAGGAGAGGAGAAAAATATAGAGCTGTTTAGATGCTGCTAAGAATGCAAATCTTGTGTTCAGAAATTATTGAAGATGACAAATCACCCTGACATTTAGTGCAGTGTACCCTTGCTACCTGGCTATGGGCACACGGAGGCGTTCCTCTGGTTAGCAGGCAGTGCAGATTTGCAGCACACTACCTGTCCTGCAGCAAATCTTCCTGTGTGGGGTCTTTCCTATGACTTGTGTTATTCCTCCTTGACCAGGAGGGAAGCTGCTGTCACCCATTGAGTTGTGGTGATGGGGTTTGAAGTTGCTTAGAGCAGTATCATAGAGCAGCTTGCATTTTCTTGTGGTCCCTTGTGCGCATGGGTCCCTTTTCAAAAAGGAGTGAACTCATGAAGCAATTGATTTAAAGATCCCCTCCACCCTTGATGGAAAAGAGTTGCATTTCTATGTTTTTAATGGTTATTCCTGTGCTATTTATAAGAGCCTTTTTTTTTGCAATCCTAGTATTTTATTAACCATAATTACTCTGAAATGTGCATCATTACCCTTTACATGGACTATATAATACACACAACAGAACATATTGAGCTGCTACTCCAGTGAAGCTGCACCAGAGATGAATCGGGTATGCTGTTTGCAAACCAGAGAGCAGAATGTTCCAAGTGCTCTTTGTTCCCCTTGGTCTCATTCCCAGCATGATGGCCTAGATTTGAAGTACACCCATTAATATTACCTAGCAGACACAACAAGATGAGTAAGAGATCCAGGGGTGTTTTCTTAATTACCATGTAGTATTAATGATTCATTTAAAGAAAAATGTGCAGTCCTCTCTTAATTCAGGGAGAGGAACACATGGCTATGGCTTGCTTAATTTTATTTTTCCGGGTGTTTAATATTCTGTAACTTAAAAAAGTACTTCTACTCCGTTCAGATGGCATACCTGTATATGAGATATTTTTAAAGCTATTTTTAAAGAACATTTCCTGCTCATAAAATGAATAAGGAATAATATTTATATTTCATGTATGACTTTGGAAATCTTAGATAAGTTGAGAGGAAGAGGTGATGTTTGCATAAACATTGTGTGTTCCCTGCCATACTACCTTCTCCAGCCTTATGGCCATCTGCCTGCCTAGGTGCCTTTCAGCATCCCTGCACTCCTTCCAACCTTCACCTTCTTAGTAGCTGCTCCTTGGAGCCAAGAAAGAAAGAAAGGAAAAAAATTATTATTGCAGGCAGCATTTTATTCATAGCTACATGCTTGCAGTTTCTACTGCAGAAAAATATCTTCTGTTTATGCTGATTAAATTAAAAGGATTGAAGCTGGGGGGGGGGGGGGATTAATAAGTTATAGAAGAATGCAGGCCAAGTGAGGAAGAGGATGCTCCATAAATCTCATTTTAAAATTTTGTTAAAAACATGTAAGGTAGATGGAAGCATTCTGTGTGCATTGGAGGTGATAAGGGTGGCATTTGAACCAGCCAGTAACTGTGACAAGGCAGGATGTGAAAAAAGGCATTTCATGCAACCTGATGGTTGAGATGATCCTTCCTCTGTCAGGCTCAGAACACCTATGCCATTCCCTGGAACAGCTGGCAATGACCAGGAAGGGCCCACAACATTACACAGCCCTTTTGTGTGACTTAGTATGGCAATTTCTAGAGCTGCATCTGAGAACTTTCTGCTTAGCATATATTCAGCTGGCAATCAATGTGCACTTAAAGTCATCATCATCTGCAATGGGATCTTAAGCATCTTACTGTAATTACTGTACCAGCTTTTGATGGAACGATTTTTTTAAAAAGAAAAATTACTGGACACATTTGGGGGCACTAATACAATAGTATGAAGTTGATATTAAATGTATAAACATCTTAGTAAACCGAAAGCTTTAATTCTTTAAATTTAATATCTTCATTGACGATCTTGATGAGGGAATAGCATCCACCCTCAGCAAGAACGCCGATGATACAAAGCTGGGAGGAGTGGCTGACACGCAGGAACACTGCGCTGCCATCCAGCAAGACCTGGACAGGCTGGAGAGCTGGGCAGTGAGAAACCAGATGAAGTTCAACAAAAGCAAGTGTAAAGTCTTGCACCTGGGAAGGAACAACTGTTTGTATCAGTACAGGCTGGGGGATGACCTGCTGAAGAAGAGCTCAGTGGAGAAGGACCTGGGGGTCCTGGTAGATGACAGGTTGGCCATGAGCCAGCAGTGTGCCTTGGTGGCCAAGAGAGCCAATGGGATCCTGGGATGCATCAGGAGGAGTGTAGCCAGCAGGTCAAAGGAGGTGATCCTCCCTCTCTACTCTGCCCTGGTCAGGCCCCACCTGGAGTATTGTGTCCAGTTCTGGGCTCCTTGGTATAAAAAGGACAGGGATCTCCTGGAAAGAGTCCAAAGAAGGGCTACGAAGATGATTAAGGGCCTAGAGCATCTCCCCTATGAGGAAAGGCTGAGTAAGCTGGGACTGTTCAGCCTTGAGAAGAGAAGACTAAGGGGGGACCTAATCAAAGTTTATAATTATCTGAAGCAGGGGATGCAGGGGGAATCAGCCAGCCCCTTTTCAGTGGTCTGTGGGGATAGGACAAGGGGCAATGGCTGCAAGTTGGAGCATAGGAAGTTCCGCACCAACATGCGGAAGAACTTTTTCACAGTGAGGGTGACTGAGCACTGGAATAGGCTGCCCAGGGAGGTGGTGGAGTCTCCTTCACTGGAGATATTCAAGACCTGCCTGGACGCCTATCTGAGCAATATGAGCCAGGGAGCCTGCTTTGGCAGGGGGGTTGGACCCGATGATCTCTCGAGGTCCCTTCCAACCCCTACAATTCTGTGATTCTGTGATTCTGCAGTGGATAGCACAATCTGTTATCCTAAATTAAGTTTCCAAAGGACGGTGGGGTTTTTTTCTTCCAGATATTACATACTTCATAGCTGACAGGGACACTATCTAATTAGCTATTTATATGCAAGGCATACCAGGGGATAATTAGAAACATGGATTATGCAAAGGCAATCAGACTGACAGAGGGCAAAGGAAGCTAACATATTAAATCAAATTTGTATATATGCTTATATAGTTTATCATGTGTTCATGTGTCATTTGTGTTGTATTACATTAATACTTCATTTAATATGTTGTTACAGATATTACTGTAATCCACTAATTTGTAAATTAAACATGTTGCTCTCCTAAAAACACTATCTGTTGGCCCTGTGAATCAGTTAGACCTGCAGGAGAAGGCTTTAATTCAGTTACATATGTATTCCACCCCTTGGGAAATGCCCTGCATCTCTAATTGCATTTGTCTGTGCTGAGATACAGGCTTTATGGGTTATTGCATTCCATAGCACATCTTATCACATACTCAGTATTTGTATTGCCAAAGCAATGGTGAATGTACCCAGAAATGTGTGTCCAGCTTTGTGAAGGTGGGAAATATTTTACTACTGGCTATACAGAAAGTCTTGGTCAGCCAGGTGGTGTTGAAGTGAATACTTTCCTTGGGGGTGCAGGTAGGTAAGTTTTCCTCGCTTTGTGGCCACCTTGGTCAGACAAGTGTTATAAATCAAGGGTGGTTCAGGATGTGTCAGGCTTATAGCAGCAAGTATGCATGCATCTATGCAAATCAATGCAAGTCTTTCTAAACTTTTATCAAGTTAGTAAGTTTAATTGTTTCACTGGCAATTGGCAGTGAGCAGTAGAACCAGTTCAGGCTGCTGAAATCTGGGTGACTTCCCTTACTCTTAGTGGAGACTTATTATAAGGTTAAAAGAACACGTCTAGTCTGCTTTTACTATCTTTTGTTTAAAATCCAGAAGAAATTGTCTTTCCTTTTTATGGTGAAAAGAGGATCAATTCTTTTAAGGTCTAATTGTAGGAAAATCATGTAACAGAAACAAAGGATGTGTGAAAGCAAGAGATATGAGTAATCATGTCTACAGCACCCAGGAGACAGGTTGCTTTATCTGGGAGGAAAGAAGAATCTGTGTTGTATTTTGTCCTGAATGACACTTAAGGTAAACAATGAATGACAGTGCTTTTCAGGTTGATTCAGATCCATTCCTTTAGGGGAATTACTGTTGGTCCCTTTAACCAGGCTTTATCAGAAGAAAATTTAGCATTTAGAGATAGTAGGCACTGGAACTTGGGTAGCCATCAGCAGTTGTGGGTTTTTTAATCATAAAGAGCTGTTGTGATCACATAGGAGTCTTGATGTGGTTGATGTTGAAATTGCATTTGAAAAGCTACTCAAATAACATTTCTTCCTCCTTACATCTGATAGTTCCAATCTATATATATTGACTCTATAGTGACTCCACACAGGTACTTGTGAATTTGGGCAGAGGGTGGCAGAGGCTCCTGCGTAGCTTGAAATTCCTCTGATGGTTTGTACAATAGAACTGGAGCTATTGTCTGTCTGATGTCTCATGAGAATTGGCAGTAGGCTGTGCTTCCAAAACTCTACCGTCTCTCCTTTTATTCATACTGTAGTCCTAAAAATTAATTTTGCTGGCATATTCACCTTGGCATATCTGAATGCAGAATTTACCTCCTGGACTTCTGTATGCTTTTAATATTTATTCATTGGTCTATAATAGAAGAATATTTGTCATCTTAACTGGATTTCTGGATGAGAATCAATGGATCATTAGTTTTAATTATAATACATCAATGTCATACTAGTACAATTTATATCTAATGAAATTAATGTGGGTGATATACTGTACTGTCATCACTAAATTCTTCATGATAACTACAAATATCAAAACCTGTTTTCTTTATATTTATTTACAGATTTATTTATCCACGATAGTCTAATTAAGGAGGCACCATTTAAAAAGTGACTGCATATTAATGTTGGGTGAGGTACAAATATAATGGCCAATGCAGCCCTGAGAAAGGAACACCTAATGTCACAAGTAATATGTAGAGTATGTGGTGTGGGTAAAGGATTGGGCTGGGAAACAGGAAACTGAGTTTTCTTTTGCTACTGTTGCTGCATTGTAGGCTGTCTTTTTTGAAGATGTTTGCATCTTGACATCTTTATTTGTCAAGTTGCTTTCTTCTTTTTACTTGATCTGCTATATAATAGTTATTGTCGTTGTTAATAATAGCAGGTTTCCTATCAAGTGCGTATTGCGGACTCAGGGCTAGAGCCTTCAATAACTGCCAAGGTAAAGCCTTAGACACCGAGACACCTGAATGTCTGTAATGATTGCCCTCAGCTTACGCATCCTGAAATTAAGCTATCTCAACCAATTTCACCTCTCCAGATGACAGCATGAGCAAATGTCAAGACAAATAGACTAAGTTGGTAGCCATGGACAGATAAACCAAAAGTGATCAAGAGTACAGGAAGTCATTTATGTTATTGATTTACAGATGGGCCGCAATTATTTAAATATAATAATTCATAACAAAAAGTAAAATGAATAGCTTGCATGAGATGAAGCTAACAAGTATTTCACAATTTTACAAAAGTATTTCTGAACTCCATTCCGTGCTCACCTGCAGCATCACTTACAGTGACACAGTCTAATCCTTATGCAACAACAAAATTCAGGATTTAGCAAAGGTTTCTTGAGAAGGGCACATACATTAGCATATCTGAAAAAAATAGGGGTTTTGCTCTCAAACTGGAGCAGCTAACAGAGAATCGAGGTTGTTTGGGGGGGTGTTTATTTATGACCATCTATTCTCAGTCCTTTTATAGCCAGGAGGGAAGATACCTGTTGAACAAAATGTATCTGGACAGAGTTGAGTAAATTATACTTTATTGCCATATGATCAATACTTTTGCAGAACTGGATGGTGAGGATGCTACAACGATTCATTGTGGATTTTTTAAACTTTCCATTCTTGAAATAAAGGCAGTGAGACCACTTATTCTAATGAAGTTAAGCCTGTGTTAGTGTTAAAGGTCCAGAGCCTTACTTCATAAGCATACTGCATTTTTGCTATAACTTCTTTTGATTTCCATCTTCTATCACTTGTCTAGCTTAAAAAGCAGCAAAATAATTAAGGTATGCACATGTGTGTGAAGTGGTGCCTCAGTATTTGCAGCGAGGCATGAGTTACTGTCACTGATCTATGGAAGGGATTTTCAAAGTTTTACCACAATTTGTGCTGCCCCTTCCCCTCATTTAATAAAAAACTTAACAGTCTGAAACTTCAACTGCTAAACTGCAAGCAAGCAAAAAAACCAATCTGCTGGCTTCTGACAATGTGTAAACAAGCTGTCCTTGGCTGGGGAAGCCCTCTTGTAGAGGACTGTTAAAGGCAACAAGCTCTCTGTGTGTACAGCGGGGACTTGATGTAGACTGTATGGCTTTTATATGGAAAATAGCTATTTTCCCACTTTGGCAGAAAGGCACTTTTACTGCAGGCTGTGGCTAGCCTTTGAAATGACTGCATTTTCCTCTTGTGTTGATGACATCTGTATGTAGGTGCTCTGTCTGTAAATAAGGTAAAGCTTGAAAGTCAGTTGATGGCAATTCCCTTCAAGCTGTCTTCTAGAACTCTAGAATCTACATGAACATCTGGAGGCTCAAGTGACAATACTTTCCCCTTAATTTCTGCAGCTGAAAATGGTCATTCAAAGGCTTTGATTTACTCCAAGGTAACATGACATTCTAGTCTAAACACAACTTCTTTTTAAAGAGATCCATTGTTAATCTACTTCTGAATCTCATTGCTCATAGTTTTCTACCCTTGAAGGCTAATTAATTTTAATGTGCTCTGTAAGAATAGTTCTCTCCTCCATTAATGAAATCTTCACTTGGATAGCTCCGAATATCCAAATCACTTTGGCAACTGCAGATATGGAACAAGGCATTAGGATAGTCTATGTTTATTTCCTGACTCTTCCTGAGAAAATGTTGCAGATGTTCTTTGCTGAGGAATTGTGAATAGTATGCATCACTGAAATGAAGTGTCTGTCTACATGAAAGCCTCTCCTTTTCCTTTCTGCCTGAGATGTTTCTATGATATTTTGTTGAATGTAATTACAGGGTTCCCTAAGAAAATTCTTACCTGTCTGACTCTGAATGGAACTGCAGAAATGGTCCTGTGGACAGAGCCATCAATGTGTGTCTGGAAGGGGAAGAGATTTGGAAGACAGAAAAATGCAAATGCTGCACATCACTGTCACTAGGGATAACATGAATAAGTGTCTGAGATCACTAGCAGGGCTGACTTTGTGTTCACGGGCATGTTGTGGTAACTGAAAACATGTATAATTCCTAAATTTCTTTCCTCAAAAATGGGAAAGGCGTGTGTGTTATGCTTGGAAAAGTTTGGTAACTCCTAAAATTTCCACATAGTTTTCCAAGAAAAGTTGAAAATGTCTCTTCCACTTCTCAAGAGTTACTTCAGGAGACTGAATAAAAGTATTTTTCAGAAAAAGTAACTCAGCCCATCAGTAATGGGAAGCAGCACAACATGGAATCCATTTGATAAGTACTCACAATGAATACTTTTTTGTTTTCTTTGCCCTATGCAGTTCTCAGAAACATCTCTAGATTTGCCTTCCAAAGTTTCACAAGAGATTCAGCAAGAGCAACTGTGAAAATTCTTGGTGTAGGAACAGACCTTGCTTCCTCCTTGCTTCACTGTATGAGAAATCCCATACAGGATGCTCCCCCAGCTCCTTGTCCGGTACTGGTTCCAAGTCTCCTGATGCTGGAAACAAGTCTTGCTCTGAACTTTACATGGCTTGGGACTTGTCTCGCAATGCTGTTACTACTGCCTGTCATCCAGACCAATTCAGGAAAAAGAGGTAAGAATCATGGCACTTAATCTTGTTATATGAATTATTCCTTCACTTCTTTATGCAAAATATACTCTCTAGTCCATTACATTCATTATGTTTAGATGTACTTTGTTATGATCTATTACTTTAGATATCTAATTATTGAGACCAAGGAGTGTTGCCATATCTCTTTGGCAAATGGAATTTCCTGCTGTTTTCTTCCTTTTCTGCTTAGGTGAAATATTACAGCTTCATAGATGGTAAATTAAATGTCAAATATAATTTGGCATCTAAACCATGAAGTCTATTTCTGTCCTAAGAGCAAACCTGACAGATGCCTTCATGTGCTGGCTGTATAGAGAACTATACAGGATGATAAATCACTTTTTACTATGTCATCACAAATGGTTCAGCATAACTTCTTTATTAAAGTTTAGGATTTTTATAAGTGCTGTAAAAAGAAACATCTTTTTATACAGTGAAGTCCTGGAGCTTCCTCAATCAGTTTCAACTCTTTCTTTCTTTTTTTTTTTTTTCCTTTTCCCTTAATCATGCATCTAGTTTGGATGATTAATGTGTGAAGTGCTCAGTTCCTAAGGTGTTTGATCACACTACCATGTGAAATGCCCATAATTCCTTTTTAAAAATAGAGCACCAGTAAAACAAGGCACAATAGGAGAGAAATAACTTGTTTAAGAGGTCCCCAGAATTTTCTACCTGAATCATACTGTATAGGAAGAATAAAGCCTAACCAGAGTTGTTTGGGGTTTTTTTAATCAACATAACAAAGCACATACCAATGTTTTTCTTTTACTAGCATGACTTCCATAAGGCTGTCAGTGATGTGTTTTCAGATGTTCCACCACATCCTTCTGAACTCGTGCAGAGGAACACCTTAAAATGCCAAATAAAGACCATGAAATTGCTAACAAAAAAACCTCAAACACCCCCATAAACTGAAACATTGGTGCCATAACAATGCTGATAAAACATAACCAATATTCCTAATGAAAGAGGTGTCTGTCCTTCTTGAGGAAGATATACATTGGGATATTATTATCATAATGATTGACAATCAAATACATGGTCATCTGGTGAATAACTTGCCCACAAATACATTAGCCATAACAGGGCTTAAAATAGTGTCTGTCCACACAGAAAAATGTCAGTGAGTGTCTGAATCAATAGTGACATTTAGAATTGCAATAAACTATACAGCCAGCCAAAGTCATCATATCTGGGTAGATCATAACAGACTTTAGTCCTAACGGAGCCGGTAATGTGCAGGAATCTTGAGCTAGAGAACTTGACGGCAGAAATGATTTTTCTTTAGCTAGTGTTTATTTTGTCATTGTTTTCTCAGCCTCCTTAAGTACATGTCAGCATTGACCATTAGAGAGATAAAAGAGCCTGAGTAGATCAGTATCTGGCTGGAATGCTGTCTTCAGTCTTTCAAAAAAAAAAAAAGAGAGATTAAATTTGTATGCTGGGTCATTCATGCAGTAAATACGATGAAGGAGAAAAGCAGAAAGTTTTATATAAAATTGATAGTATTTTCAGAACAGAAACATGGGAGTTAATGTATTGGATCAGTGCAGTGTCTATGTAGTCACAGCTCTCAGATAGGGTTTAAACCACAGGCTTCAGAGGCAAGCCAAAAAAAAGGCAATTGTAGTTTGAAGATCTTGGGGGGGGGGGGATTTTCTCCCATCTTCAAAGATGGGAAGAGTTCTAGAAATATTCCCTGAAGCACAGCAGTTTACATGCCTTCTGAAACATTCAAGGTCTGAGGTTTTTGTTTTGAATTGGTAATTACAGCCCTAGATATTGATACTCTTGGAAATCTCTAATCTCCCTCAAACTCCTTGGGAACATTTGGACTCACAGATATACTGAGTCAAGAAATCCCGCAGCCAGACTGCTTGTTTTTGCCATCAGTTTCAAGAATGACATCTAGTGCTGCTGGAAAGAGGAATGTGAGCTCGTTA
This sequence comes from Porphyrio hochstetteri, assembly GCA_020800305.1. Lineage (NCBI taxonomy): Eukaryota > Metazoa > Chordata > Aves > Gruiformes > Rallidae > Porphyrio > Porphyrio hochstetteri. The sequence goes on along the minus strand of CM036923.1, from coordinate 1,432,456 downwards.
GCTTTCTTCCCCCTTTGCAGAATGGGAGTAGCAACACAGTTAGTATAACAGCGTTCATCAGAATATCCATGTCCTCGATACATCAGTCACATCAGTTCCGAAGCTCTGGATCCACCCAGAGGCAGACAGAAGCGAGGTGTCACTCTTGAATTTATGCACTAGGTCAGTGGCAGCACTAAGAACCCAGCCCTGCTCCGCTAGGCTAATAAGCTGCCCATTAGACCCAAGTCTCTGACAGCCACTGCTAAGTGATAAACATGACAAAGTATATAACTTACCCAGTAGTATGCAGTAAAGCACTGTACTTTGTGGTTCTTTAATCTCTGATTTTTATATTGTGCATTAAATTAACAGAAGAGGAGTAAAAGCAGTGATATAATGCAGAAGTCTCTGCTGATAGATTGTTTGCAGTCAATATGTAATGTGCCAGACAAATGCACCTAGGGAGAGGCAAGGAAGTATCTTTTTTTTTAATTCTGGTCTTTCTAGCAGCCTAAAGGTGATAGCTATACTGAACTGTGTAAAACATGCAGATTGGTATTTCTTGGCAACATATTTACATAAAAGGAACTTAAAACCTTCCCTAGAAAGACTCTGTGCCCAAGACCATGTTCACATTCATTTTAATTCATTCACTAGTGACTCTGTGGGTTACTCCAGCCTTGCTTACAGTAATTGATTGCTGAATCTTCTTCCTCTTGTGAGGATGTAACATCAGAAACTGTGTAAAATGGAAGAAGCTTTTAAAGTGTCAAATGGGCATGAGAGAAAAATCTAGTCCCTGATTTGAAGACTGCTGCAGGTGTTTAACCATCTGTATCTCTCCAAGAAGTGAAGGTTGCTAAGGGACCGGTACTACTTGTCCAATATTGAATCAACCAAACTATTTCTGCCTCTTTCTGCTGCTGAGACCAGTTGGATGTTGCATGAGTGGGTCCTGAATATGTTGATGTCTGCTAGATGTGATGCACACAAGTGCAGCCAAAACTAGGCTTTGCACATAACTTCAGCCAGTAGCTTCCCCACAGAGTTGCTTGGAGGTTGCTGTGAAATTCATAGCAAGCTAGCAAGTTCTCATTATGCTAAACAACCCTTCAGCAAACACCTGAAGGCAAGCAAATAGCTCAGTGTGTGATGTCAGTGTGGGGGCTAGAAAGCTCTGCATTTCCTTAATAGATGGTCTGGGAAGTGGCATGGTAATATACTGTTATTAACCAGCAAAGGATGTTTCCTAAAGCAATATGGATGGAGAAAATTCTATCCTATTCACAATCAACTCCATATTATAAATGGTAAGGAATAAGGCTACAATAAGAACTCTATATCTCTGTTCCTGGTGATATGGTATAGATCATAGGAATGTTTTGCATTGGCAGTTGAGAGCAGTAACTAAATAAAGAAGGAATGAGGTTCCAATGCTGCTCCTAGCCGTGCCATGTACAAATGACCTTGTGCTCTGCACTGGAAGTATGAATGCAAGCAATACCTGCCTTGTTACAATGCTTTGAGAAGTCTTGTAAAAAAGTAGACATTAATACTCCTTTCTGATAACATACAAACACAGTTTTGTTATAAAACAGTAACAGAGGAGAACTATGTACATATATTTTTATAAGGTGATAAGATGTGGCTGCTTCTCACTAAAATATTCATAGCTAGGGGTACCTTTGCCATCAAGTGACTGTAAAAGCTGATGTAATGGAGTTCGAGACTTGCTCTCTTCTTCAACAGTTTTGTATGATTTTATTTTCCTGTTTGTAGCTCATCAGGGGATTGTTTTTAAAACACAAGTTCTTATAATGCAAACCAGAACCTCAGTTATTCAGAGATACTAAAGGTAGTTGTGAGTCAAAGATCTTGTAGCATTGGACTTGGGAGTGTTGGGCTAAGGTGGGGATTCTGGAGAGGGTTTAAGATTGGTTTGAATTTAGAGCTGGAGTCAAGGGCAGCCCAAGGAGCAAGTGGGTATTTTTCATGTCTCTGAATTGGAAACATCTTAGATGTCGATGGCAAAATGTGGATTCTGAATGAGCTGGAATCTAAGCTGTGCACTAGTGCTACATCCTTATGCAAGGGCTGTTTGATGATAATTTCCAATTTTTTAATTGAAGTCATGCAGTATACATTCTTAGCCTGTGTGCAACCTGTTATGAGATTGTCTAACCTGTCATTTATAAATCTACCAGATCATAGCTCCCAGCTTTCTTTACTATTACCTTTTTCTTCTTTTAATGTGCTAAAATATGGGATGCATTCTGCTGAACTGCATTCTGCAAGGCTGTATCTTTTCCTGCTTCCAAATGGCTAGTAATCCTTAAGCATTTCCACCCTGGTTTGTTGAGACACATGTAGGCTTATGACAGAGTGCTTTAAATTAACAATTTCTCATAAGAAACTCTTGAATCTTCTTGAAGCTGTAGCCACGGCTCTGTTCTCAATTTTGGCCAAGTGTCTCTATGCATGTTCTTTTCCTTTAATATTTTCTTTTAGTGTTTGTCTTCTGCTGTTATTCTTTAGTGGACTGCTTACAGTTCACCTGAAGTACTGATAAATCTGGCTGAAGGGAATACCTTTTAATAAAACGTACTGCACAGGGAGATATTTTTTTTTGGACAAGGGCACAAAACAAGAGTGATTGGTTTATAATGTCTAATTCTGAAAAACAGTAGAAGATAAAGAATACCAGCAAACAGATCTCAGAGCCCAAAAGATGATGAGCTCTGTGAAGAGACTTTCTGAGTTATACTGGATGTACCTATGCTCTGAAACACCAGCGATGGCTGTCTGCAACAGTCACACTCAGCAGTGGAGAGTTCAGCCCCTCTCCAGCAATAACGCATTTGCTCCCCAACCTGACACAGCTGGAAGTACCATGTGGAGCGGGTGGCATGTGTCTGAGGGGGCAATATGATGAATCAAGAGGACAAATCACAAGAATGATTATTTTTTTTCCCTCCAGTTAATAGGCCAACATCCCTACCAAAGACACATTCATTATCATTCTAATTATAGTAATATGTATAAAATTGATTTGCCTAGCTAAAGGAAGAAACTCCCCCCTCTGAGAAATGTTAGAATTCCCAGCTTAGGAAAAATAAAAGATGACTCTTTGAAGCAAATATCATATTTTGTGCTGCAATTAGCTGGATTTTTAAAAACTGTTTATTCTAAGCCTTTAAACATCTTCTGAAGTATGAAGTTGCTGACTGTACTTCAAATCAAAAGAGTTTTAAGGTTCGCCTTAGATCCACCAAGTTGTTCTGATGATGCAAATCTTTGAGCTGGTATTATATCAAGATAAGCTGACAAAAAGTAAACCAGTATAGTTATTTTTCTCTACATGATGGAGCTTACGACGACAGAAAATCTGTCACTTTGTGTGTCTGTGAAGTATCAAAGTATCAAACATCTTTTCATGATTCATAAATAATGAATAGTAGGAGTATTTTTTAAAATGTTGCAGGAAAAATCCCTGACTTTCATGTAATACTTTGCATGATCAAGTACTTTACAGACATTAATTAGAGTTGACTTGAATCAGTCAAACAATATTGAGACAGGTCTATTAAAAGCCCAGAGTGAATAATTATAATATTGAAATTATAAGTAATACTGTTTCAAATTGCATTGTAGGAATGATATGTGTGATCCATAGCTATTAATAGTGTTTACTGGATGCTCTGAGTTCCAGTTCTATGTAATTAAAACCTGGCACAGAAAATAAGAAAGTTGTTATAACTGTATTTGTTTATTTTTTATGTTAAGAGATATGGAATGTTTAACATATGTAGAGACAAGACATATTTGTGATCCAACGTGTATTCAGAGTTTTAAAGCAAATGTGTGGCAGAAATATGTCTAATCTAATTGTAAGTAACTCAAAATTCAGCAGAACTACAGATGCAAGGACTAGCCGTGGAAAGGTGTTCAGAAACTGCTTGAGGATGAACTTTTGCTTCTAAGCTTTTGGGTGCAGCAGTAGTTCTTCATCTGTGTTTGAGAGCCTTGGAAAGTAGGGTCTTGCTCTGTGGTTAGCACCCTGTGGAGCTCTTGTCATACCAATAAGCTGTTTAGAGGTATAACTTCATTTGAGGTTAGGGCTCCTTTTAAAACTTCATTAAAGCTCACAAGTGAAGTTCAATGCAACAGTAAGTATCAAAATTCCCAGCGACCAAGTTCTTCCAAAGCATAATGGACTTCTGATAAGGTGATGTGCTTTCAGAGGGGAAACACTAATGTCACTCATGGTATGGTAGGCAAAGTGCATTTAAGTCAGAAGTGTGGGTGTCTCTGCATGTATGTGTACATATGTGTATATATAATCTTCAAATGTAAATGAAACAACTTTAATAATGTGCTGTAATTCTTCATGTTCTACCATGCAAAATACTAATCATTGTTCTAATACATTTTCATATATAACCTTTGCTTCACCCACTGATCTCTGGTATATCATATACAGCTTCTAATTTTAATATAACACTTGGGATCTGGAAATTCAGGCAAATAATTTCAGTTGTTTCATACCAAAATGTGCAAGCGTCTTGTAAGAAATGTAGATGTTTGTCTTCATCCTGATTTCTAGCATGGGAGATCATTTTCTAGATTTGCTAGAAAAACATTGCTATGTTATTTGGTTGTTCTATTCAGGGATATCACTTGAAGTTAACTCTATCAGATAAAATCTATGAGAAGACCAGATATTCCTCTTGAAAGAAAGCAAACAGCACAAATACCAAGACTAGCCACAGCACATCCATATTTATTTACTGTAGTGGTGCTAAAACCAGGAAGCAGCCAGTGACTGAGCCATCCATCAGGTGGACACATCATGTATTTGTCATCATTACAAAAATGTGGATTGATGGCCAGCAAATACATTTCTGAGTTATTAAGTCTTCCATTGTTCATATCTTTGTGATAGCAAGCACCAGTTTCTCAAGGTTGTTACACATGACCATCACTGTGGTCTGAGGGTTGAAGTGGCAAAGAAAGTAAAGAAGGGGCTGGAGGGCAAATCCTATGAGAGGCAGCTGAGGGAGCTGGGGGTGTTTAGCTTGGAGAAGAGGAGGCTGAGGGGAGACCTTCTCACCACCTACAACTACCTGAAGGGAGGTTATAGAGAGGTAGGTGATGGTCTCTTCAGCCAGGTGACAGGTGATAGGACAAGGGGGAATGGCATGAAGCTGCACCAGGGCAGGGTCAGATTAGATGTTAGAAAGAATTTTTTCACTGAAAGAGTTGTCAGGGCGTGGAACAGGCTGCCCAGGGAGGGGCTGAGTCACCTTGCCTGGATGTGTTCAAAAAAAGGGTAGATGAGGTACTTGGAGATATGGTTTAGTTAAGGATGCGAATGGTTGGACTTGATCTTAAAGGTCTTTTCCAACCTTGTTATTCTGTGATTCTGTGATATTGTTGATACCAGGTACAAGTTTGGGACATAGTACCTGTGCTCTACAAGGTGGGGAAAACAGGAAGAATTAGCTGAATTAAATTGCTGTTATTCCAAGTACCTTATCATGCCTAGTCCTCTATGAATGGCTTTTATATTTATAAGCAAGCTTACCGAAAATACCCCCAAACCAACCCACTATAAAGTATGCTTTTGTCCTGCGAGCAGAGGCAGCGCCCAGGGCACAGGCCGCACAGCAATAGGATTTAGCAAAAATGCTTGTGAAGTGAGTTGTGCACTCACAAGCTTGTCATGTGCTATCCACTGTTTTATCCTTTTCTTTAATTAATTGGAGAGAGGGGGGAAGAGTACAGGTATTTATAAAACAATATTTTTTTTTCCTATACCTGATTATGTAAAATGGATATTGTGATGAGAATAAAGCTAAGAAGCTGGGGACTAACTAAGACCATAGGAACAGGAATCCATAAACAAGCTCATCCAATATATTGTCAACAGGAGACATATATTTATGGTGAAATGGCTTTCAGAGTAGAAACTATTGGCGCCTCTTTTTTTTTTTTATCTGTTCTCTGGCAGAGGAATGATTTAAAGTGAACTTCAACTCACATTTCAAATAATAGATGACAGGAGCTCATCCATTTCAATATAATTCATTGCACTGCATATGTATGGGGGAGATTTTAAACGAAAACTGGGGAGTTATATTTCCAAGTGAGCCACTAGATTTTTAAAAGTGGTATTTCCTCCTTGCTGTCCTTCTGACTAGTATATTGGCTTCCCTGAGTAGAAGACTGTATTTTTGTTAGGTGTTCCTGTGCCTGCTGTTTGTCTCATACCAGCTCTAGAACTAAGGCTGCAGGGTAAGGTATGTTTTATCTAGTAATACAACTGTTGTTTGCCAGCTTTATTTTTGATGTTGTTTCTCAATTATTATTTTCCTGGTTTATTCATGTACTGTACAACCCACTTCCCTGAAAAGCTGTCAGTGCTGAGAGCTCTCTTCTCCATGTGTCTGAAATGCACGAACTCTAATTCTCTTCAATAAGATAAAACTGAAACTTAAGTAAATTCATTTATCTCTCTTTAGATTTCAAGGTTGGGTGTTTGGAGAGGGAATGTTCTTATTAATTCAATTTGAATCCTAGATGATGACCTTCCCTACTAAATCACAGAATTACAAGGTTGGAAAAGACCTTTAAGGTTGGGTCCAACCATTCATGTCCTTGAGACGTAGTACCTGTGCAGTACAAGGTGGGGAAAGCAGGATACTAAATCATATCCTTAAGTATCTCATTTACCCTTTTTTTTTTAAACACAGAGGGGGATGGTGACTCAAACCCTCCCTGGGCAGCCTGTTCCAGGCCCTGACAACTCTTTCACTGAAAAAATTCTTTCTAACATCTAATCGACCCTGCCCTGGTGCAGCTTCGTGCAATTTCCCCTTGTTCTGTTACCTGTCACCTGGCTGAAGAGACCATCGCCCACCTCTCTACACCCTCCCTGCAGGTAGTTGTAGGTGGGGATAAGGTCTCCCCTCAGCTCCTCTTCTCCAGGCTGAACACCCCCAGCTCCCTCAGCCACTCCTCATAGGATTTGCCCTCCAGCCCCTTCCCCAGCCTGGTTGCCCTTCTCTGGACTCGCTCCAGGACCTCCATGTCCTTCTTATGGTGAGGAGCCCAGAACTGGACACAGCACTTGAGGTGCAGCCTCATCAGTGCCCAGTACAGGGGCACAATCACCTCCCCAGACCTACCGGCCACACTATTTTTGATACAAAATATTCCCTAAAGTGTTTGAGAGTCAGAGAGAGATGAGACACTTCCAGGAAAGCCAAGAATCATAGAATGGTATGAGTTGGAAGGGACCCCAAGGATCATAGAGCTCCAACCCCCCTGCCACAGGCAGGGCCACCAACCTCAGGCCCGGATCTACACTAGGTTGCCCAGGGCCCCATCCAACCTGGCCTTGAACACCCCCAGGGACGGGGCATCCACTACCTGTTACACAGCCTGTTCCAGCACCTCACCACTCTTTCTGTAAAAAACTTCCCCCTAATATCTAATCTAAACCTTCCTTCCTTTAGTTTTAATCCATTCCCCCTTGTCCTGTCATTGTCTATCCTTTTAAAAAGTTGAATCCCCTCCTGCTTATAAGCTCCCTTCAGGAGCTGGGTGCTGGGTGATTTCAGAGCCCCGTACTCTGCTTGGGAGTAGAATCTGGACCTTTAAATTTTTGTTGGGGACAGATGTCCAGACTGAAATCCTGGATGTGGAAGCGGATGGCTGCCTCACTTGAAAAGAATCAGAGGCTGTTCACAGGTTTTCATCCTAATTTTTAATGGATGAGGTCCCCATCCATTACTTCAGAGATGCTTCAATATGATTTGGACATGGCATACCAGGTTATTAATGCATATGCTGCATGTAAACCAAAGCAGATGCTAGCAAAAAACGTGTCAGAGTTGCTCCAGGAGAAAAATAAGTCTTTTGTGGTTCCAGACAGTTTTCCTACATGAACAGAATGTTTTATTTTTGGAGACAACTACTCCATGACATAAATGACAGATATGCTTTCTTTTTGAAGGAAATAAAGTGCATAGTCAGTGTTTTACTTTGTAGTGAGCTACAAACTTATGGTGATCTTCAGCTGATGAAAGCAAAAAGAAATTACTTAGAAATTATGCAGGTCAGGGCATTTTGGCACAGTAGAATTAAATTATATTGCCATCATAAAGTGCTGTGCATTAGAGTTGGCTGGAAAGGCTTGAATCAAGACATTCACAAAACTGCAAGACATCAGAGTAAACAGCAACCTGGGACCTGGCAGTGAGTGAATCTTGGGGCAAGCAGGATATGCATGTCAAACTAGCTTAAGTGACAGTGTTCTCTTCATATCCATCTGTTTATCACCTGTTCCTCTTTTTAATTCCCTTTTCATTCAATCAATTTCTTTGCTTTGGGGAAAAGTCAAATTTAATAACGCTAACCTGTACAGAAAAATATATGCATACTCATGAAAGCGCACAAATTATTGGCAAAATTGAATTGAGTCAATATTGGTCATGGCAAAAGTCAATTAAACATACTTGTCCTGTGGAAAAAATCTCACAAGTGATTTTTTTTTTTCTTTATTGCATATAGTCTGAAATATGTTTTGATGAAAAGTAAAACATTGAAGTGTGTAGATTGAGAATCCTGTTTATAAAAGTCTATCCCTCTTCATGAAACTATTTTATTTTAAAACCCTAGAAATACAAGAGTTTTAAAAGGATATCTGGGATTAAAATTTAAATTCAGTCCCAGAAAGTTAGCAGTGCATTCAACTTGTCTAATTCTAGTGAAATTGTCTTCTGCCCCCTTTTTGTCATCCTGTGGGAATTGACTCACTGTCTGTAAGGAACATTTCCATGGCTGTCAAGAGATGTTCAAAATGTGATTACTAGCTTGGATAAAAATGTTTGACACAACAGTGTCCTGTCAGCAAATACAGATTAATAAAAATTTAAGTGCTTCTCAGGGATACATAACCTTCTTCTAAATTATAGGTGGAAAAATGTGTAAGTTAGTAGAGTCAGCTTTGTCATATCATTTCACCTCATTCCACTTGGACTTGTGTATATTGTCCCTTTGTATTATCCTTTCAAGGAAATGTTTCTGTGCTCTCAGGACTGTATCACTGTCATTTTCTTCTCACCTGAAAATTTTATTCTGATCTGACACACAGTTTTCTTTCCATTTCCAGTGGAATGGAAGTTCTGATTTCCACCGGTGGTCTGAATTTCCAAACCTGTTCTCAATTTTTGTGTGATCAGTCCTATCCACATGGAAGGTTGATCCACAGCACAGCAACTGCTTTGAGAAATCCATCAACCAATTAAACCCATTAAGATGTTACAAATATGTTCTGCAGTAATCCTATGAGGAATTTCTACCTCACGTATGTCTTAAAAGATCCTGTTTCTTGAGCTAAGTCCTATATTGCAGCATGCTTATATCAGACTCCTAAAATTAAAGTCTAGCTTAGAGGAAATGAGAAATTTTTTCTAGTGCTGCTGTAGGAAGAATATGATGTATCTTCCCTTGAGGTCTCAGAAATTTTCTGGGCACATGTAAACCACACACCAGTCTTTTGCCAGAGAAAAGAGCATGTATGGCTTCTGCAGGGGTTTTTTAATCATATTTTTTACAGTGTCTGCATCTCACAGTCAAAAGAATCTGCAAGAGATGTAGTCTATAAACATGTGTATGTAGGTAAATTTTAAGTAATTTCCATTTTGGGTATTTCTGTGGAGCTCCTATGGATGCTAATGGAATTTGCACACATAAATTTCATCACATCAGAACAGGAATACATCCCTTGCTCTAATTTTCCCTCTCATTTGGGATCTTTTTATATTCAGCCATTTATAATTTATTCTCCAAACTGGCTTTGAATCTGAACAATGGTAACTTGAAAAATTATATTCATCTCTTTGAGGTGAATTAACCACTTTTTCTGTGCTGTTGGTCCATGAGTAAAATTTCCTTGATAAGACACCACTACTTGCACTGACTGGTTATAGCACTAATATTCTTTTGTCAGTTTTAAGATTTCTGAAGCATTGTCGTGGTTTTGCCCCAGCCGGGGGCCGCACCCCACACAGTCGCTTGTACTTTTAAATGGAAGGGGGAAGGAAAGTTGGGGGAAGGGGAAAAGGGAAGGAAGAAAGGAGGAAAATAAACCACAACCTAGAAACCAGAACCACGCAGGTTGGGATAAGGATAGTTTACTAAACAATAACAGAAAACTAGATATAACAATAACATAAGTTTAAAGCACAAAATAGATGAAACTGGTGATACACAATGCAATTTCTCACCAAACCACACAACTCAGGCCGCACAGCTTACAGCCCGTCCCGGACAACCCGACCGCCCCAGAAAAACTGCACGTCCTGGCGTTGTCTCCCCCTCTTCCCCCCAGTCCCCCCTTAAACTGAGCATGACGTAACTGGCATGGAATATGCTCTTTGGCCAATTCGAGTCACCTGTCCTGGCTGCATCCCCTCCTTTCTCACTAGTAAGGAAGTATGCAGAGCTGAGAAAGGTACTTGATTGCCCGGCAACAACTAGAAACATCAGGGTGCTATCAGCACTATTCTCATGCTAACACCCAAACATGGCATTCCATTCACTGCTAAAAAAAAGTTTAACTCCATCATAGCTGAAACCAGGACAAGCATATATCTTCAAATGTAATCCAGTGGTCTTATTTTAAAAGAGAATTTTTAATTATTCAGTTTTTTTCTTCCTGGAGACAGAGCCATAGGAGGAGGATGACGATAATGATTATTATTATTATTATTATTGTCAAATATCAAACGGTTTATATCTGATGAATAATATTTTTCACTGCTTTCTTGTGTATGCTTGTTTCTTGACTGGGGGTATGCTCAGAAGTTGCCTGGGGTCATTTACTTGAACCAGGATTGCATTAGGACTCCTGAATGTGATTATTGGCTGTGCATGCTCATCTCGTGTGCAAAACAGCAGCAAATGAGCTAAACCTGAGGAAAGCCCAGAAGCTCTCAACTTGAGCATCCTCCAGAATTTACCCATTCCAGCTGCTGACAGAGTGTGGAAGTAAATCCACAAGAAGAATTAACCACTGAGGGAAACGCCTCCCTTTACTGTGATTTCATCAGTAGATCCTAAAATAGTAAATCTAGAGTGTATTCCAAGGAGGTGGAATTATAGCTTCTCTCTTTTTTCCTTTTTTCTCCAAGTACACATTTCCCTTCAAATACATATAGTTACAGCTGGGAGGTCTTTTGTCATTTTGTGTAGGTTTCTTATAACTTTTGAGGTACTGAATAAATGCAACGTCTATTACAGAAACATTCACATCATCACATGCATTCCTAGTATTGAATGTAATGCAATCTTTGGGGTTTTTCCTGGGTTTTATGCCAAACTTTGCTGGTTTTCCATGTTCTTCACATCCCTCAGATGTTGTCATCTTCACCTTGTGTATTTGTTCTGATATCTTTACTTTTTCTCATCTTATCCCCTGTTCAGTAAACTTGTGAGCAGCTGCTGGCACTGAGATGGGGCACAGCTGGGATTAGGTACCACTTAAGTGTGAGCTTTTTAAACTGCCATCTGAGATTTTGGGCATGCCAAGAGCCTCATCAGGTGCATGCTATTGGATGCATACTGGAAATATCCTACTGCACACCTTGAAACAAGGAGAAAATTGGATTTTTTGCTTCTGCCTCTAGTACCATTCCTTCAGGAGGATGTGTTCTGTTTGATCAAGTAAACCCACGCACTCCTACAAATGGAAACATAGCCAGATAGCAGAAAGCAGAACAAAATACATGGGTAGCAATTAGTTACTTACTGTGAAAACACATACAGTAATATTTTCAATTTGATATTGCAGCTTGCAAGCAAATCTGGGAGGCGGGGAAGGGGTTTACATAGGGTATGATACCAACAGTTCATACAATTAGCAAGAATTAGCATATATTGCCATTATGCTATGAATTATTAATTTCTTATTGCTACTTTTACCAGGTTGTACTCTGAAGACAATGGAATTCTATAATTGAGCATTTAAATTCAGCATTATTTCATATTCATTTTATCTTGATGTTTGACAGAAAGATCATTTTAATTGTGCAAGTTGCTATTTGTTAGCCTTTTGAGATCATTCCTTGGGTGTCAAGCCTCATTGTTTTTCCTGCTGCCATTTTATTGAAAGAAAAACTCAAGGACTGCATGCTGAAGGACATATTTTCTGCACTGATAATATTTACATTTAGCCCATGCTCAGAAGATACATTCCCATGGAAGTGCTCTTATTTTAGGTGAAGAACATCACAAAATGAGAGCAAAACTACACTTTTTTCACCAAAGAACATGAGATGAGCCAGGTTCTTATCATCATACATTTGACAGTACTGTCTGGATGTGGATAAAATATCTGTAAACTGTAGTCTGAGAAATTTAGGACTTGCATTTTTTTGGAAAGAAGTAGTTGCCCATCACATGAGATAAATGTAATGTGCATGTCTCTTCTGCAACAACTTCTGTTGCAGTTAGTACAAAATGGCTGTTTCTCTGTGTGATCAAGACAAATCCTCAGTTATTTCAAGGCGTAATACAGTGAAAACAATGAACTAGTTAATCAGCTACAGTTTCTTTTTCTGGTACAGGTTTGAAACGTTTCCTGACTTGCTGTAGAAAAGAATAACTTCCCTGAGAAACAGCTAGTCAGGCAGCCCAGTGATGGATTTCTTTCTTCTTTTACTGTCATTTCTCCTCTCCATGCAGCCTTGCTGGGTGTTTGATTTTGTAACAAATGCAGCAAAGGTTCAGCTGGTTTTTGGCAAAGCAGAGCAGTTTGCTGGGTCTCCTTCTTCCTCACCATTAAGAGCATCCCACCGACAGGAGCTGGTGCCCCTCTGTAGCACAGCAGGACCAGTTCTGTGAGGCTGGTATCATTTCTGTACTGCTTTCAAGGACTCCAAAGACAGAAAGACTTTTGATGCGGCAAGGATTTCTCAAACCTTCTTATGCTCAGAGACACAAAACCATCTACCTGAGTAGTACTGCACCCAGGTTATCTACCTGGGGTTGATACACCTGGAAACTGTCTTCACTGCTCTGTTTCCTATTTCAGGTAGCCACAGGAAGGGAAAAATGCTAATGCAGGGGAAAGCCTCTCCGAGGACTGTGCAAGGGTATGTACTACCAGGGGAAAGCAAGAGGATCCTTTTGCAGAAAAGGACAGTAGTGACAATGAGGAACACAGAGGCTGAAGAGCACTGTAAATATCAGTGAGATGTTAAATGTCAGGTCTGGAAAACAGTAGCCTTGCTGTTTTGCAGTGTGCCCTTTCTGGACTAGGAGGGGTGAATTAAGCTTTCACGTAAAATGCTGATCTCTCCTCTTTAGCAAAACTTCAGCAATACATAGATCATTGACAAAGTCAGGAGGCCGAATTTAATGGTTGTTGAGTCTGTCTTTCATACACGTGTGGCTGAGCTATTCTCATACGGCTGCAGTCAGTTTCTGACTCTTGTCTGGCACGCTAAACCAAGTGAAACAAGAACATGAGCAGGGAATGAGAATGTAAAAGTGATTTCATGGCATTGTGATCAAGAAGATAGTTCTTTATTCATATAGGCTTGAGAGAAGACAATGTCCAAGGAGTGAAAACAAAAATAGCTTCAGTTGTTTGCATAGTGATGTTTCACCTCCACCCCACATCGGAACTACTGTTCTATATAGCAAACCACACCTCTTGATTACTGCAGACAGTCTGTGTCCATAGCATCATGGAATACCAGGTTTGATGTGACATCAAGGATCATCTGATCTATAGAAAACCCCTTCAGTGTTCTGGGTTTTATTCACTCTTCTAAAGCTACAAAATAATTATTTTTGTTTTCCTTATAGCACTTACTATTAGATTTTAAATCTTCCTCTATGAAAAAAACTATGCCCTCACAATTCATTCTAGCACTAAATATGTCCATTTTCTCCAAATGTATGATTTAAACTCTTATAAAGTATTGAAAAGAATGTTGGGTTTTTATGGGATCCTTTACAAATCTTTTTGGAACACAAGCTGATTTTAAAGTATTAATTTAGCAATGAGAATTTAAAATTACTGACATTTTTTTAGGGGCACTGAAACTCTTGGCTGTTCAGACTCAAATACAGCAAAGGTCAATAATTAGCCAAAATTGCTGTGTTCTCAGTTGCTGAATATTTGTATAACAGTTATTGTTAAACAGGCTTCCCTTGTATCAGGAGAAAGGCAAGAGCCATAGGCTGTGGAGGAGGTGAGTGCTGGTGTTGGTTTGAGTCTGCTTTGCTGGTGTAGATTTCCCACAGCAGCCCCAGGCATTTACTGAGGCTGTGGCAGTAAATGGATCAGCTGTATCAGGACTCTGTGGCGTTTGTTGTGGTCTATCCTTTGCAGAAGGAACATTGGAGGATCCAAATCTCAGGGGTTGTTAAGCTGCTGCTTTTCAATCAGGCTAAATTCAAATAAAAATGGGTCTCTTTCAACCTTGTGCAATCAGGACTTGGAACATACCAGCTTTCTAATCTGGAGATGAAACAAGCACTCCAGATTATTCAGAAACAATAGAGACTCTGATTGTTTAACACACTGATAAGAATGTGTTTAAAAAATAAATTATCTACTAGCTGCTGGGATTGCTTGAAATTCCATTAAACACTAATGAGAGAGAAGGCATCACAGACAAATTAATAAACACCCTATGCACCAACCTAGAAAATACCAGCCTAAAACCTTTGATGCTAAACTGATTAAAGTGAAAAACATATTTCATGTGAAACCACTCAGCATCTTTCAATGTATTAATTGAGGCATTATGAAAATGGAAGATACAGCATAGAAAAAGAATACACATTGTAAAGTAGGTTATTGTCCTGCAAAAGTCATACCCAAATAGTTCCGTGCATACAGGTAATTCCATCACACTACAAAGAGCTCAGAAGAAAGAATATATCAAGATTTTAGTGCATTGTGGTTGGTGAAATCAGAGGGGGAATTTTTTTCAGTGATTTTGTCCATGTGTTATAAGATCATAAATTCTTTATATGTATGAAAAATCTTCCAATTCTGTATCTCCTGTTGGTTCTGAGGTAGGTTTATTAGATAACTTGCACTGGGGGTGAGGGGAAGGTTGAAGGGAAACAATGCTGTATTTAGGTGTAAATACATGATTTATCTCTTTGCTTAGATAAGCATAAATTAAAAAAGAAAAGAAAACTGGTTGCAGTAAAGAAAAAGAAAGATGCTGGTGCAACTGTCCAAGGCATTATGTGTGTTCAGTTCTTTGCCATTCGATGAAAAGCGGTTGCCATAACAACCATCATACCTTGTGGTAGATAGAGATGACAGAGATATAATACATCTAAAGAAACTCGGCACCAGTGTGTTGCACAGCACAGGAAAAATATCATTCTGTGCATGAGGAGTCCTGGCCCCAACCATGTCATTTGAATCCTCCTTCAAAGAGGAGTCCTGAGCGGAGGTGTTTGGCTCCCTGACAAAGACGGAGGCTGGTGGTACCTGCATTCGTGTCTCTTTGGGGAACATAACTGGGGGAGTAGGGATAAGCTGGCAGGCAGGAAAGGGTTATCTTCTCCCATCTGGCGCAAACTGTGTTGACTGTGACTTCAAAGTAACTATCTTCTCCTCCCATGAAATCTTAGTGTGGCTGTGGTTGGAGAATGTTAGCTAAGGAGCTGTGAGAAAGAAGGGAGGCCTCAGACTCACTCAGAGTCAGAGCTCTCTCCTGGATATTTCGAACAGCAGATGCCCTTCTGCATGGCTCCTTCATTTTCGTTTGGCCATCACAACCTGTTCAGCAGAGTTCCCTGCCTCTCCCTGAGCCCCTGTACCAAACCTTATTCCGGCAGGATTTCTGTGAGATTTTGTGTGCACGTGTCCAGTGGTCTTAAGCACAGGTTCTTCTGCAACAGGAGCGCTGTAGCATTTAGTCTTTGGCATTCACATGGCTGTTCATCGAATGTCTATCACCTGAAAGAACAATTGCTTTGTGTTCCACGTCAGCCAATGAGATGGATGGCAGAGGTAGCGTATGATTCAATATGATTCTGCCCTACATGTATAAATATCATCAGATCATGATGCAGAGCACAGGAAGTCTGACTGTTTTCCATGCTTACTGTTGTTATCTGGGGTGACAATCTTGCTGGGGTAGAGAGCCAGTAAGCAGTATGGTGTGACTGTGTCCTGGTACTACATGTACTGTGAATTGTGCCCAATTATCTTTGCTATCTACTTGTGATCTGTATATAAAAATTGAGCCCTAGATACTGGTAGCTATGAGTTCTTTCAAATTCATATTGTTTGTTCGGGGTTTGAGTTTTTTTAAACAAAGCAAAATACCGACCCACAATGTTTTGGGCGCATGTATATATAGATATGTGTTCCTCTATTTGTATTCCATTTCTAATTTTAAGTAGTATTTGGGCCTCTCTTTCTGTAGGAACAAGTTGAAGTAAATTATATGTGTTTTTAAACAAAAGTGAGCAATCTCAGTTAGCTGTTCAGTGTCAGCAATAGAGGGGTTCAAAGTCATTGGTTACCATGAGGCAATAAAATCACAATCTTCATCCCAGCCAGGTCCAGATCCAAAGCCTCTTGAAACCAGCAGGAATCTGTGAATTGATTTCACTGGTCTCCACAGCAAACTGAATAGCTGTTCTTCTTTATCTTGTAATTCTTTTTGACCGTTGTTTCAAAGTTCAGGTTAAATGTATTCTTCCAGAAATGAGAAATAATTTTTTGTGGCATTTAGAAAACTGGCATAAAATATGTCTGTTATCTGTGTGAATCAAACCTGCATCGGTGAGCTGTGACACACAACACAAAGACTTCTTTCATTGAAATCAGTAGGAGCACAAACAGCCCCTTAATCATTTTTGATAGAAAGGGAAGAGGTATAAATATTCTGCAATAAGAAAGAACGCAGTAGAAATTATCAACCAGCCCCCAGACAACAAGTGTGTTCTTGGAAGTGACTGAAAGCAGGCTTGGCTTTTCTTCTGGTGTTCATGGATCGTATTTTTTTACCTGGCAATTGAAGATGGCAATAGTTGGTGGTGCTAGAAGTTCTGTATTTGGTGAAGGAATGGACTTAGCTTCAGATTTAGCTATTTGAAGTGCAATATATTATTTAGAATAATTCAATAGATGTGTTCGTCACAAAGATTTCTGCGTCTTTGGTTACATGTTGTCATCAAATAGATTACAGGGCAATCATACAGTATTAACATGGCATGGATTTATTCTGCAATGATTATTTTTTCCCCCTCAAGTTAGTTCAGTATCTGAAAGGCAAGGAACTAATCATGTTTTAATATTTTGTAATAACACAACAAAAATCTTCTGGCAAGTATGACGTATGCTGTCCTGCTTACTTCATGCTTACGTAAACTAAACATTCCATACGTGTGGCCAGTAGGTCAGGGGAAGTGATTGTGCCCCTGTACTCAACATTGGTGACGCTGCACTTCGAGTACTGTGTCCAGTTCTGGGCTCCTCACTATAAGAAGGACCTTGAGGTCCTGCAGCGCATCCACAGTAGGGCAACCAGGCTGGTGAAGGGGCTGGAGGGCAAATCCTATGAGGAGCGGCTGAGGGAGCTGGGGGTGTTCAGCCTAGAGAAGAGGAGGTTGAGGGGAGACCTTATCACCGCCTACAACTACCTGAAGGGAGGTTGTAGAGAGGTAGGTGATGGTTTCTTCAGCCAGGTGACAGGTGATAGGACAAGGGGGAATGGCATGAAGCTGTGCCAGGGCAGGTTTAGATTGGACATTAGAAAAAAATGTTTTACAGAAAGAGTTGTCAGGGCCTGGAACAGGCTGCCCAGGGAGGGGCTGAGTCACCTTCCCTGGATGTGTTCAGAACAAGGGTAGATGAGGTACTTAGGGATATGGATTAGTTTAGGATGAGAATGGTTGGACTTGATGATCTTCAAAGGTCTTTTCCAACCTTGTGATTCTGTGATATGTTAACTGAAAAACCTCAACACTTCTATGTTGAAAGATACCATGAATGTTGCATATTTCTCTAAGAAAAAATGTCATTTGTGGATAAAACACAGTATTAATTTTATTAAAATGCTTAAGGTAAATCACATGATATATAAAACTGAGTTATCTTGATTTCTGCCTAAAGAAGCAGAGGGCTTTGAGTAGTAAAGGAACTGAAAGCATTAAGTGTGGTACAGAATACTTATGGGTGGTGACCAGAATAGATTTTAGTTGCATCAGTGTAAAGATAGCTTCTGAGTGCAGGCACATTGATTTAGACAAATGAAAAATGGTTTCCCAGTTTTGTACCTTCACCCAGTTATGTAGGGACAGTTTCTTTTTGGAAGGCTATTATATATCTTTGGTGGTTATTTCTGTCACATTCTTAATATTCCTGTGGTTCTGGTTTTGATTTGATGAAGCCAGGAGCATAGAAATGCTGTAAGACCAGAACTTAATGCAATATGTAAGGCTTTGTGTGAAACCCAAACAGCCTTTGTTTTGGATTCATCCTAGTTTGTGCTGGAAAATCTAAACTAGAGCCAAGCCTGAACCCCTTATTCAAGCGTCATTATCATCAAAAGCAGCTCTAAGGACACAAAGATTTGGTCATTAATGATACATTCGTTTGCTTGCCACAGTTATGCAATTAAATCCACAGTGTGGAACTGACATAGTGTCTCAAGTATATAACCAGGACTCTGAAACAAACAGTAGTATGTTTTTCTTACATCTTTCTCATTAACTTTTTAAAGCCTCTGCTGGCTTTGTGGGCTTATTGCAGTGAGTTTGAAATGATGTATGAAAGGAATGGCAGGCTGTACTCCACGGTCACTACTGCGTGGTGTGGGATGGTTTTATACAGACTTCATAAAAAGCCAGGACATGTCTGAGCTTTAGGAGACAGAAAAATTCACTGTAAACTCCCACCCACCCCTGGCAAGCAATGGGGGAGGAGAATCAGAAGAAAAAGGTAAAACGCATGGGTTGGGATAAGGACGGTTTAATAGGAGAGCAAGGGAAGAGGAAAACAACAACAATACTAATGACAAAATAGACAAAGCAGGCGATACACAAAGCAATTTCCTGCCCAGAACCTGGTGCCTGGCCCATCCCCCAGCACTGATCCCTCCTCCCCAGACAGATCGTCCAGTTATATACAGGGCATGACATCCTATGGCATGGAATAACCCTTTGGCTGGTTTTGGTCAGCTGTCCTGCCATGCCCAATCTCATCTCCATCCCAGTTGAAAACCAGGACAGATGGCTTTTGGTTTTTAACCAGCGACTTACCAAGTACAAGCTCTGCTTGGTCTCATCATTTATTTTTGAGTTGATTTACTTGTTTCAAGACTGCTTTTTCTTTTGTTTTGACTTCCATTCTCTTCCATTCACTTCCCACACGTAAAGGAGAGTAAGAAGTAAGTTTTTCTTCCACTGGCTGTTCTCTGTTAGACTGAAGGACCTTTGAGACATTATGTAGAGTTTTTTCCAGCTCTTTTAGTAGACACCCATAGACCTGTGTTTTGCTTTGCACTGCAACACAAACAATAGTGCTATCCATATGCTTCTGTATTCTATATACAGAACCTTACATGTGACTGTGGATCTTTTTAAACATCATTTTAAAGAGACAAGTGCAGCCAGAAAAAATCTAGAGGGGAGATACAGAAACGTGCAAGGAACTAAAGGAAAATAGGGAATAATATGTACACATTGATTCGTAATCAATTTCTGTCTTGATCTTATTGATCTATGATGTTGATATCACAGTTCAGACTCTATCTGAATTTTGATCAAGCTTATTTATGTGTGTTTTCTTGCATTGTTTGAGAGATGTTGATTGAACATTAATTCAGTTGGATGTGGGAGATGGGAAAGCAGAGCGTTGGTAACAGTAGAAAGTTCAACCAAAATGCATTTGCTTCTAAAATAATGGGCAAGCTTCATCTTCATAGCTATGCAAGTGCAAGTAGCTTTGAACGTTAAAACAGTGATCCTACTCTCAAGCTTTATTTGCAGCAAGATAACCTGACTGAATTAATAATAAGCTATGGTGGATAATGCATACTTGTGTGGAAGCCACTGTTCTTGTGCCACATGCAAGAGACTGAACAGTAAGCAGTACCACCATGTAAGAGACACACTAATGTCTTTAGCACTAAAGATGCTTGATCCATTGTGACCCAGGAGGCCTGCAAAGTTGGGAAGAGAAATTGTAAAGTCTGAGTTAGAAGTGTGTTAGTATGGGATGAGGAACCTATCCAGCTGTGTAGAATGGGAGTTTATGTCCTTTCTCATATAAATGCATCCTACTAGTCAGTGTGAATCATCAAACAAGTCTGTCTTTTTTCATTCCAGATAGCTGGCATCAAAATTTACATTTTTAAATGAAAGAAAATAATTGTAGTTAATCCCTTCTAATTCAAATTGAGTTTTAAATATTTTTTTTTGTATGGCTTTATAATACAGGACTACCAAAGCTTTTGAAATAAAGAGAAAAGTAAATATAACCTTTAAAGGAGCCTGATTATTTCCAAATAATTTTGCATAATAATTTGAAATAATGCAGGTTTTATGCCCATTTACACAAGTTTGCCATTCATGCAAAATCACAAGTGGGCTCCAAATATCTTAAAGTCCAATATGATTGCCTCTTGGTCCTTTTCATTAGCTATCAGGAGATTGTTACAGCTAGGTTAGGAAAAAACAAAGACCTTATTGTTCTTTTCAATCTTTAATTATTTTTTTACTTGTTGGTTTAGCATAATTTCAAATTTTTATTATAATTGCAGTAGGTGAAAGCAGGCTGTCAGTACTAGCACAATCTGTGCACTTACTTTGTGAGGTACTGAATTTCTTTAGCAGGCTTATGAAAGGAAAAGACTAAAATTTTGCTAAATCACCCAACGTTGGAGGCATTAAGGACTACTGTATGCAGATTGTATCTGCCCAGTCTCAATCCACAGCACAGGGCTTTCCTTTTACCACTATCACCTGCTCTTCTGTGCTGTGCTTGTTGGCACAGTGAGCAGCACCGTCTGCTTCTCAGAAAATGATGTGTCTAGACATCCTTAAGTGCCATTCGAGAGAACATGAGAAGCGGTGTGGATTACAGGTCCCTGTGTGGGCCAGAAGCAAAGTTAGCCTTCCCACTATGGAGTGAGCTGGGCAGGCTGCTCCCAGATTTGTTGTACCACTGTGGCAGCACATCTTGTACAGGTTTGCTAGGAGCAGACTGCCTTTTGCCCTGTGCAAACAGTGCTACTGGGCATGTCCAGTGGACATGCAGGATGGGCGTCATCACTGATGGACCACAGCAGAATAGATCTTGTCAGATTTATAGTAGCTTAAGCAGCCTTTGGTATAGGCTTTGATCCAGAGTTAATTTTTTTTCCTGCTTATTTCAAATAGCAGAGAGAAAAAGGCTCTTGTTCAGCAAATAATAGAACAGTAAGTCAGGAGATGTTCCTGATTTAATGGTGGTATTATTAACTGGGTGTGAAGAAAGAGGTACTGAATTTTCTTTACTCAAAGGATTATGGATGTGTGCATTTCCTTTTAAGGTAATGAGTAATATAATTAGATATAACATGATGTGGATGCTTTCATTTGTGTGTTAATAGAATCATTATTCGGTATAACTGATTAGTAGATTTGATGAGGTTTGGTGATGTCTTTTTGGAAAAGCTTTGCTACTTTTTATGTGTGAATTCTCTAGAGATTTAGTTTTCTTTTTAGTCTCTTTTTGGCAATACTGTTGCTGTCTTTCCCTTTGTGCCTAGCCTGTACTGCTGAACCCAATAGAAAGTCAGAAAAAGAAGGTGGTTTGGGTTTTGGGGGGTTTTGTTTACCCCCCTAGCTAGTAGGCTCTGAAGGAAGCCTCTACTGGGTAATTTAGTCAGATGTTTATCGAGAGGTGCTTCATACCATGAACCCAATACCCAGAACTGCTGTCTGTCTTCATGCCATCTATTAATTTTTAGACAGGGTTTAAGTTGTTGGTTATTGACCAATAAGGCTCTTAAAGTTTTGGGATCTTTCTGAGACTCCCTCTAAGTGAATCTGCTGGACTGACGATCAGAAATGATGTATGAGAATGAGTGGTGTCTTCCAGGTGAGATACTAAAGATTGTAATTCCCTATAAAGAGTCCACATGTTAGGGCTCCAGCTGGGCCAAAAGAGCTGGATCTTTCTGAACATGTGGAACATAGTGCAGGGAAAACTTATACTTAATAAAGGTTTTGGAAAGAATTATGGCTAAGTTTTTACTATAGAGCTTTAGGGAGCTTAGTTAATTCAGAGCATGTTTCCAGTTTATTATGATTGAAACTAGAACATGCTGAACTGATCTTCATACTAGTGGAATGTTTTGACTCATACTACATTTAAGTGGACAGGTACTTACAAGTGACATCTAATAAAAAAATAGTTGTCTGGTGTGTGTGTGTTTGGGCAGGCAAGGGTGTTCTTCTAATGGCTTCTCATAGAAAGAATCATAAATTTCCCCTTTTGATGGAGATGTGAAAATCTCTGCATTGATTCCTTTGATATATGTAAGCTGATTTCCTAGCAATTTGCAATCATGATAATTTCTAATGCAGTGCCGTGCCTGTATGTTTTAAGTTGTGAACCTGTATAAGAAAATATGGTTTGAATCTCAGTGTTCCTGCCAAACCTAGTTAAGCATGTGGATGATTTGCTGACATGTTTCTACATCAGGCTCTCAGAAGCGTGTCCCTGTAAATCCTCCTCTGTTGTTTGTTTGGCCAGTGTTGTGTTTGTAAATGGGATGATAGTTTGTGCTGTCTCCTGATTGCTCTTCAAACCATGATACGTTTCCTCAATCTTCAGCTGAAGGAAACAAGCAGCCTGGGGAGTATTTTATAAGGCAAAAGATGTATCTCTTCAATATTAAAGTCACAAATCTGTAAGGAGTGCAAATATTCTGTCGCTAGGATGCCAATTCCCTTTTATGACTCCCTCAGTAATTACTGAGTAATATTTATTATGGAGCAGTGTGCTAGGGAATAAGTGGATTTTTTTTTTTTTTAGACAGGGACCAAAGTGAAACTAAGGTGTTTCATAGTAGTTTCACATCATCTTGGTGAGTTCATGGATGTTTCTGATGTAGGACAAATTAAGCAGAGATGAATTTTAAAAGCTGTCCTGTGGGAGGAAAAAAAAATGATAGTCAAAAGCGTTTGCAACTGATGCTAATGCAGGATGCAGAGCACAACCTGTTCCCCCTTGCAGCACTGGCTTCTGCTTCCCCACTGTTCCGCATGCATTTCCTCTGGCATGGGGAAATTACATTAAATGGGCTTAGTTTCCATCAAACTGCTTTGACCTGACAGGTTAGTTGATACTGAAAACATATACATGGGCGTTATAAACTTTTCAGAATTCAGACAAGATGTCTGCATAGATAAATCCTAGCATAGTGGGACTCTCCTCTCTGACCCAAGCTTCTAGGAGTGATAAGGCCACCTTTTTAAAGTGGTATAGGAAATTTTTGAGGCAGAAGAGTCCATGCACTGGGCTGTTGTTTTTTTCCAGGGATGGCATAAAATTTGGAGTGACAGATGAAAATTTCAGCCTTTGCTCAGAACTTCCAGGCCCATCTCAAACCATTACTGATATTTGTCACTGTTTAATTATATTTAATATTTTAGGACTAACTAAATTAAATAGATACAGTAAGCTTTTAAAATTCATTGATGCTATCTCATTTTAGTAAATGCAGGGATGGAATAATGCCCTAAGCTTCAGCCTATGTACTGGTACTTCACTCTGAATATCCATGTCCATAAAGCCAGCAGTCTCATTCCCCTCCTTCTATAATACATTAATATTTTATGGGGCAGAACAACACAGAGTCAATAGACAATTTCATATTATGATCATAGTGACATAAAGCCCAGTACTTGGCATGCTTTTCATCTCCAAACCCTCAAAAGCCTCCTGCCTGCATATGATTGAGGTTAGATCTTGCGGCTACATTCTTGCTGTCTCCAGACACGCGTCTGTCTGAGTGACTTTCTGCAGGGCAGTGGTGGAGCCAGGTCTGCCTCCCTGCAAACCACCCCGTGTGCTCAGGTATGCGTGGTCCCGCTGCTCTGGTAGATAGATTGTGGCCGGGCATGAAGGTCTATGCCAACAGCCACCAGCAGTGCCTTGGGTAGGGGAATAACTGAGAAATGAAAGGGAAGAAGTTGCTTATAGTGTTACAATATCAATGATGTGAAAGACATAGGGCTAGGTGGCTGCATTTATAAACATAATTAACTATGTTTAATTAAGGACACTTAAGGAGAGGAGGAATTGCTCTGGGTTTTTAAGTGCCAGGTAGCCTGCAGAATGAGGTTAAAAATTTGGATCACCAAGGCTAGAAATGAATTGGGCTGTGTAACATGCTATACAATTCCTACAGACACCTGGGTGACCAGAGAAGCCAGTCACTCCCCCTCCTCCTCAGACACCTCCGAGGAGTCAGCAAGTTGCAATAGTGCACGAAATAGATTCTTCCCTTTCCTGACTCGAAAGGAAAAGTATGTTGAAGCGCAGGACTGATGCAGTGCCACTGCCCTGCTTAACCTCCAGTTAATGCCCATTTGAGAAATCGAGCAGGGCACGGGCTGTGTGCTAGTTCTTTTCACCAGGATAAAATTTCAGCCAATATGTTTAACTCCAGTCCCTGTTTATGCCATCAGCAATACATAAGAGCTATAGAGCAGGGGTTTCAGTATCTCGGGTATTCCACCTTTGGCAGAGAGCAGTAGCAGACTGTTTAGAAAGAAAACCAGGATTTGAGTAAGCAGGGAGGAGTGTATTGCATGGTATAGACCTTCACTGTTTTCTTCCATGGCACTGTGTTCTGTTCAGATTTTCAGCTATTGAACACAAAAGGGGCATGGAGAAGTGAAAGGTGTTTCCTGTGCTCAGAGAAGGATGCTTACCACAGGCAGCACTAGAGAGCTCTATCTCCCTGGTCCCCCTTTCATCCTGGCTTCCTGCCTAAAGCACATGGCTCAGTAAGCTGTCACAAAGGCAGCAGCCCTTTTGTTTTGCAAAACAATCCACAGTCGCTGGTTTCAATTTGATATTTGTTTTGCTTTGGTGTTTTTCTCCAGCATTTCTGCTCTGCCACTGTTGGAGGCTTCTTTTCTGGAGGGCTGCAACATGTCTTAACATTTTGGCCCTGGTTACAGCATGTATGTACTGTGATTGATTGTGTTCATTAGGAGGGTTGACTGTTGTTTGTTTCGCTATCAATAAGTACATTAGCAAACAAAATAAGTGAAGACCAGCAGACTTGCTGTAGTAATTACTGTAGGTTCAGATAAAGCATGTAGCACTGAAGCCTCAGTGTAATGAATCCTTGTTGATATGAAACGGGAGATTCATTATCACAGAATCACAGAATCGTAGGGGTTGGAAGGGACCTTGAGAGATCATCGGGTCCAACCCCCCTGCCAAAGCAGCTCCCTAGCACATATTGCACAGATAGGCGTCCAGACGAGTCTTGAATATCTCGAGAGACAGAGACTCCACCACCTCCCTGGGCAGCCTGTCCCAGGGCTCCCTCACCCTCACTGGGGAAAAGTTCTTCCCCATGTTGGTGCGGAACTTCCTGTGCTCCAGTTTACAGCCGTTGCCTCTTGTCCTATCTCCACAGATGACTGAAAAGGGGTTGGCCAATTCTCCCTGCATCCCATACTGAAGATATTTATAAACATTAATTAGGTCCCCCCATCAATCTTCTTTTCTCAAGGCTGAACAGCCCCAGCTCACTCAGCCTTTCCTCATACGGGAGCTGTTCCAGGCCCTTAATCATCTTCGTAGCCCTTCTCTGGACTCTCTCAAGGAGATCCCTGTCCTTTTTATACCAGGGAGCCCAGAACTGGACACAATACTCCAGCTGGGGCCTGACCAGGGCAGAGTAGAGGGGGAGGAACACCTCCTTAGACCTGCTGGCCACACTCCTCCTGATGCATCCCAGGATCCCATTGGCCCTCTTAGCTACCAGGGCACACTGCTGGCTCATGGCCAACCTGTCATCAACCAGGACCCCCAGGTCCTTCTCCACAGAGCTCTTCTCCAGCAGGTCATCCCCCAGTCTGTACTGATACAGACGGTTATTCCTCCCCAGGTGCAAGACTCTACACTTGGTTTTGTTGAATTTCATCAGGTTTCTCCCTGCCCAGCTCTCCAGCCTGTCCAGGTCTCGCTGGATGGCAGCACAGTGTTCCTGCCTGTCAGCCACCCCTCCCAGCTTTGTATCATCGGCACTTGCTGAGGGTGGATGCTATTCCCTCATCAAGGTCGTCGATGAAGATATTAAACAGGACTGGACCCAACACCAAGCCCTGGGAACACCACTAGTCACAGGCCTCCAGTCAGATTCTGCTCCACTGATCACGACCCTCTGAGCCTGGTCCAACAGCCCACCTCACTGTCCACTCATCATCCCATGATCTCTCAGCTTTGCTGTCAGGATGTCATGGGAGACAGTATCGAAAGCCTTGCTGAAGTCAAGGTAGATGACATCCACTGCTCTCCCTCCATCCACCCAGCCGGTGATGAGATCATAGAAGGCTATGAGATTGGTTGAACACGATCTCCCCTTGGTGAATCCATGCTGACTATTCCTCATGACCTTCTTCTCTTCCAGTTGCTTGGTAATGGCATCCAGAACAAGCTGTTCCATAACCTTTCCAGGGACAGAAGTGAGGCTGACTGGCCTATAATTGTTAGGGTCCTCCTTCTTGCCCTTTTTGAAGACTGGAGTGATATTGGCTATCCTCCAATCCTCAGGTACTTCTCCTGTTCTCCAAGAGCTGCCGAAGATGATAGCAAGCGGCTCCGCAATCACTTCCGCCAGCTCCCTCAGCACACGTGGATGTATCCCATCCAGGCCCATGGATTTGTGTGCATTAATCCCTTTGAGCCATTCCTGGACCACCCCTACCTCAACTAGAGGGAAGTTCTTCATTCCCCGAACACTCCTACTTTCATCCAGGATCTGCGGGTCCCGAGAGGCCTTTGGAGTGAAGACCGAGGCAAAGAAGGCATTCAGTATTTCCACCTTCTCATCATCACCCGATACCAGGACACCCGCCGCGTTCAGCAAGGGACCTACATTATCCTTGGTCATCCTCTTACTATTCACGTATCTGAAAAAACTCTTTTTATTATCCTTTATATCCCTTGCTAGTTTCATCTCCAAGCGGGCTTTAGCCTTCCTAGTCGCATCCCTACAGTCCCTGACAACATCCCTATATTCCTCCCAGGTGCACAGACCCTGTTTCCACAGTTCATAAACCTTCTGCTTTCCTTTGAGTTTACTCATTAGCTCCCTGGTCATCCACACAGGTCTTCTGCCTCTCTTTCCTGATTTCTTACTCAAAGGGATGCACCTATCCTGTGCTTGGAAGAAGTGCTGTTTAAATGCTAGCCAGCTCTCACAGGCTCCCTTGCCTTCTAACAGCGTAGCCCACGGGATAGCTCCTAAAAGGATGCGGAAGAGATCAAAGTTAGCTCTTCCAAAATTCAGGGTAGCTATCCTGCTTTTTGGCTTGCTTCTTCCACTCAGGATCTTGAACTGGATCATTTCGTGGTTGCTTTGTCCTAAGCTGCCCCCGACCTTCACCTCCCTGATGAGCCCGTCCTTGTTGGTAATAACAAGGTCCAGCACCCGCCCTCCCCTTGTAGGTTCCTGCACCATCTGTAGCAGGAAATTGTCTTCAACATACTGCAGAAATTATCTGGAGTGCATACGACTGGCCATATTGCTTGCCCAGCAGATATCTGGGTAGTTGAAGTCCCCCATAAGGACCAGGGCCTGGGATCTCGAGGCTACTTCTAGCTGCTCATAGAAAGCACTATCAACCCGCTCCTCTTGATCAGGGGGCCTATAGCACATACCCACAACAGTGTCACTCATACTAGCGTGACCCTTGATTCTTACCCACAAGCACTCGACTGATGGGTCATCTTTCCCCAGATGGAGCTCAATACATTCTAGCTGCTCTCTAACATAAAGAGCAACTCCTCCACCTCGCCTCCCTAGCCTGTCTTTCCTGAAAAGCACATAGCCATCCATGACAGCGTGCCAGTCATCCAGGCTGTCCCACCACGTCTCTGTGATCGCAATGAGATCGTGGCCCTGCGACCGCACAAAGATCTCTAATTCTTCCTGCTTGTTTCCCATGCTGCGTGCATTTGTATAAAGGCATTTTAGTGGGGCAGCAGGTGCAGGTATCCTCAGCAGATCACAGCAAGATTTCCGACAGGGGATGGGCAATAGTGGCTCCACTGAGGAGTCCTCAGGGCAATCCACAGAACTTTCCCCACTATCACAGGAAACAACATCCCCAAGTCTGTCACTGTGCTGCTGACATTTACCTTCTTCCACCGCCAACTCACGTTGTGTCTCCCAAAGCCCATGCCTAATCCCAAGAGCCACCATAATATCCCCCCTTCCTAACTAGTTTAAAGCACGCTCAATGAGCCCTGCCATCTCCTGGGCAAGGATTCGCTGTCCCTTTGGGTCAGATGAGCCCCATCAGCAGTCATCATGCCAGGAGCAGAGTACACCTTCCCTTGGTCAAAAAACCCGAAGTTCCTATGCCAGCACCAGCCTTTCAGCCACTCATTCAATAAATAGATGGGTTCTCCTGACCTGCTCCGAACCTCTCCTCCCACTAGTAGGAATAGATGAGAATATTATTTGAGCTCCCCCCACCCCGCCTCAACAAAGCGCCCTAGGTCACAAAATTCCCTTTTGATAGCACGCAGGCTACACTTCATGATCGCATCCCTGCCTGCTTGAACAATCAGTAGAGGATAATAGTCAGAGGGTCTTACCAGCCCTGGGAGCCTTCTGGTAATATCACGGACCCTGGCTCCAGGGAGGCAGCACACCTCCCTTCGTGTAGGGTCCGGTCTACAAATGGGGCCCTCCGTCCCCCTGAGAAGGGAATCCCCGACCACAACTACCCTTCTCTCTTGCCTAACAGAGGCAGTCTCAAGGCGTGCAGACTTCTGCCTCACTCTAGGCTTTCGCTTCCTCTGAGGCAGAGGGGCTGCACTCATCCCCTCACATGCCTCCTCCTCAACTTCCAGGGCCCCAAACCTGTTGCTTAGGGACACCTGGGGGAGCGGGGTAGGTAGGCAGGGGGAGTGCCTACGACGGCAAGACCGGACTGTCTTCCAGCCCTCCTCAGGGTTTGGGTCACTCCCATTTACCTCATTAGGACAGGACAGAGGGGCTGTCTTCAGCTTAGAGGTGTCCTCCTGGCACTCTTCCCTCTGGGATGCCAGGGAGCTACTCCACCAATCAATCTCCCGCTCACATTCCCTGATAGCTCTCAGTGATTCGAGCTCTTTTTTTAGTTTGATTACCAAACCTAGCAGATCTTCCACCTGCTCACACCTCACACAGGTGAGGCGTTTGCCCCTTTTCCCTGGCAGCAGCAAACTCAGGCATTCCCTGCAGCCAGAGACCTGAACCGCAGCATCCCTGGGCAGGCCCTCCAATGGGGTTGCCCCAGTCGTGTTGAGAGAACGTCTCCACCTGGTGGAGACCATGGTTCAACTGTCTGGGCACACAGCAGACAGGAATCTCTCGGCTCGCCCTGCGTACTCTGTGAGCACTAGCTGGTCGGCTCAAATTACCCTTCTGAGCCAGGAGGGGGCTAGCTCTGCCTGCTTGCCCTGCCTGCTTGCCCTGCCTGCGCGAACTGCTGCACGAACTGACGCGCCACGCCCTTCTGACGCGCCACGCCCTGTTTGCCTGTCCTGTTTGCCGCGCTCCTGGTCGCTAGCGCTCCCAGAGGCCCCTCTTGTATGGAGAGGGATTATTGCTGCCGCCCTAAGCTCCGCCCCCGATGAGTCACGCCTGCGTGCAGCCGCGGCGAGAAGCAATGGCTGCCATAGAGTGCGTCGCGCCGACTCTCCTCTTCAGTTAATTTTTTTGCCCTCGTGGATCGGTGCCCTGGGGCTGCTGCTTCCAGGAAGGGTCCCCCAACGAGATCTCCCGCTCCAGAGCCCTTCTCCTCAGCAGCTGCTGAGTGAAATCTTTCCACAGCCAATTGGGAGGAATGTCAAAAGAAGAAAACATCTAGTTCTTTGGGGCAGTATGTGTGGCACTTCAAATAATGAGCGCGTGCATGGCACCGACTTTTAGCTGAAGCACTTTTTTGTGGATCCAGGGACATCAAAGCGTCTCACAAAATTGGATCAATTCTGATGAAATCTTCTTATTGGGAAACACAGCAGCAGCAGAATTTGTTTCACTCCAGAACAAAATCTTTGGACAATGTTTCTTCTACCTTCCCATTTTGAAATATCCTCTTTTACTTAAAATACAGTGAAGTTCTTGAAACAAAATATTTTCCAGATACCTTTAACATTCTTCACTGTCCCTCAGATGCACTATGTTTCAATTTTTATCCCTAAGTCTGTCTCAGCATCCCTCATGCCTGCTTCTTCAACTCAAGCTGTTCCTTTCCACTGGCTCCCTTGTCTTCTGCTGCAGAACTGGAAAGAACAATTGAAAAGGATGTGCCACTGGTCCCAGCACACTCAGAAAATGCGTTTGCCAAACTAACAGCTTTGGGTTTAGCTACGCTAACCAAGCACTCTTACTGTTTTAGGCCATCCAAATGGGAACAAGAGGTTTGTTTTGTATTTAAAAATCCAATGAAGAGCAGCCAAAAGAGTGACTCTTCATAGCGATTGCAAAGCCCTTTTCTCAAACACCAAGGTTACTAATTTTCTTTTTTTTTTTTTAGTATGACCAAAATTTTTATATTGCCCCTTTCCTGGAAACAGCCAAAACGTTTCATGGAGACTTCAAATGTTTAAGTCTTGATCTCACAACATCTTCTGTTCAATAAATATGCATTTTCTTAAGGATGGTAGACTCTGGTTTTACAGACAAAAGGCTAAAGAAAGGAGGGACATCTAGTCAGAAACAAACTGACCCTGCTACTGAGGTTTCTTAAGCAGGACAATACGTGTGGAAATACAAAGCTGAATATAGCAATTTTACCTCAGGCAGAAAAAGCTAGAAAGTCTTTGAGTCATAAACAGGTTGGCTCTTTAAATCTGAGGTGGACCTCCCATTCTGTATCTTTTTCTCCCTTTGGTTTCTGATCTGTAATAACCAAAACTTGTATGAAAAGATAAGGACCTTTCCCAGGGGCTATGCAGGAACTGGGATCCTCTGTGCTGCATTGTTAGGATCAGAGAACCTTTTAACTTTGAAAAACTAACTTCTGGTGTGGTAAAAGCTCTTATAACAATTAAATATTGTTTGTTCATAGCTTGTGGGTTCTATATTTTTTTCAAGCAGTCAGATTCCCCAAGTCTTTTTATACCCCAAAAGGAAATTAGCAGAAAGATGCTACAAGATATAATTTGAAGAAGCATAAAACATTTGTCATGATTTTAATTAAGTAGCAGTTGCTCAGTATCTGCCAAACCTACCCCCTAGTCACTGTTTAGCTAGTAGTGCAGGGGACATTTATACCTTCATCAGGTAATATAGCTATATGTTCCTGCATAATTTTAACTATTACTAACATATTTGATAAAGATTTGTAATGGCACTGATGCTTTAAAAAGCTGTGCAACAAGAATTTGCAGTCCTACACATTATGTGTGCCATGGGAAGTTTTTAAACCCAGCAAGCAAAAGAGAAAGTACCTTAAAATAAGTTATTTTAACACCAAAGAGGCTCTTGGAAGCTATTTGTGATCTTATCTCAAGCGTCAACTTCTGCAATGAAATGCAGAGAACAAGATGAATCTTAGTTACCTGCAAAGAGTGGGGGAAGTTTCACAAAGAGGACTAAATGGAAGACAAATGAGAGAGCCCACTGAGAAGAGGTTTACAAGGATTCAGTACCCACATCCAGAGGTAGTAGGTGAAGTGGAAGAAGTTATTTTGCTGTAATTGAGACTCCCCGTTGCCACTGCAGACACATTTAGATCAGTCACCCTCTCCTACTGCTCAGGTAGGAGTGATTCTGAGGGACTGTCGGTTGGTACAACGGCCACACTGAAAAGCCAAGATGAAAGATATATTAGAGGTACATTATAACTTTAAATATAGTCAACTTTAGTGCAGTCACATCTTATTCATGGCATTATTTGCTGCCATCCTAGCTTCTGAGCCCCAGGCATACAAGTGATATCAGCTTTGTCTTGAAAGCGTTGCAGAAGTATGTGGCACGAGCCTGGGACATAAAATGAATGAGTCTTAATGAGTCCAAAATGATTGCTTATACCTGCATGCATATGGAGAAGGAGCATATAAATCAGAGTTGTCGTTCTGGATTTCCTTGAGTTACAAATCAAATATGTCCTGAAAAAGAGGTGAGAGCTGTGCTGTTGTGCGAGATGGAGCAGGAAGATTTATACAGTATCAGCTGAAAGGGAACCTGTGCAACAGTTTAGAACAATCAGTAATTATAGAGTAACCTGGTCTTAAACTTGAAGTTTAGTTGGGCTCTCATGCTCCTGTGGGTTATTTGGAATTGGGTAGATTCAAGGGCGTGGATAAAGTTTCAATTACTGTTTTTGTGGATCACAGTGACAAACTGAAGCTGCTGAACATCTATGTGCAAGGACTGCACTTGAATTACGTGTTTTATACAAAGGAGGGTTTTATCTCCTGTCATGCTTTGTTTAGTTTTACTTAATATTTATCTAAACATCACTTTTTCAGAGCAAAATAATAGTCATATTAATATAAGTCTTTAAATTGCTTACTGGTTTAGTTGCAGTTCTAAGAATTTAAGTAAATAAGTTCAGAGAATTTTGTAAAAAGCTTGTATCCTTTCTTTGTTTAATGGTTTAACATGGGTAAAGCATTTGTTATGACTACAGTGTAACTACTCTGGCTCATTCACCAGCGTAAAAGATTAACTCAGGAGAATAAGTTTCCCAGAAAAGCAATTACATAGCAAGTCACCCATCACTGTAAGCTTGCTAACAGGATATGGTCAACCTCACATTCATAGCAGCATAGGTTTCTTTAGAAAGAGAGAGCAGCAGTGTCCCAGGTACCCAAAGGTGACCCATTGCACTGAGGAGTCACCACACAATTTGGTAGTGAATGGGGGCTGCTTTGAGGGTGGAAGCACCAGTGAAAGAGGTGTGTGTGTGGATGGAGAGCAGTTCCTTCTGTGTGGGAAACTCTCGTGTGATAGTAAGTTAATGAAATGTCTTTAGTATTCACCTTGGTTCTCCAGCAGAAGTGTCATGGTTAGAATGAAGAATGACAAGGCTGTATCTGAAAGTCCCCATGCGTGCAGTGACCTACAAATTAACAGGATGGCATTCTTCAGTTCCATGTGTGTATCGGGTATCTGGATGACTGATGGAGCAGAAAGGGCACAGCAATACCTCCATTGACTCTGTGTCCCTTAGGATTCCTTAAGATTTTTTTTTTTTCCTTTCTCTGATTTTCTGAAGTTTGCCTAACTGGATTTGAGCTTTGCAGGACTATGTGAGTGCAATTATCTTCAGCTCTGGCTTGAGGGAGTGAAGCTCTGAAGAAATAGCTTTGTATCGTAAAAAGATGATCTTAAACTGTAGTACATGGCATAATTCCCAAAGCAATTTCAAAATTATGTATCATCAAATGCCATGTCATGTCCCTCATAATGGTCATTAGCAATTATGTCACACTGAATCACAGAAGCCACAGTGAATTAGAGCAGAACAAAGTCTTTCTGGCTTACAAGTCTTGTTGTTTAATCTCTCTTACTGGACATTGTGGTTTAGCACTGGCAGGGAGCCTTCTTCCTCTGTAGCTGTGTGTTTGCTATTTAGTTTTAAGAAGATATCAATTATACAGAATATTCTGCTGCTATTAGGCAAGAAAATGTGGTAATTCATGCAGGACAAGCATGTTATCTATTGAGGCCAGCACTCTTCAACCTTGTGTTTACAGTGCTTGTAAAATCAAGACAGCAAAAGCCCTGGTTTGCAGCCCCATGTAACCGCTGGATAGTCTAGCATGACTTCACTGCTGCAGGAAAAACTGCGGTGCCATGAAGTAGAGGAAGAGGTGCCAAATCTCATAGGCTTGAGATTTTTCTAGAGCAATGATTATGTACTTGCATTGGCAAGAACTAGGCTAGGGAACAGATGTGTTCGTTGTATCAGCATTCCTTTATTTGCCAACTCATGGAATACTTTTGCAGATGCCAAGAAAATAAATATGAACTGTCTGCTGGAGTATTCAGGTAGAAGCTCCAGACCATCTCTTCTGTGCTGCTGTGTCATTGTTAGGGAGGGAAGAATCATGCTTAATGGAAACTGTGAGAACAGCTCAGAAGTGGGCAAAGGGAGGAGTGTGAGGCATCAGCATGGAGCAGTGATTTCTTAGGAAAGGCATTCCCTGACTGAAAGGACAAGAGAGGGACAAGCAATAAACCAGAGCAGAAAACCAGATTCCCACACCCATGCTGATCATGTCACAGTCATGGGGGAAGAAATGAAGCTCTTGTTTCTGTTAAATTCCCAACAGCCATTTGATTAATAAGGACAGAAAAGACGAATAAGACATTCTAAATACTACCCCAGAGTGAGGGGAACAGTTAGTTTTATTTTTAAGTGTCTAGTGATGTCACCAGATGTTGGCAAGAATTCTTGTCACAGTTTTCAAAGCTGGACTCATAACTGGACTAAACCAAAGTTGTAAGGTTTGTGGGTGGCTTTAATTGCACGCTTTGTAAATCCTGTCTGCCTGACAAGTTCCATCTGTCAAGTGGTGATGCTCTGGGTTTGTGTATACACGCCAGGGCTCTACTGATGCTGAATTATCGTATATAAGGAAAATAA
Organism: Porphyrio hochstetteri; assembly: GCA_020800305.1. Lineage (NCBI taxonomy): Eukaryota > Metazoa > Chordata > Aves > Gruiformes > Rallidae > Porphyrio > Porphyrio hochstetteri. The sequence goes on along the minus strand of CM036923.1, from coordinate 1,397,593 downwards.
ATGCAAACTATTTTAGTAACAGTTTGTTATCAGCGAGCTCTAACTGCTTGACATTGGATATCAGTCTACCTGCATGTGTGTTTTTCTCCTCATGAGACAAACCTTGTTTAGGTTAAGTGGATGATCCATTAAGCAACAGATGTTGTCCTGTGAGTCTGTTAAATCTTACAAGAGTCATCAGCTCTTTGAGAATTGTGTACAGTAAACCTGGTGGAAATCGGGATGAATCCTCTTTTCCTTTAATTTATTTGGATTTTCTCAGATTTTTCTCTTATACTGAACTACTGTGAAGTTAGAAGTTCTGTAGAGCTAACACTATTACTACTATTTTAAACACTCAGCTTTTAGCCACATTGTTTATTATGAACTTGCCTTCCTATTTACTGAGATTTAAGAGCACCTCTATATTCCATAGATCGTTTTCTTTGAAAACCCAGCGTGACAAAAAGGACTTCTAATTTTAGACAGTCCACATTGGTAACGTGCCCTCAAAACAGAAGTAATTGATTGACATATATCTTTAATGTAATATAATACACATTATGTTCTTCAAAGAGCTTCTTAGCCTACTTTCAGGCAATGTTGCTGCTGTGTCTTTCTATAGCTATTTTCCTTTCTTTGTGTTACTTCTAATGATCTCATGTAAAGCTGGTCACTTTACCTTGAATATAAATTATTTAAAAATGGTGATGATTCTGAATAAGAGTCATACTGAGCTCCATAAAGTATCTTTTTTTCCATTAAACCCCTGTCTGCTGCTGTTCTTTGATATAGGTGGTGCTTCATGGAGGTAAAAGATAGATATGAAATTTTGTCAAATTACTTTAAAAAATGAAAAAAATCCAGTACATGAATTGAATTACTCTAATATCTTTACAAATTCAAAATGCTGTTGTGTTGTGACCTTTCTCATCTTGTTAACTTGTTTCTCCAAAGTGTTCTGACCTTAATATAATGTATTTGCTAAATGTTTTCTCTAAATTGTCAACCCACTGCTATACTCAATTCTGCCTTAATGGGTCTCTACAACATCAGCCAGCACCTTTTTTACTACTGTCATTACAGTGTGTTACTGCACAAGCATCTTCAGATTTTTTACTGAAACTCTGTCATTTGCTATTTTCTTTCAGCATGGCACCATTATTGTATTGTTCCTTGTTAAGATCCCATGTTACTTCTGAAAGAACTTTTATTCTCCTCTACATTTTTATGAAGGTGGCTCAGAAATGTCACATTCCTCTTCCAGCAAACCATATCAGCACTCACATCTGTCTCTTTCCTTCTCGTTTCCAGATTCCTTCTAATTAAAAATTAAATAAGTAAACAACAAAAAAATCAGAATCTGCCTTGAGATTAATTCTTATCTTGTGTTGGTTTTACTACAGTGTCATTCAGTTGATGCTGGCAGAGTTATTTCTGATTCATATGAGTGTAAATTCATCATCAGAACCACACTTTGAGGCCTCAATCCAGCGAAGAATTTTAATTCCCTTATTCACCATAACAAGTTTATGCAAACAGTTTCTTGGTTGGCTGGTTGTTCTTGTTAATGAACATGATGCTGATCCTGTGTGTTAAGAGGCAGATGTTTGTTGTAGGGTTGGTTCAAAATGCATCAGGGCTGAAACAGCGATCTAGAAAACCTGCGTTCAGCAGGTATAAACACAATAGCCACAAACCTGGGGACATTGTTAGCTGTCATGAAGCTTCTGAGTTTTACCAAACCTGAGAGGAAAGGAATCAAAATACACTCAGTTATTAGAGCATGGGATGGCTGAGTAAGAGGAGGGGAGCATTGTCAAAGGGACAGCATGGGAAAAGATCCAGAAATACAGGAGGTTGCAGAGATGGAGTGCAGGGGAATTCTTGAAAGATTTTGAAGAAAAAATGGAGGTTAAAAGATTACTTTATATACTTTATATTTGCTATATATAGTCTTTTATTTAACTCAGTGTGATGTTTGCCTTTTGGACAAAATAATTCAGGATTCTTGGGCTTGAGTAGTGTTTTGCAATCATTTCCATCAGAACCATCACAGGCTCTGAGGGAGATGGTCTAGGTACAAAGCTCACCTGGGATTACACACTCAGAGCAGCAGAAGGGCTGCAGACTGGTACCAATAGGACAGCGTAGCTCTTCCCAAGCAATCACACAGAAAGCTAAAACCATCCCCTTGCCTTTAGGCAGACTTTAGCCTTGTGGCTGTGGACAGGCCATATAAGAAAGGCTGAAAGGTTTCCAAGACACAATTTGGTTTGTAGTTCTGATGCGTGTGATTACTTTCAATTAACTATTTTTTCTGTTAAAGTTAGAATGAATATTTTTACTTAAATTTGGCATTTGTTACAGGAATCTGTGAGGCTGGGACTTGAATCTAGGGTGCTCATCTCCAGCTCAGGGTCACTTTCCATTTCCCCCAGCTCTGATAGTTTCTTCTGTTCTTACATTCTGCTTTCCTTCTCTGATCAAACTAATAGCAGAGATAGACATTATCTCCCAACACCCACTGATTTCACAGAAAGCATCACCAAGCCCAGAAGTAAGTTAACATACCAGCCCAACAAGGCAGAAAATTACATTACAGTGCTTAGTCTGAATTTAGCCAATATTGAAGGCTGATCCCTTGAACAGCACATTAATCCACTGGTTGATGTGGTTACTGGTATAATTTTATTCCTCAGTCAAGGCTTGTTCCTATTATTTGCTGACTTTATTCAGTGTTCTTTTAAATCCACTGTGGGATGAGCTAAAAGAATATTATAAACATGCACTTTAAACTGATGCTGTAGCAAAGTTGTAGAACAACAGCCAGATAAACCACTCATGCAAGGCACACAGATGCTCTGGTTTCAAAGTAATTTTTGAGGATACTATTTCCTTCTCAGCATCCTGAAGCAATGTCTAAAGAAAGAATTACAGCCATGAACAGCACGCAGATCTCTTTTAAAGTGCTTTAGTCATGCACCATGCGGTTGATTTTTGTCTAGAAGTCACTTACGTGTTTAAGAAGCATAACAAGCCACCCTAGGTGACCATGAACTAAATTATTCAGTGCAAAAATTAACAAATAAGGGAGGCCTTTGATGACATTGTTAGGAGATCAGCATTTGTTAGCAGTGAGCCCTCTGAAGCTGCACATGTTGCAGATAAAAGTATAGGAAGAGCTCCAGCCTTTTGGGAATGATCAAGGAAGGAGCTGTGTTGCCACCATCCAAATGCTTCTGTGGTTGCCAGTGCTGGAGTCTAAAGAGAATCTCATATTTAAGGTGACTGTGTGGTATCTGGTTATTATTTAAATATTTGGATATGACAACTAAATCCTGACAGTGAGCTGTGAATCAGCAATTCTGGTCATGGCTCTATCTTCCTTTTCTCTTCTGCATTGAATTTTTGTATAAATTAGAGGAGTATTTGATCCAAGCTGGACTCATTGCTCGTCTGCTTCTCATAGGCTTCTCTTTTTTAGTGATTATACTCTAGGGATTCAAGTTAAATGTGTAAAATAACAAGGACTGTGGTGCTGGAGTGTTTCATTTAAAAGTTCAAGACTTTTGAAATTTGTTCCCAAATTAGTAGAACCTACTGAAATGCTACAAGGTATAGTGGGGTTTTTCCTCCTGAATTCACATTGTGTTTTTTCTTAATGATTGAGTGCTGTGAAGACTTGGATGAGGAAGGAGTGTTTTGGGGGACAGCTTCCACATCTGGCCAGGGGCTGGGCCATCTGGTGCAGGTACTACTCCACAGGGGAGGCTGCTGAGATGGGGTAATCTAACCTATTTCCTTTTGAAAAATAAAGATTTTTGAATGGATCTCTGTGGACTCAGTAAACTCTAGAGTAAGGCTTGAAGATCCATTAAATGCTTTTGCTTTGGGAAACATAAGCTTGCCAGAAAAGTGCAGTTTAAATCAGTTTGGACCTAAGGCACCATCGGAGGTGGGAACCTGAGGCAGGAGCTGACTATCCTGATGCATCCCAGCTACTGCTCTTAATTCCCGTTTTGTAGGGAGTTATGTTGCATGAGCAGCTTTCCTCAGTCGGCCTTTCTGTTGCTGCTTCTGTGAGAGGTAGGCAAAGGGGGTATGATGTAGAAGGGGTCATAACCACTCTGGTGGTAGAGGCACTGAGTGATGTCATTACTTACAGCAATGATGTATATATCTCATGTCAGAACTAAGGAAAGGTTTTCAAACCCTGTTTACATTTAAATACATGGAAATATATGTATGTACCATACGTTTATGCTACCAGGACCACAGCCAAAGACTGATTCATTTCCTTGGTTCTTCAAATCCTCTGATCTGCTTTTTGTCCAAAGGTGTTATTAAATGACGTCCGTATTCACGCGTTATCTGACATTCTGACTAGCTACAGCAGGAGCTTTAACAATGTTGGCAGCACAAAGCTAAGACTAAAACTAATACCATATGACATGAATATGTATAAAGATATTAAATTCAGTTCTGGTAGGATTTTTTTGTGCTTTGTTGAAGACTGCAGTGTTGTGGAATAAAGATTTTCCTGCAGCAATTTTTCAATTTATATTTAATTGACTTTCCATAAGATCATCTGCATTTTCATATGATTTTTCCCCCCAAGAAGCAATATGCACGTTTTCTGCATTTTTCTAATAATACAATAAACAGTGTGTGTAAAATGAGATAGATAGGAGCATCGATTCTTAGAAATGAGTTACTTCCAATTTACTAATTCATTTTGTTTCTTTTTTAGCAGATTTGGTTCTTCAAATCAGTTTGTTTAAAACTTGGCAGGGGGTAGAAATAGGTGACAGTATAAGAATAATTGTTTTCTACTTGTTAAATAATGAGTTAATTAAATATACCCTATGAACAATTAAATAATAAGGTATTTATTTCTGCTTGGGCCAGTCGGTCTGCAGCAGAAAAAGGAACTATATTTCCCTTCAAAAGGGATAAAATTGAAGTAATTTCAGTACCAAAGACGAATGAATAAATGAATGTTCTATCAGGAAAAAAGAAAAATCCCTGGTGGCATTGCCCACTCGTGTGCAAACGTGGTTACATGCCTGAGTCATTGAACTGCAAGGATTTAGCACATCTACATGTGTGCTTAAGCAGCCAGGTCAGACAAATGCCACTTCCTCACCCAACATATTCATCACCTTTGCATCCATTTTGTCCTCAAAGATCCTTTTGTATCTTGACATCTTGTAAATAGATAGAAATCTTTTTGGTTTCTTTATTCAGAAAGGCTTTAGATCCAGCTCAGGGCATCAGCAATGGAGAAAGTTGAGCTGGAATATCAGTAAGTATCTCTTGAATTCATGAAACCACCCCTTAATGAAATTTGTTCCAACTTTCTGCAAGTCCCGGGCTGTAGTTGTTTACTGGTAGAAAAGGCTGATGCCCTTAGGAAGTTTTTATTTTCATGATCTGTTGCAGTAAACTTTAAGGGTTTTGTTTCTATGCTTATGCTAGAAGCAGGATGGTTAGAAAGCATGACAGTGAGCTAGTGAGATCCTTAAAGTGTTCCTGCTCCTGGCCAGCCCTGCAGAGCTTCACTTTCCTGAGCAGCATCTGAGCACAACAAAAGTTAGAAGCAGGATTTTGAAGGAAAGCAATAGCTCATTCCAGTTCCTTTCTGTAGTCCTGTATGAGGTACCACTGCGATTTTTTATATTTTAAGTAAAATATCTGCAACAAAGCTTCAACTTTGCCTCCAGTGAACCCTAAGCTGCTTTTCTACCAGGAGTTTCCCTACGTTCCCATCTAAGTGCTTTCAGTTCCATAAAGCACGTGATTGTTCTCTCTCCTGCTGCCTTCCTTTGACTTTCTCCCAGCACAAACAAGAGCATCTAGCATCTTATTCAGATGGTCAGTAAATATATGAATATTGCATTGGGTGCCTACACAATGAGTGAGTAATAAAGGAATCTGTGTATGCACACGGAGAGCTCATTTGGGATTTATCAGGGACTGTCCTAGAGATGCTGCAGCTGCCTCATAAGCATCTGTAATAGTGTGGGGAGGGGGAGAAGGAGGCAGGAAGGGATGGGGTGAAGACTCCATACAGGTGTCAGTTGGGATCGGCAGTAGTTCCATGTGAAGTTACTCCAGCCTGAACCAAACTCCTCAGTGGTATCAAAAAAAAAAGCAGTTTTCATACTGGGAAAGAATTTTTTTTTCAATATAATCTATGAGCATCTTCCTGTTTGCTGTGGATAGTATCTCTTCCTGAGATGTTAGTCAGAAGAGATTTTACTAAAACTGAGGTTCCTGAAGTGTTCACTTTTGGTGTGGATTCTGCTTTATTAACTAACCAAAGAGAAAACAGAGGAAGCATGTCACCCTGCAGGGTCATATCTTTTTTTATATATATATATATATATAATATGTAATAAAAAGGCATATTATGAAGAGTTTAGAAACCTTTTGTTTCTGATTGTCAGTTATTTGGAAACTATATGTAGTACTCATAGAAATAAAGGGGATGATTACATTTTATAGGCAAGAAGGGATTAATAAAACTCATAATGCTCAAAGAAACAGCTGTTTCTCTGTTCTGTAGTGCTTCTAAACCCTCATCTAATGCTGAGTGAGTCAGCTGGGAGACGCCACTAGTGTTAAAAAAGAATTAAATGGAAAAGTAGTGGTTATTATTTGAAAACAATTATTCTCTAATTGTGCTTTGAGGGGGGAAAAAGAAGAAAAAACTGCGGTTAAAATAATTTATAATTGGAACAAAGTATAGAGTAGGAAGAAAAGATCTTTTAAAATAAAGACTTCCTAATGCATAAACAGAGACGGAGTGACAGCAGTAATGTTTTTATTAGTCTGTTTTGAAAAGGCTGCATTATTCACAAGTGGCGTTGATGCAAGTGTGTGGAGTTGGGCTTCCTCCTGGAGCTGCCAGCGCAGTGGCGGGATGGCAGGAAGCTCCAGCTGCGCTCCCAGCTCTGCGGTTCCTCTGCTCCATCACCTTGGAGCAAGGCACTGTATCTCCTCAAGCCTTCTCCTCACCCGATGATCCTTCACACTGGGTGTTTTTTGTTTGGGTGAGGTGGGTTGGGTTAACTGTCAAGGATTCAAAGCAGAGACTCTCTTGATAGATTGAGATTATCTATCTATCTATGTATCTATCTTTCTAAAAAATGTGTCACTTCAACTTCAGTCGTTGAGTACCCTGGAAAAGAGTTGCTGGCATTTCTGTGCCTTTTTTCTTTCTTTCTTTTTTTGGTCTTTTTCTCTTGCCTGGACCATTCATGTGATTTTGCTGGCTGACTGGCAGAGGGAGAAAAAAGAGTTTGTATCTCCATTATGCACTTTCCATTAGAAGTGCATATATCTAATAGTTACGTTTGCAGTGACCTTAGGCCACATGATGTAATCCTTATTCAATTTTTAATAGAGGCAGAATTCCCATCAAGTCTGAGGGGTCAATGTGAAAGAGATGTCAAGATTTACCCCATTAGATTATAAAATATTCTGCCCTAGTGCCTTACGTTCTTTCAATAATGCATTTTAATGGCAACTCTGGAAATGCAGGAATACTCTTTGATTTGGTAATTTAATGGACTTTCCTATTAGTCTTTGAAAAGAACTGTGATCCCATAAATAACTCTAAATTTACAAATGGTATCTTCATAATGTGTATGCAGCATGACTACTTTTACACCTTGTCCTTTTGTGTGGCTTTTGTTTAATATCATTTTACTTTCCCAACATACTACTCTCTCTTTTGTTCAGCCTGGACAGCAAAGTCTATATCAGTAAAGGGGAACAAATCTCTTTTCCGAAGTTTTCTAGGGATTTGGCATTCAGAAACTCACAGGTTACCCTTATAAAAAACAGAAGGGCGAAAGAAACCAGTAAGACTCCAACCAGAGCCAGAGAAAGCACTGGTAAAGAAATGCCTGCTTTGTTCTTTCCATTTTTCAGCTTCTTCCCTTTTCAGTTGCCTGACAAAACTTGCCAGAAACTAAATTCCCTTTATGGATGAAGAACCTGACGTGTTCTGTGTAATCGCAGATTGTGTTAAAAGTGATAAGGTTGTAAGATGGTGGTATGTTTGGAAAGATACTCAGTTTCCCTCTTGCCCTGGGTGGTCACTGTTTCCATCTATTTATCCCCATTTTCTAGACAGTGCTGCAGTGTGGCACACTTCTTAAAGTTCACTCCCAGGGAGGCTGCAAATAAATGAAGACCTTCCTGAGGCTAAAGAAAATAATTTATTAGTCCCTAGGGTTGAAGTATATGAATTTGGAAGGCCTTTGTGGGGCTAAAGAAAATAAATTAAACCTAAAAGGATGCTATTTCAGGGACAAAGATTCATCATTTGGAGGTGCATGGGAGTGCTGTACTCATATTCCAAAGTCTCATAAAGGAGACTTTGTTTCTTCTCTGCAAAATCCATTAGGTTCAAAAATACTGAACCCATTCTGAATTTCAAAGTACCTGCTGTTTCCTCACTCCATCTCACTCCTAGAATAAATTACTGTCCCCTCTTTCAGTGAAATTAGGCTGCTATGCCATTTCCTTTGCAGGATGTTTTGCATAGAAGAAGTAAATGGTGCTGTTCCAGCTCTGAGGCTGCGTGGCAGGCAGATGCACTGATTTATCACTCGCTCTCTCCAGCACGCTATAGGAATGTTCTGGTGCATATGATTCAGACTTTCCTGTGTCACCAGAGAAACAGTTTATTTAATTTTGTAGCAGCCATAAATGGCTCCCTGTGAGTCCAATGCATGTGATTTGTCTTGGAGGAGATCGTGCTGGAAACTGGTCCTTGTAGCAGGCAGTTCTTGGAGCAGCAGAAAGCAGGGATCCAGTGGGGTGCAGAGAACTTCACGTCTAACCTTTCCTGCTTGTTCTGCTTTCAAGCACAGCATGGAGTCAAGGGGCTGGAGGGATTTGGCAGGTCGCAGAGGTTTCTGTGTGTCCTATAGCTTTTGCATTCTCTGATCCTACTGGAGTAGTAGCAGCAGATGTGCTGCTTCTAGCAGAGAGCTTCATTGGCTGGCTTGGATACTTCATCACTGTTATCCTTCCCGTGGTTTGATAGAACTTTCTCTAGAGTGATTTGGTTTTTTTAAAGAAAATTTAATTTCTCTGGAATTTAGTTTGTTGTTGGATGCATTTCAATGTCGCTGAATTTTTCCTCTTTTTAAATCTATTTTCTGGGGAAAAACAAAAAAAAAAATCAGTCCCCACCAATGTGCCAAATTCCACAAAGTTCTGTAAGCAACAGGATGTTTCACCTGGTGCAAAGGAGAGAGTAGGTTACCAGGCTCATTCTGGATCTGCCATATGTCCCCAGTTCCTCCCTATTCACCCTGGGAAGCAGTGTTCCCTTCTGCTTGATGTAGAGAGAGCTACAGCTCTAAGAGGTTGGCCTAACTGCACTTATATTTCTAACAGTTACTCCAAAGGAGAGGCATAAACAAGTTATAACGTACAAGCCTTGGATCAAACAGTTCAGCATTTACTTTATTTGACCTTCCAGAGTGTGAGTTGTGTGAAATCAGCTCTGTGAGACACGCCAGCCCCAGGAACATGCCTGGAGGGAAGTCAGAACTCTGGTTTGCAATTTTGCCTCTGGCTGACAGCTGTAAAAAGTGTTAACTAATGAAGTATTCTAAATGGGTAAATAAGAAAGAAAAAAACCCAGAAAGCTATAGAAAGCTGCCCATCAAGCACAGACTGAATTAAAGCTTTCTACCTACAAAATTCAGTTTCTTTCATATTTTGGCATCGATTCTCTGGTCAGCATATAAACCAGCCTGTGAGTCCAGAGCAGTAGGCAGCAAAATATTCATTAAGTCCCTCATGGTTGTGGTGTTTTCCTTCTGATCTTAAGTCTCCTCTCCCACATCAATGTGTGCTGTCACTACCTAGAAGGTAGTGAAATGAAGATGCTATATTCAGAGTTTTACCTTTTCCAATGTAGAGATCATTGCTTCTAAACCCACTAAATATTAGAGAGGGAGGACATATCTGTGGAACCCTGGCTGGTTTCTCCTAGGCCAAAAAAGTAATCCAAATGGTGGTTCTCCAACAACTGAGGAGCATCCTGTGCCAAGGTGTGACCTCCAGAACCTGGTTTACTAGCTTCAGAGACCAGAGCCAAAGCTCCCATTGAGTTTGTGTCTTCACCTGTCTTGCTCCTCTTTGAGTAGCCTGCCAAGGCTCAGTGAGCCTTGTGCCTTTAGAATTGAGTATCTTCCCCTGTCCCTTTCCATCTGAGAAGGTTATCACCCCAGCTACCCATCACCACCCCATTGCAGGAGATGACCACCTCTTCCAGGTCAGTGGGTGAGCTGTGCTCCTTAAGGGTCCTCATGGCTCAACAGATACTTCCTAAACCATCCTGTCAAAGTGAGCTTGCCGGCACAGACTTATTATTTAAGCTGCTTCTTTCACCAAAGCAGCTGAGATGGCAGTTTATAGAGAGCAGCCCTTCCATGCATGGCTGGAAGAGATGGCAGAGGCTGGGCTGCTTTCTCACCTCTTGAGCTGGTACAGCCACAGCCAGAAGAGCTATGAGCAAGCCTGGAAGAGCCCAAGCAGAAAAGACCTTTCTACATCCCCTCCCTGGGATCTAATTTGAAGTACCAGAAACAACCCAGGTGACTAAAACTGTTGCAGTAAATTACGCTATAGCTTTGAGGGTTGTGGTTCATGTTTGCTAAGCTCTGACATTGAATTTACTGCGGTGTTAGGAAGATATGTCCCTGTGACCAGAGAGTGTATAGCTCGTGAGGGTGGCAGAGGCCTGGGAGGACTCAGGGAGATTCAGCCTTGGTGTTGAAAGGATCAGAGACAATAGAAAAACCCAGCAAAGTGCTGGTTTCCCTCACAATAGCATCCAGAAAAATTGTGTTGCCGTAGTGATGAATAATTAAGCAAAGCTGTTTCCCCTCAAATATGTCACTTTCTTGCCTGAAGGAATTTTCTATTATTTTTCAGGTGATATCAATTAGATTCAGCTTGAGTTATGAAATATTATATAACAGAGATGTCAATATTTCCTACTCCAGTGATACACCAGAGTTTGGTTTCTTCAAACATTTAATATAAATTGACCTTGGGGGGAATTCAGGAATACTGCAGCCCAGATGACAATTTGGTTTTGTAAGTTATCAGCAAGAGAAAACATGTTTATGGTCAAAGAAATCTTGTAGCTAACAGTGAGATGTTGTTACATTCCACATTGGATACACAGAAATGCAATGGGTGAATTATTCCCACTTAGTATTTTGTGTGTACTCACAGAAAGGGAAGTACTCTACATATGGTCATTCTTCCTCTCATTTGCAGTTATGGAGTTTTAACTCCATGTTTCATTAAAAATCACATTGCATAAGCCATGGGAAGAGGAAGCAAAACACACCAGGAGTGTGGCTTGCCCAGCCCTTCCAAGCAGCCCGAGCCACTGTCTACATCTTGTTTTACTCCTGGGAAACTTGGAGTGTCTGTACTCATCAAGAACCATGACTGTTGCTTGAAACTGCTGCCATGCCCATTTCTCACATTTGCTTGAAATAAGGAAATAAATTTCCAGTTTCTTGTTTTCATGATTCTACATTTATCCTGGGATGTGAAAGTCAAGCTGAGTTTTTCCTGGGTTGAATATTGTTGCTGCTAGTAATGATGAATTATTCAGTGGGAGCTAAATGAATGAGCCTATTGATGAGTACAAATCAGAAAAGAGTTTAGTTAACTTGCCAGGAGCTTACTGCCCTGAGGAATTGTTTGACATGGAATAGAACCGGCCAAAAACTGTTGAGTGAACTTCTTCATTTTGAAATCTAGCTTAAGCAACATTTTCTTGTGGTTGAGACCTTTTTGCCTAGTTCTGTTTCTGAAAACATGTACAGTTCCTGTAAAAATCAAGAATTCCTTGTTCAACTTATGGGATGTAGTTGCTCTGAAGAGAAGCAATGCAGTAACAGCATTTGACTCATTAATAAGTGATGACCACTGTAGCCAGTTGAAGCTTGAGTCCTGTGATTTGTTTTGACTGTGCAAAGGCCCCCTGGAATCAGTGTCTGTGCATGTTGGTACAATCCACTGCAATGACACAAGGTCTTGGATTTCCAGAAAGAGCAAGGGATGTTGCAGTGATAGAATTAATAATAGTCCAAATGAAATTTGGCCAGGACGGCAGGCTGTTCCTGTTGTGAAGAGTGCCCAGAGCTGTCCCCTACATCTCTACAGTGACAACACCTATTAAACATTCAGTGCTACATTTCAAAATCCAGCACCGCTTCCATCTGAAACTCTGCAGATCCTGATGGGTGATTTAAATCCCACCCTTTGCCTCTCTGGTGCAAACTCCCGCTAATGCTGCCTTTCTCCTGCACGCACTGTTGATTTATATGCATTGGCACAGACAGATACACACAAAGGGAACTCTTTTTCAAATGGAAAAGAAAGCTAAAGACATTCTTTCTGTTTTTCTAACATGACCGTTAGCAGAACTTATGGCTCAGGAAAAAGACTTTCCTAGGTTTCTTTCCATGGATCATGTCATCCCACTTGTCAGATCTGCAGGCAGATTTAAGAATTAGGACACCTGTAGTCAGACCCCATGTCTTCGCTATTCTAAGGCATTAAATGGAGCTTTTTGGGGTATTTTTCTCCCTGAAAAAAAATAGTGCAAATATCTTCATCTGCTATTTGTGCATTGAACACAAATAGTTTGGTCCCCCCCAGCCTTGTATTTATTATGAAAAGCATTTAGCCAGAGATCACAAAAATTCATATAAAATTCAATTGCTCTCTAAAAAAAGCAGATGTACATTTAGGTATACAGTTACCAGCTAGGAACCTATAGGGCAAAATAAACTTTCGCCTTGTAAGATAAGATTCCTGCTGTCATCCCTCCCTCTTCCCCTTTCTGTGTTCAATACTTTCCGGGGATGCACATCGTAAAACCTACAGAAGATCAAATCTCTCCCGGATTTGGTTTTATTATATAAAGGCAGTTCATTCAAATAATTTGTGTCATGCTGCTACCCTGCACTCGCCTGGCATAATCTGCTCCAGAAGGCACTACCAAAAGCACAAGTGTGACATCTATTGACAGCGCAGGACTCAAACCCAGCTGGCAGGAGGAGCCGGCAGCCAGTCTGCCTGCAGCCTGCCTGCCTGCCTGCCTGCAGCCGGTCTGCCTGCCTGCAGCCTGCCTGCCTGCAGCCTGCCTGCCTGCAGCCGGTCTGCCTGCCTGCAGCCTGTCAGCCTGCAGCCTGCCTGCCTGCAGCCTGCCTGCCTGCAGCCGGTCTGCCTGCCTGCAGCCTGTCAGCCTGCAGCCTGCCTGCCTGCAGCCAGCCTGCCTGCAGCCGGTCTGCCTGCCTGCAGCCTGTCAGCCTGCAGCCTGCCTGCCTGCAGCCAGCCTGCCTGCAGCCGGCCTGCCTGCCTGCCTGCCTGCCTGCAGCCGGTCTGCCTGCAGCCGGCCTGCCTGCAGCCGGCCTGCCTGCCTGCCTGCCTGCCTGCAGCCGGTCTGCCTGCAGCCAGCCTGCCTGCAGCCGGCCTGCCTGCCTGCCTGCCTGCCTGCAGCCGGCCTGCCTGCAGCTTGCTGCAGCAGGAGCAAAGGACTGGCAGCGCACACTCGGCTGCAGGGCTGATCTCTGAATGGCACTAGGGCAGAGGGTTACAGCAAGAGGCTGGTGTTGGGTTTGAGTTGCGTGTGGTTTCTCTGTTCAGTTTGACCCAGGTCTCACACAAATTTCTTGAAGAATCATCCACCTGGCACTATGGGACACAAAAGATACCAGCTCTGTCTCAGAAAACCCTGGAGCAGGAGTGCTGCAGGGAAGTAATGCTTTATGCTTCTGCTGTCCATATGCTCTTCCCTAGGCATCTGCTGCTGGCTAATAATTAACACATCCGTCCCTGGAGGTCAGTGCTTATCAGTGCACATTAGCTCTAGAAGTGCCATGGTTATCCAAGCTGGAGCCACCTAAGGAACCATAACTGCTGCAATGAGCCATCTACAGCTGTGCTGCGTGTTGGCTGCTGGCAGAATGAGGATACTGGGCCAGACAGACCTTTCTTCTAACCTGGTACAGCTGGCCTCAAGCCGAGCCGCGGGAATGAACATTATTTAGAGTGTTACAGCACTTCTGTGTTGCACACTCTGTATAGTTAGCGTTTGTCTTTTGACATGGCTTGAGGAGCCTGGTTAGAAGTGTCAAAGCACCTAACTGCAGGACCTTCATTCCTTGTACAATGCACAGACAACTCCCTGAAGTTATCTTTTGAAAGACTGCAACCAGACTACTTATCTACAACACAACCCATTTTTGCTGAACCCTTGGAAGGGATTCTTAAGGCACATTCCTAGTGTTTTCAGTGGAGATAGCTTTGAGATGAATACATGAATCTGTGTAATCTAGAAATTTTACACTCTTACATGCATATCATCAAGGGGATCTGAGTTTAAACTTTGACTTTTAAATTTAACCAAACTGTTGTCATTAAATATATTTCATTTGAAAGTTAGATAGATTTAGAATCATTACAAAATGAAAAGGAAAATGAGCTCAGCCTGGTGGCCAAGTTCTTCATAAGTTTGAGAAAAGATTCAGAAGATAACAACCTCCTAGTTTATTTTAGCCTGCATATCTCTGGTGTATCTTAGTGCACTCCTCACCATCCAAGTGCCAAAAATGCTCTGTGCTGAGGCAGCGGGCTGTTGCATTTCCCTTGAACATCTATGGACAAAAGATACATCCCTGTCCATGCTGAGGTCTCCCCTTGCAGTGGAGCTATGCAAGGAAGCATTTTAGTGTGTTCTGAAAGACAAGAAAAGAGGCTTAATGTGCATCTCCTCAAGCAGGCAATATTTGCAATTTCCTTTGAGAGAAAAATCTTCCTTGTCATTTGATGGTTTTACCTGGCGTCTTTTGACAACAGCTTTCCTGGGTTATCTTTTCCCAGTGTGCTTCTGGAAGGGAGGCAAGCTTCTACACATGAGGGCTTTTCTGTGTATACTCCACTCTCACCCATGGCAGGAACCCAACTGGGCTGGCTCCCTTTTATAAAGTGATGTGCAGGAGACGTTCCTCCCTTTTCAAATCCCATGTGTATCTGAAAGGATAGGAAGGAAGCAACCAAGAGTCAAAGTTACAAACAAACATCTTCTGTTCTCTCTTTTTCCTCTATGTCTCTGGCTCTTAAGAAAGGGAATATACTCCTCCAGTAAATTAACACACAGTGAAAATTTATGTGAAAGAACAAGGATAAAATATGTGTAATTTCTAAATTTGCCAGTTTTCGGAGCCCCATATGTTTAGTACCAAAATAAAACTACAACACAGGGGAAATTGGATGATAGATCCAGGACATGGGGGGAAATATATGGCTATTAATTTGTAATTTTGTTTTGCTAACTGTGAGACAAGAAGGCTTTCTGCACACTAAATAATGATGGTATTTGGAGTGATAAATCTGAGCATCCTTGTGCTGTCTCCTGCTGCTGAATAAATCTGTTGGTGTGTTACAGGCTAACAGTTCTGTTGATGATTTTTAACTGGGCTGTTTCACAGAAAACCAGCCTCTTTCCCCTTAGCTCCACTGAGATCCTTGACGGAGCATGAACGGATCCCCGCCTGTACATCAGAAGCGGAGTTAGGCTGTCAGGATGGTTCTGCTTAACATGTCCTCAGTTGTCCTTTGCCTGGGAGGTTCCTCTTAAGTTCTCTCTGCTCAGCACCACAGCTGAGCAGAACAACCTTAGCTCCTGCCTGTCATTGCATCACAAGTTAGAAAGACCCTTCTTTCACATGAGAAAACTCAGAGCAATAGCACTCATTAACTGCTTACACTAAAGCCTTGATGAAAGCCAGGCTGGAGTGGGAAAACTCATTTACACCTGATAGAAGGGGATCATTAGGAAGCTGAATGGTTGCAAGAAATGCAAGGCCACAGCACACCAGTCTAGAAACTACAGGCTATCAGGAGGATTGCTGTAAGTCTAGGAACTGTGAACTCTGTATTTACGCTGCTGTATGCACAAAGGAAGGGATTTTTTGTTGGGTTTTTTGACTTTTTTTTCTCTTAAACTCTGTTTTGTACTACCTAGCAACTGTTGTAATATGGAACTGTGTGAGTTACAGAACTGGCACAGGCGCATAAGCTGGGTAATTGCAAAATACTCGTGCACTGCCCTTGTCATCAGCTTCTTTGCAGCCCAAAGTGAGATTTTTAACCAAAGTAACTGAGGAACAAAGAGTGGCCATGTGTTAAATTCAGGAGGAAGCAGAAGTGGTGGTAGCTGGTGCTAGCAGTCTCAGGTAGGCAATGTAGGAAATGTCAGACCTTGTATTAAAATAACACGTTTTACAGAGGCGATCACACATGCTATCTGCCAGGAAAACATTTGTTCAGGGGGTTTTGTCATGGTTTTCATAGAGAA
The DNA here is from genome assembly GCA_020800305.1 of Porphyrio hochstetteri. Lineage (NCBI taxonomy): Eukaryota > Metazoa > Chordata > Aves > Gruiformes > Rallidae > Porphyrio > Porphyrio hochstetteri. The sequence goes on along the minus strand of CM036923.1, from coordinate 1,381,194 downwards.
AATCTGTTCAGATTGCTCATAGATAGGTAAATGGGATTTCACAGCTGTTATTTTGGCAAATTAAAGATTGGTGGCATTTGGTTAATTTGTTGTCAGATACAACTTGTGGGAAGGAGATATGGTGATAGAAGAGTAAAAATAATTATGCATCTTTCCAGGTTTGACCCTCGTTGCATGATCAGCTATAGTGGCAAGGACAGGGCGTATAACCTTCCAGTGCTTCATTTGTGAAATCGCTCCTCTGATGACAAACACATAAATATTACATAGTATATTGTTCTATGCCCACATACCTAGTGTTTGTCGTGACAGCCTTGTTCACAGGATGAATGTCCTCATCTTTAGGCTATTAAAGGTACCTGGCAATGTTTTAAAACAGAAGGCCAGTCTGTTCCCAGTTTTTTAGAGGAGTGTTTGCAGAAATGTAGGTCTAGATCCCAAGGGAAAAGGCAAGCTCTGAGGTGGAGGTAAGGGAAGGGGCAGGACTTTGGTCAATCACTCACCTTTGACTTATTATATAGCTTCTTTCTGGGCATGTTAAGCTGGTACATGATGAATTTGAGCACCCACCTACCTTTGCTGACTTGGAGAGTCAGCGAGGGTGATCATACGTCTTCTGAGACAAGTCATATATAAGCAAATAGAAGTGCTCAGTTGTATACAGATATTCTGGTAGCACAACCTCCTGCCTCAGACCTTGGATTCTTGGTTCTTTTAGCTTTATGGTCAAATGTTTGAACCCAGCTGAAAGTGAAGGCCATAGATTTAAACCATCCAGAAAAATAGGAGGAATAGTTGTAATGAAAATGAACGGATTATTTGAAAACATGCCAAAAATACTCTCTATTGTCTGAAATTCATTTGCTAAGATTTTACCATAATTAGAGCTTGAACATTCATTAATTGTACCGAATTTATTCAGAGTAAGTCAGGTAATCACTGCTTTTCACAATTACTCATGAAGGACTCTAATAAAGAGCCCTTGCCATTCCTAGTCAGACGCTATTGAAGTGACTTGCCCTGCTTGGTTTTGATTCCCCCTCCCTCCTGGCAGTGCTGCTCAGAGCTGTTACAGAGGCTCCATGGCAGTGTTTGAGCAAAAGCTGATTCTGGTATTTTTTTCCTGTTTTGGTATTTTTACCTTATTCAGAGATCTTTATTATGCAAGTATTGCTTAAATGGGAGTAGCTCTAGAATTAGTATGTTATAGAGGATGGGGAGAACAAGCCTAGAAGTTTATTTTTATTCTTTAGATCCCCTACACTTAAAATATAATATATTTTATAAAAACTATATCTGTTCTATGGATTTTGGAAAACTCAATCATGCTATGTAAGAATAGGAGACTTGGAGAGCTGGAACACAGTTAAAACTTTAGTTGTGATGACATAGCTACCCCTAATAGAAGAACTTTGGAAGAAGTCACGTGGGGAAATCATTATAGACTCCTACTGCAATGAGCTTACTTGTGTCTTCCTCTGAAGAATCTGGATGCTGCAGAAAATAATAGGTTGGACTATTTTTTTTTTTTTTTGTCTGTGACAGATCCTTCTTTTCTGAAGTTACTGGCTCAGTGTAAATTGATATCTTTGAACTGAAAACATGCCTGAGGTCTGTCTCGAGCATGCTTACTAATTTTCAGTGTGATTCTTATAGTCTTACTGAAGGTGAACACTTCAGTGTTAGCTATTGGAAAATGAGGCACATGCTTATTTGATACATAGGCTCGTTCAATTTTTAGCAGAGACAGGCAGGCAGCTCCAAAAGACCTGGTGAAATGCCTCTTTTCTTTCCTTGTTTTCTTTTTTCCTTTTCTTTCTTTTTTCCTTTTAAAAGAGGAAGGACCAAAGAAAATGAAAAAGAATACAGGGCACCATCCCTGTTGCTGAATTAACTCTGATATACTAAGGATACAACGTGTTCTTTTCTTTAGTTCATGTGCCTGCTAATTCTTTCCCTAACTATATTCCTTTAAAGAAGATGTTACAGTCTATCATACCAATAATTCACTGTCTGGAACTCCTTAAGTGCATATTTGCATCGTTCTTACTGTAATGAGTTCTAAAGAAGTCGTTATGGTTCAACATGTCTGATAACATTTAATCAACAAGCCATAGATAGAAGTCTCTGAACACTATGAAATTGGATAAAAGATCATACTCATTCCATAATTTAATTTTTTTTTAAATTAAATTATTCTTAAAATAACAGGTTGCTTAGGCTCAAAACTTACAGAGCACCAGAGGATCAGGACAGTGTGGAGGCATGAACCAGAATTCCTGAGGATGATGCATTTCAATTATTTTAAGGAAACTCAACAGTAAATGAGCAAAACATCAGTTTTTGTGCTCTGCCACACGAAGCAATTGGGTGCAAGAGACTTCACGTAACAATTTCCAGTAGTGTTGCAAGTGGTTGTGCCTTGATCCTGTGTTGCTCATGCCCCCATCCAAGTGCAGATCATTCTGAATTCCCATTGCTTCTGGTAGGGACAGAATTTCCTGGGGCAGTTTGTGAAGGGTAATGCTATTAAATATAGCAAAGGAGGCCAGTATCTAGTTATCCTGTAGTTACTTTATAGTAGTGTGTTTTGGTACTGTTTTCTCTGAACTTGTAAGGTACAATAGAGTTTATGGTTAGTTACACATGCTTTTGGATCAGTGTGCTGTATAAATTAGGCTTGATGGCATTATTTGAATATAAAGTGGATATATGTATATGATGTTTTTATTAAGGTGATGGTTAAAACTTGCAAGCATCTAATATTATTTTAGTTTTCTTTAGTCTTTGGGGACCCATGCCTTGAAATGCAAAGGAGAGATGATGAGTCAACCCAAGAAAGGTCCCATGATACTACCAGATCACTTTGACAAACCCCAGAGTTTATTATATCACTTGGACAAGTGTCATCTGAATATCTGAATGCTTTTCTGAGACAACTCCCTCAGGCAGATGAATGAGATTCAGCCATTCCTACCACCGAGTCTGATTTGTTGTCATTCTGGCTAGAAGCAATAGGAAAGTCCACTAGAAATAACAGCCACAGCATTACAGGACCATGGATAGATTAGAAAGGAGTTATTGCTGGCACCTTCTATTCTCTCTTGGCCCACACAGCTATTTATTATTCACTTTCCTCTGTGTCTGGATTTATCTGATGACTGACATTCCAATACAAATTGAAATTTAAGCTTTTGATATATGTACATAGTTGTCTCTTCGGGCTGAGGCAGTGTGAGTTAATGGTTAGTCCCTCAATGTCAAACAGAAGAGGAGCCAGACTGTGAGGGAAGAAAGTGGTATTATATTTGGCAGATGTTCTCAGTCTTCACAGCAAAGACATGACACTTACAGTAAGTAGAATTTCCCACAAATTAATGAAATGTTCTGCAAACTTGCCTGTCTGTCCTTTTAAGTCCTTGAGGTTTTTACACTCTGAAAATGATAACAAGCACTGGAAAGTTGGAGGCCGGTTAATGTTGTCACAGGAGAATAATGTACAATGAATTCTGTCTAAATGAGCACCTGATATAAAAGACGTACAATGATAAGACTAAGAAATCCGTATTCGCTATCCACTGTGCTGCTCTCCAGTGGTAATGTTTATATGCAGATAGCCACGTAAATTAATATCTTATGAATAACTCAAAGTCAGAGAGAAAAACAAATCCTTCTGTAAATAGATAAAACAAATTACGAGATGTCTTTTAGGATGAACTTCTTTGAATGCATTGTACTTGAGGGGCAAAGGGGGAGCTCAGTGTTTTGCAATTGTTCCAGGAATGAATGGAGAGACACCTTCCCTCTTCCCGTTCTTGTATTGAATTTTCTGTTTCATGTGACATGGAAGGGGATTAGATACATCTTCAAAGTCACAAGTATAATATTTAACCTGCTGTGTCATCCGCATCCATGATCCTAATGAGAGTGAAACAAACCCTGCTTGGCCTCATCATGGCTATGGAAATCAGAGGTTCTATTGGCAGCTCTTAGGTTTTCTCTACGTTTAGAGAGAAAGGAAGGAGAAGCACTTGGTCCTGTGGGCCAGAGATTGAATGTAATAAAGACCTTTCCTATGGTCCTGTGAAGGACTTGAGGTTTAATATTCTGGTATCCGAAGACTAATTAAGGGAATACCAATATTAATTTGGCTCATTGGTTTTATATGGAATGTATTGTGAGCTTCCATGCTTCTGTTTAGCTGCTGACAGCAGATGCATGTACAATATTGTTTAAAATAGAAAAGAGCCTTAAGCAATTTTTTGGGTTGCAAAATAAAGCACACAAAAATGTACCGGATAAAAGTTTCTGTGTGCAACTCAAGTTGTGCCTACTGGTTACTCCCTCCTCTTCCCTGAATGAAGAAGGGTCAGAGGGAGTTACTGTATTATTCAGGTAAAATTTGCAAGTGAGAAAATGAAGGTTCCTCACAAATTTCCTTGTCTGTATTACATGATTTTGATACCTAACAATTGTACTGCATCAGCAGGTAAAAATTCCCCTGCTATCCTCTTGCCACAAGTCAGTGTTTGCATGAAAATGTTCTTGTCATGAAAACGTCCTTGTCATGAAAACATTTGGCTTGGCCTTCTCTGGCCAGAGAGCAGGGCTGAGACCTATGAGCTGTGAAAGTGGAGCTAATGCTCCAGCCATACCTGTTATATGGATCAGTTAATTATTTGAGCCACTTCTCCTGTCCTTTCTCACCTGGATTCCCCTTAGTTCAGTAAAATCCAAGCAAGTCATCCAATACATGCTCTCCCTGTAGGCTTCAGATCTGGGGACCACATTTACCTTTTGATCTACACCAAAGAAACATTTATCTAAATTTGAAATTAATTAATATCACACAGCTAAATCTGAACCCTGTGGATTAGATTAAAGTTTATCCAATAAGAGCAGAAAGTCTGATCCTCTGAATATAAACGACTGCATCATCTGCATGAGATTTAATTGAGAAAACTGCATCGAAAAGGCAAATTAAATACCGAGAACACAACAGATTTTCCACAGCGAAACACTGTGGGAAGTGAAAAACCATCTGTACAGGGAAGAACAGAATGACATTTTTGCATCATGTCAGCCAGATAGTATTTTCTTTTTCATGAATTATCTATGTTAAACATTTTGATAAGATTGATAAATTCATGTACTTTTGCCTATCACCTGACATTAGTTAAGCTGATGAAAAGATTATTGCAAACTCAAACTGACACATGAATTTTAAATGGCTTAAAATTTACATTATTTCTCTAATCTTGTCTGCTCTGAGACAGACAAAAATTCAGATTGCTAGGAGTTCTATTTAGAATTCCTGTCGAACTTTTAATCTGGGAAAAAAATTCTGGAGCCATAGGTTTGCACAGCTCCAAGCTTTCATACCACTTGCTTCCTAAAAAAAGTGTACCAATATAGTTTCATTAGGACTTCCAGTAAAATTAACCCCACTGTTAATAAATATATTTAAAAGTTATGTTCCACAGCATGTCTCTGAACCTCAGCAACGCTGCCATCTGGTTTTGCCTGGATTCTGAAATAGCCACAGTCAAGTAATACTGTCAAAGCCCTGTAGCATCCATATGTCTTTACATCAACAGATGAGTTTGACCCGGGTTTTCCAGCGCCATATGGATTAATGCTGTTTTCTCATTACTTCAAACAAACCCAAGCACTTTGGGGGGTGTATTCTGGATCCAGGCTCACAGGTAGTTCAACAGAAAAGCCCCAGCACTCAAGTCACTGCTCCTCATACCTAAGGATTTTTAAGGTTAAAGAGCAACAGAGGCAGTAAAGATGCAATATCCACTGAGGGACATGAGCTCAACAGGTTATGATTGCTGGAGTGTAAGAATATTTTTCTCTAAAATAATGTGGTCTTAAGTGGGTTTTGCTCCAACAGTAGCTACATCTTTGGAAATGACATTCCCAAGATTAACAAGGCTCTGTTTAAAAGGACCTAGACAAGGCGCTGCTGGTTTTAAACAGCCATTAATTTCTGTGTAACACAGTATAACACACACCACCCAGGGAAACGGGTTAGTGAAAATAGCTCTGTTTCTCTAACCTGTCAACGTGCCTCTGGAGTCTGCAAAGACTCTGCAGAGTTAAAAATAATGAACTGAGGTATCCACACAATTATTTATTTTCAAATTGGTGAAGTGCCATTTTCTTCTCAGTTCAGGAAATTAACCTCCCTGAAAGCCAGCTTGCTCTACACAAAATTAATAAAGCAGAGCATGCTGGCAATAACTTGCACATGTTTATTTATGTGTGATGTCTCCAGCTAGAAAGGTTAAGATGAAAAATTGACTCCAAACGCTGCACTCCAAGGGGATTTACTCCTGGCTTGGGCCCCTTTTCAGGTTGTTTAAACTCAGAATTGATGGAACATGAATCTCCTTTGGAAGCTATAAAAATTAAGCTCTTTTATTATCACCTTTACTTTTTTTATCCCATGGCACGCACCTAACATTGTCTTTTAAAAAATAAGGTGAAGAGATTGGCCATCCAGTTCTAAAGGAGAAACGAGGGGAAAAAGGCTGTTGAGATTTGCAAGAGAAACTATTGGTACTGAGCCCAAGAAATAATGTTCTCCATGTCTTTTCACTGAAGCTTTACGTGGCTTAAACTGAAGTTGTATTCATGTTGAGTGCCGGTAAATTTTTGTCCAGCATATGTGCTTGCATGGAGCGTTTATTCGAGCTCTGTAAGACATCTCCAGGGTTTGCAGCACCGCAGTACCTCATGAACACCTCCCCAGCCCCCCAAGGCAGGTCTCACCTGGAAGTTAAGCCACAGCCTATAGAGTCTGATGAAGACAAGTGGTCCAACAGGACTGAGGTACTCAAAATTCACTCTATTAGCCTGAGTTAAATTTGGTTTGAAGAGTGAGCATGATAGAATCATCTCCCTGGATACTTCTACTTTGTTGTGTTTACCCTCACCCTGTTTTTATCTCCTTGGGGAACACGTATTAACAACAATTCGTTTGTATTTATTACAGGTCTGTTATTCCTGTTTCTTCACTCGTGGCTTTTCATTGTTGGCACCACTCAGAATATAGGATTTAGAAAAATTTTAGCTTCAAACTTGGCTTTGAAGAAGACATATCTCCAGAATCTTTGACGTGCCTCTGCTGGGTGCTGCACGCACTGAGCCATCTGGGGTGCTTCACTGCAGCGTGGTGCTGCCCAGGCTCTGCCAGCAAAGGCAGTCATAGTGAGGGGGCTGTGAGGATTTCAGGGGGCAGAAAAATGCCTTCAAAGGTAGAGAAGTGAAGGGATAATGTTTGATGGCGCCTTCCATGTAAGGAGCTGGCAATTGCACCAAGTTCTCTCTGCCCTGGGCAGGTGTAGTCTTGCAGGTGAGTGAGCCACATGTAAGGACTGGTGTTCTGGGCAAGGGCAGCTCTCTATTTCTGATGCTAGGGAGGGAGAAACTGGCAAAGGGTGAATGTAAGCACTGCAAAAAGCTTATCAGTATAAATCTGGGGTCACACTAGACACTTTTTGGGTCCTCTGCAGTCCTATTCAAAATGGGGAGTTCAAGCACTATTCTATACATAACTTCTCAGCTGCTTCTTTGAATCATATCATTTAGTATTGGTAATCAACAGGAATGTCAGCCCATACAGAAAGTGAATTTCAGGGTGTAGACAGACAGACAGCACTTCATAAACCTTCAGAGTGGCACCCTCTTTTACTTGTCTGTTCCTTGATTACACTGAGAACTTGAGTCTTTTATCCAAAATAATCCCAGCTGACTGCTTTCTCAATATGAATCTAGTTCATCCAAAATTACCACCCTGTCAGAGTCCTTAAGTGTAATAAAATTGTAGGGATTTCATAACCCCAGGGACAGGTAGTACTGCATGTACCAGGTCTGACAGATTTTGGCTTCGAAATGTGTCCTTTTGAAAGCCTAATAGATGCTGTTGTAATCATGTCAGAAATATCGTTTCTGTGCAACAGAAATAGCTCCTGCTTTGCCTGTAGCTACCCAGACTCTGGAGACATTCAGAGGCAATATTCACATGTGAATCAGGAACAGAATATACATCCACCTCTCCAGCTCAGATTGCTGTGGCTGGCTTCACGTTTAGTGTCTCTGGAAATCACCCAGATGGTAGCTCACCTCCCCTCTTCGCTGGGGTGTGTTGTCAGGTTTGTCTGGCCATTGGCAGGAGGTTTGTTCTTTGACTATCAGTAAACTCGAGACGTGCCACAGGTGTCAGGTCGGGTTGCAGACTTTGCCAGGGCATATTCAGCCAGGAGTTAGAGGATGAGGAGCAAAGCTGGTGGGAGTTAATGTATGACTGAGCTGCCAGAGCAGAAATGAGCTTGGAATAGCAGCCCGTTTTCTCTCTTGCTGCTGGGTGACTGCAAGCCTCTGACCAATTCTGTTCTCCTTTCATTTGATGAAACCTCAGGAAGCCTTTTGTTCTGTTTCATCAAACGGGAGTTGCACAAATATTGCTTCTAATAACTCTTCTCTGCCTGGGAGTTTTTATTTTTGTGCCAAAGGTGCCTTGAAGAGCCTTAACAAATGTTAGTATCTTGTAATGATGCATAAGGCAGTGAACAATAATGCCTTCATCTGGTCTCATACAATCTAAAGAGAAGAGAGCCCCTTCTGCCTCTTTTCTGAAACAAGGAATGGGCACAGGAAGACTGAGATTAGTTCAAGGCTACAAAAAAGCCCAGTACAGAGAAGTCTAAGACCAATGCCTTGGCAGGGGATCTCATAGCTAACTAAGGATAAAAAGGCTATGAATACCTAATCATTGTTTCCTGGACTTGCCTGAAACCAGGATATGCAAAGAACACATTCATATATCAGGATTTTCTTTTAATTAGTTTTACTCTAGAAATTCGGACTAGCTTTTGGGCAGAGGCTTTGATTTCTTTTTGAACTGAATTCATGCGACTGCCAGGAAAGGCAGTTCAGCTTCATTTTCCTTCAAGTCAACAGAACTACTAACTTCAAAAGCAGAAGTAGGCCCCAAATTAACAGGAGTCATGAAGCAGATTTGCTACATCCCTGGCCGAAATTACCATTGTTAATGCGCTTCCATTGAGGGCTTGGACCACCATAATTGCTCGGTTTCCAGGGTTCAGTCCAGTTAGGAGGATAACTTAACACCAATTATTTGATAGAAAGTGATATGAAAGTCTAATTTTCAAAAATCATGACTAATTTCTGGCATACTTTTCAACTCTTCCCTCATTAGAAATACCGTCTTTCATGTAGTTTCCTTTATGATGATTTAATCTGCAAAAAAGTTTAATATATTCTCTTTGATACCCTCCCTGCAAATCTCAGTCAAAATGCTCTTGCAAGCACCCTTAGACTTCAGTCTTTTAAAAATTCTTCAAGTCTTTCATACTGAGAAAGTGTTACAGTTCTGTTTCTTGGTTTGATACAGATAATGCATCCTGAATCGCGAGCTTTATGGGGTGCGTTTTATTTACTGTTTTCAAATGAAGTGATACCTGTTCTTGCAATTCTAGGACCAGATTTAAAGCATTGTGAATCCAGGAGGCACCAAGGCTTAGAACAGCTTACAGGGTCTTTTTTCTTGTTGAGAGAAGTAAAGTGAGTGGAAAATTAGACTGAAGTCAGAGGGGATGACACAATTCTGAAAAACAGCAGGGAAAACTCTGTTTTTGTGTGTGTGTCCAGACACTACTCAGTTAAGCAGCACACTTCAGTACTGTGATAGATGCAGAAATTTCAAGGTATGGAGAACGATGGGGAAGGTGATGATTCTCACTTACTGTGGCATCCTTCAGAGCCACCCTGACCTTCTGCGGTTCTTCACACATAACTGAGTCATGAATATTGTGGTCCTGTGATATGCCTGAGCCTAACAAATGACCTTCTTCAAAAACCTGTATTGTTAA